>CM053792.1:941399117-942839117 GCA_028749045.1 Cupressus sempervirens | reverse complement strand
TTAGAAGGGATGGGGGAAAAGTCATGGCTTTAATTAGTCCACTGATTAGAACTTCCATGCACCCATTCGATTTATCAGCAAACTCAAGGAAATTTGCTTGCAAATTCTCCAACTTAACACCCTCTAAGTTCATATCACTTATGACAGGCCTTTTACATTCCAGACTTGAAACATTGCCAAAGAAATGTAAATAAGACTTCATCCTTAATCAAAATAGCAAGGCTTCAAATTGATTTTCTTGAAAACACAGAGATTGTAGAACAAAAATAAGAATTTATATGTTTCTCACCTGTGATTTGCTGAAAAACAATGATTTCCTTTCCCTCCCTCTTTAACATCTTCTCCTTCAAACTTTCAATTCTTTACACGATAAAAAAAAGGGAAAGCTAAGCTTATTTTAAGAAGGAAAAGTACTTACTGTGAAAGTACAACCTCATTATGCGGTATTTATGACAAATCACTCTTCATTAAGGTTTACATGTTCGAAAGCCTTATGACATAATCATTTCATTTAATAACCTCCTTTGCGGCTGTACCAATAATGATTAGCCTTATTATGACATCCAATCCCCTTTTCAGCTAAATATTTTCCACTTTTCCTCGTAATGATGATGTTTCACATTGGGAATAAAAATGTCATTTTAATTATGACTCTCTGACACAGCAATTAATGCCTTGGAAAATGACAACGCGTCATACATCATAATCCACCTTCACTGAGAAACCTCTATCATTGAACAACTTTGAAGTACTTTGAACCAAGGTTCAAAGTGATTCAAAGTAATTCAAGAGAACACCTTGCCACTTTGGTGTGTGTTTCCTTCAAAAAAATCATTAGCACAAAACAAACCTTTGGTTGAACTACTTTGAACTACCTTGAACCGAAGTTAAAAGTGGTTCAAAGTGGTTCAAAAGAAGAAATAGTGACAAGGAGAGTTAGGGAATTTTGACAACACTTTGAGAGATGGTGAATATGAAGGGTGATGAAGGAAAAACTTCAAGAGCTGGATGAGCAAAAATTTAAGGGAAGATTTTTAAACATGGCAACTAATTGGACAATTAACAAACACTAACAGGTAAAACCTTAATAAATTTATTAATTATTATATGCCTAAAGTTTAGCTTAATTAAAATAGAGATAATAATTGACTTAATAATTAAATCAATATGATTTAATTAATAAGAAAGTATTGTATTACTCTAGCACTTAACAGGGTAGACCCCTCATAGGGTAGATCATTAGATATGATCAAATTGTAGCCCTAGCAGGCGAACTTTGTAGTTGCAGTAGTAAAGATTTGTTCATTTCATCTCCACCCTTCAACTTGAAATATTTTTGGGTTACCAAAATAATTATGTGTTGATATTTATCATGGATTTTATGCTTAGATAAATTTCATTTCAGCATTACAAGTTTATGTTTATGAGATTTGAGATATGAGATAGATTAGGTGTGAATACAATTAATTGTTTTATTAGTGAAAAGATTTATAGATCTTGATTCACCCCCACTCCCCCTCTTAGTATCTTGTTTCCTATTAAATTTTCAAACATAATGAAAGAAGATGCAATTGAGAAGACTAGAACAAAATAAGCAAAAATAGGACCATAAACCTTAGGTCTCATAGTGTAAGGCTAAGAGACCAAAGGTGTTTAACAAACCTTGGATCTTATTAGCCAAATAAGACAATAATAGGATGGTAGAATATGATTTCAAAAGATATTTTTAGATAAATCATCCAATAATAGCTTTAGAAATGGCCTTGGCATTCTTTTTTATCATTGTTCTGGTCTTAGAGGCAAAATTGACAAAATTACAATGTTTTTACAAAAGTTGCTAGAATATTGTCAAGCAACTTTTTTACAAGAGTTTCTTGATAAATACAACTTTACCAATGTTCATACCTATTCAAAAGTTGGTTTTGGTTATTGTTAAGAGTCTAGATAGACATATTTGAACCATTCCCTAGTAGATGTAATTGTATGGATTTGAAGTTTGATGAATAAAGAAGCACAAATTTCTATCTAAATTTTGGTATTTTTTGAAGTTGTATGACCTTGTATAGATTGGAGGACTAGATAAGGTGACATGGTTAGATAGTGTTCCAAGTTATCTTTCTAATTTAGTTGACCTAACTTAATTTGGTGATTGTTGAAGAGAGTTATAGGTGTTTTTGTATTAACGATTCTTAAACCCTCCTAGAAATCAATGTTTTTACAAATGGCAGCCTTACTTGTGATTTCAAGAGTGGTTTTATAGAGTCACTTGGGAAATGAATTTTAGGACCATGTAATTTAAGATTTCAAAAGATTAGGATAAGAAGATAGTATTTGTTATTTTTAACATGAGGCCCTAGGTCAAATATATCTATGCCTAGTTTAGGAAACTTGTCCCTAGAGCATAAATTGACATCAACTTTGATTTGAACCATAGGAATTTGAAGGGTTGGTTTAAGAATTAAAAAAATTTGGAAAGGTAGAATAACCTTTGAAGAAGGCATGTGTGAGATTGGGAGTGAAGAAGTCAAGTTTGAAGGCTTGTAAGAAAGAGGTCCATAAAGCACTCTTTTGGTTGTGCTCAAAGGAAAGATAGAACAAGAAGACTTGGCAAAAGATATACCATAGAGGAAAGGCTCTCTATGGAACTTGTTAACCAAAAATGCCTTCCCACCAAAAAATTAAATTCAAATGCCTAAGCATACCCTAATGTTCATATATTTGAAAATTCAAATATTAGGGCACACGAGAATATTTTGATTATATGTGTTATATCCTAAGTCCCAAGGTTAAGTTCATGTTTTAATATCTCTACAAGCTCACATTTTCCTAGCCATAAAATTTTCCTAGATTGACAAGTGTCACTTTGTCACTTTGCAAAAAGAAACAGACTTTATTTTGTGCAACAAAGCGATAGCATGATATGCATCTAGGTGGGGCCTTTGTTCTTCTTTAGTTAGCATAGTCATCAGCAAGTTTTCATCCATCATTAAATGTGAAATAATCAATGGTTGTCATTTTGTCACTAATAGAATTTGCATGAAGGATAACCCTAGTGACATGGTGAGGTTTAGACATGTGTACAGGCTAGTAAAGGAGTCACATGGTCTTACAATATAGATAGCGTTGTAAGATCATGGAAAGGAAGGATTAAAGCTGACAATGTTACAATATCTAGCTATTGTAACATAGTAACAATAGATGATCATGAAAGGGTTAAATAAATAGGCATGATCTTATGATAACCATGTCATTAAATTGTAGGTGCAAATGATGAAGGCATCAAAGTCATATCAAGGGGATAGATAACCTTGATCGTAAGATCATAGAGGCTAAGTGTTGCTACTATCAATGTTACATGAGACTGTGATCATAAGATTGTAAGGTCAAGAAAATATGCCTATAATATCATAAAGAAAGATTGATTGACCTAGGACCCTATGCCATGGTGTTGTCATGAGATCGTCCAGTCATGAAATCACAAGGTAAGATAGATGTCTGATGCTACAAAATATGGTGTGTGGAAGGATTGCAAAGGAGTTTCAAGGAGGGTTCAATGTCAAGATATGTTGACAATTTTAGGATTGTGAAACCTTGAGTTGACCATGATAAGGGTGATTCACTTATCCAATTTGCAAAAGAAAAGGGTCTTTGACAAATAGAATTGTAGCAAGGGTATAGGATGAATGTTGAATATTATTGACCTATTGATACACCTAACTTTGCATGCTAATAATGAAGAAGAAACAACTCTTTAATGGTGGATGAGATCTTTTGACCATCTACAAATTGCTTTTAGCATTTCCCATGCCTAGTAAATGCAAAAGGAGCATGCACTCATCACCTGGTTATCCATCTACCCAGCTATGCATTAATTACTGTTGTTTTTTGTCTTCTTAGAGTCATTCTTTTGGCAAAATATTAGATTTTCTTGCATCTAGTTCTGTTCCAAGATTGGATTTTCTCAATCTTTATGATTTTCTCTACAATCTTAATGGTGGTAGTTGTGCTTTGTTTTCTAGTAGAATTTTCTTAGTTATGATTCAACTATAAAAGAACTTTTTTTACCCTTTCAAAGGGTTGACCTTTCTCTAATTCTCTACTATTGCTTCCATGCATACTACTATAATTTCTTATGCCTTTGACCAATTTTAATGGTCTATTATATCTCTTTCAGCCATTACCACATTGTGTAAGACTTCTTTGCCTCTGGTTAATATTCTTGCCTATATTCTACAATTTGCATGATTGTATCTAAGTTTGGCATTTGAATGATATTGAGTGAAGTTTCTTCCTATAGCATTCTTTTGTTGTCTAATCTGCATGTGTTTGTTAGAATAAGAAAGGTCTGAATCTGTATTCTTTGAGGTTGCAATTGGTTAAATGTGTGTTTATGGGTAGAGATAAGATCTAACACTCTATTTTGGTGCATCATCTCCTTAGAATAGATTAGGTAGTTTGCTTCTATGCATTCTTTCTCCCTTTTCCCCTTAAAGAGTAGTCAGGTGCATCATGATAGTAAAGGAAGTTGGCCTTCGCTAAAGACTCAATGATGTAGTGCAAGGCAGGAGAATCCCTAAAGGAGATGTCCTAGCCTACAAAAAATAACCACACAACGAAAGAAGAAATAATAACATATATAATCAGATCTAAAATAATGCCAATTCTCATAATATAATCATAAAATTTATGTCAAAAATGCCTGGCTATAACTTCTTTCAGGTTATGGCCAAATACATAAGCAATTACAATAGTAATTTTGCAAGATCCCTCAAGATCCAATCCAAACCCTAGCTAGTCTAGATCCATACTTTGGTAGAAAACTCCAAGGAAGATCCAACTAGTACTCACAAACCCACAAAGAAATCTCCTTGTTTCCCAAGTCTCAGCTACTAGCTTTCTCAAAATTTCACTCCTCTACCACCTCCTCTTCTCCATGATGAATGAATAATCGCAATCCAGCTGTAAACTAGCTCGCATTTAACACTCTATACACAGACTTAGGAAAAATTCACTCTTCAGCTACTCTCCACACTCACTCCTCCAAATGAATGAATCCATAAAAGACTACAAGATCACCTACTTATAACCAACTAAGCCACAATTTGGCCTAGCCCATTATAAATTAAAATAAACCCTCAAGCCACAAGTTACATTTAATAATGCCACCTATTCAATGCCTTTTCCCTCTTTTCTCCATTTTTATTTAGTTATTTAATATTTTTCTTCTAATTTTCATCACTTTCTCTCTCCTCCACAATTTTTTTATAAAAAAATCTTTTCTTTTTTTGAAAAACAAAAAAAAAAATTATTTCCCACTTTATTTTCTGATGCAAGATGTTCCTACATCAGACTCTCTAGGTAGATAGAAAAGTGTGTCCCACACTTTGACACCAAAAGAAATATCTACAACCATCTTCATCTTCACCAAAGGCTTCCACTCCAACAGAGGCAAGAAAACCAACATTCATATCATCCACATCTACATCACTTTTTCAAACACTAGAATCTCAACAATCAAATCCACATGCTCACTCCCAAAAATAAACTAAACATAATATTTCATCAAAAAACCCTCATTCACATTAACAACTAGTGAATCCACACTAGCAACAACAAACTCTATATCAACAATAATATGTAGATCTCCATTAACACATTCCAAACTCACAACACAAGTGGTCTCATTATTTACAACAAGATGCTTTGCAACATACAAGTCACCACAACAACAACCAGATCATCCACGACTAAGTGCTCTGCAGTCTCCATGTCAGACTCAACCAATTGATCATGAAAACCAATCTCCATCCCAACATTAATAAGGTTAGGAATATCTTTAGCAACAACCTCTAGTTTCTCTATAGGTTTTGTATTAGACTCCATAAACTAATCAAAAAAACCAACCTCTTCCACCTCAACCTTGCTATGCCATCTTCTCTCTCAAACAAGTCTTCTAACTGGCTAGACAACTCTCTTTCAGATCGATAGAGTCCAACTCTAATAGCATAGAAATTCCTTCTTCTATTTCTCAACTCTTTTAGAAAAAGTAGCATCCATAACAGCATCCACCCAAGCTATTGTCTCATTTAACTTTTCTCCACTATATCATAGAGATTCACAATCATCCCAAGGTCCAATCCTCTTGGGGTCATCTTCCAAGATCTTTGCAAACCCTTTGCAACAAGTCACCAATAGATCAATCTCCCTAAACAAGATCAACCTTCCATCTTCACAATCATAGATCCATTTGCATGTCCTCCCAAGGTCCTAATGCGAATGGCCTCAACTTTGGTAATATGTCTATACACTTAGGAACAACCTTTGCTCTGATACCACTTGATGTAGTGCAAGGTAGGAGAATCCCCAAAGGAGATGTCCTAGCCCCCAGAAAATAACCACATAGTAGAAACACAATAACGATGCAAGATTTGATACCAAATCACAACTCTTTATTCATAAAATAATTGTTTACATGAAAAGTGTCAGATTGTAAGGCTTTCCCAGTTATGGCCAAATACATAAGCAATTGCAATAGTATTCTACAAGATCCCTTAAGATCTAATCTAAACCCTAACTAGTCTAGATCCACACTCTAGTAGAAACCTCCAATGAAGATCCAATGGGTACTCACAAACCCACCAAGGAATCTCTTTATTTCCTAAGCCTCAGCTACTAACCTTCTCAAAATTTCACTCCTCTACCACCTCATCTTCTCCAAGATGGATGAATAATCACAATCTAGCTATAAACTGCCTCACATTCAGCACTTTGTCCATAGACTCAAGAAAAAATTACTCTTCAGCTACTCTCCACACTCACTCCTCCAAATGAATGAATTCATAAAACACTCTACAAGATCCCCTACTTATACCTAACTAAGCCACTATTCAGCCTAGCCCATTAAAAATTAAAATAAACCCTCAAGCCATAAGTTACATTTAATAATGCCACCTATTCAATGCATTTTCCCTCTTTTCTTCATTTTCATTTATTTATTTAATATTTTTCTTCTAATTTTTTTTCACTCTCTCTCTACCAAAAGAAGATCCTCAACTTGTGCTTGCAAGCCACCAAGCAACCTCCTTGTTTCTAAACTACAACCACTAGCTCTTCTCCAACTGTATCCAAGATCAAGTGTAAACTACCTCACATTTGACACTCTATCCACACACTCACAACTCCACCATAATCCTATAGTAAACTACCTCACACTCGACGTTGTATCCATGGACTCAGGAAAACTCAACCTCATAGTTCAAGTCCCACATCTTGGAGGTTGTTTCACAAGGTTGTCCTTAGGTAAAAACTTTGGACAAGGGTGCAAAATTTTGTGACAAAAATTTTTGGCATGCTTGGTGGGACTCTTATTCAAGAATATTTCAAGCCTACTAGTGTTAAAGGGAAAGATTTCAAGCTAATGCTAAGGAAATAGTGTGTTCTCAGTATTCTAGGCCTTCAAGAGGCCCATTTCCACAAAGCACTTGGTGACTCTACACCCTTCATATTTGATTTCAAACCATAGTTGTTGTGATTCATGCCCAAAGTTGAAACAAAGGCATCTTCTAGAGGTAAATTCTAGTACCAGGAGCTTTCATTTTCAAATCCTAGAAGAAGAAAGAATAGAGTATCTTTATCACTAGTTAGGAATGTAGGGGAAATACATACCCCTGTAGGATCTATTCCACTCCTCCAGTTGTGAGATCTCAACCTATAATACCCTCCACTCATATCAATAGACCACTTTATTATATGGCTAGAGCTCATTCTTTTTCCACCTTTAATGGTGGAAATCTTCTTTGGTTAGCCCAGAGACATGTCATACCAATAGTTGCACTTAAAAGTATACCTAAATTCACTCATAAAACTTCCATCCCTCCCTTAGAACATATCCAAGAGGTTGCAAATGTCTACAATATCCATGGTATTATAGAATATGATGTGGTCATTAGATTCCTAGCTTCATCTTTAAAATGGAAATCCCTACAATGGTACAGGGGTCTATCGCATGGTTCTATAATGGATTGGGATGGGTTAGGAGTAGGACTATGTAAACATTTTGTGGAAAAAAGTGACCATTTATCACTTTTAGAACAACTAACTACTATAAAAAGAGCCCCTCATGAATGTATGACTGCTTTCAACTATAGATTTCAAAAGACATGGGACAAAATACCTACTTTAGTAGATCATACCCCTAGTAATTCCTTCTTACATTACCTCAGAGCTTTTAATAGTGATATTGCCACTACAATCCAAACCATGGGAGGAGATACCTTACCTAATGCTTATGAAGTAGCAATAAAGGCAAAAAAACATATTGATACAAGTAGGAAAGTTAGCTCCAAGGCTTCCTATGTCTTTCTCTCTTGATATCCCAAATCACCAACCAACAATGGCCCCTATTCCCACAACTTCCACATTACAACCCCTTGCTCTAGCCCCTCAAGCTTCCAAATCTTCAAATGGAATGGATGAAATCAAGGAGATGATGCAATCTATGATGTTGAACATACATAAAAGATTGCAAGTTCAAGAGAAGAAGTTGGAAGATAGGTTCTTTGTGATGCAAAAAGTGAGCAACAAGGTGGTCATTTTAGAGAGACAACAAGCTTAGGGTAATTAGGCTCCTCAATTGCAATATCATACTCCAAATAATGGTAGGCCTCCAAACCATAATCATACGAATACTTATTTTTATCAGAGTAGGTAGAATAGTCATACCTCTATTTCAAATGAAAATGAGAATAGGACCATAGTCCCTCAAAACAATATGGCTCAAGATCAAGATTTTTGCCCCTCCTGCAATTACTCCTATGCCTATTATATGTGTCAAAAGGCTAAATCTTATTTGGTTCTAACTACTAAGGAGCCTACAGTGGGATAGTCATATGATGAGAACCAACCCAAAGATGCCTCACATATGCAAAGACATGGTGATTTCTCCTTCATGAATCACCAAGTGGAGGAACATTGCAATGTAAACTAGGACTCCATTGCTCACAATACTAGGAGAAAGAGAAGATTTTTTGTAGATGCTACCCCTCCTTCTCCTAATAAAGCTCCAACATCAAATGTAGTACATTACATACAAGTAGAAAATGATCAATCCAATGCTCCTCAACAACAAAAATAGAATAATAGAAGAGGATATGTGAATGGTCCCCAAGATATTCCATCACAACCTCCTACACATACAACTCCTAAGGCTTCTATTAGAGAACCTAATGCCTCACTCAATGTGGTAGAGAAGATCAAGAAGACAAATTTGAATGTTTCTATGTTGGATGTTGCTACTACTATGCCTATGTAGAAGAGGTTGTTGCAACAAGAATTGGAGAGCATTGAACCAAAGGATCAGCCACCTAGCATGGAGAATGCCAAAGTCTTGTACAACCATAAATGGAAGGAGAAGTGAGTAAAAAGGTTAGGCCTCCTCCATTTTATGTTTCTTTTATTATAGGGGATAAACTAGTCCACAATTGCATGATCGATTTAGGGGCTAGTAGTTCAATGATGCCTAAGTGTGTTGTTGATGCTTTAGAAATGAAATATGAGCCCATAGTTAGGGATGTATTACAATTGGATGGTAGTAATATCAAGACTATAGGGATCCTTAAGAATGTCAAAATGGTCCTACATGCATGCCTTGGTTGTACCATGACCCAAGATATATTAATTGCTAAGGTCAAGCCACACTTTACCATTTGTCTTTCAAGAGACTTCACTACCCAAATAGGTGTTTATATATCTTCTGATTGGTCATATATGTTTTTTAGAATAATATATGGGAGAAAGGCTTCAATCAAAGAAAAGCCTCTAGCCCTCCATCATATTGATCCCTACACCCCTAATCTTATCAATATGAACTACACCATCTTAGAGATAGATGAGAATAACATAGTAAATCAAACTGTCACTTCTCTAGAAGAGATATCTAATTTCCTCTTAGATGAATGGGCTAATGCATATCAATTTTATCCTATATCAAAAACCCTTGAGATAGGCCTTGGTACATACTGTATATCAAAAAAGGATGTTCTTTTCCCTAACCTTATGAAGAACAAATAAGAAATGAGTGGGATATGGAGTATGTATTTTAATGGATCAAGGGCTAGTGTGATTTTTATTTCTCCTACACTAGTAAGGTACTACTCCTTCAGGCTCCAATTTAGTTGTACCAATAATGTGGTCAAGTATGAATCCTTGATTCAAGGTCTTCTACTTCCTCAAAAAAGAGGAATCCATGTATTAAGTGTATATGGAGATAGCAAGTTGGTGGTTAGTCAACTGAGGAATAAGAATGTTACTAAGAATAGTTTTCTCAAGTCTTATAAACATAGAGTATGTGATTTTCTTGAAAGTTTCAATGCATTTAATATTCAAAGCATCCCTAGAACAAAGAATGGACATGCCAATAGACTTGTGGCAGTGGGTACATCTTATGATGTGCCAAAGAGCCTTGAGGCTAAAAGGAAGAAAAAAATTAAAGTGGTAGTTAGCCTTGTTATTCCTAACAACAACACCAATTGGCAAGTGTTTGAATCTGATGCACAAATTATGAGTTTCCTGCAAAATAAGGTAGAATTCTTAGAAATAAATTATTCTAGGTTACATGACCAATATGGGGATCAGATCATCAATCTCAGTTATAACAAGTTTCCTAAGGGTCCCATTACCTTAAAAGGTGTCTTCAATCTTGATGACCAAGCAAGAAACAGGCATGAACCTAGCTATTGACAAAGAAGATTACAAACTAGTCAGGGTTGCTGATGGAAATTCCTTAAACATGGGAAAGGTATGTTCTAAAATTGACCAAGAGAATTTCATTCATCTATGCCAAGAATTTAATGATGTATTTTCTTGGACATATGATGATTTAAAAGGTCTTGACCCTAGTTTGTTTCAGCATACCATAGATTTAATTGATAATGTCAAGCCTGTAAGGCAGAAACAAAGGCTAGTAATCCCAAGATTGAGCCATTAATGAGAAAAGAGATATTCAAGATTATTAAGGCTAATATAATTTTCCCTATCAAGAACTCATCATGGGTGGCAAACCTTGTCCCTGTTAGGAGGGACCTTAACCAAGCTTCTCTTAGGACCATCATCCTCTCCCTTCCATGGAACAAATATTGTCTAAGGTTAGTGGTTCAGATAGACTCTCTTTCTTGGATGGATTCTTAGGTTATAACCAAAGGTCAACAGATATAAGACTGCATTCACAACAAAGTGGGGCACCTATGCTTATAGTAAATTGCCTTATGGACTAACAAATGCAAGTGCCATGTTTCAAAAGGCGATGGAGATGGCCTTCAAAAACATGATTGAAAGGTTTGTGTTGGTCTACTTTGATGAGATCATAGTGTATTCAAAGAATATAGTAGATCATTTTGGTCATCTCAAGAAAGTATTCATAAGGTGTAGAGAATATGATGTGTTATTAAACCCAAGAAAGTGTGTCATTACTACTAATCAAGGAAAATTTTTAGGACATATTATATCTAAAGATGGTTTAACCATTGACCTAGAAAGAACAAAGGAAATACTCACTCTTTCCCTCCCTAGCCACAAGAAAGGGATACAAAGTTTTCTTGCTACGATAAGGGCCTCTGCCCCCTTACCATTATATAGGCAGATGCACCACCCACCTATAGAATGGTAGGGCCTTTCCAATTTTATGGGTAGCAGCATCACTACAAGTAGCAGTAGGTAGGTCATGCATTAGTAGATCCTATAAATTTTAGGGAGTTGCAAGATCAAGCCAATTAATTGCCCATATAATTGTAGGTGGTCAGTAAAAAGTATTCCATTTTAATTATCATTCCCATAAGAAAATAATTTTTTTAGGGGTTTCATCTATCTATATGCGGTGCACCATTGATTCGACCACCTCCCAACTATATATATAGAGGTAGCTCATTTATGCACCACCCCACCATTCATGCCATGCACCCTTATAGATCCTGCATGGTGGGTAGCATACTCCCTAGTTTACCACTCAGGTTGATGCCCTACTATTCCCCCAAAACATATTATTTCCCTACTCTTCTATGGGGAGACAAAGGCAGGTACAGTCAAAGATCCAAAGCCTAGTGTAGGGAACAAGTCCAAGGAATAACTGCTACCCATCGAGTCAATTCTAGTCCCATATCCTTGGTCCAATATTTTGAGCCCCTTACCCCCCTAAAATTATGCCATGACCTTGTACACCGACTGCTATAGTAACATTCATTGGTTAGGATGGTGAGCCTTTAGCTTGCCATCCAACCCCAAACATGCCCCTACTATTCTCTTGATTCCCTAGGAGATATTGGAGGTGTGCATGTGTGGGGTTGGAACTATAGTGGGGGGTTTCTTTCATATTGAAACCTTTGGCCCCTGCACCAACAATAGTTACCCCGTCCCCCTTACAAAGCATCTCACACCTATCACCCCACCATTGGAGGTGCCTCCCAACCCTCCCCATGCTAGAAGCCTTACATAAATAGGAATCAATAGTGGATCTAGGCATAAAGTAGGCAAGTGGCATCTAGCACAGATTTCAAAACATATGCACAAAAAATCAGGATCTGGACCAAGTAATGAATAAGAGGCAAATCCCTACCAATAATCAACTATCCTCATGCCATAGAATGGTAGGGGCCCCCTTTACCCCCCTAAAATTTTTCCTACCCCTACTATTAGTGAAGGGCTTAAGGAATATGAAGACAAGTATGATTATGTAGAAAAAAAAGCCCTTGCAGTCATAAGAGCTTTGAAGAAATCTAGACACCTTCTATCTCATAATAAGATCCATTTGTTAGTACCCCATGCCAATGTGAAGGAATTTCTTTTGAGCAAAGATATTAGTGAGAATAAAGCTGGTTGGATCACTAAGGTGATGGAATATGATGTGGACACTTAGATTACCAAGTTGGTAAGGGGAAAAGGATTGTGCAAATAGATTATCTCATCTCAAGAATTAGATGAGCAAGTTGTTATGGTATTGACAAAACAACAAGAAGCAACAAATGATAATCCAAGGAGTTGGATAGATGACATGAAGGCCTTCTTAACTAGGAATGGATATCCTCAAGGGTTGGATAAGGCTAAAAAGAGATAGTTTAGATTGTAGTGAATCTCCTATGCTATAGTTGATGGTGCCCTATTTAGGAGAGACTTCAATGGAGCTTTATTAATATGTATTAATGAAAATCAAGCTAAAATGGTGATCAAGGAGCTTCATGATGGTCCTGATGGTGGCCACTTTCTGGCAAGGACAAGTGCAATGAAGATCATGAGGAGTGGTTGCTACTGGCCATCCTTATTCCATGATTGTCATAGACATGTAAGGAAGTGTGGAAAATGTGCTTTCTTTTCTAGTAAGTAAAAACTTGCAGCTCTTCCTCTTCATCCCATTTAGGTGGATCATCCTTTTTCTCTATGGGGATTAGATTTCATAGGCCCTATTAATCCACCTTTGAACTCTTGTCACAAATGAATTCTAGCTATTATAGATTACTTTACCAGATGGATAGAGGCAATTGCATTGAAGAATGCCATAGAATCTTTAGTTGTTGAATTCCTTGATGAAATTATTACTAGGTTTGGTGCCCCTTCAACCATTATTTTAGATAATGCAAAATCTTTTATAGGAGCTCAAATTTGTGCATGGGCATTTGATCATAATATCTACTTGAGCACATCCTCAAACTACTATCCTCAAGGTGATGGATAAGCTAATTCATCTAACAAGAACCTAATTGAGATTATAAAAATGACTATAGAGGATAACTAGAGGTGTTGGCATCAAAATTTGAAAACAACACTATGGGCTGACAAAATAACACCTAAGAGAGCCATAGGAAATTATCCTTTCATGTTGGTATATGGTAGAGAAGCTAGACTTCCTATTTCATTCAAGTTTTTATTTTTGATTTGGTCATCAGTTGGAGCTAATTGAAAATTATGTTAAGTCTATAAAAATGGTAGAACTGATGGATTTGGAAGAGAAAAGAAATCTGGCCATACGGATCCTAGAAGCACATCAATAGCAAGTCAAGAAGTCCTTTGATAGGAAGGCTAAGGTTAGAATCTTTTGAGAACGTGATCTTGTATTAAAATGGGATGCAAATAGGGAAAAACTAGGGAGGCACTCAAAATTTGATACATTATGGAGTGGTCCCTATGTGCTTATCAGTTGCAAGTAGGCCAATGCTTTCCAACTAAGCAGGCTTGATGGTGAAATTCTTCCTATTCTAGTTAATGGAGTATATCTCAAACCCTGTTCCTGAGAGAAAATGATATTTACTATACATAGTTAGAGTAGTTTGCTTCCCATTTGTTCCTATTTTCCAAGAAGTTTTGAGTACATGTTTTGCTGCAGAGGCAATTTTCCTGAATTTTGAGATTACAAAGGGTCACAGTTTTCAGTATTATGGTTTTTGGCAGGGCGAATTTTCATGTTTTTGACTTTATAGCCCAATGGATGCTTTAGGTCACTAGTCTTATGCATAGTGGGCTTGCATCCCTGCTGAGTCACCAAAATTATTAATCAAAATGCCTTCCCACCAAAAAATTGAATTCAAAGGCCTAAGCATACCCTAAAGTTCATACATTTGAAAATTCAAATATTAGGGCACATGAGAATACTTTGGTTATACACACTATATCCTAAGTTCGAAGGTTAAGTTCATGCTTTAATATCTTCATAGGCTCACATTTTCCCAGCCATCAGATCTTCCTAGATCAATGAGCATCACTTTTTTTCTTTACATAAAGAAAGAAACTTTATTTCGTGCAAAAAAGTGACAGTGTGACACATGTATACGTGGGGCCTTTGTTCTTCTTTAGTCAAAATCATCAGCAAGTTTTTGTTTGCCATCAGATTTGAAATAATCTATGGTGGTTGTCATTTTTTCATTAATAGAAATTGCATTAAGGATACCCATAGTGACATGGTGAGGTTTCTACATGTGTCCAAGTCGGTGAAGCAGTCACATGATCTTACAATATAGACTATGTCATAAGATTGCGAAAAGGAAGGATTAAAGCTATCGATGTTATGATATCTGGCTATCATAACATCATAGCTATGAATGATCATGAAAGGGTTAAAGAAATGGACATGATCTTATGATAACTGTGTCATAAGATCACAAGTGATGAATGCGTTAGAGTCACATCAAGAGGAAAGCTAACCACAATTGTAAGATCGTAGAGGTTAAGTGTTTCCATTGTCCATGTTACACTGGACTGCAATCATAAGATCATAAGGTCACGAAAATGTGCTTGTAATATCATAAAGAAAGATTGATTGATCTATGATCCTACACCATGGTGTTGTTATGAGATCGTCTTGTCAAGAAATCTCAAGGTAAGATAGATGTCTGATGCTACAAAGTATGGCATGTCAAAGGATCACAAAGGAGTTTCAAGGAGGGCCTAATGTTAAGATAGGTTGATGATTGTAGGATCATAGAACCTTGAGTTGACCATGATAAGGGTGTTTTACTTGTCCAACATGGAAAAGAAAAGGGTCTTCAACCAATAGAATTGTAGGACAGGTGTAGGATGAACATTAAATATTATTGACCTCCTGATAGCAAAGAAGAAATAACTCTTTAATGGTGAATTAGATCTTTCAAACATCTACAGATTGCTTTCAACATTTGCCATTCCTAGTAAATGCAAAAGGAGCATGCACTCACTACCTAATTATCCATCTACCTAGTTGTGCATTAATGACCATCATTTATGTCTTCTCAAAGTCATTCTTTTGGAAAAATATTGAATTTTCTTGCATTAAGGTTTGTTCCAACATTGGATTTTCTCAATCTTTATGATTTTCTCTACAATCTTAATGGTGGTAGTTGTGTTTTGTTTCCCAGTAGAAGTTTCTCAGTTATGCTTCAACTATTAAAGAAAGTTTTGTACCCTTTCAAAGGGTTGATCTTCCTCTAATTATCTAGTGTTTCTTCCATGCATACTACTATAATTTCTTATGCCTCTAAGCTATTGTAATGCTTTTTTGTAGCTCTTTCATCCATTAATACATTTTGTAAGACTTCTTTTCCTCTAGTTAATCTTCTTGCCTATATTCTACAATTTGCATGATTGTATCTACTTTTGGCATTTGAATGATATTGAGTGGAGTTTCTTCCTATAGCAATCTTTTGTTGTCTAGTTTGCATGTGTTTTTTAGAATGAGCAAAGTCTGAATCTGTATTCTTTGAGGTTGGAACTAGTTAACTATGCAATTATGGGCAGAGATAAGATCAAAAACTCTATTTTGATGCATCACCTCCTTAGAATAGATTAGGTAGTTTTCTTCTATGCATTCTTTCTCCCTTTCTCCCTTCAAGGGTAGTTAGGAAGCCTACCTTCCCTAGAGAGTCAACCTCACAGTTCAAGTCCCACAGCTTGGATGTTATTTCCATGTTTCACAAGGTTGTCCTTCAGTAAAAACTTTGGACAAGGGTGAAAAAAATTTGTGACAATAGAACCCCATTCCAATTATGTTACACAAATCATTCTTAATAGCTAAAATAGAGGTATCTGATAGTACCAAATACTTATAATTTATAATACAATGAATTGGAAAGTAGTCATGGAAATGCCACAATTATATCAAAAAAAAATAGATATAGGATTTAGATTTCATATATATTCCAAGGTTTACACTATACATGAATAAGGGTAGTAAAGTTGCATGAATGTGTTACATTTCAACTACAACTTCCTATGAAGTTGTATCTCATAAAAACTTCAAAAAAATAGTCCCTATTGAATAGGACCATTGATTGAATCCACCTTGCTCCATCATATGATAGTATTGTTAGTAAATAGATTTGTTCTTTTAGATTATTACTCTTTAATACCCAATTAGGAAGAATATCTTATCACAAATAGTTGGAAAGCTCTTTGAGAATCTTGGCTTCAACTGCTTCTTTGGATTTCATCTGCATGATCATCTTTAAGAGGGAGAGACATTCATCACACCTGACTCTTTCACTAGCTAGAGTGTTACTATTAGATAATATGTTATCCTTTTCTATTTCCAATCTAAGGATAACATTTCCAATTTGATCTATGAGAGAAACTCCTTTTGATTTGAGTCTCTCAATCCACTTTCTACCGATCTAGCCATAGTGCCTATCTTCATGGAGTTGAGAAATGAGAATTTGAACCTTGGCTACACTAGGAGTCTAAGTCACAGACATTCCAGAAATAGTTGCCAGTGGAGTGATGAGCTGCCTAATAAACCTAGTCAACTCTTCTATTTCTACCTTCATCTTAATCTTGGATAATTTGAGACTCTCTAATTGTCCCTTTATCACTACATTGCTCGATCTCCATGAGCCAACCTTTATGTCATGCCTGGCTTCCCCAAGGTCTATTTAAGTCATATCTTCAACTATCCCTCCTTTGTTTGGCTTTGCTATGTCCATTGTTAGGTGCCCTGTTTCTAGATCTTGCTTAAGTATGGAAAAAGTCTTCTGCTTCTTAACCTTTGCCAATGCAATCCCAAAAAAAATTGTGAGGGACACAATGTCTTTTTTAGAAACACCTTCATCTTTTCTCTTTCTTTTCCTCTCCAAAGTATCTTCTATCCAAGAGTTAGTTCCTATCACCTTGGAAGTTGTTCAGAGTGATTCAATGTTGAACATCTTCTTTTTCACTGGAGTTGTGGCTACAGTGGTTGAAGAGAAAGGATTCTTTGAGTCCTTGGAGATGAGTCTAGAAGAAGCCTAGCCTTTCTCCATCTCTGAAGTCTTCCTCATCTCTTCATCTGATTCAGTTCACTCACTGGTGCTACTTTTTCCATCTCCTAAGTCTACTATCTGTATGGGCGAGCCACTTGGTCTCAAAAGGGAAGCACTTGTTGATGGCACAGGGCTATGATGAGGAGATCGGATTGGAGTGGTACGTGAAGAAGGAATAGGGGTAGTGTGTGGAGATGGAATAGGGGTAGTGTGTGGAGAAGATACAAAAGTAAGAACATTCTCTTTTGGCTCTTCTACTTTCTTCTTTTCAATGCCAATCTTGGTTCCTATAACTGGCAAGGAACCATCATCACATGTTGGGGCAATAGGAACATTTTCATCTGCGGATTGATCACCTCTACCCGCAGGTTGAGCTGGTCCTTGGGTGGATGTTATGGTCACACTCACTGTAACACTCTGAGATGAAGTAGGTGTTGCAACTGTTGTAGAGGCTTGAGTGGTTGCACCCTTACTTTGGCTCCTTCTGGCTGTCCACTCAACCCACTTCCCAGTTCTTTTGATTATCCTTGCCATCATAATATCGAGACTCTCCTCCATGTCCACATATGGCTTAGAACTGATAGGAATTCCTCTTAATTTAGTAAGATATGTATTGCTATACATATTTTGAACATCATCCTCTAATCCCTCTACATCAAGATCAATGCCATATGTCTTTATTTGTTCCATCATGATTTTGGAAAATGCACAATCATGGCTTTCCAATTCATCTTTGCAATCTTCCCAATAGTCCTCTAGAGTAGTGACATGTTTAATTACACTCCCGATTTGAAGCACATCCCTTGCATACCCATTTGGATCAAACATGGGCCTCACAACTTCATCTTCCTCCAATTTGTACTTATTTTTGAATCCTTTGAGCATGTTTTTAGCATCAGACTAAGAATCACAACTGTAAGCTCCGGCCTTCATGGGGAACTCATATCCCTTCTTCCTTAGATTGTCACTTAGCATATTTACTTTGATAGCTTGTCTCATGATCTCTATGAGCATGATCATGTTGATTGGGTATCTGGGCATCTTCAAAGGAAATATGTCAAAAGCTACAAGATACAAATATGAAAAGGATGAGAATTGAATGAAATAGCTACCAAACTAGCTAATGGCCACCATCACTTATGGGCTAAACCTCCTCTCTAGGCATCCTTGTAGCTCCCTGCAAATCCTAATTGTAAGAGAGTCATTAACCTTGACATACTCTGCATGACTATTATATAACTACAAGCACAAATAAAATTCATAACTTTTTACATCCTCAGGAAAATCCTCTATTCTGTGAAGGCCTAGCCATAATTGTAAAGAAGCCAACATATAAATTAAGAAAGAAGACATGTAGAAGGTATTGTAGAAATTTGCAGCACTCAAAGCTCTGGATAGATGTTCACTCACCTCATACGCCCAATCAACATAATGTGTGTCTGAACAGATGATTTGCACTAAAAAGAAATATTGTTCTACGAAATTGAGTGCTTCTACCTCACCTTTCAATTGATGTAAAAGAACCAGGATGTCCACAATTCCAGGCTTAAGATTAGTGTCGAAAAGAGTCTTAAGAACCTTACTCTTAGGTCCTCATGGTTTTTGGAACCAAGACTTCATTATTTCCTTCCGCCACACCATCTTCTTCAAGGAGAACTCAGACATGGCTCCTCCCATGGTCAATTCAGAAAATTCTTCCCATTTTAGGATCCAAAGGCAATTGACTATAGTTTTCTGGTCAATTGAGATTAAAACTATATGCTCTGGCAAAAGAATTAGTTTAGTATCTAGATTGTAATGGTTAATGCATTCAACGATCAACTTAGGGGCTTGAATTGCTACTAGAAACCCGGCTTCTTCCACTAACTTGCTTCCTTAGAGTTTCTTTTTTATTGGGTGGATTAGCTCCATCTTCAACCTTCTTTGGAAATCTCCCATGTTGAAGAAGAAGAGTGAAGTATCTATAACATTTTGCAATGTTGACTTAATCCAACCTAGTCCATCAAAACTAGCAAATCTTGTATCCATCTTAACTGAGACAGAGACAAATTGCAAATCTTAAAATTGAAAATAGTACAAAGAGTAGGGCCTTGTAACTGTAAGAATTTTGAAATCACTTTCCAATTCAACAACATAATAGTTCACATAAGAAAGAAGTAGTTTAAAAATTAGTTATGTTCATCTATATATAAAAATCTCAATCCACTCGTTAATCTTCAAGATCTACGCTACACCAGTGAATTAAAGGATAAATCCATTAGATTAGTAAATGCTAATGTCTCTAACAAATTTTTACATGTCATTTCACTATTCTTGTTGGCCCAATGGTTACTTTCCTTTATTACAGACTTACTTTCCCATTTTTCACCAAGTTGTGGAGAATTAAGAACAGAGTACTCCGTGGGGAAAAATCCACCCAGCCAAATTTTTCTCATGATTTCGTCCCAAATGTGATCAACTAGCTTCCATTATCCTTTTTAAGCATCCTGTGATTGACATATGAGCCCAACATGCTTGCAGAAGTGATTTTTCAATAGATGCAAAAAATTGTTTCAAAGGGTTGAAAACTAGCCGCGGAGAAGGCAACTTTTGTTTTTCTACCTTTTTTCTTATTTTCACTTAGTCTTTTAAGTTAATATGTCTATAGACATTGGAGAGTCTCAAAAGAGCTAGGAAAATGAAAAAGGAAACCACTTACTTGCTTTTCTCCCTTACAAACACCTTTGTTGAAAAACTGACTTCTCGGGTTGAAAAACCTTAGTGGAGAACCTGCATTAGAATTTTTTGCCAGATGCTATTCTGATCATTATTATGATTTATGAGTCATTCTTGAGGTAGAATACTACAATGTAGGAATAATCCATCCATAAAACAACTCATTTCCTCATTGTTCTAGCCTGTATACCTCTTTTGTTCACCTTTGAAATCACCCTTGCAGTTCAAAAATTTGCCATGGAGAAACTGATGCTAGGTTTTCCATAGACTTTGTTTTCTTTATGTGCAAACTGTAATAAGTCACAAGAAGGTTCATTCTTGGAAATGATTTTGTGAAGATCATGATATGACCCAAGAATCTCCATCAGAAGGTTCCTATGCTACCCATTAGACTCACGAAAACAAGAGAACCCAGTCGGTTATGTAATATAGGAGAAGAAGGAAGATGAAAACCTGATGGAGAGACTTTGCACTTAGGAAAGAAATGGAGTCAAACATACCTAAACCTAATTAAGACACAAGACTAATTTCTACTTTGCATAATGGGTATAATATGAAGAGCAGGGCAACAGTTGGCTCTGACTGGGGACTTGGGTTAAGTAAACCCAAGAAAGGAACTCAAAATCTTTGGTTTTGCAAAAGAAGGTAAAAAGGTGCCAACATAGAAAAACACAATGAAACAAAGAACAAGAAAACAAAAGCAAAGGGAAAGGACTATCTAGGAAACACAAGGAGAGACAAAGTCTAACTATAGTACAAATATAGGGGTCACCTATTCTCAGTTAGCAAATTGATAAAGCTTCAGATCCTGACCATTATAGGTCAGGGGTAGTACTTCGCCATCTTCATATGCAAATTTGAAAGAATTGTTTTCAAATACCTAATGAATCTTGAATGGGCCTTTCCATAAAGTATCAAACTTCTTATGCATTCCTTTCGGAGTACTTCGCTTATCCCAGAGCAACACACTGTCTCCTACCATGAATTTTTGGGGTCTTGTTTTCTTATCAAATAGATTCTTCACTCACATCTGATGCTATGTGATGTGATCTATGATTTCCTCCCTTTCTTTGTCGAGTTTACTCAAGTAAAAGATTCTTTTTTCTAAACCATCTTTAAAAACATCATCTTCAATTACCATTTTTAGTTTATTTGTGGCTAATTCTAGAGGTAAGGGGAGGTTGGCTTTAGTTCTGTAAACTAATTCAAAAAGAGATATGCCAATTGCTCTTTTAGGTGTCACTCTATCTATCCAAAGTGCTTCATGGATCTTTTTATGCCAAGTCTTTTGGTTATCTGAGACTAATTTCTTAACAATATTCATCAAATTCTTATTACTGGACTTAGCTTGACCATTCCCTTGAGCAAAGTAATCAGATGAATGTCCCACGGTGATCCCATATTCAAATCAAAAATTGGTAATTTCAATTGAAGAAAAGTGAGATGCATTATCCATCACCAATTTAATAGGAACACCAAACCTAACCAATTTGTTCTCCTTTATGAATTCACACACTACTTTGGAAGTAGTTTTCTTAGTAGCTTTAGCCTCCACCCACTTGGTGAAGTAGTCGGTCGAAGTTATCACATATTGGTGATTGGCACTAGATGTAGGACTAATCAGACCAATAAAGTTGAGACCCCATTGCTGAAAAGGTCCTTCAGTGATAACAAGTCTCAATGGAAGAACAACTAATTGAGGATGCCCAGAGAACATCTTGCACTTATCGCACCTTGCTACCTAGGCATATGCATCTTTAAACATCTCAGGCTAGTAATAACACTACCTCAATATTTTAAAAGCTATGACTGAAGATGAGAAATATCCTCTAAGGTTCATCATGAAATATTTTCAACAACTTTTCTTGCTGTTTTTTCTCCACACACCTAAGGAAAGTGCCATCAATGGCTTTTTTGAAAAGTTTACCATCCTAGATCACATATTTAGCTACTTTCAGTTTGAGATCCCTCATTTTTTTTGTAGTTAGACCCTCTAGACATTCACTATATGTGAACAGATAAGAGATATTTTCAAACCATGAATCATAGAGGCCTATAGCCAACACCAACTGCTTCTCCCCTGGTTTTTCTGATTCTTCAGTTATTTTGTTTTCTGCAATTTCCTTGGACAAAGCATTTCCCCTTATTAGCTTGGTAGGTTTTATTTCTATATCATACTCTTGTATCTTTTCCGCCCATGCTCCTCTGACATTATAGCCCACATCTTGTTGAGTCAATATGCTCTTCACTATTTCATCTAGAACAAAGACCACAGAATGTGAATGTAGGATATAAAATCAAAAATATTTAAGGGCTTTAACCACTCTGAAGGCATGCTTTTCAATCTGCAAATATTTCAATTCATGATTCTTCAAAGGTATGCTCATGAAAGCTATTGAGGCTTGTACCCCCTCATTATTTTTTTGCATAAGTATGGCCAATAGGGTGTGTTTGGAAGCATAGCAATAAATGATGAAATCTTGTTTATAATTTGGATGACATAACATTGGGTCATTAGCAATAGTTGTCTTTATATCTTGAAAGGCTCATTTTCCTACCTCATTCCATTTGAAACTTGAACTTCCTTTCATCATATCCACTATATGTTTAGTCATTTTCACCAAATCAGGCACAAACCTTCTAAGAAAATTCACTTTCCCAAAGGAAGATTTAACTCCTATTTTATTTGAAGGCAAGCTCAATCTTTGAATAGCTTCTACCCATTTAGGGTTGATCCTAATGCCTTCCTGGGACACTGTATGACCTAGGAGTTTCCCCTCTATTACACAGAAAACCAAATTTTTGGGATTGAGAGAAATCCCATGCTTTCTGCATCTTTGCAAAAATTTCCTCAAATTTTCCATATGATCTTTTCTTTTTCTTGAGAACACAGTAAGATCATCTCGGTATATGACTATGATTTAGTCTTTCATATCGGTGAATGTCTTACTCATGCATCTTTGGAATGTAGCGCCAGCGTTGATAAGTCCAAAAGGCATTTGGCGATACGTAAATGTATCCCAAGGAGTAGTGAATGTCATCTTGTGCTGGTCTTTCTCCTCTACTTCGACCTGATTATAACCTGAGAAGCCATCGAGCATAGACATCATTTCAGATCCTACCACTGTTTGCAAAAAATAATCCATAGTAGGGAGAGAAAAATTATCTTTTCAGGATGCTTGGTTTAGATTACAGAAATCGATGCAAATTCTTATTTCTCCGTTCTTCTTTCTGACAAGTACTATATTGGCTATCTAGGTGGAATGATGAATGGGATAAATGATTCTCACTTTTAACATCTTATCTACTTCTTGAAAGATGGCATTAGTGACTTTAGGATTATAGTTTCTTTGTTTTTGTCGGAAAGGGACTGCATCAGGCTTCAGTGGGATTTCGTGTTTTACCTTCCCATCTTTATAGCTTTTCAAATCTTCATAGCTCCAAGTGAAAACATCTCTATATTCCATAAATAGATTCCTTGGGGCTTCTTTCTCTTCAGGTGAACAACACTTCCTGATGGTAATCAACTTGGGATTATGAATATCTCCAATGTTAACTCCTTCATGTTCAACCATTTTTGGCCCCTTTTCTGCTCTCTCCTATTTTATGTAAGCATCATGTCTATAAACAATTTTTATAAAGCCACAAAATATGGGGGAATAATGTTACCTTTAAGATGAACTTCTCCATTTTGATTCCATTCCCCATTTAAACTAAACTTTCATGATTACTTCCGCTGGATTCATGCTCGAAACTAGACTTGTCATTCTCAAGGAATGTCTGCAGACTCTTATCATCATTGAAGACTTGCCATGATTCTATGTTATCCAAAATGGAAAATTGATACACAATTTTGATTTGATACTTCTTGTCTTTGAAATCTGGGTGAGGAAGTAATAGGGAGGCAAAGACTGCTAAGGAATCAGCTTTGGTATTCATCTCTCTTGAGATCGCTTCAATAGAGAAGGCATCCAAACCTTCAATCTCATCCTAGACTATATTTCTATAATTCTTCAACTTGTGATTTTTAATAGAATATTGTCCTTTTACCTATTTTACAATAAGCTCTGCATCACCCTGAGCTTTCAAAACTTTTATCCCTCTTTCTTTTGTTGTTATTATTCCCAGTAATAATGCCTCATATTCAACGGTGTTGTTCGTGTTTTTGAATTCTAATTTGAAAGACATAGGTTCAAGTTCTCCTTCTAGAGATACCAATAATACACCTACTCAAGATCTAGAGGTGGCACAACTTCCATCAAATTCAAGTGTCCATATACCCTATGCATCTTTATTTCCTTTCAAAACTTCCTTTCTTTGACTCTCATCTAATTGTTCATCTAAGCCCTCTTCAGTAAAAAGCATATAGGTTTCAAATTCTAGTTGTTGATAGAGAATCTAAGATTTGGGGTCAACTAATTTCAAAACTGTGAACTTTTCCTTCTCCTCAAGTTCTAATTTGACCTTTTTATTCCCAATAGGTATCATTGCCTAAGACTAGTCTAGCTTTATTTCTCCTCCCAAGTCCAAGCAAAAAATTCTACTTAAAAGGAGTCCATAACTAGCTGGAATATCAGGTACCAAAATAGTAAATAGGGGCTTCTTTTTTGGGTGAGAAGCTAAGGCTACCTAAGCATCTTTAATTTGCTCGAGCAGAGGAACTTGTTTAGCATCCATTGAGTAGCACCTTCCATGTACTTTAGTGAGATTGAGACCCAAGGCTTTGGCTATGGAATAAGGCATAACATTATTTGATGCACCTAAATCTATTATACAATTACTAAGTTTACATCCATTAATATACAATGAAATATAAAAAGGCTCAGGTTTTTGCCTTGGGGATGTTGCTAGAACTGTAGAGTCTTCTTGGTTAAACAAACCAAATGTCAAGGTTTCATCATCTTTCTCAACCACTACATTGCAATTTGCATCTGATATACTTCTCTACATCGGTCTACTAGTCTTTTTAACTCAAAAGGATGTGATTTTAAATAATCAATAGTGGAAATTTGAATTTTTGAATCTTCACAAAATTGAATGAAATCAAAGGATGTCTTATCATTACCTGTTTGTGTAGTAGTTGTTCCTTGATCAACATGTGTATTACTTATCAGAGGACTGGAATTATTTTTGTGAATATGATTAGAGGATTGGTTCTTCAACCTTTTTCTATGCGTAAGCATTGTGTATGAAGTTCTATCAATGGTTGCGTAACACTCACCTTTTGATTCATAATTTGATTCATATTCCAAGAATAAATTTCTAGAGTCGCCACTTGGATAGGAATCTGGCTCTAAACAAGGATACATGGTGTTTAATTCATTAGTGGATAACAACTACAACATGCAGGCAGTCTCAAGACAACTCTCGCTATCATGATCTTTGGTCAAATAAAAGACGCACATATTTCCTTTTTTTGGTGTTTCCTCAATTTGCAACCTAGGTTGTGAACTTGTAAGCTGTAGAAATCTATTTTCATTGCTTCTTCCCAGAGAATTTTGATAATTCCCCTAATAGTCCCTATTGAATGTGGGTAACTGTTTCTTCATTTCTACCAGCTCATTAGACAACTTCTAAATCATCTCCTCTAATGATGTTGTATTCTTGGAACTTCCTTAGTTTGAAGTTCTTGTTTCCATTTTCCCACAGAAATCAAATCATCCTCGCATTCAATCACCTTCTTTTGTGCATTAGCTAGATCCATGGGATGTGCCCTTCTTAAATCATAATTGACATCTAGAGACATTGCACTAATAAAGAAAGTTTTCAAATTACCAAGTGTAGGTTTATTAGCAACTAGAATTCTACTAATAATCTTATTGAATTTTGCGACGAAGTCTCTCATGCTCATAGTTGGTTGCTTCTTAATTGAAGTCAATTATTTTAGCAGGGCATGCTCATCTTTTGCAATTTTAAATCTTGTCTCAAAAGCTATCCTCAATGTATCCCAAACAATTATTGAGTCATCAGCTAGATGATAAAACTAGTCCACTGTGTTATCTATGAGGGTCTCTACAAACAACCTTACAACAACATCTTCATGTCCCACCCCTAAGATATGAGTGGCTACAAAGAAAGCTTTAGTGTGTTCATCTATAGTGACTTTCCCATCACTTGAGAATTTAAGGAAATTCTTCTTGGAACTGTCCAGAAGTGGATGATAGGGGTTTAACACAAAGGGTCATGTTGATGTAGCCCATGGTGCAGCCATGATTGTTCTGACAGTATATGGTGGGAAATTAACAACTAGAGGGGCAGTGACTCCATGAAGTGCTAACACCTGACAAGTGGAATGTGAAGTGCTAGCATCTTGATTTCTAATAGGGGAAGTGGGTCTGCTCTGGCTTTTACCTTCATCTTTCCACTTTGGGGTGTCTAAAATAGGAAAATTGAGCTCTGTGAGTTTATCAAAGATAGGATCTTGAACACCCCATTCCTTGGTACTTCTAAGGAATCTAAAATGTTCCAGGATGCTAGGTCTAGTTTATCTCTGAGCTTCTTCTCTCAATTGTCTTTTTGCTCTCCAGATATCTCTCCTTTGAGTAGCTCTCTCCAAGGCTTCAGCTCTTCTTTCTTCTTCCTCTAATACCTGACTACCATTCCTATAATGTTCAGTATTCCTTCTATGTCTCCAAATGAATGTGTTAAGGGATGAAATTATATCCTCTTGGTCGTCTTGAAAACCAAGGTTAGGTTGGAGCACTGGAATTATATTTTCATGAGGTAGTACCATTTTCCCTCATGACATAGGCTTTTTTATCAAGCAACTGTTCATTTTCCCCAGCGGAGTCACCAAAAATCTGTTGGTAAATAGATTTTTTCTTTTAGATTATTACTCTTTAATGCCCAATTAGGAACAATATCTTATCACAAACAATTGGAAAGCTCTTTGTGGATATTTTAGCTTTCCTCTAAATTGGTAGGTACAACTCCTTGAAATAAATTTGCAATGAATTTTGTTTTCTTCCTAAACTACTTTGGGGTTCGTTCTTAACCCAAGAATAGTAGAGGGATAACTGAGCTAGACCTAAATAAAATCCAGCTCAAGCAGATAAAAACTTCTCAACACTAGAATAGATTCATGTACCCACACATCTTATGAATCCATAAATCCCATCTACACAATCAATTGATGTTAAACTAAGCAAATTCAAATCTAAACTATAACTAATAAATGGAAATACTAGTAGAATCTTTTCATCGAACGAACTGTAACAATACTTACCACATTCATCTGTTGCCTCAAAACAAGGGAAGTGAAGCTCTATTCTTCCTTTATTCCTAGTAAAATAAAAATAAAAACATGAAATAAATACAATACCTACTGGAATAGAAAATGATCGACATAAAATACCATTTAATTGTCTCTACAACAAAAAGTACTTCACGCCAAAAATTTTCCAACCTTCTATTGATCTTTTCGATTCATATATATAGAGTTTTTGAGATGACCGTTACAATGGAAGTTTAATCAATTCATCTTCTAAGGATGACAAATTGAAAGATGCCAATTTTTCACATCATAAAATTACACAAGAAAACAAAAGAGGACATCATATGAATCATTTAGGCTTCTTCCCCTTTTCTCTTTTCGCTTTATGTGACTTGGCAGCAACCATTACTGGGATCAGTTCCCCATGATTGGGCACGTGTATATTAGTGAATCTCAAAAGCCATTTTGAATGTTCCCTCGCCAACTCTTTTACGCTATTCAACTAATCTAACAACTCCACTGTAGCCACATGTATCCATCTATTGAGTGCTTGGATTTCTTCAGTCGTGTTCCGGCTACTAGATGCCACTGCGAACAAATTATCCAAATAGGTTGAGAAGTTTATTTTCATCACTTCTACTCTAATGAGGTCTTTTCCTTAAACATTTATTTGAGAGTCAGTGTGTAGCCCTCTGATCAATTCAAATCCTCTATCTTGGGTCTTCTTTATCTTACCCTCTGTCTCTCTGAGCCCTTTCTTAGCTTCTTGGATCATTTCGAGCTTGAACTGAATACTTTGGAACCATTCAAACAAAAGTTCATTCCCCTTTTTTAGAATCTTGGCTTTGACTACTTCTTTGGCTTTCATCTATATGATCATCTTTAAGAGGGAGAGACATTCATCACACCTGACTCTTTCTCCGACCAAAGTGTTATTGTTAGATAAAATGTTATCATTTTCTATTTCCAATCTGAGGATAACATTTCCAATTTGATCTATGAGAGAAACTCCTTCTGATTTGAGTCTCTCAATCCACTCTCTACCGATCTGCCCATAGTGCCTATCTTCCTAGAGCTGAGAAATGCGAGCTTGCACTTTAGCTGCACTAGGAGTCTGAGTCATAGACATTCCACAAATAGTTGCCGGTGGAGTGACTAGCTACCTAATAAACTTATTTAACTCTTCTATTTTCGCCTTCATCTTGATCTTGGGCAATTTAGAACTCTCTAATTGTCCCTCTATCACTTCATTGCTCAATCTCCACAAGCCAGCCTTTGTGTCATGCCTGGCTTCCCCAAGGGCTATTGAATGCAACATAAAATCCTCAGTAGTCATATCTTCAATTCTACCTCCTTTGTTTAGCTTTTCTATCTCAATTGTCAGGTGCCCTATTTCTGGATCTTGTCCAAGTATGGACAAAGTCTTCTGCTTCTTAGCCTTTTCCAATGCAGTTTCAAAATGAACTGCAAGGGACACAGTGTCTTTTGTTGAAACACCCTCATATTTTCTCTTTCTTTTCCTCTCCAAAATATCTTCTAGCCAAGAGTTAGTTCCTATCACCTTGGAAGCTATTCTGAGTGATTCAATGATGAACATCTTCTTTTTCACTGGAGTTGTGGCTACAATGGTTGAAGAGAAAGCATTCTTTGAGTCCTTGGAGATGATTCTAGAAGAAGCCTAGCCTTTCTCCATCTCTAAAGTCTTCCTTGTCTCTTCATCTAATTTAGTTGACTCACTGGTGCTACCTTTTCCATCCCTTAAGTCTACTATCTGTATGGGGGTGCCACCTAGTCTCAAAAGGGAAGCACTTGTTGATGGCATGGGACTATGATGAGGAGATGGGATTGGAGTGGTATGCGGAGAATGAATAGGGGTAGTGTGTGGAGATGGAATAGGGGTAGTGTGTGGAGACGATACGAAAGTAGAAACATTTTCTTTTGGCTCTTCTACTTTCTTCTCTTCAATGCTAGTTTGGGTACCTATAACTAGCAAGGAACCATCATGACATGTTGGGGCCATAGGAATGTTTTTATCTAGGGATTGATCACCTCTACCTATAGGTTGAGCTAGTCCTTGGGTGGATGGTATATTTACACCCACTATAGCATTGTAAGATGAAGTAGGTGTTGCAATTGTTGGAGAGGCTTGAGTGGTTGCACCCTTACTCCAACTCTTTCTGGCTATCCACTCAACCCACTTCCTGATTCTTTTGATTATCCTTGCCATCATAATATCGAGACTCTCCTCCATGTCCACATATGGCTTAGAACTTATAGGAATTCCTCTTAATTTAGTAAGATATGTATTGCTATACATATTTTGACCATCATCCTCTAATCCTTCTACATCGAGATCAATGCCATATGTCTTTATTTGTTCCACCATGAGTCTAGAAAATGCACAATCACAGCTTTCCAATTCATCTCTCCAATTTTCCCAATAGTCCTCCAGAGTAGTGACATGTTTAATTACACTCCTGATTTGAAGCACATCACTTACATACCCATTTGGATCGAACATGGTCCTCTAATTTGTTCTTACTTTCAAATACTTTGAGCATGCTTTTGGCATCAGACCAAGAATCACAACAATAAGCCCTGACCTTCATGGGGAACTCATATCCCTTCTTCATTAGACTGGCACTTAGCATGTTTACTTGGATATCTCATCTCACAATCTCTATGAGCACGATCATGTCGCTTGGGTATCTGGGCAGCTTCAGAGGAAAACTGTCGAAAGCTACAAGAAGCAAATATGAAAAGGATGAGAATTGAATGAAATAGCTACCAAACTGGCTAATAGCCACTATCATTTCTATGCTAAACCTCCTCTCCAGGCATCCTTGTAGCTCCCTATAAATCCTCATTTTGAAAGATTCATTAACCTTGACATACTCTACATAACTATTCTATAACTCCAAGCACGGATAAAATTCATAACTTTTTACATCCTCAAGAAAATCCTCTATTTTGGGAAAGCTCGGCCATAATTGTAAAGAAGCCAATATATAAATTAGGAAAGAAGACATGTAGAAGGTATTGTAGAACTTTGGAGCACTCAAAGCTCTAGATAGATGTTCACTCACCTCATATGCCCAATCAACATAATGTGTGTCTGAACAAATGATTTGCACTAAAAAGAAATATTGTTCTATGACATTGAGTGCTTCTACCTCACCTTTCAACCAATGTAAAAGAACCAAGATGTCCATGATTTCAAGCTTAAGATCAGTGTTGAAAAGAGTCTTGGGAACCTTACTCTTAGGTCTTGGTGGTTTTTGGAACCAAGACTTCATGATTTCCTTCCACCACACCATCTTCTTCAAGGAGAACTCAAACATGGCTCCTCCCATGGTCAATTCAAAAAAATTATTCCCGTTATGGGATTCAAAGGTAATTGACTATAGTTTGTCAGTCAATTAAGATTAAAATTGTATGATTTGGCAAAAGAATTTTTTTAGTATCCAGATTGTAATGGTTAATGCATTCAACAATTAGCTCAAGGGCTTGAATTGCTACTAGAAACTTGGCTACTTCCACTAACACGCTTCCTTAGAGTTTCTCTCTTATTGGGTGGACTGGCTCCATCTTCAACCTTCTTTGGAAATCTTGCATGTCGAAGAAGCTGAGTGAAGTATTTGTAACATTTTGCAATGTTGACTTAATCCCACCCAGTCCATCAAAATGAGTGAATCTTGTTGCCATCTTAACTGAGATAGAGATGGACTACAAATCTTAAAATTGAAAATAGTACAGAGAGTAGGGCCTTGTAACTATGAAAATTCTAAAATCACTTTCCAATTCAATAGCATAACAGTTCAAATAAGAAAGCAGTAGTTTAAAAATTAGTTATGTTCATCTCTATATAGAAATCTCAATCCACTCGTTAATCTTCAAGATTCATGCCACACGAGTGAATTAAAGGATAAAGATTAGTAAATGTTGATGTCTCTAATGGATTTTTACATGTCATTTCACTATTTTGGTTGGCCCAATGGTTACTTTCCTTTATTATAGACTTACTTTCCCATTTTTCACCAAGTTGTAGAGAATTAAGAATGAAGTACTCTGTGGGGAAAAATCCACCTAGCTAGATTTTGCTCATGATTCCTTCCCAAATGTGATCAACTAGCTTCCATTATCCTTTTTTAGCATCCTGTGATTGATCTATGAGCCCAACATGATTGCAGAAGTGATTTTTCAATAGATGCTGAAAATTGTTTCAAAGGGTTGAAAACCCGCCGCAGAGAAGGGAACTTCTATTTTTTTGCCCTTGTTCTCATTTTCATTTAGCCTTTTAAGTTAATATATCTCTAGACTTCAGGGAGTCTCAAAAGAGCTACAAAAATGAAAAAGGAAACCACTTGCTTTTCTCCCTTATAAACACCTTTGTCAAAAAACTAACTTCTCAGGTCGAAAACCCTCAATGGAGAAGCTGCTTTAGAATTTTTTGCTAGATGTTATTCTGATCATTATGATAATTTATGAGTCATTCCCAAGGTAGAATACTGCAACGTAGGAACAATCCATCCATAAAACAACTTATTTCCTATTTTTTATAGCTTGTATACCTTTTTTGTTCACCTCTGCAAAAAATCACCCTCACAGTTCAAAAATCTACCATGAAGAAGCCAATGCTAGGTTTTCCATAGACTTCATTTTCTTTATGTGCAAACTATAATAAGTTGCAAGAAGGTTCATTCTTGGAAATTATTTTGTGAAGATCATGATATGACCCAAGAATCCCCATCGAAAGGTTCCTATGCTACCCATTAGACTCACAACAACAAGGGAACCCACCCAGTTATGTAATGTAGGAGAAAAAGGAAGATGAAAACCTAATGGAGAGACTTTGCACTTAGGAAAAGAAATGGACTCAAACATACCTAAACCTAATTGAGACACAAGACTAATTTCTACTTTGCATAATGGGTATAAGATGAAGAGTGGGGCAACAACTATAAAGGAGCCTAGTACATGTTCCTAATCCTAGGCATGAGTGAGATGAAGTTAGAGGGTTAGTTTTGATTGTCATAAATAGGGGTATTGGAAAATTTCATAAGTGTAGGGATTATGATGTCAAGTTTTTTGTGACTAAAGTTAGGCAATGTTAAGTGTTTTATGATTAAACGTAAAGTTCAAGAGGTTCTCCATGTGAATGTGTATTAGAGAGTCAATGCATTTGGTATGGGTCCATTGTAGGGTCCAATTTTGGGTATGGCAAGTGATGAAAATTTGTATTTGGGTAGTCACAAAAACTAGATGGTAAGATGATCAATATTAACATCTGATATTGAAGGTAAGTGATGTGTGGAAAATATTAGATCTTAAGGTGGAGTTTGACCATTGATGGGTCTCTTGAATTTGAAGGATATTTGGTACAATCATACTTTGAGAAGGTGATTAGGTATCGAGCTTCTCTTTATTTTGAGAATAGTTTACTATTCTTTACTTAACAAGGTCATTCCCCATTAACATCTAAACTTCATACATTCTTTCATCCATAAATGAAATATAACATTCATTAATTATCACATGAAGTAAAAAACATTATGAAAATCCATGAAATAATCTCATAATATCCAAAGCTAACATCTAACATCCATTCATTCTTTCATCATTAATCAAATATAGCATTCATTCATTAACACATGACACTCATTAACATATAACATTCATTACATTCATCAAGATGCAACACTCATCAATATTCATTAGTACATATAATTCACGAACATTCATTAGCACATAAAAGATTTAGTCATCATTGAATAAAGCACATTAAATAAATTATTATTTTGTTTTCTTCTTGTAAGCAACAATTGATTCATCCCTTTCTTTTTTGTGTTCCTCTTCTATCCATTGTAAGCATAGTGTGAATATGAGGCCACTCTTGCAAAGGGGGTTACTGCAATGATAAATAAATGGGTTAAATTCATGAGAAAATGTTATTATTGTTACAAGTGTGATAATTAAAGGAAAATAACTTTGTTTATCTTTACCTGAGGGGGAAACATCATTTTCCACATCATTTTCTCTCCCCTTTACCTTAACTTTTTTAGCACCTCTACAACTGAAATACAATAAGTTATGTTAATCAAAAAACCAATTACAATTAAAGTTATTTAAAAGAATAATAGTTGTCCTCTTTACCTGATGGAGGAACCTCACTTGTAGGTGAGTCATGTTTCACTTGTTCAGCAAAGGCTCCATGCTCTAAAATAGTAACAAAAAAGGTTACATTAATTACTATACCAGTTTCAATTAAAGATGTTTAATTGTATTAATAATTACATAAAATATAATAGAAAATGATTACCTCCAGTCCTAGAATATGGATTGGGGCCTCATCACTTGAAGAATGTTCTCTAAAAGCAACATCGTACATTCCAATGTCATGCACATTGTTATCAAATACACTATTGGTATAGTATTCAATTTGAAAAACAATCATTTAGATTTTTCACATTTGTGCTAGATCCAATAGTAGAACCACCTTTCCCACTTGCTTCTCGAAGCTATTGAACAATGACTGCATAGTGCTCCTTGTTGGCAATTTTTTTGACCTCATCTATGAATGGTTGGTTAAACTTAGAGGCCTACATTTTTGTCAAAATCATGAAATCTTCTTGCATTATTTCATCCAAAAAAAAAATTTTTTGAAAATTATAAATATTTTGATATGACATTTCATTTAGTGATATTTACAACTCATGCAAAAAGTTTCAAATAACCACCAGACCCAAGCTTGTGTTGCTAGTACTTTTCTAGTCTTGCCTTTCTTGTTTTTGATGTGTCAGTCAATCTATGAAAAAAATAAAAGATGTTAGATTATATAAATATAAAGATTAATTAGTAAATGATTATATTATTTATAGTATCACATAGCTTTGGTTTCCATCTATTGGTGTGTGTCCTCTTCTCTTCAATTTTTCTCCTTCTCAGCCAAATTTAGGTTCTTCCACTCATCAACTATAATCCAGTGAGGATGCTCACATTTTCAGTTATCAATCAAATTGGATCTATACCAGTCCCTCAAATGCTAAATGTATACCCAGCCTCACTCAAGGAGCTTGTCTTCATCAAATGTGAAATCCTGGAGAAGCTTTCTCATACATCTATGAGATCACATTTTTTGTTCAAATATTGATGGTTGGACCTTTTAATAAAAACCAAACCTATTAGCTTTAGAAATGAAGTGAAGCTACTTTTAATATAGTTAAAGAACTTGATCAAACGAAAACCATCCTAGCAATGATATGAAATCAAAATAGTGGTTTAGGCTTAGTTCACATATGATGTTCCACTTATGACGTATGTTGGGCTCAAATATATCCAATGTAATGTCATGAATATATTTATAAAAAGGTCATCCCCTACCAAGAAATCATGGGATCATTGGTCGAAATAAAATGATCAATAAGTAAATTAAAATTGGATTATATACCAATAACTTTAAAGTACTTGGAACCTTGGTATATCTAAGGGAATCATTTATGCATTGCTCATGATTAATGCATAGCCCTAGATTGATCTCATACTAGCAACACATGAACATCTCGGAAATTCATGTGCACCCTCCTTAGGTGTTGTATCTCCCACTATAGAAAATGGATGCATTGTGAAATGTCCCAAAGAAATAACACTTCAACAAAAATAAACACATAACAATATGAAGAGTAAAAGAGAGATTCACTTACTAATATGTTGTGTCATAGAGGATCATTGTTTGCTCTATGTAGCTGACATTACAGTGGGATTTCCACATGTGTGTGGCCTCATCAAAGGTGACATTTTCACAGTATTATCCACATGATCGAGAAGTAATAGATGGAACAACATGAGGTAATTATGAATACAATGTCCAAGTGGGGGATAAAACATGAGCATCACCTACACCACCTGAAGTACCCTCATCAAGGCAAGAAGGCTCATGAATATGTAAAAAACCCTATAAAAATAACATGTTCATATTTTAGTTAATGACATAAAAGAGTATTAAAAAAATCCATTATTGAAATTTTTTCATAATTAAATATTTCATTACTACTTACTCTTAAGGCATCTGCTTGGCTATCTATTTCTTTCTTTCTCATCTATCTAAGGATTTTGAGGGCATATTACTGAAAACTTAAGAACTTTATCTTTGATTATTTTGTTAATAGTATCAACTAGGTCGATGGATTCTACAATAATAGCATTATAGTCCTCATAAAAGCTCTCCTCCATGACTAGCGCATATGCCAATCCTTTTTCCCAACAATCTAGCTATGACAACAATATTATTAACACTATCAAACTTACTCCAATATACTCAAGGAAAGAGCATAATAAAATAACATTTTTCTTTTATCTAATTTGAACAATTACAATGGGGTTTACTTATCAAGAAGAAGAGCCAGGAGTATCAATATCCCTGTTGATGCTATGTTGATCCATGTGGCCCTAAGATAAATATCAAATATAAAAATGTTAGCTAAAGAACTTAATAATGAAATTTTTGTGTGGAGTCATTTTTGGGAGGTTGGTTTAAATGGTGCACACAGTAAGTACTACACCCATGATAGTAGGTTTGTTTTTATCTATATGATTTAAATTATAACCAATGAGTAGCTCTTACCTTTCATGTATTGATTTTATCACACATACAAATACATGATTTCCTTCATGTGCCTGAAATATGCAATTGGGTTGCTTAAGATTTGACCTAGGTTTCATACTATTTATAAAACTTGTGATATTCCCTATTTCTATTGGCCTTCCATCAATGTACTTATTCTATCTTTTACTTTGAATACCAGATTTTTGTTGTATATATTTTTTAGAGAGTCCATACCTACACATACTCTTTTTATATCAAATAATCTACATCCAACTTTGTAATCATAACAAGGTCCAACATACTCCATCAATTTGATAACCTTTTGGTAAGATACCTTTATGTCATCCATGGAAAATAGGCCCAAACCATGCAACGATGATGATGATATATGATATATCCTCTTGTTAATACAAAAAGCATTGTTTATTAGAGGAATTTCCTTAGGTACCTATTGCTTCTATAGATGTTGGTACCTAAATGGCACCTTGAAGTTTCCTTTCTCATCATCGTAAGAAAATGACCCCTGTTAAGCAAGGAAATTTTTAATGAGTTTATTGAATTTCCTTCTTATCTTTTGACCTCTAGTTGATCTCCTAATTAGAGACCCACTACATGTCTCAATTATGTCTTCTATTCCTATATTTCCTTCACTCAAGGAAGACACATCTGATAAATAGATATTTGTTGACACCTTCCACTAAATGAGAGATATTGTTGGTAGGGAGAAAGGGATAGAGAGAGAGAGAGAGAGAGAGAGAGACTTTGAAAGTGAGAGAGATATCTTATAATATTTTTATTTACTATTTATAATTGTATCAAACAAACTATCTCTATATGGTGTATTGAATTATACCCGTCGATCCATGAGACTATGAGGGATGCTCAAAAAAGGGGATCGGGTTCCTTCATATGCAATACAAATATCTTATGTTAGCTAAAAATTGCATGATATGTTTAGTACAATGTGACCATGGTCTCTACAATGTCTCTTAGTTGTATTGATGTCAACTCTTATAATCTTTAGGCCCTTGCAATTTTTGCAAGCTAGACCACAATCTAGCAAGTGTTAACATTTTCCATCACCTCTTTGTTTGAAGTTATACCACAATCTAGAAAGTGTCTTCCTATTTTGTCCTTCACTTATATTATCTGATATGATTTGATGGTCCACAGGAAAATAAAATTGAGATATCAAAACTTTGGTCTATAATTATCACAAACTAATCAAAATGATGCCGCAAGTACACTAATCATCTTATACCTATAAGAATTTGGTATAGCTATGATACCATGAAGAATTTTCCTTAGGGCAAAATAACGCCAATATCAAGGAGCACAAGACTAGCACAATATGGACCAAATAATGTATGATCATAACAATATGAGAATGAATAATTGATTATCTTTGGATATTAGATTATTCAATAATTGATTGATGTTTATCTTGATGTACAAGTACATTAGGAGTTCCTGAATATAAAGGCCTCTGGAATGCTTCTAGAATGTCTAGGAGTTAGCAAAATGATAAGCCTTACAACTAAGCACATGTCCACCAAGAGTAGATTATCCTCTATTGAGCATAGGAGTTAGTGCGATGATGAGAGGATAAGCCTACAAAGGTGTGTCATGTAAAATTATGTTGTAGACACTATGTGCTTAATTAAGAGTGTGAACAATTGTGTTGTCTACATGACAACTTAGTTAATTATGCAAACTCCATTTTTGTAGACACCATGTGCTAAAATAGAGTTCCTAACTCTTGTTTTATCAACATGGCAACTCATATGAGTACACATACTCCTAGGTGTCTAACTAATAAATAATAAAATAATACATTTATCCTAAGTAAACTTAACACCCCCCCTTAAGTGCAACTTATGGGAATGCACTTAAGCTCACAGAAGCTATGATGAAATGCATAATGGGTCCTAACTATTAGGCCATGTTAGGTAACCAAGTACAATTGCAATGAAATCTCTCTGAAAATAGAGAAAAGGGGAAAACCTCATGGGAAAAACCCTCCACCAAAAAGAGAGATAAGTACAATAAAGAAGATGCATGTATGGATGGAGTAATTAGGACCTCCTCATTATGATATACATAATCCATATACAATAGAGAATCTCTCCATGAAATCTCCCCCTTAGTGAAGGATCTCCTGATGATGAGTGCTTGAAGACAAAAGAGAATCCAATGCCTACAAACAACATTTTTTCCTTTAGGAAGAAGATACACCAAGTATAGGTGCAAGTATGCTTCCCACTATGGATAGGAAGATGGAAGAGGGATCCAAATGTATTATGGTGTGGATGTTGCCTCTGAAGTCTACTCATATGTTGACAAGTCCTTGACGAATGTAGATGTCATGAACCAATCTGGTGGATGCCCAAAAGAAGGTGGCAAACAAGGTAACATGTCCATGTATGACATTGAATCAACCTCCAAAGATGATGAAACATCTTGATAGGAAGATGTAGGAAGAGAAGCAATATCACCTCCCCTCAATGATGTATGCACACCCATGAAAGAAGCTCATTGATGACTGAAGAAGTTGCACCATGAAAATTGAATGATGTTCCTCCTTGTGGGAAGAAGTGGTGTCATAGGTGTAGTAGGGAATGCTTCCCAACTAGTAGGAAGAATCCTTAGAAGATATGATGTCTGAGGAAACTGGAATACAATCTCCAAAGACTAATATGTCTCCTCTAAAGTGAAAGAGTCCTTCTCCAACTACTGTAAAGAAGTATCCACAATCAAGTCAGTTTGGAAAGAAAGATAAAGTGGTTGAGGGTCAGAGTGTGCCCTCATAAAAAATGAAGAAGAAGTCTCCTCAACAATGAGAATATGGATGTCATCGATGATGTCTCCCACATCTTCAATGTAAGACTCCACAAATAGCCCTGCAATGTCTAGAAGGAAGTCATCCCATGAAGTTGAAGTAGGAAGACACAGTATATCCTGCTGCATTGAATCAAGAGCAACTCTGGCTAGAACTAGATCAGTAGAAGAAATAGGAGCATCAGGAGGTAGGATCTCATCTGGATTTGAAGGTACCATAACTGTAGTGACTGAAGATAGAATGTCTTCTAGAAATAGAGGAACTATAGGATCTCCATATGCTTTCCAAAGATGCATCTGAACATCATAAGGTTCAATTGCCTTTCCAATGACAGCTAAACCATTAGCATTGAGACTAAAAAAAATGACATCTAAAATTATTTTAACTGGTGGCAGATCAATGGAAGAGGGTGGTTCTTTGGAACATAGATAAGGAAATACTTGCTTGTGCTCTCTTCTTAGATGATCAATTATCAAGGCACTCCATTTTTTATAGTTCCTTTTTGTCAATCTCGGTCTAAAACCAAACTAACATGTGAAACAAAAATCCATGAGATCAATAAATGTATGCACCCCCCCAAATGCAAAAATAATCAATGAACCCCCCCCCCCCCCCCCCCTAATGCATGATTTGACACTTTATATTTAGTGCGATTACAATGGGCCACTTGCCAAAATGGACAAGAGTGGACTTCTAATTTTGTTGTTTACAACCTCCTCTTGTAGTTCAAATCTAGAAATTTACAATGTAGCTTAGAAATACAACAATTTTGAAGCAATACAATGCAAAGAAAGCACCTATTTCTAAAAGTGATATTTATGTCTATATAAACATATAATCTAATTATAGATCTATAAAGTAGATGAAAAAAATGCACTTTCAAAAAAAATAGAACCTAAAAATGTGTCCAGATGAGCCCGTACTAAGTCTTTGAGCTTGCAAAAATCAAGATTTGTGATTTTTAAAAAAATTCATGAATAGAGATCTCAAACATCCTGCACCAATGTGTAGATCACGAAATTCTACAACAAAAAAAAAAAAGCATGAAAAAAGGAGTCTACATGAGGGAGATATCATTGTTTGAAAGTCACCTCTGTAATTATTTTTCATGAATTGTTGTCATCATGCCTCCAAAAATCAATTAACTCTAGATTTCACCTCAGATGTCCGATTTTGATGAAACAAAAGTTGATTTGGGGTTTTTTTGACCTTCTAAATATGATGCCAATATCTGATTGTAGATTTAAGAATCAATTACACATATCTGAAGAGATCATACCAATTTTGCAAAATCAAGCCTTCCAGTTCTGGTTTGCAAAAAAATTTGCCTCAATTTTGATTATGGCCTAGGGTAAGTAAATTTATAGTCAAAATTCATAGAATCGACACTCTGAACACAATGGTGAGGTCTACTTTAGCTCTAGATGCTCCCAATAGCTACAGATTTGTCAAATATGAATCAAGGTCCTCCAAGAGGTGAAGCAAGAATGATCTCCAATGGATATGAAATAACACTCCTATGGCTCTGATACTATGTAAGAATTTGGTATAGCTATGATACCATGAAGAATTATCCTTAGGGAAAAATAATGCCAAGATCAAGAAGCACAAGACTAGCACAATATGGACCAAATAATGTATGATCATAACAATATGAGAATGAATAATTGATTATCCTTTTATATCATATCATTCAATAATTGCTTGATGTTTATCTTGATGTACTAGTATGTTAGGAGTGCTTGAATATAAAGGCCTCTAGAATGCTTCTAGAATGTCTAGAAGTTAGCAAAATGATAAACCTCACAACTAAGCACATGTTCACCAAGAGTGGATTATCCTCCATTGAGCACAAAAGTTAGTGCGATGATGAGAGGATAAGCCTACAAAGGTGTGTCATGTAAAATTATGTTGTAAACACCGTGTGCTTAATTAAGAGTGTGAACAACTATGTTGTCTACATGACAACTCAATTAATTATGCAAACTCCAGTGTTGTAGACACCATGTGCTAAAATATAGTTGCTAACTCTTGTGTTTTCAACATGAAAAGTCATATGAATATGCATACTCCTAGGTGTCTAACTAATAAATAATAAAATAATGCATTTATCCTTAGTAAAATTAAGTAAAGTGTAAATAATAATTACTTACACTAACAACACCTAGTTATATATGAAACTTGAAATATTAGTTATGAAATGATGTTTCAGTAAGGAATGTTGACCATTGCATCAAGGAGGATAATTGTGTGTTATTGAGTTTTAAAGGATTTTTTATTTGAGAAGAAGAGTTAAGTAAATTAGGGTATGTTCCAAGACAAATAAGACCAGTTTTTGGTCAAGATAAGTTGGTAGAATAAGAGTCTATTAGCGGGAAACCAATTCTTCCCTTGATGTCATTCTATCTTGCTTTTAATAACTAATTGTAAACTAAGAACATGAAGAATCATGAACTTACAAACATAAATCAACAATACAAGCATATCTATCAACTAAAACCATCAAATAATAGGATAACATTATAGAATGATCAACATGAGAATCATGAGGTACTACAAAAAATAATTACATTAGAGAGGTACACTTAAACAAGTCACATTGGCCAATGAGCCACAATTTGTATAGGAACTTAAAAAGGGTATTGATATGGAAATAAGAACAATGATTTCAAGAAGAGGAATTCAATTTATGCAAGAGGAAAAAATAATGATATTGAAAGGGTGCACTATTAGTTCAACCTTAGTTTTTGATAGTTCTATCAATAATAAAGATACTAAATCCATAAGTTATTGATAAGACATACAAATGTTCACACTTTAACCTTGATGATAAGATTTTTCTCACATGGAAATTACATCTTCTGAATAAAAGGCCAAGATTTATTGATAGTAAAAAATCTTTTAAACACCTTATGATGCAATGAGTATGGCACTTCAACAATGGCCCTTCATGTGAAATTGCTATCTAAAACCTTCCTCATGAGATAACGTGTTATGAGCTCTTTATCAGTGGGATGGAACCTGAATCTAGAAGGTAGTTGTGCATCATCCTTATCATGACTATAACCAAAGTTAAGTGCCTCCATTATTTGGATTGCAAAATTAGGTCACAAGGCAATATAAATGAGTTTATGGGGCTATAGCTAAGATTGATAAATGATTATTTGGATTTTCTACTACATGATCATATGATGGCCTCGAACAGGCCTACGCCTAGTTATTATTTACGATCATGGTATAGTTTACCTCTGCATAGTATATTATGGTATAGATAGTACTATTACTAGTCCTACCACAACTATTGACTGACCTAGCCTCCTTTTGCTCATGTTGACTGCTAATGTGGTTGTATGTAAGCCACTTATACCACACTTGTATACAAGACACTTTGTTTTCCTTGTCCCTTTCTTCCTTCTCTACTGAAAAAGATCACTGTAGAGACATAGATCACAAGGGCACAATAAGAGAAAAATATATATTCACTCTTGAATCCTAAATGAATTAATGAATGGAAAAACTAGGTGGGGGCATAAGTTCTAATAAAATCAATCAAAATTTAATGACTTTTAGTTTCCCTTCTATTCCTCCAACTCAAAAAAATCTTCCATTCTATAACCCACTGGTTTCTCTTTATCATTGATTCTATGTATGTAAAGAGGAGAGAGCATAGAGCCTAAGGTCAAAACACCACATCAAATCTATGTATAGTAAGGAACTACACTAGTTAGTGCCTAGTCATTCATGACTCCTTATATTCTTAGCACCTTTGAAAAAATCTCAACTATTTCTTATCTAATTCCACCAAGCTTTATAAATCAAAACCACACAAACCATAAAATTAAAAAACCATAATGAGTGTCAACGGATATTAAATGAATATATGAATACCATGGAAATGGATGTGTTGTACAATTGTGCCATGGGGTTGCATTCGTGTTGCAAATTAGTGTTGATAAGAAGTCATCTCAAAACGATTGGTGCCACAAATTGTGCTACTCAAATGTGTCAAGGGTTACAATGTTCTTAGGGCATAATTGATGGTGTTTTTGCACAATTTTTTTGTGGTTTTAAATAATTCCATTTTGAAATACAATCAGGTTTCAAGCTAGGAAATTTTATTTTGAAATCATCTAAATTGAGTTTCAAACAATTTCATTTTCAAATCACATAAATCATGCTTCAAGCAATATCATTTTCAAATCACATAAACTTGAGGTAGTACATGTCCTTACCCTTATAATGTTGATGATATGTTAGCTTGCAACCTTGAGTCATTGGCAAGAAAATTTTGTGCTCAAACATCATGTTTGAATAGTGCCCTTTCACACATGGTCGACTATGAAAATAATTTGGTGTTTGTCTTTTTTTTTGAATTCCCCTTTATCATCTACAAATCTAATGTTCACAACCTGCATGTTTAGAATTATTATGATGTTGGGGTGCATTTGAAAAAATAACCAATTTCAAAAAATGTGTCCCTCCATGAGAAAGTAACATTAGAAAATAGGGCTAAATGTAGTAGTGTTCCTTTGTTAGGTAATATGACTTCTTTCCCTTTTCTTTGAAATATTTGTGTCTTCGGTATTTGTTTTATCTTTTTTCATTCTTATCATTTCTACTCTTTTTAGGACATCTAGATGCAATATGGCCAACTTTATTACATTTGAAACATATCATGTGTAGTTTACCTTTGAACTTTCCTTTTTTATAGGGAGGTTGGATGAGTCACTCACTGAGTCATGCTCATAGTCTTCTTACAAGACTTCTAGGGAAACTCTTCCTCACCACTCACCACCTATAGGACCTTAAGCTTCCTAAGGATCCCATTATCTCTCTAGCAAACCAAACTATCAAGAAAGAGCACTCTCTCAAGCCAAAACTTGATGCATACTAACTTCCTTCAACCTAGCCCTTAAAGCAACATAAAGGCTCTCAACGCCCAAATCTTGAACTAGGCCTTATAAAGGTGTGGAGGTGTTGAAAAAAAATTCTAATTAACCAATTTGGTATGTTTTAAGTCCCACCAAGTTCATCTTCCCATTTGGTCTCTTACTTTCTTCTCATATAGGCCTAATAGGCTAGTAGCCCCAATTAGGTCTCTTATAATGAGAAAATAGAGTTTTTCTCCTATACCTTCCAAAGGAACCCTAAAATATGTTTTAGGCTTCTTGGCCCACTTGGAATCCCCTTAAATATTTTTGGGGTCTTGGATTCATACTTTCCCATCCATTACCCTAACCAAAATTAGGTGTAAATGGGGCTTTTTAGGCTTAACTGGTTGGTCCAACAAGCAAGATTGTCTTGGGATTGTTATGGGATTGCTATGAACCTCTATCCTTCAAAGGATGATGCCAAGAATTTTTTCTTCTTCAATTTCTAAAATAAATTTGGACTCTAGCTTTGTTTCTCTGTAAGAATTGTACACTTCTATGTGGTCTTCCCTAACCAACCTCTTCCCTAACTGAACTCACCACAGCTCACCTAGGGAAAGACCTTAAAAATATCTTCTCTACATTTGAGGGCTCTAGCTTCTATAAAAATGATTTAAATGGATTCTAATCACTATCCCCAAGAGTTCATACATATTGAGTGATGGGAAAGTGAGTTAGAGCTCCATCTTCAAGAACTACTTGGACAAAACTAGTGATATTGTAGAACCAAAATAATTACACAAAAGACAATAAAACTAATAAAAAATGCTACCTATAAATACATAGACTACCTATAAATTAATAGACTTAATAAAACATGATAACCAAATGATTCTTAAGTGATAGTATGGATCTTTCACACCTAACTACCTATTGTCATACAAAACTCACAAAATGCTTTAGTATGTTGTTTGCAAAAATACACCATCCATACAATAGACTTCCAACCCTACTCATAGGTCTTCTCCATTCTTATATATGGAGGTTGGGTGGTTATAGGCTTCTTATAACTCCTCTTCAATAATTTGCAACTATTTTGCAAAAAATTGCACAATGCAACTTTTACAACTTTTTGCAACTTTTCACCAATTTGAGTCAAATGACCTTCCTATCTTCTCAAACTTAACCACAAAATCCAACTATCATAAATACTTCACCCTAGCTCTTCCTAGACCCTATTGACCTCATGATGACATCATCCTCATGCATTGTACCAATCAAAGGGCTTTATAACTTTGTTGCCCCTAATTGCACGTAGTAAAAAGGCCTTAAGAACCTATGAAAAAAACTCTTCGATATACACCAAATATGGTCAACATGACCTTATCTTCCACATTCAAAATTCCCTAAGGCTAATAATTTCACAAAAAAAATGTGAAACTTAGATTTCCTAGGCAATCCTTAGGTGCTCCTGCACCATTCTCCCCCTCTTCGCAGCTTTCAAGGAACATGAGGAGAAATCAAAGACATATCAATGACCAGCTTCTTAAAATGTGCTTCCTCTACCCCCATAACTTAAGATTTTGGTTTTTCTTTCCACTAGATTAGGTGCTACATGTAGATCTTGTGCCTTGCAAATTTCTTTACTCTAGATTCCAAGATATTCTCAGCTTGTTGCTTCACCTTGGGAGGCAAGACCATAATACTAACATCTTCAAGTATCTTTGTGTTGTGCTGACCTACCTCTAATAATAGTCCCTTCTATTTGACTAGATCAGCCACATTGAACACTAGTGAAATGTTCAGATTTGTGGGAAGCTCTACCTTGTAGGCATTATGTCCATATTTTGCTAATACCTTGCATGGACCTACCCTCTTCATTTGCAACATGGTTGACACTCCTTTTGTAGTCTAGATTTGTTAAAGTGAACCATGACATACTCTCCCACTTTAAACCATTTTTCTTTACCTAACATGTCCACCTTAGTCTTTAATTTTTGAGTAGCCTCTATTATGGTCCTTTTCACCTACTCTTGTATATCTTTCATGGTCTGAGAGAAATCTTCTACATGGCCACTTCTATACTCCATAGCTCCTAGATCTCTGAGTTCACACACTCCTCTTAGATGCATACCATACACTATTTCAAAAGGACTTCTTCCCATTATCCTATGCACGCTATTATTGTAAAAGTATTTAGTTTGATGGATGATTAGATCTCATGTCTGACTATACTCCTTGGTTAGGCATTTTAGAAGGTTACCTAACACTCTGTTGACAACCTCAGTTTGATCATCAGTTTGAGGATGGTAAGTTGATCCAAATAATAGATTAGTTCCTAGCCTGCTCCATAGAGTCTTCCAAAAAATGACTCATGAAATTCACATCTCTATCAAACACTATGCTTAGGGGTAACCAATGGATTCTTACATTTCTTTGGAAAACAAATGAGCAATGTAGCTAACATCATGAGTAGTTTTACAAGGGATGAAATGACTCATCTTCCTAAACCTATCTACTAACACATAGATATTATCCAACCCTATCTTAGTCTTAGGAAGATATACCACAAAGTTCATTCTAATGCACTCCCATGGCCTGTTAGGAATAGGTAGGGGTTGGTACAAACCTACAATACTGGATCCTCCTTTTTCTTTCATGCACACCACACATTGCTCTACATAACTTCTAACATCCCTTGGCAACTTGGGCCAATGGTAGAACCTCTAAACCAACTCCAATGTTTTATTAGAATCAAAATTGCCACTAAGACTACCATTTTACTTCTTTTGAATAATGTTTTCCTCATTGAGCCTTGAGGAACACATAATTGATTCCCCTTAAACAACCAGCCACTTTGTAGGGTATATTTAGAGAACAGACTACCAAAATGATTTTGGAAATCAACATATAGCTTATATGCTTTAGAGAAACCTTCATCATCCTTGTAGAGATCCTTCAAACTTTCTATACCAATACTTTGCAATTGTACCTCTTGAACTGTCAGCATTCTCCTACTTAATGCATCTAGCACCTTGTTCAGTTGTCCTTTCTTGTGCTTAATAGTGAATGTGAAATCTTGTAAGTAATCCATCCATTTTAAGTGTTTATTTCTCAACTTTCCTAGGTGTTAATATAGCTAAGTGCCTAATTATCAGTAAACACCACAAATTACTTAGCTAAGAGGTATTGGCTCCATTTCCTTAATGGCTGCACCAAAGCATATAACTCCAAGTAATAGGAAGATTACTTCTTCTTGGCTTCATTATGCTTATCACTAAAGAAAGCTACAGGTCTTCCTTCTTGACTAAATACTCCCCCTACTATAATCCCACTTGTATCACACTCCAATCTGAACAACTTATCAAAACTAGGTAACAATAGGATAGGTCGGGTAGCTACTTCTTGTTTCAACCTTTCAAAGGCCCTTCTTGCCTCAACAGTCCATTTGAATTTTGTTTTCACTCCACCTTTAATGGTGTCCAACACTAGTGCACAAATACCACTAAATTTTCTAGTAAACTTTCTATAAAATTGAGCTAACCCATGAAAACTCCTTACCTTTGTATCTATGGTTGGTGTTGTCCAATTCAAGATAGCCTCCACCTTGCTTAGGTCCATCCTTAATGAACCTTGTGATACAAAAAACCTTAGGTATACCAGTTATTTCTTGAGGAAGTCACACTTTTCTAAGTTCATAGACAACTTCTTCTCCTGCAACCTTTTGAGAACAATCTCCAAATGCTTCATATGTTCCTCTTTAGTTTCACTAAAGATGAGTATGTCATGTAAGTATACAACTACAAACTTGCCAATGTAGTCCTTAAGAACTTCATTCACTAACCTCATGAATGTATTAGTGGCATTTGTAAGCTCAAATGGCATAACTCTCCACTCATACAACCCTTTACTGGTATTGAATGGTGTTTTCCATTCATCTCCCTCCTGGATCCTAATTTGATGGTATCCACTTTATAAATCCAACTTGGTGAAGTACCTAGATCCTCCTATGGAACCCATCAAATCCTCAATCCTAGGTATGGGAAACCAATATCTGATTGTGATTCTATTAATAGCCCTAGAATCAATATAGAATCTCCACTTACCACCTTTCTTGGATGCCAATACTACTGGTATTGCACAAGGACTATATCAATCACTGGTTTGGAACTCCTACACTTGCCTAGCCACCTCCTAGTTTTTCTATGAAGTGAGCTTGCATGTTGCCTTGTTAGGCAATGAGGCTCCTAGAATAAAGTCAATCTGATGACTAATATCCCTTTTGGGAGGTATTTTTGCAAGTGTTCCATCACTAATGATGTCTTAGAACTTACAAATAAAATTTTGCACCGCCTCTTGTATAGGTGTTAATATGATCTTCTCTTCCTCCTTAGATTGTATCATGATAACATATCCTTCACCACCTTCTTGTAGGATGTTGGAAAACTCTTTGTCACTTCTCAACAATACACTAGGATTCTTTGCTTGTGGTTCTTCATCCTCCATTGATGATTGTATCTTGAATGTCCTACCATCCTTCTTAAAGGAAATGATATTCTCCTTGCCATCATAAATGACATCTTTGTCATACTGCCATGTTCTTCCCAATAGAATACGGAAAACATCCATATGCAAGATGTTACAAATCAACTTATCCTTGTATCCACTAATTAAGAATTCCACACGTGCTTGTTCATTCACAAGGACACTTTACCCTTTGTTCAACCATGTCACCTTGTATGGATTGGTATGGGGTATCTTCTCAAGTTTGAGCTTCTTCATTGCCTCTTCAGAGATGATGTTATCTATGGACCTTGAATCCACAATAACCTTGCACACTTTACTAATTATTTTGCACCTTATTCTGAATAAGGCTCTACTTTGCTTTGGCTCCTCCTTCACAGGTTGTCTAACCGAAACCCTCCTAAACATTAAGTTCTCCCCCATTTATTACTCAATGTGGTTGATCTCAGGTGACTTGACACTTGATGTGTCTTCTTGGGCATTACCAATCATGTTCTTATTGTCAGAAGAGGATTCCTTCTTAGGACACCTATAAGTAGGATGACCCAATTATCCACAACTATAGCAATTCATGCTAGCAAAGTAGAAGTTGCTTCTACCTTAACCCCTTCCTCTATTAGAACCTCCTTGGGATCCTCTACCCTATCCATTGCCTCCTCTTAGTGTGGTTTCACTCCCATGCTATGGAGCTTTAGACTCCCCTTGGCTTCTTGATTTAATTGCTTTGCCTTAGTATCCACCTCTATGACCTCTCTAATCTCTTCCTCTGCCTATACCTTTGGAGGTTTGGTCATGCTTTCTTTTACTCTTTTCTATAATCTTTATAGTCTATTGATAGTACAAATACATTATTATAGAACTGAGAAGAGTCATCTCTTTCTAGATGTTCCATCTTAGGCCGCTAAGGTATCTAGCTACCTTAAGGTTTTCATCCTCTGCCACATGTGATATCATGCAAAGGTTTTGAAACTCCTCAATGTAGGAACTTACATCAAGATCCCTTTGCTTCAACATTTGCCTCTTTTGATGCAACTAAATTTCATAGTCCTCTAGCATATATGCTTCTCTCACCTTAATAACCATCCCCTTCCATGATGTGATAGGTTTCTTGCCTTCTTTTTCCCTTTCTTCTTGAATGAATTTCCACCATGTCAAAGCAGAGCCTCTCAATCTTGATTTTTCCACTTTAACTTTTTGAGCCTATGTGATGCCATCACACACAAAGTGGTTTTCCATTCCCTCTATCCAGTCCATGACTAGATCTACCTCCATCTTTCCACTAAACAATGGAATGCCCACAAGTGCCTTCCCACTCATAGCCTTCAATGCCTTCAAGAAAGGCTCCTCCATGAGAAAAGGGTCTAGTGTAGGAACTAAATCCACTATGACAACTTCTAGTTGTTTCCCATCAATCTTTTCCATGACTTCATCAGTCTTTTCTTCCACTTGATCCAACTTATCCTCTAGCTGGGGTAATCTCTCCCTGAGAGATTTTTTTTCCACCTCTTTCTCATGCATTTTATTTGTCAATTATGCATTGGTCACCATTGTGGTCTCTCCTGCTGATTCTTCAGTGTACAACATCTATCTACAAGCCAAATCTTTTGGGGCTTTGATACCACTCTGATAGGGAGGTTGGATGAGTCACTCACTGAGTCATTTTCATAGTCTTCTTATAAGACTTCTAGGGTGACTCTTCCTCACCACTTTCCACCTACAATACCTTAAGTTGCCTAAGGATCCCTTGATCTCTCTAGCCAGCCCAACTATGAAGAAAGATCACTCTATGAAGCCAAAATTTGATGCACACTCACTTCCTTCACCCTAGCCCTTAAAGCAATATAAAGGCTATCAACCCCCAAATCTTGAACTAGGCCTTGAAGAGACATGGAGGTGTTAAAAAAAAAATTGAATTAACCAATTTGGTATTTTTAAAGTCCCACCAAGTTCATCTTCCCATTTGATCTCTTTCTTTCTTCTCAAATAGGCCTAATAATCTAGTAGCTCCAATTAGGTCTCCTATAACGAGAAAATAGGGTTTTTCTCCTATACCTTCCAAAGGAAACCTGCAATATTTTTTAGGTTTCTTGGTCCATTTGGCATCCTCTTAAATATTTTTTGGGTCTTGGGGTCATACTCTCCCATCCATTACCCTAACCCAAATTAGGTGTAAAAAGGGCTTTCTAGGCTTAACTAGCTAGTCCAATAAGAAAGATTGTCTTGGGATTGTTATGGGATTTTTATGAACCTCTCTCCTTGATAAGATGATGGAAATAATTTATTCTTTAATGTAAAAAATAAATTTTGACTCTAGCTTTGTTCCTCTGCAAGCCTTGTACACTTCTGTGTGGTCTTCCCTAACTAAACTCACCACAGGCTCACCTAGGGAAAGACCTTAAAAATGTCTACTTTACATTTGAGCGCCCTAGGTTATGTACACATTATTTACATGGAGTCTAATAACTATTCGCAAGAGTTTGTACAAATTGAATAGTGGGAAAGTGATTTAGAGCCCCATCTTCAAGAATTGTCTGGACAAAACTAGTAATAGTGTGGAATCAAAATAAATACACAAAAGAAAATAAAACTAATCAAAAATCCTACCTAGAAATTCATAGACCTAAGAAAATATGAAAACCAAATGGCTCTTAAGTGACAGTATGGATATTTCACACCTAACTACCATACAAAACTCACAAAATGTTTTAGTATGTTTTTTGTAAAAACACACCTTCCATACAATGGACTTCCAACCTTGCTCATAGATATTCTCCAACCTTATATAGGGTGGTTGGTTGGTTATATAATCCTTAGAAATCCTCTCCAACAATTTTTAATTGTCTTGCAAAAAGTTTCTTAAGCAACTTTTAAAAGTTGCAAAGTTGCACAATTCAACTTTTACAACTTTTGCAACTTTTCACCTATTTGGGCAAAATGACCTTTCTATCTTCTCAAAATTAATCACAAACTCCAAATATGGTAAATACCTCACCCTCAATCTTCCTCGTGCCTTGTGATGACATCATGATGACATCATCCTCATGCCTTGTGCCAATTAGAGGGTGTTACAACTTCCTAGCCCCTAATTGCACCTATTAAAAAGGCCCTAATTACCTATGAACAAAGCTCTCCAATGTACACCAACTATGGTCAATATGACCTTATCTTCCAAATCCAAAATACCCTAAGGCTCACACTTGCACAACAAAAAAGTGAAACTTATATTGCCTAGGCAATCCTTAGGTGCTTCTGCACCACTTTTCCACTTGGCAGTCTTCTCACCAATAATGCTTCAAGCTCATCATCATCTTTCTCATCTGAAGCGTAATCACTCTCATCTTTGATACACCTATCTTTCCTTGAACTTCCAATAGTAATAAATTTCTTAAAATTAATTGCTACCTCTAAATAGTTATCAAAGTTACTCAACTCAAAAGTAGTCAATATACTTGTTGAAGTTGATGAAAGATCAACCCCACAACTCCCAAGAATCACCTGCATGCAAACACCTGTGACAGAAGAGAGAAGAAAAAGCTATGGAAGCTAGAATTCCCAGATCCACAGATGAGACATTCTTGATGAGCAAAAAAGAGATTGCTATTATCAAAAGCGAATTAAAAAATTACAAAGATAGATCATCCTCATAAAGGAGATTAAAACCCTAAGAGAAAAAAACCTAGGTTGCATGATAATAATTAATAAAAGAATTAATTATTATATGCCTAAAGTTTAGCTTAATTAAACTAGAGATAATAAGTGACTTAATAATTAAATCAAAATGATTTAATTGATAAGGCAATATTTTTTTACTCTAACACCCTCCCCTTAAGATTGAAAGTAAATTTAGGTCCTGGTAACAAGACCTGATGAGGTATCTAAGCACAACCAAATCTCTGTAAAGAGTTGAAATAGAGAAACCACATGGTAAAAACCCTACTCCAAAAAGAGATGGAAATAATGTTCTAGAAGATGGGAACAAAAGGATGATCATGAAGAACACCACTAAAGCATGAAGTTGCAAACATTGTCAAATTGTTGATCTAAAGAACCTCCACTGTATAGAACATGACCATGTAGAGAAGACTAAGTCTAAAGGGATGATCAATCAAAGATGAAAGGTATCTTCATGGCCTCCAAAAAAAAGAATGAAATAATTTCTATATGGTAAATGATCCATCTCACTTAAATGCAAAGGTATCTAGCCATTGCAATTGCCTAGTATATATGATCAAATACTGAATACATAGCTCATTCCATCAAACCAAGAAAGCAATAGAACCAACATAACCCCCTTATAATGTTGAGAGGTAAGACATGAACACTAAAATGGAATGTAATATCTCTAGTAGAAAGAAGAACCAGGAACATCGAGAGTGCAAAAAAAGTACAAACACCTATAATAGCACGTGTCATTGATACATCATGAGGCTAATGTCATGGAAGGAATACCCACTTGACAAAGGAAGATGTTGAATATGACCAACATAAAACCCCCCAAGGTACTTTATAATGTAGTTTGAGTACAACAAAACACAAAGATGACCAAGATCCTAAAATGCAATAGAGTGGCACTTTATCTCAATGCATTTGCAAAAATATTGCAAAAGGATGTTAAAAAAGATCAAAAGAGACATAAAGCTAATACAATAGATAGTAAAACCCATGAAAAATCATCTGAAACAACAAAATCGATCCTCAAACCTAAAACAACCAAGATATCCATTAGAATGTAGAAAAGCAAAAAGTTGAATGGGATGTGCCTAGAGTAGAATCTAGAAAATAGAATGTCTCAAAATATGTCTCTCAGAGTGCCAAAGATAACTTCTAACTTTGACATTCAAAATAGGCCACCAAAAATAATAAAAAATCCAAATAAACTACACCATCATGATAGGCTCGAAATCAACTTTTTGGTGCTTCTTTTAGATCAAAAAACGGTGTCTGGATGAGCAAGTTATGGCCAAAAAACCACATGTAGGTCAAAAAAGTGCTGGAAAAGAAAAGAAATTATTCCCTCAGAATCCGTGTCAAAATGCCTCAAAAGCATGACCAATAGTACTATAAATTGTCTTGGGAAGCATGTAAGTTTTGTACCAAAATTGGCTCGATTTGCATACACAAAAGTCTTGATTTGTGTGCCCAAAAAATCTTGAATTTTATACCAAAAATCACAAAATTGTCACCTCGAGAAACATACCAAAATTCTAAATTTTCAAAAAATCTTGATTTACGTGCCAAAATTTTGAACTTTGCTACCTCAAAAAGTGTGCCAAAAATCTCGATCTATGTGCCAAAAATAAAAATTGTCACCTCAGAAAACATGCTCAATCTTGGAGCAATATTTTTAAGCCTCAAATTCCAACTGTCTCCAAATTTGATAAATTTTATATGAAAATAGGGGTTTTGGGGTGCTCTAAACTCAATGGTGATGTCCATTTGGGCTCAGAGTGCATCGAAAAATTGTGATCCCCAGATTCAATACAAAAAAAACTTTGAAAAATGGAACCCTCTGAAAGAAAAAACACATATCTAAAATCCAAGCCAAACTTCTCATAAATGGAATAGGGGTATGAAGATTTGGAGCTTTGATAACATGTTGAAGTTGATGAAAGATCAACCCCACAGCTCCTAAGAATCACCTGCATGCAAACACCTGTCACAAAAAGAGAGAAGCAAAAGCTATGGAGGTTGGAATTCCCAAATCCAAGATGAGACATTCTTGATGAGCAAAAAAGAGATTGCTATTATCAAAAGTGAATTAAAAAATTTCAAAGAGAGATTGTCCTTATAAAGGAGATCAAAACCCTAAGAGAAAAAACCTAGGTTACATGACAATAATTAACAAAATAATTAATTATTATATGCCTAAAGTTTAGGTTAAGTAATCTAGAGATAATAAGTGACTTAATAATTAAATCAAAATGATTTGATTAATAAGGCAATATTTTATTACTCTAACAATACTCACCAAAGCGTCAAGAGTAAGAAATTTACCAAGAATAGCTCTAAACCCTTGAATGGGTGGTAATCTAATAGAATAAATAGGCAACAAGGTTGTTAGTACTCTACTTACAAATTCTTCATTATTTAGGATTTGTCCAATAACTTTGATGGAAATAATTACTTCCTTGATTTGGTTACTGTACTATGCAACCTCTCCATCCTTTATCCTTATGTCATCATATCTACTTCTTAGGCTTTCAAATTTATCTCTCAACACATTTTGATCTCCTCCATGAATAAGTACAAGCTTATCCCAATTTCCTTTGCTGTAGCACAAATTTTTATATCATCAAATTCAACATCATTAAGAGAAGACACAATCTCTATCATTAGATTATTATGTTCTTGTTTTTCCTTCATCTGTTAAACTTGTTGGAAATATAAGAGGAGTAACTAAGAGGGGAGGTGTGAATCAGTTACCACTAAAATAATTCCAAATCCCTTAGATGTCAACACAAACTTCTTACTGAGTCAAATCCATGCACAACTCAGTCAGAACTAGATATACACTGTAGCTTGGTTAACAAAGAAATCTTAAGGTAATGATGTGTATTATCCTTTAGTAACTTAGTTGCAAAAAGATAAAGTCATAAGAAAATAATATGAACACATGAGACACCAAGATTTAACGTGGAAACCCAATTTGGAAAAACCACCAATGCAATTAGTTACAACTTTTCACTCTTCGGAAGTGAGCCCTATTAGGAGCCAACCCTGATAAAGGTTACAAAACACACTATTAAGTATGAAAAAGCACCCTATTAGGAGTGGCCTTGTTAGATGTCTTAAGACCCTTCAATCTACAAATGCCACCTTGTTAGAGGATTTACAAAATGACTGTTAAGAGATTTCTTCACTACCATAATTGTTAGAGAATAACAATGATTGACCTGATTGATGGAGCAACTAATTTGCAGATACATATCATTGTTAAGGTTTATCCTTTGGATCCCCTCTAATTAGAATATTCTTTGCATCTCCTTGGATGTTTTGTCTTAAATTAGATATCCTTCTTAATTCACATCTTATTAGCTTCTCACAACTACTTATTTCAATCCACAACTTGACCTTTCATATATATGAAACCCAAGGTCAAGTCGGCTTGAATACCCTTTCAAACAAAAAATTAACATTCACTAGGTCAACTTGCAATAATTACTTAACTAACAAAAGTGTTATGTTGTCACTTGGTTGACACTAAAATTGAATCACTTGATTAATACTGAGTTCCTTTGGTAACCGACTTGACTCAGTTTACACTAAACTCCTTCGGTAACTGACTTGACTCAATTTACACTAAAATCCTTCATTGTCTGACTTGACTTGGTTTACAGTGGATCTTTGAACTTGGTCCCTCCTAAATTCTACTTGGCTGATACTAGAGTCTTCTGGGCCTGGTTACTACTAGCGAGCTTTGTTAGAATGTGACAATTGTCTAACATCAATGACAATATACAATTGAATAATTATTTTCAATAAAACTGTCATAGGAGGGGACAGAGGTGTATAATAATTGTCTAGATAATATAATGCATAGTCTCCAATTCATGAGAGGTACAACTACATCCTTCTTTTCCATGATGCAAAGTTCTCTTTGTTCAACTTAGGAACCTCTCTCTTAGACATCTTCGAATCTTTAGCTTGAGTCCCTTTAAACTTTCTCTTTTAAGAACTTTGCTTTAATATCAATTGTTAGATAACTAGGGGGGATGTGAATAATTTATAACCAATTATCCTATGTATGCCCTTTAAAAAACTTTTCAACAATTTCACACATTTAACTTCCAATTCACTATCTCGGTAAACAAATTGAACTTCACAATAGTCTTTAACTCAAACTTTGCAATAAACTATTAACTTCATAAATCGAGTATCGGAGTAAACTTCATCTATTTACTAAGTTGCAACATGGAATAATAAAAATGAAAAGACATGCAAAACAATCAACATTCACACATTTTGACACAAGTATTTTAACATGGAAACCCTGTTAAGGGTAAAATAACCTAAAAACTGACAACCCAAAATTTTTACTCTTCTAAAGTAAGCTCTATTAGGTGTTGACCTTGTTAAATCTTATATACACATGATTATATTTGACCCTATTAGGGGATTTATACCAAATATCATCTAAACCTTATCATTTCTCATTTGAGTGACCTTCTCTAAAGGACTTACAAACATTCAAAGGAATGTTACAAATAAATAAGATTGTTAAGTCCACTCGATTAAGAGATTTTATACTACAATGGTTACAGAGTAGCAGTAAATGATCTTTTAAGAATAACAACTCACTTTTCTTAATTATATCTTCATTTCACTTATCCTCTTTCTTCCTTCTAGTTGATCCACTAGCATACACATCAACTTAGCACTTCACTTGCTAGATCTCACAATACTTCTCTACTTGATTTCACCTTCCTTCTTCTTCTTCATAATTTACTTGATCAATACTTAATAAACAACAATGAACATATTGTTCATATCTTTAATAGACAACTTGTTTATGCTTTACTAGAATCTCCACAATTTTTTTTCTTAATCACAATCATTCGATCTTCATCGAGATTAGTTTCATTGAATATAGACACTTGTCTAACATGCTTTCGCATTGGACTTTATGCTTCATTTTGAATCATCAAATCTTCTTCCTTGGATCATCTTTGAATTTCTCTTTATTGTAGATCTTGTAACAAAATTTATCCTTATCTTCAAAACTTCTCAAAGAATCTATATTTTCATCAAATGTCGACCTTCAATTAAATCTTCTCTAAACTATTCTTCTTTCCTTAGCTCGGTCAACACTACATTTGCTTGGCCAACACTAGGCTTAGTTAACATTGTTATTTCTTGGTTAATACTACTTATCCTTCATTCACTTAAAATGCACTCGGTGACAACTATGGTAGCTTGGTGAATACTAGCCCTTTATTCACTAACCAAACTGGCTAGCTTGATGCAATTTATTGTTTCCTTTGTCTTCTCACTACATGATCTCAAAACTTAATCAATTCATGTAGAACAATAAAATCAACATCATACTGTCAAAGTCTAACTCATCAAGTTCCCATTGAAACCGATACACTTATCAATATTTTCTTCATCATTATACTTTCTTCAAATCTACTTCATCAATCAAATGATATGGCACTCTACTGAATTAGCATAATGTCTTACCAATTCGGGCTTGACATTAATGACAACATAAAAAATAATGACCCTTTACATACATTATCTCTCATATCTTCAACATTATTAGTTGGGGCTAATGAAGTGAATTAAACTCTATGCCAAATGATCTCGTTTTAAGTTTTACCTAAAATATATCTTCACATTTGACGTATAGATATGCTCCAATGTCAATTTTTCTTTCTTGATTTTCAGTTAAAAGAATACCTCAAAAAACCAAATTTTATTATAAATGGGAGTTGTAATTCTAAAATTCAAAAGAAGATTATCCATTCATTGGAAATCTATCCAACTGTTGATTCAAGTCATCTTTCATTTTGAGTATTATGAGTCATTTTCGAAGTTATTTTAGAAGGACAAAATTTATAACTCACACATGATAATATCACAATTGTTCACCTTAGGAAATGTGTATTCCATTGGTACAATAAGATTTCTTATTTTAAGTCATATTCAAACACAAACCCTAATCTAGCTACATGTTAAAGATAAAGAGTTTCTATCTAACACAGCTAGTGCACAAGTAATATATATAATTGTTAACTTTTGTTTTCCGCTTCTTGCATTATAAAATTCAAATAGTAATTATATTCATTTTTTTGATAGGTTATAATTTCAAGCACTCATGCCAATGTACATGCCCAATTAGACAAATAATCTCCTCAACAAAAATACCACTTCTTCTATTGAAGAATGTTATTTGTAGTGGACCAAGATGAGTAAATATTATAAAATTGACTTTATCCACTTTCATAGATGAACTCAATGATAATAGTACAAAACATAGTTTGGAGATACCTTTTTTTCTCTAATATACAAGAATATCACAAATCCCTCCATCTCAAGAAAATAAAAATTTTCCATATGCAAAAGATTGCAATTTTTTTTAGCATTTATTATTACTTTTGTTTAATGAAAAGTCACTAGTTTTCTCAAAGCAAAAAATGTTCATGATCCACCATTTTATCCATTGTGATAAATGTCACAATATAGTTTCTTTGTCAAACAACTTTGTTAACAACCAAAACCATTGCACTAGTAATGCACAAACAACATTTCAATATCAATGATTTTTACAATGTATTTAATTGATATCAGTGATGATATTATTGACTGTAATTTGCACACAACTATCATTAGAAGTAGTGGTTGGTTGTTTTTGCACCAAAATATTGACTTGTTAATGCTCAATACAACCACTACACTTATAGAATCCACAAGAGGCAGTTAAATTGTGTCACAAGCCTCACAAGGGATGTTGATGCTCTACCAATAGTTCCCCTCCCAACATCACTCACCGTAGCCTACATAGATTCAAACCTATGACCAAGCTTTGCTAACACTTGTTAGAAGTAGTGGTTTTTGTTGACCAAAGATCAACCTATTAATGCTCGATACAACTATCATACTTATAGAATACATAGGAGGCATTTTAACCATGTCACAAACCCCATGATGGATGTTGATACACTATCACTAACTATTGCAAGAGATTTTTTCTAAACATTCAAATATATCATTTTAAAATTATATAAAAATATATATTTGAACTTCCCTATGCCATGGGAAGACTTGAAATTTAGGGAACTTTTATACATATGATGAAAAACCCAGTGGGTTTTCATTGCAAAAATGTTATGAATGTAAGCCTTTCCAAACAATTCCTCTTTGATGATGCAATTTATAAATATTTAAATTCAATCTCCATATCAAATCCAACATTCATTTTCTATATTAGTTGCAAATTATTTTGTGAAAAAAAAAACAATGATATGCAATTCTCCTTTTTAGGCAAAGGTTTAGATTTTCTAGCTTTCGTTATGCGCATGATCTTTCATTCACTTCTTTTTCACTTTTGTTCATCATTTCACTTTAAAGTGTGTTGTTATTTAAGTTGCTCACTTTTACAATATGTAAGAATAAAACTAATAAACATACCAAATACAATGTTGGTGGCACATTATATTGTGATGTTTATGACATCTATTTAAATAATTATTTTTGTATAAGTTGATTATGTTTTATTTTTTCTTTGCAATCTTACTTGCTTAAGAATTGTACAAAATTTACATATCAAACATTTCCTAAACTTTATAATGAATTTTCTATAATTTATATATATACAAAATAAAATAATAAATAATGTTCTCTATTCATATTGTCTTTGTTATTAAACTTTGCATAATATATGCAAATATATAACCCATGTGTTGTTGTGGACTTTTGCTATGATAATTGTAAGCATTTATACTATTCTTCTTCTTTCAATGCTTAATCATTTTGTTTATTCACAATATTATTCTATATATTCTTATATATATGATTTGAATCATAAAACTAATGTCATTAATTTGTTTACTATGCATTTTTTTTTTCATAGCTTCCATAATTGGAAAATCAAAATATTGAATATCTTGAAGAAAAGATACAATTATGCAATCACATGTCAAAACTAATGATATAATAAAATTTGAATATATCATTGTCATCTCTCATATTTGCACCCTATGCTAATCTTCATAAAACTAGACATAATTCGGAGAAACATGGGATTATTTCAAGGTCGTGGGTAACCTATAGTTTAAATAAATCTTCAGAGAAGGTTGACTTCCTTGAGTATCACCTAAAACTGAAACCCTAAAATGATAAAGGGTAAGAGGTAAAATCGACAAATTGCAACCTATTGCTACATGAGGTGATACAACAAAATACTCAAAGTTGCAAAATTAGTAATTACTTAGATAACCCTCACATGCATTTAGAAATGACAATAATCACAACTCCATGTCTGTGCATAAATATTTCACAAAAGGCCTAAAATTCATTAAATAGAGAGCAACAGTAAGTTTTCACTACAACAAATCAAAATGAATTCTTCTAACACTATCTGTAACCTACAACAAAACACTTCAAAACCACATATAATGTACTTATATGAGACAAAAATGAAAGGAAAATAATATTTAACTAACAATTTCTATCAATCAAGTGATAAATATATTATCCTTGCAATGTACGAGAAGGCCTGAAATGCAAAATAATGTCTCCCAATATATATATTTGCATATGCAACAAGTGAGATCAAATACAAAAAATAGTGAAGAACTAGGATTGAACAAAAATCACTGAGTGTCTTCTCTACCAAAGCATGAAATTATCACAAAGTCAGTGAAAATTTCACTAAATACAACTTTTCAACCAACAAGGGTTAGATGCAAGAAATTAGTCCCAAAAATAGGCCACTTCACTCACTAAAAATGAAGTCATGTGCATGAAAATATCTCTCCAAGTCATACACAACCATATGAATCACCAAAACTATGCCTAAAAATGCTCCAACTGCCCATAAATGCCTTCCAAACTCTAAGAAAAATGTCAAATTTGACCCTAATTCTTCTCCAACTCCCCTATATACTCTCCTCTTTTCTGCAAACTAACTCAACTTTTTGAGAAGAAGTCATCAAGCTCATTAATGCATCTTATCCACTCTAATTAATGTCATTAATTTTTGTCCTTTTTTAAAACATTAATTATTTATTAAATTATTTATAATATCAACTAGTTAATAATTATTAAATTACAATAATGGTGCATGAGAACTCTTGAAATATGGGCATTTGAAGATGCTAAATTGTGGGCATTTTCTGCTTATACTGTGAAGTTATGGTATAAAAACTTGTGAAGAAATAATACATTTCTAAGTTTTCCATGTGTCCAACTTATGCTTGTTTCACACCATTGTAAATGTGTTCTTTCATTTTTCAAATGTAGTATTTACAAATCATCTATTCATCCATTTAAATATATGATTCAACACCCATTTTAACAAGAGAGTTTTCAAAAAAATGAATTATGTGAGCCCTTACATGTCAACTTAAATTTTTCTAGTAACAATAAAGTTTGTTCATAACATCAATATCTTACACCTAACCAATCTATTAGGTAATATTTTGGCGACCTTTTGATGGGTGTTTGCCTATTAGTCATATAACTAGTAGCCTAAAATAGTCCATTGGGAATGGATTCAAATATGCAAGCATGATTAAAATAGAAAAATTTGTTGTAGATGTAGGATATTGGTTCCTTGATGATTGTGGATAAATTTATATGGTTTGTGGAATTGAAGAATGAAATTGCATCATCACAATTCATAGATATATGCATGACCATAAAAAAAGGATTGCACTATGTTTGTAAACATGGCAACAACTTTGGAATATGACTTTTCTCATGTTGATAGAAGTTAAAAAGTTTCCATGTAACTCATTGATGCCTTTGAACTTGGAAAACTTATTGAAAAAAGGGAAAACTACTATTGAAACTAACTAATTATGCTTGACAACACTTATGGAAAGCTAGAAATCTAACCTACTCTAACCTAACCAAGAACAAAAAATCTGCTAAACAAATTCATTCACTAGTTGACCAAAATAGTTGTCTTTCTTCCTCAAATGGAAATGATAAGAATTCTTAAAGGAAAATACAAGAGTATGGAGAAATGAAAAATACCAAATCATTTCATGTAGCATCCCTTTAGGAGTGAAAATTGTGTGACTTATTTCAAATTGCTCATTGAAAGTATTGACATTTTGGACTGAATCAACATGTTGCATTTGATCTTCTCCATTATCATCTTCATGCTTAGGTGTCGGTATGAATGATACCTTCTCATTTTTCTTGAGATGGGATTAATATCTAATTGGGCATCCTCTAGTAAGCATAAACTTAGAACTTCCTTTGTTGGTTTCTTTAGTGTTTCACTTTATTTATGGATCATCATGGTTACCCTGCATGATTGACAACCATGTCAACTCTTCCTCCATGGTTAGGGGATCCTCTTCTTCTATCAAGACAACTAGAAGTTCATCACATGTATCAACCTAAAAAGGTTCTTGAGATGTGGCTCCAACTTGCATTTAGGCTTAGAATCATTAGGAAGGCCTTCCTCAAAAGACATATACTCCAACCTTTCAATAGCAAGGTTCTCACAAAAACTATTGATAATAGTATTATTACCAATTTGCCCTATGTCCTAAATTGCTATGTTAACCTTGCTTATATATTGTACTATGTATTTTAAGTTGTTGATCATACATATTACAGAATGATTTGGATGCAAAATGTGAAGTACATATATCAATAAACAAGAGAAATTGATCATTTTTATCCAAGTTACATACAAGTACCAAAATAGTACACTTTTATTGAAATGATATTTCAGAACTATTTTATAAGGTACAAAATGTTCAAATTTTAGATAGTACTGACACAATGCATTAAGATACCACACAAGTCATGGCAGCTCCTAATACACTATCTGAATAAACACATTGCATAAACAAAAAAGTACTGGAGAGATAAGGGGAAAAGCCTCCATTGCCTGAATGGAAGGTCGTTGATTTGAATTTTGAAGAAGATTTGAGCCCGCATCTCCATCTTTGAATAGACCTACAAAATGTAAAGAGGGGGTTCAGTTCATACGAACTGAGTAATGGGAACCATTCCAATTATCTTTGCACTACTTAGTGTCCTTACAACATGATTATTCAGTTAAATGCATTAAAATATGCAAAGGGAAAGAGAGATATATGAAAAGAAAGAAATTTTTATGCTAATAAGTTTGTTTCATGTGCAGATATAAGTATGAAGTTTGAGGTTGTTGAAGGATCATGCATAAGATACATGCATGAAGCCTTTCAACTAAGTTATGTAGGGGTGAAGACCTTGGGGAGACTGTTGAGGGGGCATACATATGTTACAAGTATGGGACCTTTTGGTTGAACCAAAGTAGCAGATTGAAGATTTGAGGAGATTGTTAAAGGGATGTACATCAATTACAAGTATAAAACCTTTCAATCAAATCATGAAGCAGTTGAGGACAATAAAAGATAGACGTATTAAAGGGACATGATCTTCTCTACATGAAACCTTTTTCTTTTATATACATATATAGATTAGATGAGTTGAACATTAAAGGGACAAGACTTTGAGTCACAATAGGGTGTTCATCATAGAATATTAAAGTTATCCAAGAGGGCATACATGCAGAAAAGTGTCGAACCTAGGTGTATATTCTTAGTTTAGCACCTAAGCAAAAGAATCTATCTAAAGTACAAAGATAATTGCAGGTTTAAACCCAAAAAACTATAAGAAATATAGTACCATGCATGAACACGATACATCAAAGGAAAGATAATAGGTTTTGAACCAAAACCCACAAATCTAAAGCCAAAAGCTACAAATAACTTACATTAGAAGCTATGGCATGACATGAAGATTGCACCAATCACAACAAACAACCTTGTGAGTGATAATGGAGCTATGAAACATGGAGAAGTAAGCATGAAATAAAGTACAATAGAATACCCAACAGAATAGAGCTCATGACAAGCAAAGAAAACCCATGAAGGAAATGGCTCACGACATACAACTAGTCATGGCATCATAACACTCATGATATAGCATCAAAAACTCATGGCATTGAAAAAATACAATAGTAGAAGATGGCTCATAGAAAGTAACATGTAACCAACAGTTCACAACATTAGCAAACATAAAATCCAGAAAATAGCAAAGCAGAAAACATCCAGTTCTCCATATTGGCTAGGGTTTCAACCCTATTTTTTTTCTTATCCTTCCAATTCAAAATGATGGAAATGACTATAGTTTTTCCTTTTGATAGCCCCTCAAACAAATTGAATAAAATTTTAGGTTTGCAAGTTCTCCTTTCATATGGGAGATATAATTTTGTAAAATGATAATGTAAGACTTGTTTTTAAAGTCTATATTATTATTTTAATTAAATAAACCTTATTGCATTATTTTAAATAAATGTAATTATTATTAATTTAGTTGATATATTTTAAAACAACTAATTAATAATAAATATTAAAATGCAAAAGTTATAAATTGAAAAAAGAGGAAAGGATTATAAAATGGTTAAGTTGACTGTTGGTGTTTTGAAACGTCACAGTTTCAAATTACCCCAATAAGAACAAAATACATCTAGGGGCAACTAATTCTCATTTGCAACATATCCTTTTAGACATTGGGCCAACTATAAGGCTAGACCCTTCTTCTACTTCAGGCTCTACAAAATCTAGGTGGGTGGACCTATAGATTCTTCATACGGTACTAGTATTCAAAGCATAAACTAAATCTAAACAAAGAAAATTAAACCCTTATATCTTCTATACTTATGCAAAGATCATGGACATGAAATAACTAATAACATGACCTAAGAAATTGATAAGCTAAGTGAGGGCATCCTTTTAGCTCTTAAACAGAAAGGGAAATGGATGATTATAATTTTGATTTCAGAAAATCCCCAAAATATAAAACAGTAAGAACAATTTGATCTTGTAGCTAATCAATGCCTTATCTATTGGGAAATTCCACAAATGACACACATGCATCTATGATACCAGTGACATATTCCATACATCAAGATATTAGATCTATCTCATCACTTTGTGAATTAGACATTGGTGTTCATAACGACCTCATTCTCATGAAGTATCCTTCTCAAATAACCAACAACCCTGTCAAATACATCAAGCATTTACTTGGCCCTTTGTTATAACAACAAAACATATCAGACATGCAACCTTACAAGGATGCAAATGGGTCTAAATTCTTTGTTCCTAAACCTCAAGACATTGTCGATTATAGAGATAGGAGACAATAATCATAATGAAACTAAGAAGATCTTACTCATTTGTATTCATTTCTTTGAAACTATACATTCAAGATGCATGCAAACAACTCATGAAACTACTAAGTAGATCAGAAATATCTATATTAGCTTAACTACTATTGTTCATACAAGAGAAATATGCTGAAGAATGGTATCACAGTCATAAAAACATATCAAAAACTGGAACCCTAGTCTCACAATACTAAGAAAACTTAAGATTGGAACCCTTACAATGGATGAGAAAGAGAGAGATATAGGAAAAGAATGAAATCCCAGATCTGATCTGAAAGTGACATGTGTCCACTTGAATATTCATTCCCTACTATTGTAAAGCATCTCTCATCTTTCTATAACTAAAGTCTGATATGGTTTTCATCATTGTTTTGTAGCAAACTTGGAAATATCTCTTCTCAATTATGAAAACCCTTGTTTTTGCAAAAATATCTAAAATGTTGATGATCCATCCACTAAAATGACTTGGAGGTGACAAAATTTTCCCCTAACTACACTCATACTACCTCTGATGTTCATCTAGTTCACCATTTCATCAGAAATCAAATCTGAACTGCCCTAACTGAATGAAACTAAAAAATGGACACTTGAGACGAAACCTTGAATAGCTTGAACTAGTGGCTTCTTGTGGCAAAACAAACTCCAAAAATGGAAACTTCATTTTCTCCTAGTTTTTACAATATATAATAGTGCTATATTTTCTTACTGAATATGCCCAGAATCTCAAAATGAAGAATAGGCTCCTGTCATGGCTCTGAGACTGCATTTTAGAAAATATTTAATTTTAACCTAAAGTCAAACTTTAGGTTATATACCAAGTTAAACTACCCACATGTGATTTCTTGAAGGAAATAATAAAATATTTCAATTCTAAAATTTTTATTTTCCCTCCATTTTCAATCTGGGTCAAACTAGGTTTGACCAACTAGACACGTGTCACCACCAGATTGGTTTATCTCCTACCTTGTCTGCTTGGATCCTCTGCCATGTGGCAACCTTTGATTGGGTTGCCATGTAACTATCCTAGTTAGCATGGTGCCATGTCATCACGACATAGTGATTTTGTGACATGTGATAGCTCTATCCACATTATCTACCTCATCATCACCTCGTCACTGTGCCACATTATCATTGCCACATCACCGGCCCCGCTATGTAGTGGCTAGTCACTATGTCGCTATGGGATCTCGGGTCTACCATGTCACTGGTGACATAGTGACCCTACACCATGTGTGACTCCTTACTGATGTGGCCACCTCAAAATCTGTGCCAAGTCTAGGTCATCTCTACCACGTGTCAATTTTTGATTAGTCATTTAGATGTCTGAGTGTACTCCACATCACCTTCCACGTATAGCACATGTGGTTCAAAATTTTACTTAAGCCACCAAACTAGCCAGCTAGGCCCCATGTAAGATGCTTGTAGCTCAAAAGCTTTGTGTCTTGAAGACACTATAGTTTTGAGTTCTTACGCTTTTGAACGCTATTGAATGTCATTGCCCAACCAATGTGGGACAAAATACAACACTCTTTCCTCAAGGAAACTCTATATGACTTGGTGATGAATGACACCTTTGGCTTGCTGGTAGTTCTTTAAAATGATCTCCTCTATGTAGAGCACATACTGCAAGTGCAATTTTCTCGAAACAAGGACCAAGAACTACATGATTACTCCACCATCTTCCAATCGGTCTATCACATAAAGGTAAGAAAAAGAAAACATGCAGAAGGTGACTGCACAATGGTTTTGTTTCTATGCGTGGATTCATTCATATGTTGGGCCTTCCATAGATGCCAATGACATGGCTATAACCATCTGGTAGTAGCGACGCTTCCAACTTCCATACTGTTCTCCTTCCCAACATTGCTTCACACTTAATCTAGGCATCTCCTCTACATCACACGTCTGCTACAAGTTTAGGAATCTAGGGCAAGTGTTAAAACCTTCTATGACTGCCTATTTGAGTTTGACTTTAATGTATCAGTCTTAAACCTCTTAAACTGCAACATCCTCTAGTGATTCAAAAAGAAAGGCCACGTGGTCTGCAACTTTCCTTCCTGCCATTCAAACAGGTCATACAACAACTTCTCCTCCTTTTCTTGCTTGGAGACTTCAATACAGGTTTTCATAGATGAAAATGTAGAGAGAAATGGACTAGACGAGTTAAACCTCAGAGGGTTATTCATTCCTTTATAAGAAGACATACTGGTTGGTGTCTTCCAATAAGATGTTCTTTGTCAAATAGTGTAACATAAGTGAGGATGCATGTGCATTTGGCATGAGTTGACATTTTAAGTATGACTGGGATTCCATCCAATGTATTGTTACTTCCTCAATGACTTTGAAATTTCATGACAACGATCCTTGGCATGCATAGAAAACTCCAAAAGGATAACTAGTAGTCTCCAACCTCATCCTCCATTTAGATAGAATCACTTCCTACACTTTCCAGTTCATCTTGAGAAGTAGAATTCATAAACTAGTATGCCTTCCCCATTGTAGATCAACTGGTAGACAAACATGATGGGGCCTCATCTTCACAACTTCTTTACAAAAGTATTTCAATTTAGCCCCAACTATTTTGATTCTCCTTAATTTCAAAGTTCAACTGAGTGATCCCTTGGTTGTCATCATTGTCCAATATCTTCTTGCATTTCCATTTCAATGCCTTATCGATCTGTTGATACTAGTTAGGCCCCAAAGTAGGTTCGGCTAAATTTTGTTTTTGTTTTTGAACAACTGATAACTCAAATTGATCTTATAAACACTTAGCACTGATCAAGGTTGAATTCAATCATTGAATAAAACTTTAAAACTCATTTGACCTCTTTTTGCAACTTGTCAATTTCATACCAAAGGGTCCTTTGACTGGCTTTAAAAACTAACCAAAACAATGGATTGAGCTTTGAAATTAGATATATTGATTCTCTATTCCACATTCTTGTACCCTATTATATTTCATCTCTTTTTGACTTTTGGGTCAAAAGATATTGACCATCAAAGTGCCTTCTCAGAATTGCCTGCAAGCAAACATGTCAGAAAACAATAAATCATGTTCAGTTTTGGCTTTGGAAACAGGTCAAATTGACACTTGGGAGAATTAAAAGTGGGGTGTTGGTTCACTATCATGGGAAGAGTATAACTATTGGATTTGGGCTCATCACAAATAACAGGGTGCATTTTGTGAACGGTCAAAGTGGGCTACTTAGAATTTGCAAAATTGGAAACACTAGCATAAAAGCATTTTTTTGGAAAAGTGTGCAAATAGGTTCATCAAGACTTTAAAAATGGCACACTTAAATTATTTTTAGAGTGGAACATAGGGTATGATCCACTTGATCTCACCTATCACGGATTTAGAGTTATGACATCCCAAATAGGGGTACCAATTAACCTACATTTCTTGACACCAATAGAACTTTAGAAATTGCATTCAAAAATTGACCAAACAGATTCATCATAAGCTCAAATCTGAAAGATAACAAGTCTCCAACCTCTAGAATGTAATGTAAAAGGAATTTTCTCATTTTGGTCAATTGGGTCAAAGTTACAACAAGTCAAACAGGGCCTTCCAGAATTCTGCACAATTTACATTAGCATGACAACAATAAACAACTAACTTTGAGGGATTCAAAACCTAGTCAAAACATGTCAAAATGACTTTAAATACAAAACATAGGTTCTCTAATATGTGTACTAAACACTCCCAAAGTGGCAAGTCATGAAACATAACTGGGTGCAAGATATTCAAATGCAAACTATGCCTCATGTCGTTGTTTGACACTTGGGCAAAAATGCAGACTTGAAGATTGCTCAAAATCCATAGAATGAATCGAAATGATATTTTATCTTCATGGGATGAGTGAATATATTAAATGCAAGGTATTAGAAATATTAAACACCTCTTAGGCCTCAAACGGCCAACCGGGTACACATGCATTAAAAAATGCTTATAGGGCTTGATTTTTAGAATGGTACACAAACTTAGGGCTTCAATTTTGAGTCCCAACATTGACTAAAGGTTGAGGGGAGTTTCATTCTTTAAATTCTTAAATGTGAGGGTAAGGAGTTTAGTGGCTATTTTTGGACTTTCAATTCAGACTCAAGACTTTGGAGTCAATTTTAGTGCTATTTTTGGCATGATATCGAGTTGTTTAAGGCCAATTTTGCATGCAATTCACTTTGGGACCCTTTTAAATGCATTTTTGCATGGTTATTGATGAGATTGACATGTTATAATTTAGCTTGACATTGAAATCCAACCTAGCCTTTTGTGCATGCTTTTGAGGAGATAGAGGCAGTTTTTCAATTGGTTATCAGTGGGATAGGTGGTTGAGGATAGTTTAAAGGAGTTTCTTCATAGTTTGGATCAGTTTTGACTCATTTTTTCCATGCATATTTCTAATATTTGAGTTAGGGTTTTTGAGCTTTATTTATTGTACATTCACCTCATTAAGAAGGACTCTTCTTTCTTGCTCAGATTTTTTGAACATTGCAAATTTTTTAGTTGACTATAGGAGCACTTTGTAGTAGAGATTTTTTAGCATTGATTATACAGATTCAATGGTTCCTTTTCATTGATTCTTGTGTAATATTGTGGGTTCTTTGCTTTTATGTTGTGTTTGTCCTTCATTAAAGCTATATTCCTTATTGCATGTTAGAATCTTGATACTTGTAATTGCAGGTCTTTGTTTGTGTCCTTATTCTTTTTGCAAAAAATTGGTAAAGCCTAGATTTTCCTTTCAAAGCAAAAGATTCTAGGTCCTTGCATAGAATCACTTTTGTAGTTGCATGTGTGTCTAGGTATGGTGAATCATTAGTATCTTGGGTAATTGGTGTTAATTAAATTGAAGTTGCATACAAATCATTTGCGTATCCCCTCATTTAGGTTTAGTATCCATTATTTTCATTCACTTCTCATCCCTTTTCTCACATACAATTAAAGTTTTAGGTGATCACTATATAGGAACCGACCTATCTTTCAAAGATTCATCTCTCATTTTAGGACAACCCACCACCTGAGAGAGTTTCCATGTTTCAACAGGATAGCTAGATTTTATATCTTGATATAGGCGCAATCCTGATTGACAACAAGTACCATAAAATCCCTCTAGGCCTTGATCATCTTTCATCTCTTTAACAATTTTCTATTATATCAATGTGATCATAATTGCATCTCCCTCATCTTTCTCAAAAAAAGAAGGTAACTCATCAAATAAAAAGATGATCCTTTCTTCTTACTCATCATCTTCTCCAACAACAAATGAGGTATGTTCATCATCATGCTCAAAATATGTAGGTACTTTAGTAAACTTACTTGATTCCTTTTGACTCACATGGCTTTGCTCTGGGACCTCTATTACTTTCTCTAATAATTTAGAATCAACAAAATCCTCTCTTCCATCGTTATGAATTTTAACCAGCACACATGAAGTAACCTTAACAAGATTTGGCATATGATAACTAAGATACATGGTCAATTAAGGCTTCCATGATAGCTTAATATCCTTATCTCTTGGTTTAACTACATTTTTAGAGTGTAACAGTTGATTTCTTGATCATGTTCAATCTTGAGCATTGTCAAAGGTTGTTCCAAATCTTTTGGAGGTTTATAACTCTGCAAACTTGAAATTGTGGGCTTGGAAACCTCTTGATTTGGAGGCTAATTTGGGACACGAGTAGTTGATTGAGCCTCACACTCTTTTAGTTGTGATAGCAATATCCTCATTTGGTCCTCCTTAACTATGACTTGGTTGCCAAGTAACTTATGTGTACATCTTTGGGCCTCCACTTCTCAGTGATGAATATGTGCTTGATAAGAAAAGCCCTCTTGTTGCATGCTATATACTCTTGCTCTTTTTCTATAGATCTTAGTTGCTCTTGGAATTTTTTAGAATATCATCCAAGATCATCTTTGAAATGTGATGGAAAAAATTCTATTGATGCTCTTGTGGTCATGAAATTTTAGCGGGGGTGAGAGGGTGGTGAACATATGCGATTTGCTAATGGGATTGATGAGGAGGTATAAAATACACTTTCCATGAAATGGAGGATGGAAGGTCATGTTCTTATGAACAACAATAAAGACAAGAAATGCTTAGATAAACTATAGGGTGATGAAAACATTTGAAAATGAGAATAAACCAGACTTGTCTATATTATACTAGCAACTAAATCTTCTTAAAACTAGTGAATATTTCTCTAGAGTCATCAAGTGTGTAACTTTCTTGTTTCAAAAGGTACACAATACTACTTTGTACACCAAATAACAATAGCATAAACTTAAAAAAGACTAAAAGCTTTTAATCTTTTGTCCTGCCGGGCATACCAAAAACTGTTATCTCTCATATTTGTACCCAATGCTAATCTTAATAAAATGAGACATAATTTAGAGAACAATGAGATTATTTCAAGGCCGTGGGTGATCTATAGTTGAAATAAACCTCCAAAGAAGGCTGGCTTCTTTGAATATAACCTATAATTAAAACTCTCAAAAGGTAAAGGGTAAGAGGTAAACTTGAAAAACTGCAACATATTGCTACATAAGGTGATACACTAAAATACTTAAAGTTGCAAAATTAATAATTACTTTGATAACCCTCACATGCATTTAGAAATGACACTAATGACAGCTCCATGTCCGTGCATAAATATTTCACAAAAGGCTTAAAATTCATTAAATAAAGAAGAAAAGTAGGTTTTCACTACAACAAATTAAAATGTATTCTCCTAACACTATCTGTAACCTGCAACAACACACTTAAAAACTATAGAGAAGGTACTTCTATAAGACATAAATGAAAGGAAAAATAATATTTCACTAACAATTTCTATCAATCAAGTGCTAAATACACTATCCATGCAATGTATGAGAAGGTTTGAAATGCAAAATAATGGCTCCCAAAATTATATCTTTGCAAATGGAACAAGTGTACAGTTCTAAGGATAGTGAAGAACTAGGATTGAACAAAAATCACTTAGTGTCTTCTTTGCCAAAAGCATGAACTTCTTACAAAGTGAGTGAACAACTCACTAAATATAATTTTTCAACCAAAGGGTCAAATGCAAGAAAATAGCCCCAAAAATAGGCCACTCCACTCACTAAATATAACTTTTCAACCAACTAGGGTCGAATGCAAGAAAATAGCCCCATAAATAGGCCACTCCACTCACTAAAAATGAAGTCATGTGCATTAAAACGTCTTTGTTCTTATGTGGAGTCTAATCAGACTCAAAGGTTTATTCGGTGTAGTTTCCACCCATATTTTTTCTATAGGAGTTTAGGGGAAGCACCCCCAAGATGAGGTCAAGGGGCAGTGCCCCTTGTAGGGTCTTGGGGTAGTGCCCTAGGTGTGCTCCCTATCATAGTACATGGTGGGGTTGAGTGGCAATGCCCTCATGGGGGTTTTCGAGGGCAGTACCCCCGAAGCAAAAAATGACTCACTATTGTAAAAGGCATGGGCTATTATTTTTCTATTGGATGACTTATTCTAGCCCTAATTTTGTAAGCAACAAAAGCTTGTATAAAATGGCTTAGTTAGGGATTTCATAATGTATGATGAGATTGTAGCTTCTTGAGGCAGTATTGAGCTGTAAGGGATTGCAGATTGTAATCATTGGATAATAATAATTATCGACTTATTTTTGGTGGATGTAGCCTAGGGATTGGGTGAACCGTGTTAAATCCTTGTGTTGCGTGTTCTCTTTTGTGCAATTTATTATTTTATGATATTGGTTATATTTGCATGTAATTGTTATTTTTGTCCTTGGTTGATCCTAACAGTCTCTCCAAGTCACACACAACCATATGGCTCACCAAAACTACCCCTATAAATGTTGCAATTAACCATAAATGTCTTCCAAACTCTAAGGAGAAATCAAGTTTGACCCTAACTATTCTCCACCTCCTTTATATACTCTCCTCTTATCTGCAAACTAACTCAACTTCTTCATAAAAAGTCCTCCAACTCATCAATGCATCTTATCCACTCTAATCAATGTCATTACTTTCCCTTCTTTTATAAAACATTAATAATTAATCAACTTATTTATAATATCAACTAGTTAATAATTATTAAATTACAATAATGGTGCATGAGAACTCTTAGAATATGGGCTATTGAAGACATTGAATTGTAGGCATTTTTTGCTTGTACTCTGAAGTTTTGGTATAAGAACTTATGAAGAAATATTACATTTGTGAGTTTTCCATGTGTTTGACTTTTGGTTGTTTCTCACCATTATATTTGTTTTCTTTCATTTCTCAGATCTGGTATTTACAAATCATCTATTCAACCATTCAAATATATGGTTCAACACTCAATTTAATAGGAGATTTTGTAGGAAATGAATTATATGACCCCTTAAATGTCAACATGAATTTGGCTAGTAAGAATAAAGTTTATTCATAACATCAATATCTTACTCACCAATTTATAAGGTCATACGAGTCCATATTTGGCCGTACCAAAATTTTCTTTTTGCTGCAAGTTTTGAAAAATCTTCTGGGCAAGGTGCCACAAAAATGAACATAACTTTTCCATTTCCTCATGAAAATGACTTAAACCTTGTTTAAATAAAAGGGCACTCATATACATTTCATTTGAGTATGATATTACACATTTGTGCGCCCATACATGCATGCAACCTGCATACAAAGTGGCTGTAACTGTAAAAAAAAAGAAAATTGGTAAAACTACACATTATCAAAGTTTAGATTTTTCATTTACTTCCTGCAACAACATATAACTTTGGATTTCTTGTAGCAATACAATTTGATGACAATGATATTCCTTATCTTTTCACTCTTCAAAGTTACATATTCCTTGCAACATGTATTTTTCTTGTTGCTCTATAGTTACTGCCTATAGCTACAATTTACTACTTGCTACCACATTTTACTTCCCACAACAACTTGCATTATGCTTTCTCCCGTAGCATGTATTTCCTATTTTTTCTTGCTTTCCTGTAGTAGCATACTTATATTTCTCAGTGATTGCAACCTACTACATCATAATTTGTATTCTATAACATATCATCTTGATTGAGCTTATAGGGTGAAAATTAGGTGACAATCATTAATCATGTTATACATTACATAGCTACAACTTTGCATTACATTGAATAGACAAAGCAACTTATTCAACTTCCACAAACAATTATGTTTCTATTAATCCCTTTGTGTTTTCCTACAAATGCACATTACTAGTTTGATTTTTTATTTTGCCCTCTTTGACTTTGAGTCTTGAATCCACATCTAATCAAAAGTTTGCTTTGATTAATATTTGTAAAGAAATTATATTCTATAAATAAATATTACAAATATAATTATTAAGCTAAGGGGCTTCTTACAATGAAACCAAACTTGGTTGTAAATATTTTACTTTGTTGAATAAATTTGATGACCATCCTCATGTCTTAAGAATCAAGTGGACATTTAGTTAAGCCAAGGGGCTTCTTACAAAGACAACAAAATTTGTTGTAAACATTTGAATAAATTAGATGACCATTCCAATGTCTTAAGAACTAGTTGGCATTTAACTTTGTATTCCACTAGTTACCCTTTTTGACTTACACATCCAAAATGTTCACTACTTCAAATGACATATAATAATTTGTTATTTACTAATGTAACATCGATATTTTGTCTTTTTATTTCTAATCAATGTTAGATATAGAGTGATAATATATATATATATATATATATATATATATATATATATATATATATATATATATATATATATATATATATATATATATATATATATGAATGGAAGAAATACTTTTAAAAGTTTAGGGGGCTCAAGATCAAAATTTTCGTAGTATCTAGTTTTGACTACAAAAAATAAAAACACGTTACTAGTCACAATTACTATATACTTTTTATTTTTTTCTTCTGAAACACTAGCTCCATTAAGAAATTTCAATTATATCTTTTTTTGTTTTATGAAAACATTGATTAGGACAACTTTGAATTCACCATCGATACATTTGTCATTTAATACACACAATTTTGTATGATAATTTATTTATATTTATAAATCTTAGATATTTTGAAATTTAATATCTCTAAACTTATTTTACATGAATTTAAATTTAAAAATATAAATATTCAATTAATTCACCATCAATATATTAATATATAATACTTACTATTTGTTCACGCTTTCCTAGACCGACGACTCTTTTTTAAAGATAAAATATAGCCTAAATGCCCATGAGTATAGAAACATATATGGATAAATGGATAAAAATAACATAGATACGCGCCACTCCTCTAGCGGCCACTTGCACACCCCACGTTCCCAGGCTTCCTGCGACTACTCTCCCAGTGGTGGTGATGGCGGATGGAGGTGCCACTCAGCGTCCCCACCTCGTGGTGGTTTTGGTTGGTCCCCGGCTCCTCCTCCTAGTTCTCATCATGCGCATTCTAGGAAGTGGCCTTACCTGGACCTGGTGATCTCTCCTCTGCGACCAGAGGTTAAAGATGCGGAGGCTGCCACTGTTACTGTCGCTGTTGAAGATCGCTGGACTGTTCCCAGCCCGCGCCCCAATCCTAAAGATGATTGGGGTTTTCACAACAAAGATGATCCACCACCCTCAGCTAGCACTGCTTTGGCCACCTGAAGTTGCCTTATATTGTTTTTTTTTGATGAATAGTATCTGTTTCGGCTGTGACCGTATTTTTAGTTTGACTTCGACTATGTGAACTCACTTGCGGGGTGATTTTGTATCCCCCGGCCCTTTTTTTGTGGATTGTAATCTGAGTATATTTTATTAATAGAAAATGACACTATTCATCGCAAGAAAAAAAAAAAAAAAAAAAAAAAACTCCGATAGATAGTCAGTTGAATAAATATTATAAAAAATAGCATGGATTAGACCAACCAGGTATCAAATAAAGCTCTGAAAACATCGACAGTATTTGTCATCTGGACATAAAAATAGGGAAGGAAACAAATATCCTCGGTTCCGGTAATCGGAATTTTCATTATAATTTTCCTTTTTATTTATTTGCGGAAACTTCAGTTCCTGTCAGATTTATCTGCTTCTCCGCGATTTGAGGGTAACCAACTTTGATCCTGCTTTGCTTTCGTTATATAAGACGTAATATAGTTAAAACACTTAAAGCTAACCGTAATGTGGCTGCTCTCTTGTTTTTGGTTTTTGCTGGGAAGGGTTTCAGTTTCATTATTTTCTTTTTATGGCTTTCACACGTTTTGATGCAAATTTTAATTATATTATTTCACAAGAAATGAATAAAATTGATAAGATAATAAATATGTTCTAAAATATCTGCCTCAAGAAATGTTCATACAATACCTCCATTTTTGTAGCACGAAATTCTAGGGAAACTGTTTTTTATGAAGATGTCCGACACCAGATGTTGGATTAAATTAGCAAATGCATTTATTCACGACTATTGCAGGTTTTTATTAGTAACTTTGTCTCTACAAATGATGGTTCAATGGGCCCTCTATTGTGGTGGTAAATAAGGGTAGGTCACAAAAGTTTTTATTAAAGCTGGATTGCATTTTATATATGCAGTACCACAAAATTGCAATATATTCGTTTGCTGAAGTTCTGCGCCTATTAATTGCTGCTGGGAGATTTCGACCTTGATCTCAATATAAGGAATGCAGCAGCTTCCTCAGTTTTACAACCATTTTCTTTTTAATATAAAATTCTTTTGCGCTTAAATCCCATGATTTTCCAACATTGCTTTTAGTTAAGAAATGCTTATTATGATATTTTAGGACTCAACTATGCAGTTTTTTTGAGTCAAACTTATTGACCCATGTTTCACTAGTAGTGGTTTACTGGTGAAGCACTGAGATTCCCCATAGGTCACCCATTCTAGTGCTACTCCAACTCGAGTGCGCTTAATTGTGGAGTTTCCTCTATGGTTAAACCCACTCTTCTTGCAACCCCATTTGCAAAACCTTCAGCAAGTGTTGTGCCTTATGAGCCGTTCATGAGAAAGCCCCTTAAGCTCATCAATTGATAAGTAGGAGATATTTTCTAGAGAAAGCCAAATTATGATATTGATATTAGTATTCAATTGTATGGTTTTTTTGAGTCGAACTCATTTACCCATTGATGCAGGAGCATCTTGGGTTCGGAGCTATCTTGCGTCACCCAAAATATTTTATGTTTGTTTGTTAAGTTTGTCAATTTATTCCAGTTTGTTGATTGTTTCAGCAATCCTTGTTTTGTTTGAATCAAGACTTGCGATGTTCAAAGTATGATCTAGACCTAGTTTGGTTCCTATTCCTAGATTCATAGCTCGCTTGGATTTTTGTTGCTCGAGTTGTGATTCATTCTCTCTTGGGTAGTGTGTTCTTGCCAGTTTTATGATCATTGATGGATTTTTGATCATGCAAGGGAAATCTATGGTCGTGGAACTTCGGTGGGGCATTCAGCTATGTTCTTGGTTCATATGAGGACTGAAATTTGGAACAACAAGCTTTTAAATGTGTTTTTCACTTGTTCCTTATGATTTGGGATCGAGCCTATTTTTTATTATGCGTTTCCCGTTCTTGGGATATTTGCATATTGCGATGCCTATATATTGTAATCTAATGTATCTTAAAGGGTATTACTCCCTCAACACAAATTTTAGTTCTCTAGAATTGGATCTAAGGTCCGTGACCGAAGATATTAAGCAATTAGGCATATGAGCCTAACATATAAGAAAACCAATTGTTGAAACTTTGTAAATTTGCCTTTCTATGAATGAATGCATATCTCACTTGGTTTTCTACAAATACTTGTTGTTTCTGTTGTGTTTACTTTTGTTGCAAGATTGGATTGATCTCTTTGAGGTCTCTTCAACTAGGCATTGTGTCAAGTGGTATCAGAGCTGATGACGGGCCAGCACCACCCGTACCGACTCACAACCAAAAATGCAACAATATGGAGATAGAGAGATGACAAAAATGCTTCATAAAAGCATCCATTAATACTTGAAATTCATTACAATATCCTCCAAATGAAAAGACTTCAAATTCTTACAATATAAGAGATATTTGCTTACTCAGAGCTTCTACTTCCCCAAACTTCTACTTCTCAAGCTTCCTTAAGAGAGATTATTTTCGAAGAGCTTCTACTTGAAGAGCTTACACTTGAAAAGCTTCTATTTCTCCAACTTCTGGTCGGCAAATAATTTTCTCTTCATCCGCTTGCTCTTCCACTAGATCATCTTCCTTTTCCACATCCAAGGAATTATCAACATCTCTTTTCTGGTGACATGCTCTTCGTTTCCGCAATTCAGCTTCTAATTCATTCACTTGCTTCTGCAAATCAACTAGCAATGATTGTTGATTTCTTGCTCTAAATTTCTCAAGTCGAGGAATCCTCAGAATCCATCCAATCACAAAAGTCATCTTCTTCTTTCTCTTCTCCATAATCAAGTCTTCAGAAGACAAATCTCATCCAACACAAGAACCTTGTGCAAACTGCCTCACAGTCGGCGATCTGACTACACAATGAAAAACTTCTTGACAAACTTCACCCAACTCAAGGTCCTGGTGCAAACTGCCTCACGTTCGGCGATCTGTCCGCATGCTTAGGAATTCCAGCTCTGATACCACTTGATGGGGACACGACCCAAGAACAGAATGGAACCAACAGAAAGGGAAAATTATATTAACTGAGAAAATAAGCTAGTACAAACAGTGCAAAGAAAATAAACTTCAAAACATACCCTAAGGGCTTACAATAGCATAAATCTGGAGATAATTTCTCCTTTTAGTACCTCCTCTCAAACTCCACTCCAAATTGCCTTTTACAATGCCAAAAATCTCCTTAAATAAACCCCGGAGGGTTAAGGACTAGGAGTACATTCTAGAAAGTGCTAGTAGGCATCCACCGACCAAATAGAAGGTTCCGGAAGTTGCGTTAGAAGTCCGTGCAAATCTAGAAGAATCCAGAAACGGTAATCGAACTTCCGGGAGGCATAACTTTTGAACCGTAGCTCCGATTGATGAACCGTTTACATTTTCGGAAAGCTCTCAAAGCACTCTATAGCCCTATGGACAAGCTTTGCTCGTCCCCCATTTTTCAACCCTTTTCGAGGTCATTTAATGCCCCAAACTTGACTTTGAAGCATTCTTAGGAGGTCTCCAAAACTCGAAAAACTGCAATAAATTTCAAACCGTGGGGCCTATTGACCTGATTCTTTTTCTGGAATGCTCTAAATCATGATTACATTCATCTGGCCAATTCACACATCCTAGTTTACCGAAATGATGGCCCAAATACATGCTCCTATTTTTTCGAGATTTTCAAACGCACTGATAGTTGAACTGTGAGAGTTGGAACCTTTATTTGACCCAAATGGATATCCAAAAATGTAAAGACATGAAACAAAAACTAAGTCTAAGTGCATTTTTTTTTTGGGTGAGACAGGATTGCCCTTATACCTCTAGATGCTCCTGCATCAAGAGCTTAGGTTGTGTTCCTTGTGAACTTGTGTTGCAAATCCAAAGTTGCAAAATCAATTGACTTTTGTTGTAGGGTGGTAGAATTGAGACTTGACCTACAATTGTAGAGGTTGCAAAGATGGTTCGAGGAAGGAGAGATGTGGATCCCATAGCAATGGAGATTAGGAAAAATATTGGCTAGATTTGTAGTAGAGACTATACAAAGAAGAGGAAGACCTATTGAAGATGTGATGAGGAAATTGAGGAAGACCTATTGAAGATGTGAGTGATGAGGAAATTGTGGAAGTTGTTGTAGGAAATGCTGAACCTGTACTTGAACAAGGAGATGAAAGATTTGTAAGAGCCCTGACTAGAGTTAATGCAAGACCACATTTCAATTTATTGGATTGTAATGGTAAGCTAGATTTAGATGAATTGCTTCATTGGATTACTGAGATGAAAAATTATTTTGAATATGAAAGTACAAATACATATAAGAGGGTGGAAGTTTGTAGTACCAAGTTAAAAGGACATGCATCATCAACCAAAATTATTCTTTGTTTAGTTTGCAAGTTTTGCCAATTTATTTCAGTTTGTTGATTGTTTCAGCGATCCTTGTTTTGTTTGAGTCAACACTTGTGATGTTCGAAGTATGATCTGGATTGAGTTTGGTTCCTAATCCTAGTTTTGCAGCTTGCTTGTATCCTTGTTGCTCGCGTTGTGATTCGTTCTCTCTCAAATACTCTGTTTTTGCTAGTTTCATGACCCTTGGTGGATTTCGATTTCACGACGGATTTCTACAATTGTGGATCTTCGGTGGCACATTTAGTTATGTTCTTTGATCATGTGAGGACCTTTATCTGTAACCGCAAGCTTTCAAAAGTGTTTTGTCACTCATTCCTTATGATTTGGGATCAAACCTATTTGTTGTTATGTGTTTCTATTCTCGGGAAATATTTTGGATCTTGAGGCCAACCTGTGGTCGTGATGTCTATTTATTGTAATGTAATGCATCTTAAGGGGTATTAGTTCCTCAATAAGAATTTTAGCTCTCTAGAATTGGATCTAAGGTCTTTGATTGAATGTAAGCAAGAGGGCATAAAAAGGTCGACATGTAAGAAGGTCAATTTTGGAACCTTCGTATATCTGATTTTCTGGGAATGAACGTTGATCTTGCTTGGTTCTCTCCAAAAGCTTGTTTCCGTTGTGTGCGCGCTAGCTACACAATTAGGCCGATTTGTTTGAGGTCTCTCCAACTGGGGACTGCATCAAATGGTTTCAGAGCTAAGGTTGTGTTCCTTGTGAACTTGTGTTGCGAATCCCAAGTTGCGAAGCCTCAATTAAGTTCAGTTGTAGGGTGGTAGAGTTGAGGCCTAACCGACAATTGTAGAGGGTTGTAAGGATGGATCGTGGAAGGAGAGATGTGGATCCAACAGTGATGTATATGTTGAAGCAAATTTCGACTAGACTTGAAGCAATAGAGACTGCCCAAAGAAGAGGAAGACCTATTGAAGGCGCGAATGATGAGGAAATTGAGGAAGTTGTTACAGGAAATGCTGAACTTGTACTTGAACAAGGAGATGATAGATTTCTAATAGTCCTGACTAGAGTTAATGCAAGACTAATGCAGCGCAAGGCAAGAGAATCCCCAAAGGAGATGTCTTAGCCCCCAGCTATACAACCATGCAACGGAAACATCACAATAATATTCATAAAATATAACTGATTACATGCAATGCGCTAGGCTGTAAGGCCTTCCTAGTTACAGCCAAATACAAAGCAAGTAATAGCAGTTCTACAAGATCTCTCAAGATCCAATCCAAACCCTAGCTAGCCCAGATCCACACTCTAGTAGAAACCTCCAAGGAAGATCTCAACTTGTGCTCACAAGCCCACCAAGCAATCTCCTTGTTTTCCAAGCTGCAACTACTAGCTCTTCTCCAAATTTGCTCTTCAAGCTCCTCCTCTTTTCCACGATGGATGAATAATGACTAAAGACTTCCCTCGAACCCCTACTTATACCAATCTAAGCCACAAGTTGGCCCATAACACAAATTATATACAAATACATAAATTAAATGCTAGAAGTCGGCCAACAACAACAATTAAATGCCCAACATCGATGTTTGAGTAAAATTGCAATATCTCCTAGCTCCGAATGAATTAGAACTCGCTCTTCGAACCATAGGTAGAAATCTAGGCCTTCTTCAATTCCTGAAATTTTCATCCTCTACCTCATTGTGGAAAATTACTTACACGGCCTGCAACAGGCACCAAATTCCTAAGCAAGGCTGAGCTCCTCCCAAACCATGCCGAGTAACCAAAGACCATACCGAGCTCCATAGAACATGTTGAGCTCCCAGACCATGTCGAGCTCCCAGACCATGTTGAGCTCCAAAGACCATGCCAAGCTCCTAGAGCATGCCAAGCACCAATCCTTCTTCGAACAAGTACCAGTCCATGCACCCTCCAAAGCAACTACCGAGCCTCCTCCCATGAACTCCAAAGTAGTCACCAAGAAAACCCAAGATGCTCTTGCATCAGACTCCCTAGGTAAATAGAAAAGTGTGTTCCACACTTTGATGCCCAAAGAAAGATCAACAACCAACTTCATCTTTACCAAAGGCTTCCACTCCAACAGGGACAAGAAAACCAATCTGTACATCATCCACATCTGCATCATGCTATCAAACACCAGAATCCCAACCATCCAATCAGCATGCTCACTCCCAAGAACAAACTAAACATAATGCTTCATCAACAAATCCTTATCCACATCAACAACTAGTGAATTCACACTAGCAGCAACCAACTCCACATCAGTAGCAATATGAAGATCTCCATCAACACATGCCAAACTCACAACCCCAACAATCTCATTGCTCACAACAAGATGCTCTGCAATATGTAACTCACCACCAACAGCAACTAGATCATCCATGACCAAGCGCTCTGCAATTTCCATGTCAGACCCGACCAACTGATCATGAAAACCAATCTCTGTCCTAGCATCAACAAGGTTAGGAATATCTTCAGCAACAACCTCCAGCTGCTCTGCAAGTTTTGTATCAGACTCCACAAACTGATCAACAAAACCAACCTCAAATACGTCAACCTTGGTATGCCATCTTCTCTCGTGAACAAGTCTCTTAATTGACCAAACAACTCTCTTCCGGATCGGTAGACTCTAGCTCCACAAACATCTACAGAATGCCTTCCTCGTCCTGTCCTTATCTCGATCATCCAAACTAGTTTCAAATTGAGCAACCACCTTCTTAGTTCGATCAGCCAAACTAGCTTCAAGCCGAGTAGACATCTTAGCAAACCTTCTCTCCACCACATCACGAAGATTCACAATCATCTTAGGGTCCAATCCTCTCAGAACCATCTTCCAAGATCTTCGTAAACCCTCTGCAACAAATCCTTCCCACGCTCCTTGTGACAATCTTGAATTGTTTGCAAGTCAGATCGTAACCTGCCACCTCGTATGAACAATTAGGAACCAAATCACAAGTGCAAGACCACGGATCTGCAATCCAAAAAAACTCTCTATGATCATGCCTCACAAGATTAGTCTTCCATCTTTGCATCCATTGATCCATTTGTAAGCCCTCTGCAATTGCAAGTTAGAACCACAATCTGCCACCTCACAACCAAGAGATCTAGGACTCTAGAAAGAAAATAATACACCACCAGATCAAGATCTTCTCAGATCTACTTCTCCAACTCAAGTCCTGGTGCAAACTGCCACAACTTTGGCGATCTGTCTACACGCTTAGGAACAACCTTCGCTCTGATACCACCTGACGCAGCGCAAGGCAAGAGAATCCCCAAAGGAGATGTCCTAGCCCCCAACTATACAACCATGCAACGGAAACACAACAACAAGAATGCAAGATCTGATACCGAATCATAATAATATTCATAAAATATAATTGATTACATGCAATGTGCCAGGCTGTAAGGCCTTCCTGCTTATGGCCTAATACAAAGCAAGTAATAGCAGTTTTATAAGATCCCTCAAGATCCAATCCAAACCCTAGCTAGCCCAGATCCACACTCTGGTAGAAACCCCCAAGTAAGATCTCAACTTGTGCTCACAAGCCCACCAAGCAATCTCTTTGTTTTCCAAGCCGCAGCTACTAGCTCTTCTCCAAATTCCCTCATCAAGCTCCTCCTCTTTTCCACGATGGATGAATAATGACCAAAGACGTCCCCCCAACCCCTACTTATACCAATCTAAACCACAAGTTGGCCCAGAACACAAATTATATACAAATACATTAATTAAATGCCACAAGTCGGCCAACAACAACAATTAAATGCCCAAAATCGATGTCTGAGTAAAATTGCGATATCTCCTAGCTCTGAATGAATTAGAAGTCGCGCTTTGAACCATAGGTAGAAATCTAGGCCCTCTTCAATTCTTGAAATTTTCATCCTCTAACTCATTGTGGAAAATTACTTACACGGCCTGCAACGGGCACCAAATTCCTAAGCAAGGTTGAGCTCCTCCCAGACCAAGCCGAGCAACCAAAGACCATATCGAGCTCCATAGAACATGCCGAGTTCCAAAGACCATGCCGAGCTCCTAGAGCATGCCAAGCACCAATCCTTCTTCGAACAAGTACCAGTCCATGCACCCTCCAAAGAAACTACCGAGCCTCCTCCCATGAACTCCAAAGTAGTCACCAAGAAAACCCAAGATGCTCCTGCATCAAGACCACATTTCAACCTACCGGATGTTAGTGAACAAATTGTCTTTTCCGATCAAACAATAACTTACTCTCTACCTAGGGAATGGAAAATCCAAAAATTATCCAAAAATATTCACAACAGTTGGGAAAACCTCATATTATATGCTTTTCCTCTACATTTAAAGGTACAACTCCCTTTTGTAAAATTTGTCAGTGGACTCAAAGGCATTAACAATAATGAAATGCACACTTTTTACCAAAAAGCGTATAAGGAACTCTCACATACTCTTAGGTACTGAGGTAAAGATCCATACTTGTTTATAGAAATGACATGAAAAGCCCAAAGTCTTTTCATCAACAATAATCTAACTGAAAACTAAATACCATTATAGTTCAAAGTAATCATAAAAGAAAATAAATGAACATAAATTGGGGAGAAACAGCAACAGATATCACATACGCCAGCTTATCAATGTTCACAAAGTAACAATGATTGAATTGCTTCAAACACCAAGTTTTAAAGCACGGTCGAAAATGATATATATATATTCAAAACTTTCAGCCCATAGTCTTTCAAAAGAGTGCTTATATATATATTCTATCTGTTTATTGCTATTTCAATTCGAAAAACTAACTTTATTCAATTCGGAAAACTAGCTTTATCAAAGTATATTTTGGCTTTCTAATTTCTAACCCCTAACTAGTTAAATGCTTCAGCATTTATAGTTTTTTACATATCCGAAAAGGCCTCCATTAAAGCCCAGCCTTTTAGTTAAATAGTTACAATCAGTAAAGACAGTTTCAAAAATAAACAGAAGGTAACTGATCTAATCAAACTTCATTGTTGGTTTCTTCCTCATCAGCCGTGGTTTGCTTCACCAACTTCCAGCTCTTGAAGGTACTCGTGAATTCCTGCATTGCATGGGAGTACATGTTCTTTTAGCTCAACAACTTGGATCTGCAGGCATCTTTTTGCCATTTGAATTCTTTAATCCTTTGACTTTGCTGCGACATGAGATTCCTGTTCAAGTACAACATAGATTCAATGTTTGCCAGCATAGTGAAATCACTGGCAATAGGTGTGTCCTTGTCTTTGATATTCATTATTGCATCATTGAAACCTTTAGTTAGCACCTCAAAATCTAGATTGCCATCTTTGAATTGTGGAATCACTATAGGATTTACAACATTCATATCCATCAAGAGCTCTTTGTGCATCCTGGCAATCTCAATTTCAATTGATTGCATTTCCTCGATGGCTTCCTTGTAGATAGATTCTTTCCAGCCCATATTGCTTTTCAGAATGAACAGCATGCACGAATCTACAATTTTCATAGAAATTTTCACTAAGAAATTTTAGTGATCAGCCTCCCATCTTGGTGTAAGGGTTTGAATCTCACCAAATAGTGTTTCCCCCTCAGCACATGTAGTAGTGAAATCTAAAATAAATTTGTTGCCTTCTTTAATTATGGAGGCTATCCAATCTTGCATTGTATCCGAAAGTAATTTTCCCTTCTGCATTTGCTTAACTAGTTGTTGGCTGTCCGCAGAATTAGGATCAAAGGACTGTGGGGTCTGAACTACTGGAAGAGCATTGAGATTCATCAATGAATCTATATAGGCGGCCATGGTAATCACTAGCGCCTTGAGTTCCTTCTTTTCTTTACTGCCCTTTTTCGATTGGGTTAGCATGTGATCGGCGGAGAACTTGAAAAAGCGGTTACCTGTATCCCTGTTTATGGTTCCTAATTCCATAGAAGTAACCTTAAGGCCTTCAGTATTAATCTCCTCAGATTCAGTCTTCTGTTTATATATGGCCACTTCTGCTGTTATCTTCCTGGTCATTGGATCTTTGATCAGATGGGCATCACTTTTTACTTTTTGACTTTAGAGCCACGGGATGCATATTTGGTGAGAATGTTCTTTACTAGTGTAGGCACAGGTTACAGGTTCCTTTTCTTACTGACTGAATTGGATAGCCAGGATGGAATAATGGGAGGTGGGGATTCCTTGGGTTTCTCTAGTAGGAGTCATGAATTTGGGCTGGTCTGTCCTGGGGGCTTCAATTAGTTGCACATCGCCATCGAGATTATTTGAAAGACTAAGTCCATCGCCTAGACCTTGTCCTTGAGCCATCGTCTTCTCCTTTTCAACTTCCTGTTGCATGAGTGCCGCGGACTTAGTTTTGGACCTAGTTCTAGGGGCCGTATTTTGTGCAGGAGACGACGTTCTTTTTTGCCTATTATGTGTTGATAAACTGCTTGCAACAGGAGATGAAACCGGAATGTCAGAAGTTAGTTGTTCAGAAAAAGAAACTATTTTTGGAGATTTTCCAGCTACTTGTTCATTGACCGTCCTCATACTTCTTCTCCTTAGCCAGTTGTTTGTGTGAGTAAGGATGGATTTGGTTCTCAAATTTATATCATCTTCTTCTTCTTGATTCCAATCTACCTCTAATTGTTTCAACTCGCTTCTTCCCATCCTGGTTCGACAATGTTTGAACCATCTTCAACCACTCCTTCTAATTGAAACTCCAGCTCGAGGGAACTGATTTGTTGAAGTGTCAATCTAGAATGGTCTCTCTTTAATACTTCTTCATTCTTGCAATCCTGCTAGAAATCCTCTAAATGTGGAACTGTAGATGACTAGCCTTTTAAACCAAGAACTTGGGTTGCAAATCTTTTGCTATCAAAATCTCTCCTACCTTGATAGGGCCCAAAACTAAAACCAAGCAAATTGCTTCCAATGACTAAGGCATTAATTATGCTGCTATAGGTTAAAGGGCCGAGTTTAATAGGGAAAACTGATTCTCAATTTTCTTGAGGCAAGTTATCCTTAATCATCGAAAACAATTGTTTGCAAACTTCGGCTAGGACAAAACAATCAAGTGCATAGTGAGATAGCTTCATCGGTTCTTCCTCAAACCCGCCTACCCTTAAATAAGTGAATTTAGGAAACTGGATAAAATAGCTCCCATAGTTTTGAATTAACTTTTGAGCTTCCAAGGATAACCTTGGCATGGGTGCCCTTTTTAAACTCAAATGTACACTCTCTATTAACACATCATGCACTTTTCTAAAATCTTCCAACACCTTGTCCCTTTGAAGTAGAGGGCAGTTTTGGTAGATGGTTATATCTTCACTCCAGGTTTCATGTGGAAGAGAGGTGATGTTACTGACACAAGCGATGCAACAAGTCAGATAAGAGGCCATGTGGAAACTTTCCCTAGATTCCTTAGCATGCTTAAGCTGGTTCCTGAGTGAACTAGTGATTACCTCAGCCCAATCCAACAACTGCTGTCTTTTTAGAATAATCTCCACATAACGATACATCCATTCTTTGAAAAGGAAAACATCAGCTGAACCCTTAACTCGATGTAACAAAACCATGAGGTCATGAATATGGGGTTTCATGTGGTCTTTAGTGACTACTTTGGGCAGCCTTGAACAACCTTCGTAATTGGTTGCTGTCCACTTCCTCGCTAGGATGTTACAGTATTTACTCGGGCTTTCTTGATACTCAGCTAGGGACTAGATAGGAGTAAATGCAGCAAAGGTACATTCAAGTAAGCGTAAAACTGAGGAAATGGTTTCCCTAGAAATTGACAACATAGGTTCTCCATCCTTGTTTAAGATGCTTTTACTTCTCACATCATAGTGATCAATACAAAGTTGAAGCAATTCAGGGCTCACTAGGGCAGGGAGAAAAGTTGCGGCTTCAATTAGACCGCTGGTTAAAATTTCCATACAACCATTCATTTCGTCGGCCTGCTCAAGGAAATTAGCTTGCAATTTCTCTACTCTATCTCCAAATCACATCGAAAATAGAATCCAATCGTGCATCAATTTGACAACAAAAGTCAAAATGTGTTACATTTCCCTCGGATCATGCACCTCTTCATGAATCGTCAATCATATTGACCAATACAAGTTATTTTTAACTCTCCATATCAACATAGACACATTATCACATATCCTACAATTACTGGTTGATTCCACAAACCAACTTGCCTTGACTAACCAACAATCTAACCAATTGTTCATCATTGTCCTTTGCTTTACCGTCAAATTAGCATAGTCATATAACTTTGTTCAATGATTACCAATCAATGTCTGGTTGCAAAAATAAATTTTTAACATTATTAGGTTCCAATATCTCCAACCACACAATCTAATTACATTCCTATTGAGCACATCTAACACCCTCCAAATTAGTATCATTAATGATAGGTCGTTTACATTCTAAACTTGAAACATTCTCGAAGAAATACAATACAGACTTCATTTCAAATAAGGAAAATAAAGCCCAAAACTGATCTTTTCTTCGAAACGAACACAAACAATAGAACAAAGAGAGAGATTTTTTGTGTTCTCACCTGTAGCTGTTGAGAAAAATTGGACCCTTTTCCTTCTCTTTTTGTCGCTTCTCCTTCAATTCATTCTTTCGCATAATAGACAAAAAGAGGAAACTTTTGTTCCTTTAAAAGAAAAAAGAGAACATACAGGCAGAAGTACGGCCTCATAATGAGGCATTCATGACAAATCAGTTGCGGCTGGATTCGCACGTTGGAAACCCCATGACAAGACCTCTTATTTAATAACTTCCCTTTGTGGCTGTCCTTGCAATGATTACTTTCATCTGACAAGCAATATATTTTTCGGGCGAAAGATTTCCCATTCCAAGTCATGATGATGACTCCTCTCATGCTCGAAATTAAGGCGCGACTTCAAATTATTACCCCCTGACATATTGATTAATGCCTCGAGAACTGGAAACCTCCAGGGAATTATAACCACTTTTCGCCCAAAGTTTTTAGTTATGGAACCACTTCGAACTGCTTCGAACCGGGATTCAAAGAGGTTCGAAGTAGTTCAAAAGAACACTTTTATAATACTTAGCGCGTCTCATATGATGTTGACGGTATCTGGGTAAACATGAAATAAGGCACGTGGTTTCAATAGCTAACCTGAGCATGTTTAAAGAAAGCATAGAAAATTCAAATAATGACGACTTAGAATAGGGCTAACACCGGATTATGTTTATAAATCTCTTAATTCACATCTATTTCATGGCTATGGGTAGATGGCTGTGTGCCTTCTTTACCTTCTTTATTCATTGCACATCTTCCAATGGTAGCTGCACCTTGTAAAACAAACATAGAACACTTGTAATAAGTGACTCAACTATTAGCTCTTATATGTCTTTTAATTTGGGCATTGTGAGTCGGTTTTAAAGATTATTTTAAGACATGTTTGTTAGCGAAATTGTATATTCCGTAGAATCTCAGTTTAAAAACACAACGAAAACACATTACATTCATTAACCAAATCACTCATAGTACTTGTCAGAATTCCCTTACAATTTGTTGAGGAATGATCGCTACAAATGTAATAGCATTGTCTATATTTTCTGTGTTCCAAAGGCAGTGATCTCTCATGCATTTAAATTTGAGGATGAGCCAAGGAGAGGAGACATGCCCCTTCATGGCATGGAATATGTCTATCCATTATTATGTGATTAATATAATGACAAATATAATTATGTATGTATGTGTGTGTGTATATATACATATATACATAGTATCTCGAGTCATTATGATATTGTAATGTCCCCTTTTTTAGCATTCATAGCATGATGTTGTCATTAGCCTATTTCCCCACGGTCCCGTAGGCTAACCAGGACATTAAAGGGACTTAGAGGCCATTTGGCCTAGATAGTTTTAGTTGCAGGTCTTTCTGAGGGGTTTTGAGGCAACTTTGGGCATACTCACTATTTATAGTAAGTCATCTTGGGCATGGGCGGACATCCAGTGGTAGTGGTATGTCGATGGTGATTGTTTAAAATCGGCAAGAAGACTTGTTTATCATTGATAAGATTTGTTTTGCATTGATAAAGCTATTTTATAAAGCTAAATTTAAATATTTAACTTTATTAATGCATAGACTATAGTTTGTGGGAAATATTTAAATTAAAAGAGTCCCCTTTATTTTATAACATTGGAGACATAAGTTACATAAAGGGAGTGATGTTTTATCCCACATTGAGAAAACGAAAGATTGAGCTCTTGTGAGAACACTATAAAAGAAAGGGAAGAGCTTCTTTTAAGTATGCTTGGAAATATCAAAGAAATTGGGGAATATTTTGGAGATTATGTCTCAATAGTTTGAAGGACGAAATCTCTTCAAGCTGGAAATCTTGACGCCATTGAAAGATATGGTCTTGAGATTCAACATAGTAGCAATCCGAAAAAGCAGTCTGAAAAAGCAGTCCGAAAAAACGGAACCGAAAAAGCAAGCTGAAAAAGCGAGTACAAAAAAAGCAGTCCGGAAAAGCAGAACTGAAAAAGCAGGCTGAAAAGCCAGTTCAAAAAAAGCAAAGCAGAAGGGGCAGCATTGAAGGAAATTATTACAGCCATCTACAACCAGGTTCTTTGGTTAGTATTGCTTTTTAGGGTGTTATAAGCTTTCAGCTGTAAGTGTGCATTATACCAGCATTATCATTTTGTAATCCATGTAAATGCTAAAGTCTTGGCAATATTTCATGAGCATTGTAATTTTCATTGCAATTAAGAAGATAATAGTTGCTGGTGTCATTTAAGCAATTTAATATCATTATTTATCAGCTAATTAGTTTGCATACCAACTGTTTGTAAAAATGCAAGTTGGCTGTAGGTGTTCATTTCTCATGCTTAGATCATATATATGCACTGAATATTGTCAAAATTAGTAGCAAACTCATGTTAGGTCATTGTGTAGTCCATTGTAGTCTTCTAGCACAAGATTGTCATTGATGCAAATTGAGGAAAAAGTCATTTGAAGCTAGCTGAAATACTATATCAGTCATACGTCCGTTGCATGTGAATTGTTTGATGAAATTCCTTGAGCTTTCATCAGCATTTTTTAAGGGCAGATTTGAGGAGGGTTATTACAGTGGTATCAGAGCTATAAGTCCTGTCATCTTGTGGAGGTCTTATTTGGAATAGCTAGATAGAGAGAAAAAAATGTTTGACAACATGTATATTAGTCCGAATTAGGGAAAGGAAAGATTCGTACAGATATTAGACACCTTGGCACAGGGACAGCGATTAGCAGAACAGAAAGCATAGGAACAGAGTCAGAGATTGGAGCTTATGATGCAGATGATGGCTCGTCAAATGGGGTTGAATGCTAATGTGGGTGGAGGAAATAATCATAATGGTAATAATTAGGATGGGACACATAATGGAGGTGAACAAGTTGGGAACAATTTCGGTCATGCACCCCAGCAAGCTAGGACAGTGAGTTCAAGGCCCATGATTCCCACATTTCCTCCTAGAGCTCCAGAGCAGCCCGTACCAGAGCCCCAGATCACTGATATACAGGACCAGTTGAGGAGAGATTGGGAAGCCGGAGGTCCAGATTTTACTGCTGCAATTACCTTTAGGGAGTATATGGATGTGCGGATGAAACATATGCCACGTGGACATGACAGGAACCAGAGCTATGAGCTACAGAAGAAAGTAGGGAAACTTCAGTTACCATATTATGATGGCTCGGGGAACTCTACAGCAAGAGCTTGGGTTCAAAAGCTTGACACATACTTTCAAATGAACCCTATGCCTGAGGAAGAAGTTGTTAAGTATGCAGCAATTCACTTGGATGGGTTAGCACACGAGTGGTGGCATCATGGTATGGTCACTATGGGTCATGTACACATTACCTCATATGTGGAGTTTACGGAGAGATTGATTAAATGTTTTGATAGGCCTAAGGATCGTACCTTACCTATGACAAGCAGAAACTTGTATGAGGAGTTTAACAGACATGCTGATTCAATACAGGGAGACATTAGCACATCTTCAGGTAATGGTTTATCTGCATCATCTTCATAGGCAAAAGGGGTTTCAGATGTTGTGCAGGTTGAGCCAGTTGCATCAGAAGGTGATATCATAGGCACACTGGATTGCGTGATTGACACAGATAGTGATTCCAGTACAGTTGGGCTGGATGAAGTTACAGCAGTTGAGGATACTGTCATGTTTGAGGATAGTACAGTTGATCAGAAAGTGAGCATTCAGGACTTTGCAAAAAATGAGTATCAGGCACAGTTGGATGCTTCTTCACATGAGATAGAGGCTAGTAGCTCTTTACTTGGTTTGGCAAGCCAGCTAAAGACAAGGGAAAAGAATATTGTCACGGCTTTATCTCATCATGACAGGATACATGGATTGATTGAGAATCACATTTGGATGATTCAACTGCAGGAGAGACAGAAAGGAGTCACAACAGGTTCTTCTTGTGACGACTTACAACAGATCAAGGAAGATGCAGTGAAGAAGGAGGAGAAGGAGGTTGACCGGCTTTTCATGAGCTGGAGGATACTCGAAATTCCTTGGTGTGTACTTGGTTGGCTCTCCAGAATTCTGAGAGACACGTGGATGAGCTTTGTCTTGAGGTGAGTTCAGTTCGGGAGTTAGCGCGTATAGCAGGGACTCAGTTTTCTTTTACAATCGGGTCACATGATGATGATATGAGTATGTCTAGCATTCACACTCCGGATTCAAAGATTGTAGATAGGGGCATGAAGTTAGTTGGTATTGTTCACATTACTCAGAGATATCTATCATTCCTTGGTAGTAGTATCTGTTGCACCATCATGGACTTGATTAGTAGTTTGCCAGGTGTAGTTCTCATCCATGCCAGCAGCTTGTTTGATACTGAAATTAGTTTTTACACACTTGTGTTGGGCATTGTTCATATATCCAGTCGACCATTCTTGTTGGAATGGGTTGATGATCTCTCAGATATGACAGAGTTTACAGAAGAGTCCCAAGATCTGAGTATTATAGATGATAGCTATTCAGAGGTTACTCCTTTGGACAGTGTACCAGGGATAGAGTATAGGAGTTCGACCAGTCGACACAATCATGTGTCTAGTCAGCTGAGAGTTGGCGAGCGAGACATTTCTATCGCTTGCGAGCATTTCGATGCTGCTCTTCAGTTGTTAGCAGTTTATGGATGGGGTTCTCCTACTAGTGATGAGCAGGGAGGCAATTATCTTTCCTTGACAGAGATCCACTCTTTATGGGAGGCTATCCGGATTCTGAGACAAAATTATATGCAGTTGGTAGCCGACAGAGATTATCTTATGGAGTGGGGGAGTACAGCATACGATGCATTATTGGCGAAGGAAAATGAGGTGAGTGAGCTTACTCAGCAGCTCGAGGTGACTTCTGAGATTCTTGAGAGTACACAGTTGGTTTTCGAGGAGTCACAGTTTCATTTGGCTAAGGTGACCATGGAGTTAGAGCGACTTCAGTCTTTACCAGATTTTGTACAATCAGGGACTGTGGTGTCTGGTGATTCGTGGATGTCCATGGTCGAGGTTGATAGAGGTAGTGGAGATGAGGATATATCTGTCCACGACATTAGTATTGGCATATTTGGTCCATTTCCACTAGAGGCAAGTTCAATTGAGTTGGGCGCTACAGCTAAGCATTGTGATATGTTTGACTTGGAGAGCACAGAGACTAGTGATGTTGTTGTTGATTCTGCACTCTTGGCTATATCATCCTCTGACTTAGCTGATGATCAGTCACAGTTGGTTGTATCACGTCTGCAAGATGAGTCTTTGACTGGGATTGGTTCTTTTTATCGACATTATATAGTAGGATATGTTCATCGGTTTGCTTTTGATCCATGTGTTGAGGAGTTGATGGCAGACAGGTTTGGTCTGGGCTCTCGTATTTGCTATCTACCGTGTAATGACTATTCATGATTAGCAGTGCATGGGTGTTATGGTGATCTGCAGAGTTGTGATAATTGCAATAGGTGTGCAGTGTGTGGATTCTCTGTATTTGGTGCAGTTTCATGCGAGAGTATTCATCGTTCTTGCAGAATTGTATTGTATATTCCACATAGGCTAGCGGGATGTGTTGATGGTATTTACTATGTTGGCAGTTTGGGTTATCTACTCTACTTGGGTTCTGATATTTTGAGAGCTTGTTTCTCATGGGCTCCTGACTTTGGAGTTTGGGTGAGTTGTATCCGCCAATTTGATTATGGATTCCTCTTGGTTAATTTTCAGAGGTTGTTGCAGGAGCCTATGTTGACTGACAGCAGTATAGTTCATGACTACATTTGGGATCCAGGTGGATTGATTGGGTTGTTGTTCGACCATTGCTTGGGGACAAGCAATTTTGGGAAGGGCGGACTGTAATGTCCCCTTTTTTAGCATTCATAGCATGATGTTGTTGTTAGCCTATTTCCCCACGGTCCCGTAGGCTAACTAGGACATTAAAGGGACTTAGAGGCCATTTGGCCTAGATAGTTTCAGTTGCAGGTCTTTCTGAGGGGTTTTGAGGCAACTTTGGGCATACTTACTATTTATAGTAAGTCATCTTGGGCATGGTCGAACATCTAGTGGCAGCGGTATGTCGATGGTAATTGTTTAAAATCGGCAAGAAGACTTGTTTATCATTGATAAGATTTGTTTTGCATTGACAAAGCTATTTTATAAAGTTAAATTTAAATATTGAACTTTATTAATGCATAGACTATAGTTTGTGGGAAATATTTAAATTAAAAGAGTCCCCTTTATTTTATAACATTGGAGACATAAGTTACATAAAGGGAGTGATGTTTTATCCCACATTGAGAAAACGAAAGATTGAGCTCTTGTGAGAACACTATAAAAGAAAGGGAAGAGCTTCTTTTAAGTATGCTTGGAAATATCAAAGAAATTGGGGAATTTTTTGGAGATTATGTTTCAATAGTTTGAAGGACGAAATCCCTTCAAGCTGAAAATCTTGACGCCATTGAAAGATATGGTCTTGAAATTCAACATAGTAGCAATCCGAAAAAGCAGATACGAAAAAGCAGTCCGAAAAAGTAGGCTGAAAAAGCGGGTACGAAAAAGCAGTCCAAAAAAGAAAGAACCGAAAAAGCAAGCCGAAAAAGTAGTTCGAAAAAAGCAAAGTAGAAGGGGCAGCATTGAAGGAAATTATTATAGCCATCTACAACCAAGTTCTTTTGTTAGTATTGCTTTTTAGGGTGTTATAAGCTTTCAGCTATAAGTGTGCATTATACCAACATTATCATTTTGTAATCCATGTAAACGCCAAAGTCTTGGCAATATTTCATGAGCATTGTAATTTTCATTGCAATTAAGAAGATAATAGTTGCTGGTGTCATTTAAGCAATTTAATATCATTATTTATCAGCTAGTTAGTTTGCATACCAACTGTTTGTAAAAATGCAAGTTGGCTGTAGGTGTTCATTTTTCATGCTTAGATCATATATATGCACTGAATATTGTCAAAATTAGTAGCACACTCATGTTAGGTCATTGTGTAGTCCATTGTAGTCTTCTAGCACAAGATTGTCATTGATGCAAATTGAAGAAAAAGTCATTTGAAGCTAGCTGAAATACTATATCAGTCATACGTCCGTTGCATGTGAATTGTTTGATGAAATTCCTTGAGCTTTCATCAGCATTTTTTAAGGGCAGATTTGAGTGAGGGTTATTACAGATATTAATTTCTCTAAAATTTACATAATAATATTTATATATATACACCGTATATATGTACATCTCATATGTATTAAATACATATACATATCTTCACTAGTTTTGACCCATAGTTTTATTTGACTGAAGCTATAAAACATCAACACTCCCTCTTACCTAGGGATGATAAACACATGGTTAGATGTTACCTCAGCGTAATATCAAGAATGACATGATTAAGGATATCTTTGATTAGAAGACACCCAACATTTAGATATCATCTCATGATATCAGGAGTAATGGCCTCAATATCAAGTCGTATGATTCACTAAATATTCGAGTAATGGCCTCAGAATATCAAGTCGCATGATATTCACCAAATGCTCAAAATTTCTATAAGGTGTGTGTACACGTACCCTCAATGATACTTACCATACGAACATTATATAATCATGGCTTATGCACAAATTTTAATCCACCATGATATATCGATACAATTAACTCATAGATATCTATAAGAAGATACATACCTCTTAGTTGTCATTTATTTACAAGATATAATCTTTCATGATCTACTTAGACATCAATCATATGATATCCATCATGATAGAAGTTAGACTATTATAAGATCATTACCTTACTATAGTAACCACAGACAAACATCAATCAAAGATCGTCACCTTCCATGATGTTTCCACAAAGTCATGAAGTAACTCACATGACATCCACCACGAACATTTCGAGAGGGTGGAACAAAGGTTTTCACCCAAAACTTCTCTCTCACAAAGAAGGATGCATTAAAGTACATCTTAGGTAATCATTGATGTTGAGTCTCCCTCTCACTAACGGGTTCAATCCAAAACTCCAAGCTTGTCTTCAATAATCCACAAACTTCACTTTGGTAGAAGACTTTTAGTCTGCACATATGGAACTTCATCTCATTTATCATAGTCCTCTGCTGCTACAGTTTCTTGATTTCTGGAGAATCCATCTCGACATGATTTAATCCCTCTAAATAAATATGATCAAGATCCTCAAAAGTCATATGAACCATATCCTTTATCTGCTCCCTTTGTCACGAAAGCATATCTCTTTGTCCAAGGTTGCCTCTAATGAAATGTCAGACTCCCTCTTGACATAGAAGGATACTTAGAGTCTCACTTTATCGAGCATGATCATTAAATGACTAATGAATCCTAGGTCAAAACTTCTTTGGTAGTGTTGGTACACAGATTTGTTCTTTCAGATTATTACTCTTAAATGCCCAATTTGGAACAATATCTGATCACAAACAGTTGGAAAGCTACTTATGGATGATTTGGCTTTCCTCTGAATTGGTAGGTACAACTCCCTGGAATAGATTTGGAATGAATTCTGTTCTCTTCCTAAATTACTTTGAGGGTATGTTCTTAACCTGAGAACAATAGAGGTATAACCAAGCTAGACCTAAATAGAATCTAACTCAGGCAGATAGAAGTTTCTCAACACCAAAACGGTTTTATGCACTCATACATCTTATGAATTCATAAAACTTATTTGAACAATAATGAATACTGAACTGAAGCGAATTCAAATCTGAACTTTGATTAATAAATTGAAAACACTGAAAGGATTTCTCTTTGAATGAACAATAACAACACTTATGATGCTCATTCGTTGCCTCAAAACAGGGGAGGTAAAACTCTATTTCTCCCTCCTCTCAATTCAAACAAAAGAGAAAATGTAAACTAGCTATAACATTCACTGTAACATAAAATAATTGATATAAAATACCATTCAGTTGTCTCTGCAACAAAGAATACTTCACACCAAAATTTGCCGACTTTTCATTAATCTTTTAATTTCATACATATAGAGTTTTTGAGATGACCATTACAACAGAAACTTAATCGGTTGATCTTTTGAGGATGACAAATGGTAGGGTGTCAGTTTGTCGTATTACAAAATTACAAAAGAAAACAAAAAGGGGGCATAATATGAATCATTTAGACTTCTTCCCTTTTTCGGTTTTTGCCCTATATGCCTTAGCAGCGACCATTATTGGGATTAGCTCTTCGTGGTTGGGCATGTGTATATTAGTGAATCTCAAAAGCCATTTTGAATGTTGCCTCGCTAGCTCCTTTATAGCATTCAACTGATCCGACAACTCCTTCGCGGCTACATGTATACAACCACTTAGCTCCTGGAGTTCTGAGATTCTATTTTGACTATTGGAAGTCACTCCGGACAGATTATCGAAAAATGTAGAGAAGTTACTTTTCATTACATCCACTCCAATGAGAGCCTTTCCTTGACCGCTGGTTTGTGAATCAGTATGTAACCCTCTCATAAGTTCGAATCCTCTGTCTTGCGTCTTCTTTACTTTACTCTTCGTTTCCTTGAGTCCCTTCTTAGCTACCTGAATCATTTCTACCTTGAACTGCATACTTTGGAGCCATTCAAACAGAGGTTCATTTCCTTTCTTTAGAATCTTTGCTTCAATTGCTTCTTTTGCTTTCATTTGGATGATCATCTTTAAAAGGGAGATGCATTCATCACATCTGACCCTTTCTCCGGCCAGAGTATTATTATTAGACAATATGTTATCTTTTTTTGTCTCCAGTCTGAGGATAGTATTTCCAATTTGATCTATAAGGGAAGCTCCTTCTGATTTGAGTCTCTCAATCCATTCTTTACCAATTTGCCCATAATGCCTATCTTCCTAGAGCTAGGAAACGAGGGCTTGCACTTCAGCTGCATTGGGAGTCTGGGTCACAGACATACCATAAATAGTTACTAGTGGAGTGACTAGTTGCCTGATAAATTCGTTCAATTCTTCTATCTCGGCTTTCATCTTGATCTTTGACAGTGTGAGACTTTCCAATTGTCCTTCTATCACTTCATTACTTGATCTTCACAAGCCAACTTTTGTATCATGTATGGCTTCTCCAAGATCGATTGAATGTAGAGTAAAATCATCAGGCATCATATCCTCAATCCTCCCTCCTTTGTTTGGCTTGGCTATTTCCATTGTCAAGTGCCTTGTTTCTAGATCTTGCCCAAGTATTGACAAAGTCTTTTGCTTCTTGACCTTTGTCAACGCAGTCCCGAAACAAACTGCGAGAGATACAGTGTCTTTTGTAGAAATACTTTCATCTTTTCTCTTTCTTTTCCTTTCCAAAGTATCTTCTAACTAGGAATCTGTTCCTATCACTTTGGAAGCTATTCCGAGTGATTCAATACTGAACAGTTTCTTCTTCACTGGAGTCATTGTCACAGCAATTGAAGAGAAAGGATTTTTTGAATCCTTAGAGATGAATTTGGAAGAAGTTTGGCCCTTCTCCATTTCTGAAGTCTTCTGTGTTTCCTCATCTAATTCAGTAGACTCGCTGTTGCTACTCTTCCCATCCCCCAGGTCTACTATCTATATAGTGGAACCACTTGGCTTCAAAAGTGAAGCACTTGCTGATGGCATGGGGCTATGGTGAGGAGATGGAATTGGGGTGGTATGCGGAGAAGGAACAGGTGTAGCGTGAGGAGATGGAACTGGAGTAGTATGAGGGGAAGGTACCGGAGTAAGGGCATTGCCTTTTGGTTCTTCTGCCTTCTTTTCTTCACTGCTAGTCCGGGTTCCTATGACTGGCAAGGAACCATCACGACAGGTCTGGGCTAAAGGAACATTCTTGTCCGGAGGTTGATCACCTCCACCTGTAGGTTGAGTCGGCCCTTGAGCGGAAGCTATGGTCACACCCGCTGTACCACTCTGAGATGAAGTAGGTGTTGTAGCTGCCGAAGAAGCTTGAGTGGTTGCACCTTTTCTCCAACTCTTCCTGGTTGTCCACTCAACCCATTTCCCCATTCTTTTGATGATCCTAGCCATCATGATATCAAGATTCTCTTCCACATCTACATATGGTTCGAAACTAATAGGAATCCCCCTTAACTTGGTCAAATATGTATTGCTATACATATTTTGACCATCATCCTCTAATCCTTCAACATTAAGATCAATGACATATGTCTTCACTTGTTCCACCGTGAGCTTGGCAAAAGCACGATCTCGGCTCTCCAACTCATCTTTGCAATCTGCCCAATAATCCTCTATAGTGGTGACATGCTTGATCACGCTTCCAATTTGTAGCACCTCTCTCGAATATCCATTTGGATCAAACATGGGTCTCACAACCTCACATTCTTCCAATTTGTACTTATTCTCAAATGCCTTGAGCATGTTTTTGACATCGGACTGAGACTGGCAACTGTAAGCTCCAATCTTCATGGGGAATTCATACCCTTTCTTCCTTAAACTAGCGCTCAGCACGTTCACCTGGATGGCTTGTCTCATGATCTCTATCAACACTATCATGTCGCTTGGGTATCTGGGCAACTTCAAAGGAAATCCGTTGAAAGCTGCAAGATGCAAATACGAGAAGGATGAGAATTGAATAAAGTAGCTACCAAACTGACTGATGGCCGCCATCGCTTCTGGGCTGAACCTCCTTTCTGGGCATCCTTGGAGTTCCTTGCAAATCCTCATTTTAAAAGAGTCATTAACTCTGACATATTCTGCATAGTTATTTTGTAACGGCAAGCACGGATAAAATTCATAACTTTTCACATCATCAAGGAAATTCTCTTGTTTGGGAAGGCCTGGCCACAATTGCAAGGAGGCTAACATATAAATCAGGAAAGAAGACATGTAGAAGGTATTGTAAAACTTTGTAGCACTGAGGGCTTTGGACAGATGCTTACTTACCTCATATGCCCAATTGACATAATGTATATCTGAGCAGATGATTTGTACCAAAAAGAAATACTGTTCTACGAAATTGAGTGCTTCGACCTCACCTTTCAATCAATGCAAAAGAACCAGAATGTCCACGATCTCGGGCTTGAGATCGATGCCAAAAAGAGTCTCAGGAACCTTACTCTTAGCTCCTTGTGGCTTTTGGAACTAGGACCTCATAATTTCCTTCCGCCACACCATCTTCTTCAAGGAGAACTCAGACATGGCTCCTCCTATTGTCAATTCAAAGAATTCTTCTTGCTCTGGGATCCGAAGGCAATTTATCACAGTTTGCCTGTCAATCAAGATCAAAACTGTATGATCAGGCAACAAGATTTGTTTAGTGTCTGGATTGTAGTGGTTTATACATTCAACGATCAACTTGGGAGCTTGAACTGCCACGGGAAACCCGGCTGCTTCCATAAGCCCGCTTCCTTGGAGTTTCTCTATTATAGGGTGAATTGGCTCCATCATCAGCCTCCTTTGGAAATCTTGCATGTCGAAGAAACAAAAGTGAGGTCTCTGTAACATTTTGCAATGTTGACTTAATCCCATTCAGCCCATCGAAACTAGCAAATCTAGTTGCCATCTAATTTGAGATAGAGATGAATTGAAATCTTGAAATTGAAGACAATGCAGAGAGTAGCACTTGGCAACTGTGAGAGCTTGAAATCACTATTCAATTCAATAGCATAACAATTTAATAAAGAAAACAGTAATTTGAAAATCCGTTATGTTCATCTCTATATAGAAGTCCTAATTCACCTGTTAATCTTCAAGATCCGTGCCACATGAATGAATTAAAGGATAAATCCATTAGGTTAGTAAATGTGGGGGTTTCTAATGGATTTTTTATGTCTTTTCACTATTTCCTTTGGCCCAACGGTAACTTTCCTTTATTACAGACTTACTTTCCTTTTTTCACCAAGTTTTGAAAAATTAAGAATGGAGTACTCCGTAAGGAAAAATCCGCTCAACCAGATTTCGCTTAAGGTACCTTCCCAAATGTGATTAACTTGCTTCCAATACCCTTTTTAAACATCTTGTGATCGATTTATGAGCACATCATGCTTGGAGGAGTGATTTTTCAATAAATGCGGAAAATTGCCTCCTAGGGTCGAAAACCCGTAGAGGAGAAGACAATTTTTGTTTTTCCGCCCTTGTCTTTATTTTCACTTAACCCTTTATGTCAATGTGTCTCCAAGCTTCGGAAAATCTAAAAAGGGCTGTGAAAGTGAAAAAGGAATCCACTTACTTGCTTTTCTCTCTTACAAATGCCTTTGTCGGAAAATTGACTTCTTGGGTCGAAAACTTGCTGTGGAGAAGTTACTTCAAAGTTTTCCGCCGGATGCTATTCTGATCGTTGTGATGAATTCTGAGTGACTCCCAAGGTAGAATACTGCAATGTAAGAACGATCTATCCATAAAACAACTCATTTCTTCCTTGCTTTAGCTTGTAAACCTCATTTGTTGACCTCTGCGGAAAATCACCTTCGCAGGTCGAAAACCCACTGAGGAGAAGGCAATGTTGGGTTTTCCCCAAACTTCATTTTCTTTATGTGCAAACTATAATAAGTTGCGAGCAAATTCATCCTCAGAAATAACTTTGTGAAAATCATTGTGACCCAAAAATCTCCATCGGGTTAGGTTCTAGACTACCCACAAACTCACGACAACAAGGAAATCCACCCGGTTATGTAATGTGGGGGAAGAGGAAAGATGAGAACCTGATGAAACTTTTCACTTTGAGGGGAAAGAACTAGACTTGGACATACCTAGGCCTAATTAAGACACAAGACCATTACCACTTTGCAACATGGGTACAGGATGAAAAGTGGGGCAATAGGTAGTATGCCCAATGTACCACTATTTTTTTCTTGCAAAACAAAATCATCCCAAGAGACAAATGAAATGATCAAGGTAAATAGCTCTTTATAGTACGTATAGAAATACATATAAGAGAGAGACTACAATGAGTAGATAAATATAATACTTAAGGATAATAAGTATTTATCTGCACATGAACATCCTTGATACAAGTTGCTCCAATGAAGGTCCATATGCATCAAATCAGAAATTGCCTCCATACGAGCATTTGCCAAACAATGGGAATGGAACATTGGTTATTATTCTCCCCACAATGTAAAATTCCCACTCTAAAGTCACACTTAATCCTTTCTTTCTATAGATTTATTAAATGATTTCAGATTGTAAGGATATTGCCTAGTTTTATTGCTCCCATATTTAAGTTTTTAGAGCTACCCTTGTGCTATGGACTCATTTGAAGGTATTAGAAACATGAATATGTTACTCAACCACATTTGATATCACCTTCTCAGCCTCCTAAATGAGTATATTTGATTTCCCTCTTATATTATCTTATTTCAATACCTCTCTTCAAATTGAATCCCTCCTCTTAGGAATTATAATATAATGATTATTTCATCCTTGAAAGAGTTCAAATATTGTTTGTGATTCATTCCCTTTCTTGTTTCTTTCTGCACTCACTTTGGTGGCAGGTCCCTCTTATATGGCATTTGTACCCTTTCATGAAAAAACAATTTTTAATTGGGTGTATGCTTGATGCTTTTACCATCTTATTTCTTCCTACATTATAAATGCCAAATCTATGGCTATGTTAATTCAACCTCTTTACTTGTTACCATGTACTTTGACTTTCCCATCTTTCGTATAATACAAGTATGTTCAAATGTATTGGTGCCTACTCTACATCACCTCCTTCGTAATCTCTTTGGACTTGGTGCTAACTAGGATTGCTGACGAGTTACTTCCTACTTTTACGTACCATCTTTGTATCACGTTCCTATAGTAGCAAATTGATATTTTCTTTTCTTGTTATTTTTATTCTGCTATTCCTTATCCATTTTTGTCTGTCGAGTCTGAGATTGGGCACTATCCTCGTATAATTTTTTGTCTCCCCCTGTGCTTAAAGTGGTTTGAATATGTAATATTAATATCGTTTTAAGCCAAAGAAGTGACAACCTCTTAGACTCCATGAGGTACGTCTCTTAAATCCAAGAACATGATCGCTGGCCCACGTTTCTTCATTTTATAGGTCTTCCTTGATCGACTTTGATATATTAAATAATTCTTGTGAATTATTATGTGTTCTCAATATATAATATAATGGTGCCTTTTAATCGCTGCCACTACTAACATTTGTTTTACCTATATTTGGGACGATAATATGTTTTCTTGCGTTTGTAGTATTGTTTGTACATGGTTCACATTAAGTTGTAAACATTCTTCGTTCCCATTGATAGTCTATTGTATTAATTCTCATCATTCCTTGACCTTCCTTCAATCCTTTTAGAGCGATCCACATGTGCTTCCTCCAGAGGTATATTATCTACCCCTGTTTTCCCCCAAATCAATAATCTGGTCTTTTCTTCTTCTATCCCAAGTGTTCAATTATTGCTTGGCATATATAAATCTATCTTTCTAATCGCTTCTCCATTGCATCTTTTCTATCCTTTCTTATATGTGTAGTTTGGCTCTGATACCATGTTGAGGAATGATCGCTGCAAATATAATGACATAGCCTATATTTTCTGTGTATTCCAAAGGCAATGATCTCTCTTGCATTTATATTTGAGGATGAGCCAAGGAGAGACACATCCCTTCATGGGACACGTCTATTCATTATTACTTGATTAATATAATAACAATTATAATTATGTATGTGTGTGTGTATATATATATATATTGTAATTTCTCCACTACTAGAGTTAGTTTGGGACAAGTAATACCTGCAAAATAATGGTTAGAATCACAACAATGACAAACAAACTATATTATTCTATCCTCTAATTCAACCCTAATCTTAAGGACGTCTCTAGTTCGGGCTTCCTAGCTCATAACTACCTCGTCGTCTTCTTGGGAGTGCACCCCTTAAGATTCTTCTTGGACGGGCATCCTCTATCCAAGGCCAATCACATATGCACATGTTAACATCATCAAAATATTCTGGCACATTGATTCTCGACCATGGCGGACAATGTAGATCTTAATATCTCACATGCTCCATGCTTTGAGTCCTCATTGATTCTTGGCCATAGCAGACAATGGAGATCTTAATATCTCACATGCTCCATGCTTTGAGTCTCATTAATATTCATGGTGGTAGCCTCATAGGTTAACACAATATTATCCACAAGTATGATTCATTAATATAAAAAATTCATAAATATAACTAAACAAATATAATCCATAAACATACCTTTCTTACCTTCTTCTTTCTTGGTCCATATGGCTCTATCCTTAGTCCCTTCAATGAATTATTCCTTTTAGATTATCTCAACTCTATATTTACTTTCCAAAATTCTTCCTTTTGTAATTATAAGGAAAGGATAAAATATACTTTTTTGTTTCTTCTTTTCTAGGTGTCGCAATCTTTCATAATACAAATCCTTTGAAAAGTCACAACACTTCATAGTTATAATCCTTTCGAAAAGTCACAACACTTCATAACTAAAATCCTTTGGAAAAGTCTCAATACTTTATAACCAAAATATTTTTGAAGTCAATTATTCATAATTATGACCCTTTCTGAAATGTCCCTTTTCTGATTTTACATGATATTTCAAGCCTCAAATCAGATTTTCAAGATCAAACAACTAATATCACAAAGATCCACCAAATTTTTCAAGAAACCCTAAATCGGGTATGCCAGAAATAGTGCCAAAAGCTTTACAACTTCACCTATTATTAATAAATTTGAAAGTGGACATTTTTACAGAAATTTCAGCAGCATAACAGCCTACAAAATGATATTTCCAAATCCGTATAGCCTTTACACAACAGTTCACAAATGTAGGACAAGAACTATGCTCATTGGGCTCCCGAAATTAACACAAAAAAGCCCGGAAACACCACAAAAACACTAATAATCTATCTCAGAAGTTTAATCACGTTCCAATACATATATTCAGCTCTATTTTAACATTTAAAAGTCTGATATACAACAGTAACCCAAACTGATATGAAATACTCAACTGAAAACACCAAACTCATACAAAAAACACACTCGAAAACCCACCAATCTGCACTGTTCAGCACAAAGGCAAACTCTATATGAGCATGCACATGGAATGGCTTCAAACTCCCGTCCTTAGCCTTCCTGGAAACTTGCAAACTCCTGTTCTTGGGTCTCCTTGGAAACCTGCAAACTCCCGTTCTTGGGTCTCCTTCTCCACAGGTTTGGCAGCTTCTGAAGAATAACAAAGAATGAGCAAAAATCAAGTTCTGGAATTAGCCCAAAATGCCTCCAGACCCCTTAAAAGAGGGCATAACCGTAACTCACATCCAAGAGAGGTTAATGAAACATATTTTAATAATAATTTTTATTTATTAGTCCAACGGTTTCCAAAGATTAACCCCCTTTTTCCGAAACTTCACTTTCTTGGGCCTGCCTGCCTTATCAAAGATTATTATTTTTTAATTATTTGAAAAGGGGACATGACAAGTCCTCCCCTCCCAAACATTGCTTGTCCTCAAGCAATGGCTGAACAATAAACCAATCAATCCACCTGGATCCCAAATGTAGTCATGAACTATACTACTACCCATTAACACAGGCTCCTGCAATATCCTCTGCAATATGACCAAGAGGAATCCATAATCAAATTGACAATTATAGCTCAACCAAACTCCAAAATCACCACTACCACAGTCAAAAACCCATGAGACACAAACTCTTAGAACATCAGAACCCAAGTAAAGTGGACAAATCAAACTACCAACACAGTAAATACCATCAACGCATCCCACTGGCCTATACGGAATGTACAATCCAACTCTGCAACAATGGTGAATGCTCTCGAATGAAACTGTACCAAGCATAGAGAATCCACACACTGTACAACTCATGCAGTCAACACAACTCTGCAAATCGTCGACCATTATCTCATAACCATAACTCCCATGCATTGCTGATGGTGAAAAGACATTACAAGATAAAGAGTAAGAAATGGAATCCAAACCAAATTTGCCTGCCATCAACTCCTCAAAACAAGGATCAAATGCTAACTGATGTACATACCCTGCAATATAATGTTGATTAAAAAAACCAACCTCAGTCGACAGCTCACCATGAACAAGTGATACAACCCATTGTGATTGATCACTAGCTAAGTTAGGAGATGTCATAGCCAAAGGAGTAGAATCAATAACAACAACCACTGAAGCATCACTCCCAAACTCCTGCTCTAAGTCACATATTATCAAGCTGTCAACTGCAGAACCTATCACCATGTCATGCCCATCACAACTCTCATCTTGAGGCATCAAACTGTCCCATAACTGATGATAAGCACTAGGAACCAAAGTACATCTCTGTATCATCATCTCATCAACATGGTCATCAAAGGTAAATTGATGAGCGGACCTCACAGTGTAATGCTGATAGAATTCGCCAATCTTAGTCAGTGGCTCAGACTGTAATCTAGATGAAACTAACTGCAATTGATCATTAACCATGTTGGAACTGACTACTACCTTCGAAGATATCACCAAGGGAGTAGTATTACTAGCAGGAACCATGCCAACTGCCGACTCACCAACATCACACGTGATCTTTGATACATCTCTAGTCTCCGTGCCTTCAGTACTAGAGGCCACCCCCATGTCAGGCATACCACAAAAATCTGCTACAACACCCAACTCAACTGAACCTGACTCTAGTGGGAATGAACCTGATATGCCAATGTTAGTATCAAGGATGGATGAATCCCCATCTCCACTATCTTTGACAATTTCGGCCATGGACATCCTCGGATCACCAAACACCACAGCTTGTGACTGTATAGAATCAGGTAAAGACTGTAGTCGCTCTAACTCCATGGTCACCTTAGCCAAATGAAACTGTGACTCCTTGAAAGCCAACTGTGTACTCTCAAGAATCTCAGAAGTCACCTCAAGCTGCTCAGTAAGCTCACTCACCTCATCTTCCTTGGCCAACAATGCATCATATGCTGTACTTCCCCACTCCATAAGATAATCTCTGTCGGCTACCAACTGCATATAATTCTGTCTCAGAATCCGAATAGCCTCCCATAAAGAGTGGATCTCTGTCAAGGAAAGATAACTGCCTTCCTGCTCATCACTAGTAGGAGAACCCCATCCATAAACTACTAACAACTGACGAGCAGCATCGAAATGCTAGCAAGTGATAGCAATGTCTCGGTCACTAACTCTCAACTGATTAGACACATGATGGCACTGGCTTGACTATCTCCTACAAACCTCCTCTGATGCACTGTCTAAAGGAGTATCCTCAAAGTTACTAGTCTCTAGAGTATTACCATCCATGTCCTGTGAATCAACTCTAAAGCTCATATCAACATACGGAGTATCAAAAACTGTAGCACTGCTGTCCAACTCCTCAGTACCCAAAGAAACTAAGTCTTCAAAACTGCCTACTGCATCCTCCTGGATGTCATCAATGCCAATATGATCCTGGGACTCATCTGTACACACTGCCAAATATGAAAGATCATCAACACATTCCAGCAAGTATGGTCGACTGGATATATGAACAAAGCCCAACACCAGTGTATAAAAACTAATACCAACATCGGACAAGCTGCTAGCACAAGAAAAGACAACATCGTGCAATCTGCTAATCAAATCCATGATAGCACCCAAACAAACACTGCTACCAAAAAGTGTTAAAGATCTCCTATCAACTGAATCCCAAATGCCAATATAACAATCTTGAGTCCATATCTGTAAACTAGAATCAGCTGGTAACTCAAGCAAAATCCTCACTTGAGTAATATGACCAATACCAACTAACTCCACATACCTATCATGATGAGATAATGAAGTCACAATACTATCTTTGTTCACTTTCGGCTAGCTGGACAAATCATGTGAAGTACTACCAACCTCAACCTCATGTGACGAAGCATCTAACTGTGTCTGGTACTCTTTCTCAACAAAGTCATGAATGCTCAATGTCTACTCATCTCTATCAGGTATCTCACCATCATGCACAACATCTTCATAATCATCATCTAAACCCACTACCTCCTGTGGCAGAGTAGAATCCGAGACCTGTTACTGGCTATAAGCTAGTTTCTCAAACTCCTCATGCAAGTTCTTAGTAATTGTGTCATCTGCCCTGTGAGAAAATCTGCCAAATAGAAATCCAGTCAACTTATACACCTTAGCTGGGTCAGACAACATGTCATTCATTATACGGTGGTGCTCAATCAACTGTTTAGACATGTCATGGCTTATTTTCCTAAGTTTATCTCAAATGTCTAAATAACCATCCTTTCTACTGTTTTGACTTTGGATATCAATTGTCCAAGATCGTGTCCTCTGAGACTCTGTACTATACCTGTCCATTCTGGATAAAGTAAAGTGTAACCCCAATAGGATATAACTTCTTCAAACACCAAGAACTAACATGCAAATGATTAGAAGTAGCATGCAACCATAGATTTTGACATGCAACTGATTAGAAGCAACATGCAACCACCAAATTCACCAAGAACTAACATGCAAATGATTAGAAGTAGCATGCAACCATAAATTTTGACATGCAACTGATTAGAAGCAACATGCAATCATAAATTATGACATGCAAGATCTGGGTAGTTGTCAAAACTGACATGCAAGATCTGGGTGGTTGTCAAAACTGACATGCAAACTTCTACACTCAGGCTGGCAAGATCATGGTTCTGATACCATTGAAATGTCCCTTTTCTGATTTTACATGATATTTCAAGCCTCAAATCAGATTTTCAAGATCAAACAACTAATATCACAAAGATCCACCAAATTTCTCAAGAAACCCCAAATCGGGTATGCTAGAAATAGTGCCAAAAGCTTCACAGCTTCACCTATTATTAATAAATCTGAAAGTGGACATTTTTACAGAAATTTCAGCAGCATAACAGCCTACAAAATGATATTTCCAGATCCGTATAGCCTTTACACAACAGTTCACAAATGTAGGACAAAAACTATGCTCATCGGGCTCCCGAAATTAACACAAAAAAGCCCGGAAACACCACAAAAACACTAATAATCTATCTCAGAAGTTTAATCAGGTCCCAATACATATATTCAGCTCTATTTTAACATTTAAAAGTCTGATATACAACAGCAACTCAAACTGATATGAAATACTCAACTGAAAACACCAAACTCATACAAAAAACACACCCGAAAACTCACCAATCTGCACTGTTCAGCACAAAGGCAAACTCTGTATGAGCATGCACATGGAATGGCTTCAAACTCCCGTCCTTAGCCTTTCTGGAAACTTGCAAACTCCCGTTCTTGGTGTGAAAAATCTAACTATTGCAGTCACTGATTATTAATCTCCTATCATAAATGATTATTAAACTGCTGAAAATAAATTCTCAGCTAATATCGAAAAATAACACAACTGCAACTTCACTTGTAATACGGAAAGAAATGCGCAACACAATGAACACAATATTTTTGGACAAATTGTCCCTGGAAAAACCCCTAAGGGAAAACCAGTTCTACAGATGAGGAATTATATTAAACTTTAGCAAATCAAGAGATACAAAATTCCTTGCCGCTCACTGGCAAAACTCCGACAACCTCCTAATTTCTTCCGCTGATATTCCCCACTGCTATTCCCACGCTAACACTGCGCCCTTGCTAACACTGCAAGACTGTTTGCTAACATTGCAAACCGCTTCACCAAAGCTTCTCACTGTGCCCTTGCTAACACTGCAAGACTGTTTGCTAACACTGCAAATTGCTTCTCCAAAGCTTCTATCCCTGCGCTAACACTGCGCCCTTGCTAACACTGCAAGACTGTTTGCTAACACTGCAAGACTGTTTGCTAACACTGCAAACTGCTTCTCCAAAAGCTTCGTCTCCAAATGACCCAATGACCCCTTTCTATACTACTGTTGTTGGTAAACCAACGACCGAGATTAAATCTAACCAACGGCTGAGATTAAGACAACTTGACAGCCAATAATAGAATTGGTTGCAAAGTGTCCAAAAGGAATCACTAAAATTAGTAAATAATAACCATTTACTAATTTTTGTCAAGTGGACAAACAGCTGTCCAAACCACCCATAAATACAACCGCTATTCATAGATAAGGACGAACAGCTGTCCAAGCTACCCATAAATAGTGTTGCTATTTCCGGGTCAGAAATAACAGCTGTCCAACTAACAATAATTAACACTTGGGTCTCCCTGGAAACTTGCAAACTCCCGTTCTTGGGTCTCCTTCTCCACAGGTTTGGCAGCCTCTGAAAAATAACAAAGAATGAGCAAAAATCAAGTTCTGGAATCAGCCCAAAATGCCTCCAAACCCCTTAAAAGAGGGCATAATCGTAATTCACGTCCAAGAGAGGTTAATGAAACATATTTTAATAATAATTTTCATTTATTAGTCCAACGGTTTCCAAAGATTAACCCTCTTTTTCCGAAACTTCACTTTCTTGAGCCTGCCTGCCTTAGCAAAGATTATTATTTTTTAATTATTTGAAAAGGGGACATGACACTTTCAAAGGTTCACATCCTTTCAATATCATTGATATCTTTTTAGAAAGTCACTTCCTTATTTTCCTCATATTACTTTCCTCTTCCAAAATTCCTTTTTGAACTCCTCTCTTCTCCTCTTCTTTTTTCTTCTCTCTAAAATAAATCCTCCTCCCTTTTATATCTTAATTTTAAGGAGTCATTCTATTTGTTAAACATCTCTCGACTTTTCATTCGATTTATTTAATTTATATTATTCTATGTTATATTATTTATTTACTTACTTATTTGCACTTATTTTATTTATTATTAAATTCTATTTAGAAAGTTAACACACTTTCTACAATATTGTCTCTTGTATTTAATTTTATTTCTTTATTTACTCATTGGAATTTTATTATTTTTTAATTATTAAAAATATCATACTAATTATTATTTCATTAATAATATAGATTAAATAATAATAATTTCCTAGTTTTATATTTTAGTATTAGTTTTAATATAACTTTATTATCATTATTTATTTAATAACATTGTATTATCTAATTATTATTAAAATTATATCTTAATATGGGGATATGACAAATATCTTGAGTCATTATGATATTAGTTTTTCTAAAATTTACATTATATATATATATATATATATATATATATATACACATCTCATATATACTAAATATATATACATATCTTCACTAGTTCTGACTATAGTAACTGTCCGACTGAAGCTACAAAACATCAACACGATCAATGTCTCATATGTCCCCCCATTTATTTAAACCAATTTGAAATATTTTCTAGATTTCATTAGCATAAAATCATTCATGAAAATATGTTTTAATGGTTTAGGCTTCTTGCATATGTTTTACACTTCATCACTGGTATTTTGTACGGTAGTCTTGTCAATATGAGTAACCGCTTGAAGCAAGCATTTTTGGGCTCAAGAATGTTAGACCTTCAAACTTTAAAGATTTTTTTGCCATTTTATCCTCTAACAAATTCACTAATTCAGTAATGGAGTCAGTACTAGACAGATTTATAAACCATCTTGGTTTTCACATTATAAAGAGGTGCTCCATCAGTCTATATAAATTCCTTATAATTATCAATATTTTGTATAAAAATAATGGGAGTACGCAACATCTTACAGGCCTCCCTCATGATTGAGAAGGTTCTCTAATTTGATGAAGGTAAAGCATGTTCATAGCTCAAGAGGCCCATGATCTTAGTTGGCCATTATGGATAATTTCTTAAAGCATTTCATCCCTTTTAGAGATCAACTTTCAGTAGAGACCCTTGTAATAATGCAAGGGGATTACCTTTATGCTCCAATTTTCACCAAACGAATCACCAAGCAATAACTATTGGTCAATGACTTTTTCCTTAATAAAATCTCACTTTCCAACTGTTAAACACATAGGACCGTGTTGGAGTTTGCTAATACGATAACACAAAGAAAGGTATTGTCTATTCCAACCATCAAGCTTTTTATCAATCTTAGTCTTAATCCATAGCCCTAAGTTGCTTGATTCAGTTGCAGATGCAGATGTGGGTGCAAAAATAGGGTGTACAAGTGCATGATTTTTTTGTGGAGTTTTGGATGCAAGTATATCTATAACTATTGTATATGCAAAGAAATGCAAAAAATATACAAAATTAAATCATTTGATAGTATGATACTTCATCATTGATCAAGATAAATATTAACTGCCACTTGATAGTTTACAATATTCAGATATCTAATAAGCCATATCATATACATCTATGTTCATGATTCTAATGCAAATTAGGAAAGCCATGCAAATGTATAAGGAACTGTTGTAGGTGGTATAGCTCTGTCTAGAAGAAAATGGTTAACACCAGAGCAAGTGTTTGAGGTGGTTTAACCCTCAAACCTAATTGCTAAATTGACTTTGCTAAAATTAGCATTCAATGTGATTGGACTTGATGTTGCAACACATGTATTTGTTACCTTAATTCAAACTTGTGCTTGTATAAGTTCTCCTAGGTTATCAATTGTTTGTTTCTTTGAATTATCTCCCTTCAATAAAGGACCTTGAGTAGTGGACTATTATGAATATCCCTCTAATGGTAAGTGATTAGGCTCAGCACTATCAATTGTGCTGATAGCCCTTGTGACTAGGTTGCTAAGTATATGAATTAGAAATAACCCTAATGGGGCCTTAGATTGCGGCGATGTTCATAAAAATGACAAACCTCTGGTCAAACAGATAGTAAAAAAAGAAAGTTCTTACTGAGATGCTTTGTGGATGCTCTCCAGTGTCTCCATAGCATCCATAGGCCTGTGGTGCACTTCTTGGGCGTCTTCAAAGCGCATTTGCCTCTGCAGCCGCCTCTGGACACATTTGCATCCACATCCAGGCTTACTAGGAGAGAATCGGTAACTAAGCAATAAACACATATCTTTTCGACAAGGGCTAATCGCAAAGGGAATTCCCACGTATTTGACTTGCTTAGGGGACCCCCTTCATTGGCTATCATTCCTATTAAACCAAATCGGGTGGTGTCATTCTAGCCAAGCATGATGGATTTCACATTGGATATCTTTGCACCTGGATAGTGCACAAGAATTGTCAAGCTCTATAAATAATGCAACATTGTCAGTAATATTCATCTGAAAGGAAGTGGCCCCTAATCCGAGGGGTCAAACAAGAGTCTCTTGATAGGTAGAGAATTACATTAGAAGCTATTAGAAAGAGAGCACAAGCCAAGGGCCAGCCTTGTTTGGTTGACCTTTTCAAGGTAAACACCTTAGAAAGGAAGAAATTGATTTCCGCTTGTTCAACTGCATCGTTTAATAAGATAGTCACCATGTTATAGAAACTAATAGGAAAACCGAATGCCTCAAGAGTCATTCTCAGTAAAGACTAGTCCACCCTAACATTTGATTTCTCAAAATCTAAAAGGAACACAATTAGATGTTTGTAATACTTAGAAAGTATCTTGCATAGGTCTTTTTATTGTAATGGTCCTTATGTAATAGTTCTTTTTCAATCATATCAAGAAGCCGTAGCCATTTGGCCTCTAACCTTTGTTGCTATTTATGTCTACTCTTTTAGATTCTGTTATAGCTTTTTGTTGTTTTTGTATGTCTTTATGATGATGGTTGTTATGTTCCTTGATCATGGTGTTTATGCTGCTTGATCTAGACAATTTTATCTTGTTGAAAAGATCTAACGGTATGAAAGCCTCTAGCCTTTTGAGTTTTAATCTTAAGTAAGGTGAATTGGGTTACATCTTGAAAAGAAAAGTGTTCCAACATTGTAGGTTTCTCCCTTTCTAGGTTGAGGTTTGAGCTACCTTTTTATTGGTAATCTTGTTATTTATTAGTATTTGTTAATTTCCTTGGTGGATTGAATTTTTCTCTCTTGTGAAGTCCTTGTAAGTTCGTTTCAAATTTGCCTAGTAGCTCACTCGTGAGCAATGGCCAAATTCCATCCATTCTTTCATTTTGACAATGGAAGCAATGTGGAGAGTTATTTTGATACTGATTACTCATGCCATTGTAGTGAATGTTTATCTTATTCCTCATACGATAGGGAAGTAGTTTATGGTCGAGAAGCTGAAGAATAAAGCAACTAAAGAGAATCTAAAGGTTGTCGGGATCATTGTGGAGGATGTCGTTTGTATCAACAAAGGGTATGGTTCTTTGGCCCTTGTTGAGAGACAATGTTTCAGGCACCACTTTTAGGACATGACATCTAAGTTGACTCCTATGGACGCTTTGACTAGACTAATGGTGATCTATGGGTTTTTGGTGTGGGGACCCTCCTTGTTGGAGATTGATCAGGCCTCGATGGAGCGAGTTCAAATACTCTTTCTTCAACACATTATCTGTTGTTGGCAGACTGCTCCACATTGTATTTTCCAGGCCGAGTTTGAGGTCCATCCTTTCAGACTTGGTACTATTTTTGATTTGGTATGGTTCTTGCATCGCTTACGGTGTTTCGTGGATTCTTTTGAGGGTTGCCACATACATACCTATCTTGCCTATTGTTCCTCAGTGAATATTGCTCAGTCAAACTCCACAAGGAGGTCTCGTTGTTGGTTTGTTCAAGCCTGGGCTCTTTTGAGGTTGGTTGGGGTTGACATTAACCGCCTTCCTCCTTGCTAGTACTCATTGGATACACCAGCGCATCTATTGCCTCCTTGTCAGGAGCTGGACATACACATTAGGATGGATATGTACAGACCCTACATGCTCACTACTTGGGTCACCCCCACGAGGAGCTTGAGTCCAAGGATGGAGATTTAGCATCGGATCATTATTCACCCCTCCTATCTTTCCCGCGGCTAGCTCCATCTGCTCTGTATCGTACTTGGGTCCTTCAGGGTTGGTTCCCACAGACTCTGCATTCAGTCCGACCATCACTTGCTGAGAGATGATAGGTTTTGCCAGTTGTATGATATAGGGGTGGTCGAGATAGAGACTCTTTTCATTTTTTGCTGCCCCTTATACTACGAGATCAGAGGGAGGTTCTACTGTTTATTTAGAGAGACATAGTACCTCCCCTCCTTTAGGTACACTAATTAGAGGTGCCTTGCACTTCTTTCCTAGAAGGCTCTGAGACTTCGGGACCACTCTTTTTAGCAACGTTTCCATTACCACACTAGGATCAACTCATCACATCTTTTTTTATGGTGGTTTTGTCGGTGCAGGGAGCCAAGCAGTCTCTCAATCCTCCTTTTGGGACCCCCCGGGTTGTGCATCCTTGCACACCCTCCTTATGGTTGCAGCCCTCCTCCACACCCTCCCCAAGAGGTTCTCAGTGAGAGTTTAGGGTCTCTTCTTTCCTAAAGGCCTATCCTTTGGTTCTAGAGTTCTTCCCAGTTGTTCAGGGTAGCTAGTGGGGTGATTCGGCTTCACTTCGCAGTTCTTTGTTTTGGGTTTTACTGTTGTTCATGTGTCTTTCCCCAGGCACTGTTCGATGCTCTTGTTGCTTTCTTTTCCTTGGCCGGGCTGTTGTAGTCTCTTGGACCCGTTTGTTGGTTTTTTGTTGGACATTAATAAATTTATCTTATCTTATTTACAAAAGAAGTAGACAAAGATCCAAAAGATAAGGAAGAGGAAACTTTTAATCCTCCTATTTATTTTGCTGGCTCGCTGAACATCTATGCTGAAGACTTACTTTGTTTTTGGTTTTATAAGTTTTTGCAATTTTTTGGTTTTGAATGTTTATGCTTTTTTTGTGTTTTTTTCAGAATATATAGAAATGCTAATACAAATAACATGAAAATGAAACAACTAATAATGCTGGCACAAATCTATAAATTGCAATTATAATGTTTGCCATTATTACAACAATAACTTATGGACGAACAACTTAAACAAAGAACACGCAGATGCTTGGTGTTGGATTTGTTTGCAGCAGGATGAGATAAATTCTCCACAGCAAAGCCCAACGGATGCAGCTTTAGGAGTGATGTTGCTGGCAGTTGCAACGTACTACCATGAAAAACTTAAATGCAGCTTTAAAATATGGAAAACGCTGCTCCAGAAATAATGGACGTTACCCTCTCAAACAGGCCTCTCAAAGAAGGAATTCAAATGCATATCTAGACGCTTAATTGCAGCCCACAAACACCTTCAAAGCAATAGTATTTTGAACAGAAATGAAGGCCAAAGAAAGGCATCCAAACCAGTAAGCCCTCTTGATGTAAATCGCAATAGATTGAAGAATAATCTGGCATACCTTAATACCCAAATGCGGAATTAATTCTCAGAATCAGAAACACAATTCACTGTGTATTTCAACAGCTGAAAGTGCCAACCAGAATGGAGGAATTACTCCTCTCCAACAGCCAACGTTGAAACCCTCAAGAGACTTATAAGATTCATTAAAAAATAAATGACGAAATGAATGAATGAAAGCTAGAGGCTTGCTTTTATAACATTTAAAGCCAAAATCTTCTTCAACACACCAACAGCCAATAGTTTCTTCTATAGACTTTTCACTTAAATTCAAACTTTGCTTTTGGTTGCATATTTGACTTTGTAATAATATAAAATGATAATCATTTACTCCGAAACTTTAATTAATTCCTTGGCATAGGCTTCCATGGATTAATTGAACAAATGACCCTTTCCAATGATGACTCAACCCTCTACCTAAGTGAAATTATAGCCTATTGATAAGCCATTTAATGATTTAATAATAACTTCACCATGAAAAATAATAATAACTCCCAAAATACTTATCCTTTAGATATGTTATTTGAAATAGGAGTTACACCTATTATTTCCCATGTGACCAAATGCACTTTCCTAAAATAGAAAGGGCCCCTCTCAACCATCACAAAACTTGCCATAAATAGGTGAATGCTACTAAGCCCAAAGAAAGTGCAATCTAAGACAAACAAAGAACAAAGAAGAACATATCGAATCATGAAGAAGACAAGAGCCTCCCCTAATCTAAGCCTCTGCCTCAGAAGAATCTCCATCCACAATAATTAGCCTACGAGGATCACAATAATAAGCCAATTCTTCGTACTTTGTGGCTAGCAAAAACCAAGACATTGCAGTCCGCCCTCCCTAAGATTGCTTGTCCTCAAGCAATCTCATAAATAAATAACACATCAGTCCACTCAGGTCTCAAGGGTAGTAGTGTAATGTCCCTATGATCACCAACTAACTCTATAGGATCATCACCAATCTAATTGTCAAAACCTGCCAAACTAAAATGAATCTGACTGTAGATATCGCAGGAGTGAATATCTCATAAGGAAGCAACTCAGAAAGTTGACATAGCTTTCTTACCCCAATTGTGAAATGTGAGCTGCAATACACACTATTTGACACATGCGCAACTAAACTATACACCTGAAAAAGATCATGCACACGAGGGTCAAAAGTAAAACCACATGCACTTGACACCATGTACTCATCCCAAAACTCCTATGCGAGCCCTATCTGAAATCATGATGCACTAGAAGGATCCCAAATACTAAACAAAAGCCCACCAAGAACATCCTTCAATATTTGCTGCTCAACTCTAAACTCAACTTTACCAAGCCCAAAGTGGTGAAGCTAATCAATGAGACTCGACCAAACTTTAGTGTTGACCATGTCATCACTAGGGACCCAGAGCACACTGAATGCATATGCATCTGTACTATGGAGATCAAAACATCTAAAAGTCGTATCATTAGCACCATCTCCATCCTCTACAAGGCTTCCAGGAATGTGCTCATTCTGCAAGTAATCCAACTTGCAACCATTGGTCCCATCTATAGGAGATGACAAATACTCACCCCCCAAAGGATGGTACACCCTTGAAAGCAATTCACATTGATGCATCATCAAATCCTATGTGTGTGGATTTGAGATGTCATGATGAATACTCCTCCCTATGTAGTCACGAGAAAAAGCTCCCACCTTGGTTAATTGCTAACTATCATAGCTTTGAATGTATTCCTTGTATCTAGCTCATCACCAACAACATTGCAGTGAATTTAACCACAAGGAAATCCGATGCAACGTGTGGGTTTTCGCTGCTCTCTACAGATGCACTCATCCAACTTTATCACCTACACTTGTACCTGGGATGTGTGTGGCCACATTCTCAACCTTCTCAAAACCATAGCCTGTGGATACAAAATCATCACCAATTGCCATTGAAGAGGACTGAACTGTAATTGTAGCTGGTGAAGATTGTACTCTGCTCAACTCCACGGTAACCTCATTCAAACATAACTGTGACTCCTGGAGGGCCAATTGAGTACAATGCAAAGAGTCCACAGTCATCCCAAGCACATGGGTGAGCTCGTCAACCTCCTCCTTTCTCCTTAAGGCATCATAACATAAACAGTTGTTGGTGAACAGATTGTCTTTTCCTACTAAAACAAAAATTCAATCTAAGCCCAAGGCTGGAAAATTCAATAAAGTTCACAATAGTTGGGTAAATGCTTTCTTATTCGTTTCCCTCTGAATTTTTACAGTTACAACTCTCTTTACAAATAATTTATCAAAGAATTTAAAAAGATCAAAATTCACTAAATGTACACTTTTGCGAGAAAATTCTTAAGGGACACTCGTGTACTCATGGGTACTGAGGTGATAGATTGCATATTCAGAAAATATATATATGAAAAGCTCACAGTCTTTCCACAAGTAAGCAAGATTTAACTATGAACTTAAACTTTATAACAACTCAAACCAAACTTGGGGAACGATAAATATAAGCGAATAACAAAAGAAATAGCAGCAGATATCATACAGAATTAACCATCACAACCCACAAAGTAACCATGACTGATTTCACTTTAAATGCCAAGTTTTAAGGCACAACAAAATATGATAGATATATATATATATATATTCAAAAAGACTTCTCTGGCACAAAGTCATTAAGAGAGGATCTTCATATATATTACTATATGTCTATTGCTATTTCCACATAATCAACTAAAAACAGTACTAACTTTATCAAAGTATTCTTAGGCTACTAAAAATCTCACCCTGTTCTAGCCAAATGCTCTAGCATTTATAGTCTTTTTACAAATCCGAAAAGGCCTCCATTAAAGTCCAACCTTTCGGTTGGAAACAGTTACGAGAAAAAGAAACAGTTTCAAAACAGTTTGAAAATCAAAACAGAAGTAACTATCTTCAACTAAACACCTTTGCTAGCCTTCTCTCCATCCACCATGGTTTGCTTGACCAGCTTCCAGCTTCTGAAGGTGTTTGTAAATTCCTGCATCGCATGAGAGTGAGGATTTTTCAAGCTGAGTAGCTTTGACCTGCAAGCATCCTTTTGCCACTTAAGCTCTTTGATCCTGTTGCTTTGTCTCGGCATGAGGTTCTTGTTCAGATATAACATTGACTTGATGTTGGCCAGGGTGGTGAAGTCTCCAGAAGTAGGTGTATCGTTGTCCCTGATTCTTGTCACAACATCATTACAATTCTTGGTTAAGACCTCAGAGTCCGTGTTGTAGTCTTCAAACTATAGGATTCCTGTAGGGTTAACAATCTGCATATCTTCTAGGAGTTCTTTATGCATCCCAGTGATTTCAGCTTCCATTGATTGTATTTCTTCAATGGCTCCTTTGTAAATCGACTCCTTCCAACCCATATTACCTTTGAGAATGAACGACATGCATGAGTCTATAGTTTTCATGGGATTCTCGTTTAGAAACTTAAACACTCCATATTTTTCAACTTCATGGACTTGGACCACAATAGCTGGGGATCGATTTTGATCAGCCTCCCACACTAGCACAAGGGTTTGAATTTCACCCAACAACACCTCTCCTTCCACATACGTGGTAGTAAAATCTAGAATAAATTTACTACCTTCTTTTACTATGGATCCCACCCATTCTTGTACTGTATCTGAGAGTAATTTACCCCTTTGCATTTGCTTAACCAATTGTTGGTTGTCTAATGAATTAGGATCGAAAGATTGCAGAGTCTGAACCAATGGAAGGGTGCCCAAATTCATCAGGGAGTCTATATAAGCAGCCATAGTGATTACCAACCCTTTTAGTTCTTTCTTTTCTCTGCTATCCTTTTTAGATTAGGTTAGCATGTGGTTTCCAGAAAATTTAAAGAAGTGATTACCAGTGTCTCTGGTGATGTCCCCCAATTCTATAGTGGTGACTTTAAAACCTTCTGCATCAATTTGGCCAGACTCATCTTTCTGTTTATAGGTAGCCACCTTTGCTGTTACCTTTCCGGTCACCGGGTCTTTGATCAAACGTGCATCACTCTTCATCTTTTTGCTTTTAGAGCCACGGGCTACATATTTGGTGACGATATCTTTCACAAGTGTAGACATCGGTTGAAGACTTCATTTCTTGCTGACTGAATTAGACAACCATGATGGAATGGTAGGGGTAGCTGTCATCCCTTGATTTCCTCTGGCAGGAGTCATGAAGTTAGGCTGGTCTGACTTAAGAGCCTCTATTAACTGCACATCACCGTCTTGAGTATCCGAGAAGGTGAGCTCTTCTCCTTGACCTTGTCCTTGAGTCATCATTTTCTCCTTTTGAATCTCCTGCTACATGAGTGCTTTAGATTTAGTCTTAGACTTGGTTCTAGGGGCTGTGATTTGTTTAGGAGACACTGTTCTTTTCTGCTTATTGGGAGTCAGAGTGTTACCTGCAACATGAGACAAAATTGGGATGTCAGAGGTTAATGTTTCAGAGAAGAAACCACTTTTGGGGACTTTGCAGTTTGCTTTTCATTGACAACTTTCATATATCTTCTTCTTAACCAGTTATCTGTATGGGTGAGAATAGGTTTGGTTCTCAAGTTTATATCATCTTCTTCACCCTGATTCCAATCCACTTCTAATTGCTTTAATTCGCTTGCCTCTTCCCATCTTGGTTCAACAATATTTGAACATCCTCAACTACCCCTTCCAATTGAAATTTCAATTTGAGAGAATTAATTTGCGGAAGTGTTAACCTTGAATGGTCCCTCTTTATCATTTCTTTCTCATCATTACACTCTTGCCACGGATCTTCTAAATGAGGAACCATCGGTGATTGACCCTTCAAGCCAAGTACTTTAGTTGCGAACCCTTTGTTGTCAAAATTCCTCCTTCCCTGGTAGGATCCGAAATTGAAGCTGAGCAAGTTGCTTCCAATCACCGAGGCATTGATCATATTGCTATAGGTTAAATAACCAAACTTAACAGGGAAAATAGACTCCCACTCCTCTTGAGGTAGATTATCCTTAATCACCGAAAACAACTGTCTACAAATCTCAGCTATGATAAAACAATCTAAAGCATATTGGGGCAATTTCATGGTTCTTCAAATCCCCCTATTCGTAAGTATGTAAACTTAGGAAATTGAATGAAATAGCTCCTGTAGATTTGAATTAGCTTTTGGGCCTTCAGTGATATCCTTGGCATCGGTACTTTTTTGAGGTTTAAATGTACACTTTCTATCAAAACATCATGTTTTCTTGAAATCTTCCAACACTCTATCGCTTTGGAGCAGGGGACAATATTGGTAGATAGTTATGTCTTCATTCCAAGTTTTACGAAGAAGAGAAGTAATTTTGTTGCCACATGCAATGCAACAGGTTAGATAGGAAGACATATAAAAATCTTCTCTAGATACCTTTGAGTGTTTGAGTTGATTTCTCAATGAACTGGCTATCAATTCCGCTCAATCTAACAACTGTTCTCCTTTTAGGATAATCTCTATGTAACAATACATCCAATCTTCAAAGAGAAAAACATCTGTAGAACCTTTAACCGAGTGCAATAAAACCATGAGGTTATGAACATGAGGCTTCATATGATCTTTGATAATTATTTTGGGCTGTCTTAAGCCACCTTTATAATTAGTCTCTATCCATTTCCTAGCCAACATGTTATGGTATTTGTCTGGATTTTTGTGATATTCAAGTAAAGATTGGGTAGGGCTAAAAGCAACAAAGGTACACTTAGGGAGACGCAATACTAATGAGATAGTTTCCCTAGAGATGGACAACACTGGTTCCCCATCTTTATTCAAAATACTTTTGGTTCTCACATTATAATGATCAATGCACAATTGGAGTAGCTCAAGACTCAAAAGGGTAGGGGGAAAAGCCACAACTTCAATTAGACCACTTGTTAGAATGTGTAAACAACCATTAACTTCATCAGCTTGCTCAGAAAATTTCCTTGTAGCTTTTCAACCTTGACACCTTCCAAATTAGTATCAGAAATGATAGGCCTTTTACATTGTAAACTGGAAATATTTCTGAAGAAATGTAGAACAGACCTCATTCTAAGCAAAAGAAATAAAAGCTCAACACTACTTTTGTTCTTCAAAACACACATAGAAGAAAGAACAAGGGATTTCTTGTATTCTCACCTGTAATACGCCGAGAGAGAACCAGACCTCTTTTCTTGGCTCATTGCTGTTCCTCCTTTGATTTGCCTCTTCACATGATAAAACAATTAAGTGGGAAACCTATGTTTTAAAAGGGAAGGAGACATATTAGTGAAAGTACCACCTCATACTGAGTTATTCATGGCAATTTTGTTGCAGCTTGATTTGCACGCTTGAAACTGTGACAAGACACCTTCATTAAATGATCATCTTTTGCGTATGTCCTTGCAATAATTACAAATTTCTAACAAATAATCTGACTCCCAGATGAAAGATTTGCCTTCTTTAATCATGATGGCAACTGATCTTTTATTTCAAACAAAAATAAATCAGACAAGATCTTCAATCATTATTTCTGACATCTCAATTAATTTCTCGAGAAACGGTTGTCCTTTGGGAATCATTAACACCTGTGCGCAAAAGCCTTTAGTAATAGAACTACTTTGAACTGCTTCGAACCGAGGTTAGAGGTTCGAACAAACATCTCCAGTATGCTTAGTGGGTCCCACCTACAAAAAAAGGTTAGTGTCAAAATCCTTTGGTTGAACTGCTTTGAACTACTTTGAATCGAAGTTCAAATAGGTTCAAAGTGGTTCAAGAAATGAGAACTGCGATTGACATCATAGGATTAACCTCCATATGCAAAGCCTGGTGATACTTATTAGACATGAGACCAAGAAGGACTTGTTTGATGTAATATTTTGGGTTTCAAAGAAACTGGAGAAAGTCTAAAATATAGCGAGTCAAAACTATGACTAACAGTAGTCTCTCGAGTAGAAAATCCTGATTTACTAACAACTGTAAATAATTATGTCTCATAATCCTCATAGCCTCTTGGAGAGCATGAAACCCCTCAAGGGAAAGATCACCATCAGAATGCTCATCTATCATAGGAGCACCCCAACCATAGATAGCCAACATATGTCAGGCAACATTACAGTGCGCGAAAGCTGTGGCAATCATGCTATTCCTAACCTTCATCTGCCCAATTAGATGATAAGGAACTTGTGACCATTGTCTTTTGCACATGACCTTAGACCCAAACACTACATTGTGATAGGAGAAACTATATTTGCATCACTCACTTCATGATACATAACATCGTGTGTGCTATTATACTCGCATGCACCAATAATTGAGGTACTGCTACTGGGTATCTCGACGAATTTCTCATCTGAACAAGTAGAAGCTGCTGCTATATCAATCTCTTTGCATGCTTCCACTCCCCATGTAACTGCAAGTCCCTGTGAGTCACGATCCTAGGACCTATCATCAACTAATGAGTCCTCCAAAGTATTTGCTAAAGTCTGATATGACAATTCAGACTCACCTCATCATGAGTGATCCTCATAAATAACATCAGTAGTACCAAAAGCACGAGAACCAACATTATCCATGTGTATAAGCTCTGCTGTCTCGTGCTGGTGCAAGCATGGCTGGCTGCTGTCATAAAAATCCGGATCATTATGACACAAATCTACATAATATAACTCACTTCTAACACTCGAATCTTGAGTGTCAACAAAAGGGAACTCTATGCAACCATCACCTACACATGGAAAAGCTGCCATCTCTTGCATAGACTTACCATTATGACTGCTGTCATAAAATCAGAGCTATTGGAGCTCATTTTTTCTATGCAATCCTCAAAATTGACACTCATCATGTGAGTCAAAATTCATAATGATACCAACAACATTCTGCACACTCCCTGTGTCATCAAGGCCATCAAGAGCCTCAGAAAGAGCACTGTTGTCATAAAAAACAGACCCTGTATGACTAATGTGTTCATTACTAGCAACTGATGTAAGACATCAATGGTGGCTAGCATGTCATCAACTTTTTGAAAGGTCTCTAGTTCCTGTCTCATGTAAATGTTGGGACTTGATGCAACTGTCCTTGGGCAAGTCTGTCATAACCATAGGCTCCTGAGAAGAGCCTCTAACATCGCACATATGAGAAGGACTAGTAGCTGCCCCACTGAGCAAAGACCCCACCACTTGATGGTTTCTGGATGCTGAAGCTACACTTATACAATCCCCTTGATTCTCTTCCTATTTTCTCTGCGAGGAAGACTTTAAAAAAATGAAAACTATATACCTTGTACAATTGTCTATAGCTTCTGGATTTGAAAGTTATTCATCCATTCTTTTCTGATGTTGTCTTAAGCTTCTCCATACTTTCCATCAAGGCATTTGTTTGCTTCCTAAGATTATCCCTGTTATTCAACTGGTTTCCCAGATTACTTGTTTTACTGTGTTTTTCCATAACTAAAATAACTACAAGAGACTTGGTCACTCAAATAACAACAGCAAGACCAAAATAATATTATTATTTTTCCTACCCCACAGGATAGCAGGAAACTGGCTCTGATACCACTGTAAGAGCCCTGCTGGCTCATTGAATCTATGCTGAAGAATTTTGTTTGCTTTTGGTTTTAGAAGTTATGCTTTTTTTGTGTTTTTTCAGAATGTATAGAAATGCTTATACAAATAAGATGAAAATGAAACAACTAATATGCCAGCTCAAATCTATGAATTGCAATTATAATGTTTGCATTTATTACAACTTATGGATGAACAACTTAAACAAAGAACTTGTAAATGCTTGGTGTTGGATTTGTTTGCAGCAGGATGAGATCAATTCTCTAGCCAAAGCCCAATGGATGCAACTCTAGGAATGATGTTGCTAGCAGTTGCAGCGTACTACCATGAAAACCTCAAACCTTGATGGATGCCCTTGCTGATCTACTATAGTTTTTAAATTAATAAACTATATTTTCTTGTGACTTCTTTGATGGTCTTTGAGAATAGACAGAAGTTGCAGAAGGTTATTGTTTTTGTTTTTTGATAATTTTCACAATAGTAATGAATAATCAACAATAAACATGAGAGGAGACTGAAAATAAATAAGAGCATAGAGCCAAATCAGAATTGCTATAAATCGTACCAGGCATATTTCTGATTTATAAAGCCCAATAATAAATCCAATGCAGTTCCAAGGAGCTTACATCTACTGCAAATGGCGGCCCTAAGCCTGCAAGGATCACGTCCTAGCTGAAAGAATCAATCTGCAACGCTAAAACCATAAATTTGCAACCTGAATCCACAATAAAGAATGGCGTACTCTATCCCTTATAGCAACTGATACCATTGAAAAATCCAATGCCAATAACTGCTGAGGGCTACTTCCTAGCCAATCCAAAACCTGGGGTTTGTGTCCCAGATGAAGAATTGCTCTCTCAGAGCCAATTCACAAAAACAAGTTTTTCAATATGCAAAAGATGATCTTAGAATGAAGCTTCCATCTCCTTATAACCCCCCTCTCAATTGCAAATCAAACCCTAAGTGTCTCCAAGTGGCGTTGTGTAGTGAAAGTGTTATAATTTCTTATTTTAAAGTGGTCATGTTACTAGAAAATGACCTTTTTCCTCATAGATAGAATTCCATTCATTGAAATGCCCTGAGACCAAAGAGAAAGATTTAGAGAATTTTGAGACTTTTCCAACGAGCTATCACACCATAGGATGCGCATCCAGATGAGGCCAAAAAACCCCTTATTACTCCAAAATCGCTAAAACTTAACCTTATTTAATTATTAAATGCTAACTTAGGAAATATTAAAAATATAACCCAAATAGCCACAAAATGCCCAACTAACATCACAAACCATAAAATCATCGTGTCCCCTGTCTGTAACTGAAGTCGAAAATCAAGGATCCACTAGCAGTCTCATCCCTAAAATCTAGGGATGATCCTAAAATTTAGGAAACAAGCCCCATCCCTCTGAAACTGAACCCAAAGAGTAATCTCATGGAGACCTAACCTTAGGCAAGATCATACCTCCTAAAAAGTAGGAACTGCCTCCTAAAAACAAGGAACATCTCCCAACTGATCAATAACTGCCAGAACATCAAGTCCCCAACACTGAATAACCATACTGGGTTTCTATCCAACCCTATTAGCCTACAAGACCCCATAATAAGCTGACTCACATGTCTCTGCTAGACTGAGCTAGAGTGGGGACATGACATGCCGGCTCAAATCTATGAATTGCAATTATAATGTTTGCATTTATTAGAACTTATGGATGAACTATTACAGAAGTAATTGGTAAAATACTTGCTTCTTATTAACAGAGACCAAGAGGTCAATTTATACAAAAGAATAAAGCGATGTTTCCTTAGGAAACTATAAAAAAGAATAGAAATATTCTATTGTAACAGAAAAAGCTAAAAAAGTGAAAGCTAACTAAAGCTAACTAGATATTTACAATAGATAACCATTAACTAATAATAGACGGCTTATCTATTATTGTAATACCCTCCCATAATGGTTAATCTATCTAGAACACCAAGCTGTCCTCTGAATTTGACAAACTTATGAGGACCAAGAGGCTTGGTGAGAATGTCTGTAGTCTGATCTGTGGTAGGAACATACTGTAGATCAATAGTCCCGTTTTCAACCAACTGTCATATGTAATGACAATGAACATCCACATGCTTGGTTTGTTCATGGAAGACTGGATTCCGTGCTAACTTGATAACGCCTTCGTTATCAACAAACAAAGTAGTCGGTCCTGTTGGTGACATCTGCATATCCCCAAGCATCCGACGAAGCCAAACAACTTCACATCCTGCCTTAACAGTCCCTTTGTATTCAGCCTTTGTAGAAGAGAGAGAAACTGCTTGTTGCTTCTTGCTGGTCCATGTGATTGCACCGGATCCCAAACTGAACACATATCCAGATGTTGATTTTTTATTAGCAACAGAGCCTGCCCAATCTGAATCTGCGAACCCACTGAGTTTAGGATTAGAACTTTGAGAGTACAAAAGTCCATAATTTGAAGTGCCCTTGACATAATGAAGCACATGCTTTGCTGCCATTCAATGATCAGCTTTAGGAGCTGTCATAAAGCGTGAAATATAGTTGACTGGGAAGCTAATATCAGGCCTAGTAGCAGAGAGGTAGATGAGGCTACCTACTAGTTGCCTGTATGTAGTATCATCAACGGAAGGAGAATCAGACTTTGCTGATAACTTGAGACCTTTCTCCATAGGTGTAGATCCAAGTCTGCAATCCTGCATTCAAAATTTGTCTAACAAGGCCCTGGAATATTTGGATTGAAAGATGAATATACCAGAAGATTGTTGCCAAACTTCAACACCTAGGCAATAATGCATGAACTCAAGGTCAGTCATATCAAAACACTGGCATAAGTTCTGTTTGATTCCTTGAATCAAAGATGCCGAACTGCTAGTGATGATCAGATCATCCACATAGATAACTAGAAGGATGATGTCACTATCAGTAATCTTGATGTATAGATTTGAGTCTGAAGAACTCCTCTTGAAGCCTTGATCACTGAGGTACTTATCAATCTTGATGTACCATGTCCGAGGGGCCTGCTTCAAACCATAGAGAGCTTTTACTAATTTGAGAACCTGGTGGTCTTTACCAGCAACCTTGAAACTAGGAGGCTGCATCAATCTGATGGACCTTCCAGCCAAACTGTGCTGCTATGGCTAGGACTAATCTGATGGTGCTCATCTTTGCAGTAGGAGCAAAGGTCTCCTCATAATCAATGCCTTGACGCTGAGAAAAGCCCTTTGCCACTAAACGAGCTTTGTACTTATCCAAAGTACCATCTGATTTGTATTTGATTTTGTAGACCCATTTGCAACCAATGGGTTTCTTTCCTAGTGGAAGATCAGAAAGGACCCAAGTGTTGTTCTTCAGCAGGCTTTGGTGTTTAGATGTCATGGTCTGTTCCCACTCTGGAATTCCTTTAGCCTCAGAATATGTTTGAGGTTCAAACACACTGTGAATGTTGGCCATAAGAGCAAAGTTAACAGAATCTGTAGTATTGCTCTTTTTTCGAGTAGTTCTCCCATCTACGAGCTCATCATCATGAAGATCAGCAAGTGTCTTAGCGCACCACTTAGGCCAGATAGGAGAAGGACCAACCGTAGTACTAGGAGATGCTTGATCAGCAAGATCCGCATTAGAAGAAGCTGGATCAAACTCAGGTGAAGCATCTTCAAAACGAGGTGATCTTGCAAGAGAAGCCGGAGCAGTCTGTACAGGTATCACTTGAATAATTGGAGCTGCAGGAGCTACTGGAGCCCTCCCATCAGGTGGACCTAATGGAAGCTGAACTCCCAAATCATGAGCCTGCGTAGGCTGGTCTGTTGGATCAGGAACAGGAGAAATAGGCATGAATGGTCCTCGCTACTCATCAAAGACTACATCACGGTTGTATATAAGATGAGATGTCTCAACATCAATCAGGTAGTAGGCTTTGTGAAGATTGCTATATCCAGCAAACATCAATTTCTAACTCTTGGCATCCAACTTGGTGCGTGAAGCATTGGGGATCCAAACAAAAGCAAGAGAGCCAAAAACCTTTAGGTGACTGATTCTGGGCTTGCGACTTGACCAGGCCTCTTCCGAAGTTTTACCTTTGACCGCTACTGTGGGTGACCGGTTCAAGAGATAAACTGCAGTGTTAACTGCTTTTGTCCAAAACTGCTTTGGAACATGTCTGTGTTCGAGCATGGAACGAGCCATCTCGGTGATTGTCTTGTTCCAACGTTCAACTACATTGTTTTGTTGTGGCATGTGGGGTGTGGTGAATTGGCGTTGGATGCCATGTGTATCCAAGAAGTTGGAGAAAACATTATAACAAAATTCCCCCCCATTGTTTGATCTAAGAGTAATAATAGATTTCCCAGACACTTTTTCAACTAAGGGTTTAAACTTCTAAAATACAGTAAATGCATCAGATTTCTTTTTAAGGAAATACACCCACATTTTTCTATTGAAATCATTTACAAACAATAGAAAATACCTGTAACCAAGAATAGGAGTGGCCATAGGGCCGCAAATATCAGCATGAACAAGCTGAAGTACTTGAGAAGCTCGCCAAGAATCGCCATTGGGGAAAGGTGTGCGATGTTGCTTCCCAGCCTGACATGCGTCACAAACTCCAAGGTGTTGAGTTTGAATCTCTGGCAAACCAAGAACAAGCTCATCTCGAACAAGTTGTGAGAGATAATGCACATTTAAGTGCCCATATCGCTGATGCCAAAGTGTGCTTATGGAAGAAGGCTGAGCAGCCATAGCTAAGTCTTGAGAATCACCAGAATCAGTAAGTCTGGAAAGACCATGATCCTCAAGACCAACTACAACAGTAGACTTAGTCGCCCGATCAGTGATGGTGCACTGATGTGAACTGAAGGTGACTGCCAAGTGTGGAGAATGTCGCAGCAATTGACTGACTGAGAGTAGATTTAGTTCCATCCCTGGAACGTAGTACACATCAAGGAATATGAGATTCCTCCCAACAGATTGAATCTGAATGTTGCCTTTACCGACAACCGTGTACTCTTCTCTGCCACCAAAAATAATAGAATCTGAATAAGGTTGGTAGCCAGTAAACCAGTCTCTGTGGTGAGTGAAATGTCGAGAGGCACCTGAATCAATGTACCAGGTAGACGACTTCACATGATCTGCAGGTCTTTTAGCCATAAAGGCATAAAAGACAAATTCTGCTTGCTCAATGTGCTCTGCACTATTCGCTTTGGGTTGCGAACCGGATTGCTTAGACTGGGCAGCTAAGTGTTTCCGACATTCAACCTTCATGTGACCAAACTTGTGACAGTAGTTGCATTGAATGTTCTTCTTTTTGGTACCATCGAATGCTGGAGCAGAAGACTTGCTGAGATGGTTGCTGAAACTTGCCCTTATCCTTCTGAAAGGATTTCACAGCAAAGGCTTGCTCAGTGGAGGTGGAATTGGAGCTGGTACCGAACTGTTGTTTCCACCGATCTTGCTAAAGCAGTAGGGTGCAGAGATCAGTGAACTTTAGATCAACACCAGTAGATGTGATGTTGAGAGTCTTGATAAAATGCTCATAGGATTTTGGTAAACTCCGAAGAGTGATTACCACAATATCCTCTTCCTCCATCTTGCGACCAATGGCAAGTAGCTGATCACGGATTTCCTGAATCCGATTCAGGTGTGCCTGGAGCATGGTTCGCTCATCCATGACAATAGAAAACAGTGTTTTTTAGAAAGAAGGCTTTGCTCTTGTCAGAAGTCTCATGAAGACCTTTGAGGTGTGTCCAGATTTCGGCAGCTGTCTTGTCGGATGGAATCTGAGAAAGCTGATCATCAACCACAGATAACTTGAGAAGCATTATTGCCTTGCGATTATTCAGATCCCTTGTATCTTGATTAGGACCCAGAGAAATCGGACGCTTCGTGACACCCAGAACAAGTTGATCGGTGTTCCGATATTCAAAGATTGCGATGATGCGTTGCTTCTAGGTTCCATAATTGCGACCATTGAATTTGGAGTTATGCTTGAGCAGAATATTTGTTAGAGATGCCATGGTATGTCTTTCAATGAAAATTTGTGAAGGCACGTTGTTCGAGGCAAAAATATGGAAGACCCAGAAGAATCAAAGAGTGACCCAAAAGAGAGCTCAAAAAACCTAGAAGGAATATGCTGTTGTTTTTTGAATCTGCTGGCTCAAAAATTGAGATGCAAAAAACAAGGCACCTAGAAAAAACGGACGACAACCCAGTTGAGCTAATGAAAAACCCACCAAGAATTTGTAAACAAAAAAAAATTCTGACCCCAAAAATTAGGGTTTCGAGCCAAAAAACCAGTCGGTGGATTTGAAGGTCAAAGCAACAAAAAAATGGTGTCAAAGCAACAAAAAAATGGTGTTTGCAGGTCTGAAAAAGACGATTTTGATTAGAACAGGGGCATTTTTGCCTGAGACAACATAGGCAAAGAGATTTTAGCATAAAAAACTGTGATTTCACCCTCAAAAACGCTGTTCCTTGACTGCAGAAAAACAAATGCCAAAACTGAGACCCTAGCTCGCGATTTTCAGATATGCTGAAGATCCAAGTTGCAGGAAAAACAACCCCCAGATCTGTGATTTTCAGCAGCTGAAAAATGATAGTGAACACACGAATTCTTCAAAAAATGGAAAACTGTAGACGGATTTTTGAGAAATCGGAGAAAAAATTTCTAAAATTTTGAAGCAAATAATTTCAAAAAAGAAATTATAGAATTTTTGAAAAAACTTCAAGTATTAGCTCTGATACCATATTATGGAAGTAATTGGTAAAATACTTGCTTCTTATTAACAGAGACCAAGAGGTCAATTTATACAAAAGAATAAAGCGATGTTTCCTTAGAAAACTATAAAAAAGAAAAGAAATATTCTATTCTAACAGATAAAGCTAAAAAAGTGAAAGCTAACTAAAGCTAACTAGATATTTCCAATAGATAACCATTAACTAATAATAGACGACTTATCTATTATTGTAATATGAACAACTTAAACAAAGAACTTGTAAATGCTTGGTGTTGGATTTGTTTGCAGCAGGATGAGATCAATTCTCCAGCCAAAGCCCAATGGATGCAACTCTAGGAATGATGTTGCTAGCAGTTGCAGCGTACTACCATGAAAACCTCAAACCCATCTCTAGATATAGAAAGCGCTGCTCTAGAAATACCCCACGTTACACTCTCAAACAGGCCACTCAAGGAAGGAATTCAAATGCAAATCTGAACATATTAATAGTATTTTCAACAGAAATGAAGGCCAAAGAAAGACATCCAAACCAGTAACCCTTCTTGATGTAAATTGCAGCAGATTGAAGAATAATTTGGTATACCTTAGCACCAAATTACCAATTCCAAATGCAGAATTAATTTTCAGGCTCAAAAACACAATTTACTGTGTATCTCAACAGCTCAAAGTGCCAACTAGAATGGAGGAATCAATCCTTTCCAACAAACAACGTTGAAACCCTCCAGAGACTCATAAAATTCATAAAATAACCAATGACAAGAAATGAATAAATAAAATCTAGAGGCTTTCTGTTATAACATTTAAAGCCAAAACCTTCTTCAACACACCAATGACCAATAGCTTCTTCCATACACTTTTCACTTAAATGCAAACTTTTCTTTTGGTTGTATATTTGAATTTGTAATAATATAAAATGATAATCATTTACTCCAAAACTTTAATTAATTCCTTGGCATAGGCTTCCATGAATTAATTGAATAAATGACCCCTTCCAACCCTCAACTTAAGTGAAATTATGAAGTTAAATTATAACTTAATAGTAAGCCATTTAATGATTTAATAATAATTTGGCCACTAAAATAATGACAACTACCAAAATACTTATCCTTTAAATATTTTATTTGAAATAGGAGTCATGCCAAATATTTCCCCATGTGACCAAATGCACTTTCCTAAAATAGAAAGGGTCCCTCTCAGCCATCACCAAACTTGCCATAAATAGTAGGTGCATGAACCTAAATCCAAACAAGGTCCAACCCGAGTCAAATGAAGACCAAACTGGAACATACCGAATTGTGTAGAAGACAAGACCCTCCCATAATCGAGTGTCTGCCTCAAAAGACCCTCTCTCCACAATAATTAGCCTACAAGGATTACAATAATAGGCTAATCCCTCAAACTTTGATACTTGCAAAAATGGGGACACTCTTGAAAGGTGGCAATAATGAAAGGTTGTGTCTCTCCCATCATGAAGATATAAATAGGAGGGAAAGTCATTTGTTGAAGGCATGAAAGAAGGAATCATCGTAAGTGATGTAATCATTTTAAGTTCTATTATGAGATATAAGATAGGTCTAATCTCCATTAAAGGAGCATAGGAATTAAGGAAGAATTAATGGAAGAAGAAGAAGTTTGTTCCGAAGGCAAAACGATGAGGAAGGGTTGACCTTTTTGAGGGTGGTAATTGTGAGAGGGTGACAGACATGGTGAAGAGGAGTGACCCTTCTTCACAAAAGATATAAAGGGAGAGGAAAGGAGAGAATATAAAAATATATTTGGTATTGGTCAAAAGGAAAAAGATCAGATAGGACTGATGAGAATTATTATTCATAATTGGTGTTCATTAAAAGGAGATGAATTGTATTATATTGTTAGCAAGCATCTAAGAGTTAAACATTGATTTACCGAATATTATATCTGAATTCTATAAAGGGAAGATGAACCTTTATGCTCTTACATACATACATCTATTAGTAATATTGAAATCAAAATTATATATCAGTTATGTTGTATTACACACATACACACATTTGTGATACATGGGATATGAATATACCATATAATCATAGTTCCAAGAATCACAACAATCCACGTGATTCGATTCAAGCCAAACGATTTTTTGTGAATTGGTAAATCGAATCAGCGATAAAGGGTTTATGAAATAAGTTACTAAATTTCAAGGGTTTTTAAAATTTGCCGATTCATGGCTGATTTGATTCCTATTCATGGCCGATTCACGATTCAATTCGGCCTTGCTGATTCCGATCCGATGCTGATTCTTGTTACTTTGGAATATATACATAGCCCAATTCCTTAATCAATCCTATTGGTGTAATTAGATATTCACTAATTACACTTTACTTAAGCTTACTTAGGATGATGCATTGCATAGTAGTTTGTCATTAGGACACATAAGAGTTTGCACCTCTAATAAGCACATAGTGTAGGAGAATTCCACTCTAGGTAGTGATAGTTATCTCATTCCACTTTGTGTGAGTTCCACCTTAGTGTACATATCACAGTATCTTCCTCATCCTATGGCACACACTTCATTGCATAATGGAGGACGATTCACCCTTGGTGGACATGTGAGTACACTTGACATAGGTGATAGCTTATCAGCTCCTTATCATTGTCTCTTATTATATTGCCTATATAACAAAGCCTATTATGTACATTTTTCATAATGTCCATTATCAATAGTGTCATTCTTGCGTCTTAATGCAATTTTCTTGCCATTCTCTTGTGGAAGTTATCTTTGTCTTTCATTTGATCATGGTGGTATTGTAGAGTCACCTAAAACTCTAACACCATATCAAAGCGCTCAAGGTGTGAAGCCTCTTTTGATGAAGTGAAACTCTCTCTTGATTTGATTGTGGATGTAAATTAAGGCTGTTTGGACTTTGAATTCAAGATATTATTTTGACAAAGTTTGAATACAAATATGCTTGCATTTGAGTAAAATAGTTTTTTGTGGCAAAATGTTTTTAGTTGGAGGACCATTTGCAGATCACATAAAGTATTCTGCCATTATGTCATTTCTGCAATTAATTTTTCAGATTTGGAAGTTATATTTTTTGGACAAATTAATTTGTAATCTATGTCTGACCCTTTAAGGGACTTAGAAGGTTTAGGTTACAAAGTTGTTTGATAGATGTTTCTAGATTTGGAGAAAATTATCATTTGGGCAAAATTAATACATATGGTCTGTGCTCAGTTCTGGTCCTAGGGACAAAGAAGAATTTATTACAGATCTTGGCCCATTGCTATTTGTCAGACATATATTGCATTTGCAGATTTGATTTATTTATGCAGATTTATTTGGCTGATGCTTTGTGTTGTATAAATTCCTTGAAGATTGGGCACCTCATCCTTGATTGATGAGTTGCTGTGAATTACACAAATTGTGCATCACTATCCTCATTGATCAGCCCAAATCATTTGCAAGAGCACTGCCAAATGTGGTCGACCCATCCTCAATCTTATCATCTCTTTGTAAATCTTGCAAGGTAGAGTTGACATCTTGGTCTTTGGCTCAGGTTGAGAAAAGCATGGGTGGCATAGTACCATATCAGCAAGCCACTTTGAAGGCTCCCGTTCCACTCGTAGACAGGCCACTATTTGGTTCACAGGTGCATATAGGACTCATTCTATTCGTAGATCACATTATGGTTAGTACGACCTCTCAATGACCAGTGCCACATTTTGTTTGAACCCCATATTGTAGGGGGACTCTCTTAATACCTATGAAAGCTTGATCGAGTTAGACAATGCAGTGCTTGAAAAGATCCACTGCCCTTCAACCTTCTGTATACATTGTGCTGGACTACAGATCTGTCACATGCAAAAAGCCCTACCATCGAACCAATTGTCAAATATACCGTGCAACTCTTCACCATCTACAGGCATCAACTGGTGAGACCTATGCACAATCATTGTAGAATTGAATGCGACAACAAAACACTAGGAAAGCACAACGAACACAACAATGTGACTCCTTGTACAACCAAAAATTGTTCCAACCCTCATCGTGACTTCAAAGGCACATAATGGAGGATCCAAGCAGCATCATGCGGCTCTCTGTTTTGATCTGAGCTAATTTAGTATTCTTTTGAGCTTGCGCAATTTATTTAGTTGGCATTCCCATATGTAGTGGGAGCTTAGAGGCTCGCATTAGTCTTCATCCTCGTAGACTGCAAGTTTCATGCCTATGCCAAATTGGTGTCGTCAACTTTTTTCTTGATCAAGTCTTTTCATTGGCTGTACGTATTGGTGCAGGAGCAGCAGAGAACCCAAAGAGAACCTATGGGTCATATGGGTGATCCAACAAGCCATGACGAAAAATGAGGTTTATAAGGTCATTTTATATTGTAATGAGGCCATTAGAGCCATGAAATGTCATTTTGAATCAGTGTAAGAAAAGTTGCCAATCTAGGCAAATGTGGCCTAAAAGAGGTAATGTATGGGTTTAAGGGTAGATTAAGGGGTTTACTTATGTTTTGTGTTTATAAGGTCTACAAATGACCCTTGGAATGTAATTGTGCAAAATGCATCATCATTAAAGTTGACAACATATGGGATTATGGGACAAAACGACCAAAGGATTGGTTGAAGGGTGGTTATATGATGCAGAGCAATATAGGCCCTTCCAAATTCTCTGACAAAATACTCCAAACAATGTGTTTTTGTAAAGTCCCTTGCTAAAATACCACTAATTCTTACCAATGCTGAAGTATGGAATTTTGTCAAACACTTGGCATGCAATCTGGACTGTATTGCAGTGAATATGATCTAGGAGAATTCCGTCAAACACTTGGCATGCAATTGAATTAAACTATTATGATAATGATAAGAGGGATAATTGTTTAGCAATAAATCCACAAAATGATGCAAAAAACAGTGCCAATATATTTATGTGTTCAATACAATTGCCAGTTACAACTTTCAGATTTTGACAATGTTCAGATTTGCAATTGTTTGACACTAGAAAACTGCTACAAGTATGCAATGCATGTAATGACTGTTACAGCAATGACTGGAAGTTCACACCCTTGTTACAATTTTGACATCTATCTAGTAAAATGCAATTGAATTAGAGGAACCTGGAAATTTGTTGTTGATTGCATTGGGAATGCAGATGCTGTAGATGAAAACTGAACTGTTTGTTGCACCCAAAATGAAGTCCGTACACTGCTGCTGTGTCAGGCCATACTGCACTGTCTGGTGCGATTTTTATATTAATTTTTGTCTTCAATAACATGTGCCGAAAATGCTATAAACATGGATGCCTGGGCTAGGGTAAGTGCCTCCCACAATATAAAAATCAATCTCCCAGCCGAATAGGAGATACAAGCAAAAATGTGAGTTCTGGTTGGAAATCGATCCTTGCTGGGAAGCCACCAAAAACCCCTAAAATGTTCTCCCAACAATGCCAATGCACTTCTTCTAATAAGTAGATGGAAAATCAGTCCTTGGATCACTGAAAAATGCAAACCCTTAGTCCAAATCTGAGTACACCTTTGAAGCTCAACATGAAATGGTTGATTTACCATTTCCAATGGGCAACCCTTCAGAAGATCTTTCACCTCCTCACTTATGCAATCTCTTGAGAGGTATCGTTCTCAAGGATTATGCTGAATATTTGCAGACCATCAAGCGCCACAAATGCTCCAGAGAAAAAGTAGTAGAATTATCAAATCCGGTGTGTCCAAATGATAGGCCTAGCCCTCTATTTATTTACTTTTCTAAGAAGTTACTAAGAACTTCTAGAAACATCCATTATAAAATCCCATTATAATACACTTATAATAAATAACTTTATATAAAAAAAAGTGCAACTCAACTTAGAATCATAACATGTAGGCCCCGTATTAAAAATGATGATAAAATATAAATAAAATAATATCTCCAAGAGCACAATGAGCCATCCAATCACCAAATAAACGCCAAAATGACTCTCTCATCGGCCTACGAGAGTTTGTAATAGGCAAATCCATGAACAATGCCATGTCGTACTAAAGAGGGGACATTACAGTCCACCCCTCTTGAAATTGCTTGGCCTCAAGCAATCTCAACGCTGGGTGCTGCAAAATAGCTTCTCTCTCCCAAGTAGCATCCTCAACAGGTAGGTCTTTCCACTTAACCAGGTATTCTTTGATCACCCTCTTGCGAAGTTTCTTTTCTCCGCTCTCCAGAATGGATTCTGGCACTAGGATCAATTTTCCCTCATCATCTAAGGGAGGTAATACTGCAGAAGGCACCACATTCTGACCCAACGCCTTTTTGAGGCGTGACACATGAAACACATTGTGCACTCTGCTATCTGTGGGAAGCTCCAATTCATAAACCACCTCACCAACTCGCCTGGTAATCCTGAATGGTCCATAATAGCATGGCGCGAGTTTTCCTGCACCACTCTTCTTGAGAGTGGACTGCTTGTATGGCTACAACATGAGGTAAACCATATCATCTACCTCAAAACTACACTCAGTCCTCTTCTGGTCTGCATATTGCTTCTGCTGGTTCTGGGCTCTAGCAATATTGTCCCTGAGAGTAGCAACTATATCCTTACTCTCTTGTAATAACTCACCTGCACTGGGTACCCAACTGTCACCCAACAACAAATCCAAGAAACTGGGTGCCTCATAATCGTAAAGTGCCATGAAAGGTGTCATTTGTATAGTCATGTGATATGTAGTATTGTAACAATACTCGCAGAGATATATCCACCTGACCCAAGCTCGCTGCTGAGTTGCCACATAATTCCTCAAATACCCTTCCACCCATTTGTTCACAATCTTCGTTTGACCATTAGTTTGTGGGTGATAGCTGGTGCTGGGTGTAAGCTCGACGCCACATAACTGGAATACTTCCTGCAAGAAATGACTCATAAAATGGCTATCACTATCACTCACAATGTTCTGAGGCAAACCGCGCAATCTGAAAACCTCCCAGAAGAAGACCTCTGCTACCTGAGCCGCTGAGTATGTAGTAGTGATAGGGAAGAAGTGAGCATATTTTGTTAACCTATCCACCACCACATAAATACAATCTCGTCCCTGTGCCTTGGGCAAACCTGTGATAAAGTCCATGGAGATGCACTCCCACTTCCCGTTAGGTATAGGAAGTGGCTGTAGAAGCCCTGTCGGATAGGTGTGTTCTTGTTTGTTCTGCTGGCAAACAAGACACTCTTGCAAAACATTAGCCTTCAGCCCCTTCCAAGTGAACCGCTCTCAAACTAACCTGTAAGTCTTGAAGTACCCAGGATGGCCCGCTGTCTGTGAGTCGTGAAGTGCTCTTAAGATCAGCTGCTTAACCTTCGATCCTGGGACTAAGTAAATCCTGTTCTTGTAAATGATCAAATCATCTACAAGTGTGTATCTGGTATCAATCACTGTTCCCTCCAATATATCAGAGGTCCATGTGTCTGGCATACTCAGCTATAATAAAGTGTCACCAGTCCTCTGAAATCTGAATCATAGAAGTGAGGTGTGGCCTACGAGATAGAGCATCTGCAACAACATTTTACGTTCCCTTGACATATGTGATGTCAAAGTCATAGGCTTGCAACTTACTCACCCATTGTTGCTGGCGATCATTTAGGTCCCGCTGTCCCAAAAAAGGCCTCAAACTGTTATGATCAGTTTTAATACAAAACTTGCTGCCCACAAGATACTGTCTGAATTTGGCCAAAGCATGCATGATGGCCAACATCTCCTTATCATATATACTGAATGAGTGCTCGGGTCCTCTGAGTTTCCTGCTCTCATAAGCTATAGGGTGCTTATATTGCATGAGTACAACACCAACTCCCTCTCCAAATGCATCACATTGAAGCTCAAATGGCTTAGTGAAATCAGGCAATGCTAGTACTGGGTACGTAGTCATTATCTCCTTGAATCTCATAAAACAGTCCTGTGCCTCTTGAGTCCACATAAATGCCCCTTTCTTCAGCAAATTTGTCATGGGGGCCGCATGTCTTGAGTAGCCACTGACAAACCTGCGATAGAAACCACATAAACCAAGGAACCCCCTCAACTGTGTAAGGTTCTCTGGTGGAGGCCAATCAACAATAGCGCTAATCTTTTCAGGATCCATCCGCACTCCATTTGCACTAATGATATGTCCCAGATATAATAGCTTTGTCATCCCTAAATGACATTTGGACTCCTTGGCATACAAGGACTCCCTCTATAGAATGCTCAACACCGTCTCCAAGTGCTCTAGACGCTCCTGCCATGATCGGCTATAGATCAAAATATCATCAAAAAACACCAGCACAAATTTTCTCAACTGATGGTGGAAAACCCTGTTCATAGTGGACTGGAAAGTGGCAGGTGCATTGGTCAAACCAAAAGGCATGGCTACAAACTCGAAGTGCCCACAATGACATCTGAAAGCAATTTTCTCAATGTCTTGCTCACGGACTCTGATTTGGTGATATCCTAATCTCAAATCAATTTTTGTGAAATAACAAGCCCCATGCAATTCATCTATCAACTCATCAATGCAAGGGATGGGATAGCTGTTCTTAATGGTTCTCTTATTCAACACCCTGTAATCAATACACATCCGAAGAGTACCATCCTTCTTTTTTACCAAGACAACAGAAGATGCAAAAGGTGACTTACTTGGTCGGATGTGCCCCATAGCTAGCAACTCCTTAATGGTCCTCTCGATCTCATCCTTGAGTTGCTTTGGGTGTCAGTATGGTGTGATCATGACAAGCTTAGCACCTTCCTCCAGCTCAATAATATGCTCAATGCCTCTGTCTAGTGGCCTGCCTGGTGGAATCTCATTGAATACCTTCTCGTACTTAATCCTTGATTTCTGAATATTAGGATGATATTCAGCCTTATGCTGCTCCTCCTGTGTAGGCATCAAAGTACAAACTGCAGCGCACTCTATATCATTATGCCTGGTTAATCTCTCCATCCGCCTAAATGAGATAGTCTTGACATCACCATTAGAGATAGCCTTCAACACATGAATCCTGCCATCCACCTCGAATCGTATCTCCATATCCTCTAGTCTCAGGGTAACCTCCTTCAAAGAATGTAACCACTGCATCCCAAGTACTATGTCCATGTCATCCATGTTGACCACATGATAGTCCGCCTTAAACTCATAGTTGTTTAGGCGCAAAGGTAGATCTCGTACCATCTTGTCACAACAAAGAGTATATCCATCAGCTACCTTAACTCTCAGTCCCTCGAGCTCCTCAGTAATGAGTCCACGCCTCTCCAAAAATCATGCATCAGTGAAATTATGCGTGGCACCTGTGTCCAACAATGTAATAACCTTCTGCCCAGCCAAGACTCCCTGAAGTCTGAAAGATCCCTCTTTGTGGATACTAGACAGACGTGCCTCTTGTAAATGTAGCTTTGGTTCCTTCTTTTGCTCTGCACTGTCTATCTCCTGCTCACCCTCTGCTTCATCAGGATCCTCATCATGGTGCTCTAAACTATCTGAATTTGAGCCCTCCTAATAAGCCCACATCACCCGGTTGGCTTTCCCTTTAGGCCTCATAGGGCAGTCATGGCCGTACTCATAGGAACCTTTGCAAAAGAAGCATAGCTTCTTCCTATGCAGGTCATTAAGTGTCTCCTTATCCAAAGGTGCAACTGACTTGCCCTTTATATCATTAACCTTCTCTTTATCCTTGCTAAATCCTCCCTTGTTATCTCTGAATGATGAAGAGCCTTTAGAACCAAACCTATTAGCCGGGGCTGCCAATTCCATGCTCCGAGCTTTCTTCATAGCTTCCTGTAATGTAGGAGGGTCAAAAGCCTTTACCCACCCCTTGAGTGGTTCTGTCAACCCCTTGATAAATAATATAACCAACCTCATCTCAGAAACATCATGAACTCTCACTGATAGTCTTTGGAACTCATTGATGAATTGTTCCAAATCACTTATTTGCTTTGGCTGTGCCAGATCACGAAAGAAGACTTCTGGATCCTTTTTATCAAAACGCTCAACAAGTCTATCCACAAAGTCTTGGAATGATGTTACCTGGTTGTGCTGTAATGTGACCATCCCATGCGACCACTAGTCATGAGCAACTCCCTCAAGGTGTAAGGTAGCAAACTAAATTGCATCTGTTTCTGACATAGGTGTCAAAGCAAGGAAGGTATCCAACTTGTGGATCCAAGATTGTGTAGTCATCTTCCCGCTGCCATCAAAAGTAGGTAAGGTGAGCTTACCCGCAGGATGGCAGCGGGAAGATGACTACACAATCTTGGATCCACAAGTTGGATATCTTCCTTGCTTTGAGACCTATGTCAGAAACAGATGCAATTAAGATTGTGCAGTCATCTTCCCGCTGCCATCAAAAGTAGGTAAGGTGAGCTTACCCACAACACGCTGTAACTCATTGTTCTGTCCTCCTCTCTGTCTCCTTTCCTGCCTGAGAAGCCTCATATGTTCCCTCCTCTGAATTAGGTATCGCTCAAAATCAATTATCTCTTGGGCATGTGGAGGTAATGCCTGCCATTCTTCGACTGCAGTCGTAAAATCATCTAGGAAATCTTCTTGAAGCCTAGCATCCACTAACTCTGGTGCCTCTTCCCTAAGGAAGGTAGGGCGTGTAGGCTTATCTGCCGTCCATGACCGAGTTCTCTGTACACCCTGTGAACTTGCCACACTCCTATTCTCCTCATTCCCTTGGTATCTTCTATCCTGTGGAGTCAAATGATCTATCATTGTCTGTAACACCTGTCGACTCAATGCATTTTCCTCCCTTATTGCCTCCCTCATTGCCTGTACCTGTTCCCTCTGCAGTCCTCTATAGAACTCACTGGCTTCTTCTTCACCATCTCTAATGGTTCTATGTGGGCTCTGTGAACATCTATCAGCCATGGGCTCAACTGTGCTGGCTCCCAAAGCTTTTTTGCTCCTGTAGACTATAGCAAATGGTGATAGCATACACCCTGTTAGGCTGGCAGGAAACTGCTCTGATACCACTGTAAAGTCCCTTGCTAAAATACCACTAATTCTTACCAATGCTGAAGTATGGAATTTTGTCAAACACTTGGCATGCAATCTGGACTGTACTGCAGTGAATATGTTCTAGGAGAATTCTGTCAAAAACTTGGCATGCAATTGAATTAAACTATTATGAAAATGATAAGAGGGATAATTGTTTAGCAATAAATCCACAAAATGATGCAAAAAATAGTGCCAATATATTTATTTGTTCAATACAATTGCCAATTACAACTTTCAGATTTTGACAATGTTCAGATTTGCAATTAATTGTTTGGCACTAGAAAACTGCTACAAGTATGCAATGCAAGAAATGACTGATTTTTATTGACTGTTCCAGCAATGACTGGAAGTTCACACCTTTGTTACAATTTTGACATCTATCTAGCAAAATGCAATCGAATTAGAGGAACCTGGAAATTTGTTGTTGATTGCATTGGGAATGCAGATGCTGTAGATGAAAACTGAACTGTTTGTTGCACCCAAAATGAAGTCCATACACTGCTGCTGTGTCAGGCCGTACTGCACTGTCTGGTGCGATTTTTATATTAATTTTTGTCTTCAATAACATGTGCCGAAAATGCTATAAACATGGACACCTGGGCTAGGGTAAGTGCCTCCCACAATATAAAAATCAATCTCCCAGCCGAATAGGAGATACAAGCAAAAATGTGAGTTCTGGTTGGAAATCGATCCTTGCTGGGAAGCCACCAAAAACCCCTAAAATGTTCTCCCAACAATGCCAATGAACTTCTTCTAATTAGTAGATGGAAAATCAGTCCTTGGATCACTGAAAAAAGAAAACCCTTAGTCCAAATCTGAGTACACCTTTGAAGCTCAACATGAAATGGTTGATTTACCACTTCCAATGTGCAACCCTTCAGAAGATCTTTCACCTCCTCAGTTATGCAATCTCTTGAGAGGTATCGTTCTCAAGGATTATGCTAAATATTTGCAGACTATCAAGCTCCACAAATGCTCAAGAGAAAAAGCAGCAGGATTATCAAATCTGGTGTGTCCAAATGAGAGGCCAAGCCCTCTATTTATTTACTTTTCTAAGAAGTTACTAAGAACTTCTAAAAACATCCATTATAAAATCTCATTATAATGCACTTTTATAATAAATAACTTTATATAAAAAAAAGTGCAACTCAATTTAGAATCATAAAATGTAGGCCTTGTATTAAAAATGATGATAAAATATAAATAAAATAATATCTCCAAGAGTACAATGAGCCATCCAATCACCAAATAAACGCCAAAATAACTCTCTCATCAATCCCATCTGCTGACGAGAGTTTGTAATAGGCAAATTCACGAACAATGCCATGTCGTACTAAAGAGGGGACATTACAGTTTTCCCCAAATGTTTCCCAACACGACCTTAAGGCTTAAGTTGCCCAAATCAGGTAAATGACTTCTCCAAAGACTTCTTAGGAACCTAGTGGCTTTGAATACCCCAATACAATCCAAATAACCAGTTTACCAAATATCAAGAGCCTATCTCTGAGTCAAAACAAACATCCCAGCCTACTAGGTTTACAAGCCCCAATTAGCCCTCAAATGCTGTCCTCATGCGTTTTTCTCCAATTTTTCCCATAAGATCAAGCAAATAAATTGTAGATTTGGATACCCATTTGGCTTCTTTAAAACATATCAAAATATGAGGTATGGTTGTTTTGGACCAAGTCTTTGCTGTTACACTATGGGCCACTTTTTAGGAATAAAACTCCCTCTATTTACAAAGTAATTATATGGAATACTTATCCCCCAACCATACAACTTGGTACAATATCTTAATATGGTCCTAAACTAAGGATTCTTTAATTAGTTTCAACCCAGCAACTTCCCATATATGCTTTCTATGAAGCCCTCACCAAACAAGGCCAAAAACTAGGACCTCTTCAAATTTGACCAGGAAATCACTTCCACGACCTGTTGTTTGGTCCTACATCATGTATATGATGAGTACTTTGACTATTTTACATATAACCACAGCCTCCTTTGGACAGATCGACGGCTGCTATACCTATGGCATCAATTTCAATGCATTTTCATGCACCCAAGCACTCCCAACTTGCCCAATTGGATGACCATCTGCATTCTCTGACTTTTCCTTGCACTAGTTTGCATAATTACATATGATACATGTTAATCCTTGCACTAGTTTGCATAATTACATATGATACATGTTAATAATCCATCCCCAAGTCATAGTTAGAACAGAAAGGGGATGGTTACATCATTTTGCTTGAAGGAAACAATGTGAAAATGACTATCTACAACACTTTGTCTAAATAAATGAAAACTTCAAAATGTAACCCTGATAAAATGGATCAAAACAACTTCAAATACACTCTCTAATACATTGCAATGATCAAAGCATGCAAGAAATACAATGAACAAGTCCAAATATGCAAGAAACTATGAACAAGTCCGTACAAATGCTTCCTCAATCTGTACTTCACCTTCTCCCAAGCATTCAAGGATGTTTATAGGATGGTTTGAAACTTCCACAACCAAAACCAAGTGGTTACAAAGTGTTTTAAGCCCCTAAACTCATTTTCCCTCCTAAATGCTCCTAATTGTTAGAATTCAAATATTTGAATTTCTAACTTATATTTTAATGCTTTATTCTATTCAAACCTTATTTTAATTTGTTCTCAATGTTCTCAAAGGTACATCTAACCTAGCTAAGACCCTTTTTATTTATTTTAATCTTATATGGGCTCTACTGGCCCCACTTACATCATTTTTATCCTAAGGTTCTTATTAGGACCTTTAGGATTTATACATATGCTACTAATTTGATCCTTACATATGGCCATGATTGGCCCTAAAACATTCTAATTGACCCTTAATGATGTCTTTGAACCTTCATGTATGCTTGGTGTCTTCACTTGATCATTTCCTTGTTTGGGTGCCTCTGCACCATTATAAGGGTTGGTTTTATGTTTGACAGTTAAATTGAGTCTATAAATTTGATGGAGACCCGAGCACGAGGCAGGAGGTCAATGTAATATGTTTTCCAGTAATAAAAAGTTCAGTTTTCTACACATTTTATGTTTGACAGTGAGTACTGTTTCTAGCGGCTGGTCATGATCTAAACGATGTCTTTTGAAAGATGCATTCATTGTAGATTAAAGAACATTAAATTCACATTAGTTTGGCTTTTGAAGCATTTAAATTCATTTAGTTTTAATAGAGATATCGTGGTTTCTTTATAAACTGTTTAACGTTTAAAGTTAAACCCTCTTCTAGGGTAACCCAAGAAGGGGAAGTAATGTAATTTCTTGCAATGATCTGATCCCCAAAATGGACAAGCCAATAGGGATGATCATGTATAATATTCTTCTAAGGTTGCAGATTGGCATGTACATGTTGGCACATGTTTTTGATGGAGAACCATGGTAGTTTGTTGAAAGTGAATGTATGGCTGTCACAAAACATATAGTCTCGGTCTGGGGGTATATCTCATACTGAACTATTGGATCTTGCTCGCTCACTTCTTAGTGTGTTGTGGGAACCAAGTTTACGAGGTTTTCATTGGAGCAATTGGAGAAATACTGTTGGGTTCAATAGTTATAGTCAATTAAAGGTCTATATGAAAAACCATTAAGTTCTTGTTTTGACAGCAAGGAATGCTAAACAAAGTAGTGAAGACAATAGTGGGCAAAGTCCAATATTGAGTAAGGACTAGAATCCTAAGGGTTGGTGCAAACGAAAATCCCTACAAGTAATGATTGAATAGGATAGTAACAGGTTATGTGGTAGAATTATATGAATAAGTTGTTGGCCTTAGGAAGTAGATGGTGGGTTATGTTTGGAGGATCAATAGGGATGGAGAATGAACCTACTTTGTGTCAAAGGTGGAATGTGTTGCTTTCATAGGGTACTTGAGGAAGGTTTATGCAGACAAGAGTCACCAGGACAATGAATGGAGACACTGGGTCTTATGGATGCAATCAAAGATTGAAGTATGATCATCATTTTGGGTTGGTCAAATGTTTGGTGTTTGAAGCATTGATGATTGGGAGAGTGGATCAATGTTTGGTTTGACCTTGAAAGGTCACTTGGCAAAGTATAAAGGGGCGAAGTTGATCCTATTGAGGGAATTAGGATAGTGTCTTGGATAATGATAATTGGTGAGAAGAGTTGCATCAACAACATTGAAGAAGGAAATTGTCCTAAATGAATAGGATATGTGAATTGGTCCACTATACTACATCACATATACTTGATCATTTCAGATTTCATTGGTGGTATTTGCTAGTGTATTTGTGGCACATTTCCATCGAACACAGTTGTGTTAGTATTTGGCCATGTTTTGAGCTTGATCAATGGTTCTTTTCTTATTGCTTGATTTGGTGACCAATGATTGACAAATTGTCATCTTTATTTGTGGTGGTTGGAGGAGTGCATATGTGACCCCGTTGTATGGTCATTCTTAAATTGACATATTGGTGAGTTGTAGTAGAGTTTGCACAATTTGAACTTAATTGGAAGATCCGTATTTGAAGCAAATCCACATTTAATAGTTGGGAGGGGTACATTTATGTTATGTGCCAGCAGTTTTTGCTAGCAATGTGACATACATTTGTTCCAAGCGGTCTTCTAGCATTTCTTAGTTATGCCGTGATAGCGACAATTTTTCAATTGTTGACATTGCTTGATGGGGCTCACACTTTTAGCAATCCCCAAGTGCACTAATATTTTCTTCTTCAACCCATGGTCACATGAGGAATCAAGTGCTAGCCCAAAATCAGCCACTTGTATGCTTCTAAAGGGGAGGTAATTTTGCTTTTCCCATAACCTGGGAAACCATAGGCTTTTTCAGCAAATGAGATATTGAATAAAAGCTCTTTTCATCAACTTCACATTTGTGTAGGTATAATTCAATAATTTTGTCATTTGATGCTGATTTTGTGCAGTTGAAGTATGAATTTTTGGTTTCCACAATATCATTGGTTGGCCTCAATTTGTTATTTGAGAAGTGTATCATAGATGAATCATGGGATATATAACACATCGTGTTGTAGTATCTTTGACTAGGGATAATTATGAGTCATGGGAAAAAGGATTAATCAAACATTGTAGATGGCTTTATCTCTTGCCTCATCTTTATGGATTTATGTTTGAGCCAAAGACATTGTGGAAGAAAATAGTTTGGGAAGACAAGAATGGAGATATTAGAGGATTGACTAGTACAAGTCTTCATTTGGATTTCTGTAATGATATCTACTACAAGATCTTGAGAATTCAATGCCTACACATAGTTTGAAACTTTGGACAATTGCTTGGGAGCATTTTGGAGATCCACACATTTTTCCTTTCCCAGATGATCTTGTTGTGGTCTCTCTCATTCCAATTGATGATGTAGATACCATTCCCTATGATAATGATACATTAGATGAGATTGAATATAATGCATAAATTGAGAGTAAGGATGATCTATTGACTCCACATAGAACTCCTACTTCTCTAGTTGAGATCACACATTCATCTTTTGTTGGCGGTTCCAAGGAGTCATTGCAAGAGATATCTACTTCCCTTCCTAATTGGGATCCCTATTTGCTAGATGTTGGTTCATTGTTTGTGGAGTTTCAAATTATAGATTTAGGAGACATCTTGAAGGGGTTTCTCTTCTCTTTGATGACAAGTTCATCGCAGTTCGAGTTGGAGATACTTCTTCACCTTCTTTGGAGATTGGCATTCTTGATTCTTCTCCTTTACTTGGTTTGCCACATTTTATGGTCCAGTTTGATGATGTGATGGATTCCTTGAGCTTGAAGATGTCTATTCAGTCTTCAAAGACCTTCCTTGTTTCATTTGGATATGGCATCATCATTGTACTTCATTTGGATTCCAGTTTGTACTTCCTATCTAGTGTGGGAAGCACTTCCACATTTGTACTTGCTCTATCTTCTTCCCAAGGGAGAAATGTTGTTTGTAGGCATTAGACTATGTTTTGTCTTTAAGCACTCCACATTTTCGTAGGAGATTCTTCATTATCGGGGGGATATTATAACTCCTATTGTCCTTCTTATGGGAGAATCATTACTTGTATATACATGATGTATATAGTCTTTGGGGGGACTTGAGGCATCCATCCATCCATGCATCTCGTGTGTTTTCATCTCTCGTTTTGGGGGAGAGTTTTTCCCATGAGGTTCTCTCTTTCTCTGCTTTATGAGAGATTACACATCATGTATTGCATGTACATGGGTACCTATCATGACCTAGTAGTCGGGACCCCTCTTGCATTGTGAGTTTAAGTGCATTCTTCTAGGTTGTACTTAAGGGGCATGTTGGTGTAATTAAATATTCACTAATTACACTTTGCTTAAGCTTACTTAGGATAATGCATTGCATAGTAGTTTGTCATTGAGACACCTAGGAGTTTGCACCTCTATTAAGCATATGGTGTAGGAGAATTCCACTTTAGGTCTGATAGTTGTTATCTCATTCCACTTTATGCTCGAGATTCACCTTTAGTGCACATATCACATTATCATCCTCATCCTATGGTAGATACTTCATTGGATAGTGAAGGATGATCCACCCTTGGTGGACATGCGATGACACCTTGCATAGGTGATAGCTTACGAAATCGTTATCATTGCCTCTTCCTGCCTTGCCTATATAAAAAAGCCTATAGTGTACGTTTTCATAATGCCCATTATCAATAATATCATTATTGCATCTTAGTGCAATTGTCTTTCCATTCTCTTGTGGAAATTATCTTGATCTTTCATTTGATCTTGGGGGTGTTGTAGAGTCACTTAAAACTCAAACACTTCCTAATACTATTAAGAAATTAGGCCAATTTTGTTAGGGAGAGATGGAGCAAAACCTCACAAGGCAGGGGAATCCTAAGATGTGGTAAGGACATGTATCATGGAAATCTTGAGGGAAAGGTCTTGAGATGGGTATGAATATGTGTTTCATAAATCTTGAGGGAGTCTACTTAAAGATTGGTGTCCAAGCACCTTAACAACAAGTAAATCCCCATCCTTCTTAAGGCTGATGACTAGGAGAGAAATAGGGAATTGGGGTTTAACTATGTTATTGTTAAATATATTAAGAATCATTAATTCTTTAATCTGATTTAATGTAAAGACCCAAACTGGCTCCCAATTTGAATAAAAGATGTACAAACTTTTATTTGCAATATTTGATTGTTCCCAATTTATTTTGAATTTTCTCAAGTTGATAAGTGATAACAATTACAAGAAGTTTGAAATGATATTATGAATTCAGATTATAACTAGAAAGAGATTCTTTGCATTTAATATGAAAAACCACAAATCAGAAATATATGCTTTATTAATGGCACCTGGCTGCAGGTAATTTGCAAATCGTGCCACCCAAAATGACTTCTTAACGCCAAACTCGGTCGCAATGATTGATATCCTTGGCCACCCACAGGAATACAAAACGCTGGTGCAGTTGACGTGCAAGGGGTTGTTGCTGTGACGTTACTCCCTTAACACCTCAGTATGCTGCCAGTATGTACCGCAGGTCCCAGCAAATGCAATGTTAACCTCCCAATCAGGAATCCCAACACAAAATGTAGGAGTGAAGATACGTCTGGGCCAGTATGCTGCCACCGACCAATTTCTTCCTGATTTCGACCATGGCTGCCAATATGCAGACTAAGAGTACCAATTTGAACACCAAGGTAATCTCCCAGCAAAGACACACAATCTCCTCAATTCAGTATTTAAACACACTACCAGAAATCTCCAAGCCACAGTAGACACAGTAGGAGAATTTTGACAATTATTTACCTCAGCACAATTGTCAATGAAAAACTCAGAAATTCTTCAAGCCCTTAGCCAGATGATATGAGCAAGATAAAATATATAATTTAAGATGTCTCTCTTCTCACAAAAAAACCATATTTATAATGCCAATTGAGCCATTCAGCTTCACCCACACACCTTTCACTTAAAAAGCGACTTTATAATATAAAGTCTTAACACTTTATAATATGAAGTACAATGATTATTAAATGTGTTAAATAATCATTAAAAGCAACATACTCTCCAATTAATATGACTTAAATAAAGAAAATCCAAAGACCAAATATCCAAAGTTAGTTGATCGTCCTGCGTGAACTGCTCAATCCAAAAATAGCATTTGGCCATGAGTGACTTACAAAAAATAGTAAGTCCTAAAATAGCAAACTCCTGACAAAGATCCCCAAATCCAGACATCAGCTCACGAGGGTCATGATGATGAGCTGACAAAACTGTACTCCAAAGACCTGCTAAATCGGAGACATTTTGTTTAAATGTATAGTGACACATGTTAATTATTGGGAATTGACATTGTCGTAGTGGGGAACATTACAAATTGCCATTTTCAAATGCAATCCACATCTTAGTTGGGAATTTTAGGGTAAATCAAGTAAAGTCCTCGTTGGGGACATTACACAGTTAAAATCCTTTTCATTCTATAATAGTAGCATTCTCTTAGATGACCATAATGAAAGAAAGTTTCATCATCTTTTTCAAGCAACAAAATATATAATTGTTATTGAGATATTTGATGCAGAAAGAAATTTGCTTATTGAAGATCCAATTGTTAATGCTGTTAGGAAGATCAAGGAAATACCAAAAGAATGTTAAAGAAAAATATTGGAAAAGCATTACTATAACAACCTTACTCTAGTGTACATACATGATGTATGGGGTGAATTATAGACAACCCCATGCACCAAAGAGATACACATTTTGTCTCTATGTTTCACCAAAGGACAATTGCTTGTCTTGGAGGCGTTGGCAAGACAATACAAGAAAGCCCACACAATTCTCTACTGCAAGGATATTGTAGGCTACCTTCCTCTTGAATTTCACAGTGTGGATGATCTGACTACTATGTTTAGTCCATCTTGTAAAATATTATTCTCTGAATTAACCCCCTACAAATCAGGTACTACTTTATTGGTATCACTCTATCTTTCTGTATGCGTTCTTTGAAGCTAGCTAGAATGGATCATTGTGGATCATGACACCTAGATTCTTGTTGATTGGTATCATCTCAATACAGGATCACTTATGCAAAAGAGGCTGAAACATGCTTATAAGTATAATTATGTAATGGAATTTGATAATGTTTTAAATGTGCCAGTGTTTCATCTCATTTCTAATGTTGGGTGTTGTCATGTCCTAGAATGGTTGAGTGGACTCAGGATGATAGCACAATAGCATGGTTGATAACATCTAATGTACATAGGTGTAGGTTATTGTAGTAATTAAGAATGTATTCATAGTCGAACCCTATGCTTGCCACCTGGATAAAATACTATATAGAAGACATGGTGGACCTATATTTCTAAAGTTGTAATATTAAATATAACATAGCGAGTACATGCATTTCAGTGCCATGGAGTCTGCCACATTAAGATCTGAAAAGAGAATTCCCACCTGCTTAAAAAGTGAGATCCCTGTAGCCACTTGTTAGTGTTGAGTGGACCATTTTCATTTTTTGGTTCAATATTAAAATATAATAAATAATTAATCATAGGTCATGAGCAAATATTAATATCCTATCCTTTTAAATATTAAAATTTTATGACAAATATTTGCTTACTAGTACTTATATTTGAGAAGATTTTAATGTTGAGTAATAAGAGTGTGATTTGTAGTAATTTTCTTACATGAGCTTACATCATCTTCAAATAGATACCTATTCCACTACTATGTGGCTCCCACTACATTCCAAAAGCACGTACTAGTCCACTATCTCCACTATTTCCACTATCTCCTCTACCACAACATTATCCCCTCTTACCTCTCCACTACCATATCTACTACATAAAGTCCTCTCCACTACCACTACCTACCATTTACACCTACCAATAATCCAACAATCCCTTTGGCCTCCAAATGCTATAAATAGAGGCCTTGTGAGTTCATTTGAGGCACCAAGTTTTCTATCAAGTTTTAGAATCCTCAAGTCTTAGAGCTTTAGGAAGCAAGTTATGAGTATGGTCCATCCTTGCACTTAAATGCAAGCTTGGAAAACTTAGCAATTAACTTGCATAATTTTGTTACTTTAATGGTCATTCTTATGCAATGTTTCTTCTGCTTCAATAATTTCAAGAAGCTGTAGCCATTTGACCTCTAGTCTCAGGCGCTGTTTATGCTATATTCAGATTCTATTAAAGCTTCCTGTTGTTTCTGTATTCCTTTATGATGATGGCGGTTATGTTCCTTGATCGTGCTGTCTTGTCACTTGATTCTGCCAGTTTTGTTTTGCTGAAAAGAATTGACTGTCTAGAGTATCTTGCCCATTCCATTGCCTCCCAACTGGTGTAATGCCTCTTTTTATTAAATCTTATGAAATAGGGGCAATCACTTTCAAAAATCAAGTGCAAGTGACTTCTTTCCTCATAGTCTTGAATAACACTAAGGATCATAAACTATGACACCACTTCTCAATGTTTAGGCTATACAATTGATAGGACAAATCATTGCTATCTCTAATCAGTGCTTAGTGCAATAATGTTAAGAGTATCTTTGCTGTGTCTGATTTGAATAATTGACAAATATGCAAGGATTATCTTAATATCAATACGTGTTTCTGTTAAATGATACTAGCTTTCTCCGATATAATATTGAAAGGTATGCTATATTGATCAGTAGCTGTCTCTACTATATCAATATGTGTTTTTGGCATTTTGCTAAATGATACTAGCCTTCTCTGATATAATAATGAAAGATATGCTAAGTCGATCAGTAGCTGTTTCTTTGTTATTGATCTTGAAATATATGCAATCGGTTCTTTACCCTACGCCAAATGGCTCAAATCAAGCTATCCAAATTGCATTAAAAAGGTTAAACTGATTTGTTGATTTTTAATTGAGTGAGACTGATCTTCATCTTGCATCTTGTTAGATGAAAGGATTGGCTGCAATCTAAGAGACATGTCTTATGCCTCTTCATAGTCTCATCTCATCATTATACTAATTCGTTGCACCCTTTCATACTAATGATCATTTATCTCTTAATTGCTTCCTTAGTAATTAGTATAATTCTCTTTGAGCACTACTTATTAACTAATATTAGTTATTCATACTAGGTGGTAGTAAGTTGATCCTTCTCATCTTAATTGTATCTTTCCAAGGTTAGTTTATTTGCAAACCACACCTTTCCATAATTGATTCTTATGTATGTTGATCACTGTTGATATAATAGTCATTGGTTATCCACTTACAGTTTGTATGCACATATCTTTGTATTATTCAAATTGCACCATACTAGACCAATTGTTATTCCATTAGTCTCTTTAGTCTTACTGATCCTTCTTATACATTGATTGTCTTGATCAATCCAAGCAATTGGATGTTATAATATCTCCATTTGTACGAGTGTTAGGCTTAATGCTTGCTGGCTGTTCATGTGTTAACATTTGTCATGCTGATTGTGTTATTTTGTGACGATAATATCATCCAACTTTTATGACGAATAGGTTTTCTACAAGATGTGTGACCGACTAATAGATTGCTAATTATATTCATTGATGAATTGTGTGCAATGATGATAGATTTTCCTCCTTGCTTGATATGAATGATCCAACGAAAGCCTAATGACTATTCACAATTTGTATCTTCCTTAGTTTGGTCTCCATATATGTTTGATCATTATTTTCTGATTGATTCTAATTTGCTGATCAATAATTATCTTGATGAGGCTCTTCTCTCAGGTATGATATGCTATTCATCTTGTTGGCATTCTTCCTTAATGTTATTATGTTCCTTTTTAACTTCATCAATTGTAATGTCCCCATTTTTAGCAGGTTCATGCAGTTGTCTCGGTCAGTTCACCATTGTGACTCTCGTGAGTTGACAGTGGGATTTGAGGGTCTCATTTGTGGGGTTATAGGTTTTCCAACAACCTATAGTGTGTTTTGGCTCCGTTTTAGGGACTTACTATTTATAGTAAGTCAAATTGTTGGTTCCAATTAACTCAGTTGAGTTAGAGGAGTTGAGTAAAGCTCTTTTTTAATTTCGGGCTTTCGATTTGGGCTCCATGAATCTTGGAGGGAGCGTCTATTTATAGTTAGTCAGCTCGTCAGGTTCATTAATCGTCTTTCTTCATCAGGATCACTCTGGTTTTGTCAGATTTCGATTCTGATGCTTCTTCAGTTGTTTTCGCAAGATGGATGAATTATTATTATTCATCTAAATATGTTGAGGTTGCTATTTTTGTTGGTGTATGTTGGTCACCTCAATATCATAGCTCATTTGAACCGGGATGAAAAGTTTTAAACGGTGGACATAAGAAATAGTGGCTTTGTGTGTCAAAATATTATGTAATGGTGGAAAAGGTCATTTTTGGAGCCAAAAGCAATTAATAAATTATATTATAATGACACTTTATTATATTTTAATGTTGTGTGGAGGAAAAGTTTATTTGGGAAACTTGTGCCATTTGGAGATTATAAATATGGGGCCATTTGATGGGAAAGACATCCGATTAATTTTTTTTTTGTTGCCTATGAAGAAACTTTGAGTTGTTTTTTCTTTGCCCTTGCTGAGGTATAAGGGTTTAATGATCTTGAATGGAGATTGATTCTCCTTGATTTATTTGTGCAATTGCAGCTAAGGTATTGCAATTGTTACTTCTCTACTGTGATATACTGTTTATGAGAAATTGGTGTTCATGGTGGTTGGAATTTTGAAGTTGATAGGGTTTGAATCTATTTGTGCTGGGAGTGGTTTTGAAATTCAATTACAAATTGAGAAGTCTTTCATTGGTGGTTGTGTATGCTGGAGGAATTAATTTGGCAACCTCTTGAATGCTGGGACAACAATCTACAACAGAGTTTGGTGTCATTTACAACACTGCTGTTAGAGCAAGTTCAAGCCTGCTAAAGGTGGCAAATGGACCTGCGTATGGTGATGCCTGCTGCAAATCAGTTTGATTCAAGAATTATTAGGTTTCATGTTACTTTGTAAAGGAATCAGGTTGCAGAAAATTGATTTTAATTTCATTGTTATTTCAGAATTGAGAATATTGATGAATAATTTGCAGCACTGTATTTGATTCCTTTTGGGCATGATCAGTGCTGTAATTTTCTGATTATCAAGTGCTAGTTTTGGTGAACATTGATTGCAATCAGATTTGGAAATTTAGGAAGTTTTGGATTACATCGAATTGTTTCAGTTCCTATTGCTTAATTCTGAAATTCCATAAATTGTTAGTTGACTGAGTTTCATGTTTATTGCATTTATTTATTTTTGAAAACCCAATGAGCAGAGTTTTAATTATAATTTTGATGATAAATGATATCAATTGTGAGATTGCTTGCCAAGTGTTTGATGAAATGTCAAACAACTAAATAGCAAAGCAATTGGTGTTTGTCAAGTTTATAACTGATTGGGGTTATTACAATGGTATTAGAGAAGTTCCTTACCATCCTGTCGGCTAGGAAAGTTGTTTTTTTCCAGATCGGCTGTTGTTTTGGAAGTGACTAGTAGTGTAGCTTTTCCAGCTATGGATAGACATAGGAGGCCTAGTAGTTCCTGGAGGTGGCGGAGTAGTGAGGAAGATAGTAGGAAAATAAATTCCTTTCGAGAGAGTATAGAAAGACTTAGTCTTCATCAGCAAAGGTTGGTAGAGAGACATTTAGATCTTGAGATAGTTGACAGGGTATATGGTTTCCAACTTTAGAAGGTCGGTGGGAAGGAGGTGTGAGTTTTCTCTAACAGGTATCCATGATGTAGATGTATCTACATTTAGTACGACACTTGCTAGCCCTATTAAAAGTGTTGATGATGGACTTATTTCATAGGGACATGTGGTTGTGTTAGTGACAACGGAGGATTGTGACACGCTTCAATAGGTTGAGGCTTCTAGAGTTGTTGCAGTTGTTGCAAAGATGGTGTAGTTGTTATCACTAATACTTTAGGCTCTCTTGAGGAGGGGATTATTATTGGAGATTTGTATGTGAGCTGTTGTAGTGTTGCTTTAGTACAGGAACTAGTTCCTCAGATGGGACCAATGCATGTATGGAGTCACCCAACTATGATGTTGGTGATTTGGGTGTTACAGTGGAGTCAATAGATGTGGATTCATTCTCTAGCATTATTGATTCACAACCCAATGTCGAGTCATGTGTGCGGAGTTAGGTGTCTGTAGTTGAGGCTTATTAGAAGATGTGGATGTAGATAGTATGGACACATCTGATGATTCATTTGACGGTGCTATGAGATGCACTAGGTATGATACCCTTTGCTAGTTATTGGGTGACGACTCAAAGGATGTTTTGGATGGTTCCCAAGAGTAGGATTTACGGGGAATTTATGTTGATGAAGTAGAGTCATGCATGGAGTGCGATGCAACAAGGGCTTCTGCTTCTTCAGAGGAGGTGTAGTACCTCGATTATAGATGTTTGCGAGGTCTTTAGCACACATACAGCAAGCAATCTTGTGGTGGGCAGTTTTGATTCGATATCCTATCACAGTGCAATTAGTGAGACAAAGAGCTTGTATAGGATGCAGGGGTTATAGAGGCATCATGTGACTAGTGAGTTGAAGGTGAGTGAAAGTGACATTTCTTCAACTCTTGAGCATTATGATGCTATCCATTAGATGCGAGCTACATTTGGTTGGGGTGCTCCTATGTTAGATGAGCACAGTGATGGTAGTCTTTCGCTAGTAGAGGTTCATGTGCTTCTAAAGACTGTCAAGATCTTGAAGCATAATTACTCTTAGTTGCTTATAGGGATTATCTTTTGGAGTGGGGTAGCACCTGTTATGAGACATTATTAGGGAAAGAGGAGGTGGCTGAGCTCACCTAGGAGCTTGAGGTGACTATGGACTCTCTTTAACGTACCCAGTTGGCTCTTCAAGAGTCACAGTCATAGTTGGACGAGGTTACCGTTGTTCAGCCCGTAAGTGAACAAAAAATAAACATGTAATGAATTAACAAAGTAAAATACTATTCATTCATCAAATGCTTTTCGTACATAACAATGTTCCACCCAATGCTTGATTCCAAATACATAAGTGAAGGCTACCTTTCTAATATCCGAAACGGTGCATATGAAATGACACAACTGGGTTTGCACCAGTAACTGCTAAACTAGTCATTTTGTCAGACAACATCATCCTGCCCAAAAAAGAAAAGTCGTCTCCTGGTAACTCAAAACTAACAAAATTAGGAGACAAAATACAAACATAGAAACGATATAGACTAGGAAGGAGGTTGTGTCTCTGAAGTGTTCTGCTATCAACACAACTCATAAACTTGATCAATGCGGATGTGTAAGTCCTTCTGTGTCTGTGTGTCATCTTTCACTGCCTCTTTCAGGAGAAGTGCTGCCTCCATGGCCTGGGCCTGAGCTGTCTGCAATCCTTGTTCGACCGCTTACAATCTTTGTTCAGTCATTTCTTTATCTTGCAAAAGCGCTGCTCGCTCGGCTGCCCATGTTGCATGTTGGTTGACCAATTCAATAGCCAACTTCTCTTGAGCTTCTATCTTGACTGCCGTAAACCTCACTACTGCAATCCTCTCTGCTTCCCTATTTGCCTCTGCATGCCTATGAGCATAGTAGATGCCTTTATATGCCTCTACTATCTCGTGTGCTAGCTTCTCCATAGCAGTGTTGCACGGTCTCAACTCAGGCTTTGTAAACCAATCAGCCAACATCTCTGGTGTTTCCACTGCTGGCCATCCCCTGACCTCAAAGTAGGAGCGAAAACGCTCAGGATAGACCCCCGAATGTAGGTTCGGATCAAATGTAACTCCTTCCAACGAGTCAAAGCTGTCGTCGGTAGAAATTGTGTATCGGCCAACGGGTCCCTTCGGAAAGGAAATTGTGTATCGGCCGATGGGTCCCTTCGGGAAAGTTCTTGTTATGTAGCCGACGGTGAATAGTTTGTAACGGACATGATGTATATGGCCGACAGATACCTTCGGGAAGGTTCGTCGGAAAGTATTTATAACCCCTTCGGTAAGCATTGTAATCATATCTTATCATTATCCTATGAGAAAAGCATGATGTACTGTTGGCATATGCGAATAATAATAGTTCTGCTATTTGCTGTTCGGTGTTCGTATCGATTTCCTGTGTGCATTGCTTAATTAATCCATATGGTAAACAAAAGCTTGATATCCAATGATTCGTCTATCCTCGGATTTCGAAGGAGAAGATGATGAGAGGAGGCAGAATATAGAACCCAATCAGGAGGGAGTCCTACGATTGGAAGGAGATGATGATCTGGATTCAGTAAATGGTCTTTACCACTGGCAGATAGAGGATTATGAGCTCTTTCCAAGTTGTAATATGCTAAGGATCGACGAAGGTAAGAAACAAGGAAATGAATGTCCGAAGGAACATAGAGAAGTCGAAGGAGGACATGAATATCCGCAGGAACACAGAGAAGCCGAAGGAGGAAATGAATATCCGCAGGAACACAGAGAAGCCGAAGGAGGAAATGAATGTCCGAAGGAACACAGAGAAGCCGACGGAGGAAATGAATGTCTGAAGGAACATGGAGAAGCCGAAGGAAGAAATGAATGTTCGAAGCAACATAGAGAAGCCGAAGAAAGAAACGCGGGTATGACTGAAGCTGAAGAACAGAACATACAGTATGAACCCAAGAGAAGGAAAGATTCTATTGTACGACTGCGCCGGAAGGAAGTATTACGTCGAACCACAAATATAGCAGAAAGGTACTGGCAGCCAGGAAGACACACGATACCGTCTGCACAGGCAACAAAGAGGAAGGGCTCAATAAAAGTTGTAGCAGTACAGAGTGAAAGTGTTATTGACGGACAGAAGGGGCAGTTGACGAAGTCCATGGTACGGGGCTTCGGGAACAAACTGGGCAATATGGAGATGACACAGAACAGGCGTAGCAGGTTTCCACTCGGACAGTGGGTGTTGTATGACGATCAGAATAAGATCAAACCAGGCAAGTTCAAAATTAAATGGGTCGGGCCATACCAGATGTGGGAAGTAAGCAATAACAGAGCAATAAAACAGTGGATGCTAGACCGAAAGGAAGTATTCGATGTAGTGAAGAGGTCGAAGTTGAATGTCTGCAATGAAAGAAGTAACGCACCCCCGTGGATGAATAACTGAGAGAAGACTGTAAGTACTGTATATATGTAAATATTGTAGATAATTGTTCCAGAAGTGAGATTTTCAAAAAAAAAAAGAAAAGAAGAAAGCACCGTATGGTTTTTGGAAAGCACCGTACGGTTTCGGGGAAGTACCGTACGGATTTTGGAAAGTACAATACGGCACCGTACGGTTCCATATTTGCAGGAGACAGCATCGTACGGATTTAACTTATTCACCGTACGGTTTTGGAGGAAGTGTATGGATTTTCCAGCTCAATGTACGGATTTTAAAATGATGATGCAGTGTACGAAATTTATTGGTTCACCGTACGGATTTTTATAAGAAAGCAATGCACGGTTTTTAAGTTGCAGACACCGTACGGTTTTTAGCAGCAAAGTTACCGTACGGATTTTAAAGCCAGTTCTTGTACGATTATTTTCACGGTTGCCGTACGGATTGTGGAGACAGCGTACGGATTTTTGTGATCGAGCAACGTACGGATTTCATGCTTGCTGTACGGTTTTTAAAGACAATGTATGGGTTCCATCATCAAGTTGGTGTACGGTTTTGCCGTGGCACGGATTTTTCTTGCATTGTACGGTTTTAAAAGTTACATTGAAACCACCGTACGGATTTTGATAGCCTCAGAAGGGTAACATACGAAATTTGATAGCCTCAGAAGATTAACGTACGGTTTCTAGAGCCAAAATTTGTTTATTTTCATTGTACAAATTTTTCAAAGACGGTGGGATATTGCAGAACGGTTTTTTTTTAAGCAGATTGGAATCTAGATTGTGTCAAGTTGGAAGCCGTACGGATTTCATCACAGAAGGATGATAGGAGGTTTTCTAAGAAAAAAAAAAAAAAAAAAAAAACGACAGAATCAAGTTGTTCAGAATGAGTGACAGATGATGCCAAAGGGAAGGGGACGCATCCGTGGTTGCCAGAAAGAGTGCAGAATCGACAGATAATGACAGAAATGGTTGCCCCCTGGACCCCCAGTCGTTGCGGATATCAGTCGTGGGAGTCTGACCAGTTGAGAAGAATTGAAGTTGCTGCAGGCATGGACTTTCTGCGTACCAGAGGCAGTGGGAGCAGGTGTTGGCTGTGAGGCTATCTTGGTGGATGCGTAGAGAGCTCGGGAGGAGCTGATCATCCAGTTGGAGGCAGTGCAGCGACACTTGGCTCAGGGTACCGAGGAGTTGGAAGCAGAGAAAGCAGCACAGGTGGCTATCAAGGTCAGCTTGAAGAATCAGTATTGTGTTAGCAAAGGCTATAGATGCAACGGGATGAATGTGAAAGTAATATGGCAGATCAATATTGTTGTATTAGTTGTTTGAGTTTTGTTTTGTAGTCGTCAGGAGACGACTTTTCTTTTTTGGGGGGAATGATATCGTCGGTAGAAATTGTGTATCGGCCGACGGGTCCCTTCGGGAAAGTTTTTGTTATGTAGCCGACGGTGAATAGTTTGTAGCTGACATGATGTATCTGGCCGACGGATACCTTCGGGAAGGTTCGTCAGAAAGTATTTATAACCCCTTCGGAAAGCATTGTAATCATATCTTATCATTATCCTATGAGAAAAGCATGATGTACTGTTGGCATATGCGAATAATAATAGTTCTGCTATTTGCTGTTCGGTGTTCGTATCGATTTCCTGTGTGCATTGCTTAATTAATCCATATGGTAAACAAAAGCTTGATATCCAATGATTCGTCTTCCCTCCATCACAACCTCTATGGCTCTGATGTATGCCTTGCATCTATCCTCATCCGACCTATTATCCTCTTTTCTCATAGTGTCGACATCCCACTCCATATCTGTATCCATCTCAGCCTCTCTTGTGGTAGCCACGTCCACATCCGCTGCCGCTTCCTCATCTCTAGGTACATCCTCGGACTGTGGTATTCCCACCTCTTGTGGCTCTAATATGGCAGCTACTCTTGGGGATACCTCTTCCTGCCTGGGGGACTGAATGGAAGAACCGACCTCTGCAGGAATGAGTCGGAACTACTGTCTCAAAAATATATTTGCTCTGTCCATCACCTCAACCTTCTTCGGTTGTGTTGCTTGTGTCATCTCAATGCTCTCAATTGGCTGTGCTGGTTGGGCCTTGGCCAACAAAGATGAAGATATGGTGACAACAGTGTCAGAGCCGATTACATCTTGTTGAACTTGAGGTTCGGGCTTTGGCGTGTGCATTTCTACCAACTCTGTTGCTGGTATTGCTGGTGCAACTAGATTTGCTGAAACATTCTATGGAGTCATAACATCTTTGGTTTCTGTCCTGGCCGTCGGTGGAGTCATGATAACTGGCGCACACCAAGTGAGGTGGTGGTTGTCAAGTGTGCCGAAGTCAACAATTGGGGAGGGGTGAAAAGTGTGGACCCTCCGATTGCCACATTGCTTCCAACCTTTGTTGAGGTACTCTCTTCCTCAGAATCAGTCCCATTGCTCTCTGTGGTTTCCTCTCTTCTGCTGTCCGTGTCCCTGTATGCATCCAACCCCTACAATACCCTCTTTTGACAGGCTGCGATTCCCCCTGTATCTAAATGCCTCCAGTAGAATATTGGGGGTTCTCTTGGCACCAATTTCCCCTGCAGTGGAACTTCAAAGTCAATTGTTGGAACTTGATGAAGGGCTGCTTCAAGACTCATCTGTTGGAACATTTTTATTTATGAAAAGGATTTGATGAATGAATAGTATTTTACTTTGTTAAATCATTATATGTTTATTTCTTGTTCACCCACGATTGAGGATGGGGGGCGTGGTGATGTGGTAGTCACATCTACTGCGGATATGGGTGCAGTAGGTATAGAAGAGGTGAGAGCATCAGTTTAGGATTGTAGCGTGATTCTTGTCGTGCCACATTTTTAGAGTGATCAGCTATGGATAGCGAGAGAGCAGGTTAATGCTTCCACATAATTTCTACTACACAGAGTCTTTCATGGAGTATCTTTTGGAGAGTTCAGATGTGCAGGAGGACTCATATAGAGTGTTTGAGGGTACTCTCATCTGAGGCTCTCGTGTTATTTAGAGGTTGGTGGGAAAGATTGTAGAGAGTCTGTCTACCATGCTTCCCCACAAGGATTTTGTGGTTGGGTTTGCTGAGAGGATTGATAGGTACGGAAGAGGTGATAGCATCGGTTTAGGACTGTAGTGTGATTCTTGTTGTGCCACATTTTCAGAGTGATCAGCTATGGATAGTGAGAGAGCAGGTTAATGCTTCCACATAATTTCTACTACACAAAGTCTTTCATGGAGTATCTTTTGGAGAGTTCAGATGTGTAGGAGGACTCATACAGAGTGTTTGATGGTACTCTCATCCGAGGCTCTCGTGTTATTCAGAGGTTGGTGGGAAAGATTGTAGAGAGTCTGTCTACCATGCTTCTTTACAAGGATTTGGTGGTTGGGTTTGTTGAGAGGATTGACCAAGATCCTGCTTGACCAGTAGTTTGGAGTCAAAGATTGGAGCCGTCTCCTAATTCCCAGTTTGATATTGATGAGCCCTTGACAGAGATTGGGGATTTTTATTGGCATTACATTATAGAGGATTTGGTTTCATGTTGGTGTGGGTTGGCTCCAGTTTCATACCATCCATTATGGGATGGGTTAGCACCATCTTGTGTAGATGGGATTGGCAACTACAAGATAGACCATTTGCAATATCTATACACTCAAGACAATTTGACAGAGGTTGGAGTTGATGTTGGTGTTTTAGGCATGTATGGTTGTTACTGTCTCCATAGTGTAGTTGGGTGTGAGTGTTAGTTTGATGAGAACTCAAGTTTGGATAGAGTTGGTAAATCAGCTAGGTTGAGTTCTAATGAGTTGTTGCCTTCATCAACACCTAGAGTTAGTTTTTAGATGATTTTGATGTTGATGTCTATTATTTGGGTACTGGTGCAACAGGAGTTGCTTGTACATGACAGGGATAGTGCGTAGCTCTACCCTTGGGATCTAGGTGGACTGTGATGTTCATTTTGCTCCGGGATTGCTTGGGGACAAGCAATCTCAGGCAGGGATGATTGTAATGTCCCCATTTTTAGCAAGTTTCTGTAGTAGTCTTGGTCAGTTCACCATTGTGACCCTCATGAGTTGACAATGGGATTTGAGGGTCTCAGTTGTGGGGTTATAGGCTTTCCAATAACCAATAGTGTGTTTTGGCTCCGTTTGAGTGACTTACTATTTATAGTAAGTCAAGCTGTTGGTTTCAATGAGCTCAGTTGAGTTAGAAGAGTTGAGTGATGCTCTCAGTTTTATTTTTTTGGCTTCCAATTTGGGCTCCAAGATCTTGGAGGGAGCATCTATTTATAGGAAGTTACCCTGTCAAGTTCATTCATCGTCTTTCTTCATCAGGTTCTCTATGTTGTCAGATTTTGATTTTAATGCTTCTTTATTTATTTTTGCAAGACGGTTGAATTATTATTATTCATCTAAATATGTTGAGCTTGCTTTTTTGTTGGTGTTGTATGTTGGTCTCCTCAGTATCATAGCTCGTTGGAACCGGGATGAAAAGTTTTGAATTGTGGGCACAAGAATCAATGATCTTGTGTGTCAAAATATTATGTTATGGTGGAAAAGGTCATTTTTGGAGCCAAAAGCAATTAATAAATTATATTATAATGACACTTTATTATATTTTAATGTTGTGTGGAGGAAGCTTCTTAAGTGAAGTTCATTTGGGAAACTTGTGCCATTTGGAGATTATAAATATGAGGCCATTTGATGGAAAAGCCATCCGATTAATTATTTGCTTTTGTTGCCTGTGAAGCAATTCTGAGTTGTTTTTTCTTTGCCTTTGCTGAGGTATAAGAGTTTGGTGATCTTGAATGGAGACTGATTCTCTTTGATTTATCTGTGCAATTGCAGTTAAAGTATTGCAATTGTTACTTCTCTACTGTGGCATATTGTTTATGAGAAGTTGGTGTTCATGGTGGTTGGAATTCTGAAGTCGACAGGGTTTGAATCTATTTGTGCTGGAAGTGGTTTTGAAATTCAATTACAAATTGAGAAGTCTTTTATTGGTGGTTGTGTATGCTGGAGGAATTAATTTGGCAGCCTCTTGAATGGTGGCACGACAATCTACATCAGAGTTTGGTAGCATTTACAACGCTGCTGTTAGAGCAAGTTCAGGCCTGCTAAATTTTGCAAATGGACCTGCATATGGTGATGCCTACTGCAAATCAGTTTGATTCAAGAATTATCAGGTTTGATGTTAATTTGTAAAGAAATGAGCTTGCAGAAAATTGATTTTAATTTCATTGTTATTCCAGAATTGGGAATATTGATGAGTAATTTGCAGTACTGTATTTGATTCCCGTGGGCATGATCAGTGTTGTAATTTTCTGATTATCAAGTGCTAGTTTTGGTGAACATTGATTGCAATCAGAATTGGAAATTTAGGAAGTTTTGGATTTACGTCAAATTGTTTCAGTTCCTTATTATTGTTTAATTCTGAGACTCCATAAATTGTTAGTTGACTCAGTCTCAAGTTTATTGCATTTATTTGTTTTTGAAAACCCAATGAGCAGAGTTTCAATTATAAGTTTGATGATAAATGATATCAGTTGTAAGATTGCTTGCCAAGTGTTTGACAAAATGTCAAACAACTAAATAGCGAAGAAATTGGTGTTTGTCAAGGTTATAACCAATTGGGGTTATTACATGAACTTGTCATCATATGCTGATTGCTGCAATGGTGGTGTTGCCATGAATATTCTTTATGTGTGAGGTGACATCCACATAATTATAATAAACTTTAAGGACCATATTACCTTCTTTTTGTCATGAGGGAGATAATCGATATCTAACTCTCTCTCATATCAAAATCTTTGTTGTGCCTCTTGATGCTTTTTAGGAGAATAGTCTTATTGATAAGACATCACAATTTTCCCTTGATACACTCGATGCTTTATTAACTCAAATTATCACCTTGAAATCTTATTTGCTATGTACTATTTGCTACTAGCTATCCTCTAACTATTTAGATGAGCTCAAGGTTGAAATGATAATCAATTGATATTTAATAATTACAAAGGAAACAAAGCTTCTTAAATAGAGATTACAAGCAAAATTTCTAAAACAGGAACAAGATATTGAAAAGAAACATTTTAAATGAGAACTATGAAATTGACAGATGCTATCTGAATGACCATTATAGAAATATTACATAATTACTTTAACAGCCTCCCTCAATGGGCATTTTAATAACTATCCTACACGACAGTAGATGCAACTGCAGGTCATTTGGCCATGAACACATAGAAGGCTGCTCACTTTACTTCAGAATGGTCTGTGACATGAGCCTGCTATGGAGACCCTGCCTAGTGCTGCAAAACCTTTGGGATATGATTAAATTTAACATACTCCTTCCATCATGATGTCTAGTAACAAAGCTATCCCTCTCGTTATTCAGAGACACTGAGATCAACTTAAAAAAACCTTCACAATTCTGGAAAACGCTGATTTTACCAAAAAGTGTCAAAAACAGCAACACAATTGTTTAAAAAAATCATCAAGAACTATTACAGAAGAATACCGTTTTCCATATAAATCCTAGGTGCAACCCAAATCAAGTTACAAGATAAAATTGTCAAAAAAATACTGTTGTATGACAGCACCAAACTCTTGGTGTGATGTGGAAATCACAAACGATTTTGTGGAAAATTTGGTAAAAACCTTTGTTTTGTGGGAAAAACGCTAAAACCACATACTCAGGAATCTGGAGAAAAACTGCCATGATTATTTTTGAATTTTTTTTTGCAAAACCCTTCCATGATTTTTATGTGGAAAAAAAATCAGGAAAACCTCCAACAAGAGAACCCATGATTTTTTATGACAAAATCGCAAAAAGCCTTGCAGATTATATAAAGGAAAGCTGAAGAAACCACAATTTTTTCTCATAAACAATAGTGAAAAAAAATAAACAGCTAATCACAATTTTTCTCATAACCTCATGATTTTTCATTAAAGTTTTTTTGTAAACTTTTAGAAATGCATTCCAGTCATTGAAACTACAAATTTTGAAAATTCACCAAAAGATAACCTATGGGCATTGATACCATGAAACGATAATTGATTGATATTCAATAATTACAAAGTTGACTAAAGTTCCTTAAGTAGAGATCACAAGCAAAGCCTTTAAAATAGAAATTTAAGACTGAAAAGAAACATTCTAAATAACAACTAACTACAAAACAGAGAGGTCCTAACTGAATGATCATTGGAAACATTACATAATTACTTCAACAAAGCTCTGCATCCCTTGACCACATGTGATTTGTTGCTATTGCATTATTAGGGTAAAGATGGGGATATCACAATTGGTTAGTAGATTCTTTAAGTTATATCTGCCTTTAATAAAGCCAATTTATAATAATTAATATATTTAATATATATGTAAATTTCAAAATTGAATTCAATTATGAAATTATTTGACAAACTTTGTTGTTGCCTAACTTAATCTGAACATTAAACCCAGCACAAGGCTTATGATATAGCTTGTAAGAGAAGCCTTACCTTTCATACTTAGCCACTTAATGCTGCTCTTGAAGTTTTGTCTTGTCTCACCGTTGCCGATAAATTACTCTTTCCAACAATAAAACATATGAACTTGCTGATATCTGTAATAGGATGCTGTAAGTTAGGTGTTGGATAGTGAATGCATGCATTATGGTAAATCTGTGTCAAAAACTATACCTACCAATATCATATGGATCAGATGCTTTAAGCATTATTTGAGGACAAGAGCTACAAGCTATAGTCTTGTAACATTGTCTTTTCACAAGTTTTTTTTCTGTAATATATCAGTAGGCCTCAGACATAGGAGATATACTTTCTCTGCCGTTGTGCCTGTTCAGCACTTTGGAGCTTTACCTTTCTACAACAGTGATTTCTATTTGAAGACATTGTATCTAATATTTTATCCAATGCTTTACCAACTGCCAAAGAAAGTCCTTGTAACTTCTGAGAACTGGGAGCTCACTGCTAATAAAAAGAAACTGTTAGAAGTTGAGTTTGCTGTCAATTTGGTATAAATCCAGATCAAGTTTTATTAAGGGAATTTTTGAATGCGAAGGCAATTCCAAATATCTTATGATCTTACAAGGTCAACCCCATTGCCATCCCATGGTAGCATTTTCAACTAATTGCTATGGACTTTGTTCAATCAATTTTACTACTGTTTTGCAATAGATGTTCAGACCTTAAATTTATTCAGCAGCTTTTAATTTTCAAAAAAGCTTTTAAATAATAATTATTCTATTTCTGGATTCATGCAATTTTGCCATTTTCATTTCTTTATCTGTTATATTCTGGCCTTGTTTCAAAGTATTTAGGTTTCAAAATGCCCACATTTTATGTCTTAGATATCCTTCACCTTTTCTCGTGTAATGCACAAATGTACTTTTTCCCAATTTTTTCTGAGCTTTGGTCTTGAAGAAAAACATGAAATTAGCATTATGGGATGAACTCTGGCTATGCTTCAAGTTCTTGTCATTTGTTAGAATCATTGAACAGATAATTGGAATTGTCTAATCAGATCAGCAGCTAATTTGGTTACACTGTGTTGCAAAAATGATTGAACTATTTGCAGAAACCATGTAGCTCTATGTGTACATTGTATGGCTTGTTTTATTACTGACACTGAATGTGCCTGTCTTGAAATTCGGTATGTTTGTTTTATATTTCTGACCTTGTGATAGTAAACTGTAGTTTTCTGATGCCTTTTGATAACTTATCCCATTTCCTTTTTCTGTTTTACTGTGATTTTATCCTCATGTATCATATATGGAACATTAAGTTTCAAGTTTCGGAATGAAATCCCCTTCAACTTCTTTAATTTCTAATTAGGGAGTACGTTCAAATTTGGATGTTTTTAGATTAGAGGTATGCTAGATAGATATGGGTGCAAGTAATGGACTTTGTGGGTGCAATAAATATAATAGGGTATTTTTTGGTGCCTTCAAATTATCTTTATATGTCAGATACCTTGATGATAAAATTTCTTGATGGCAGACTCAATCCTATTGAAATACCATGAAGGAACAAGGCAGTTATACTCCTACAGATTATGTTCTTGCACCGCACTCAGATGATGACATCATCGAATCTCTAACAACATCTGCTTATCAAATCCAACATCATCCATCGCTGTGGTCTTCAGGAATCTGTGCTTGCTGTGACGACATGCAAAGCTGTATGATCTTTCTTTTCTTCTAAGGAAGTTTTAAGGAAATTAATATGGTAGGCTAAGACATAATGATGAGAGAGGGTATGGTCAACAACCTAAGATGTCTAAAGATTTTGTCTACTTGCATTAACATGAAAAAGGAACCCAACTTGTGAAACCTGCTGCTATTTTGATATAGAGCATGCCAAAGTTGCAGTCCGTAATATTCTCCTGATTAAAACTAGATGAGAAGAATATAATCTTACCTTGAATTGATCATTATGTTAGTGCTTGATCATTATGTTTGTTTTTTGGCATAATAATACAGGCACCACTTTTCAAATGAATGGTCCTGACTATTCAAATGTGCTTTTATTAGTAAGGACATCAGACAGGAATAGGAAAAAATTTAAACTCTTAATGATTTAATCAGGTGGATCAATTGATAGTCAGTTCTGGGTGCAGGGGATGATAGGAGATGGATTGGATTTTTTCGATGAATTGACTATTTAATGAAGTAAAATTTACAAATTGCAACTATTTGAACAACAGTGTGGTTTAATTTTTTTTCTTTCAAAGTACATTAAATGTTCAAGTAATCACATTGACTATTTTTAATGAGTTTTTTATTTAAATGACCTTACTCACTTTCATTGGTAATAGGTATGAACTAAATGAACCCACATGATTTACAGAAATTTCTAAGCATTTGTTAGTATGGAAGAGGAGCAAGTATTAATAAAAATCTACTGCTTTGAACTTTACATCTTTAGTCTCTTTCTTAATTGATAAAGCTTTTAGGCTAAGTTGCTCTGAGTTCCTGAGACAGGACAATTGGGGGACAGTATAATGGGTTTCTAGGACTGATTTTTTTCCCCAGGATAGGGGATGGCAAGAATGGCAGTGTGGATGGGTATATAAAAAATAGGGAAAAGTTAAAATATATAGGGAAAACTAAAATTTCAAATATATTCATATGATAACATTGATAAATCTGAAAGCATTCATCATAGGCATAAAAATTATACATAACAATTGAGCTGAAACTTGAATTAAGAGTTCAAATTTCAATTTTATACATTCATAATTTGTAATGTCCCCATTCCGGGTCCATTATTATAGATGATTTTTAGTTGAATTGTAATATTAATAATATTCTTTTACAATATACTCATTAATTCTGTCACTACCTTTATATTCTGATAGATACATATCAGATTGAAAAATCTGATTGTATATATTCCTTTTCTTGTACTCTTACTTCTCAATATCTGACTTCTAAGTTCTCATACATCTGATATATATATATATATATTCGATAAATAAATCTGTATATATATATATATTATCAATGTTCTGATTGTTGAGATTGCCAAGGTCTTCATTGAACACCTCAAACCCGATCTGTTCTTGTTATCGCTGATGACGCGTATCCTTGATTTGGCGTAGTACTCCAATTGCTTCATTCTTTCGACGCTTGGGATAATATGCATAGTCATCCCTGAATGCTTTAATACTTCATTTCCCATGACTCGTGATTGGCCAATCTACCATATATGTTTTCGTCTCCCCTTTAATATTCAATGTTTGCCAGGTCTGACTTTTCTTCCGGCTGTCTTCACTGTTCCAATCTCTGTCCAGAATTTCTATATCCATGTTGTCTGTATTTTTCTTGTATCGTTGATTGGGAATATGCTTGTTTTGTTCTGTGCAAGAGCCTTGTTTATGTTCTGCAACCCACTTGTATTTATTCAATCTTCTTCAATTATTCCAGCTGTGTATACCACGTTCCTTAACTACCATGTGACTACTATCTGCGTGGATAATTTCCCCACCTCCCCTCATTGATATTTGAATTTCCTATTATATGCCACCAAGAGGAACCTTGTGACTTTTCATTTAACAATCACATCTCTTCATTTAACACTAGCATATCTTTGGCTAATGAATTTGACTTCTATAGATTATACCTTTCCCGTATCATAATCATTATCCATTATCATAATCATTATCCTTAGTCTGTTATCGGCATACTCATTTCTGATCGTAAATGTGGTTTCCGCTTTGTATTAAGTGATCAAATGTTAGTCTATGCAGTGGTATGTCTGTCTAAATTGACTGTAATCAATGGTCTTACAATTCCAATATATTGTATCGACTGCTGCTATGGTTCCACTTTTATTGGTGTCTTTGTATGTGGACTGTGTCTTACAGACAAGATATTTCATGGTCCAAACATGAATCAATAGTTTTAGTAGTCCTTTAGGGTCGATGACATATTCTGCAAATATTCATCCTTGATATTTATTGTTTTGAGTCTGTCCAAGTATAATGGGCAGCATAGAAACGATCCTTGTTGACTAGGAGCACTCCTGAGCTGAGGTCTCATCATTCTATTTTGTCGATGGATTAATATTCAGAATTAAATCACATATCTCAGTCTTTGAGAACATATATAGATATGATAAGGGAAATTGTGCCTCATACCTTAGTGACCGAGTATTTATTCTTAATAGAATATGGAAGGTGAATTACATTTCTCCCATAATGAGTCATCTTAAAGTATTATTTTAATAAGGGTTCTTTCATATTATTATTACCATATTTATATATACTATATTATTATCTGATAATAATAATATAACAGCTACGATGTTCTTATAATCATTTACAATAAGATTAATCATATTTATTGTTATTATTATTATATTATATTATAATATAATATTAATATATTTTAATATTTAATTTTTCAAAATAAAACATTCTTTATCCATTTTATTATTATTTTATTACATTTATTATTAAATTCTATTAGAGGAAAATAAGATTAATCATATTTATTGTTATTATTATTATATTATATTATAATATAATATTAATATATTTTAATATTTAATTTCTCAAAATAAAACATTCTTTATCCATTTTATTATTATTTTATTACATTTATTATTAAATTCTATTAGAGGAAAAAAGGGGACATGACATAATCTCATACTCAGAGATACAAATTTTTTCCTTTCAATCTCAGATCACAATTACAATAAATTAGTGATCTACCTTCCAAACTTAACATTGACTGGCATAAGAACAGCAAATTGTTTGATACAAGATGCAACTAATATGTCCCTCCAAGGTCTTGAGGAAACTATACACCAATGCTCTCCAAATTCTCACCTTAGCAATAAATCTCTTCCCTTATGAGTAGCAGATATATGAGCTCATTGCATCCTTTAATTTGTACAAAATATAGGCTCCAGTGCTGAAGGTTACTGTATTGCAGACTTTACTACGTCATACATAGTACTGAAAGCAAGCTTTTCATAATAACTAATTCCATTAATTGAGTTGATTTATATCAGCATTTCACAATAAAATTGTCATATAAGAATATAAGATTTTAATAGATTATCATAGACCTGGAAATGTTTTCTAAAATCTGGTTGTTACTTTTTTGGTTTTGCTTCTTACTGATGCTAGAGGCGACCGGCCTTCTCTGGCTGTCTCCAGGATGGTCTGCCATCTCTGAACCACACCCTTGCAGTTTCCACGTTTCGGAAATGTTCCCTGACTTTTTTGTCTGACTGGGAACTAGGAAATGTTTCCCTCCATCTCCTCCTCGGTGCAGTACCCATTTCCGAAATGCCTCTAATTTGGGTGAAAACACATGCCTGGATTACACTGCTTTTAAGCAATGTGATACATTATAAGCCTTCTGAAACTCAAAACTATTATCAATATAAAATAATTCTATATTCAAATTTGTAACTAAAAATATTGTTTCAGACTTTTAAGTCATTGGAATTTTATTATTATATTAGATATAGTTTACCAAAACAGAATATTGCATTATGTGCTGAAGCTCTGGGTAGTATCTGTGGAAGATTGTAGCTGCTATAGACATCTTTATATCTGATTTTGCTATATGTTGGAAATGAGATAATACCTATATATTGTGTTTACAACCAGAGAAGATAATTAAGATATTTATTTGAGATAATATCATATGAAGAAACATGTGTCATGCATCATGGTAAGAGGCATGCGGTTGGAAATATGAAAAGACATGTTCTAGAAATTGAAGAGACCTTCAGCTGTGAGATGAAGAGTCTCTCTATTCTTTATATATATTGTATTCAGTGCAAAGCATCGTACTGGAACATTTAATTATCAATGAAAGAGATATTTACAGGTCTGGCTGAGTTTTTCCCTTCAAGTGGAAAGGTCTTCCCGGGATAAATCTCGTGTCTTCTGTACCTATTTTGTTCTTCTCTATTGCTGTTTATCCTTATTTTTTGGCAAAACAATAACCCTAGCAAAATATAAGATACTAATGCAAACACTAGCAGACATGTTACAACTGAACAACCGAATATACAAGTACATCCCAGTAGCTTTTACATTTCTGCCATTTCTGCCATTTGTCACGTAGGTATGAAGAGGAGGTATAATCATGTCTGGATCTGGATCTTTAACAAAAGGCTGGTAACTGTCCTTTATCCACAATACCTTCTTCAATCACTGTTTTTGCAATCTTTTCTCCATAAAATTCTCCAGCAATTCCAATTTTTGTGCAGATTATTACTTCCTTGTGGGAAGGTGTAGGGTGACTTACTCTCTGCTTCATGAACTATTGTTAGACCTTTCTTGCAACAGTTTCATCAAATGAACTCTGGGAATTTCCAGTAGCGTAGAAACATGAAACAACACCAATTTACTATGGAACTCAGTAAGATGCCTCCTTTTGTCCTGTACAACGTCTTTCTTCCTTTTCTTCCAAATAAACCAGAAATTTCATTTGTAAATTATAAGCACAAGCCAAAACTTATTCTGTTCAGCATTGAAGACATCAACATGACCGACAAGAATTTCGTGCCCAGTAAAGCTAAGATTCACATTCCAATCTACAGGCAAGCCGAAGAATACTGATCATATTGCCAAAGCATGTTTGCAATAAAAAAAATCTTCAGCAGTTTCGGCAATGCAAACAACTCACAAATCCTAGTTGGTAGTCTTTGTGTATGTAAAATATTTCCCACAAGAAGTTTTTTGAGAATAAGAAGCCAACTAAAGCAGGCTTTGTTTGGTTCTGCATAGTTATTCCATATATGCAAAAGTCTATTGGACAACTAAGAGGCAGGTCAATCAAGGTTCAAGGATTCATTAAGACACTCATATACCTTTCCTGAGCCAGTCAGCATCATATAGCATTAGTTAACAGAGCTATCCTTGAAGCCTGATCCATCTTTCCATCAAATCTCATTGAATAGAAATCGCAATTGAACATAAGAACCTGCAGGTGATCGCAGGAAATAACTAATTGCAGCAGAGTGGCAGATGATACTCCAATAACACTAACAGCCCTATCGGCTCCAGACAAATAATGCAGATCTCTGTGGTAGTGGCGCTGCCTCTGTGACTGAAACCCTGAAATAACAGCACCAAAATGCAAGGCAATGACGCCTCCTGAAACAGAGATATTAGGCACCAAATGGCAGTAATGAGAAACCAATCCCCACACAAAGAATCGTACTGTAATGGCATTGTTAACTGGAGCCCGATTGGGTCTTTGTGGGTATCTGAAAATGCAAATCCAAACACTGAAAGAAATGCCGCCCAGCCTGTGTAAATGGTGGTAAAGAAAGCATCCACTTACAGAGATATAATTACGTCTAGAAATCAGTGAATGTGCACGCCAATAACAGAGATGCTTGGCATCTAAAGGAGAGATTACTTATGCCCAAATAGTAGATATTTAATTGGACGCCCAGCTTCAAATGAAACCAGTAATAATGGTGCCAATGATTGCAACAGTAAACCACCTTCTAGTCACAGAAAAGTTACAGTAGAGAAGACACCCAAATCAGATTGAAAAAATAATTCAATTCACAATACCTCAGCAATGAATTGAATGTGAAACCCAGATTCAAAATGCAATTCCAATTTGCCATACGACAGCAGCAAATTGATTCTCAAATCAAGAGGAATCAGTCCCCAAGAGAATTCACGCTTCAAAACCCTCATAAGAAATTATCAAAAGCAATAGTCAAGAATGAATCTATTTGCTTCATGAAGCCTCTTTTATAATGCAACTTGGCTTCTCCTATACACCTTTCATTAAAGTTGCTTCATCAATACACCTTTCAATTAGAAGCTTCCATCTAACTACTATTTTAAATAAATAACTCTCAAACACATGGCTTCATGAAGACACTATTCACTTAAGAGGCTTTTTCAACACACCATCAAATTCTAACACTTATATGATAAAACTCATTTATTAAGATAAACTTAATAAACAACTTGTAATGTAGAGCTTCACGAATTTACCCAATCAATCACTAAAGAAGCCAAACCACGTAGTGCCTCAAGTTTCAACTGCACTACTAAAAATAGGAATTGCCCACATTTTACTTACTATAAATAGCAGCTCAATCAACAGAGACCTTCAAATCACATTGTCAGCTCACGTGGGTCGCAATAAATTGACTAAGCCTCGCTACAGGATGTTGATGTATAGCGTCTGTAGAAGTAATTTGTCATATGCAAATCTTTATCATACTTATCTGATAATCATTACTATGGTTCTCTCTCTCTCTCTCACACAGACACACATATATACATATACATATACATATACATACATACATACATACATACATACATACATTTATATATATATATATATGTGTGTGTGTGTGTGTGTATGAGTTGTTAATGATTTCATGAACATGCTATTGATACTATTGACAGCAAATTAGGTATTGACAGATTGCCTTGTAATATTATCGATGGCAGTAATATAAAGGCATTGCCAACTGCTTGTGTTAAGCGGTGTTTGTTTAGTGTTAAACTTATCATTAGTTATGCCCCGTAGAGGCATTGGCCACATAGGGTCATGACTCTTCGGGTCATAGCCGTTGCACAACTTATATATGTGTATTGCAGATCGATGGGAAAGACATCTATCCACGGCATCTCAGACCCAGCAATCTGCATCACAATCATTATTAATACTTTCAGTACTTCTCCTCTGTCATCTAATTTGTAGGATCATTAACCTATACAATAAATATTCCATATTAATCAGCAACATACAGAGAAGGAGGTTCAGCATATAAGCAATTCAAAGATCACCATTATTTGAAGGACGACTCTGCACTACTGAGGTACAAGTAAGAGCATCTATTGTTCTTATATTTATTGTAATAGTTTTATCTATCAAAGATCCACAAAACTTAACATGGTATCAAAGCCATTCTGATAAGAAAAGCTATTACTCAGAATAAAATCTAAAATCTTAGATTTCTAAAAAAGGCTAAATTATATTATAAAAATGGTGAATCATGTGAGACTAGAGGTGGAAGTCTATAAACTTTGTAATAATCAAAACCTAGCTCTTAGTCATGAAACTTCAAATTCCACCGAAATTTGGCATAGGAGGCTAGGTCACCTTCACTATCGTGCATAGGAAAAATTGTAAAAGGTTTACCTAATCTCAAAACTGATCACTTAAGCATTTGCAAAGGATGTGCTTTAGGCAAAAATACTAAACAATCATTTCCTAAAAGTGTTAACAAATCTAAATCCATTCTTGAACTGATCCACATTGAGCTTTGCAGTTCTATGTCTGTGCCTTCTCTTAATGGGTGCTACTTCTATGTAATTTTTATTGATGATTACTCCAGAAGAACTTGGATCTATTTTCTGAAATAGAAAGAATAAGTTGAAGTTTTATCAAAATTCAAAGAGTTCAAAGCCTTAGTTGAAAATTAGTCAGGACAGAAAATAAAAACTCTTAAGGTCAGACAATGGAGGTGAATACATATCTGATATTTTAAAGAATTTTTGCATCGCTGTTGGGATTAAGAGGAAGTTTTCTATGCGTTATAATCCTCAGCAGAATGGAGTTGCTGAACGTAAAAATAGATCAATTGTTGAATCTGCCAGAGCAATGATGCACAATCAAAACCTTCATACTTCTTTTTGGGCTAAAGCATCTAACACTGTAGTCTACATTCAAAATAGATGTCTGCACTCAGTATTAGAGAACACCACTCTAGAAGAAGTATTCACAGGCATTAAACCTGATCTAAACCATCTAAGAATATTTGGATGTCCAGTTTATATCCACATTCCTAAATAGAAAAAAAAGAAACTAGAACCTTCTGGAAAGAAGGCGATACTTATTGGATATAGTGAAACAACAAAAGGATATAGGGTCTTCATTACAGGTTAAAGAACAATTGAGATTAGCGGAGATGTGAAATTTGAGGAAGATATTGCCTTTAATATTTCTAGAAACAGTGAAGAATCCGTTACTAAATCTATTCCCGAAGTAAATGAAAATCAACAAGTAAAAATTGAGAGGGAGAATGATATTGAACCATCCTCTTCCACTATGTCTAATCATGAGGATTTTGAAAATGTCAACAATAAAATGAGGCCACTTTGGGCTAGGAAAATGATAGAAGAAAATTAGGTTGAACCTAATGAAGTGATTCGAGAGAGCAAAAGAACAAGAAACCAATCGTGTTATGTTGCATTATTAACTAAACTTATAAAAATAGAACCTTCTAGTGTTAAAGAAGCACTTTCAAATCAGTCTTGGAAAGAAGCAATGATTGAAGAATATAACTCTATATTAAAAAATGATGTATGGGATGTTGTACCAAGACCTAAGAACAAATTAGTTGTTTCTTCCAAATGGCTGTTTGAAATTAAACATGCATCTGATGGCAGCATCGAAGAGTACAAAGCCAGGTTTGTAGCATGGGTTTCTCACATAAAAAAGACATTAATTATAAAGAAACATTTGCTCCAATTGCTAGATATACTTCAGTCAGAACCATCTTGGCTATTGCAGCATCCAAGGGATGGAAGGTTCATCAAATGGATGTCAAAACATTGTTCCTTAATGGCAAAATTGAAGAAGTCGTCTATATTGAGCAACCAAAAGGATTCAACACTCATGATAACAAAACTCATGTTTGTAAATTAAAGAAAGCACTTTATGGTCTCAAACAGCCTCCCAGAGCATGGTATGAAAGGATAGACAACTATCTAATGAAGTTAGGATATTCCAAAAATGAAGCTGATCCCAACTTATACTTCAAAATAGATGGTGATGATATGATTATACTTGTGTTATATGTTGATGATTTGTTGATAACAGGTGAGGAACATCTCCTAAAGAAATGCAAACAGGAACTCACAATAGAGTTTGAAATGAAAGACTTAGGTCTACTTCACTACTTTCTTGGATTAGAAGTGTGGAAACAAGATAACTACATTCTTCTGAATCAAGGAAAATATATAGTCGACATTTTAACAAAATTTGGAATGATGGAATGTAAACCAACTACTACTCTTATGGGAGTAAATCTACACAAGTTGAAGGATGATATGATCAAATCGGAACCTACAGATTCTTCTTACTATAGACATATTATTGCATCTTTAATGTATTTGGTGAATACTTGTCCTGACATATGCTATGCTACTAACATATTGAGTCATTTATGTGTGCACTAAAGAAGATACATCTACTTGCAGCTAAATATATTTTGAGATATTTAAAGGGTACTATTGAAATGAAAATCAAATATGATAGAGTCAAACATCGAACTTCATGGATATTCTGATTCTGAGTGGGCAAGCAGTCCTATTGAACGTAAGAGTACTTCTGGATATTGCTTCAATCTAGGATCTGGTTTGGTTTCTTGGTTCAACAAAAAATAGACTTTAGTTGCATTAAGTTCTACCGAAGCAGAATACATTGCATCCTCTTTGGGTGCTAGAGAAGCAGTATGGCTATGGAAGTTGTTAGCAGATTTGTTCAAAAGACCTTTGAAGCCCATTGTGATTCATTTTGATAATCAAAGTTGCATCAAGCTTTCCAATAATCCAGATTTTCACAATCACTCCAAACATATTGAAATTCCTTACCACTACATTCGAGATATGGTGAATTGAGGAATCATTCAACTGGAGTACATCTGTACAAATGAGCAAACAATTGATATCTTTACTAAGCCTCTTGCTAAAGTGAAGTTGAAATACTTCAGAGAAAAACTTGGTATGATTAATTTGTAATATTGAATATTGAATTAATTTTTTAAATTCATGTGAGTTTATGCTTCTATTATTGTTTAGTCGCATCAGATATGTAATGAAAGGTGACAATCTTTCATGGACATATTTATTTAGAAGGTAATTATTTGCAAGGTGACGATCTTGCAAATGATAGGTCTATTATCATGGACATCTCTAGATATTGCTTTGCGCAATCAGAGATTATAGATAACGAACTTATTTGTTATCATGGACATCTCTAGATATTGGTTCGGGCAATTAGAGATCATGAGTAACAAATTTTTATGTTATTACTATGGACATCTCTAGATATTGCTTCATGCAATTAGAGATCATAGATAACATATTCATTATGATTACTCTAGATATTGTTTCAGACAATTAGAGATTATGATGTACATTATGATAGTGTTCCTAGCTTGGTGATTTTTTATTATCTGACTAGTCACTATTTTAGAGTGTTAATATTAGATAAAGTAATTAGATATTCTATTTTGAAATCTAAGGTATATTACTTATCCCTTGCTAAGAGGGAGTGTTGATGTATAGCATCTGTAGAAGTAATCTGTCATATGCAAATCTGTATCATACTTATTTGATATTCATTACTATGGTTCTCTCTCTCTCTCTCTCTCTCACACACACACACACACACACACACACACACACACACATACATATATGTATATGAGTTGTTAATGATTTCATGAACATGCGATTGATACTATTGACGGCAGATTAGGTATCAACAGATTGCCTTGTAATATTGTCAATGATAGTAATATAAAGGCATTGCTGACTGCTTGTGTCAAGCGGTGTTTGTTTAGTGTTAAACTTATCATTAGTGATGCCCCACAGAGGCATGACTCTACGGGTCATAACCGTTGCACAACTTATATATGTGTATTGTAGATCGATGGGAAAGACATCTATCCACGGCATCTCAAACCTAGCGATCTTCATCACAATCATTATTAATACTTTTAGTACTTCTTTGTCGTCTTATTTGCAGGATCATTAACCTATACAGTGTATATTCCATATTAATTAGCAACATACAGAGAAGGAGATTCAACATAGAAGCAATTCAAAGATCACCATTATTTGAAGGAGGACTCTGCACTACTAAGGTACAAGTAAGAGCATCTATTGTTCTCATATTTATTGTAATAGTTTTATCTATCAAAGATCCACAAAACTTAACACAGGAGCCTGCTAAAATGGGGACATTATAGTATTGTTAGGATAGTTGAGAGTGGTTTTAGGTTCATAGGAGTTATAATAAAGATTTTAGATTTTGGAAGATTCTAAAAAATTCCATACTTAAATAAATTTCAAGAATCAACGTGCCTCTATGAGTGTTATTTGCCACAACTTTTCTTGCAAGAATCAACATGCCTCTATGAGTGTTATTTGCCACAACTTTTCTTGACTTTCCGAGATAAAATTGAAGCCAAACCAAGGATTTTTCAAAAGATTCTAACTCATTTAATGACAAATCCATTGGTTTAAACCTGAAATCCTTGTCTAGCTTGGCCTACCTCTCTTATATCCTTGATTGTCCTGACTACCCAACGAGCCAAAGTTGGTCAAAGTCATCTTTTAGACCAGAGACTTGAAAATTGCCACCAAGATTGCTTGAGACCATGACACCTAATGAGAAAGCAAAAAGAGGGGGTCCCCATTTGTGATGGGGCAATATGTAAATACCTCACAAGAACAAGTTTGATTGTAGATGTTTATTTAGATTGCACCAATATTGGGGATTTAGATGATTGTTTACAATATGAAAATCCTTCGTTACCTTAAGAGATCGCATTGTGTTCTGTTTAGTTGTTTACACATGGTGAAATAAAGCTTGGATTAAGAAATATCCAAACACTAGCCATTGTTATCATTGTCAAAGGTGAGCACAATTTCACATTTGAGAGGATTTTTTATTTTGTTTGAAGATTTTTACTCTTTTATTGAAGATTTCTTTGTTTTAACCAAGGACTTACACTCTTAAACTTGAAATTACATGTTTTCATAAGGATTTTCATTTTCAAACTTGGATTTCATATTTTGATTAGGAACATTTTATTTCTTGTCTTGGAATTCATCTTTCAAATAATTTTTTTTCTTTCCTTTCACGCAAGGATTTTCGTTCTTCAATCTTAAGTAGTTTTTGTCTCTCGTCTCCTCTCAATGTTAAGGATTTTTAACTTAATTGCTTCCTTTAGGATGGAAATTTCATTCTCTCAAAGACAAATTTTGTTGGTGCCCAAATCAACAGATTGGCAATCCTACGAGCTTGCCTACTCAAGGATTGGATTTTCCAACTAATTTGTCCAACTAACGGGAGTGATCAGTTACGATCCTCCTCCCTTGCACTTTAGGCTCTGCAAAACTTTGGGTGTGGGCCTATTCCTCCACCTTAATCTATTGGTTGGAGGCTTTTTATAGCATGTAACAATTCTGTAAAGTTTATAAATTGACTTCCCTCAAGATGGTAAATTACGTTCTTGAGTAGTAGATTAGATCTTGTTATAAAGTTGTGAAAATTGTTTGATTGCTTTATGTATACCATGAAAATGAGCCAATAGCTCTTATTGAAATAGATAATCAAATTACCTTAGGCTTGATCGGAGTCCCTCTTCAATAGACCCGTGCCTTATACATCAAAGTTGCAAATGTATGTGAAAGATATACATAAGTTTGTGAGACAGTATTGCACCATCAACTAAATGTTTTGTATATGCTTAGAAGATTTAAACTTTTTACAACCAGTCTATTAATTTTAACTTTATTAAAAAAGCCAACAAGACAGATCAAAATGTGATAACCATTGTTTTAATCTGATATTCAAATCATCTCCACATAAGATTACACATGTAGAATTTATTTGAAAAGAATAAATATCACAAAGAATTTACCTGTTCACAAATTCTATTGCACACTTCTGAAAATAAAAAGCAATTGAATCATATTGATAGAGCAATTATCATGTCCACTGGATAATACATCAATCTTTCAGTGAGGTGATTTTTGAAATAGCATCTCAAGAAAGAATTGTAGAAATTTTATCTAGTATCTGTTGTATCACTATCATATCTCTATTAACAAAATGATCCTATATTTATAGACAAGGATCAAGTTACAACAAAACATAACATAACATAACATTATAAAACCTAAGATGTCATTACATTAGTCCCCAAGAAGGATACCACATTTCTAGACATGTTTAAGGTACCCTCTAGATTGGTAAGTGTCTGCATCGTGTATGGTATCCTTGATGACAATCTCCATTTTGATCGTGCGTGCCATGTATGATGTAGCACCCTCCAATTCTTTCTTGTTAGTATGTGCAACATCTAAGGCTTTGGCAAGGATCCCTTAGCACTCGTTCAACCATTGATCTTTGTCTGTTAATTCCCTCTTATTATCCACTGGGTTGGGCACACCTTCTGATTTTCGTAGTGATAAGGATGTCTAGCCTAAAAAATTCATCTAGTGCATCAACAACAACAATAAATTGGTTCCCTTGTTCATCTAATATACATCTATTTTCACTATCATAATGTGCTACCAACAGTATGAGCGATTCAACACTGAAAAACACATTTGACATTACCAACTTTCCCAAATTCATCGTCCAAGGGTTACTAAGAGGAGGAGGCTTGTCTCTTCCTAAATAATGAAATAGAAACAATTCATATCCTCTTGCCTTTGTCCACACATCTCCTACAAATTTGTATTTGTCCTCCAATCTATCTCTTTCCGAAAAATGTTGTTTGGACCTCCTTGACCTAGGGCTTGGCGCTAGCATTTGGTCAATTACGTCTTGGTTTAATTTTATGCTTTGGCTCGTCTCTGCATCTTTTACCTTATTTCCTTTAGATCCAACACTTTTAGCAGGCCTCTTTCTGCTGATTTTCCTCAAGGATTCCATGTTTGTAGAACCAAAGACTGCCAAATTTTCATCTCTGTAAATTCAAATACCCTTTTGCAAATTCCTGTGCGTTTTGTTTTTATCTTGACAACATAACATGTCGGCTTAATGATTCATATAATCTTTTAATTGAAACAAAAGCTTTTGTTAGACAATAGTTATTTGATCTCTTTTTTTGTGTGAGCTCTTATGTCTGCTTTTTGTACATTTATTGCAAAATTTCTTGGGAATTAAGTTGATATGACAATGGTCTCATATCGGATAAGAACCATCCAATAAAACTTTTCCCTTTCGCTGCCATCGTCATAGCTTTCCCAAAGATCATTTGGTGTGCTCATTGGTATAAGTCAACTGATCATCCCATCGGGTGTCGATGTATCTTCTGGATTGCTATCCTGCTAGTGAAATCCTATTCCAATGCTCATGTATTGGTATAACTCATTCGATATTCAAACTGATCAATTGGCATATGTCTTCTCTACGATTGTACAAATCGACATTCAATATTTTTATCAGTATAACTTGTTTCTTTTCTTCACATGTCGGTATAAATTATTCCGATAATTTCATTGGGTCTTGGAATAAGTTTAATTTTGTTTTCATGTAGTGCAAAGTTATCTTGATGATCGTTCAGAGTCATTTTGATATGTTTCAATTGTTTACATGCCATCATATTGCCATATGTTATCCCAATGTGTCTATCGGGTATTAGAGAAGTATTTATTTAGTTTCGCCGACTTTGTTAGATATTCTGATAACCTTTATCAGGGTGAATTTTTCTAATGATCTTTCTTTTCCTTCTGGGATTTCCATCGGTGGAGGTTATTTTGACCGATTCCATCGGATTCCATTATGTGTCGATATGACTTAGAATTTATTTCTCCAATAGTGTAAGTTATTCCGATGGGATTATTGTGATACATTATTCAGATATTAGCCTTTTGATTGCTCATTTTGTTGTCGGTACATGTCTTACTAATATTTTGCATATCTTGCTTGTAGACAACTTTTCAGAGTATGTCATCCTGATCATTCTGTCCACCTTGGTTTGTCTACATAACATCAGAGCGGGCTTTTGTTCTATCAAGAACTCCATCGGTATAGCTATAGAGAACTCCCCATGCTTTGAATTGAAGACCAAAATTGATTGTTTCAATGCCCAGGTTCCATGCCAATGCCTATATGTCATTCCAATAGGATGAACTTTTAGGGCTTCAACATATATAGATCCAATGCCTTGTCCATTTGTCCATATCATCTTATACCTACACATAGACAACACCACACTAACTATTCTCATGTTAAAAGTAAATGTCATCAATCCATTTGGTCATATATCAAGACATTATAAGTAAGAAAAAGTAATCTAGAATTGCATTAAGGAAAAACAAAATGAAAATTTACATGCTAACAAATTGACTTCATAAGTTCGAAAATAGTACATGGAGAGGGACTAGTAGGCCAGAGATTTTTCTCAGGCAAGGAGTTTATCACCTGAACTTTGGGCTTTCCTTCTCCAATTAAGGGTTTTCCGATTCTCACTATGAAAATTCTTTTCCTACTAAGGACAACTTTGAAATTCCTTATTTTTCTTGGGACTCCAAGGTGTCATGGATTTTTATCTTTTGATCATTACTTTAACTTATGCAAGGATTGAAGGGATAACTTGACCTAGAGGTGGATTTTCTGAAGCAAATCCTCTTCGAAAATGGATTTTGTTATTGTAATTTATTCCTTAGAAAATTTCTGGATTTCATATCTCGATTTAGGGCTTACCGACTTGACTCATACATTCCTCAATAGCGAGGACTCTTAAGAAACCCCCAAAAATATTGCCAAGCTAAGCATAACTATGTTAAACACTACGCTAGAAAGCGAAGAAAGGGGGTTCCCATTTGCAATGGGGCATGTGTGTTTACAACACAAGTAGGCCATCCTAGAGTTGACCATAATGGCTCCTAGGACCAAATGCTTGTGCGTAAAAGAGACGAGGAGCCCGCTTATGACCTACTACTAACTATAGAAGAAGGTATGTGTTTTCTGAGAAATGAGGCAGGATAAGGAAAGCATCTACAAGTCACTAAATAAGAGGGCTGTTGTAGACTCCTCTTGGACTTGGTGTAGACCCATCATGTCTCTTCATCCAAACCCTTATATGTTTGTGGAGCATTATTGATAATATAGGAACATGGTGTGGTTTGGCTAACCCTAATTGAATACACATGTGTATATCTGTATATATTGTTTATGATTGTAGGGTTCAAGCTTTGGGGGGCATTGTTTCAGAGATATTTAATTAGTAAGATGTAACCCAAACCCTAATTTGTTGCAATTGTAATTCTAGGGCAATTCAGGAAGGAGACATTACAATAGTATATTACTTTCAATCACAAATAAGGTTGAGGCTACTGGGAAACCTTGTCTGATAGACCATTGTCAAAAAATGAGCTCTGTAAGTTCTCCATCCACCTCAATCCAAGTAGAGGAGCTGGTAAAATGAATATTTATCCATTTGCAAAATTCGGCAATTTGGATTGTTCTTTGGTTCTGAGTTCTGTAGTGAAGTAATGGATAGTTTGCTATTCATCCAGACGATTGAAAATACATTTCTTGGCCTTGTAATCAAGTATGCAATGAATTCTGTAATTCTGGTTTTCAGTGTAATACTTGCAATCTGATTTATAATGGTATTTGATATGATTTGATGCAAAGAAATGTCTATTCTCTTCTATGTAATGTTTATTCAATGTTTTGGATAACAACATGATGTGTGGCACTTGAAACAAAAAACACATTCTGTATCTCTGTGTTATTCTATCAACAGAACACAAAAAAAATATAAAAAAATCAGTGTTGAACATTTTACCAAACAAATCAAAACCATTAATCAATGGTTTAGTGATACATTCACTATTGTGCATTTATGATTTTGAATTTTGTTAACTAGGAAATCAATCTTAAGTGAATCTTAAGTGAACTTATTTCAACCGTGTCATGCTTGCTCAACCAAATCAGTCATAAGGGGTTCCATGTAGTGAGTTTTTCTTGACTTTGTGTTAACTTTAGAGGTCAACTAAACAATTTGGATTTAGCTGTTCATTTTGTTTGATTTAGATACCTTTTAAGATATACCCTTAGAAACATTGTCCTGATTTTAAGCTAGGAGAAATAACCCACTTTTGTAGAGTTGTCCTTGAAGAACAATATATCCCTCTTTCTTCAGATCTCCATCCCTCAGTACCCGTCTTGCCTCCTCCTTGATCTGTGGATGAGTAAGTTTTACTTTCATGATGACAAATCCGACCTCGAAAGTGAAAATATGTTTGAGGAAGTGGACCAGTAGTTTTGGGACTCAACGTAATTGAGGCACGAATAGAGGATCTGTTGCTCAAAGGTTTGGAAACAATTTATCATGTCATAAAATCTTACAGCAGTACTGCCTTGAAGCATGTAAAAATTAATAATAGACGATTTATTCCTAGGGAAGATTGAGTTTTGGATAGATTTGTGCGAGATTTGTTCCAAATGTTTGAAGTCAATTTTGACCTTATCATTTACAAAGTTATTTTCAAGGATAAAGGTAAAATGCTTCCTACAGGTGTTTGGAGGTTACTGTGTCAAAAATGAAAAATTGGAAATAGGTTTCGAAGCCTTTTTTTTATGGAAAATATCTGCAACCCATTTCAAAATAATCATTGACTTATACACATTTATGAAAAATATGTGTTTGTGCCTTTGTCAGGAAGATCAAATATTTTTGCAACCTTATTTGCAAATTTGTGAAATTGACAAGACACATTGTACACACAATGAGAGGGAAAATAGCTTTCATGTAATGATCTCTAGTGGGTTGGCTCAGAATTATCGAACTTTGGCTATGGGCATTTCATCAAACAGTTGCTATGTGAACTAGTCTTTAGGCAAAAGTACAATTGCATTCCCAAACTACTGTCTCTTTGAACTAATACTGATAAGAGGATATACCAATCCATTTTACCCAGAACTCAACTAAATAGAGAACCAGCAACTTGAAACACATTAATAATGCCAACATTTCTTATTAAAGTTTTACTAAACTGATGACAGAATCACAGTCCTGTATACAAGATTACAATGTGCAGAACTAAGCAATTACGGGGGAAAGAATAATGACAGGCCCGTGATTTTCTATGTATGCTGGTATGGTGGTCAGAACCTGAAGTGGAGATACGACCCGATGTCACTTCCAAGATTCAGCCAGCTTGCTGTCTACCAATGCATACTATCTCCCAAATCCGCCGTACTGTATTACCTTCACATCTTCCATATTCTATGCCGCTACAGTCATGGTTACTGCTTGTGACCTGTGAATGCTGAACCCAACCTGCTGCTGGTGCAAGCCTGTGAGCCACTGCCTATCTCAAACCTGTCTGGAAATCATGTTACCACTGTGGTTTACTCCTCTGAGTATCTCTGCCCTGTCCGCTTGGGATGAAGTTCCTCTGCTACTGACCCTTCGTTCTGATATGCAGATATTAACCAACCTTTGACTGTTGCTCATCCCCAGTATCCAAAATACATACCCAGATTATGCTCAATCGCTCTATTGAATTCAATATCAAAACCTGTTACTTGCTCTGTCTTCCAAAAATGTATCCACTTACTGTTATCTCAGAACCTGTACGTGAATGCTAGGCTTGCGTCTAGTATCACTACTTTCCTTAAGGGATTTTGTCCTTAGGAATAATCCAGTCACTCTTAAGTGACCATTAGGATTTGAAGAATTATCATATATTCATTCATTGTGTTCTTTCCCAAGATGAAGTCTCATATTTATAACCTCGAAGTGAGGGAAAAGTGTTGGAATAAGAGTTGTGGGATAAAACACCAATTTCGTCTTCTAGTCACTTAAGTCACTTTATAAAGAGAATGACTTTTAAAACTTAAAGTAACTTTATTAAAGTACTTTAATACATTAAATGACGAACTTAAGACAAATTTTCCTTTGTGACTGGCATGCATCCTTACTGGTAATGCCATTAATCTATTCAGATGTGGAGATAGATTAAATAGGCGCTAAAAGAACTAGCACAAAAGAGGGGACATGACATTTCAAGTGAAGCAACAAAGGAATAAAAGCTTCGATGAAAAAAGGGACCTATTGCAAGAACCCTAATGTTGGTGTGTCTATTTTTAGAGAAGGGTTTCATAATTACAGTTAGACATCTGAGCATGTCTTTGTTGGTCATCCTTGTGCAAAAGTGTCTTGAAGGAATTGAACAACCAATTTCTTTTGTGATCTGCAAACTAAAAACGACAAGAATTGAATTATTCATGGATTGAGAAACACAACAATAAGGTAATTGATCGATTTTGGTTCTATATTCTCTACTCATGTATAATGACAACACTACCTGAGCTAGCTGTAGAGTTGGTTCTTGCTCGACAAGAGTTGGGATAAAATGAGGATTATGAATAAAAGTACATAGGGATTTGCTTTAGATCTCAAACCAAAAAATTGGGTGGAGGAAGAAGATTATACCAAATTGTTGCTGAAAACAAGATGAGATTGATGGATAGTTAGAAGAGGGAACATGAAAAAGCCATTCCCTATGTTTTCTTTAGAGAGACCAAGGATAAATGGTATAATTGAGAGATGAAATAAGTTGTCATTTGGATACGAAATAGAGATGAAATTAAGAACTGCTAAGTTTGTAGGATAATGTTGTTTTAAAGAAAGGTTTGTGTGGCAAGATGGTGCATTGATAAAGTATAATAGAAATAGACACTTCAGGCCACACACAATAGGGCTTGTGCAGGCCATTGTTCATTTTAAATGACTAGTTTCAAGATCCTTTGAGCATGCAATTACTGGTTGAATCTATTCGAGTATCTTTTAAGAAAGTATTATTAGAAAGGAAATCTTTAAAAAATTTAAAATTGTACTGTTGTGATGTAGGAGCATCCTGGGTCAAAGGCAATTGGCATCACCAAATTTTTTTTTTCAATTTTTTTTGCTTCCATTCTATTTTTTAAAATTTTCAATCTTTGCAAATTCTAAAGAGAATGCAAGATCTTTTGTGATTGCAAGCTCTATTAATTAAATATTAAAATTACATATTCACAAAAAAGGGGTCAAGGGATACAAGATCACCCCGTGAGAGTTCAAACTACAGAGCTGGAAATATTAACAATTATTCATAAAGAAATAAAATAAGAATAGCCCCAGGCGGATAAAGTAGTGCTAGCCGAGGGAGGTGGCTCCTGTCGATCATGAAACCCCCATGCATTAGTGGGGTTGGAGGGTGGCTCAGGGGGAGCCCACCCGTTATCAGTAGCAACAACAACAATTTTTTCTGTCTCTCTCTGCACTGGGTGGTGAAATTGCTCGGTCTAGGTAGGGGATTGACCATTTGGGGTTAGTAGCAGGTATAGGCTAACCAAGAATAGCAGGAGCAACAGGAGGAGCATCCGGCGACAAGCCCAAGCCATGCCGTGGAGAGGCAGAGCAACGACGGAGAACATCCCAGTCATTGGGAGAGTGGTGAGGGACCTGGGAATGCGACGTCTGGGAGCTATGCCCTCGACAGCGACCACGGGGTGGAGTCTTATCCACCAAAGCGGAATCCAACAGCACCCAGGCAAACATACATGACGCATTGGCCCAATCATTGAGAAGCTCATGCTGGTGGGCCATGTCTAGAGCCACTTTGTTGGCTTGTATTTGAATCAGTAGCATTACATTATCACATATGCAAGCCTTAATATACATAGCAATATTTATATCTAGAAAATTGTGTGTAAAAAGCACAACATTTCTATCTTTCCAAAGAGTGTAATGTTCCCGTCATAAAATAAATAAATAATCAAAGCATTGTTTATGGGCCGATTGATTTGGTATGTCTTGGACCCATTTTTATTTTTAATTGTTTCCGTAGGTGTTGACATTGACTTTGTAAACCCTCGAGAGTTCCTTTGAAGGGGATTTAAGCACGACATGTAGGTAGTAGTTGTCATGCAATTTGAATTATTTTTATTGTATTGCAATTTATGTTGGAATTCTGTATTGTTCACCAGTTTGTAAATGGAAGATTTTCCTTACTTGGCTTTTCCGATTTCAGTGGGATTCAATCCTCACCCTATTCTGTCTTTGTATTACTTGCTTGGATCTAGCAAATCCGTGCACCATCTTTGTTTGCAATTATAAATATTGTTCAATGAAACTTCATCAATTCTATTGGCATCCATCTTGTTCTAGTGATTTAGGGTATACACATATTTAATATCATTGATTTACAACATTTTTATCTATTCATTGGCATAGGAGGAATTGGCAAATTGACACCTTGAGTAGTTGTATGACATCCACCATACGGTCTCACTACATGACAATCCAGTCTCACCATATGGTCAAGAAGCACCTCCACTCGACGTCTCAGTCTTGGCTACTGTATGAACATCCTTCTCAGGCCGTACGGAAAACTTATTCTCTCTCCACCGTATGGGATAGCCCCACCCTATGGCCAAGCAGTACACCCTTCACCATACAGTCAAGCAGTGTCCTTGTTCCCCCTGTATGGTCAACCTAAACATCATCGTACGACCAACACATCTCATACTTTACGAACATCATTTGATTGTGTTTCGTGTTTTTTGAAGCTTACTTCTGGGTTTGGGTACTAATCAATGTGCAACTAGGAATGAAACATTATAGTGGTATTAGAGCCATAAAACTTGCCAGCCTGTGGACAGTGAATGAAAGTTTATAGCCGGAAAAGGAGAGATCCCACTTAGTTGATAGAATGGCAGATCAAGAACCCACTCCTACTGAAGTCATGGCACTATTGAGGGATATTTCGAGGAATCAGGCACAGATCAATGACACTTAGCTACTCATGGAAGAAACTCTTTGGAAATTGGCAAACAATAAGATATCTGGGGAACGAAATGGTCATAGTATTGACTCGGTCTTGGGAAAGGAATATTTGTTGAATAACATGAATCGGTTTTTGCAAATGTAATTACACTGCTATTGTTATAAGTATGTTCCACATGCAGATCCCAATCTCTTATAAATATAATAGTAGGAGACATGTCTCATGAAGAGACATGTCTCTATGATTAATCATTATTAGTTGATATATGTTAATAATATAAATCACAATATAATATATGTATTATATATATATATATATGTAGTATAATTATAATATTATATATATGATATATATATCAACATTGTATCTTATGATTAAATCAATTTGACTGAAGCTATAATCTTAATGCCCCCTCTTAGCTAGGGAGGATTTGTAGAACACATTATGCGCTCAAGTATATGAAGAGATATCATCTTTGTATGATATTCAATTCACTATAAGGCTGAATTTCTCAACACTCCCTCTATAGCAAAAAGAATTGAAGCAATTATAATACAAGATTTGAACACCATTTTAAGTGTGGTCTATGTTTACTGCATAGATTAATTGATTGATGCACACAGACAATGAATAAGAACAACAACTGCAGTACTCCTTTATTCGCATATGCCAACAGGTTACATACGGAGCATAAGATTAGATAAGATGATTTATAATGATCCCAAACGGGGTATAAATACTACCCGCTGAACCTTCCCGAAGGGGTCCGTCGGCTACATGACAATACTAATCTACCCGTCGGCTACAAAAAATTTACTGACGAAAACACCCTATCGGCTATAGTTTCTACCAACGACATCATCCTCCCCAAAAGAAAAAGTCGTCTGTGGACGACAATTACAAAATACAATTACAACATATCCAGGATAGATTAACAAAACATAATACACTAATTAGTCTTCCAAAATATGTTGCATTTGTAGCCTCTGCGAACACGATATTGTCTCCTTTACTTAAGCTGACCTTGATAGCCACCTATGCTGCCAAATCTAGGTACATTGAGCCAAGTGTCACTGAACTGCCTTCAACTGGATGATCAACTCCTCCCGAGCTCTCTATGCATCCACCAAGACAGCTTCACGTCCAACACCTACTCCAAGTGCCTCCGGTACACAGACACTCCATGCCTGTAGCAACTCTAGGTCTCATCAACTGGTCACACTTCTCACAACTGATAATCGTAGCGATTGGGGGTCTAGGGGGCAATGCCCTCAGTGGGGTCGCCGCCAAGACCAAATTAGCACTCCGAAACCCACACAAAACTGCATGGAACAGTATTTCTCTCATTTTCTTCCGATTCCACACTCTTTCTGGCAACTGCCTATCTCTCTATCACTCCTAACTGCTCCGATGCTTTTTCCTTCATAATGCAAGGTTTCTATTGGTTTCGCCTTCCCGCGGAGAATGCAAACACCCAAACTTATTCCCTACCCTCAAATCAAAGAGAACATCCACGCATAGCTGCTCTGAAAACAACCTTGGAGATGCCGCGGGTAACAAAAGGCAAGCAACACTGTTGCAAAAGACCAGACGCGGAAGATGTAATGCTTGCGGAAGAAAAGAATACCACCGCGGGAGAAGGAAGATGCCACCGTGAGAGATTAGGAACGGCGTTCGTGGGAAAAAACGAAGCCGTAAACTTGCCACCTGTCTGCAGAAATGAAGAAGGCAAGGTGCGAGGGGAACACAGCCCGTGGGAGGATAAGCTTCCGTGGGAAAGTAAGACCATCCGCAGAAGAAGTATAACCCAAGGCGTCCGTGGAGAAAACCAATAACGCGGAAATTAGAGGAACATCCGCAGGAAGACACATTCGTGGGGAGCAGGGATATCCGCGAAAGGCAAAGACAAATGCCCATGGAAGATGTAGAATGCAAGCCCCAGAAAAAAATCCAAGGCATCCGCCAGAGGAGCTTCAAACAGACTGTCTGCGGAAAACATGACCTACCCGTGGGGTTAGCACCCACGGGTAATCGTGGAACCACTTGTGGAAAGCTGTCCGCGGGACAACCTGTCCACGGAGCAGTAGAACACGGGGTGTGCCTGTGGGCACACTTTTGCTCACTCACTTTTCTCTCTTTTTAAAAAAAAAATTCTTTTTCTCTTTCTTTTTTTTTTCATTTTTTTTTTTTGCTTTTTCATTTTTTTTGTCCATAACTCTTTTTTTTTTCTCTCTAACAAAAAATACAAGTGCTCAATTTTCCTTCCCGACCTCACCAGCCTGCGACGACGAGGGAGACGGTCGGGCTTGGTCATTCTGCAACGACGATGAGCTCTTCCTTGCATGGTATATCTTCAGTTTCGATCCTTTGACGACCTCAAGCACTTCTTGTCCATTGAAGGTCCACAATTTTATTGCTCCATTATCGCCTACCTCCCGAATATGGCATGGTCCGACCCATCTGACCTTAAACTTTCCTGGTTTAATCTCGTTCCAACCATCGTACTTGAGTACCAACTGCCCCGGCTGAAACCTATTGAGTTTGAGATGTTTATTGTGCCACGCCTTGCGTCTATTCTGTATCACCTTTGTGGCCTATTGTGTCTGTGGTCGTCGCTCATCTAGATTATTTCTTTGCTATCGGTACCCTTCAACTAGTTTTATGATGTGGTGTATTCTTTTCTTTCTGTGCGGTCCATTCACCATGTACCGGACAGTGGGATCTTTCTTTTTTTGGGTTTGGACTGTATATTCTTCCCCTCAGCTTCGGACGTAACCGCCTTTCTTTCTTCCACTTTTCTGTATTCCTTCGGACATTCATTTTCCTTTATTTTCTCACTTTCATTGACCCTTAACATATTACAACTCGGAAACAATTCGTAGTCTTCTATCTGCCACTGGAAAAGGCCATTCATTGAATCTAGGTCGTCGTCATTCGATCCTCCTCCTAGTCTCAATACTCCTTCATCCGGTTCCATTCTCTTTCCTTCGTCGTAACTTTCGCCTTCACCTTCTGAGTCTGACGACGCTGCGTCCTCTCCTACCATTTGTGTGCTCAGGTCAATTATAAATCTTTTGCCTCCGCGCTCCATTGATAGGGTATTTCGTTTCCAGTCATGTTTTACTTTTGTTTGCACCAACCAATTTCGTCCCAAAATAGCATCATATCCTTTTCTTTTCAATGGAATGACTACGAAGTCCAATAAAAATGGTTGCATTCCAATAGTTATTGGTTGCACCCTCAAGGTTCCCAATGGTTTGATCCTGTGCTGGTTTGCTGTGAGCAGTTGGAATGTAGGTGGCCACAACGTCGACTTTCCCAACTTCTTCCAAGTATCCTTCGATAACACATTCACGCCGGACCCTCCGTCGACAATTGTGTCTGTCAGAACATTTTCCAAAATCTCCATCTCAACGACCGCCGGATGCCTTCCCGTTGTGAGTGTCAGAAGCATTGGATCTGTTGCCATTGTTTAACTACTGTCCCTTCCTATTTCCTTCGTTGCTTTCGGAAGTGGTGTAGAATTCAGAATGGCTGTCCGTAACTGGGGCATTGTGAGAAGGTCACTTAATTTGATCGAGACTTCCCATTTGCATCACCTGCTTTATTATGTTTTGCTCAGTGCAGTTCCTCGTTGAGGTGTCAATGGTGTCCTTCAACTGATGTAATGTCCCCTCTTTAGTTCGACATGGCATTGATCATGGATTTGTCTATTCCAGACTCTCGTAGGCAAATGGTGTGGAAAGAGAGTCAATTCTGCGGATCAGATAGTCATATCTTGCTCTTGAAGAGGTGTTAAGAGGTTATATTTTATCATTATGTGATATTGGGGCCCACATGTTATAATTTTAATTTGAGTTGCACTTTTTATTTTATAAAATTACTTTATTATAAAAAGTGCATTATAATGAGAAATTATAAAGGATGTTTCTAGAAGTTCTAGCAACTTCTTAGAAAAGTGAATAAATAGAGGGCTGGGCCTCTCATTTGGACATGCTTGGATTGGAGAACTCTTCTACTTCTTCATTGTGAAGACATTTGTGGACTTTGGATCTGCAAATTATTCGATCTTTGGGAACGAATCACTCCCTTGGATTGGCGACTTTGAGGGTGTGAAATATCACCTGAATTGTTGCATAATTGGAGTTGGTATTCAGCCATCTCATTGGAGCTTATTGAGAATTCGTTGTTAGGGTTCGTTTTTGGTTGGAATAAGGATTTCAGATTTGCCCTATCATTGGAGAAGCATTTGACAAGAATTTGAAGACAGAATAAGTGCATTTTCAGAATTGGCAAAGCAGGGTTCGGAACCACATAATTGCTCATATCTCCTCAACCCCGTGGAGTTATTTTTTATGGTTTTACAGGGTTACTACCTAACCCTAGGCGCCCATTTTCCTTGCATTTGCGGGTCCCAAAACCCTAATATTATTTTATTTCAGCAGCCGTACAGGTACGGCCTGGTACGGCCTTGCTAGTTTGGGCAGCAGCAGCAAATTAAGGACAGTTTGGGGGTGCGGTTGGAGGTCTTCATCAACGATCTGCAGCAAAACGTGGTGTTCTTCCATAGTTCTTCAAACCAGGTTCTTGCATTCTGAAATATATGTCAATTTTTGGGTAAATTTGCTGTCATACAGTCATTGTAATAATCAGTCCAGAATTGGTAATAAAATAATTTCAGAATTTATTGCATTGTAATTGAAATATAGTTCAATGGCCTTATATATATTGTAATTCTGTGATTATATTCTGAAAGTATCAAATCTGAAATTACCATATTCTGAATATTGTTACTGTTACACACCAAGTGTTTGACAAAATTCCTAAGTTCAGTTTGAGGGTTTCTGTGGCCTTTATAGAGAGGGTCATTACAGTGGTATCAGAGCTATAAGTCCTGCCATCCTGTGGAGGTCTTATAGGGAATTTGGAACAGCTGGATAGGAGGGAAAGTGTTTGACGAAATGTCAAAACACTAAAAATCAGAGCATGCGACAAAGGCCTTATAATTTCCGCAATACCAAAGCAAGACAAGATAGGATTTTTGACCTGCAGAGCGAACGGTCTAGCTCATCTATCCAGGTGGACATAGAATCCAGTCATACAGACACAGGGGAGGTATTTTTTGATCAAGACTACGACTACAATATGGATAGAGGCGGGAATGCCGGTCCAGATCCGCAAGAGGAAAGATTTTTATAGTTATTAGACACCCTGGCACAGGGACAGCGATTAGCCGAACAAAGAGCACAAGAACAGAATCAGAGAATGGAGCTTATGATGCAGAGGATGGCTCGACAAATGGGGTTGAACGCTAACATAGGTGGAGGAAATAATCAGAATGGTCACAATCAGAATGGGAATAATCAGGATGAGAGACATAATGGAGGCGAACAAATTGGGAACAATTTCGGTCATGCCCCCCAGCAAGCTCGGACAGTAAGTTCGAGGCCTATGATTCCTACGTTCCTTCCTAGAGCTCCAGAGCAGCCGGTACCAGAACCCCAGATCACTGACATACAGGATCAGTTGAGGAGAGATTGGGAAGCAGGAGGACCAGATTTTACAGCTGCAATCACCTTTAGAGAGTATATGGATGTGCGGATGAAGCATATGCCCCGTGGACAAGACAGGACTCAGAACTATGAGCTACGAAAGAAAGTAGGAAAACTACAGTTACCATATTATGATGGCTCGGGGAAGTCTACAGCAAAAGCTTGGGTTCAAAAGCTTGACACATACTTTCAATTGAATCCTATGTTTGAGGAAGAAGCTATTAAGTATGCAGCAATTCACCTGGATGGGTTAGCACACGAATGGTGGCATCATGGTATGATCACTATGGGTCATGCACACATTACCTCATATGTGGAGTTTACGGAGAGACTGATTGAACGTTTTGATAAGAAAGATCCAGAACTCCATTTCAAGGAATTAGCTCAGCTTAAACAGTGGGGCTCATTGGAAACATACATTTCAGAGTTTCAGAAACTTGCAGTGTTAGTAACAGATTTATCTGAACGAAGGCTATTGGTTTTATTTATGGATGGGTTAGTTGATCCGTTGAGAGGGTGGATTAAAGCTCTCAACCCTCCCACTTTGCAGGAAGCCATTAAGAAAGCTCGTGACATGGATTCCTCTTCAGCTTCTAAAAATAAATTTCAGGCAAAGAGTTTCCCTTCAGGAAAAGATAAGGACAGGAAACCCTTTCATAGAGAGGCACAGCAACCTAAGGAAGAAAGTAAGAGGCTGGACAAGGAGACACTTAATGACTTGCGTACGAAGAAGCTATGCTTCTATTGCAAAGGCCCGTATGAGTACGGCCATGACTGTCCTATGAGGCCAAAAGGGAAGGCCAGCCGGGCAATGTGGGCTTATTACGAAGGCTCAGATTCAGATGGTTCAGAACATCATGATGAGGATCCTGATGAAGCAGAGGGAGAGCAGGAGATAGACAGTGCAGGGCAAAGGCAGGAAACAGAGCTGCATTTACAGGAAGCACGACTGTCTAGTATCCAGAGAGAGGGATCTTTCAGACTTCGGGGAGTCTTGGCTGGACAGAAGGTTATTACATTGTTGGACACAGGTGCCACGCATAATTTCATTGATGCACGATTTGTAGAGAAGCGTGGACTCATTACTGAGGAGTTCGAAGGACTAAGAGTCAAGGTAGCTAATGGATACACTCTTCGTTGTGACAGGATGGTACGAGACTTACCTTTGCGCTTGAACAACTATGAGTTTAAGGCGGATTATCATGTGGTCAACATGGGTGACATGGACATAGTACTTGGGATGCAGTGGCTACATTCATTGAAGGTGGTTACCCTGAGATTATAAGATATGGAGATACAATTCGAAATAAATGGTAGGATTCATGTGCTAAAGGCTATCCGTAATGGAGACATCAGGACTATCTCATTTAGGCGGCTGGAGAGATTAACTAGGCATAATGATATAGAGCGGGCAGTAGTTTGTACTTTGATACCTACACAGGAGGAGCAACATAAGGTGGAATATCATCCTGATATTCAGAAGTTGAGGATTAAGTACGAAAAGGTATTCAGTGAGATTCCACCAGGCAGGCCACCGGACAGAGGTATTGAGCATATTATTGAACTGGAGGAAGGTGCTAAACCTATCATGATCACACCATATCGACATCCAAAGCGACTCAAGGATGAGATCGAAAGGACCATTGAGGAGTTGCTAGCTATGGGGCACATCCGACCTAGTAAGTCACCTTTTGCATCTTCTGTTGTTTTGGTAAAAAAGAAGGATGGAACGCTTCGGATGTGTATTGATTACAGGGCATTAAATAAGAGAACCATTAAGAACAGGTATCCTATTCCTCGCATTGATGAGTTGATAGATGAATTGCATGGGGCCTGTTATTTCACGAAAATTGATTTGAGATCAGGATATCACCAGATCAGAGTCCGTGAACAGGATATTGAGAAAACTGCTTTCAGATGTCATTGTGGGCACTTTGAGTTTGTAGTCATGCCTTTCGGCCTGACCAATGCACCTGCCACTTTCCAGTCCACTATGAACAGAGTTTTCCACCATCAGTTGAGGAAATTCGTGCTGGTGTTTTTTGATGACATTTTGATCTATAGCCGATCATGGCAGGAGCATCTAGAGCATTTGGAGACGGTGTTGAGCATTCTACAGAAGGAGTCCTTGTATGCAAAGGAGTCCAAATGTGACTTAGGGATGACCGAGCTGTTATATTTAGGACACATCATTAGTGCAGAAGGAGTGCGGATGGATCCTGAAAAGATTCGCGCTATTGTTGATTGGCCTCCACCAGAGAACCTTACACAGTTAAGGGGGTTCCTTGGTTTATGTGGTTTTTATTGCAGGTTTGTCAGTGGCTACTCACGACATGCAGCTCCCATGACAGATTTACTGAAAAAAGGGGAATTTGTGTGGACTCAGAAGGCACAGGACTGTTTTATGAGATTTAAGGAGATAATGACTACGTGCCCAGTTCTAGCATTACCTGATTTCACGAAGCCATTTGAGCTTCAATGTGATGCATTTGGAGAGGGAGTAGGTGCTGTACTTATGCAGAATAAGCACCCCATAGCTTATGAGAGCAGGAAGCTCAGAGGCCCTGAGCGTTCATTCAGTATATATGATAAGGAGATGTTGGCCATCATGCATGCTTTGGCCAAATTCAGACAATATCTTGTGGGTAGCAAGTTTTGTATTAAAACTGATCATAACAGTCTGAGGCATTTCTTGGGACAGCAGGACCTGAATGATCGCCAACAAAAGTGGGTAAGTAAGTTGCAGGCATATGATTTTGACATCTCATATGTCAAGGGAACTCAGAATGTTGTTGCAGATGCTCTATCTCGAAGGCCACACCTCACTCTTATGGTTCAGATATCAGAGGATTGGCGACACTTGATTATAGCAGAGTATGCCAGGGATACATGGGCCTCCGATATAGTAGAGGGAACAGTGATTGATACCAGATACACACTTGTGGATGATTTGATCATTTACAAGAACAGGATTTACCTAGTCCCAGGATCGAAGGTTAAGCAACTGATTATGAGAGCACTTCACGACTCACCGACAGCAGGCCATCCCGGGTACTTCAAGACTTACAAGTCAGTTCGAGAGCGGTTCACTTGGAAAGGGCTGAAAGCTGACGTTTTGCAGTATGTTCGAGAGTGTCTTGTTTGTCAGCAAAACAAACAAGAACACAGCTATCCGGCAGGGCTCCTACAGCCACTTCCGATTCCCGACAGGAAGTGGGAATGCATCTCCATGGACTTTATCACAGGTTTGCCCAAGGTACAAGGACGAGATTGTATTTATGTGGTGGTAGATAGATTAACGAAATATGCTCATTTCTTTCCTATCACCACTGCACATTCAGCAGCTCAGGTGGCAGAGGTTTTCTTTCGGGAGGTTTTCAGATTGCACGGCTTGCCTCAGAACATTGTGAGTGATAGGGATAGCCGTTTCATGAGTCACTTTTGGCAGGAGGTATTCCGATTATGTGGCACGGAGCTTACACCCAGCACTAGCTATCACCCACAAACCGATGGTCAGACAGAAATTGTGAACAAATGGGTGGAAGGGTATTTAAGGAATTATGTGGCAGCTCAGCAGCGAGCTTGGGTCAGATGGATATATCTCTGCGAGTATTGTTACAATACTACATATCATATGACTATACAGATGACACCCTTCATGGCACTTTACGGTTATGAAGCACCTAGTTTCTTGGATTTGTTGTTGAGCGACAGCCGGGTACCCAGTGCAGGTGAATTATTACAGGAGAGTAAGGATATAGTTGCTACCCTCAAAGACAATATTGCAAGAGCTCAGAACCAGCAGAAGCAGTATGCAGACCAGAAGAGAACTGAGCGTAGTTTTGAGGTAGATGATATGGTTTACCTCATGTTGCAGCCATACAGGCAATCTACTCTTAAGAAGAGTGGGGTAGAGAAACTTAAGCCACGCTATTATGGACCATTCAGGATTATCAGGCGAGTTGGTGAAGTGGCTTATGAGTTGGAGCTTCCCGCAGACAGCAGAGTGCACAATGTGTTTCATGTGTCACGCCTCAAGAAGGCGTTGGGTCAGAATGTGGTGCCTTCTGCAGTATTACCTCCTTTAGACGATGAGGGAAAATTGATTTTAGTACCAGAATCCATCCTGGAGAGCAGAGAAAAGAAGCTTCGTAGAAGGGTGATCAGAGAATACTTGGTTAAGTGGAAAGATTTACCTGTTGAGGATGCTACTTGGGAGGGGGAGGCTATTTTGCAGCACCCGGCGTTGAGATTGCTTGAGGCCAAGCAATTTCAGGAGGGGCGGACTGTAATGTCCCCTCTTTAGTTCAACATGGCATTGATCATGGATTTGCCTATTCCAGACTCTCGTAGGCAAATGGTGTGGAAAGAGAGTCAATTCTGCGGATCAGATAGTCATATCTTGCTCTTGAAGAGGTGTTAAGAGGTTATATTTTATCATTATGTGATATTGGGGCCCACATGTTATAATTTTAATTTGAGTTGCACTTTTTATTTTATAAAATTACTTTATTATAAAAAGTGCATTATAATGAGAAATTATAAAGGATGTTTCTAGAAGTTCTAGCAACTTCTTAGAAAAGTGAATAAATAGAGGGCTGGGCCTCTCATTTGGACATGCTTGGATTGGAGAACTCTTCTACTTCTTCATTGTGAAGACATTTGTGGACTTTGGATCTGCAAATTATTCGATCTTTGGGAACGAATCACTCCCTTGGATTGGCGACTTTGAGGGTGTGAAATATCACCTGAATTGTTGCATAATTGGAGTTGGTATTCAGCCATCTCATTGGAGCTTATTGAGAATTCGTTGTTAGGGTTCGTTTTTGGTTGGAATAAGGATTTCAGATTTGCCCTATCATTGGAGAAGCATTTGACAAGAATTTGAAGACAGAATAAGTGCATTTTCAGAATCGGCAAAGCAGGGTTCGGAATCACATAATTGCTCATATCTCCTCAACCCCTTGGAGTTATTTTTTATGGTTTTACAGGGTTACTACCTAACCCTAGGCGCCCATTTTCCTTGCATTTGCGGGTCCCAAAACCCTAATATTATTTTATTTCAGCAGCCGTACAGGTACGGCCTGGTACGACCCTGCTAGTTTGGGCAGCAGCAGCAAATTAAGGACAGTTTGGGGGTGCGGTTGGAGGTCTTCATCAACGATCTGCAGCAAAACGTGGTGTTCTTCCATAGTTCTTCAAATCAGGTTCTTGCATTCTGAAATATATGTCAATTTTTGGGTAAATTTGCTGTCATACAGTCATTGTAATAATCAGTCCAGAATTGGTAATAAAATAATTTCAGAATTTATTGCATTGTAATTGAAATATAGTTCAATGGCCTTATATATATTGTAATTATGTGATTATATTCTGAAAGTATCAAATCTGAAATTACCATATTCTGAATATTGTTACTGTTACACACCAAGTGTTTGACAAAATTCCTAAGTTCAGTTTGAGGGTTTTTGTGGCCTTTATAGATAGGGTCATTACAACTGAGATGTCTCCGCTTGTGATGCCTTTTCAATATCGCTCGTGCTTCCCCCAATTTTCTCTATTCTTCTGCCGGGTCTGGGTACACCTTTGCTTGCCTTCGTGTAATTGCTAGAGCCTCCTCTTCATTTGTTCCGACAGTGATCAAATTTACTTCGGATTTTGGGCACTTGGCATCTTCATGGTCGCCAGGTCCGCACCATCTGCATAATAATTTCGGTGTGTTTGCCATTGTACAATCCCGCGCAAAATGACCCCACAAATTACATGCTAGGCATTGAACAATCAGTCATCCGTTTGCATCATATTGGATTCGACTTCGGTTGCCATTGTTATTGTTATTGTTTGCATTATTGTTGTTTTGCCCTCTGCTATTATTCTTGTACCCACCTGAAGTGGCACCATCGATGTTTGCATTTCCGTTCCCTCCTGAAGTGGAAGCTGCTTGTGCCAAAAACATCTGTTGAGGTCCTCTGGTTTTCATGTTGAAGGGACATTCTTTTATGGAATGTCCCATGATCTGGCAAATCTCGCAAAATTGGTTCTTTGGACAGGACCCTTTAGTATGACCTTCCGTCTTACATTCCGTGCACCATAGCTCGCTTCCCTTTGTCTCCTTCTGCATATTTTAAAATTCCTTCATCATACGGATCATGTCCTTCTGTAGGGCGCGGACCTTCTTGCTACTGTTTTCATCATCACTACTATCCTCTCGCGAGGACGCGTCGTCATCTGAGTCAGAGGAACTATTCTTCTTCTTGTTTTTCGGCCTCTGCTCGCTTTCCAAGTTCATCGCTTTGTTGTATGCTTTATTGTATGATGATGGTGGCACAATTTTCATCTTCTTCCGCAACTTCGGGCATAGGCCTTCCACGAACCATCTTTTTGCAGTTCGTTCATTGGCTTATTTTCCATTTTACTTATCAAATCTTTTAATTTCCTGGCGTAGACGCAGACAGTTTCATTCTTCGCTTGCTTTGTATTGTATATCTCTACGACAATTTTGTTGTCGTCGCGCAACAGTTGAAATTCGATAGTAAACTCCTTAAGGTTGTCCCAAGTGGTTAAGTTCTGGGGATTTGCATCGGCGAACCAATCAATTGCAATAACCCGTAGGGTTGCTGGAAACTGTCGGGCCCATTCATTTGTATCTGTTATGCCATTTGCCCTCCAAATCGTTTCGCATGTTTTACAGTGTCGGATCGGATCGGCCGTACCATCACCATCGAATTTCAACAACTTTTCCTTTGGTCCTGCCATCACTACTGGATTTTGTGCACGGGCGTTGTTCGGTCCTGCAACACTGGTGTTGTTCACTCTCACAACGTGGCTTTGCACTCCCACACCGACGATCTGCAATCCCACACCTTCGGACTGTACTCTCACATCGGCGAACTGTTCTCCACATCGGCGTACTGTTCTCCCACACCGGCTAACTACACTCCCACATCGACAGTTTGTTCTCCCACACCGGTAGTCTGCACTCCCACATCGGCGGACTCACCAGTTGCGAACCTTGGTGAAGAAGGATCTTCTGAAGTTGCCCTCTTCGGGAGTGTATCCCGGACGAAGAGTTCACTCCACGCTCTTGCTCCCTTAGTACTTCGAGCCATACGATTTGATTCTCTTCCCTTGGCAAATACAAATTCAAAAACTCCTCCCTTTCTTCCTCCACCAATTCCACCCGCTGTCGAGTCTCCTCCAACAATTCTTCTGCACTTCTGTGTCCGTCGACAATCTTCTGGAAGCTCCTTCTACGTTCAACTTGCTGTGCCAAAATTAAATTTTCTTGCACAGTACGTATTCCATCTTTTCCCTTTATCTTATTTCGATGCTTGTTAAGCTGATTTGGCATTAAGCTTCATTCCTCCCTCCTTTTAGGTTCATAGGGCAACAACACCAAATGTTTACCGCATAGATTAATTGATTGATGCACACAAACAATGAATAAGAACAACAACCGTAGTACTCCTTTATTCGCATATGCCAACAGGTTACATACAGAGCATAAGATTAGATAAGATGATTTATAATGATCCAAGACGGGGTATAAATACTATCCGCTGAACCTTCCCAAAGGGGTTCGTCGACTACATAACAATACTAATGTACTTGTCGGCTACAAAATCTTACCAACGACAACACCCTGTCGGCTACAGTTTCTATCGACGACAGTCTATGACAGATTTAAGTTATGGTGTCTGACAAGATCCGGCCCGAAGAACCATAACACTTGATTTTCATTGTTTTCAGCAAAATCCAGCGCGAAGAACCATGATGAATTGATTATCAAGGTGTGCAACAAAATCCGGCCTGAAAAACTATAATAAGTTGGTTATCAAGGTGTTTGGCAAAATTCGGCCCGAAGAACCATGATAACACTTGCTCCAACACATTTTGGTGTTAGGAGATAGATTAAATATTGATAAGGTCATCACCTTACAATAGTGACCTCACACATATGAAACATCGTCACCTTTCATAACACAATTGCAAAAATTTAATCTTTCTGTGACAACAACTTAATGAAGTTTGTAATGATACATTTGTTATCATGACTTTCAGCACTCTGGTATAACAACTTAATGAAGTCTGTCATGATAATAGGTCTACCATTTATAAGATTGTCATCTTACAATGATTACCTTCTATTTATATATGTCAATGAAAGATTGTCGCCTTCATAACATATCATATGCGAAATAGTAACCACCATGAACCAAGTTAGAGGCTGGTATAAGGGCTTTCACCTCAATTCTTTCTCATGGAGAAGAAAACATTACAATAAATTTCACTTAGAACTAATCCTAATAGGGAAGACATCATTCACAAAGGATTGCACTACAAAAATTCTCCTTCTGAACAATGATCCTGGAAAGTCTAGTCCAATGGTTACTCCTTGAGAGGTTCTCTTCCCCAAGGATTCTTGTCAGACTCTCTTTGAATCTGATATCTAATTTTTTGGTGATAAGTCATCACTTCCTCATGATCTACATAGGAGTAGGCCCATCAAAATCATGCAGTCATACACATGTATTTCTAGACTACCTTTGAGTATTAAGCTCCTGCGTTTCTTTAGAAGTGTCATACTTCCTCTTAATGTAGAAGAATCTCATAATCTCAATCATCAAATATGTTTGCTTCAAGAGCGTCACTTTATCCATGTTGATCATTAGGGTCTTTGGAGCAACTATCATTAGATTGAGTCTGCACAATATTTGGTAGCATATGTAAGGTACCAACGTTCTTTTCCGGTAAGAATATCCTCAACGTAAAGGAAGAGATCAAGGCAAATAAACCTTATAGTATGTATAGAATTACAAATAAGAGAGAGACTACAAAGAGTAGATAAATGTAAAAGATAAGAATACTTATCTGCACATGAAGATTCATAAATTGTCTTCTTTGATGCCGATTGTAAAGCTTTCTATTGCTCTGTTCGCTTTGCTTTTGAGACTCACTCTCGTGTCTTTGCCCACCTGCGTTTATCTTATCTCTGTTTTCTTCGTCACAAGAAGTGTTCTTTTGCTTCTTCTCGGTGTAGATCCCTTTGCTCCACGCTTATTCAAAATCCCCAGATTTTTTGGCGTACCCTTTTCCCTAGGTGTCCCTCCCACCTCCCGCACTCCATCCTTAACTTACACTCTTTGACCTCCCACACCATTACACTTTATGACATTTTTGGTCAGCCACCCCTTCATTCCATTCCACCTCCTTACTGCCATCTGTTCACCCCCTTCAGTATCTTTGAGGTCATTAGATCCATGGGATGCAGTAGAACTGCGGATGAGGATGGTTTCCAGGCAAAACTTTTCAAACTTGGTGCTTCAGTCCTAGGATCCTACCTTTCTACACTCTTTAATAGAGTGGTCTATACTAGGTTTCTTGAGTTTTGGTCGTGACATGTGATTTATTTTATTCATAAGACTGGGCTTGCTTCGGACCCAAGTAACTACAAGATTATCATGATCAATCATACTTTTGCCAAACTTTATGCCACTGCTCTGAACATCATGTTATCTAGAGAACTTGATAGGAGAGGATGTAGGGCTAAAGAGTAGGCTGGTTTTCGTGCAGACTATCAGACTATGGATCACATTTTCATGTTGAGGGCTATTATTGAGGAGGCTAGGCATCGCTTTGAGAAAGTCTATTGCTGTTTTGTGGATTTTTGCAAGGCTTTTGATTATGTTCCTAGGATGGCCTTATTTTAGAGACTTAGTGAGATTGGGATCTTAGATATGAAGTTGATTGGTTTATGAGATTGTATGAGAAGGTGGCTGGTAGGCTCAGAACCTTAGAGGGCTTTTTTGTTATGATTCAGAGCACCATTGGGGTGAAGCAGGGTTGCCCTCTTTTGCCTACTTTGTTCGGATTGTATATTGACGAGCTTGAGGATTTCCTTGTGAATTCCTCGCATCTTGGTGATAGGTGCTATTTGCATCAGGTTTTGATCTCCATTCTCCTTTTCGCAGATGATGTTGTTCTTTTGGCCTCTTCTCCTAACAATTTACAAAGACTTGTTGATGGTTTGGCTTTTTTTTGTGATCATTGTCAGCTCGTGGTCAATCTAGCTAAGACTCGTGTTATGATCTTTAATTGCTTAAAGACCTCTCATCTTTATTTCTTTTTTCAGGGGTAGGAGATTGAGATCACTTCTTCTTACACGTATCTTGGGGTAAAGTTTTCGGGACCCTACTTTAGTTTGAGACTGGCTATTCAGTCCATAATTAGTAAGGGCATGGGCTCTCTGGCCATACTCGAAAGATAGTGTTTTAGACATCATTTTCAGGACATTTTGTCCAAGTTCTCCCTCATAGAATCTTTGGTTAGATCAATTGTTCTTTATGACTTAGTGGTTTGGGAGCCTTCTCTTCTTGCTTCTGATTGGGCCTCTATTGAGCGCGTTTAGACATTGCTTTTACGACGCATCATTAGGTGTCACAGACTTACCCCCACAACATTGTTTTAGTCGATGTTGGAGCTTATCCTTTCAAACTTGTGGCCATTTTTGACTTGATTTGGTTTCTCCATCGACTTCGGCTTTATGGATTCTAATGTCGACCGACATAGATAATCTCATCTGGCATATTATTCTTTTGTTCAGATTATGAGATTCGACACTAGCACTAGATCTTGTTGTTGGTACACCTAGGCCATCTCTCTATTGGGTTTGATCGGGATTGACATTGATAGTCTTCCTCCATACCAATTCTAGCTGGATGCTCTTTCTCACCTCCTCCCATCACGTCAAGAGTTGAACGAGTATGTCAGATAGGATATCTATAGACAGTACATTATCACTACTTGGCATAATCTTCCTGGTGGATTACATCCTAAGATGACCTTTTATGTAGAGCATTTTCTTGAGATTTAGAATGGTATTATTGTGTGTCCCGCTTATCTTTATCGGCGCTGGTGTCATGCCTTGCAATTCTCTTTGGGCTCCTTCAGAGTTGGCTCTCATCGTCTTCGGGTCCAAACCGATCACCATATGGATAGAGAAGATTGGATTTGTAGACTGTGTACTTTGGCGAAGGTTGAGACTGAGACCCACATCATATTCCGTTGTCCCATCTACTATGAGATTAGAGGGAGATTTTATTGTTTATTTAGAGATTGTTTTTCTCTGTCAGCATTTTTCAGCTATGTTGACCAGCGGTGTCTTGCACTTTACGTTTGAGAGGCCACCCAACTTTGTGAGCATACCCTGCAGTCAGTCACACCTCAGGGTCATACCTCAGACCAGCTCATCACCGCCTTTTTCTCCCCTTTGTCTCCACCCACAGGGTGTGAAAAGGCCATCCAACATCACTCCCTCTAGATCAGTCAGACATTGTACCAGTCTTTCCAAGCTGCGACACTCCTCCAGCGGTTTTCAACGATGATCTATGAGTTTGAATTGTCCATGGTTATATCCTTCTGTGACTGATTTCTTTGTACCAAGGAAGGATCCTTAGTCCTTACCTTGGGTTTCTTGGTTTAGTGTCTTGTTTTGTTTCTTCTCAGTCACCGTTTGGTGCTCTTGCTTTGGACGACTCTTTTGTTTGTATACTCAGTTTCATAAACCCTTGTGGTTTTTTGTTGGACATTAATATTATTATCTTATCTTATCTTAGATTATTTGAGAATGGAACATCTCCCCTCTAAATAAGGTTCAAGTGGGAATGGGACATTGACTATTATCCCCCTACAATATAAAAGTTCCACTTATTCTTATATTGCTGAACAATTTTGTATAAAATATGACAACTCGTTTCTACCAACTTGCTCTTTTGATCTATTGGAGGTCCAAACCTTCATTTAGCTTAACAGTAGATACAAACACGTCCTTCCATTTTCTCAAACTTGTCCACAATATACCAATAGTTTGATTGAGCCACATGAATGAACCTACAACTCATGCGTCGAGTTTCATTTATCAAAGAGAGACTTGTAGATGGTTCAATTGAATTCCTAAAAGCTTCATTAACATCTCACATCAACTCAAATTTCCTTTGTTCATGCAAAGGTATTTGTTTGATCTTTTGATTAAACTTATATTATGCACATCTTGCAATCTATGTATTCCAAATTTATATTATTAGTGAATCTATCACAACGTGGTTTACTCCCTTTGAGTTAATATGATCAAGATCACTAAAGGTTGATTGAATCATATCCTTTATATGCTTCCTCTCTTTTAAGGTTGCCTCAAATGAAATGTCAGGCCCCCTTCGAATTCCAATCTCCATGCAATAACATTCTTGAAGAAAAAATCAAGGCAAATAATTCTTCATGTTGACTGCAAAGCTTTTCATTGCTAGTGTGCTCTGCTTTCAAGGCTCAATCCCCCGATTTTGCTCACCTTCGATTATCTTACCTTCATTTTCTTCACTGCAAGAAACAATCCTTTACCGCTTCCCAATGTAAATCCCTTTGCTCCATGTTGATACACAATACCCAACTTTTTTGGCGCACCCCTTTCCCTCCTTGTACTCCTCCGTCTTCCATCCTTCACTTTCGCTCCCTAACCATTCACACCACGGTTCTCTATGACATCCCTAGGCAGCCTTCTATTGTAATGTCCCCAGTCAAAATCATTCTCAATTCATTGCAATCTTTAAGCCAAGAACGAGATTTGGATGTCCTTTATCAAATCTCTTTAAATTTTCTTCCTTCTTGATGATTCATTAAAATTATTTGATATTCTTAAATGAATATGCATATATGTACTTCATCTCTTAAGCATATAATCTTATTGTTCTGGCCTATTTCAACCAAGGTGAGGAACTAATTCCTTATTGTAATTCTCCTTTTAAGAAAGAGCAGAACTTGTATCCCTCTTAAAATATTTGTGATGTACTTTAATCTCTGCCATATATCATTGTTCATTTATGTATATATAATTTTTGTTTATTATTAATTCCTGCAGTTAGCAACTATCACTCTCTTTGTATCCTCTTGGTATGAGAATGATTTGTAGATTATCATTGTATCTTATTAGCTATCTAATTGCTCTAGATGTTATGTTTATTCCTTGTCACAGAATCTTAGGAACCATTACCATAGTGAATATTCAGTGTTCAGTATCCTCATGGGAGTCCTAATGTTCTTGCACCGTGTATTACTTCTGGCTTACATGATTGCTTGTGAGTGTCTTTCATCCTTATTAATGGCCTCTAAAGGGTTTTCCTGTTTCTCTTCACTTTTGGCCTTATTGGTCTAGTTTGGATTTATTTAGAGTGGAATGTATCTGTGTACATCCATTTGGGTGTTATTAATGGCCTCTAAAGAGTTTTCCTGTTTCTTTTCACTTTTGGCCTTATTGGTCTAGTTTGGATTTATTTAGAGTGGAATGTATCTGTGTACATCCATTTGGTCATACACCCAAATGGAAAAATATCCGGATCTGAATAGTCTTCTTCCCTATGTTATATTCTTTTTGTTGTATCTTCCTTCTCTTGGCACATATCTTACTTCTCTTGGCACATGTTTATAGAACCCTATGGCTTAGCGAATATATAGAGCCGCTCGAGATGATTGAATGTCGATATTCCTCTGCCTGATTGAGTCACAGTCATAAGTACCAAGTTTGTGTGGAATTTCGTGTCTCTGTGATGTCTTGTGGCTTTGTGTAGAGTGCCCTTCTGTGTCTATTTTCTTCTCTTTCTTCAAGAAGGTAATTGGCCTTGGACCAACTTTGATTCCCTGCATCTTATTAGATTGTGCGATTGCATGTGATCCGTCTAACATTATTCACCTTTTGCATAGAATTCAATTTATTTCCACTACTCAGCGATGAGTTCATTTCGCTTGTGATTAGTGGATTAAAATCTAACTCTCCTCGTTGACCACAATGGATTTGTATAAAGGAGCTCTGGAATGCCTTCATTGTTATATGTGCTTTTTGTTCTTCATCATTTTCTATCTTCTTCCATCTGTTGTATTATATCCCCTTGCTCGTTCATGACTGCTTCATGTATAATGCTTGTAATAGAGTTGATCTATTTTTGGGCTAGCCTTCCTTACTAGGGATTTTTGTTTGCATCCCTATACTCTCTTCATTCTTACGCTCTTGCTAAGTCCTGTTGGAGCTATATACTTATACAAAATTCCATAAAAACTCTTGTGACTAATTGAAATAAATTTATGCTGAGTTGGATCACCTCTTTCTTCCTATCTTGTCTGATTGAAATTGTTCACTGAGTGAAAATGCCTGATCATCTTGACGATTTGCTCCCCCTAAGATAAACTGTGATTATCTTCCTTATATAGCCCACTTGATGTAAGATTGTGACCATTCAAATTAGGTTGCAACCTTTAGTTCTTTAAATAATATATTTATTTAAATTGTTTGATTTATGTTTATCAAGTTGATCTTTGATTTTAACGTATCTAATTAATTTTATTAAATCATTATTATTGTTCATATTTTTATCTATTTTTTAATATTCATTATTTTAATTACATTATAATCATACCATCATATATGATATGATTATATTGATTGTTACTAATTTCTTATTATATTTATAATAAATAATATTATAATTTAGTAGTATTTATTTTATTATCTATTTATTTATTATTAAAATCTTATAAATATGGGGACATGACATCTATTCATCCCATCCCGCCTCCTTTTTCTCACGTGTTCACCCCCTCTTAGATTTACGAGGCCATCAAATCCATGAGATACAACAAAGTAGCGGAGGAGGAGGGGTTCCTGGCTGAACTCTTCAAGTTTGGTGCTTGTATTTTGGGCCCCTATCTGTCTACTCTTTAATAAGTTGGTGTGTACTGGGTTTCCAGTTCCTTGGTCCAGGCATCTGATTTACCCAATCCATGAGACCGGTCCTGCCTCTGACACTGGAAATTATAGGACTATTATCATCAGACACACATTTTCCAAACTGTATGCTACAACCCTCAGTGCTATGTTATCTAGAGAGTTTGACATAAAAGGTCATAGAGTTAGAGGACAGGCTGGTTTGCGAGCTGACTATCAGACCATGGATCACATTTTCGCTTTACGGGCTGTTATTGAGGAGGCCAGACACAGATCAAAGAAAGTTTACTGCTGCTTCGTTGATTTTCGCAAGGCTTTTGATTCTGTTCCTAGGATGGCTTTATTTCAAAGGCTTTTGGGGATTGGGATTTCAGAGATGTTACTACTATCATGAGATTATACGAAACTGTGGTGGGTAGATTCAGAACCCTTGATGGTTTCTTAGTTCTGATCTATAGTACCATTGGGGTTAAACAAGGATGTCCTCTATCCCCCACTTTGTTTGGTTTGTATATTGACGAGCTTAAGGATTTCCTTTTGAAATTTTCGCTCCTTGGAGATGGTTGCTACTTACATTAGGTTTTGATCTCCATTCTTGTTTTTGCACATGATGTGGTTCTTCTTGCTTCTTCTCCAAAGAGCTTACAAAGGCTTCTAGATGGTTTGGCTTTCTTTTGTGTTTAGAGATAGCTTGTAGTTATCTTGGGTAAGACTCGAGTTATGATCTTTAATTGCTTAAAGACTTCTTATCTTTACTTCTTTTTTCAAGGACAGGAGATTGAGATCACTTCTTATATGTATCTGGGAGTGAAGTTTTCAGGGCCCTGCTTCAGTATGAGACCAGCGATAGTCCAAAATTATTAAGGGGATGGATTCTCTTGCTATGCTTGAGAAACAACGTTTTGGACACCATTTCCAAGATACCTTGTCCAAGTTATCCCTTCTGGACTCTCTTGTTTAGCCGATTGTTATTTATGGCTCAGTAGTTCGGGGGCCTTCCCTCCTTTGTTCTGACGGGGAATCGATCGAGTGGGTTCAGGGTTTGCTTTTATGCCGCATTAAGATGTCACAGATTCACTCCTCATAGTATCAATTTTTCTAAGTTTGGTGCTCATCCCTTCAGTCTTGCAACCATTTTTTATTTGATTTGGTTCCTTCATCGCCTACGTGGTTTTGCGGATTTGGCTGGTGAACGTGATAGATACTCCTACTTGGCATATTGTTCTTTTATTGCTACTGTGAGTTTTAATACTAGCTCTCATGCTCGTTGCTGGTATGCTCAGGCATCTTCTCTTCTGAGCTCGATTGGGATTGATATTGATCGTCTCCCTTCATATCAGTTCTCACTGAATGCCCTTGCTCATCTCCTCCCCTATCGGCAAGAGTTAAATGAGCATGTCAAACTTGATATCTACAGATAATATATTACCACTACATGGACTAACCCTCATGGTGGCTTGCGGCCGAGGATGACCTATGCGGAGCACTTTTTGGAGATCAGTGATGGGATTATTTTTCGTCCTAGTTACCTTTCTCGACGGTGGTGTCATGCCCTGCGTATCTCCGTGGGGTTTTTCAGAGTTGGTTCACACTGTCTTTGTGCTTAGATAGATCATCATATTTACAAAGGTGAACATATCTGTAAATTGTGTAATCTAGCTGAGATCGAGACGGAGACTCACTTTATTTTCTGTTGCCCTATCTTTATGAGATCAGAGGGAGATTTTGTTGTTTGTTTCGGGACTGTTCTTCTCTTTTAGCCTTCTTCAGTTATTGTGATCAGCGATGTCTAGCGCTTTATCTTTAGGAGGCCACTCTGCTTCATGATAGTACTTTACAGTCACTACTTCCTCACTGGCATACCTCTGATCAACTCATTACTGCCTTTTTCACACTCTTATCTCCTTTACGGGGTGTAAAATGGCCGTCTAGTTGTACCAATTCTATTGGCCATTCCAGATCTGTTAGACCCCACAACGATTTTTTGCATTAGCAACACTCTTACACAAGTACGCAGAGACAGTTCAGGGCTCCTTTTTTCTCACAGTCTCATCATTCTATGACTGATTTCTTTTTGCCTAGAAAGGACTCCTAGTCTTTCCTTGGCCTCTCTTTTCTTGCTTTTTGTTGGTTTCTTTTTCGGACATTGTTTGGTGCTCTTGCTGTTGTCAGTTGTCTGTTTGTAAACTTTCAGTCCCATAGACCTTTTGTGGTCTTTTGTTGGACATTAATAATTTTATCTTATCTTATAGGTACTCAATATGCTATTTGATTATTAATGCCACATAATAATTTTATTTTATCTTATCTTATAGGTGCTCAATTTTCCACTTTATTTTCACAATGCAGTTATTTATGTTTTCTTAAATTTTGTGTGCTTTCTATTCGCATTCATACTTCTTTATCACTTTGCTTATAAATTTGTGGGTCTATCTTACTTTCCATTTCTTCTACCCTTCCATAGTCTACTCGTGCATTCCCATAGGAATGGGAACGATCTCTACACTTTTTCTTGATTGATTTCCTCCAATAAGAAATCATATTGGTTACTTATAACATATATCAATCAACTCCATTTAACTTTCATAATCTTTTAAAGTAATAATATCAAAACTCAATTTATTTCATATATATATATATATATATATATATATATATGTATGTATGTATGTATGTATGTATGTATGTATGTATGTATGTATCATTTAAATGGATTATTAAAATCATCTTTTCAATAATAATTATAAATTTCCCTTGGATTATACCAATTATCCTAGAAGGATGTGTACCCATAATGAGAAACAATTTTATTAATTATTGATCATTGATGATTTTAATTAATATCTATCTCAAATATATATATATATATATATATAAATATACATTTATATATATGCTTTTATACCATGATATATTCAAATAATTAATTATGGAAACAATAATTTAATTATATATCATACCTTGTTTACCTTACCAATCTCATTGCCTGATATTCTAATCACTTGTTAATAAGTGGCTTTGTCACTAATCTCTAATGGAGCCCATCCAAGCTGTTAATACTTACCCATCATCAATATTACCTTCCTTGGCACAAGAGGTATGTTTACCCATTACTCTTGTTCAATTTAATAATTGTGCCATCTTAGTTTGAATTCTGCCGGTTTAATCACGCCTGGCTTTAAGCATTGCAAGATAATTTCAAGTACCATTGAAGGTGGACAGTACGTAATATTTCATCTCCTTTTTATTGGGATTTCCTACCTTTTCTTTTATTAATTTAAATACTCGTCTATCACCCTTTTAATGGAATTTGACTTTGATGTTAGGGTCACTCATGTGGGATGTCAATCCACTTTAGGTGTTATTTGGTCTTCCAATTGTCATCTTTACATGTCTTCCATTCGTCTTCTACTAGTTTTGACAGGGAAATATGAATTTGCATTCCTTAGAGGTTACGCCCAGGCTGGTGCAACCCATATGCATCAGTTTTTATATATTAGTATGTCCTCTCCAATTGTGTTGACTTCCTATATAGTTCCATAGTCTTGAGATGATACATTGACTGCGATCTATAGTAATCGTGGTGTTTAGAAGTACGAAGGATTTTATATTACTCCTTTGTTTGATGTTAAACATTATTGTCCAACCTTTTGAATGTTATCTTTCTCCAAACAGAGTTGAAATTCCAATGATTGTATTCATCCTTCTATCAATGCTCTCTTAGTCGTTAATGTCATTTAAAATATTTGTTGTAAGTATTGATTGTTTCTCCCTCATTGATGGTTAAGTCTCATCTCCATATTTTTGAATGCCAAGTTCCATGTGTGATTGTTGCAATCTCTGTGACACCATTTGCAGACGTGGATATCTTTTGCCATGTATATTTACTGCCAGGGCTCCCTCCAATCACTTAGTTGTAATTTTAGTGGCTTATGTACTTGACCGGTGAACCCTTCTGTATCCAGATTATTTCTTCTGATCAGTGACTATCGATTTTCAGATATGGAATCTGCTGGCTGCAAATTTAATATGTCCTTATACCTCTTGTATTATATTGCTATCAATTCGTATTGTTCCCAACAAAATTCTTCCTAAAGATGACTTGTCTGTACTCTTTCAGTCATATCATTTTCTATATATGAATATCAGCGTTGGAAGACACTATGTTTTAGAGCCTCCATTTATTCAATTTATTGCATCGTTTATATCCTTAACCTTCTTTGCAAGAACTCTTTGTATGTTCTACTATGTTGGATGCTTACTCCACCTGATTGTTTTTCCTTTTTCTATCTCAGATAAATATCATCCAGTATGAGTGTGGATTCTCTGAGCTATCTTATTAATTGCATAAATAATAGTCCTTGACGTCCATAGGTGTTACGTAGGAATCTCTAGTTTTTAGCGGCAATATCTCTCATCCCTCATTTTGTGTTTGATCTCAGTAGTGTTATATTTTCAATATAATTTGATGTATCATCTTAACATAAAATCCTTTTCTTTATGATGTGGTTTTATAATTTTATCTACACTTGCGTATGTTTCTCGTACTTTCTTACAAATCTATTTTTACACTTGTAGTTTGGCTCTGATACCATGTTGAATAACATGGATCAGTTTGTGCAAATGTAATTACACTGCCATTCTTATAGGTATGTTCCAAACACAGATCCCAATCTCTTATAAATATAAGAGGAGACATGTCTCATGAAGTGACATGTCTCTATGATTAATCATTATTAGTTAATATATATTAATAATATTAATCACAATATAACATATGTATTATATATAATATATAATATATAATATATATGTATAATATATTATATATATGTAGTATAATTATAATATTATATATATGATATATGTATCAACATTGTATCTTTTGATTAAGTCAATCCAACTGAAGCTATAATCTTAAAAAAAATCCCCATCCAGCATGCTCTCAGCCTTCCATGCCAACTTTCCCTCCACGGATGGCGGTACCACACGGAGGAAGGCAATCGACCTTTGAGGAAGTTCAAGAATAGTTGAAAGAAGATTGGAAGAATGGAAACTTGGAAGAGGATATATCCTATAAAGATTACGCAGAATTGAAAATGGAATATTCTAGAGGCAGAAAAAGAGGATATTTTACAATGATCTGAGAAGAAATTTGAGTTAAGTAAATCTATTACCATTTGATGGATTTGGAACCATATTCACCTAGGCATGGGTAATGAAGGTTGATACTTCCATCTTAATCCAATGCCAAAAGAAGAAACAAATAATACTTATGCAAAATTCACTAAAAGATTGATATATCGGTTTGATGGTAAAGATCCGGAACTTAATTTTAAAGAGTGGGCACAATTGAGGGAAACAGGATTGGTCGACCAATACATCATGGAATTTTAGAAACTCTCTGTTTTGGTTATGGACATTTTTGAAAGGAGACAGATAGTGCTCTTCATGGACGAACTGACAGAATCATTGAGGGTTGGGTAAAAGGTTTCAACCTTGCCACCCTTTCGGAGGCTATAAAAAAGGCGCGAAGCATGGCATTATTACTAACATCATCCGCTCAAGGTTACTTTCACTCCAAACTGCCAGTATTTCTAAGGGCTAGAGATAACAAACCTCGATCGAAGAAGCCTTTGTTGGACGAAGGCACCAAATAGGAGCTCTGAAGGAAGAAATTATGTTTTAGTTGTAAGGAGTCGTGGGAACCTGGGCATAGATGCCTCGGTAAAGGAAAAATACACTACATCGAGGTTGTCTTTGATGATTAGTATGATTCGAAGAATCTACCCACAGAGGACGGTCACTCGTAGGACTCCAAAATGGTTTATTTGAACTGTACGGAGAAGATCTTCTCACTAGTATAGCATGGAGGAACCATTGCTCTATTTGGGAGCCCGAGATGTACAATATTCTGAGTATGGAGAACCTTTCAGGGACAAAGGGTCATTGTGATGCTTGATAACAGAGCCACTCTAAACTTCATAAACTCATCTTTGGTGAAAATAAGAGGTCTACCTACAGAGACGCATGTAGGATTCTAGGTCAAGGTTGCAGGAGGAACACTCTTACCCTACATGCACCTTGTTCCCCAATAGCGTATCACCATGGTTAATCACACGGTGACAATGGATTTCTTTATAGTAGACCTGGATGATATGGAGGTTATTTTGGGCATACAATGTATGAGCCACTAGATGAATACACAGAGTTTCAAGTGGATGGACTTCACTTTTGTTGTCAATGGGAAGAAGGTTGTTCTCCATGGGATGACCAATGAGGGATTGAAAGAAGTTTTTGCACAACAGATGGAGGCCATTTTTCAGCATGATGGCATTGCATGGGCTGCACATTGCTTTGTTTTCACAAAACCAATAAAAGGACAACGGACACCCCACCAAGATGATGATCTATAGGCTATCTTGAGTACCCCTAATAAATTTTTTATAGACATTCCTCTTGGCATACCTCTCCATTGTGGTTTTGAGCATACTTTTGAGTTCGAAGCTAACGCCAAACTAGTTATCACCATGCCATACCGCCATCCAAAAATTTCAAAGATGAGATTGAGAAGACGATTCAAGAGCTGCTCGAGAAGGGATGGATCCGTCCTAGCTCTAGCCGATTTGCATAATCAATGGTATTGGTGAAAAAGAAGGATGGGACGTTGCACATTGTGTGGACTACCATGCGTTGAATAAGAAGACAATAAAAAATAGATATCCTATTCCCAAGATCGATGAATTGTTTCGCATACCATCAGATCTGCATGTAGGAAGATGAGAAGATGTCTTTTTGTTGTCACTGCGGGCATTATGAGTTCCTGGTCATGCCATTCGAATTAACAAATGCACCAACTACTTTTTAGTCTTGCATGAATCGCATCTTCAACAAACAATTGTGTAAGTATTTGCTTGTGCTTTTTTATGATATCCTTATTTACAACAAAACTTGGCAAGAACACTTGAGACATTTGGATGAAGTCCTAGGGATCATGGAGGCTCAATCCTTGTTCATCAAGCAATCCAAATGTGAATTCGAAATGAGAGAAATATTATACCTAGGGCACATTGTTAGTAAATATGGAGTACAGGTCCACAAGGAGAAGATTCAAGCTATCCTAGATTGGCCTGTTAGGAATAAGGTGTCTCAAACTTGTATAATTCCTATTCTTATTATTTGTTTTGTAAAATGTATTTCTTGCAAATAATGTTGATGTGTCGACATCTTGAATTGTGTGTAAGGAGATCATGACTAAAACGGTTATGATGGATTCCTATGACACGTAAGAGCTATGTTAGGAAGATTCAATGACAGGTGAAGACATGTGGCAACTAAGATATTTGAGTACTGTACACTCTACCCCAATAGTAAAACCCTAATACGATTTACCTTTTGGGAGTAGCCCTAAAGTGAAGCGCATAATATAAGCGTTTTTAGGGTTGTGAAGAGATGCGATGCGAAAAAGGTGTATTGTTGGTACTACGAGTAGCTACTGGAGTCTTCTGTTGTTGATGTTGAACTTGCATTGCAAGTGTATTGTAACCTCGTGTTGAAGATAATACATTGTGCAGGTTTTGAAGGGGTGGGGTTGTTTTACCGAAAGGTTTTTCCCCACTGGCAAATCCTTGTGTTATGTGTTCCTTTCTCTGTCTATTTTCTGTATGCATGGTTGGCTGCAATATTGTTGTTTACATGATATTGAATCTGTAAGTGTAGAAGATTTTAATAGGATTTGCATCATACTTTCCTTATGAGATTAGTGTAGGAAGCTGTTTCCGCACCTGAATTTCCTTACAAGTGGTATCAGAGCTTGATCAACTTTTGATCCTAGTTGTTGGGTAGGGTTTTTTTGAGCTAATCTCAAGTTGAGTGGGAGTCTTGTGCAGAGCATTTTGAATCTTATTTGCAAATTGAGATGGCAAGTTCATCATATGGAAGAATGGAGGTGGAGAAATTTAATGGCACTAATTTCGAGTTGTGGAAACTCAAGATGGAAGACATGTTGGAAGATCGTGACCTATGGGAAGCGACTACAAGCGCTACAAGACCAGCAACTATAGCTCAAGCAGATTGGGATATCAAAGACCGTAAAGCTAAGGGTCTCATAAGACTCTGTTTAACCGATGCAGTCCTTCTGAATGTTCTAGATGAGAAAACCGCATATAGTTTGTGGGAGAGACTTGGGACCGTGTATCAGGCCAAATCTTTGGTGAACAAGTTGTTCTTGAGGAAGAAGTTGTATTCTCTGCGAATGGAGGAAGGTGGATCCTTAACGGATTATTTAAATGCATTTAATCTGCTGGCTGCATAGTTGACATCAGCTAGTGTCAAGTTAGAGGAGGATCGTTGCTACACACTTTTGTGTTCTTTACCGGATTCATGGGACCATCTTGTGATGGCTCTCGGAAGCACATTAGTCACCTTCAAAATGGATGATGTGGTGTCTTCGCTGCTATCAGAGGAGATGCGAAGAAAGGCTTCTGTTTCAGAAAAATAAGCCCTTGCTGTTCGTGGGAGATCCACGGAAAGAGGGAAGAAAAATGACAATAAGTCTGATAATAAGGGTAGATCCAAATCCTGTGGAAAGTTAAAGACTTCCAATAAGTCCAAGGCAAAATGTTGGAACTGTGATAAGATTGGGCACTTCCGTAAAGACTGTAAAGAGCCTAAGAAGAAGAAGAAAGCCTCAGATTCTGGTTCTGAAAAATCTCAAGAAGATGGCGATGCATTCATCGTAGCTTTGGCAGCCCATGCATCTGATGATGCGTGGTTGGTTGACTTGGGTGCATCTTTTCACATGACCTCTCATCGAAACTGGTTCTCAAGATATGAAGAGTTCGATGATGGAAAGGTGTACTTGGGTGATGATTCTCACCTAAAGATAGTTGGACGCGGAAGGGTCACTATCAAATTTCCTGATGGACGAGTAAAGGGAATCAATGGAGTTATGCACATTCCAGGTTTGGCACAAAACCTATTATCTGTAAGTATGCTGAATGATGTAGGTGTGCAAGTTGTTTTTTCTAAAGATGGATGTAAGATGATGAGAGGAGCTATGGTGCTTGCTAAGGGTACTAGGAGAGGTACTTTGTTTCAGCTTGATGCACACATTTCTCAGTGTAATAGTTCTTCTCTTTCAAGGAAGAGAGTAGCTATCACTTCATCCCCACCATTTGAATGAGCAATAAAGAAGATTGTGGTTAGTGATTCTGATGGTAGTGCAACAAGTGTACCTAAGGGTGCAAACACTTTGGAAGGAAAGCTTCCTGCAGAAAAGACAATGTTGTGGCATTTGAGATTTGGTCACATTGGTGAGAAGGGTCTCAGAACCCTGAAAAATAAAAAATCTCGTTGAGGGGTTAAATGATTGCAATCTTGAGTTCGACTTCTGTGAACACTGTGTATATGGTAAACAAAATCGTGTTCAGTTTTACTCTAGTTCTCACAAATCTTCTGATGTTTTGGATCTTATTCATTCTGATGTATTTGGTCCTATAAAAGTTCCTTCAATCTCCAAGTCTGTATTTTTTGTATCTTTCATAGATGATTACAGTAGAAGGACATGGATTTATTTCCTTAAAAGTAAGACAAGTCTTTAGTCGATTCAAGGAATTTAAAGCCCTTGTAGAAAATCGGACTAGTAAGAAGATTAAGTGTGTGAGAACTAACAATAGTGGTGAGTTTTGCTCAGCAGAGTTTGAACAATTTTGTAAAGAACAAGGTATCGAGAGGCATAAGACAACTCTGTATACCCCACAGCAAAATGGAGTTGCAGAGAGAATGAACAGGACACTGATGGAGAAGGCTAGGAGTATGCTTAGTGGAGCTGGTTTAGAACAAAGGTTTTGGGCCGAAGCTGTGGCCACTGCTTGTTATCTGGTTAACAGATCTCCTACATTAGCCCTTGTTGGTAAGACACCCATGGAGGTGTGGTCTGGTAAGAAGCCTTCAATTAGACATCTTCGTGTTTTTGGTTGTGAAGCTTATGCACATGTTCCAATGGAGAAAAGATCTAAGTTGGAAAACAAAGCTGTTAAATGTATTTTCATCGGGTACAGTGCTGGTGTGAAAGGATACAAGCTTTGGGATCCTGTGACTAGTAAGGTGTTGTATAGTAGAAATGTTATTTTTAGAGAGCTAACATCTTCTCCTATTGTGCTACAACCAGATGAAAAAGAAAAGGAAAAAGATGTTGTTCAGTTGCCTCCTACCCCTGAGAAGACTGAACAGAGAGACCATGTTGGGTCTAATGATGAGGAGAGCTCTTGCAGCTCTGATAGTTCAGAAGAAGAGGAAGAACAACCTCAACCTTAGCCCTTGACGAGATCCACGAGAGAAAGAAAGCAACCAGAAAGGTTTGGTTATTCTATGTTAGATTCCAGTTGTGCTTTTGCTTTGATTACTAACACTGATGAGCCTAGATCTGTGAAAGAGGCTTTGGGCATGGAAGATGCAGGTTCCTGGATTGAGGCTATGGATGATGAGATGACTTCATTAGAGAAAAACAAAACATGGGACCTTGTACCTTTTCCTAAAGGGAGAAAATCTGTTGGCTGTAAATGGGTGTTCAAGAAGAAATTCTGTGTAGATGGCAATGTTGAAAGGTACAAAGCTAGATTGGTTGCAAAGGGGTATTCACAGGTAGAGGGAATAGATTGTGGTGAAATATTCTCTCCTGTTGCAAAGTTGACATCCATTAGATTTCTGTTATCTCTTGCTGCATCATATGATTTAGAGATAGAATAGATGGATGTGAAGACAGCTTTCCTTCATGGTGATTTGGAGGAAGCGATTTATATGTCACAGCCTGAACGCTACATTGTTAAAGGTAAAGAATCCTTAGTTTGCAAATTAAAGAAATCTCTATATGGTTTGAAGCAATCTCCTAGGATGTGGTACCTTAAGTTTGATGCCTTTGTGTTGTCAATTGAATTTGTAAGATCGAAATCAGATCATTGTGTTTATTTCAGAATTGAAAATGATCGCCTTCTTATTGTTGCATTATATGTTGATGATATGTTGCTGTTTGGGAAGCGTAAGGGTATGATTTCTGATTTTAAATCTCAGTTGTCAGCACAGTTTGAGATGAAAGATCTTGGGGCAGCTAGGTACATCTTGGGTATGGAAATCAATAGAGACAGGTCTAACAGAAAACTTTGGTTGAGTCAGAGTAAGTATGTGAAGTCTGTGTTGGACAGGTTTAGCATGGCAGATTGTAGACCACTATGTGTTCCTATTCCTGTGGGAACAAAGTTATCTGTAGATGATTGTCCAAAATCTCCTAGTGAGGTGGAGGACATGAGTAGAGTACCTTATGCTAGTGCAGTTGGCAGTCTTATGTATGCTATGGTCTGTACTAGACCAGACATTGCCCAAGTAGTGGGAGTCCTGAGTCGATTTATGGCTAATCTTGGACGGATACATTGGGATGCAGTTAAGCGAGTATTCAGATATTTGAGGGGTACATCAGATTACTCCATATGTTATCATGGTAACTCTTCCGGATCTCAGCATTCAGTTTGTATTCATGGGTTTGTAGATTCAGATTGGGCAGGTGATATTGACCGCAGGAGATCCACCAGTGCTTATGTGTTCACTATGTTTGGTGGTGCCATCAGTTGGATGAGCAAGCGACAACCTGTGGTTGCTTTGTCCACTACAGAAGCTAAGTACATGGCTGCTACTCATGCTTGTAAGGAAGCCATTTGGCTTAAGAGATTGTGTTCTGATGTTGGTGTTGATGCAGAACAGATTACTATTTGGTGTGACAGTCAGAGTGCTATTTGCCTTGCAAAGAATCCAACTTTCCATGCCAGAACGAAGCACATTGATGTGCAGTATCACTTTGTGAGAGATATGGTGGAAGATGGAAAGGTAAATTTGGAAAAGGTAGATACTGTGAAGAATGTTGCAGATGCATTAACGAAACCAATGGGCACTGAGAAGTTCAGATGGTGTTCGGAGTCTATGGGCCTTTCAGCCTATAGCGGTTAGTTCCTGTTATGTTCCTGTTGCTCTTACAAGGTGTTCGACAAGTGGGAGAATGTTAGGAATAAAGTGTCTCAACCTTGTATAATTCCTATTCTTATTATTTGTTTTGTAAAATGTATTTTTTGCAAATAATGTTGATGTGTCAACATCTTGAATTGTGTGTAAGGAGATCATGACTAAAACGGTTATGACGGATTCCTATGACACGCAAGAGCTATGTTAGGAAGATTCAATGACAGGTGAAGACATGTGGCAACTAAGATATTTGAGTACCGTACACTCTACCCCAATAGTGGGGAAAAATTTTTCGGGGTTCCTATTTTCTCGGAGAATGGTAAAACCCTAATACGGTTTACCTTTTGGGAGTAGCCCTAAAGTGAAGCGCATGTTATAAGCGTTTTTAGGGTTGCGAAGAGATGCGATGCGAAAAAGGTGTATTGTTGGTACTGCGAGTAGCTACTGGAGTCTTTTGTTGTTGATGTTGAGCTTGCATTGCAAGTGTATTGTAACCTCGTGTTGAAGATAATACATTGTGCAGGTTTTGAAGGGGTGGGGTTGTTTTACCGAAAGGTTTTTCCCCACTGGCAAATCCTTGTGTTATGTGTTCCTTTCTCTGTCTATTTTTTGTATGCATGGTTGGCTGCAATATTGTTGTTTACATGATATTGAATCTGTAAGTGTAGAAGATTTTAATAGGATTTGCATCATACTTTCCTTATGAGATTAATGTAGGAAGCTATTTCCGCACCTGAGTTTTCTTACATGGCCCCCACCAAAATTGCTCTCTGAGTTGCAAGGGTTCTTTGGACTGTGTAGTTATTACCGAAGGTTTGTAAAAGGATTCTCTTAGCTTAGTGCACCGTTGACAGGTTTGACTAAGAAAGGCTCATTCTTGTGGAATGAAAGGGCACAACACACTTTTGATAAGTTAAAAGAAGCAATGAGCACTTTTCTGGTTCTCCCCTTACCTGACTTCACTCAACCATTCCTTCTAGAGTGTGATGCATCTGGAGAGGGCATTGGCGTGATATTGGTGCAAGACAGACAACCTATAGCTTATGGGGGTTGGAAGCTTAAACAAGCTGAGTGCCTATATTCCATTTATGACAGAGATGTTGTCCATCATGCATACATTGACCAAGTTCCAACAATATCTGGTGGGTGGCAAGTTTGTCGTTCGTACCGATCATAATAGTTTGAGATTTTTTTGGGGCAATGGGATCTAAACGAGAGGCAACAAAAATGGGTAAGTAAGATTCAGGATTTTGATTTCGACATTGAATATGTGAAGGGAAAGAACAATGTGGTTGCAGATGCGTGGTCAAGAAAACCTGCCATTTGTTTACTGTCTCAGATTTCAGCTGATTGGAATTCACACTTATTGGTGGAATATTCCAAAAACACATTTGCATGTAAGCTAATGGATGGTGGCACTTATGACGATCAATACAAGGTGGTGGATGACATCATTTACTATAAGGATCGGATATACTTAGTGCTTGAATCCAAACTGAAGTAGAAAATCCTGGAGGACATACATGCCTCACCCTTGGCGGACACTTGAGGTTTCTCAAAACCTATAGACAACTTAGGGAGCGGTTCTTGTGGAAGGGACATAAAGATGATGCTTTGCAATACGTGTGGGAATGTGCAGTTTACTAGCAAAACAAATCCGAACACACTTTATCTATCGGGCTATTGCAACCCTTGCCGATACCAGAACAAAAGTGGGAAAGTATCTCTTTGGACTCATCGCCGGACTTCCTAAGGTAAATGGAAAGGATTGTATGTGTGTGGTGGTTGATAGATTGACAAAGTATGCACACTTCTTCGCCATCTCCTCAGACTTCCAGGCCAAATAGGTAGCTGACTTATTTTTTAGAGAAGTTTTTCATCTGCATGGCTTACCCCGAAACATTGTTAGTATCAGGGATGGTCGGTTTCTTAGTATTTTCTGGTCAAAATTGTTTCGGTTGGCAAGAACATAATTATCGCCAAGTAATAGCTACCACCCTCAGACAGACAAATAGACGAAGGTTGTGAACAAGTGGCTGGAAGGCTACCTCCAGAACTATGTTTCAGCATAGCAACGGGCATGGGTCAAATGGATGCATCTACGGGAATACTGTTACAATACAACTTATCACATGTCTATTGGGATGACACCCTTCAATGCACTATATAGGTAAGAACCACTTTCATTTATCAACATGATCCTAGGGGACAGCCATGCACCTAGGGCAAGGGACTGGCTTCAGGAAGGGCAAGATATCTTGAGATTCTTGAAGGAAAACTCACAAAAGGCACAAAATCAACAAAAGGTTTACGCTGACAGACATCGAATTGAGAGAAGTTTCCAGGTGGGAGACTTGATCTATCTTAAGCTACAACCTCATTGAAGGCAAGAGGGAAAGAAAAATTGAAGCCACGTTTTTATGGTCCTTGTCATGTTACTCGTCGCATCGATGAAGTTGCTTCCACGAATATTGTTGAATAGAGGGATTCCACCATCCGAGGATGTGCCAAGAGATGAGGGGGTTGCACTGGAGGTGGAAGTTACTGCCACAGGAGGAATGGAGATAGATACAAACCAACAGGCTGAGTAGGAGGACGAGGAGAGGCTATCTTATGGGTCGGACGAAGAGAGATCAATGGCGTACATTATGTCTCTAGAGGATGTGTTGGAGAAAGGTCGGGTACTTGGACATAATGCCTTGACTAGAACAAAGGAATTGTAGTTGGTCCGAGCCTACAAATAGCAAAGGTGCCCCAAATGTTTCCGCTCTTGCTTTGAGGCGAGAGGATGGCCAGCGGTGGAGACGCCAGAGATGATGGCAGACTGGGCTAAATAACCTAAGTTGGGATCGAGCGACAACACCATGGAGAAGCTTGCACATGAGGTAGCAGTGGCGTGCGGAGGCAGACAGGGTTGCAGCTTAGAGGTACATAGAGGTGGAAAAAAAGGCTCAAGAGGAGCTAGCCAATCAATTGGTTAGCCAACGGGCAGCTTGTGCAGTAGAGGGAGCAACGCTTTTGCAGGACAAGGAAAAGGTTGAAAAGTGGCTAGCAGAGGCCAAAGTAACCTGTGCAAGGATGTGCCAACTATCTAATTACTCAATAACCCGACAACAATTTTTGTTGATATTGAGCAAGCCAAGGTGGAGCAGGAAGGAAGGAAGGACTGTTGATAGCAGAGCATCTTGTGCCACTAGATGGCAGACTTGGAAGCCAAACAAAATATATCCAGGTATTGGAGCACATTGGAGACCTTGTCCTCATCCTTAATGAGGGTGAGGAAGGAATCATCAACAAAGTGTCCATTGACAAGTTGAGTGGAGGACTCAGGAAGAGAAATGCCTCAAACACAACTAGAGGAGATGGAGTGGGCTAGAAGGTAACCAAACCCTTTAGCAACCATGATGTTCAAAGCAGGAGCCAAAGGATAGCCCCGGTGAATGGATTTGTAAAGGCCAAAGGCCTCTAATTATCTTCCACTAATAGTGATGCAAGCAGAAGCATCACCAAAAAGCATCTCCATAGACTAAAGAAAGATAGGTCCAAATCCTAAAGCTATTAGCATAGCAAGAATGAAGGGCCATTCAATGCAATCACAAGCTTTAGCAAAATCAATTTTGAGAAAGAGAGCTTGCTGCTTATACCTACAAGCCCATTCCATGCCTTCCCAGACAACAATGATGTTGTCTAGGATATAGCGAGATTTGATAAAGCATGTTTGCTCCAGACGGACAACCAGGGGTAAGAGATGCCAGATTTTAAGCGCCAAGGCTTTGGCTATGATCTTATAGGAGACATTCAACAAAGTGATAGGTCTCCAATTGCAGATATCTTCGGGATGGCTAGCCTTAGGTATGAATTTGATATTGCCTTTTTTGATATGGTTACCTAAAGATTTAGAGTGAAATGCTTCCAGATAGACCTTGTGAAGATCAAGTCCAATGGAATCACAAAAGGCTTCGTAAAATTCACAGGGGAAACCATTGCACCTAGGAGCCTTGTCATCTGTCATGGAAAAGAGAGCCTCCTCGATGTCATTGAGAGTAAGAAATTGCTTATAGAAAGCACGTTGCTCAACCGCAAGGTGGTTAGGAATAACAACAGTGCATTCCTTCAAAGCCTATACTTGCTCCGGTGATTGATCCTAGGCACTAAAAACCTTTTCATAATGTCAAACAAAGGCTTGAAGAATGTCAGGAAGGGCAAAAAGAGTCTGTTGCCCTTTGTTAATTTTTTTAATCCCAATCGAAGTATGCCAAGCTTTGAGAGCTTGAAAGAATTCTTTTGAGGCTTGGTTGCCAACCTCAAGTTAGTGGAGACGAACTTTGACCTGCCCCCCCTTGGCGGCAAAGTTGTCAACAACCTGCTTATGATGGTGGAGATTAGCAAGCCGAACTTGCAGGTTTGGATCAAACGGATTCAAGGCTAGAGCCTCCGAAGCTGCACACAGAGCTTTGGTGGTGATGTCATAGGACTGCCTACAGTACAGGGCAAGTTGCCTACCATAGATTCGAAGAAATCTTGCCGTATGGGTGATAGTGAGCGTTGAGAGCTTGAAAGAATTCCTTTGAGGCTTGGTTGCCAACCTCAAGCTAGTGGAGACGGGCTTTGACCTGGCCCCCCTTGGTAGCATAGTTGTCAACAACTTGCTTATGATGGTGGAGATTAGCAAGCTGAACTTGCAAGTTTGGATCAAATGGATTCAAGGCCAGAGCCTCCAAAGCTGCACACAGAGCTTTGGTGGTGATGTCATAGGACTGCCTACGGTACAGGGCAAGTTGCATACCATAGATTCGAAGAAATCTTGCCGTATGGATGACAACATCATTCCACCATTGAATCCACCCAAAATGGGTGTGGGGCCGAGGCTCTAAATTGCAAACATGCAAAACGTGAGCCATAGTGGGTTCATGACTCAACAATGACATGTTGAGAAAAGTTGAGTTTTGGAAAGACGCCTCTGAGCCGTTTGCTAGGGGACAGTAAAGAGAATTTGGAAATGAATCGACAAAGTCACATCTGGTAGAGGAATGACAGGCAGTTCTCTTTCTTTAGATAAAGAGAAAAAAGATTGTGTAGATATCATCGCATGATCAAGTCTTTTAAAAACCCTGTTAGAGCTAGCTCTAAAATTAGACTAAGTATGCCAATTGCGACTAGAATGACGACGATGGGCATTAGGATCAAAAGGCTTAATTTATTGCACATGTAATAGTAGGCTTCTATCTCTACAGTTGTCCACCGAAACGACATAATACCTTCTTTATCAGAGGCCAACTCAATCATATTGAATTCCCCACAAACCACCCAAGTGGCAGGTGGCAAAGAATTCACTATCCAACGCCACAACATCATTGGGAGCATAAACATTAACTATTCTAAAATAATGATTATGGAAGGATAACAAAATTCACACAATCCTGTGCATGGTGTCAAAACCATGAGAAATAATAGAAGATAAATGAGGTGAAAGGAGAGTGATTGCACCACCTCGACCAACTTCATGCTAGGAAGAAAAAACCACACCGTCTGGCCAAATAACACTGCAAACAACATTAAGCAAAAGTCCTAAAGTCTTAACTTCTTGTAGACAAAGGATGTCCAGGATACCAAGCTGACATTTATTATCCCGCACATAATATTTGCGAGGGAGGTCTGTGAGACCCCACTATCGTAGGTAAATATTGTGTAGCCGACAAGATGTATGTCATCGGTAGAAATTGTGTATCAGCCAATGGGTCCCTTCGGGAAGGTTCTTTTTATGTAGCTGACAGGCCCTTCAGTAATTGTCATGTAGCCGACGGACCCCTTCGGGAATGTTCTTCAGAAAGTATTTATACACGCTTTTGGGTCGTTGTAATCATCATCTGTATGTAATCTCTTAGCATATGCGAATAATACATGGAGTTCTGCTGTTCTTGTCTATTGTCTGTGTGCATTGATTCATTTACCCCATGTGGTAAACATTTGGTGCCATTGCTTGATGGACCTGGAACAAACATGGAGGAATGAAGACGAATAAGAGTCAACAGAACAAAAATAAGAATAAGCTCAAAGACAAGGATGAAATATGCATAGCACAAGGAAATCTAATTTTGGCACAAGCCGAATGCAGGAGGTTCCAGAAGATTGCCGACGGACACAGAAGCATTGAGGAATTGTTGAAGGAGACTCGACAGCTGGTGGAGTTGGTGGAAGAAGCAATGGACGAGTTTTTGAACTTGTATTTGCCGAGGGAAGAGAATCTAGATGGAAGGGAATTAACTCGCATGGCTTGGAGTGCTGAGGGAGCACGAGCATAGAGTGAACTCTTCGTCTGTGATACACTTCTAGAACGGACAAATTCGCTTAACGAAGACCCTTCACCAAAAAGCACAGCTGTCAAAATACAAAGCATTGGTGATGGGATACAAAGTGGTGGTGTAGGAGTACAGAGCGTTGGTGTTAGAATAGAAAGTGTTGGCGTCGGAATACAAAGTGTTGGTACCAGAGTACAAAATGTCGGTGTTGCAGTACCAAACAACGCCCCTACACAACATCCAGTAATAATGGCAAGACCAAAGGAGAAGTTGCCAAAATTTGATGGTGATGGAGTAGCTGATCCAATCCGACATTGTAAAACATGCGAAACAATTTGAAGGACAAATGGCATAACAGATACAAACGAATGGGTTCGACAATTTTCGGCAACCCTAAGGGGGGTAGCAATCGATTGGTATGACAATATGGATCCGCAAAAATTAACCAATTGGGATGATGTTTAAAGGAAATTTACCACTGAATTTCAATTGCTACGTGATGACAATGAGATCATAGCGGAGATATACAACCCAAAGTAGGGGAAGAATGACACTGTCTGCGTATATGCTAGGAAATTAAAGGACTTGATAAATAAAATAGAAAATAAGCTGGTTGACAGGCTGCAAAAAAGATGGTTTGTTGAAGGCCTACACCCAAAATTGTGAAAGAAGATGAAGATTGTGTCGTTGTTGTCATACATTGAAGCATAGAATTGAGCAATGAACTTAGAAAGTGAGTAGAAGACAAAAAAAAAGAAGAGTAGCTCATCCGATTCAGATGACGATGTGTCCTCGGGAGAAGAAAGCAGCGATGATGAAAATAGCAGCAAGAAGGTCCGAGCTCTCCAGAAGGACATGATCTGCATGAAAGAATTTAAGAACATGTAGAAAGAAACGAAGAGAAGCGAGCTATGGTGCATAGAATGTAAGGCAGAAGGTTACACAAAGGGATCCTGTCCAAAGAACCAATTTTGCAAGATTTGTCAGAGCATGCGACATTCCACAAAAGAATGCCCCTTCAATATGAAAACAAGAGGACCTTAACAAGTGTTCCCAACACAGGAGGAAATTTTATAAAAACTGTACGGCGTATGGTAGGAAGGCAGTCCATGCATCATAGAATGGGACCGTACGACCTTTTTAGAAACTTGTGCCTGTACGAATTTTAACATAGGAATCTCCAAAAACATTGTACGGCCAACTTAAAGGAAGGATATGGCGTACTACAAGCAAGGTGTGGAGGTAACTTGGAAACCGTACAGCTAAGGGTACAAAGGCACTCTAGGTATTATGCAAGGGGACCGTACAGCCTTTTCAGAGATCTCCATACCGTACGGATTTTGAAGATGAACTTCTTTGCATGAACACCGTACGGAATTCAAGGTTGACTTCTCTGTTTGGCACCGTACGGATTCAATTCCAATGTATGTTCTTCATGACTGTACGAAGTTCTACTGCTGTGACCGTACGGATTGAAGGATCGACAGAGAGCTTCAAAAGGTATTTCATGACCGTATGACACATTATATCTAGGCATTAGCACCATACGACGTTCTTATTCAGTGCGTGTGTTTCAAGTACCCTCACCAAATGGCTAGATGCAGATCATTTTTATTGTTTATGGGGCATTGTACGGCGATTTCATGGAGTAATCGTACATTGTCTAGGGGCCAATTTCAGTATTCCACCGTACGACGAATTAGGAGAGGAAGATTGGCCGAGTGAAGCTTTGTAGAAGATTTTGTTGTGTGTTGTGGCAGTTGGATTCCAACCCTGGGTAGCTCGTACCTGCACTTTTTGTTTTGAGTGGCAAGGGATTTGAAGTGGCGAACACAGATCAGTAGAAGGAAGCAGTTAGAAGAGGAGCAGCAAAAAAAAAAAACAACAAATTGAAACAATTCAAAATGAATAATGCATGATGCGATAGGGAAGGGAAAGGCATAAACAGGTAGAAAACGCAAGCAGTTGCCAGAAAGAGTGTGGGGATTTGAAGGAAATCACAAAAATAGTGCGTTCCATGGAGTTTTATGTGGGTTTAAGAGTGCTAATTTGGTCTTGGCGGTGGGGGCGCTACCCCTCGACCCCGCTGGGGGCGATGCCCCCTAGACCCTCAGTCAGTGCAGTTATTAGTCGTGGGAAGTGTGACCAGTTGATGAGACCTGGAGCTGCTGTAGGCATGGAGTGTCTGTGTACCAGAGGCACTTGGAATAGGTGTTGGACGTGAGGTTGTCTTGGTGGATGCATAGAGAGCTCGGGAGGAGCTGATCATCCAGTTGGAGGTAGTACAATGACACTTGGCTCAAGGTACCCAGGAGTTGAAAATAGAGAAAATGGCATGGGTGGCTATCAAGGTCAGCTAAGGAGACAGTATTGTGTTAGTAGAGGCTGCAGATGCAACGTGTCTTTGGAGACCAGTTTGGTGTAGGCACGAGACAAATGTGAAAGTGGTGTGACAGAAACAAATCTATCTTCTTGTAGTTAGTCAGTTAATATATTCTGTTTTGTTAATTTGTCTTGGATATTTTATAATTGGCAACCGAGACGACCTTTTCTTTTGGGGGGGATGGTGTTGTAGGTAAATATTGTGTAGCCGACAGGATGTATGTCATCGGTAGAAATTGTGTATCAACTGATGGGTCCCTTCGGGAAGGTTCTTTTTATGTAGCCGATGGGCCCTTCGGTAATTGTCATTTAGTTGACGGACCCCTTCGGGAGGTTCTTTAGAAAGTATTTATACACACTTTTGGGTCATTGTAATCATCATCTGTATGTAATCTCTTGGCATATACGAATAATACAAGGAGTTCTGTTGTTCTTGTTTATTGTCTATGTGCATTGATTCATTTACCCCATGCGGTAAACACCTCCACATTCCATGAGAGAAAATTCATGGAAACATTTCTTGCGTGTCATCCTCGTCCCTAAGAGAGGAGAAACTTTATGCCAAAACAAACCAGAGGTGGAAGTAGAAGAGTCACCACTACAGATGATTCTTCTCTTCTCCGAACCGCCATTAGGGTTTTCTCTACGACCATCTAGGCTACGAGAGCATCGTAAGGGCTGAGAACCAAGTGGGACCACAATGGATGCCGCTTGAGGAGTGCAGACCCATGCGGGTCGAGAAGCACTCACAGACAAAGCCATCCCTTGGTGGACAGGGTCTGAAACGAGTGGTGAAACCACCAGTGTGATTGGCACCGTGATAGAGGTAACAAGATTAATCTCCAACGAAGGTTAGGTAGAGGAGGACCCAAGCAACAAGGAAGTCTTACCCTTGCGCACTACAGTTGTCCACTCATCTTTCTTGGCATTTTCAGTAGGCTTTTCCTAGGTTCTTTGATAGGAGTTGGTTTGCGAGGCACGACCAAAGGGCAGTCCTTGATCTTGTGTTCGGCCGATTGACGCCAATAATAGGTGTTCGGCAGGTTCAAATATAGTACCTTCTGAGTGAAGGTGTGCACTTTGACCTGAATGTCAACGGTTTCTTTGAGATCAGAGGAGAAGTCCGCTTCAATGCAAACCCTCCTTTGAGGACGCGCATTGAAGAACTTCTTTAGTTCCATGCAAACCACTTTGCCAAGGGTTTGAGCAATAGCATGGATAAACTTCCAACAAGGTACGAGGAGACTTGAAAACTCGACCCAGACAGGGACTTTTAGTTTCTTGACATTTGAGATAGAGAAATCTTGAGACTACCGCTGGAAAATTAGTAGTGAAGACCTAACTGACCAAGGCCCGTGGTTGAAGACTGTGTTGGCTTGGGAAAGGTTAGCAAACTGAAACAAAAAGAAGCCCTTGGTAAGGCTTTGAATGCCCTCGAGCTGGACTTCACGAGGAATCTAGTTTTTGGCAATCCATTCTTTGAGCATGCTTTCAGGAGGAGATCGAACCACAAAGTATCCTATCAAGGTATGCTTCTCTAAGTAGCTACATGCATCATCAAACTCTTGAACATTAAGAACAATATCAGGGGAGGACTTACCTCGTGAAACACTTTTGGAACAAACTTTTGTGGCTGTTTGTTTAGAGGAGGTGCCATGAGCATCCGTCGTAGCAACTCTAAGACCAGTATCACCTACTAGGCTAAAGTTGGCCGGAGCCATAATAAAAACCCCTAATGCTCCTGCAGTTAATGCGGTATGATAGGTGCAAAACTAGAGATGAATTAAAAAAAAAGTTGTACTACATGCAAAACCCTAACAAAGCGATTTGGCATCCTCATAACAAAGAAATTAGTCAAGTGTAAGCTCTTTAAAAATTTATGGTGGTGTTAATCCCAATTCAAACACCATAGCTTGTATTAGCTACTTTGAAACAGGGTACGATATTCTCCAAGCATAAAGGGGTTCTATTTCAACTATCTTAGTATATGTATGTGCAAGTACGTGCAAATACTCTTGCATACTACTAATTAATTCCAAAAGAGGAGCCTTGGAACTGGTTATGAGTATCTAACAAAATATAAAATGGTAGGGGAATTTTGTAAGATATTATTGTTGCAACTTCTTGGTAGCCATGTATGCAGAATTTTGAAGCGTAGGCATGGCATGTAGGATTGGGCAAAAGGGCTCTCGGATTGCAAAGAGTGGAGGATATGTGCAAGATGGATTTGTTAAAGAAACCTTCGCACTGATGCAATTGACAGTTGGAAACTGCAAGTGTGCAAGATGGATCTGTTGAAGAAACCTTTGCACTGATGCAGTTGACAGCTGTAAATTGCAGGCTTCCTTGAAATACATGTTTGCAAAATGTGGAGACAGAGAGAGTGCTAGATTGTTTGACAATATAGTATCTGTTATCAATTTAGCCTACCTACTAAATTGCTATGTTAAACTTGCTTATATACTGCGCTATGTGTTTTAAGTTGCTGATCATGCATCTTACAGAATAGGTTTGGATGCAGAATATGAGGTACAAAAATCAATAAACAAGAGAAATTGATCATTTTTATTCAAATTACATACAAGTACCAAAATGGTACTCTTTTATTGAAATATATTTCAGAACTATTTTGTAAGGTAAAATATTCAAATTTTAGATAGTTTTTGATACGATGCATTCATATACCACACAAGTTGTGGTAGCTCCTAATACAGTATCTGAATAAACACATTGCATAAACATAAAAGTATTTGAGAGATAAGCGGGAAAGCCTCCATTACTTGAATGGAAGGTTGTTGATCTGAATTTTGAAGAAGATTTGAACCCGCATCTCCATCTTTGAATACACTTGCAAAATGTAAAGAGGGGGGTTAGTTTATATGAACTAAGCAATGGAAACCATTCCAAATGTCTCTGCACTACTTAGTGTTCTTACAACATGATCATTTAGATAAATGCATTAAAAGATGCAAAGGCAATAGAAATATCTGAAAGCAAAGTAGGTTTTATGCTAATAAGTTTGTTTCATGTGCAGACACAAGTATGAAGACTTGACGCTATGGAAGGATCATGTGTAAATTACATAGATGAAGCCTTCTAGCTAAGATTTGTAGAGGCCAAGACTAAAGGACTGAGGACACTATTGAAGGGACATGCATAAACTATAGGCGTGGAACCTTCTGGTCAAATCATTTAGAGGCAAAGATTTTGGGAAGACTATTGAGGGGGCATACATTCATTACAGGTATGGAACCTTCTGGTTGAACCAAAGTAGTTGATTCAAGACATTGAGGAGATCATAGAAGGGACATGCATAAACTACAAGCATGAAACCTTCTGGTCAAATCAGGAAGGGGCAAAGACAGAAGACAATAAGAATATTATTAAAGGGACATACAGAAGTTTCAAGAAGTTTATATTGCTACAGGAACTTATCATATTCATATATGCATTACAAGTCACAACACAGAGATAACTCTTTTGTTCAAAGGCTACAAAGAGAAAATCCATGACATGCTGTGATAAATACCTGGCATTTTCAGTCATAAATATAAAGAGCAAGAACATGCCAAATCTGGAAATAAAATGCAAAGATACTTATAGACTTTACAAACTTACAACTTCATGATTTAATTTGTGACAGGAATCATTGACTTTATAAGAATATGTGCCTTTAATGTCAGTATAGAAAGGGTGATGAGATACCATGAAAGTTCATTCATTGATGGAGAAATGGCCAATCAATTGCAGCATACATTTATAAAAACAGAGAAATCAGTCTTTTTGCGTTGCATTTTGTGGGCAAATGAGCAAGAATCAGTAAAAATGCTTTCTCAGTTATGAGCAGAGTGGGCCTATTCAGGTCTCACGAGGACAAAATCTTCAGGAGATCAAGGAAATAAAAGTTACAGCAACAGCAACAGACGGAGCATTGCCAAATAATATTTTGTTTAATCATACAAATATCTCCAAAAGAAGATATAGTAAATGCTTCTGATCAACTATGGATGAAAGCTACAACCAATTATTATAAATGAAAGTTAGATAAGATGGGAATAGAAAAGCTTCTAAAATACATAGCTATAATTCAGCATAACAGAGCATGTGAGATTCACGGGTATGAGGCAGCCATCATAGCCATAATTCAGCATAAACAGAGAACCATACAGATTTAACCAAGAAATAACATGCAGCAAGTACCACGACCAGACACTAAAAGATAAAGTGGAAGTTGGAGTTACAAGAAGTCATCCCAGTATACAGAAGAAAATAATGGCAAAAAATCAAACACTTATATAGAATATAACTTGTGACAATGAAATGAAGCTTGAAATGGTGAAGTAATGAGGACCCTTTCAGACTTAATATTGGCATTAAATAAGACTGAAAGAGAGAGCACTAGCGAGAAAGATTACCTTGCTGTTCAGTGACCAAGAGATTGTGCTTTCTTACAGCATGCTAGTGATACAGATCAGACTGGAAAAGTCACAGCCAAATCAAAACAGCTCCCAGAAGTTCACGGTAGGAACACAAATACAAGAACAACTACAGAAAAGGCTTCAATATCATGTTAGAAACATAAAGAATGAAGCTATCATCTATCATAAGAACAAACCCCATTCTCAGCCATGAAATATAATATAACCCTTTTATTTAAAACTCTAAGTATCACGCTATGAGCAAAATCACAGAGAGAAATAGATATAGTATTTACTTGCAGCCATCAAAAGTACAGAGAAGAATGAAATCAACTCCAGTCATGGTAAACCACATAGTAACCAGCACCAAGTCATAGCAAAAAACCCAAATCTGAAGATTAACCAGAGCCATGAAATGGAGAAGAATAACTCATGGCAGGAAGAGCAAGAAGAAGAAACTCACGAAATGGAGTGATCTGTGTTCATGGCACCAAGGGAAAGTCCAAGAAATTGCTGAGAAAAATCCTGATTTTCTCCATTGCGGTTGGGGTTTCCACAAACCCTATTCCTTCTCCACTTTTCATGAATCGACAATATGCAAATGAAGGAAATATCTTATCATTTCTTTGTTTTGGATGCCTACAATTATGTTAGATTGTAGAAGATTTCGAGTCCAGCCATATAAGTTTGTTGCCCAAGTTTCAGTCTATATCTTTGCTTTAGGGTTTTTGAGTCAAGTCAAAAGTTAAAGTTTTGAGTCTGAGTCTAGTTTTCCCTTAGAATGGTCTTTCTTCTCATCTCCCTTTGAGTCAACCTAATGCAGAAGATCATATGAGCAATATATTATTTCTTGGCTAGGTGATTAAGTTTTGGGAGGGTTTGTTATGCATTTTTCTGATGAGAAGAAAGATATGAATATCTCTAATGATTCATATTCTTTGTTCCTACTTATGTTGGATACAAGATTCATGCTGAGAAGTAGTTCTTTATGAAATCATTTCTTCATCTCTGAAAGTTTCTAACTCCATGGTCAAAGATCTATATCTCGAGGACACATTTTCACAGATATATACAGAGCAAATACAGTAGAGAAACATCGAAGACTAAGGCTTAAAGACAAAATGCAGAGTGTGAGAATGGGCTACAAAGAGAATCAATTGAATTCGAATGCAGGAGAAGTAGATAAATCATCAGAAATGGTAAAAGAATTAGGTCAAAGGTGGCAAAGACCAAAGTTGAAATCGAATCGACGAATCAAAATATGTCTGATCATCCACATTATCAAGTTGAATAGTCAAGTCAACTTGGAAATAAGTCACGGCCGTCAGATGAAGACCAGATCGACAGATAATATTTTAAGATGGAATTATAAACTATCTAACAATGCATCTCATTGATTGTTAGATCAAAGAAGATCTATGGAGGTCGTTATGTCGCTATATAAAGATGCTCGCTCATTATTCTATGCGTCATAGCGACATGAAGGCACGTGTTTGGTGGACCATCACAATCACGAAGCGCAGTCAAAATTTAGTCACTAAGTGCCACGAAGGAAAGAAAGTCAGCGCCAGATTCTCCAAGCAATGGAATGGTGCCAACTATTCACCACAGTGTGCCTAGTTGGAAAAAAGGGACCCGCACCGCGAAACAAAGAGACCTAATATCGTTTTGTTAACATTGTCAGATCAAATTACCATTGTCAGATCAAAAAGAGATCCATGGATGTTGCTATCTCCCTATATGAAGTTGCTCGATCGTTATTCTATGTGACAAAGTGACAAGAGGGATCCACGGAGGAAGTTATAAAGGAAGTCATAACATCTTAATCTCAACCGTCGATTTGAGATCAACGATGGGAAATCGAAAATGCAGTGACTGTTGGAATATGAAATACATGGGTTTGGTGTGAAACAACAAAAAATGAAGAATAAATGAATTTCTACAAGATTTTTTGAGACTACATGAAGATGAATAGTCATGGTGTGTTTTCAGGAATATCATAATTCAGAATCATATATAGAAGAGATAGCACGTGCTCATATTGTGATACAAATTGAATATTTCCATATTTTATTCTTTATTAAATGACTGTTGCTCTGCCAGAATTTAGAAATGATAACAATAGACTATAAATGTAATCTCTTTTAATATAACAAGGTTGGCAAACTGGAGAGGGAATGGTTTTGTAATTCCATTTACAGTATTTTCTTTTCATGTTTTGTAGTCCATGCATTAGATAGCTTTGCATTTAGAGTTGAAAGACAATGGTGTATGATCTTGTAAATAATCAAATGGATTCCACTTCGTTTTGATATTTGTAGTACAATAATTCCATTTGCTGCTTCATATATGGTTTTGTTTCTTCTCTTGATAGTTTCATACATGCTATGCACTTCATTTGGAATTAAAAGATAATGTATGTGAATCTATTGAATACTTGTTTAATTCCATTTCAGTCAAGGCTAATAGCCAAAGCAATTCCACTTGCCCTCATATGTATAATCTTTTCTTTCCCAGTTCTACATTTAGATGAGTAATGTGCATTTATAATAGAATTAGGAGTCAAAAAATATCAAGATAATCTACTACAATCATTCCATTGAGTGTGATAGGTTATTCATATACATCTTGTTTGAGTTGTTTGTGTCTACAAACAACTTGGTTATCCTTTATTGCTCTCAGGTTAAGAGCTTATAATATCAATAATTTCTGATCACATAAAGATATATTCATTGCATATTATTGCAAGAATCATAGGGAGCTGTACCTAATAAATTCAAAGGGCAGTGATAAAGTATATACACTGACCCAGTTGTTGGTAAACATCCTTTTGTTTCTCCAAACATTGGGTATCAAAGAGTCAAGATTATCAAATCTAATAGGAGGACAAACTCATAACCAACAAAGTTTAAAACTAAATAATAATCTATTTATTAATATAAGTTATATGACTTTATTATCAAAAGTTATATATTATGTTCATAAATAGGTTATTATCTAGTTTTATATTTAGAATATGAGATTATTATTATATTAATTGATGCTTGACAAAATCAATTAATTAAAAATATTTTTTTATTCAAACAAAATAATTGATTTATTATTATTTGCATTAGAAATATGTAACTAATATTAATAAATTGATGAAGAATAAATCAATTTGTTAATGTTAAGTGCAATAATAATAAAAAGGAGCTTGATTCATTAAGGGATATGTTCAATTGCTATTTTTAGACTCACAGATCAAGCTCATGACTTTGGAGTCAATTATGGAGTGTTTTTTTTTGCATTTATAGAGTTTTCTTGGACTTGTCTACATGCACATTTGGTCAAGGCACAGTTTGGAGTGCATGTGGCATGTTTTTGGAGCAGTTATGGCTAGTTTCAGTTGTAGTTTATTTTGGGAGGCCTTTGGAGGCATGTTTTACATGTTTTCGAGCAGATTGACATATGATATTTTTGGCCTATTTTTCATATACGACCTAGGGTTTTGTGCATGCTTTTGAAGAGATAGAGGCAGATTTTGAGTTGGCTATCAGTTGGACAGGTATTTGAGGACAGATTTGATGTGTTTTTTGATAGATTGGAGCAGTTTTGAGGCATTTTTTCCATGCACATTTCTGACATTCTGAGTTAGGGCTTTGAGCTCTATTTATTGTACATTCACTTCATTATAAGACTCTCTTCTTTCTCACTTAGATTCTTTGCACATTGCAAATTTTCGGGTTGATTGTAGGAGCACTTTGTGGTAGAGATTTTTTCAGCATTGATTATACAAATTCAATGATTCTTTTTCATTGATTATTTTTTGCAATATTGTGGGTTCTTTGCTTTTATGTTGTGTCCGTTCTTCATTCAAGCTACATTCCTTATTGCATGTTAGAATCTTGATACTTGTAATTGCAGGTCTTTGTTTCTCTTCTTATTCTTTTTGGAAAAAATTGGTAAAGCTTAGGTTTTCCTTTAAAAGCAAAAGATTCTAGGTCCTTGCATATAAATACTTTTGTAATTGCACGCTTGTCTGGGTATTGTGAATCACTTGTATTGTGGGTAATTTGTGTTGATTTAATTAAAGTTGCATACATCACCTCATTTAGGTTTAGTATTCGTTATTTTCATTCACTTCTTATCCCTTTTCCACATACAATTAAGTTTTTAGGTGATCATTATTTAGGAACTGGCCTAGCTCCCGGAGATTCATCTCTGGTTTTAGGACAACCCATCACTCGAGAGATTTTCCATGTTTCAAGAGGATAGCTAGATATTTCATCTTGCTAAAGGCGCAATCCTGATTTACAACAGTATTTGCACAAGTGTATTTGCTGAAAAGGCTTAATAAACTTTCGAGCAAAATAAACTCCACAACCTTTGTCAATATCAAGAAACACCTAAGGGGTCATTTTCTAAGGGAACGGACAAGAATGTTTGGAGATTCACCCAAAATCCAGAGTAGGCAATGAGAGATTGGTTGATAAGGAGAGGTGAGAAAGATAAAATGATGGAAATACAATGACACAGTGGCTGTTATAAAACAGACCAATAACATAGAAATGCGGGAGGACGGGCTAAGGAAGCCCAAGGAATGGGTGTGTGGCCACAATACAGATGATTATGTGTGTGAAAGAATATAAACTGCCAGTGGAAGAAATTGCCAGAATCAGAGAAAAAAGAGGGGTTTAAGGGAAGCTGTGTAGGTGGTGGAAAAGTGAACCAAAGAGGAGGAGATTGTGGCCCAGCAGAAAGAAGATGCACATAGAGCATGCTGAAGTTCAATAGAAGAGGGTGGAATCCTAAACGGAGATTGTGTGGCAATCCACAGAGAAGAATAGAAGGGATGAGAGGCCATTGAAAGGCCAAATTTGTAATAAAAAACATTGTGTTTTTATTTGCTGCAACTCGAATGTTGATTTGGAGCAGAGAGTCTCTGCAATTGTTTGTGTTTGAGTCTGGTGTTTGTACCCAGAAGGGAGCACCTGCTTCTGCATTATATTGTAAAGTAAGTCTTATATAAATATATGAAATACTTGGTCGGCTATTTATCATTTGATTTATGATTGTAGATCAATAATTTGAGAATTGTGTTCAAATAATCCTCCACTTCCAAATTCAAGCTGTTCATATTATTTGAGCTATGGTCTTGCATGCTTACCTTGGCCACAATTATTGTATGGTTGTTTATGTTCACTGTACAATTTTAGATATTAAATTATATGTTAGTTTTCCTAAAACTGAATGCTTCATATTTAGGAACAAGGCATGCTCTTATGTACTGGACTATTTAAAGTTCATATATTTTCCTTTGACATTCTAACTCAATGCTTATAGACTGCTTAAAATTTTCTTCATTTGACATTTAGTTTGCTATGCCTTTTTTTTCCTGTCAAACAAGTTATCAAAGATATTTCTTTTCTTTTGTACAGGTTGCATAGGTCTATTTTGTCCATGTATTTTGTTTGGGAAAAATGTGGAATTTTTGGAAGGACGACCTTGGACTGGACCCTGTTTTATTCATTTCCTGTTGTGGGGGGTTATTACTGGTATATGCTGTTCATTGACAGAAGGCACTCTGTTGGGCTTGCTGGGTTCATTTGTTTCATGCTATGCATGTGGCTACAGAAGAGCTATTCGTGCCAAGTATAATCTGGAGGTATAATTATTTATAACTTGTTTGTTTTTGTAGATGTAGTATAAAATACCTATAACTCATTTTGTCATCATTATCATTTGCTGTATTTCTACTAACATAATTCTAGTATAACAAGTCGAAAAAACCATCAGAAACCCATAAAATCTATTATCCTACTGTTAAAAAGAATAGTAACTTTTAGTGTGGATCCATTTGTAGCCATGAACGCAAGCTTGATTATATTGCTTCTTTGAGCTTTAGCTAAACAAAGTTTTTGTTGGTTGCTCCTATCGCACTATGGAAGGCATTTATCTGCACAGTAATGTTTTGATGATACTGAAGTTCAAGTATATTGTCCACAAAAATTAAACTAATGCCTGTGAGAAATGAACCTAAAGAGTTAAGAACCTCTAAAACATAAAATAGACTTGTGTCTTATTAACTTTGCTTGTTTGTTAATCAAAGTAGTGGATTAGAGGGAAAGAAAGCTGACTGAAGCAGACATGGGGGCTGATTGAGCATATTTGTAGATGGAGATATGTGCTCTCTGGACTGTGAAGCCTGTTAGACACATACTTGTCATTGATTTTAAAATCGAGATATGATATTATAAAACAGGGAGATGCAAGTATTCTACAAATAGGAGATATGCAAGTATTATTATTTGTGTTGAAATATTAACACTGTTGTATTACATGTGTGTATTGACAAGTATATGTATATCAACTTCTTTGTAATTACAAGCAGTGATAAGCATATCTCTGCACAATTCCTCTATTAAATAAAACAATTATAATGGGATTATACAGCATTGAAAGACAGGGATAAAAGGCAAAGTTAGCTTGTCTTATGCATAAAAGAGACCAGTAATTCAAAGATTAATATTATATAAAGCACCATAGGCACAAGACATGATCAACAATAAGAAAATAAGCAAGAGTGATAATCATCTTCACACCACAATGATGGGCAGTGGGAAGAAAGAAAAAGAGCAAAATTGTTCTAATTTTTAGACAATAAAACTGTGCAAAAAACACAGAATTTATTCATCCTATGGAAGCCCACTCTGCCCTGTTGAGCTGTAACTTACAATACTTATATGAAAATATGGAATCTTCTAATCCTTAAAATGCGGAGCACTTTGCTAACATTACCCAATTATTTATCATCTAAAATTTTACCAAACTCTAATCAAGGAAAAAAAAACAGTTTGGGTGAGTTATCTCCTAGAACTCTTATATTGGTTGAAATTTATTGCTCATGCCACTCTAAACTTCTTTCCTTTTCATATCAGCTCTCATTTGTACTTAATGGTACTTTCCTCAAGTTTCCTTTTCACTTGGTCATGTAATTCTTGGATTACATTGGCAAAATCCTCACCATCAGCACTCCTTGTCTCCATTTTACCTAGATTTCTTAGCTCATACACTCCTCTAGGATGCATACCATACAAGATTTGGAAAGGAAACATACCTGTACTCTTGTTAGGAGAATCATTATACGCAAACTCAGCTTGTGCAAGTACCAAATCCCATTGATTTGGGTGCATACTTGCTAAGCTTCGCAAGATGTTTCAAAGGCTTTTGTTGACTACTTCAGTTTGACCATTAGTTTGGGGATAGTAAGCTGAGCTAAAACTCAAAGTTGTGCCCAATTTCTTCCGTAGAGTCCTCCAAAAGTGTCCCATGAATTTAGTGTCTCGATCAGATACAATGCACCTGGGAAGTTCATGTAGTCCAACTATCTATTGGAAGAACAAATTGGCAATGTTTGTACCATTTGTTCTTGTACATGGAATAAAATGAGACTTCTTAGAAAACCTATGAACTACTACAAATATTGAATCATGTCCTTTCTAAGCTCTTGGGAGGCCAAGGACAAAGTCCATGCTGATTGAATTCCATGGTCTGTTTGGGATTGGTAGTGGTTGATATAAACCTTCATTCTAGCTACTTCCTTTGGCATGTTAACATACTTTACAGTTTTCTACAAATTTCTTGACATCATTTCCCATACTTGGCTAGTAATAGTGTGAACTCAATTGAGCTAGTGTCTTGTTTTGTCCAAAATGTCCTGCTAAGCTTCCATTGTGTTTCTCTTTCAATAGATTCTCTCTCATGGAACTTCTTGGAATGCAAAGTTTGTTACATTTGAATAGTAGACCCTTTTGTACCATGTATTCCACCCAAGGACTTCTATTACTACGAAGGAGATTTAAACAAGCTTCCTATGCTTCTTTGAAGTCCCTATCTTCCTTTTATACATCTCCTTCAAATCATCAAATCCCAATATACTTGAGATTCTTGCAAGATCAAACTTCTCCTGCTCAATGAATCTGCCACTTCATTAGATTGACCATTCTTGTGTTTTATGAAGAAAGTAAAACTTTGCAAAAACTCAAGCCATTGACATACCTTTGGTTAACTTATATTGAGTATTGCTAAATTGCAAAGCATGATTGTTAGTGAACGAAACAAATTCCTTAGGCATTGACATAATGCCTCCATTTTTTTAATGCTTGTATGACATAATAGAATTCCTAGTCATATGTTGAATATCTATTTTTTGCATCATTAAGCTTTTCACTGAAGTAAGCAATAGGCTTTCCATCTTGATGGAGGGAAACACCTATAGCAGTCCCATTGACATCGCATTCAACTTGAAAAGGCTTTTTAAAATCAGGCACAGACAAGATAGGCTCCTTTGTAACTTTCTTTTTAAGCATATGAAAGCTCTTATCAACTGCTTCTGTCCAATAGAATGTCTTTTTATCTCCCTTAATGGTATCCAATATTGGAGCACAAATCCCAAAAAAGTTCCTCATGAATTTTCTACAGAAAGTAGCCAACCCATGAAAACTTCTTACCTCGAAGATGTTCTTAGGAGTGACCCATTTGATGATTGCCTTTATCTTGTCCTTAGCCATCTTTAGTCCTTGTGAGATGACAAATTCCAAGTAAACCTATTCTGTCTTCAAGAAAGAACACTGTTTGAGATTGATCAGTAGCTTTTCTTCATGCAATTTATCTAATACCATCCTTAAATGTCTCAGATGTTCTTCCTTTGATGGACTATATACCAAGATGTCATCCAAGTATACTATGACAAACTTGCTTGTGAAATGTTTGAGCACCTCATTTGTAAAACACATGATAGTGCTTGGAGCATTAGTTAAGCAAAATGGCATAACTAGCTGTTCATAGAGGTTGTGGTTTGTCGTAAAGGTCGTCTTTCACTCATCACTTTCTCTAATTCTAATTTGTGTAATAACCCCAACAGGTTATAACTTCTTCAAACACCAAAAATCTTTATACTTCAGTGGTTTGACATTTCGTCAAACACTTTGCAAGCAAGCTCTGATACCACTGTAATGACCCTGCTCAATTCCGACCTTAGAATGCTGATTGAAGGCTCGAAGAATTTTGTCAAACACTTTGCATACAAGGGGTCATATGACTGATATAACTTTTCAGATTGCTGCAATAACTCTTGTTTCGATTTGCATCAAAGAGAATGCTTACAAAAAGAACTCTAGATTGTCTAAACAATGACCTAACATGAATGTGCAACTAATTTTGACAATATTCAATACAAATATGTGACTTAACTACTTGCAATATGCAGCTACAGCAACTAGTAATTATGACAAATACTTTGGATGCAACCTAATATGGCATTAATGCACTTACAACCAAGTGTCATTAACATAAACACTTAGTATGCAAAATTATAACATTATTTATGCCAAAAAGAGAACTTACAGCCAATTGATATTTTGTCAAACAATTGGAATGCAAACTAATAAGCTGATCATCAAACTTGGACAGTTCTACCACCTCCTTGTTGGGTTTGAGTAACACCCTTTTTACGAAGAGCGATTCACCCACTTTAGGTTCATCATTATAAGTGGTAGGTTCTTGTACATAATCCTTCTCTTCACCTTCAACAATGTGTGCACTCCTTTGACTTGTGGTAGGATTTTCTGGACACTCATAAGATCTATCTCCATATTTGTTCCATTTAAAACATTTTTGAAAAATTCCTCTACCTCTACCTCTTGAATAAGGTCTTCCTCTAAAAGAATCATTACCTTGATATGTCTGTTTTTGTTGATGTGAGCTGTTAGCTTCTTTATTTTGTACTTTCCATTGTCCTCTACCACTTTGTGCTCCTCTTCCTCTAAAACTTCGACTTTTCCCTCTTGAGCTTTGTGTTTGTTTCCTGGATAATTTCTCTTCAGCTTTTAGAGCATATTGGTATGCTTCCTCCACATTTCTAGGACAAAAAAGGTTAATTTCATCTTGAATATTATACTTCAGCCCATTGAGATATCTAGCTATTTAGCTAGATTGATAGACATTTGATGCAGTCATGTCTGCTCTGCTTCCAAATATGCTACATAGGCATTTCTATGAGGGCATGGTGGAAAGATTGACATTGGTATACCAACATTGTTATTGTAACTTATAAGTTTGTGCCAGGGTAATGATGGGTCTCTTTGCAGTTTTGTATGGTGCTTATGTTAAATCTTTGGTGACATTTGTTGTCCCCTTTTCTTGTTAAGTGACACATATTCTTGAATATTTGGTTTGCCATTATTGAGCTCAAGCTTTCCCACTTTGCCTGGTGTATTCTTTTCAAAGGCCCGCCTTTGCATTCTCGCTTGCAGCATATGGACATTCCTAACCCTTGTTGCATTTTTTGTGGGCAACCAAACTCTTTCAAACACCTCTTTTGGTTCTTCTGTTGTGCTAAATATTTGTTGAGTTGGACTCATGATTTCTTTGGCCAATTTGATCGGAACCATTTTCCTAGCATATGGCTTTTTGAGGGGATTCGCCTCGCACCCCCTCAACTTTACTAAGATCTGGAATGCTTTCAGGGTGAAGATCCTTTTTTATTTGTGGGAAGATTGGAATGTTCTATTTTCTCATAGATCCTGTTGATTTACATATTTTGCTTTTCATTAAAGCTTGTTTGTGAAATAATGTAATGCTTTAGATTCAAGCCTAGGCTAATAAAGTGGCTCTAGAGGTGGGCCACCTTTAGGAGCTTCTCGAGCATTAGGGAAATGCTTCTTGTATGGTTTCTAGAGTTGCTTTGATAGTTCTACCTCATGGTTGTTAATGTGACTGAACTTCCTTCAACCATGCTCAGACTTGGCCGTCCAAAGCTCCTTGTTGTAAGTTTGGTGGTTGGAGTGGCTTTGTGATGTAGGAGCATCTTGGGTGTAAGAGCAATCTTGCATCACCCAAAAATATTTTCTTTTCAGTCTTTTCTATTTTAACAAGAACTAGTAGATAGGGGGGTTGCTATTTCTGGGAACTTGCTATTTTTAGTAAGTTTGTCATACGAGCTCGGAATGTTCTTATTTTCTACATGAAGGTTCATTTTAGAGTTATAAGCCTATTATAAAAATCTCATTGGTCCAGCTTAAGTATCAAAGAAGTTATTGCGGATTTTGGGTGGAAAATTTAGGAGAAAAATTTTCAGGCTCACCATTGGAGGCCTTAGAGTACTCGGATGAGGTATGAAAACTTGATGGAAAGGCGCTTGCGCGATTCCAAGCCTATAGATCAAGAGCTAGTGTTTCCAAAAAGTGGTTATAATAGCCAATCAGAGCAACGGTTCAAGAGTTATGGCCTTCCAATGTTGGCCTACACGAAATATCTAAAATAATTGTCAGAGACGTATTTGACCAACTCTATATGTATTGTTAGGGTTTGTTGGCCTTAGGTATTAAGTTTGAATGTCTAGAACCTTCCTGGGTGGCATAAAATTGCCTATTTAAGAAAGACCCGAACATTTATAGAATAGCTTTCAGTGGTAGTTCGCAACTTAATCTTGCAGATTACTGTAATAAAGGCACCCATGTGGGTTAGCATATTGTACTTGTGAATTCTGTAATTTTGCATTTGCAACAATAATAAGAAGTCTATATTTTCTTCTTGCATTTGCTATTGTTTCTTTGTTTCTGTTATGGGTTTATGGTATTAAGGGGAGCACCCGTCATCACTTTGTCAAGTGGCACTCCGCCCCTTAGCTATGTAGGGGCTTTGCTTCCGAGCAGGGCTTGGGGAGTGCGGACTCGTTTACTGGTGGTAGTGGCTTGTTGGCTTCCAATAGTGATGGTCGGTGGCCCATTTCATCCAAATGGTTCCCCAAATTTGTGTTGGCTATGTCACTTACACTCGAAGACAAGGACAAAGAGAAGGTGACTACAACAGAAGAAGGGCTATCTGGAATGTCTCCGTTTTGGCGGTAATTTGATTTAATTAATTTAATTAATTAAGTTGTCCAAAATAATGAATATTTTATGAGGATGACTAATTAATTATTTTAATTAAATAAATAAGTGGTATTAAGTTAATTATCTATAAAGTTATCAAACAAATAAATATTAAAAAGGTAACTTTATATTTAATTAATTTAATAAAGTGACTTGAAATATATCTTATAAAGTCACTTAATAAATAAAATAAAAATAATGTTCTAGAAGTTTCTGGAGAAAGTGGAGAAAAATGATATATGGGTATCCTGGGCTTCATTCTCATCATCCAGTTTTTATCATTTCTCTTGACATCAGATTGTGAATACAATTACATGGTCTATTGCGAAGCCAAGGGTTTTAGATAGTCTATTGGTCTTTGGGAACAATACCTCCCAGTAGATTGCATAATTGAGGAAGTGAAAAATCTTCTGAAGGGTTGCACTTTGGAAGTGGTATTCAGCCATTTCAAGTTGAGCTTAATTTGTATACTCAGACTACCTGAGGGTTTGAGTTTTTTGAAAGAAGATCCGAAAAAGCAGTTTGGAAAAAAAAAAGCGAAAAAGTAGATCCGAAAAAAGCAAGTGAAAAAACAAATCAGAAAAAGTAAAGCAGAAAGGCAGCATTGGAGAGAATTATTACAGCCATCTACAATCAGGTTCCTTTGTATATTACATGCATTGTTCTTATCATTTAGATGCATATTAGGAGGTAAGGTTGCAGGTAAAAGTTGTAACAGATTTAAGCATTATTCATGCAGATGTAAGCCAAGACTCTTGGCCATTTCATACCAGCATTGTAGTTGACATTTAATGTGCAATAAATGAGACATAAATTGCTGGTCTGATGTAGTGTAATTGAATATGTATTTGTCATTCATGATCAGCTTATTAGTTTATATGCCAATTGTTTGACAAAATGTCAATTGGCTGTAGGTTCTCTTTTTGGCATAAATAATGTATAATTCTGCATCCCAAGTGTTTGTCAAAATTACTAGTTGCTGTAGCTGCATATTGCAAGTAGTTCCAGTCACATATATGCATTGAATATTGTCAAAATAAGTTGCACATTCAGGTCAGGTCATTGTTTAGTCAATTTAGAATCTTCTTGCAAGCATTCTTATTGATGCTAAGTGAAGGAAAGAGCCACCATAAAAGCAAACTGAAATTTTATATCAGTCATATGACCCTGGTATGCAAAGTGTTTTTTTGAACCTTTATCAGCATTTTGAGACCAGATTTGAGCAGGGTCATTACAGTGGTATCAGAGCGGTTTCCTGCCAGCCAGACTAGGTTATTTCAAAATGAATTCAATTATTAGTATGGCGTTAATAGGAGACAGGGATTTGGAAGAAAGAATGCACAATGCCAAGAAGAAATTAGATTGCCCATTTCAGTGAACAGAGGACCTTCTAAAGACTTTGGAGGAGTTGGAAAATTATTTAGGCAAGATTGATCAGTCAAAACCCGATGCTATACAAACAACTTTATCTCCAACATTTGGTTCGTTGGTTAAGCCCCGCTTATTGACACATCATGATGAGGTGATAAGACTTGCAACTCTCTCTTGCATTAGTGAAATTATGAGGATAATAGCTGGCCTTAATTCTTATGACGACCAGATTATGAGAGAGATACTTCACGCCATGGTAAAAAGCTTCAAAAAGTTGGACAACATCCAGGACCCTTATTTCACAAAAAGGGCAAGATTACTTGAAGTATTTGCAAGGTGTAGATTTGAAAACATTATGATGTCAATAGGTTGTATTGGTGACATTCGCAAGATGTTTAACACATTTTGGAATATTATGGATGAGTTTCAGCCCAGCAGTGTATTAGCATCGATGCATTCCATCATGTTCACAATCTTGTTTGAGGAGGGGGATGAAATTTTTAAACTTTCGGCAGAAGATTTTGGACAAAAAAGAGGAATGTGTCACCTATGGCATGTACTTGGTTAAAGAGCTTGATTGATAGGTCTAAGGATCGAAGTACTTTTCCTATGACAGGCAGAAACTTGTATGAGGAGTTTAACAGACATGCTGATTCGATACAGGGAGACATTAGCACATCTTCACAGGCAGAAGTGGTTACAAATGTTGTGCAGGTTGAGCCAGTTGCATCAGTAGGTGATATCACAGGCACACTGGACTGCATGATTGACACAGATAGTGATTCCAGTACAACTGGGTTGGATGAAGTTACAACAGTTGAGGATATTGTCATGTTTGAGGATAGTACGGTTGATCAGAAAGTGAGCATTCAGGACTTTGCAGAAAATGAGTATCAGGCACAGTTGGATGCTTCTTCGCATGAGATAGAGGCTAGTAGTTGTTCACGTGTTTTGGCAAGCTAGCTAAAGACAAAGAAAAAGGATATTGTCACGGCTTTATCTCATCATGATAGGATGTGTGGATTGATCGAGAATCACATTTGGATGATTCAACTGCAGGTTCTTGTGACGACTTACAGCAGATCAAGGAAGGCATGGAAGCAATGAAGGTAAGTTGCATACACCTACTTTCAGATCGCGATCATCTCCTTAATCTTGTAGGGATCTATTCAGATGCATTAAAGAAGAAGAAAGAGGAGGTTGATCGGCTTTTTCATGAGCTGGAGGATACTCAAAATTCCTTAGTGTGTACTCAGTTGGCTCTCCAAGATTCTGAGAGACATGTGGACGAGCTTGTCTTGAGGTGAGTTCAGTTCAGGAGTTAGCGCATATGGTAGGGACTCAATTTTCTTTTACAGTCAGGTCGCATGTTGATGATGATATGAGTATGTCTAGCATTCACACTCTGGATTCAGAGATTGTAGTGGGTATAGTAGATAGGTGCGTGAAGTCAATTGGTATTGTTCACATTACTCAGGTGAGGAGTTTACTTGAGTTGCCAGTTGATTTCTGTTCGTGGATTAGATGTTGGAATCCTTATCTCAGTACTTGGGATTGTTTTGACCGGAGATATCTATCATTCTTTGGTAGTAGTATCTGTTGCACTATCATGGACTTGATTAGTAGTTTACCAGGTGTAGTTCTCATCCATGCCAGCAGCTTGTTTGATGTTGGAATTAGTTTTTATACACCTGTGCTGGGCATTGCTCATGTATCCAGTCGACCATTCTTGTTGAAATGGGTTGATGATCCCTCAGATATGACAGAGTTTACAGAAGAGTTCCAGGATTTGATTATTATAGATGACACCGAGGAGGAGGTTGTGGACAGTGTTGAGGACTCAGTCTCTTCAGCGAGTTCCTTTGATACAGAGGTTTATGTTGATGCTTCAGTCACTCCATTTGATGATACGAGTTCAGTAGTTGGTCTGCAAAATTTGGATGGCAGTATTACAGATGATAGCTATTTTGAGGCTACTCCTTTGGACAATGTACCAAGGGTAGAGTATGGGAGTTCGACCAGCCAGCACAATCATGTGTCTAGTCAGCTGAGAGTTAGTGAGCGAGACATTGGTATCGCTTGCGAGCATTTCGATGCTACTCGTCAGTTGTTAGTAGTTTACGGATGGGGTTCTCCTACTAGTGATGAGCAAGGAGGCAGTTATCTTTCCTTGATAGAGATCCACTCTTTATGGGAGGCTATTTGGATTCTGAGATAGAATTATATGCAGTTGGTAGCTGACAAAGATTATCTTATGGAGTGCTGCAGTACAGCATATGACGCATTATTGGTCAAGGAAGATGAGGTGAGTGAGCTTACTCAGCAGCTCGAGGTGACTTTTGAGTTCCTTGAGAGTACACAGTTGGTTTTCGAGGAGTCACAATTTCATTTGGCTAAGGTGACCATGGAGTTAGAGCGACTTCAATCTTTACCAGATTCTGTATAGTCACAGACCGCGGTGTCTGGTGATCCGAGGATGTCCATGGTCAAGGTTGATGGAGGCAGTGGAGATGAGGATATATCTATCCTTGATACCAATATTGGCATGTTTGGTTCGTTTCCACTGGAGGCAGGATCAATTAAGTTGGGCTCTGCAGCTGAGCATGGTGGTATGTTTGACTTGGTGGTGGTCTCTACTATGGATGGCAAGGAGACTAGTGATGTTGTATCAGAGATCATGTGTGACGTTGGTGAGCCGGCAGTTGGCATGGTTCTTACTAGTGACACTACTCCCTTGGCAATATCTTCGGAAGTAGTAGTTAGTTCCGGCTTGGTTAGTGATCAGTTGCAGTGGGTTGCATCACTTGTGTATGGCAAGCTGTCGATTGAGGTTGCTTCTTTTAATCAGCATTATACTGCAAGGTATGTTCATCAGTTTGCATTGGACCCAGGTGTTGAGGACTTGATGGCCGTCAGATTTGGTTTGGGTTCTAGTTCTTGCTATCTATCATGTGATGACTATTCGCCATCAGCGATGCATGGGAGTTATGGTTATGAGACAGTGGCCGGTGATCTGCAGAGTTCTGTTGATTGCAGGAGTTGTATAGTATGTGGATTCTCCATATTGGGTACAATTTCATTCGGGGATGTTCACCATTGTTGCAGAGCTGGGTTGTACATTCCGCTTAGGCCAATGGAATGCGTTGGTGGTAATGAGTTGGTATGACAGAATGACAGATGGATTGAGCAAATGTTGCAAGAGTTGTTTGGCGATGACAAGGAAATTATGCAGTTCTTGTGGGATCTAGGTGGTGAATTGCTTGAGGTCAAGCAATTTCAAGAGGGGCGGACTGTAATGTCCCCGTTTTGGCGGTAATTTGATTAAATTAATTAAATTAATTAAGTTGTCCAAAATAATGAATATTTTATGAGGATGACTAACTAATTATTTTAATTAAATAAATAAGTGGTATTAAGTTAATTATCTATAAAGTTATCAAATAAATAAATATTAAAAAGGTAACTTTATATTTAATTAATTTAATAAAGTGACTTGAAAAATATCTTATAAAGTCACTTAATAAATAAAATAAAAATAATGTTCTAGAAGTTTTTAGAGAAAGTGGAGAAAAAGAATAAATAGGCATCCTGGGCTTCATTCTCACCATCCAATTTTTATCATTTCTCTTGACATCAGATTGTGAATACAATCACATGGTCTATTGTGAAGCCAAGGGTTTCAGATAGTCTATTGGTCTTTGGGAACGATACCTCCCAGTAGATCGCATAACTGAGGAAGTGAAAGATCTTCTGAAGGGTTGCATTTTGGAAGTGGTATTCAGCCATTTCAAGTTGAGCTTAATTTGTATACTCAGACTACCTGAGGGTTTGAGTTTTTTGAAAGCAGATCTGAAAAAGCAGTCCGAAAAAAGTAGATTTGAAAAAGCAGTCCGAAAAAGCAGATCCTAATAGTAGTTCGAAAAAACAAAGCGAAAAAGCAGATCCAAAAAAGAGAGTGAAAAAGCAGATCAGAAGAAGCAAAGCAGAAAGGCAGCATTGGAGAAAATTATTACAGCCATCTACAATCAGGTTCCTTTGGATATTACATGCATTGTTCTTATCATTTAGATGCATATTAAGAGGTAAGGTTGTAGGTGAAAGTTGTAACAGATTTAAGCATTATTCATGCGGATGTAAGCCAAGACTCTTGGCCATTTCATACTAGTGTTGTAGTTAACATTATATATGCAATAAAGGAGACGTAAATTGCTGGTTTGATATAGTGTAATTGAATATGTATTTATCATTCATGATCAGCTTATTAGTTTGCATGCCAATTGTTTGACAAAATGTCAATTGGCTGTAGGTTCTCTTTTTGGCATAAATAATGTATAATTCTGCATCCCAAGTGTTTGTCAAAATTACTAGTTGCTGTAGCTGCATATTGCAAGTAGTTTCAGTCACATATATGCATTGAATATTGTCAAAATAAGTTGCACATTCATGTTAGGTCATTGTTTAGTCAATTTAGAGTCTTCTTGCAAGCATTCTTATTGATGCTAAGTGAAGGAAAGAGCCATAAAAGCAAACTGAAATTTTATATCAGTCATATGACCCTTGTATGCAAAGTGTTTTCTTGAAGCTTTATCAGCATTTTGGGATCAGATTTGAGCAGGGTCATTACACTATCCTTTCCAGAAATCAACTTAGACCCTGCTCATGTATGGGTAAAAAGGATGGCTGATATCCATCACCACTGGCCTTTGGTGCTACTCTTGCCACTTAAGTGGCTTTTATTTGTGTAAATTCCTCTCTGGTCTTTGCTTGTCTTTTCTGATCCGGGCTCTGCATGTGTTTTTATTTCTTCAGGTTCTGCCTGTTTGACTACTATTGGTTGATCTTGTATCCCCTTGCCTTTTTTTTGTGAATAGTGTACTTCATTATATATTAATGAAAACTACTACACTATTTATCAAAAATGTGTGTCTATATCCCTGTAATAAAGGAGTTTCCCATGTTCTTATGTAGTTGATTCAAATACGTACCTAACTCTCTACATTGAAAAGCTGATCGGCAAGAAGTGGAAACATTTAGAAGAATCTGGTATTTACTGGCATATAAACTATTATTCAATAATGGGTTCACCAGTAGTTTGATTCTGTACTATATTGCGAGGCAAATCAAACGATTTCACTGTTACAACATTGAATATGATGTGTACATTAACACTATGGGTTGTGCTGAAGAAGAACAAAATGGCCCGTGGATTCCATGAGCATATATTCTTGCCTATACAATGCAAATTAATAAATTATTTTCCTCTTAAAAAGGATAAGATTGAAGAAAAAGAAAATGATGTTCACCTGAGTTACTATGGTAAGTTGAATGTCCCCAGGTAAACGATTGAAAGCATAAAATTTTGTGCCAATTAAAACAACAGTAGTGTACTGGACAAACATAAATTAATGTAACTAGAAGAAAATATTGAGGTTCTAAAATAAAGATAAACTTAGAATTGACATTCAAGAAAAGAGAGTTGAGAGATGATAAAATCAGATATAGTGCCCTTCGATAGTTTTAGGATTATATATTGAAAGTTTTAGGATTGTCTCAGAGGTGCATATTTGATTTGTTAGGAACTCTGTGGAGGTATGATTCAATACAAATACAGGCTTTGTTGATTCTGGGTAACCAGATTCCTTTGTTACTGAAAAAAATGAACATGTGAGAAATTCCCGTTTGAATTTAGTCATCATTTTCTTTCCGATGTTACATATGTAACCTGAATAATAATTATCATGTCGAGTTTAGTTATTCTATTATTGCACAACTGTAATGCTATCACATACCTCCTCTACTTGCTTGTCAAACTATTTTCCTCCAGCTTGCAGAAAAGTTTATATTGTTTAGGGATAAAATTAATTCTTTATAACTGCAGTTTATGATAAAAACGTGAAACAATTCGCTGGGGTATGCTGTTGTCTGACAAACATCACAGATGAAAAGAATGAAGTGGCTCAAAAATTTGGTGTAAGGAGGGAGCTAGAAACAGGGGACATTTGTGAAAGTGAAGTTTTTGCTAATTTTCCATACCTAGATGAATAGGGCAGGGTGGGACAGAATTGAAAATTTTGAAATTCTTCCCTCCATCCCAAGTATAGTTTTTCTGATTTACAAGAGGTGTACTTTACATGTTGGAAAAAACATAATGGCAAACAAACAAAAACAGCAGGTTTTAAAACTAACTTATATATAAGCAGAAGGAAACTGTAGTACGCATCATAGGCTGGTTTTCCTAGTGGGACTATTGCCAAGCATGGTGATCTTCACAAGGATGATATCACTGATGTCCACATGAGAGAGTTTTAGTAGCAGTTGGTTTTGGTATTATTGGACAAAATTGAAAAGGGTCTTCACCAGCCTCCACAGGCATGACTTCGAGCATAGATCTTTTAACAAGAAAGGAAAAGACACAGAAAATATGCACAAATCCATGCTCCGTCGAGATGTGTCCCTTGGGCTTCTAGGCCTGCCCTGTTTTTGATATGGTACAGGGACATGAGATGACATTTTGCCATCCCCAATGGCATTTAAAAAAGTTCCAAAAAAAGGACTGTCCCCAAGACATCACTTTGGAAGCAGCAGGCTATGGGGTATGACTAGAAATCCCCGGGATGGCTAGAAGTCCTCTACTCATCCTGGGGACATTTTTCTGTCCCCTGTGGCTCAAGGCATTTTTGGATTGCTAGTGTTGAAAATAAGGCATTTTTTAATTTGGAAAAAGGCTGGCTGGCCCACAAGGACATCCAAACCACATTTAGCAATATCAAAACCTAATATAAGAAATAAATAATCAAAAAAAAGAAAAAAATCATTTCCACATTTCCAAAGGAGAAGAGCAACAGGAGCATTTGGTCAAAAGAGTGAACAAGAGTTGAATAGGGAGGTTAGGTTATCAAATATACTTGATTTAGACTCTTAAAAATTGGACCTAAACCATAACCTTACTGCAAACCCGTCCCCAATCCCAACCCTGACCCTGACCCCGAAACTCTGTGGAGCATAGGTACATGAAGGCAATAAATTCTGTTCTCACAAATAACACTCATCTTACACCTCATTCTTTTAGGGGGTTTGTCTTATATATTTCAGGTTTACATTTGTACATTGTTGGGAATCATGTTTTGTATGCACTTTTAAGCATGTTTTATCCAAATCATATTGCAGCGAAGGTTTAAAAAAACAATGGCCTGTTTGTAAGTGCAGATGTATCACTAACCATGCAAAGTATATTGCAACAATCTTGCATGATGTGAAAGAAAGTGAATGACTATTGCATTTAAACATCTACATACCATTTTTGACAATGAAACTAAAATACCATATTCTCTAAGACCTTGAAAGTCAAGTAGCTATGTTTGTCTAGCATGCACCCCTGGGAAGGTTGACAAGCAGCGTCCTTCGCGGGGGTTTGGAGTAAAGCCGGTTATGGAGTTGAGGAGTAGCAGCTTGCATTAGGTTTCTTGTCACGACACAGGGAAGGTTCAAGCGGCGGATTCCCAAGTGCAAATCAAGGGCTGCAGAGCTAGACAAACTTTCATGGTGGACACCTGTTGTTTTCTGCAACACCAAATCTTTACTGTTTTCGAAACTTGCGAGTAATTTGAAAGAGCTTGGATACTTTTTTTTTTTGTGACTGCTTAGGGTTGTAGTTTGTAACATGAGGACCAATTTTTTTTTTTTTTTTCAAATTTTATTTTAAAACATCGACTTTCCACTAAGCTGTCAAGTGGCTTGTCTGGGAATCTCAATGTGGTCAGGAGATGCTTGGTAAGCACCTGAACATCTCAGGGACATTCTAAAGCCTTGAGGGCATCTCCAAATCAGTGGGACATCTTGGAAGTGCCCCATGTATGTGAGAATAAGAAGATGGTATTCGAATGTTCGACACAAATCATGTGTCTCCAGAAACTTTCATCCTTGATTTTGGGTGGAGGGGGTTGGGAAGGGGGGCGCGCATCACTGTAGAACAAGGGGCCAAAGTCATGCATTACAGGTCATGAGAGATGTGGACTTCAAAGTCAATCACTGATGTAAATTTGCTTGAATTTAACATCTGTTATATATTGCATATCAAAGACTAGTGATAGGAAGTCAGACAACTAAATATTTGATCTACCAAAACCAAATTACTCATCAAATTTCCCAATATATATGTCCTTTATGGGATAAATTAAATCATCCTCGAGGACAGCAGCGGGATAGTACTTTGACCTGAAGGCATACATTTACATGACATGGTAGAAAAGGACTGCAAAGTCGTTCATCCACACCAATTTAAATTCAACATTTGTTAAGATAGTGTATATCTGTTAAGCCTATAACTAGAAGGTGTAGCCTATTTAGAGACGAATTGCTTTCGCAATAACTTCTATCTGATATCTTATGGTAAATTTCGTTGCTTATTTAGTTCTTTTAATACCAGAAAGTATCATACATACATGATAACAGCCTTTGCATGTTCATTAATGTTCGTAATATAAGAGAAAGTGTATTAATCTAGTTTTTGGGGTAATATTATCATCTTGAACACGTTTTCCAAAGAGAAGCAAATTGTCCGAGCTTCTTGACTAATGCAATCGTTTTATTGTTAAGTTTTATGCGAGCCCTTTAGGCCTAAATCAAATATGAAGTACAAATAAAATAGTCGGTCTTCTAAATAAACAACTCACAGGGAAGGAACTACTTTGAGTTTGATATATGATATATTTAGTTAGTTTGAATTATATGCCAACTGTTATATGTGATTTTATGTCCAAAGTTTACCCTTGACGTTGAGATTGTAAACAGTAAATTTCACGAACTGAACTGTAATCTTGTCTTCGAGTTGCGTAATTTGAGCGCATCAGTACCATTTTAATCGAGCTGATAAATTGCTTTGCATTCATTTATATGTCACAGTCATGAAAACTTATCAGGCAAAGGAAATCTGTGCTGCTTATAGCATCCTGACTACTTGCTGCTTTTGGTGCAAGCAGTTAAGTCGTTCAAGATTTAATGCTCATTTGTTTCTCAAAAATAGATAATGGACAAGTTATCTTTTGATGGCAACTTTTAATTTTGTGATTTATTTCATATCAAAATTCTTGAGATCTCAGAGGTTTGAACCAGCGAAAATATGTTTACCCAAAGCGAATGATATATGGCGATAAAAAATTTCATGCTACTAGCATATTGGTTTATTTTGGAACATTGTAATGTATACAATTTTATTCTAGCTTGGTGTTTTCCAAATATATTTCCGCAAGAATGAAAGGCCACGGCATGAGCACGGTGTATGCGGCTGTAATTGGCATTAAAGACTCAGTTATTAGTCATAAATTGCTTCATGCCAAAATGTGACTACTTTTGTGCTCAAACTTATTTAATGGTCAATGCTTTGTTCTTCCTCCTAATGGTATATGTTTATTTTCTTCTAGGAGGCACCGTGCGGAGATTTTGTTACACATCTATTCTGCCATATGTGTGCAATTTGTCAGGAGTATAGAGAAATTCGTGAGCACTCAGATGGATTTAATTTGTCCACTTTAAATGCGCCACCTGTTCAGACTATGAATGCTTTTCCTGAAGGTTAAGTTACTTTGACAAATGTGGATGATTGTTCAACACTACACTAGTCATTCTTGTTGGAATGCAAGTGTATATATAATGTATTTGTAAAGGACTTTTGTTCATTCTAGTTATTTAAAATGGGACTCACGTTTCTCTTACGCTGGGTTCAGGGGTTTTTATACAAGGCAATTTGTGGTTGTAAATTATGTTGTTGATTAGTGTAGAAATAAACCACTTGATAACCACTTGATTTTAACTTAATTGATCATTTGACAAGTCTTGTTTTGTTTTTTTGTTAGTTGAATTCTTTTGTTGTGTAGCTGTTGGACTGCTAATTTTCATGCTTGGGTTTTGTTGTCTTGTTCAGTTCTATTGCTCTATTGTTTTGTCTTTCTTCTTATAGGAGAGATTGGACCTTCAAATTTCCATTTATCTTAATCAAAATATTACTTATCAGTTTCAAACTTTCAAAGTGACCAGTTTTTTAAAACAGTAATCGTGTTTAATGTATAAGATATTACTAGCCTACATTGTTTCTCCCACCATATCGAGTGATGCTCAAAGTTAATTTCTAATCAGTACAAATACGTTGATTCAAATTGCAGTCCGACTCTACACAAGGAATTAATTGCTTCGCAGTTCAGATTTTGGGGCTAGATGCATTGTTTTGATCAGTTAAAATATTGTATTTCTGAAAATGTTAGTAGAGTTGAGACAGTAGAAATGAGTGCACGAAGAAATAAATGACGGAATCAACGAGGACAATATCGTTCACGTTCACATTTATCCCAATGTAGCAATGATATAACCCATTAGCTGACCAACAGACACAAGCTACATATTATCACTCAAAAGTGCATGTCGAAAAAAGATTAAAAACGACAATTCGTTAGGCATCACTATGCTTCCATTTGGGAAAATATTATTAGTTACATGAACTCTTCTTATGAAAGGGTTAAGCTTAAAGCACATTTGAATTTTAAATAGATGTGGATGTGCAATTCTCCATCTCCATATGGTGTAGGCATTTATTTAGAAAATCATATTGATAGTGTGCTTTTCCAGTTATTAGTTTCTATAGGAAACTATAGCATTCATTGTAATGCTAGTTTTTAATGAAATGCTAGTTTTTAATGAAATGCTAGTTTTTAATGAAGTTGTTCAATCATGACTAGTTATTTTTCAAAAACTTTCCATTCTATATAGTTCTATGTAGTTTCAGATTTTATTAATTTTATCATAGAACATTTATGTCTAATGCTATTGGTTGCAACCTACTACTGTATAAGAAACTATAGCATTCATTGTAATGCTAGTTTTTAATTAAGTTGTTCAATCATGATCATTTATTTTTCAGAAACTTTCCATTCTATATAGTTCTATGTAGTTACAGATTTTATTAATTTTATTATAGAACATTTATGTTTAATGCTGAGAGAATGAAAAGGTGGCTTCCCATTATTATCTCAGAAGAACAAGGTGGTTTTGTTGCTGGCAGACAAATTTTGGATGGGGTGGTTATTGCTACTGAGGCTATTCACTCTATGGCTACTTCAAGGGAGAGAGCCATGTTTGTTAAGCTGGATATGGCTAAGGCCTACGATAGAGTTAAATGGAGCTTCATAAGGAGTATTTTTCTTTCTTTTGGATTTAGCTCTGACTGGGTGAGTTGGACTATGAGTTGTGTTACTTCTGCCTCTTTTTCTTTTCTTATTAACGGTCAACCTTCTCAACTATTTGGTGCTTCTAGAGGCCTCTGCCAGGGTGACCCTCTCTCCTCATATCTATTCATCATCATGGTTGAAGGCTTGGGCAGATTCATTAAGCATCAGGTGTCCCAAAATTCTATTCAAGGCTGGCGGTGGGGTAATGGCTTACCTTCTCTTTCCCATCTTCAATTTGTTGATGATTCTGCTCTTGCCGGTCTTGCTAGGATCAAGGAAGCTGAAGTCTTTCGACATGCTTTGGACATTTATTTGGCAGCTTCAGGCCAGAAAGTTAATGAGCACAAATCTTCCATTTACTTTTTTAACACTCCTGATTCTATTCAGCACAGGATTGTTGGTATCTTACAGTTTCAGATTGGGTCACTTCCTTTGACTTATCTTGGCATTCCTATTGCTGTTTCCAGGCAACCACGTCTCTTGTGGCAAAATTTGATTATCAAGCTTCAGGATAAGGTAAATCATTGGACTCATAGATGGCTTTCTATTGCTGCCCGGGTTACTCTTCTTCAAGCTGTTATCCAAGCTCTTCCTACTTATAGAAGCATGGTTCAGGCTGCACCTATTTACTTTCTCAAGGAGTTTGATTCTCTTTCTCGACAATTCCTTTGGAGTGGTAATTTGCGTAGTACTAAATGGAGCTTGGTTAATTGGGCAACTGTTTGTAGGCCTAAAAAAGAGGGTGGTCTTAATCTTCGATCTGCTCTCTTGAGTAGTCAAGCTCATTAATATTTTCATGGAGTTGATCCTTGCTCTGTTTTTGCACTTCCTCTTGAAGGTCGTGGCTCAATGGTTTGGCATACTTTGAAGACAGGTGCGATGTTGGTAAAGAGGGGTCTATTCTGGATATGTAAAGGAGGTTCTCAAGCTTTGTTTTGGTCCGATGCTTGGGATGTATTCCCTTTCATTTTATCCATATACCCTCATCTTCAGCCCCTTTGTGACTCTTTTCTTGCCGCTGGATGGGATAAAGTGGCTCACTACAAGACTCCTTATCAATTGGGACCTGTTGTTGGTTACAGATGGAAGCATTCTTTTGATTGGCCTCCTGGTGGTACAGACATGGATTGTCAGGAGCTTTCTCAAATTCTGGCCTCTAGAGAGTGTTCTTCTTTGCTTGGTCCAGATGTTTTGGCTTGGGGCGGTACCTTGTCTAGTAAATATCATGTCTCTGCTGGGTATCAGGAGATAACTAGACAATTATTTGGGGATGCTGAGGTCCTTTGGTGGAAGCAAGTTTGGAATAAAGTTTCTTGGTCCAAGTGCAATTTTTTCATGTGGCTAGTGGCTCACAACCGTTGTCTTACCTGGGATAATTTTTGTAAACGTGGATTTCAGGGCCCCTCTTATTGTGTTTTGTGTGGTCATAGAGAGGAGTCTGTCTCCCATCTGTTCTTCCATTGCTCCTATTCTAGTCAGATATGGCACCTTTGGTGGAGTGCTTGGGGTTGCTTTTGTCGGCATGCTTCCTCTTTGCCTGAGTTCTGGGCCCGCTTGGGTAGTGCTCCCTCCAAGTCTTCTTCTCTCCATGCTGCTTGGATTGCTGGCCCATCTTTCATGCTTTGGCATATCTGGTTGGAGAGGAATCGTCGCATATTCCAAGATGTTCGGCTTGGTGTTTTGCATCTTTGGTGGAAAATATCACATTCTCTTCAGAAAACTATTCTTGTGAAGTGTGAGCTTGATGGGGGTATGGATCCAGTTGATCTTGCTATCTGTAATTGCCTCAATTTTCATCTTCAGGATGGGGCGGTAGCTCATAGGTTTCCTTCTATGTCTAGGCAGCTTCACCATCAGAGGAAGGGTCGGGTTAATCGGGATGGGCACTGGACGACTCCTTGTGAAGTTCTAAAAATTAACACTGATGGTTCTTCCCGTGGGAATCTTGGCCCTGCTGGTATTGGCAGAGTGGCTCGTTGTAGTTCTGGGGATGTTAAATTTTTCTTCTTAGTTCATAAGGGTGATTATACTAACAACCTCATGGAAGCTCAGGCTATTTTATATGCTGTGGAACAGTGTTGCTTGCGGGGATGGAATAAGATTATCTGTGAGTCTGATTCCCAGGTGGTGGTGAACATGCTTTTTTTGCAAGAGCTTGAGGATTTTAGTTGGCAGCTGGCCACTGTTGTTAAGCAGATTATTCTCTTCTCGAACTCTTTTCAGTTCATTAGGTTCACGTATATTCCTCGTGAATGGAACAAAACTGCTGATTGTTTAGCCAAATGGGCTTCTAGTCATGATCCGGGTTGAAATATTAGGGATAGGAGGCAACTGTCCTTTGACATGGTGCAAGAATTTGATGATCTTGTTGCTCAGGATCGAGCTCCTTGTTGAGCTCTCCTTGTTGTATTCCTTTCTGTCTTAATAAATTTTTACCCCTCTTTTTCAAAAAAAAAAAATGTTTAATGCTATTGGTTGCAAACTACTACAGTCATGAGGGAGCTTTTATATTTTTGTTTCCAAATAAGACAATTCATGCAATAAAATAAATAAGTGAGACAATATATTTATAGGTGAGAAAATAAATTTGACAAGATGTGAATATCTTTGTATATTCTGTCACATCTTATCTTGAGAAATTAAATGTTTATTTACATGTTACAGGTCATGAAATGTTTTATCTGGGTGTTTGTTATTATTATTTATTTTGCAATGGAATATGGTTAAAATAGAGGAAGTGCAATATGAGATTATGTAAATGTGAGATAAGGAAAATTATTTTTTATTAGTGAAATGTTATATTTAAAAATGAAAATAAGGTGAAAAGTGCATACATGTTCAAGTAGAATAATAAAGAAGATTGGATTTTTTAATTTTAATTTTTTAATTTTTTTTGCATATGTACTAAGAAAATAAAATAGTTTAACTAATTAAAATATTTTTATCATAGATTAAAGTTTTATTTAAAAGCGAATTGCAAATGGATTTTTTGTTGCAAGAGAAAATTATTTTTTCACTTTGAAGATTAAATGTGAAAACAAAGAATGTAATTTCAAAATTTTATTTTTATAGAGTTTCCATATATTGACATTTTAAACATAGACTAAAAATCTACCATTTTTTCACTAAGGCACAACTAAAGATACACAGTGACTCTTATTTTATAACATGAAATAAATAAAAGATTTGATTTTATGAAAGCCATAGAATGCTAATAAAGATATTTCAATGTTAGAGAGTTCTATTTGTTAGACACAGAATTTTGCTATGATAAAAAAAATCAAAACTTAATTGTATTTTGTTCAGCAAGATTCATTACATAAATAAAGTAGTCATTTAGCAGTTCAACTGCTATTTAATAACTACCAAAATTGAAATTTATAACTTAATTCTATAACCCTAATGATTAATACATTAACATCCCCACCTTAATCGGAAAGGGTTACATGAAATTAAGAGTATTCTGAACTCTTGGAACTTTGAACTCAACTATAAACATTTGCTGGTTGATTTGAATCATCTTTTGAAATCTTGTACTTGTGATGTGATATAAAATCCATTTGAACTTGTAGGGTTCAAAATTTTATACTTAAGCATGTTGTACATTGTTGGACTTTAGATTTATATAATGAGCCTATTGCTTTGATAGGTCTCAGTTTGAGACTTATTTTGTCCCATTGTAATTAGCACACTTTGGGTGCATAATATCTGAAAATAGCACACATTGGGTGCAATGAACTTGTATTGTTCATTTTACAATTTGAAAAGAGCACACATTGGGTGTTATGGACTTGTTTGTCTATATTACAATTTGATAAGAGCACACATTGGATGCTATAAAATAACACACACTAGGTGTTATGAATTATTTTGTGGGTGTAATGAAATATTTTGTCCATATGAAAATTTGATAATAGCACACATTAGGTGCAATACAATAACACATTGGGTGTTGTGTATTTGTCCATTTGAATTTGAGTCTAGAACTCACTTGAACTTGAATATGAAATTGCATTCACTTGAACTTGAACTTGGAACAAACTTGAACTTGAATTTGAAATTGCATTCACTTGAACTTGAATTTGAAATTGCATTCACTTGAACTTGAATTTGACATATAAGAATATCCTTCTCTTGACAGATGAGAGGAAATGAATTCATGTCATAAGAAATTGGATAAGATACCACATTTTTATCTTCATTGCTAGGTGGAGTGCATCAGTATAGACCACAAATTTTATGTCCAACATTAAAAAAGTTATTTTTATCTCATCAATCTAAGATGAAATGCATACTTCTTATTTCAAGAATAGGATGAAGAAAATATACCTATCCTTGTTCCTTGATCACTAACAAGCATATAATTAACCATGTATCTAATGCATGAAGACACTATCAAACACATTAAGATAATTCATTTTCCTTCTCTGTAATTGTATTTGTACTTCCAAGGCTTTTCCCTTATAGATTCTTTGAGCTCTCCACACTAGAAATCTATCAAATCTTCTGCTATATATTATTGATAGTGTTACCCTACCATCCTGTAGATTGTGAGAAATCCATTTTTTTTAACACATTGGCTGAGTTTATTCAAACATTTAATAGGTGCTTTCAATAGTCACAAGAACAATATCTTCTCTGTGTTTGAAAGCACATAAACATTCTCAATGTTTTAGATGTTTCCAAGGAACTTTACCAAGATTGGAGGAAACCAAAAGTTATCACTGGTGTGTCAACATTTGATGATCAATATATATCGATGCATTCCATCTACTAATAAAAAAAGATACTATGAAAGAAAACAAAATATGTCGTTTGGCCAAAGATTTAATCACATTACCATTCAATTTATGAACCCAAACCAATTCTGTATGCCTATACACAATTGTTATTTTGTCTTTATAGTTGTAGGTGAAAATGATTGCCTCCCCGAGGCCACTATCATGTTGCATGTGATCAAACTAGAAACCACACATAGATGCAAGGATCTAGTGCAATGATAGGAAATTAATTGGATGAAATAAATGACTTTTCCAATCTATATCCAAATATATCTTACAAGCATAGGTAATCTTTGATCCTTTCCAATCTATATCCAAATATATCTTACAAGCATAGGTAATCTTTGGTCCTCTTCACACCATTTATGCCAATCTACTTCTTAGGCTTACTATATAGTGCTTGGTAACTCAAACACAAAAAGGTCCCAATAAAGAGATCGTTGAAATTTGATTGGTCAACAATTCAAACTGAAAACTCATACAATTTTTTCCCAAAACTGATTGTTAAATGCAAAATTTCTTTTCTCCATTCAAACCAATTATCATGCAATTCAAAATATCTGATTTTCAATTCGTGATTCTTGTGACAAAAAACTCAATAATATTGATATATGAGAGCATTTGAAATGAAAGAAAGAGGAAATAAAATAGTGATCCAAACAATACTTTAGTCTTGATCGATTATGATATAAAACTTCTAACATAAACTCACAAATCTAAACCAATAGCCATCATCCATTTTCTATGCATTCATATTGATGGCCATGGCTGCCAACAACAAGAGAGCCCACAATATTTCACATTCTTTCTTAGTTGCTCTAATACCACCGTTAGGCCCAGAAATCTGATATGATTGAAAATAATCAAAACTTTATTGTATTCTGTTCAGCGAGATTCATTACATAAATAAAGTAGTCATTTAGTAGTTCAACTGCTATTTAATAACTACCAAACTAAAATTTACAACCTAATTCTATAACCCTAATGATTAATACATTAATAGTATTTTCTTTTTGTGAAAAAATAAACTATAGCTTTCTATAATACAATTTATTTTTTCTTAATATGAATAAATGATAAGATCTAGGAATATTAACATTTGAATTATGCCTTAAGCTACTGATAACTTGTGTAATTCTTATATTTTATAATTTAGATGGAAGCAAAATTTATAGGGATCAATCCTACCTCATCATAAAATAAATTAAGGTAATTCATCAATATTTTGGTTAACAGTCCACACTTGTGGCAAAGAATGATGAAACATGACAACAAGAAAAATCAAACAAAACCAAAAGTTGTTAAAAAACATTTGCAAGTACAAGCATACAAGACATGAGAAACAATCAATTCAAATTTGGTTTGTTCAAACTCACTATGAAACTTACTTTATATAGAACTGGATGCTATGTGTCCTTGTTTTGATATTTGTCAAGTTATAAATTATACGTTAGTGAACTTTTATATTTGAAATATAAAATGTCATGTTTTTTTGTTTAGAGTATTATTTTTTATAGTCATTATTAGTATATAGGCTACATACTATTGCAATGAGTTTTTTTTTATAAATTCTTTATAAAGTGACTTTTAATCCACCAATTACAATTCAATATTTTTATTGTTTTGTTCTTTAAAAAACAACTATAAAGTTTACATGTTAATTTTTTAACTTATAAAATTATGAAAATTATTTATCTAAGAAATGATTGATTAGAAGATTTAAGGTCTTATATAATTTAATTAGGTCAACAACCTCCTCTGTATTTTACAATTTATTAACTTACTTGCATAGTTGAAAAAGGTAAAATCATATAATTACATCAAAACAAATATTAAATCCTTCAAGTGTGTTTTAGTGTTTGATTTATTTATAACATATCTAACTTGATGTTTTCTCATATATATAATAAATAGATTAAAATTTTTTTTTTTACATTTTTTGTCAACCATATTATATATACCATCTTTTTACCTTTAATAAAAATATAAATTTTTAAAATTAAGTTTTTGGAATAAGTTTATTTTATATTCAAAGTTTAAACAATATTATATTACTATCCAACTTAACCTTAAGCAATGCATATTTCTACTAAAATTTAAATTGTTAAAAAATTAAAATTAAGTTAAAAAAAATAAAATTTATGTAAATTATATATTTTTTACATTTATTTATTTTTATATAAAATTTACAAATATGTATTTTTATATAGTAAATAAAAAATATTTATACTATTTAATATTTAATTTAATTTATACTTTTATATTTAATACAAATTTATTTAATATTTTAATTAATTTAATAAATAATTATTTGACAATATTATAAATAAAATAATATATATAAATACATTATTTTAATTTTTTAATTTTTTTTTCCTATTAGATATAAGAGTTTCAGAAAATACAAAGCAACCAAAGTACCACCATGAAAATCAATAAGGAGGCCAAGCCTCACTAAGGAAGAATAGAATCAGCTATACAACATAACAAAAAGAGGAGAAGGACTATCTAACTAAGAACATCATAGTAGTTGACCATCCAAGCAGTCCAACCTAAGGGACCCTCCATCCAAACAATGCTTTTATGTTCTTGAAGCTACATCAGCCTGAATAAATCTTCTTTTCTAGCATTCACTTTCTTACTGATTTCTCTGTTCAGCCTAATGCAAGCTTTCTCAAAAGCTTGCAGATCATCTAGGGTTCTACGCCATTGGTATCCATGCTTCAACTCATAGTAGAAAAAAGCAGCATGCCCATCATGAAGGACTCTTCTCATCTTGTCCCACTCGATCAACATAGTAGCCTACACTTGCTTTTAAAAAAAAAATGAGTTATCAAAAAAACTCAGTAAGATCCCTCGGCTTACCTTGGTACCTTTCCTCGTTCCTGCACTTCCAGATCTGCTAGAGAATGTGAGATGATAATATATTCCAAAATAAATTGGTATCTTTAGGAAGACCATTAATATGACCAGTGATAATATCAAGAATATTAACATCAATAGGATAAATAATGCCAAACATTCTACATATTTCTTTAGCAAAAGTATAATCTAAAAGAATATGTCTACCAGTTTCAAGAGCTCTGCATAAATTACAAATATCAGAATTAGATAAATCTCTCTTAATAGGCAGCTTGTCCAACATGACTAACCATCTGAAGCATCTAATTTTAGGCTCAACAGAATTCTTCCACAAGATATCAAAGCATTTTTTCCAAACATTAGCATCATAAGAAGAGTACCAAACAACATTGCCATGATCAATAATATTTGTATTACAATCAAGGATTATGTATATATTCTTGGCCTTAAGAAGATTCGCAACAACTCCACCAAGCCAGTTACATTTAAGGTGCCTTTGAGAGTCAACATGGCATATAGTGGGAAGACCATTAACAACTTGCACAATCATGTTATAAGTTCTTTTATGGGAATCAGGGATATCATATTTATTTATAAGCTCATCCCAAGGAGTGATTTGATTTCGCTCAAAGAGACTTATGAACTATTTAATACATTTCTTAGCCCACAGTTTGGCAGAACACCCTTAGGTAAGGGCTAGGGTTTACCATTTAGGTGAAGATTCCACCAAATGGATCTTTCTCTATGGGGTTGATTATTACAATGAAAATCCTTGTTAGTGATGAATTTCCTAACATGGTCCCAAGCCTTCCAAATAGATCTAGAAAACTGTGGAACCTTGGACCATGATAGGAAAATTACGAATAATGAGGTCACAAAAGGGGAGATTAGTCCAAGATTTGGCTTTCTTAGGAACACCCCTCTCAATGTTGTTTCTAACCAACACTTTCCAAGGACAGTCACTCTCTATGGATTGAAAAATTCATTTGGCAGATAGGGCAATACCCTAAATTCTTAAGTCCTTCAGCCCAAGTCCCCCAAGGGCCTTGTCAGTGTGGCACCAAGCCCACTTAACAGAATGAATTTTATTATTACCCTTGCCATTAGACCAAAGATATTGTCTAATGGACTTCTGAATTTCAACAATCTAATGATTGTTAAAAAACCAGGCAGAGGAATAGTAAATGGTGTAAGAAGACAACATCTTCTGGCAAACCTAAATTCTGCCTGCCAGAGATAATGCCCTATTATACCATTTGTTAAGCTTCTTATCAATCTTCTCTTTAACCCATGACCACATGTCTTTGAGCGTAGGTTCCACTGAGAAAGGGATACCAAGATATCTAGCAATCTTATTGGGGCCTCCCCATTGAAAATTGTATTGAGCAAACCAATCTGGGGGCTGCACATCCCACCCCAAACAAATTGATTTGGCTTGAGATAATTTAGCCCCAAATATCGAACAAAAAAAATTGAGTTTATATTGCAAAGCCTTAAAATTGCTTTCTAAAAGCTCAAAGAAGAACGCGGTATCATTTGCAAACTGGCAATTGATGAGCTCTTCATCATTAGGCAAATAGATACCTTTGACATCAGGAGATAAAGAATTATCTCTAAGAATATAAAAAAGAACCTCTAAAGCAATCACAAAAAGAGATGGTGCCAGAGGGCACCCTTGTCTAATGGATCTCCCTAGAGAAAAAGGAGCAGAGAGAACACTGTTAACTTCAACCTGAGCAGAAGCATTGAAAAGAAGTACCTACACAGTATTACAAAAGGAGGGAGGGAAACCGAAGGCCTCTAACATCATAAGAATAAACCTCCATTCAACCCTATCATAAGCCTTCTCAAAATCCAAAAGAAGCATGGCTAAGTTTTGGTGTGAGCACTTAGACCACTCCATGGCTTCCCAACTAGTTATGAGATTCTCAAAAATATATCTACCCTTGATGAAACCGGTTTAGGTAGAGTTAAAAAATTGAGGAAGAATATTGACTAACCTAAGAGCCATAATTTTAGCCAAAATCTTATATGACACATTAAGAAGGGTAATCGGCCTCCAATTCCTAATGAGGGTCTTATCTCCATCCTTGGGGAGGAGCTTAATGATCCCTCTATCAACATCTTGTCCCAAAGAGCCAATAGAAAAAGCTTTAGAGTATAAGTCATGGAGATCCTTACATATCCAATTAATATTGGATTTATAGAACTCAACATGAAAACCATCATGTCCCGGGGCCTTATCATTATTGCGAGGCTTGATAGCTCCTTCAATCTCCTCAATAGAGATATCTTTAGCAAGCACAACAATATCATCCGAGTCCAACTTTTTAGGAATAAGCATTTTGCATTTATTTCTCAAAGACTCAACCTCAGAGGAGTCCTCTACAGTAAAAGAGTCTCGTAATAATAAGAAAAAGCCTGAATAATAGCCTTAGGGTCATAAATGTCTTGATTATCAATCGAGAGTCTATCAATGGATTATTTAATATGTTTATGTTTAAGAAGATTGAAGACAAGTTTTGAGCCCCTGTCCCCATGTTGGAGCCAGTGGGCTCTAGATTTGATCCTGGCTCTATGAATCCTAACTTATTGATGCTTCCTAAGAGCATCTTTGGCAGCCATAAGTCAGGAGAGAAGATCCATATTGGAGGAATCTCTTTGGATGTTGTTTTCCACTATTTGCAATTCAGAAGATAATTGTTTTTCAACAAACTTGTAATCCTTAGCCTTTTTTTGACCAATGGTTTGAAGAAAAAGCCTCCATGAAGAAATGTTAGATTTCCATCTACCAAGATGGGATAGGTACTGAAGGTTAATTTTATTGATACCCCTAATAATTTGTACAACAACAAGAACATCCTCATCCATGAGGAGACTGGTGTTTAAGATGAATTTATTGCTTCTAGACTTGTCCTAAAGGGGACTACTGTTAAAATTAACCTTAGTCAAAATAGGGTGATGATCAGACAAAGTGGTGGCAATAACCCAAACAATATTTCCATAAATGTTAGGAGGAAAAGAGAAAAAATACTTATTGACATAAAACCTATCAAGCCTGGAATAAATCCTAGCATTGCCCTACTGAAAATTGCACCAAGTGTGCCATAATCCTGGGTTGGTTTTCATGTTACCAACAATAGGATAAAAAAGATAGTTAGAATTTAAAAATCTATTCCAATAGAGTTTTTCATTATCCTTCCAATGAAGGGGAATGCGCTCGACTCGTCATCCTGAGATTCAACCATGTTGAAATCTCCACCAAATAACCAAGGCATATTTGGGAGGCCTATAAGCCATTTCCAGAGCTCAATTCTTTCCATATATTGTCTCTAAGTATACATACATACATACATACATACATACATACATACATACATACATACATACATACATACATACATACATACATACATACATACATACATACATACATACATACATACATACATATATATATATATATATATATATATATATATATATATATATATACAAGTTTTATAGTAAATAATTATCTTTTATAAAAGTATATGAAATTTAGTAAAATAAATATACAAATATTTAGTTTAACTGAATTATTAATTTATTATTTTTTCTATATATATATATATGATCGATAAATGAACATAGCCATGATTAATTTTATTAATTAAAACAAATTTACAAGCTATCCTCCGTTCTTACAGGCACTGGTAGGAAAGAACGGGGAAGAAAACCTCCAGTCTTGCCCGGGACCGAAGTCCTATATTATACAAAATAAAAGGGGCATACCCCAGTGAGATATACAATTGAAAATTACATGATAATATTTGAATCTCTCAAAAAATCTCAAGATTAAATAGGAGACCTCATTTCTATATACAAAATACCACAATCAACAGGCGTTATGGGTTAGAGAAATCCAATAAAGCCTAGATACAAAGCCTTGGGTTAAGTTGATTTAGAAAAATGAGTGTAAATGTGACAAAATTTTAAACTTAATATTTATTATGATTTTACTTTGTTATGTTGACTGATTTCTTTTTAATATTTATGTTGCTAAATAATTACTAAAAGGATAAGAAACAATTAATTGAGATTGAGTTTAAAGATTCTAACAAGTTAACATGCTTAATACTTAATATATTAATAAAAGCAGTGAATTTGTTACGAATTGTAATCTGCCAAATATGCTTTCGGGGGAGCAAACCAAAACTAGTAATACGTGAAGGAGATACTGATATAATTCCATGGCAGAAATGACACCTCAATGATCTTAATAGCTCCACATGGATTCATCATAAGATTTCATGATATAAGGTACTCTACCCAAGTTATGTGAAATCAATACTCACATAGGAATGTGATTGATATTGAGAATATCATCATAAGTGAGATTCAAAATTATGATTAAAAGATAGAGTGTTAATACCATCAGTGCCCAGATTCACTAACTTATTTGGCCTCTTTATTTCCTTCTTGAAAGATATGCAAAAATATTACTTCTTCGAATGCTGAAAGAGAATTTACGATGTCTTCCAGTTTAGAGTTTAGAACCCAGTTTGGTGTTTCTCTTTTCCTGAGAGCATTAATAATAATTTGGGAATCCCCTTCGATCATCAATTTTTTGATTTTAAGTTTTATACTAAGATTAATTCCTTCTGCTACTGCTTCAAGTTTTGCAATATTATTTGACACCTTCTCAAGAGGTTTGGATCTTTCTGCTAGTCTATTACCATACTCATCCTGCATTATACATCCTATTCCCGCTTTACCAGGATTCCCTCTAGAAGCCCCATCAAAGTTTAGTTTCTTCCAGCCTGGTGGCGGAAGTTCCCATTTGCAATTTAATCTGGCTAGATTGTTTTTTTTTTTTTTGTAATACAAAGGGGGATTAATTAGTGATGGCCACCTTTTTTTGATTTCTGCATCCCAAATAGAGAAGGATCCTTCTTCTCTTCGCCACTTCCTGAGATCACTATTCATCACTTCTAAAATTGCCACTTCTATTTTAGCATAAAAGGCTTGCTCAGATAGGTTTTGATTTAAAAATATTCGTCGATTTTGCTCTTCCCAAATCTCCCATAAAATTATTGCCAGAGCAATATTCCAGAGTTTGCAATAGATGCTCTGGGAGACATCTTTTGGCCATCCTAATGAGTGATCTATCCAATTGCTAGCTAGTGGAGAGGCCCAATTTAGTTTATTTTGAAGCCATCTCCAGCTATCCTGAGAAAATTTGCATCCATATAAGAGGTGATCAGCATTTTCCTCTGCTTCTTTGCATAGGATACATCTAGAAGGTCCTACAATACCCATTTTCCTAATTCTATCTGTTGTTAAAATCCTTTTTTGCATTGCCGCCCAAAGGAACATTCCTGCTTTAGGGAGGCCTGCAGGGTCCCAACATAAATCCAAGGGAAGAGTGCTAACTTCCCAATTTTGTGAGTTCGTAATCATTCTATATCCTTCCTTAACTTTATAACACCCATCTTTTGAAGCAGCCCAAATAAGTTTGTCCTCCCTATCTTTAAGTGAGATGATTCTATTTTTTAGAATATGCTCTATTTTTTCCTTCTCTGATAGGTTGATTCCTCCTTCAGGTAATGTTTTCCACTTCCATTTGTTGTCAGAACTAGAATCAGATTCTTCTATGTAGTCTTTTACTTTATTACCATGAAGAGTTTTAAGGAGGGATATTACCTCAGGAGAAATGTTAGTGCTAATAAGGGGGGGGTATCCATTCCATGAATCTTCCCAAAATAAAGCGTCCTCTCCATTCCCTACATCCCAGGTGAGATACTTGGTGATCAATTTTTTGCAGTTAACTATAAAATTCCAACCTGCGGAACCTTTGGGGGGGGGGGGGGGGGGGGGGTTTAACTCTGAATAAAGAAGTTTTATCTAGCGGATTAAGATATTTTTGGAATAGGATTTTTGCCCATTTTCTATCTCGCTCTCTTGATATAATCTCCATATTTGTTTAGCTCCAAGAGCTTCATTTTGCTATTCTAGATTTTTGATCCCTAATCCACCATATTCTTTTGGTTTGCAAATTTTACTCCAACTAATTAATGTAGCTTTTTTCTTCTCCTCTAATCCATTCCAAAGAAATTCCTAAGTTTACTTTCCAATTTTGAATTGATTCCTTGGGGAAGATAAGAGCATGAAAGCTGATAGGTGAGAATAGCTGATAATACGACTTTAATTTTGGTCGTTCTACTAGCCTTTGTTAACCACCTTCCTTTCCATGATTCTGTTTGGTTATCAATTTTCATAAGGATATGGTCCCATCCTGGGTTATTATGATTTTTTTTGTCAAGATAAATCCCTAAGTATTTGAAAGGAAATTTACCTTTCTTAAATCCTAGTTTATTGCAGATTTGATCTTCGATTACCTCTGTAGTATTGAGGAAGAAGATTTCTGATTTGTCCATATTTATCATTTTCCCTGATGCTTTAGAGTATGTATCTAGGATTTGTTGAAAATGTTTAGCTTCTTGTAGATTACTAATGCCAGCTAGAATGGTATCATCAGCAAATTGCTGATGAGTGATGTTTTCAACTTCATTTGTGACTTTTACCCCTTTAATGTTTCCTACCAATTGGGCTTCTTTAAGTGCTCTTCCAAAAGCTTCCACCATTATGATAAAAAAAAATGGAGAAATAGGATCTCCTTGTCTGATCCCCCTAGATATGTTGAAAAAACCTTCCGGGGTTCCATTGATGAGAATAGAGATTTTGGGGGTTGAAATACATTGAAAAATAATATTAACCCATTGTTTTGAGAAGCCAAAGGCCTCAAGAGTTTTACAAAGAAATCTCCAATCTACCTTATCATAAGCTTTATGAATATCGAGTTTGAGAAACATACATGCTTCTTTGTTTTTAATAGCTGAATGAATAGTTTTTTGAATAATAGAAATGCTGTCTAAAATCGATCTTCCCAGAACAAAACCAGTTTGCTCCTTCGAAATAAGTTTAGGAAGAAATATTTTAATATGGTTGGCTAGAGTTTTTGAGAAGATTTTATAAACAGTATTACATAAAGCAATAGGTCTAAAGTCTCCAGGCATTATATGCTCGCATTTTTTTGGAATGAGTCTAAAAAAGGTGTGGTTAATTTTAGTTAAAATAGAACCACCATTGCGTGTGGCTTCAAGGGCTTTCCATAACTCCTCACCTAATATGTCCCAACATTGTTGGAAGAAAAAGGTTTGAAAGCCATTTGGACCCAGAGATTTATCTGGGTTCATACTAAATAGTGCTATTTTCACCTCTTGCAGAGTGAAGGGTTCATTAAGGAGTCTATTATCTTCTTCCGTAATAAGCTTTGGTATATGTTTTAACATTTCTTCCTTAGCAGTTCTGTTAGAAGAATCATAATTATTAAGAGTACTGGTGAAATACTTGATGAAGATGTCTGCGATTTCATTTGGGTTTTCAGTTTGCTCCCCCATAGAATTCTTAATTTTAGCAATGTTGGTGTAATTTTTGTTTGAGAGAGTGCTATTATGAAAAAATTTTGTATTACGGTCCCCTTCTAGGAGCTATTTTTCTCTAGATTTCTGTCTCCAGAATGTTTCTTCTTTAGCTAATATTTCTTCATGTTTTAGCAAATATTCTTTTTCAAGAAGAAATGAATCATTATTCATTCCTTTTGAGATAATTTCTTCATTTAGTTTGCCAATCATTTCTTCAATTTCTAATTTTTTTTGAATATGTTTTTAAAGTGAAGATTATTCCATTTTAATATCTTTTCTTTAACATATTTTAATTTTGAGACCAGGAAAAACATTTTAGAACCTTCGAACTGTTCCTCCTGCCACCATTCTCTGACATGATCCAGGAAAGCTTTGTCTTGAAACCACATTTTTTTGCATTTGAAGGGATTCCTGCTTGGTTTGACCTATTCTTTAATTTCCAGTTTTACTGGGGAATGATCTGATCTAGCCATAGGAAGAATTTCTGCATTAATTAGCTTATCCAGATTGTGTTCTCCTCTAAGAAGAAATCTATCCAGTCTTTCTGCTATATAGCAGAATCCTTTCCTTCTATTGTTCCATGTATAAATACCATTTTTAGTCTTAATATCCATGAGTGAGTCTTTTTGAATCCAGTCTTTGAAATCTTCCATAGATTTACAACCATGATTGATTCCTCCCTATTTTTCTTCCGTACTTAATACTGCATTAAAATCTCCCCCTATAAAAATATTTACTAGGGGCATTGAATGGATGAAATCACTGATTTCTTTCCATACTGTTAGCTTATCTACTAGTAGTGAGGGCCCATATACATTGACAATGATAGTTTGAAGATTTGATTTAGTGCTTGTTATTCTTGCTCCCATCCAATTTTTTTGGGAGGAAAGTAGTTTGATGTTTATTTTTCGTGGATTCCATATTATTCCCAATCCTCCTGATGCTCCTTGAGAGTGTTGTAACTTTGTTTTCCATTTGCCCAGTTTTTGACCCAATTTCTGTCCTTCTTCTTTGTTAAGTTTAGTTTCCTGTAGTAATAAGATATCAGTATCAAATAAGGTGAGGTTATGCTTGAGTAAGCATTTTTTTCTAGGGGCATTTAGACCCCTAGCATTCCAAGTTGTTAACTTCATTGCTCCTTGGGAAGGCACTTCCCCTTCCCAATGTTTAATAGATTGAAAATTTTGGCCTGCTCCTTTTCTTGTCTTGCAGCCTCTCTAAGTTCTTTTAACGATTTCCTTCCCCTTTTTTGCTTTGTTTTACCACACATAGGAGTCTTTCGACCTTCTTGATTCTTTGCTATTCCAATTTTTTCAAGGCCTTGCTCTTTCACTACCTTTGCTGCAATTTCTGATTCCTTGCCTACTTGGTTCGCTTCTGAAATGATCTCTTTCACCAATAGATTACTGATTTGTAATTCCCCTTCATTGATGATGTTTTTGGGCCTTGAATCTTCAACCTCTATACTTAATTTTTCTTTACGAGGACTATTTAATGTCAAATTCCACTAGGCGTCATCTATATCAGCTGTAACAGAAGAGTCTCTCAAGGTATTATAAGGTTTTCCTATATCTGGTGCAAACATATCCTGCCCATTACTGTGGGTTTGCTAGAATTTGTAGCTTCTCTTTTTCCCTCTTTTCCTGATTGTAATATTGCTCCATTGGGCAGAGTTTGCCGATGGAATGACAATGTCTTTCTCTATGCTTTCCTTTTGAGAGTCTAATACTTGCTGGACATCTGTGTCTGGTTCCCTACTCATGTAATCTCTTTGTTCCTCATGCTTGTCATAGTTGAATTCTGTCTCAATCCTCTAAGCCTCTATTTGAGTTTCACACCTTCCTAACTTCTCCTTTGCTTCTGTAGAGTTTGTTTTTTCCCCTTTATGTTCCCTATGAGATTCTTCCGCCAGTAGACTTTGATCTATTAAGTCATTTTGAATTAAAAGAGCTTCATGCCACAGTTTATTTAAATTTGAAATATTCTGGTCCATATCCTCAATGACTACCCTTTCCATTTGACATTCTAAACAATTTTTAAATTTGTTTAATGAATGCAGATAATTGATATTTTCCATCCCTTCAGCTTCCATCAATTCCTTTGCTGCCTTACCAATATCTATCTCATCTTTCCTACTGTTTGAAATTTTTTTTGTATTATTATTGACTGCTTGTTCCTCAATCGGATTTTCTCTGAATCTTGTAATCTTGCTAATGTCTTCTTCCTTTTTTCTAGTAGTTTTGCCAGTCCTCTTTTTTGCGGTTATGAAGTTTTTAATGTTATTTTTTATATTTGTTTTAATTAGATTTGAATCTACCATTTTATTGATGTCTCCTGAGAATTCTTTGAAGATTAAATTATAAATTGATCTATTTGTAATGATTTTCTTGTTAACCGAATTTTGATTTATTTTAACCAAAATTCTAATTTTATTATCTCTGTAACAATTATCTTCAAATCCAATTACGTTACCTAAAGAGTTACCAATTTTTTTAATGGTTGATTCTTCCATTAATTCTGAAGGAATCTCTATACTTTCCATCCATTTTATGGATTTTGAATTTGCAAAATGGTTTCTATGTAAATTAGGTTTCCAGGATATGAATTTGATGTGATGACCCTTGTAGAAGACAAGATTGGATTTCAATATTTCCTCTTTGTCCTGTAAGTTTCAGCATAAAATGAACCAAATTTTTTCAGAAAAAGAGTTAAGACTACTTACCTTTTTGCCCTAGATCATTGAAATTATACGCACCAGTCTAGATCGTTTCCTTGACGGTCCATTCCAGTACATGTAAATGCCCTTGTTTTTGCATTTCGCCCATCTCTTTTCACTGTTAGGGTTACTGATAATGATTTCCTCATTACATGAATTCCTTTTCAAAAAGCAAGGCTTTGGGTGCCTTTCCATATTTAGTTTAAAGTCAATATGATCTTCTTTTCGATGTGGCGGGATGTATAATGCTTTCTCCTTGTGGGGGGAACAATTCCACGGATTATGCTCATAGATTTCCTTTGACAATGTCAAAGGATTTTTTATTGTAGATCCATTTCCTCGGGCTCCTCCCAGAGGGATAGAATTGACCTCTGAAAGCATTCGGGGCTTTTGGGGTATTTCCAGTTTGTGGATGGATTTTACCTCAGGAGCCGCCACATTTTTGTAAGGAATTTTGTATTGATGGATATTTCCATCCTTTCCTTTTTGCACATGTCTTAGCGGTGGCCATTTTTTCTTCTTGCACACAATTTTCCATCCTTCTTCTTTTTTATTGGTCTGGTTATCAGAGATCTCCCGATTTCGATTGATATGTTGCTGCACAAAAGAGTTGAACTTGCTTTCATTTGCTTCCCAAGCTTTTCTTTGTTCATGAGATCACTGAGATAGGGCCTCAAATTTGTTGAAGGTCATCAAGGTAGGTTGTAGGCCTGTCTTTCGCTGAAATGAATAGAAATTCGTGTTGGGGCGTCTTCTTTTTGATTGAAATTTTGCCAAATTTTCCATTTTATAGAGCCAATATATTTGTTTTTGGCCACTTGTAATATTTTTTTTTTCCTAAATATTGTTCTTAATTAAACTATATTAAATATTAGAACTATTAGACAAATACCTGCCACTATTTGACACTTGTTATTATTGAAAATTATGTGAAAATTATGTCTTTTCTATTATGTGAAAATTAAATATATATTATTCACTAATATTTTTTCTAGAGGACATAAAGTCACTCCATAAATCATTTGAAATCATTTGAAAATAATAAATCATAAAATTAACTGAGAACCATAAGTTAAGCATTTTGATAAGACTTAGTAGATGATTTTTGGAGCACCATAAATGATGATGATGTATTGAAATATAAAGAAAGATACTAGAGTGCAAAGATAGATAAATAATAGTATTTTTACCTAAGACTGATATGAAGTTTAGAGTGTGCCAAGTGATGAAAAAGTGGCATTAGAGAGCTAAAAGTCATTATAATGTCTTAAAAATTTTTGGTGTGTTTGTAGGATTGTATTGTCTACAAAAAGAAGATAAAGGTAATTAAGTATTAAGCAGTTTCAATGTCTATATTAGGTAGGTGCTAGAAGTTGGCTCTCTTAAAAAGTGCAAATATTGAGTGTTTTTCTTATTGTTTAGAAATTGTTACAATATATCTAAAAATTTGTAGCATGCACATTGTATCTTTCAAAAAAATTAGTAATGTAAAATGTAGGACACCAAGTATAACTTCTTAATATATAATTTGTTTTGATACCAAGATGGTTTAAATTATTTTTTATAGACATGTATGAAAGTTTACATTTAAAAATCATTTTTCTAGGATCATACTATGTAGCACAACCTTTTAATTTTGATTGAAGATTTTTTGAGTCCTTTTGGGAAAAGATGTTGAGGACATTGAAGATTGACAATGGTATTTTTATTAATTTCCTAATTATTGATTAATTTTTTGGCTTTGATTCCTATTTTAGAAACCTTGACCACCATATTTAGATTTAATCTTTTTTTTTTTATAACTACTAAATTTATTCTTTTGAAAAGTTTATGAACTAGTATTATAAAAAAAAATCACAATATAAAAAATACTCCAATCTTAAATAATTAATATATTTAAACATAGACATTTTTCATTTTTTTAATTCATAACAATGTTATATTTTATAATTTTTACACTAAAAATTCATTAATGTCCAAAGTCACTTTTTTCTATGGACATTGACATGACTATCTACTTGCAAGTCCAAGTGTTGGTTCATTGCGTGTTTTCTAGGATGAATATTGAGGTTTGAACATAAGTGCCTAGGATCAAACAACAAAAACACCTTCCACAATCAAGGGTAGTATGAAAATAATAGCTTTCATGCTCAAAAGAAAAAAAATCACATAATTGAGGGATTAATTACAATATTGAATCTTGATCTATTGCTTTTATAGAAAATAATAGTGTAGAAAATAGAAAGAGCTAGCTCAATCTAAAAATAGTAACTAGAGCTAGATTACAAACCAAAGGTGCATGATATGCAAACTAGGGTGTAACTAAATTAGATTGAGCTAAATTTAGACCAAGTAAGTGAACTTAAGTTAGAGCATACATGTGCAAATATGTGTTTTAATTATGCATAATATGCATGAGAATATTCTTTAGCATGGCATAATTAATTAAAGAACACATGCAATTGTGACTAAAGCAACTTCTAGCTTACTTTAGCACCCTTGCCTTAAGTGAAAAAAAGGAAAAAAAATGATGCATTAAATGTAGGAATGAGTCGTAACAACATAAGACCTAATTAGATACCCCCATACAATGAAAATTTTCTCAAGCAAAGGAAAAAGAGAAATCACACGAGAAAAAACCCTCACCAATAGTGACAAATATATCTTCATGAAGTGTAGAAGAATATCATTTGGGACACAAGAAAAGTGTGGACACCTATTAAAAAATGACTATCATAGTGTTGAATGAACCTCCTTTGAAACCAAGACAATGACCAAGATCAATCTGTATGAGTGGCCCTAATAATACAAATTGAACAATGAGATGACAAACAAAGCCAAACCATTTGTCATCCTAAGATACAAAAGACAATAATCTACATAAGTGGCCCTAATGAAACTATTTGAATAATGAGTAGATGGAAAATAAAGGCAAAACATTAGCTAGACAAAGATGCGAATGCCACATGAATTTGTGCGAGTGACCCAAACGACAAAACTTAACTATGCAAGAACAAAGTGCTGGTAAAAAAATAGGCACCAATAGTCTAATGAAACAATCAATTGCATAATTAAGGAAGTATTACCATATTTAATAGACCCCACCCCGCCTCCCAATAATGTTGACAAAGGTGAGGCTTGATAGGTCCATTGAACTTTTTGTCACTAAGAAGAAGGCGAAGGCAAGGTCCATACTGAAAGATCATGACAATTGCCTGTTTGTGATGAAGAAGACTAAGGAGATGAAATGTTATGGTGATTCATGACCTCATCTAAAGCCTCGAGTCTCATCCAAAACCAATTAACTACATGACCTACCTTTCCACAAAATCTAGAAGGGTCACCTAACTTCTTTTGTTTAGCACCAAACTGAGAAGAAGGATAAGGAGATAGAGGGGATTTCTCCATATTGGACATTTTTAAGAGAACCCCCCCAACCCAAGATACACAAACCCTTATGCAACTAGATAGTTAAGAAAGGATTGTGAGATCCTTCCAATAATGTGCGAAAGTCAAAAAAACAAAGTCTATTTGTTCAAGTTATGAACATGGAAGCAAAAAAAGAACCTTGACTTTAGAGAACCTGTATGTGAAAATGGTACACAATATGTTCAACCCACCACCAAATTTAGATTACCACTAGAATAAACTTCTTGACGATATCTTGTTTTCTTAATTTCGAGAAAATATGGAAAAGTTATAGGAAATAAATATTTTCTTCTCTTTATTGGATTGTTGGCCAAATTGATCAACTTTAAATTCTAGAATTTTTTTTAACGACCATTAACATGTTGAAGTTTGCAACACAAACACCTAGGATGAAACAACAAACAAAAACACCTTCCACAAGCAAAAATAATTTGTATGTTCCTAAAAAATAAAAGAATTACAATTTGCAAGATCACATAATTGTTGGATGAATTTCAATGAAGAGATCCATTTTTATTTATAGAAAGCAACAAAGCCAAAAATAAAAAGAAACCTCAATTTAAAAATAATGAACTAGTGCAGGAAAGAACCTACAACACAATGGTTAATTGTGAGCCTCTTATATGAGAGGTCTTGGGTTGAAGTCTAGTGGAGCTTTATAAATAATAACAATAATAATTAGTTACAACACAATAATAATTAATCTTGGCTTCTACCTTTTAGTAATCAAAAATATAAATAAAACAATAATGAACTAGAGCTACATGGTATGTACTATATGCAAACTAGAACCTAACTAAATTAGACTAAGCTAAATTTATGATCACTAAGAATACTTAAGCTAGAACATGAGTGTGCAAGCATGTTCTTTAATTATGCATAATAATATATAGGAGAATCTTCTCTAAAATTTACGTAATTAATTAAAGAAACATATGAAAGTGTGCCTAAAGCAACTAATATGAATGCTATATAATAATGAAGCCCAAAAAAAAATGTGGGTTGAGATTTCAATTTTTCATAATAGATATCTATCATTCAAACATAAGAACTACTCATCCTTAAAATGTGTGCATGCCATGTTTTCAAAATTAAATATAACTGATACTCATTATGCTTTCAAATTAAATATAGGATTTGTTATGTTTTCAAATTAAATGTAACATGTACTAAAAAAATAGCTACTAATTTTAGGAAATAATTGTTAAGTTATCAGATTTAATATAACATGTACTTACATAATAGGTACAAATATGATTGTATTTCTATAGTTTGGTCTTTGGTTTTGTGTGATTGATGACTTTTTTGTAAATTTTTTATTTAGTTGTCTTATGTAATCTCTTGACATATTCAATTAAGTTTTATGGATCGACCGTTGGATTTTTAAAAAAAATAGGAAGCAAGTACATAAGAGATTATTTTAAGGAGGAATAAAAATTTAAGGTTATTATTTTTTATTAAGGGAAAAATAGGTTTTGAAGGGGTCCCAAAGGCTTGTACAATCAAAATGAGGAGAAGACCAAACCCCACAAGATAAAATGCTGCCACAAAAAAGAACAATTCCCATCCAACAACCCAAAACTCACAAAAAATAGCCAAGAAGAGATAAATAAATAAAGCACCAACTATAGAAGAAGACAAAAAAGGTGGCCAAAAGAGAAGACAACTAAAGAACAACTGTCCTGATGGGTTTTAAAAGAAGATTCCCACAAGGTATAACAAAACAAGCACTCAAGGGAAACATTAAGATTTTCATTTAGATCCCTTCTCATGAGAAAAAAAAAGGGTCATGTTGAAGGAAGGAGAAGACATCTTAGAATTTTTACTGTTGACTTTTGTCCAACCCTTTTCAACTTTAGTAGCTCTGTCTTGCCAAGCTAATGGACCCCTCATAGATATCCCAATAGAGCTAGGGCCAAATTGAGGCACAAAGATAGTAACTTAGATAGAACTAGCTAGAGCCACACCAATCACTAAACTAGGTTTAGTGGGAGAAGATCCAACAAAAGCAACCAAGGCCAAACTAGAGGCACCAACAGAGTCAACCCTACCAACAAACTTGCCAATAGGAGCTAGTTCAATCACCAACATAGTTGCAACATAAACATTTCCAATAGAGATAACTAGAGAAACACTAGAAGAACCAATTGACCCAAGAGGGATTAAATTAGAACCAACATTAGATCCAATTAAAATATTTAAAGAGGCCACAAGAAGAAAAACCACCTCACCAATAGAAGATATTAGAGAAACAACATGTTCTAAACCAGTAGAAAAAACATGGGAAACATTAGGTGCAAATCCAACAACCACAATAAGTTAGGGAACAACACCGTTAACACATGCACCATCTGCAATCTAGGAAGAAATCTATTGAGATCCCTTGTTAACAATATAAAAGAAGTACCTTCACCTCAAGAAGCATGCCACTTCATCTTACCTAAACCACAATGAGCTACCACATGACTTGTATTAAAGGATCTTATATATCTAAAAAAAACCCTTCATAGTCTAAGGATTGGACAAAATTTTGTTAGAATAATTAATTACAATCTTTGTAAGAAGGTCCTTGTAATAATTCAAATTAGCAAGATTACGAGCATGGGTAGAATGAAGTATATGAAATTAAACTTCCTCAAACATCAAATATTCCCCAAGAGAATTACCCTCTTTCTCAAAAAGAGGTTCAATTCAAAAATATTAAGGGCACTAAGGAAGATAGACAAATAGGAATCTAATTAAAAAAATTTAGTTAAAGAATTGAAATCTAAATGCTAATTTTAACTGAGCATAAATTTTTCTTCCCAAAAAAAGAAAGGATGACACATAATTTTAATTTTTTCTTGAACCTCATCAAATTTAACAACAAAAAAAACCCTTTAGGAATAGGAAAAATATGAACTTTACTAGTAAGTAAGGTCTACCAACACTTAGAAATGCATCTGCACAAATCCCATAAAGAATGGAATAAACCCCTAAACTGACAAATCACATTTTTCTCTAAAAATATAGAGGCATTGAAGTTAATATCATCCTTCATCGTAGGATCCAAAGTTAAAAATATGGATTTAGAGATAAGAAAATGACTCGTAATAGATGAATTCCCACCAAGGAAATCATAGCACCCTAAGAAAAACTAAAGGAGACCTTCCACCAATAGAGCAAACTCTAGGTAACTATTTTCACAAAAGTTTGCACCCCTGTCCAAAGTTTTTACCTAAGGACAACCTTGTGAAATATGGAAGCAACCTCCAAGTTGTGGGACTTGAACTGTGAGGTTGAATCTCTAGAGAAGGCTAGCTTCCTTTACTATCAGGATGCACCTAATTACTCTTGGAGAGGAAAAGGGAGAAGGAATGCATAGAAGAAAATCTACCTATTCTAATCTAGGGGGTGATGTGTCAAAATAGAGTGTTCAAACTAATATCTGTCCATAAATGCACTTTTGAACCATCATGACACCAAAAGATATACACATTCAAACTTGTTTTAATCTAATAATCACATGCATATTAGAAAACCAAAATAAATGACACAAGGGAGAAGAGAATTCACTTATATATCATTTATAGGCCAAAGAAAGATACAGTCATGTAAGATTGTAGAGATCCACAATACACTAATGAGAGGAAAATAGGTCTTTGCACAATGCATCAATGTCTAAAGAGATAAGGTAGAATTTCATAGAGGTTCAGAGGCAAAGGGAATTTTTAGCGAATTTTGTAGAGCAATATCAAGAAAACAGAGAAGAGTCGACCTTTAAGAATTTTACCAAAACTACCTTTATAGCTCTAACATAACTGAGATATTTCTTGTCCTAAACCAAACTCAATCGCTACCATTTAAGAGTGCAAAGAAAAACCGTGTAGATCTGGAGAAAATTTGATCTTGGCACAGATTCAAATACAAGGAAATCCAAGTAGATGAATATAACCAGAGATGGTAGAGTGTTTTCCTCCATTCACTGGATGTAGCATTCATTGGGAAGTGTTTGGAAACAATCATGAAAATCAAATCGTGCAAGAAAACATTTCCTCTTCACAGTTGGCTTGACGAATCAGCAAGGTCAATAGGTCAACTAAATTTTGCAAACAAGATGGGCCAAATGGGCCAATAATCTTATTTCATTTTTCCACCCCAGCAAAGTCTCCATGCGATTGACCACATAACCTAGTAACTGCGCCGACTTTCCAACTTAACCACAATGTCACATAACTATCAACCTTAACTATGACTGTCTTTCTTTCAAACTAGGTCCACGAGTACATGTGTCAAGCAGGCGCATTTTTGCATTCGTTAACTTTTGGTCACTTTCAAAATGTGGTGAAGTGCCATCCGTTGATCTATGAAATATTGATAGTAAGATCTGGTACCCTTCAGAATAGCTGACCACACATGTTTCTCAAACGTAAGATCAAAACCAAGGAAAATTCCCTTTACGACCTTATGAGATCCAACAACTTTGTATGATCTTACATCTTCACCTTTGGCCTTAAGATCCTACAACATCCTCTTTGGCTATTTCTAGCATAACATTAGAGCTCAATCTCTCTATTTGCATGATCTTATGGAGCATCTCCACTTCATAGCGTCATAATGCTTCTTTTTCTTTCTCTCAATGCTACAGTTAAAGCTTTGTCATAACATCATAGATGAACCCTTTAAGGCCTCTGACTAGTTGATTGACATAGAATCTTAAGCCTTTCTCTCTTCTCTTCCGATCCTATGATTCCCTAATCCTATGAGTCTAGCATAACATTGTAAACCTTTAATTATTGCTCCACAATTTTTTGATTACATATCATCTTAGGACTTAAAACATTATCTTACGATATTATGACGACCTTTACTATTACAATCTTATGATCTTATAGTGGACATCCTGGTCATAGCATCTCACCTTTACAATTTGGGCTCCCTGATCTTACGATCACCGTAACATCATAACACTTCACCTTTCCTTGTGTGATCTTACAAACTTTCATAGCATTGTATGCCCTTGACTTTCAGCTCTCAACCTTATGATATCTTATTTCCATGGCATTAAATATAAAATGGGGAGTGATCATTTATCCTTTAATTTCAAATGTAGTGATTTTGGCAGGAGGGCAAATTTGGCCAACAATTCTGGTGACTCAAAGGGGATGCAAGGTTTCTATGCATATGACAGGTGACCTTATGCATCCATTGGGCTACAAAGTCATAAAACATGAAGATTTGAACATAGTAAAACATGATAGCCCTACCCCTATTCTCTACAACCACAAAATAGGAACAAAAAGCCTCTGCAACCTCTGCAAAATATATGTTCTCGTGCACTTCTTGGAAAACAAGAAACAAGAAAGGAAACTATCCTAAATTATATACATGAAGTGTTCATCATTTGTCATAAGTAGGACTTAAGATATATTCCATTAACTGGAATAGGAAAAATTTCACCATTGGGCCTGCTTAATTGAAAAGCATCGGCCTGTTTGAAACTAATAACTACATAGGGACCACTCCATATTGTATCAAATTTTGCCTCCTTGATTTTCCCTATCTACATCCCATCTTAATACAAGATCAGCTTCTCTAAAGATTCTGACCCTAGCCTTCCTATCAAAACTCTTTTTTACCTATTGCTGATGTGTTTCTAGGGTCTGCATGACCTATTTCCTTTTCTCTTCTAGTTCTATTAATTCTGCTATTCTGACTGTCATGGCATCATTGCCCATTAACTCTAGCTGATGAGCTAGTTCTAGGGATGGAAACTCTAATGAAATTAGAAGACTTGCTTCCCTGCGATATACCAACATAAAGGGTAAATTTCCCATGGCCCTCTTAAGTGTTATTCTGTTGGCCCACAATGCTATCCTCAAATTTTGATGCCAACATCTCTGATTGTCCTCTATAGTCATTTTCATATTCTTGATTAGGTTTTTGTTGGATGACTCAACCAATTGAGGGTAGTAGTTTGAGGATGTGCTCAAGTAGATATTATGATCAACTGCCCATGCACAAATCTGAGCTCCTACAAAATATTTTGCATTATCAAAAACAATGGTTGAAGGGGCACCAAACCTAGTTAAAATTCATCAAGGAATTCAATAACAAAAGATTTTGTGGCATCCTTTAATGCTATTACTTCTTTCCATCTAGTAAAGTAATCTGTACCAGCTAAAATCCACTTGTGACTAGAGTTGGAAGAAGGATTGATAAGGCCTATGAAATCCAATCCCCATTGAGAAAAAGGCTAGTCCACCTAGATGGGATGAAGAGGAATAGCTGCAAGATTTTTCTTACCAGAGAAGAAGGTGCATTTTTCACACTTCCTTACATACTTATGACAATCATGGAACAAGGATGACCAGTAATAACCAACCCTCATGATCTTCATTGTAGTTGTCCTTGTTGAGAAGTGGCCACCATCAAGACCATCATGAAGCTCTTTGATCATTCTTTCACATTGGTTTGTGTCAATGCATCTTAATAATACTCTATTAAAATATTTCCTAAATAGTATTCTAGCCACCAAGACATAAGGGATAGACTACAATTTGAATTGTCTTCTCTTAGCTCTATTCAGGCCATGTGGATATCTTCCCTCTACCAAGAAGGTAGTTATATTGTACAACCAATCATTCTAATTTTCATTCCTTGCTAGATGTTCATTCTCTACTAAGAGGGTAGCTTCCTTGGGTGTCTCAAAAGAAGAGACCATTTCATCACACAATCCCCTACCTCTTACAAGTTTGGAGATCATGATAGAAATTTCATATTCCATGACTTTTGTGATCCATCAAGCTCTTTTTCATTAATATCTTTGTTCAATACGAACTCCTTTACACTTCCATGTGGAACCGAGAGCTGGACCTTGTTATGAGACAAAAGATGTCTAATTTTTTTGAGAGCCCTTACACCAACAAGGACTTGTTTCTCTACATAGTTGTATCTTCCTTCATAATCCTTAAGCCCCTCACTAAAGAAAGAAATGGGCTACCCTAAATTCTCATCATTCAACTATGTTAGAAAGACTGATATACTTGATTCTCCTCCAAGGGAGTTGTTACCACATTTCGTTTGCCCTGCCAAATTTCAAAATTTGAATGTTACCCCGCCCAACGATCACCTCCCCAATTACTAATATTTTAATACCCACGAAGATATCAAAATTACCTAAGTTCCGAACCTTATGATATTTTTATGCCTCGCAAGTTCTTCGTCATCAGATCAAGGCCGATCAATGGTCATCGTCATCTCACTATGATAAAGTTGTGCGAGGGTTATGATGGCGACATAGTGACTGGTCGACGCATGTCCGGTGGGTCCAGCTTGTAGGGCAGAGGATAGTGCAGGTCAAAAAAGTTTTATCGCGGGTTAGAAATGTTCTATGGTGCCGCAGGCGCTATGTCGCTATCATGCGTTGGCCGAGAAATTCCCATGGTGACATAGCGCCCGTTGGGAAAGGGTGTGCCGACGACGGTGAGTCGACATGTTCAGCGGCAAGGTTTGGCAGGGCAGAGAAGATAACGACAAGGTTTCAGGCAAGCGGTTGGGTTACATTAGGTACTTCATCTGCCCAGTTGGTAGAGTCCAGTCTCACAACAACAAATTAGAGGGAGCCACGTGCACCAGATCTTCAGTTTAGCCAGCACAGTCAAGAGATGAGTCTTCACGATCGTTAGATCTACAGAGATCTACGGCTGGCGCTATCTCGCCATCAGAAACCATTTAGGAGATAACATCGACGACGTAGCGACAGGGCGTCACATGTCTTGGTGGGACTGTATTTCATGCCGCCAGTGCAGTAGGGATTAAATGACCAACGGACCAACAGGGAAGTGCCACATGTACCACGGGCCAGCAAATTATGAGGTGGGAAGGTTGCAGGAAGGTGGGTCTTCGTAACCGTTAGATTAGAGAAGATCAATGACTGTCACCATATCGCCATGATAAAGTTGTGCGATCTTTACCATAGCGACGTAGCGACAAGTCGCCATGTGTCAGCAGGGCTAGGTCTCACCAAGGTACGGTCACTGAGGTGTTTCCAGGTGTCGGTTGGATACAACAGCAGTTGCAGAGGTGGCACCAAATATGATGGGTCCAGGGTAAGGATAGCATGGAGTATGATGAGTCTTCACGATCGTCAGATCTAGGCCAATCGATGGTCATTGCCACCTCGCTATAGGTAAGTCGCTCAAGGTTTATGTTGGCGACATAACACCTTGTTGACACGTGTCTCGCTGGTCCGGTTAGAAAGGATGGTCGGTGGTTGGCGATTAATGTAATCGTCACAGTTAATATGAATATCTGTAAGGGTGGCGCGGTTAGTCCGATGACGAAAGGTCAACCACGAAGACTTCCCCAGGTGGCGGAATGAAGAAAGGTAATTGGCCCACATGACCCAGCTGGCTTGTATAGCCTATTGGACTTGCTTCAACCCTGTTGATTCATGAACTAGGAAGCAAAGATGATCAAGGTTATCTTGCGATTTGATCTTCGCGATCAATTCTAACCTACTTGAAATGAATGCAAGGCATAGGGAAACACTCCACTGTCTCAGTCGATCCATCTACTGTGTCAAGATCATTCATTGGCGCCACTTCTATCTACTCGAGGCATTCTTTCAGTCAAATATCTGATTTTGTACTTCAGAACCATGCTCGAGTGTGATCTTTGATCAAATTTTTTGGGGTTCAATGGTAGTAGTTGAGCAATTAATGCAGAATCATTTCCCTCAGTTATGCTTGAACTATAAAGGCAATTTTGTAATCTTTTCCAAGGGTCGACTCTTTTTGATTTCTCTGATATTGCTCTGCAACTCTCAGTGTAACATTCCCTGTGCCTTTGAGCCGAATGATTCTTTGTTTTATCTCCTTCAGCCATTGATGTATATGTGCATCCCTTTTGACTCTCATTGGTGTATTGTCGAGATCTGTAACCTGCATACTGTATTTGTTTTTTGCCTACTGGATAATATATAAGTGAGATTCCTCTTTCCTTGTGTTATTCAATTTTGCTTCTTGATTTGCATGAGGTTATTAGATCAAAAAAAGCATGTATGTATATATCCTTAGTTTCATTCTGGTTCAATAGTGCATATATGGGCAAAAATGGGTCTGGACACTCTATTTTGGTGCATCACCTCCGTAGTTTAGGTAGGGTAGAGTTGTTTTCTGCATCTCCTTCTTCCCCTTTTCCTTTCGAGAGTAGTTAGGTGCGCCTTGATAGTAAGAAGAAGTCGGCCTTCTCCAGAGACTCAACCTCGCAGTTCAAGTCCCACAGCTTGGAGGTTGTTTCCATGTTTCACTAGGTTGTCCTCACGCATAGGCCTTGGACAAGGGTGCAAACCTAAGTGACAATAGTTTTTGGCACGCTCGGTGGGACAATCCTATTGAAGATTTAAAGTCTACTGGTGTCAAAGAAGGAAGAATTTTAGAGATTAATGCTGAAGAGGTAGTGCTGGCTTCAGTATTCAAGCCTTCAAGAGGTTGGTCCTTCAAAGTACTTGGCAACTCTGAACATCAACAAACCTGGTTCCAGGCCAAAGCTACAGTGATTCATGCCAAGAGCTGAAACAAGGGTGTCTTCTAGAGGTAAATTTCAATATCAAGAGCTTTCCCTTTCAAATCCTAGAAGAAGGAGGACTAGAATTTCATTATCACTAGTTAGGGGTGAAAAAATAGTTAATATACCTATAAGGTCTACCTCTACTCCTCCTGCTGCTCGAACTCAGCCTAGATTGCCATCAACGCTCATCAATAGAACACTTGTTTACATGGCACAACCAAGAGTTCATGCTTTTGCCACCTTTAATGGTGGAAGTCCTCTATTTTTAGCCCAAAGACATGATAGACCAGTATCTGCACTAAAAAGCATACCTGATTTTATTGGTGAGACTTCTATCTCCCCTTTAGAGCATATCCAAGAAGTAGAAAATGTCTGTAATATTCATGGTATTACAGAGGATGATGTTGCTATCAGACTTCTAGCCTCATCTTTAAAAGGAAAAGCATTACAATGGTATAGGGGCTTAGCTCATGGTTCTATAACTAACTGGGATGAACTGGGAGCAGGATTATGCAAACATTTTGAGGATAGAAGTGACCATCTGTCACTATTAGAGTAGTTAACTACAATAAAAAGAGCCCCCCATGAGTGTATGATTGATTTTAATTATAGATTCCAAAAGACATGGGATAGAATACCTATTGCAGTGAAACCTATCCCTTGTAATGCCTTCTTGCATTACCTTAGAGCTTTTAACAGTGATATTGCCACTACAATCCAAACTATGGGAGGGGATACCTTGCCTAATGCTTATGAGATAGCCATAAAAGCTGAGAACATCCTAATACAAGGAGGAAAATTGGCTCCAAGGCCCCCTATGCCTTTCTTTCCTGATGTTCCTAATCACCAACCAGAAATGGCCCCTCTTCCTACAACTTCTACATCACAAACCCTTACTCCAGTCCCTCGAGCTTCTACATCCTCAAATGGGATAGATGAGCTCAAAGAAATGCTCCAAGGTCTAGTGCTGAATACAGATAAAAGAGAGAAGACCCTGGATAAAAAATTGCAAGAGCAGGGGAGGGAGTTGAAGGACCAGGGGAAGAGATTAGAGGATAGTCTCTCTATGATACAAAAGATGAGTAACAAGGTGGTGGCCTTAGAAAGGCAGCAAGCTCAAAGTGGCAAGCCTCCCCAACTGCAATATCAAGCTCCAAGTGGTGGTAGGCTTCCTAATCAGTGGAATAGCTCCTTTGATCAGGGTAGGCAAAATAGTCATGCTTCTGCTTCAAGCTCAAATCAGAACAGAGCTATAGTCCCTCAAAATAACTTGGCCCAAGATCAAGATTTCTTCCCTTCTTGCAACTATTCTTATACCTATTGCATGTGCTAGAAGGCAAAATCTTATATGGCCCTAACTATCCTAGAACCTACAGAAAAGAAATCATATGAGGAGGATCATCCAAAGGAGGCATCATTTATTCAAGGACGTGATGATTGCTCTTTCATGAATCATCAGGATGGGGAGTATTGTAATATAAACCAAGATTCCGTTGCTCATAACACAAGAAGTAGGAAGAGAGCTATGGAACATGCTTCCCCCCTTTCTCCTAAGCAGGCCTCAACTTTGAGTGCTACACCTCATATACAAGCAGTAAATGAACAAGCAAGTACTGCAGAACAGCAAGAGCAAGATCCAAGAAAGAAAGATGCAGGTGGTCCTTATGTTGCCCCACCTCAACCTCTTATAAGTGCAGCTCCCAAAGTTTATACCAAAGTTCCTAATGCACCTTTCAGTGTGGTAGAGAAAATGAAGAAAACCAATGTGAATATCTCTATGTGGGATGTTGTTGCTACCATACCAATGCAAAAGAGGATGCTGCAGCAAGAATTAGAGAAGATTGAACTCAAGGATCAACCATCTATCATGGAGAATGCCACAAGTCTAGTACAACCAGTAGGGGATGTGGAGACAAATAAAAGGGTTAGACCTCCCCCATTCTATGTTTCCCTGATTATAGGAGGCAAATTAGTCCATAATTGCATGATAGATTCAGGGGCTAGTAGCTCAGTAATGCCTAGGTGTGTTACTGATGCTTTAGGGATGAAATATGAGCCCATTGTTAGGGACATGTTAAAACTAGATGGTAGTACTGTCAAAACCATAGGTATCCTTAGGAATGTAGAGATGGCCCTACATGCATGCCCCAGTTGCACTGTGATTCAAGATATATCTGTTGCTGAAGTCAAGCCCTATTTTTCCATCTATCTTTAAAGAGACTTCATTGCTTAGATTGGTGGATTCATATCTGCTGATTGGTCATATATGTCATTTAAGACAAGATATGGAGCCAATGCCTCAATTAGAGCAGAACCTCAAGCCCTTCATCACACTGAATCTTACACTCCCAACTTCATCAATATGAATTGCCCTATTCTAGAGATGGATGAAAATGACATAGTAAATGAGCCTGTCACTTCCATAGTAGAGATTCCTGATTTCTTCTTGGATGAGTGGGAAAATGCATATCAGTTTGAGCCTATGTCAGAAATTCTTGAGACAGGCCTTAGTACATATTGCATAATAGAGAAAGAGGCTCAAGTTCTTGATCTTGTTGGGACTAATGATGATATAAAAGGAATATGGAGTATGTACTTTGATGGCTCAAGGAATAGAAATGGATCAGAGGCCGATGTTATGTTGGTCTCTCCTACTCAAATAAGATACTACTTCTCCTTTAGGCTCCAATTTAGTTGCACCAATAATGTGGCCGAGTATGAATCCTTGATTCAAGGTCTCTTACTTGCCCAAAAGAGGGGAATCCAAGCCTTGAAAGTATATGGAGATAGTGACTTGGTAGTGAATTAGGTGAGAGGCCAAAATATCACCAAAAATGGCCTGCTCAAGTCTTACAAACACAGAGTCTGGGATTTTCTTGAGGGTTTCAATGCATTTAATATTCAGAGCATTCCTAGGAAAGAAAATAAACATGCTGATAGACTTGCAGCAGTGGGTGCAACTTATGATGTACCAGGGAATCTTGAGGAGGAGAAGAAGCAACAAATTAGGGTGGTAGTGAGGCCTGCCATCCTTGACAACAACACTCATTGGCAAGTGTTTGACTTCGATGAGAAAATTGTGAGTTTCTTGCAGAATGAGGCAAAATTATTAGATAGAAACCAGTCAAGGCTGCAAGATCAGTATGGTGATCAGATCATTCACCTTAGTTCTAACAAGTTGCCCAAGGGTCTCATTACTTTGGAGAGTTTTTTTAATCCTGATGATCAAACAAGAGGCAAAGGAATAAATCTAGCTGCAGAAAAGGATGATTATGCCCTAGTTACAATTGCTGATGGAAAATCTCTGAATATGGGGAAGGTATTTCTAAAACTGAGCAAGAAAACTTCATTCATTTATGTCAAGATTTTAATGATGTATTTTCTCGGACATATGATGACTTAAAAGGGTTTGACCCTAGTTTGTTTCAGCATACCATAGATCTAGTTGATAAGGCCAAACCAGTAAGGCAAAAAAAGAGGCCAGTGAATCCTAAGATTGAGCCCCTAATGAGAAAAGAATTATCCAAGTTGATAGAGGCCAATATAATATTTCCTATCAAACACTCATCATGGGTAGCTAACCTTGTCCCTGTAAGGAAGAAGAATGGGGAAATCAGATTGTGTGTGGACTTTAGGGATCTTAATCAGGCTTCTCTTAAAGATCACCATCCTCTCCCTTCCATGGAGAAAATTCTATCCAAGGTCAGTGGGTCAAGGAGATTCTCTTTTCTTGATGGATTCTCTGGTTACAACCAAGTGCTGGTTAAAGAATCTGATAGACATAAAACATCATTTACTACTAAATGGGGCACCTATGCTTACTATAAGAGGCTATTTGGACTAACAAATGTAGGTGCAACATTTTAGAAGGCAATGGAGATGGCCTTCAAAAAATTAATTGATAAGTTTTTCTTAGTATACCTTGATGATATAACTATATATTCAAAAGATGTAGAAGATTATTTTGATAATCTAAGGCAGGTATTTCTAAGATGTAGAGAGTTTGGGGTTTCCCTCAACCCAGCCAAGTGTGTCTTTGCTACAAGCCAAGGAAAATTATTGGGACACATTGTATCTGAGGATGGTCTGACCATTGATCCATAAAGAACAAAGGCAATGCTTGCCCTTCCTCTTCCTAAACACAAGAAGGGGCTGCAAAGTTTCCTTGGTAGAATAAACTTTGTGAGAAGGTTTATCCCTAATCTTGTTACCATGGTGAAACCTCTTACATCAATGCTTAAGAAAGACATGGTCTTCTCATGGACCAAGGAGGGGAAGGAGAGTTTTGAAGAGATCAAGACAGCCATAGCCTCAGCCCCTACTCTCATGAACCCAAATTTTGAGAAAGATTTCATCCTCTACAATTTAGGTGGTGAGTCGAGTATCTCTACTGTCTTGACTCAGACAAATGGCAAGGATGAGGCGCAGCCCATAGCTTTCTTTAGTGAAGGGCTCAAAGAATATGAAGATAAGTATAGCTTTGTTGAGAAGCAAGCCCTTGCAGTCATCAGAGCCTTGAAGAAATTCAAGCACCTCTTATCCCACAATAGGATCCATTTGTTGGTGCCCCATGCCAGTGTAAAAGATTTTCTGTTAAGAAAGGATATTAGTGAAAAGAGAGCTAGATTGATCACTAGGGTAATGGAATATGATGTTGATATTTAGATTACCAAGCTAGTAAGAGGGAGAGGATTGTGCAAAGAAATGTTATCAGGTTAGGATTCTGATGAAGAGGCCGCTATGGTATTAACAGAGCAGTAGGAGGAAGGAAATGTTAACGGCCCAAAGAGCTGGATAAATAATATGAAGAGCTTCTTATCAGGGGATGGATACCCTCAGGGATTGGACAGAGCTAAAAGGAGACAATATAGACTGCAGTCCATTCCCTACGTTGTGATTGATAGTATCTTATTCAGGAGGGATTTTAATGGGACCCTGTTGAGATGCATTAATGAGGATCAAGCTGAGAGGATGATTAAGGAGCTTCATGATGGCCCTGATGGTGGCCATTTCTCTGCAAGAACAACTGCTATGAAGATCATGAGGGCTGGTTATTATTGGCCATCTCTGTTCCGTGATTGTTATAGGTATGTGAGAAAATGTGAGAATTGTGCTTTCTTTTCAGGAAAAAAAAGGCTTGCATCTCTCCCCCTTCATCCTATTCAAGTGGATCAGCCCTTTACCCAGTGGGGGTTAGATTTTATAGGCCCTATTAATCCTCCATCTAGTGCAGGTCATAAATGGATTTTGGCTGCTACTGATTATTTCACTAGATGGACAGAGGCAGTTGCCTTGAAGGATGCCATAGAACCATCAGTGGTTGAGTTCCTTGATGGGATTGTATCTAGGTTTGGTGCTCCTTCTACTATCATCTCAGATAATGATAAATCTTTTGTTGGAACCCAAATTTGTGCATGGGAAATGAATCACAATATCTACCTAAGCACATCATCAAATTATTATCCCCAGGGTAATGGTTTGGCTGAGTCTTCCAACAAAAATCTGGTCAGAATCATGAAGAGGACAATAGAAGACAATCAGAGGGTCTGGCATAAGAAATTAAGAACTGCTCTGTGGGATGATAGGATAACACCCAAGAGATCTATCAGGAATTCACCTTTTGTGCTTGTATATGGTAGGGAGGCTAGACTCCCAATTTCATTGGATAATTCCCTTCCTTGGAGTTGGATCATCAGCTAGAATTGATTGAAGATAGTGCCATGTTAGTAAGAATGACAGAGCTGATGGAGCTAGAAGAAAAAAGGGATAAAGCTATGAAGACCCTGGAGTTGCATCAGCAACAGGTGAAAAGGAATTTCGACAGGAGGGCCAGGGACAGGACTTTCAAAGAGGGGGATCTAGTTCTGAAATGGGATGCTGATAGGGCCAAACTAGGAAGACATTCTAAGTTTGATGCATTGTGGAGTGACCCTTACCTAATTGCCAGTTGCAAACAGGCTAATGCATTCCAACTGAGCAGACCCAACGGTGAAGTTCTGCCCATCCCAGTCAATGGGATTTATCTTAAAGCTTGCTTCTGATGAAGATTGTGAATCCATCTACATATTTAGTCTAGTTCCTTTTCTGTTATTTCCTACCTTTCAAGAAGTGCGCGTGCATAGGGTTCTCCTTTTGAGTTGCCAGCTTTCGAGGTTTTGACAGTCTCAGGTTGCAGAGGAAGTTTTTTTTTTGTTTTAGTTACAAAGGCAGATCTAGGGTTTTTTATGTTTTAATTCCTTGCAGAGGGGTTAGGGTTTTGCAGTTCTCAGACTTGTACCTTTCAGACCCATTTTTGACTCCATAGCCCAATGGATTGTTTACAGGCACTGGTCTTATGCATCGAGCAAGCTCATGCCCCCTGTGAGTTGCCAGAATGTTACCACATTTTGTTTGCCCCGCCAAATTTCAAAATTTGAATGTTACCCTGCCCAACGGTCACCTCCTCGATTACTAATATTTTAATACCCACGAAGATATCAAAATTACCTAAGTTTTGAACCTTATGATATTTTTACGCCTCACAAGTTCTTCTCCATCAGATCAAGGCCGATCAATGCTCATCACCATCTCGCTATGATAAAGTTGTGCAAGGGTTATGATGGCGACATAGCGACTGGTCGATGTGTGTCTGGTGGGTCTAGCTTGCAGGGAAGAGGATGGCGTGGGTCAGAAAAGTTTTATCGTGGGTTAGAAATGTTTTGCGGTGCCACAGGCGCTGTGTCACTATCATGCGTTGGCCGAGAAATTCCCATGGCGACATAACGCCCGTCGGGAAAGGGTGTGCCGACGACGGTGAGTCGGCATGTTCAGCAACAAGGTTTGGCAGGCCAGAGAAGATAACGACGAGGTTTCAGGCAAGCTGTTGGGTTACGTCAGGTACTTCATCTGCCCAGTTGGCAGAGTTTGGTGTCACGATGACAAATCAGAGGGAGCCACATGTGCCATATCTTCAGTTTAGCTAGCATAGTCAAGAGATGAGTCTTCACGATCATCAAATCTACAGAGATCTACGACTGGTGCTATCTCGCCATCAGAAATTGCTCAGGAGATAACATTGGCGACGTAGTGATAGGGTCCCACGTGTCCTGGTGGGATCGTATTTCATGTCGCTAGTGTAGTAGGGATTAAATGACTGACGAACCAATAGGGAAATGCCACATGTACCGCAGGCCAGCGAATTATGAGGCAAGAAGGTTGTAGGAAGGTGGGTCTTTGTGATCATTAGATTAGAGAAGATCAATGACTGTCACCATATCGCCATGATAAAGTTGTGCGATCTTTACCATAGCGACATAGCAACAGGTTGCCACGTGTCAGTAGGGCTAGGTCTCGCTAGGGTGTGGTCGCTGAGGTGTTGCCAGGTGTTGGTTGGATACGACAGTAGTTGCAGAGGTGGCGCCAAATATGATGGGTCTAGGGTAAGGACAACATGGAGTATGATGAGTCTTCATGATCGTCAGATCTAGGCCAATCGATGGTTGTTGCCACCTTGCTATGGGTAAGTCGCTCGAGGTTTATGTTGGCGACACAGTGCCTTGTTGACACGTGTCTCGCTGGTCTAGTCAGAAAGGACGGTCAGTGGCTGGCGATTAATGTAATCGTCACAGTTAATATGAATATCTGCAAGGGTGACACGGTTAGTCTGATGACGAAAGGTCAACCACGGAGACTTCCCCAGGTGGCAGAACGAAGAAAGGTAATTGGCCCGCATGACCTAGCTGGCTCGTATAGCCTATTTGACTTGCTTCAACCCTGTTGATTCATGAACCAGGAAGCAAAGATGATCAAGGTTATCTTGCGATCCGATCTTTGCGATCAATTCTGACCTACTTGAAATGAATGCAAGGCATAGGGAAATACTCCACCATCTCAGTCGATCCATCTACTTTGTCAGGATCATTCATTGGCGCCACTTCTATCTACTCGAGGTGTTCTTTTAGTCGAATATCTGATTTTTTACTTCAGAACCATGCTCAAGTGTGATCTTTGATTAGATATTTTGGGGTTCAATGGCAATAGTTGAGCAGTTAATGCAAAATAATTTCCCTCAGTTATGCCTGAACTATAAAGGCAATTTTGTAATCTTTTCCAAGGGTTGACTCTTTCTGATTTCTCTGATATTGCTCTGCAACTCTCAGTGTAACATTCCCTGTGCCTTTGAACTGAATGATTCTCTATTTTATCTCCTTCAACCATTGATGTGTATGTGCATCCCTTTTGCCTCTCATTGGTGTATTGTCGAGATCTGTAACCTGCATACCATATCTATTTTTTGCCTACTGAATAATATATAAGTGAGATTCCTCTTTCCTTGTGTTATTCAGTTTTGCTTCTTGATTTGCATGAGGTTATTAGATCAAAACAAGCCTGTACGTATATATCCTTAGTTTCATTCTAGTTCAATAGTGCATATATGGGCAGAAATGGGTCTGAACACTCTATTTTGGTGCATCACCTTCTTAGTTTAGGTAGGGTAGAGTTGTTTTTGCATCTCCTTCTTCCCCTTTTCCTTCCGAGAGTAGTTAGGTGCACCCTGATAGTAAGAAGAAGCCGGCCTTCTCCGGAGACTCAACCTCGTAGTTCAAGTCCCACAGCTTGGAGGTTGTTTCCATGTTTCACTAGGTTGTCCTCGCGCATAGGCCTTGGACAAGGGTACAAACCTAAGTGACAATAGAAGTAAATGATGAAGTCTCTATCAAATTTGGGATTGACAAGAGTGGGAGCTGATGCAATTGATTTCTTGATCTCTTCAAAACTATTTTTCACCTCCTTGGTCTAAGTAAACACCATATTATTCTTCAACATAGCTGTGAGAGGCTTCACCATGGAGGCAAGGTCAGGGATAAACCTTCTTATGAAGTTGATCCTACCAAGAAATCTTTGTAATCATTTCTTATGATTGGGAAGTGGGAGAGAGAGAATTGCTTCTACTCTCTTTGGATCTATTGTTAGCCCATCTCTTGACACAATATGTCCTAGGAGCTTTCCTTGGTTAGTGGCAAACTAACAATTCTTGGGATTTAGGGACACACCATACTCTTTGCATCTTTCAAATATCTATCTCAAATGATCAAAATGATCTGCCACATGTTTTGAGAAAACAATTATATCATCAAGATAGACTAATACAAATTTTTTTAGCACACCCTTAAAGGCCATCTCCATTGCCTTTTGAAATGTGGCACCTACATTGGTTAGTCCAAATGGCATCTTTCAATGAGCATAGGTACCCCATTTGGTAGTGAATGTTGTTTTACATCTATTTGACTCTTGGACTAGCACTTGATTATAGCTTGAAAAACCATCTAAGAAAGAAAACCTTTCTAAGTCACTAACTTTGGATAAAATTTGTTCCATAGAAGGAAGGGGATGGTGATCTTTAATAGAAGCCTTATTCCCTAAAATCTACACACAATATGATTTCTCCATTCTTTTTTCTAACAAGAAAAAGATTGGCTACCCATGAAGAGTGCTTAATAGGAAAAATGATATTGGCTTCTATAAGTTTGGATAGTTCCTTTCTCATTAAAGGTTCAATCTTTGGGTTGATTTTCCTTTTCTTTTGTCTAATAGGCTTAGCATCATGGTTTAAATCTATGGTATGCTAAAATAAATTTGGATCAAAACCCCTTAAGTCTTCATATGTCCAAACAATAACATCCCTACATTCTTGATATAAATTAATGACAAATTTTTGTTCAACATCATTGCATACCTTTCTCAAGTTAAGAGTCTTTCTTTTAGAAATAGTGACAAGTGTGTAGTCATCTCTCTTTGTAGTTAGGTTTGGACCTTTACCTTTTGCTTGATCATTAGAGTTGAAAATACCCTCTAAGGCGACTAGACCTTTAGGCAATTTGTTGGAGTTTAGGTTTATAATCTAGTCCACATAATGACTTTGTAGCTTGGACTAATTTCTAACAAAGAACCTTGCTTCATTTTGCAAGAAATTAAAACTTTGTAAATTAGAATCAAATACTTGAAAATTTGTGCAATTATCTAGGATGGCAGGCCATACAACAATTTTGATTTGCTACTTCTTTTCATTAGTAACATGCTCTGGTATATCATAATGAGCACCAATGATTGCAAGTCTATCAACGTGTTTGTTTTTATCTCTTGAGACACTTTGAATAGTGAAAGCCTAAAATCCTTCAAGTAGATCCCAAAGTCTATGTTTGTATGATTTGAGAAGGCTATTTTTCATGATATTCTAAATTGTATCTTGATTAACAACCAAATCATTGTCCCCAAATACCCTTAAAAGCTTGATGCCCCTCCTTTGTGCTTGTTGGAGACCTTAGATCAGAGCCTCATATTTTTCCATATTATTAGTGCAACTAAATGGGATCCTAAAGGAGAAGTAGTACCTGACTTGTGTAGGAGAAATTAACATCACATTGACCCCTGATCCATTCTTATTCCTTGATCCATCAAAATACATACTCCATATCCCACTCACATCTTCTTTGGTTTTCATAAGGTTAGGGACCAGAGCATCCTTTTCTGACACACAATATGTACCAAGACCTGTCTTAAGGGCTTTCAATATAGGATCAAATTGATATGCATTAGCCCATTCATCTAAGAGAAAATCAAGTATCTCTACTAGAGAAGTGGTAGGCTCATTCACACTTTCATTCTCATCCATTTCTAGGATAGTGAAATTCATATTGATGAGATTAGGGGCGTAGGGTTAAATGTAATGGAGTGATAGAGGCTCTACTCTGATTGAAGCCTTGGTCCCATATCTTGTTCTAAAAAACATGTATGACCAATCAGAAGATATGTAACCACCTATTTGTGTAGTGAAGTCTCTGGAAAGACAAATGGCAAAGTGTGGCTTGACTTCAGCAACTAATATATCTTGAGTTGTAGTACAACTAGGACATGCATGGAGGGCCATTTCCACATTCCTAAGAATCCCTATAGTCTTGACAGTACTGCCATCCAATTGTAGTACATCCCTAACAATGGGCTCATATTTCATCTCTAAAGTGTTAGCAACACACTTAGGCATCACTGAACTACTAGCCCCTGAATCAATCATGCAATTGTGGACTAGTTTATCCTTATAATTAGAGAAACATAAAATGGAGGAGGTCTAACCTTTTTACTTGTTTCTACCTCCTTCGATGGCTATACTAGGCTTGTGGTACTTTCCATGCTAGGTGGTTGATCCTTCAATTTGATACTTTCCAACTCCTGCTGCAACAACCTCTTTTGCATGGGTATAGTAGCAACAACATCCCACATGGAAATATTCACATTTGTCTTCTTCATCTATTCTACCAAACTAAATGAGGCATTAAGTACTTTGGTAGAAGCCTTGGGAATTGCATGTGTAGGAGGTTGAGATGGGATAACTTGGAGATTATTCACATCTCTAGAATTAATTTGTTTTTGTCATAGAGGAGCATTGGCTCAATCATCTATTGCTTGTACATGAGGCACTACATTTGACATTGAAGCTTGATTAGGAGAAGGAGGTGTAGCATCTTCAATAGCTCTTCTTTTTCTCCTAGTTTTGTGAGCAATGGAATCTTGGTTTACATTACAATGTTCCTCTACCTGATGATTCATAAAGGAGCAATCACCTTGTCCTCGCATACATGGGACATCTTTGGATTGATTCTCCTTGTATGATTGTCTTGCTGTAGGCTCCTGAATGGTTAAATCCAAATAAGATTCAACCTTCTGACACATATAATAGGCATAGGAGTAATTATAGGAGGGACACAAATATTGATCTTGGGCCATATTTTTTTAAGGGACTATGACCCTACTTTGGTTTGTATTTGAGGTAGAGGCATGAATATTCTACCTATTCTGATCAAAAGAATTGTTTCCATAATTATGATTTGGAGGCCTACCATTTTTTGTAGTTTGATATTACAATTGATGAGCCTTACTAATTTGAATTTTTTGCCTTTCCAATGTCACCACTTTGTTTCCCACCTTTTGCATCATAGAGAAGCTATCTTCCAATTTCTTCTCTTGGCCTGTCAATGTTTTATCTATGTTCAACATCATAGAATGCATCATCTCCTTGACTTCATTTATTCCATTTGAAGATGTGGAAGCTTAAGAGACTGGAGCAAGGGATTGTGATGTGGAAGTTATGGGAATAGGGGCCATTACCGGTTGGTGATTTGGGACATCAAAGAAGAAAGGCATAGGAGACCTTGGGGCTAACTTTCCTCCTTGTATCAATATGTTTTTTTCCCTTATTATGATTTCATAAGCATTAGGTAAAGTATCTCCTCCCATGGTTTGGATTGTGGTGGCAATGTCACTGTTGAAAGCTTTGAGGTAATGCAAGAAGTCATTACTAGGGGAAGGCTTCACTAAAATAGGTAATTTGTCCCATGTTTTCTAAAATCTGTAATTGAAATCAGTGATACATTCATGGGGGCTCTTTATATAGTAGTTGTTTGCTATATGGGGTAAATAGTTTAATGCATACAAACAATAGACAAGAACATGTAACACAATAATACTCCTTTTATTATTCACATATATGCTAAAGATATTACATAGTGCTTCCAATAATGATTACCACAATGATCCAAAGTCCATTCTGGATGGTGCACATATACATTCCTGAAGGGGTATCTCAACCATCATGTCCATTTAGATATATAATTAATTCTACTTGTTAGATACATAATAATTACCGACTACATGCTAATCTACTCATTGGCTATTTTATAACTTTATTGACAACAATAGTTATCTTTTCTAATAGTGACAAATAATTACTTTTTTTCTCAAAGTGTTTACATAATCTTGCTCCTAATCCATCCCAATCTGTTATAGAACCATGTGATATAATTCTGTACCATTGTAGGGCTTTTCCTTTTAAAGTTGAAGCTAGGAGTCTAATGGCCACATCATCTTCTATAATATTGTGGATATTACAAACATTTGTGACCTCTTGAATATGTTCCAAGGGAGGGATAGAAGTTTCACCAATAAATTCAGGTATACTTTTGAGTGCAATTATTGGTATGTCATGTCTTTGGGCCAATAAAAGAGGACTTCCACCATTAAAGGTGGAAAAAGTGTGAGCTCTATCCATATAAACAAGTAGTCTATTAATATGATCTAATGGCTTTCTAGGTTGAGATCTCACAATAGAAGGAGTGGAAATCAACCTTGCAAGGGTAGGCATTTCTTCTATACTCCTTTCTAGTGATAGAGACAATCTAGTCTTTCTTTTGCTAGGATTTGAAAATGAGAGTTCTTGATATTGAAAATCACCTCTAGAAGATGCCCTTGTTTTAGCTTTGGACATGAATCACAACAACTTCGGTTTGGAAATAGATATGAAAGTTGTAGAGTTGCTAAGTGCTTGTGGAAATGAGCCTCTTAAAGCCTAGAATACTGAGAATAACACTGTCTTTTCAGCATCAACTTGAAATCTTCTTGGACTTAGTCCCACCGAGCATGCCAAAAACTATTGTCACAAAAATTTTCACCCTTGTCAAAAGTTTTTACTTAAGGAAAACCTTGTGAAACATGGAAAAAACCTCCAAGATATGGGAATTGAACTATGAGGTTGAATCTCCAGAGAAGGCCGACTTCCTTTACTATGAGGATGCACCTAACTACTCTTAGAGAGGAAGAAGGAGAAGGAATGCATGGAATTAAATCTACCTATTCTAACCTAAGGGGTGATGCATCAAAATAGAGTGTTCAAACTAATCTCTATCCATACATGCACTTTTGAACCATCATAACACTGAAAGATATACACATTCACACTTTTTTTAATCTAACAATCACATGCAGATTAGAAAACCCAAATAAATGAGATAAGGGAGAAGAGAGTTCACTTATATATGATGTATAGGCCAAAGAAAGATACAATCATGCAAGATTGCAGAGATCCACAATACACTAATGAGAGGCAAATAGGTCTTTGTACAATGCATCAATGTCCAAAGAGATAAGGTAGAATGTCATATAGGTTTAGAGGCAAAGGGAACTTATAGTGAATTTTGCAGAGCAATATCAAGAAAATAAAGAAGAGTTGACCTTTACAAAATTTACCAAAATTGCCTTTATAGCTTTGACATAATTGTGATATTTCCTATCCTAAACCAAAATCAACTACTACCATTTAAGAGTGTAGAGAACAATCTATAGATCTAGAGAAAATTTGATCTTAGCATAGATTCAAATTCAAGGAAATCTAACATTTTTCCAAAATAGAGCCTTGAGAGGATAGAACAATGCCTTTAAATCACTCTGACCATGTAGATTGATAAAACCAAAGATGGTGGAGTGTTTTCCTTCATTCATTGGACATGGCAATCATTGGGAAGTGGTTGGAAATGCTCGTGAAGATTGGATCATGCAAGAAGATATTTCCTCTTCATAGTTGGCTTGACAAATCAGTAAGGTTAATAGGTCAACTAAATTCTACAACCAAGATGGGCCACATGGGCCAATAATCTTATTTCATTTTTCCACCCCAAAAAATTCTCCACATGATTGAACACATAACCTACTAACTGCACCAACTTTCCAACTTAACCACAATGTCACATAATTGTCAGTGTTAACTATGACTGCCTTTCTTTCAAACTAGGTCCATAAGGACATGTGTCAACCAGGCACATTACCACATTCTTTAACTTTTAGACACTTTCACAGTGAGGTAAAGTGCCTTTTCTTGGTTTACAGAAGATTGACAGTAAGATTTGGCACTCTTTGGAATAGCTGACCCCACATGTTTCTCAAGTGTAAGATCAAAACTAAGCAAAATTCCCTTTATGACCTTACAAGATTTGGGAACTTTGTAAGATCTTACATCTATACCTTTGGCCTTATGATCATATGAAATCCTCTTTGGCTATTTCTAGTGTAGCATCGGAGCTCAAACTCTTTCCTTGCATGATCCTATGGAGCATCTCCACTTTGTAGTACCGTAACACTCCTTTTTATTTCTCCTAATGCTATGGTTGAAGCTTTGTAGTAACATCATAGATCAACACTTTAAGGTCTTCGATCACTTGACCTACATATAATCTTAAAAATTTCTCTCTCCTCTCTTGATCCTATGATTCCTTGATCCTACAAGTCTGGTGTAACATTGTAAACCTTTGAAAATTGCTCTATGATCTCCCTATCACATATCATCTTAGGACTTAAAACATTGTCTTATGATATTACAATTACCTTTACTATTATGATCTTATGATATTATAGTGAGCATCCCAGTCATAGCATCTCACCTTTACAATTTGGGCTCCTTGATCTTACAACCACTATAACATAACAACACTTCACCTTTCCTCGTGTGGTCTTACAAGCTTTTTTAGCATCATAGGCCCTTGAATTTTGGCTCCCAAGCTTATGATATCTTATTTCCATGGCATTGAATATAAAATGGAAAGTGATTGTTTATCCTTTAATTTCAAATGTGGTGATTTTGGTAGGATAGCAAATTTGGCCAACAGTAACCTCTAGAAATCATAGTAAATGTAGGTATAGGAAAGATTACAGGGGGAGAGGTGGTGAATAAGTTATCACCAACTTAAATGATAAATTATTGTACCAAATATTTTTTTACAGATTTACTGATTACAACTATAGTTTACCTATAACATCATTATTGGTTACTGAAACATTAAACATTCATGTAACACAATAAAAAAACTGCACAAATATAACACTAGTATTTATCTCATGGAAACCTAATTAGGGTGAATACTATGGTCTAAGATCAATGACCACAACTATTGTACTCTTCTAGAATATGCTCTATTAGGAACTTGCCAACTTAAGGGTTACAAAAGTATGGTTAAATGATACCTAGTTAAGGGATTTCCCTACAAATCTATTAAATTCTTTACCTTATTAGGAGTAACCTGATTAGAGGATTTTGACACTCTACTCTAAGAATGCCACCCTATTAAAGGGTTTACAATAGAGGTTAGGGTCACCCAATTAGGGATTTTGTAGTCATAATGGCTAGAAAGTAAAAACTAAAAATGATCTTTAGTTTGTACTATTTTTTCTATAACAAATCCATTTAAGTTTCTTAAAATAATAATATACCATGATCTCAATCCTCTTCTCAAATCTATATCCACTTCTATGATCACAACTATCCTTCATCGATAGTTTGTCCTCTAAAATTTGACGTAATCTCCTTCTTTCTCATGATACCAAAATTATTTCTTTTTCTATTATGTAGAAATACCTTGATCAAAAACCCTTAACAATCATAATCTTATCATAAATGGTTCTTATGATTTCATCATTTCCATAAACCATTTTTGACCTTGTAGAAACTTCTTGATCAATCCTTCTTTTTCTTATTACCTCAATCTTTTAGTCATCACCACATTCCTTTAATTTCACTTGATTTATCTAGATTACCTTTTTACAACTTATAATCTTCTTTTTGGTAAGTCATGCTTTATTATGATAGGATTCTATTTCTAGTTTACTGATAAGACATAGACTTGAAAATAAGTATTGCCTATTATAATCTATCCTCTAACTAATTATTTCACCTTTTAATTTACTTATATCATGACTAGTATTTCTAGTATTTATTAACCTATTAATAATAAGTAATCAAACTATTTTTTGAGGGTTAAAATGGAAATACTTTAATAGGGTTCTAGATCTCCACTTCCAAGGTCACTAATCCATTCAAATATGTATGAGAGGGAGATAGAAGAATTTCTAAATATGATTCCACTTATGATCCAAATTAGATTAGCTATAACACAAAGAAAGAAGGGTGCCCATAATAAATTCAAATTATAAAGGGGAATGCAATACAAGGAAATGTACTCTTTTTCCCTTAATAAGATAGTGAGAACATGAAATTAAACCAATTTCTTAAATAATGTAAATCTAAATGCTATGTGTATACAATTAGCCCAATTAAGATATAGATTTAACGTAAAGATATAAAAGGAAATAAAATATGAAAGAATCACCTTGAAATGTGTAGAGGAAGATTTAATTTAGCTCCAAAAGGCACATATCTAAACTATTTTATGAATATTCAACCGTAGATCTCAAAATGAAATGACAAAAGGAATGAAGGCCAAAAATCTCTTGGTAAAAAGGGATTGAAGGAATAGGTCCACTTGGAAGGAAATCCTACAACCATGTTGATGTAGTTTGATGAATATATAACAAACATCTCTAGAAAGCTCTCGAAGAGTAGGTACTAGATCTGTAAGCCCCAAATAGTACCCTACAAATAAACACAAAAAGAAGGGTTTTTGTGGTTGGGTTGGATGAGAGATTTCCTTGATCAAGCCCTAGGTTAAGGAATTAATCATAAATGAGAAATGTAAATGTAAATGACTAAAATACAAGATACAATTTACCTTACTAAAAACCCTTGTCAATAAGGATTTGTATACAATTTGTCACAGATCTTGAACTAGGAATGTAGGGTATCTCCACACTTTGCAAAAGATCTACCATAATCTCATCATGTTTTCATGGATGCAAATGTACATCAATGAAGAAGATGAATGTTTGAATGTAGATCTCCTCCCTTGATGACAAAAAATAAGCTAGATCTTGAAGAGGAAATACTCACAAAAGATCCTTCAATGCTAGATAGAAATATCCTTGCTTGAATGCTTGAAAATTCTTGACAGTCTTGGACATTTGAACTCCTTGAATGCAAAAGGAAGAAATATTGAATTGAAAGAAAAAGCTTTATAATATTAATGTTGGCATGAATGACACTAGATATGAAAATGAAGCCTTCAAGCCACCTTATATATGTGTTCTCATGTAGGAAAATAATACAAGCTAATTGGAGAGCACAATAAAACTAATTAAACCCCCAATGCCTTTCAAGCCTCAAGCCCCAAAATTACTAGGGACTAGGTCGACTTGGGTCAACCTAGTCCTAGAGATCAAGTCCCAAATTCCATGGAATGAATAGGTAGCTACTAGAAGAAATAGGGTGGAAAGAGGAAGAGGATAGAAGAAAAGGGGATTGAGTATCAGTATATCCATGGTCCAAAGAAGGAATTATGGAAGGGGTGCTAAAAGGTTTTAAAAGGAAAGTGCATCCATTTTAAGATGATGCATTTTACCCCCACTTTAGAGGAGTATAAGTTTCCTCAAAATCATAGTAAAGTAGATCAAGAGAAAATAGCTAATCTTATCATAATATAGGAGGCAAAGAAATCATCAATCCTACCAGAGACTTGAGTCTTTGACACATCCAAATCACAATAAGAGAGATAAGCACTATGAAGGGGTGTAGTTACTCATCTAATAAGATTTTTATTGCTTATTGTGAACCATACAAGAGAAAGGAAGAGGGAAAAAGGTCCTAAAAAAGGGTATGGAATTGAAGGGTCTAGAAGGTGTGTGTGACATGCTAGTTAATCAATAAAAAATGAGCCAAATGGTCTAGCAAGTGTGTGTGGCATGCTAGTCAATCCATCAAAGAGTTAAACTTCAAGGGAACTCTATGTCCCAAAAAAGAAGAATTGAAAGCTATCCAAGCATAATGATGTGCGTGTTCCTGTGGTAGTAAAAAGGGACTAAGATTCCTATTCCTATATTGTTAGTAGTCAAAAGAAGGGTCCAAAAACAAGGATCAAGCCTCTCAAATTGTCAATAGTCTAGAGAGAGATCCAAAAAGAGACCAAGCCCCTAGGAACTGTCACTAGTTTTGGGAAAATAGAAGGAAAGAGAGAGAGAGGATTAAACATGAAATAATAATGCATAGATTTGGGTATACATTATACATAATACCAAGTAGTAAAGGTTGAAGTACTCTAAGATATACACATAATTTGTAGCTGTATTCCATGGTCAAAGGATGAGTGGAGTGTATGCCCCCACGTAAAAGAAATTGTAAACACCTTAATGGGAGAAATAGCTTTAATGGAAACATACATACATCCACTAAAGAATGTTTCCACTATGGGATGCCCCCAAAAGGATAAACATATCAATGGAAATGAGCTTATAAAAAAGAGAGATCACAAAGGGATCTACTAAATATAGGGTTAGTAAGATCATATGATAATATGTAATATTATATCAAGTATGAAAATATAATCATTCCCAAAGCAAGTATAGCTACAACAAAATGGAGGAAAAAATACATGTAAGAGTTACAAAGAAGAGTCTTTTTGGGTCAATAACATGGAGGAAAAAAGAAACCGGTGCTACTGTATCATAAGAAACCAAGAAGACTATACAAGGTCACTGGTATGAACAATATCACAAGTACGACATAAAATATAAAAAATATATAATAAAGAGATACACATAGAATAATGTATACAATAGGGATATCAATTTATCCTCTTGATCTCAATGAAGAAAAAAGGATCATCTAAAGAAATCAAAATCATAACATGTAGGAAAAACACAATACATGAGAAAACACAACACTAGAAAAAAGAATACCATGGTAAACAAAGTCCACATCAAGCATTTGACATGCCCCCCACCATCTCGGTCCAAAATGATAGGGGGAGGATGATGACTCTTGAGAGGAATGACATCCATCATAGTAGGAATCACAACAGGTTCTAAGCAAGGACTTTGAGAGTCACTATGCTCATTAGTAGAAGTAATTGTAAGCTGCATAGAAAGCATGCTAGGAAAATCATCATCCATATCAATTAATTATTTACCATTACTAACATGTTCATAATCTAAAGTATTTTTCATATCTAAATTAATACAATCTAAAATACAAACAAAATCATCATGCTTTTCCATATGCAAAATGTTTCCTTGCTTAACATTCTCCAAAGAATCACACATGGTTTGATCAAAGGAAGGTAAAGGTTGAGATGAAGATGTGTACACTGAGATATAAGAGAATGAGCTTTATCTTGGCAATTCTTGCAGCATTGATGAGCATGTTGATTACAAATAGTCTTACAAGATATAGTAGGAGGAATAAGATTAACTACAGTAGTTTGTGAATAAAGAATGCCAAAAAAATAGTAGCTGAGGGGATTGATATAGAACGTAAAATATGGTTAGAAGTGGAAGGAGACGATGGAGTAGGAAAGATAGGCATAGGTGAATAACCCTTAGGAAGACTAAGTTCCATGATCTTGGATACTTTATATTTTTGATAGTTTCTATAGAGATTATTAGGATGAGTAGGTGTTTTTTCAGGACGACAATAAAAATCAATCTCAACACAATATCTAGAACATGATGGATTATAAAGGGACTAATTAATATTAATAATTTATCCATCATGGAGAAATTCAAGGCATTTAAGAATAGTAGAAGCTCCAAATTTCATGGAAGAAAGCCATGGAATACCAATATTAACTTAAAATTCATCAAAATTAGGAATAACACAAAACGTAGTATAAAAAAGTTCCCCTAAAAGAATAACAAGTAAAGTGATAGGATCTTGAGGACAATACAGAAAGCCATTACAATTTTAAATCCATATAGAATTTGTGTCAAAAGTGTCTCTATGTAGGCCTTTGTAAAAGACATTTTTCAGTGATAACATTCATGAAACATGAAGGATCAAACAAAATACCATGGGAAGGAATATAAGAAACCCCAATGGTGATGTAAAGAGGACCACTAGGTGCCTTAAACATATCCGACTAATTAATGCTAATAAGAAGTGTCTATTTAGGTTTAGGTGGAGAAGAAATTAGAGGTTGAAGTTCCAACTCAACATGATTTTCTTCTTGCATCTTCTCATCTTAAGTAATATGGAGATCAAAACAAGAATGTTGATTAATAGCATTCATTAAGTGTGAAGTTAAAGAATTACTGTAAATCTTCAAATTTTGATTAGGCTGTTAGTCCGTAGATAGTTTTGACATTTGAGTGTCAACACACTTAATAAATTTTTATATTGAAGCTGAGCCACAATGTGTACCGAGCTAGCATTTCAACAGGTGCTGAGTGACTTTAGGTGCCAAGCAGTATATATGTGCCGAGTGATATGTAGGTGCTGAGTCACAGTGGATGTTGAGCAAGCTAGAATGTAGTATATGCCAAGTGAGCTAGAGAACCATATATGTGTTGAGCGAGATAGAGTGTAGTTGGTGCCGAGCAATCCAAGATAGAATGTGCCAAGCACTAGTAGTCCAATATGTGTTGAGTAAAATAGAATCTACATATGAGTCTGTGCCCTCAAAAACTCAAATGTAAACCATTTTTAGAGTCGACTTAGAAATATTTTGAAGGAGAAAAAGGATAAGAATGAATCATTTGCATTCCCTATGCAATTTGCATGCAACCAATCATAAAAATGGAGAAGGCATGTAACAAATGAGAAAAATGCAAGTTATGAGTAGGAATTTGAGATTCAATGTGGATTATAGATTCATACCTAACCCTAAGTCTTCATATTCTTTAAAAAGGAGGTTAAATGCACCATTGCATGTGTGAATGAGAATAGTGTATTAGGAGATTATGGCAAAATTTTAGTGAGAAGAAGGAAAGGCTTAGAGGAAAAATATAAAATTTTCATATCTAGTTGATCAAAACAACACAAGGGATAAGGAACAAGAATAGATATTAGATCAGAGGATCAAGATTAGAAGAGAGCAGATCAAGTGCTTAAACCCAACAATTAGAAATTGAATACTATGAGGTCAAATGTTTTAATACTTTTTTACGATTGTATTAGATGTTGAAATCCTATGTTGATAGGTTAGATTAATAGCTAGGTGGAGAAGGTCATGAAAATCCTATATATTAGGTGGGTTTAACAACCTATTCTAAATCTTTTAATAGGGTGACACTTCATGTAAGTGTTTGTAAATCCTCTAACCAGGTCACTATTGACATAGTGTAAAGCCTTTAATAGGGTAGGCCTTTCACAGGGAAAACCATCAAAAGTGGTTGAACATATATTGCTGTAGTAATTTTTGTGGGTATCATCGCCACTCAAGTTTACCTTCTTATTCCTAGAGAGTTTTTGGGTTATCAATTCTGGTGTTATGTGTTATTGCATGTGATTTACTTTAAGTTCCTTAATATGCTTACAAGCATGCAATTTTTTTTTCAGTTATATGTTTAAAAGATTGAATAAGGTTAAAAAAGTGTGGTACTTCTGAATCACAACCACCGCCCCCCCCCCCCCCCCCCCCCCCCTTAGAAGTACTCTTCCCATTTTGAACATTCTAACAATTGGTGTTAGAGCACTAGTTCTCACAAGAAGAAGCCTAACAACTTGGATAAAAAGGTTAGGAGATGGAAGTCTTCAAACTTGGGAAGATCATTGACAATCATGTGATTTATGTGCAACTATCTCTACACAAGGTAGAAGAAGCTAGAGAGGAACTAAGAAAATATTTGAAAAGAAGAAAGGAGATAGCCATAGCTGAAAATGACATGCACTACAAGGAGATTGATACCACACAAGTGTTTTCCAATAGAGATTCCAAGGAATTTGATGCAACAATAGCATAATTAATGGAGAAAAATAGAGCACAAGCTAAAGAAATCAGATTACTCAAGCTTGAACAAGAATCACAAGCCATAATGCTTTTTGAAGTGACTAAACAAAACAAAAGAGCTATTGAAGACAAGGCCATGATAGAAAATGACAAGAGAAATCTCATCAATAGGCTAGAAGAGAAGATAATTGAATTTGAAAAGATCTCAAACATGCAGCTAGATACCTTAAGCCAGATGATGAATGCTCATCATGAACTAAACATGAAGGATATTGAGATCTCCACCTTGAAGATGCAAAATGAACATTTGCAAAATGAATTGAAGAAAGAAAAGGAAATAGTAGAAAGTTACAAAATACCCAATCAGGCCATCATTTACTTTGAGAAATTATTGAAATCACCAAGGGCTAGTAATGATACTTCAGAACTTGGCGACATTAGCACTAAACAAGGAGAATCGTTCAAGACTGTAGAAGAAAGAAGAAATAAAGGTAAGAACACTAAACCTACTTGTGATTTCCGTGGTAAAAAGGGACATACCTCTATTGTGTGCAGGAGCAAGAATAGTTATCAGCATGATAAGCCTACAAATGCAAGAAGCAAGGACATTCAACACAAGAATGTAGAAGCAAGATCATAAGGACACCAAGATTTGAGGGCCACTGCTACAACTACAAAAAGTATGGGTCTATAGAGCTTTTGAATGTAGATCAAAGCCTATGGGGACACCTAATCAGCCTGCAAGAGGAATTAACCATGTACACCACTACAATTGGGATTACAATACCATGTATAGCTGTCACTATTGTCAAGAGTATGGACACATTCCTAAAAATTGCATAAGGACACATTTCAAGGGAAATTACAGTAGGTGGCTAAACTAAATTACATGTTTTAGTTTCTTGAAGACTAGTAATATCAATAGGAACTATCCTACAAAGTCAAAATCACCAAAGATTGAAGTCAACAAGGGTAAAGAAAAAGTTAATGTGGAACACATCAGCGCAAAAATGAAAAAGGCATGGCAAAGAAGAGATGGATCAAGTTCATCAAATGGAGAGATCACTTCACCCAAGAGGTCAAGTGATCACACCTTATCTAATTAAGCACAAGATAGGTAGATGGGGCTAATATATAAGGATATATCATACATCAACCCAAAAGAATAAATAAGTACTACAAAGAAGAAATCTACATGAGAAAAGATACCAAGAAATTTTTTGAAGAAGCTGCAGAATTACTCTTAGATGCTAAGTGAAGCTCCAATAGTTGCCGAGTTGATAGTTGAAGCCGAGTGAAAAAGAAGCTTAGTGGAAGCTGAGTGATGCTTAATCCTTCAAGTGTCAAGTTTTACAACTCTATGCATGAAGCATTTAATGCTAGGTCATTGATAGGTATAAGGATTATTTTCATTCATTTTTATGCCATTCAAATGTAGAGCAAAGACTTGAAGAGAAAAGAGGTGATCAAGTAGCTACCTTACAATCATTCACATCAATTTCAATAGAGATTCAACACAAACTCATTGATCTAAAGGTATTTACCAAGTGCCAAACTACATAGAGTTTTAGTTTTTGATACATTTTAAAGCCCTAGTTCAGTAATATGGCTTCTAGCTCAAGAAACCCTAAGGCTAAGGGAGATCATGAGATTCAACTGGTTAGCAATGAAGTTAAATAGCTCAAATTCATACCAATTCTTGAAGTAGCCTATAAAAATGATTTGGCTAGCACACTATCTTTCATTCCACCCAAAGTTGTCATGGTTCAAGACGTAAGGAAGTGCTACAATTGTAAAATTGGTACCGTAGGTGACCTAGAAATCTTTAATTCCTATGATAAGTTGTGTGAGAATAGGATATTGAAGGACGAGTTTTCAATTGTTAAGAAGAAGGGTTTAACTAAAACCCTAGCTTTTCTCATAGTATTTAAAAAAAAATGGATTCACATTGTTCTGAGCTGTATGGCTAAAGACAAGACTGGTCAAGATTACTAAGAGGATTTTGCATAGGGTTACTGGTCTTCCAACACTAGATCGGCCAAAAACATTGACAAGTGAAAAAAAGGAGGTAATTTAGAAGAACAAAAGTGCAAAATGGAACAATAGGGGAATGACTATTGATATTGTGACTGACCCCCTACTTGACTTTTCTGTGAGGATGATTTCACATAAATTTTATCAATCCAATAGGCTAAACAATGTTCCCTGCATAGCTATTGACATGGCATACAAGTTGGTGAAGAAAGATCACACCTATGATCTAGCTAAACTCATGTTGCAACAAATCAATGAGAACCTAGGAGCTATAAGGAGATCAAAAGGTGCACAATGCAAATTTAGCTCAGTTCTCATGTGCATGTTATTTTATGTGATGGAAGAATTTCCTTCAATTGGGAAGGTAAACTAGAATTCTAACAAGACAAAAATCACTCAAATTAATGAGTCATTGATCGAATGGGAGACAATTTTGAAGCCCAGATGACTAGCTATTTTGTAGACTTTAAGAAGTATATGAAGCAAAGGATGAGGATACTAGTCTCATTAGTTGCAAAACATGTCAATGACATATGTTTCTTGGTTGATATTGATTTCACAAAAATTCAAGCTGCAATACCAAGGGTAAGATGGCTAAGGCCATTAGAGTATGAATTGGATATTGATGAGGCCTCAGTAGAAATCATAGCATTGCTAGTAGAAGAAATTGATAAAGCAGCTCCTCACTTTGGGACTTATGATGTTGTTAAGTCCAAAGTTGAGACAAAACTAAAAATTGCTTTAGTTATTAAGAAGAAGGATAAAATGGTGAATAAAATAACGAAGACATTTGGAGAAAATATTGAAGGTGAAGTAGGAGAAGAAGAAATCGAAGGAGATAGTGAAGAAGAAGAAGAGCAAGGGCAAGACCCAGAAGAGATGACACAAGGGAAAGGAAAAGACAAAGAGGAAGGTACCGAGAAAGAAGTTGAGGAAGCACCTACACCTACCAAGTAGAAGAAGAGAAAGGAAAAAATATAGCCTGCAGCTTAGCCAAAGCCCAAAAAGGTGATAAAATTAGCTCCAACCAAGCTAGCTCCAACTAAGCCAGTAGCAACAAGGACCACAACAAGAGCATCAACTCAAAAGTCTAAAGATGTAGTAAAAGAAAAGAAGAAAGCTACTACACAGCTAGTAGAAGAGCCCAAGAAAGAAGAAGATATGTGGCTCAACTAGACACAGATGATGAAAGGACAAAATCTGAGGATATAAGCCAATTCAAAGTGGTAAGCCATCCTCCAAATTCTGTAATAGATAAACTTTGCAATAAAATTAAAAATGCAGACTTAAATGATTTGAAGTCCTTAAATTTCAATAAGCTCACAAAGGAAGAACAAAATAAAACAGAGCAATCTGCGTATGCCATGATGGCAAAATTTAAAAACACACCTCTAGAGCTTGATAACACTATACCAAAGGAATTGTATGAGATAGTAGAACATAAATGGAATTATTGTTTACAAATGGAAAGGGAGATTAGAGAGTCTACCCTAGCACAAGTGAAGCCTAAAATTTCAAAGGCTCAATAACTAAGGCTAATAAGAAACATAGTGGGAAGTTTGCACCCAAATATAGAGCCTTTTATATTCTTCAAAAAAAAATTGAAGATGTTATAAATAAACTTACACAAATATGGAAGACAATATACAAGATAAATGATGATAAGGTGGAAGAAAAAAATAAGGCATAATCAAGTGACAAAGAAAAGGTAGAAGAAAAGAAAGTAAAAGAACAAAAAGGAGAGGAGAACAAGGAGAAAGAAGAGAAGGAACTAGCTAAGGGAGAAGAAATTATGGCAACAATTGACCAGTAGTAGGAAGAATAACAGAGTGTGCAAGAAACACAATTTCCACATCCTAGCCCTCCTCACATAACCACTACACCTGCAGAGATAGTAATTATAAAGGATGTTACTGACAGAAAAGGTCAAAAAATCAACCCACTCACTGTAGATGATCTCTCAAAGATCCTTCACCAATCTACTTTATAGGCACAATTATGCACAAGCCTTGTATTAGTGAATGTAGATGAATTACAAAGAGTAGTAGTAGCACCACAAAGATAGAAGGTGAAGCCAAAGGAAGAACCTTTTACATACACAGCTACTAAAACTAAAGTTTTGATGCTACCACCACAACCTCCACCAAGTGTAATTACTGATAATGTTCAGATGTTGACTATAGAGGAGAGGAAATCAGATGAAAAGGATTATGCAACAAAAGAAAAGGAGTAGGCCACCATTCAGATATTGGTAGAATTACCAAAGATTGGCACTCCTAATAAGACCATTCTAAAGCCAAGCACTAAAGCTATTCCATTACAATTTTCCACACTAGGCTCAAGTTCAACAAGAGTGGCCAAGGTACTTCACTATGGAGACCCCAAACTAGATGAAGAAATTGTGATACCCTCCTATGATTCTAAAACTATCAAAATGGCACAAATGACTGAAATACAAAATGCATTGGATAGAAGGACGAGGCAAGAAATTTTGAGAAAAGAGTTTAAACAAAAGAAAGCATTTCATGGTATCAAGGACATCTTCATGGATGCCTTCATCTTGCAGTCACCAGATGAAGGGAAACCAATAATTGAGCAACTATCAAACATAGTTGACTAGGTGACAAATGAGGACCATGACACCAATGTTAAACTAATGGAATGGTCAGAAAGAAAGTTTCAAGGTAAGGTTGATGAGAAGATATCAAGTGGCATTGCACTTGAATAGGTAGAGTGGGCCAAGACAATAGATAAGGCCAAAATTGTTCTTGAAAATACTTTTTCATTATATAGGAAGTTGTGTGATTTTTCCAATTTCTCACAAGAAACTAATCAACGAATAATGAGCTTAGAGAGGAATTTGAAAATCTCTAGCATGCAATTACTTAGAGATCTAGCTTAGAGTGAGAAGCATTTTGCACAGACGCTTCACACACAAAGGGAGTTAGTTGTATTAACAATAGAGGAGGAAAATATGAAGGCTAAATTGATGCAAATCTATTTCTTTATAACCCCTCATTTAAAGTCATCCACAAGGAAAAAGTTTATGCTGAGATAGTATTAAAGAAAGATCCAAACCTTTATACTCTTGATGGACTTGTACACCTTGCTACAAAGACTACCATCCAACACAAGTCATTGGACATTGCTTTGGAGAATTGGGATGCAGCTCTGAAAACAATAATAGAGGTAAATAGCAATTTTTTGGCTAAATATGGTATTACTTCTTAGAACCCTTTGACACTAGTGTAAAAAAGGGGAGAATTAACAAAGGAGGAGATATATGTTTGAGGAAAACATAAAGTAGATATAAGATAAGGGGGATATACCTATAAATTTTGATAGCCAAGAGAGGCAGATACACAATTTTCAAATTTTGGCACACATATGGAAAATAGCTCTGATGCAAATGAAAAAATTCTATAAGCTCTAACAAAATAGATGCAGAATATAGGTACAAGATAGAAGATAAAGAGTATCAGGCACAGTCACCATAGAATTTTGGTCGCAAAAAAAAAAGACAAGGCACAAAACAACTCAGGGAGAGTTAAGATATTTTGAACAAATTTTGAAATTTTGTTGCTAAGGCACTTAGAAGGACATAATAGTAATGATTAGTTAAGTGTTTTTGACACTCATGTCAAAGGGGGAGATTGTTAGTCCTTAGATAGTTTTGACATTTGAGTGTCAACACACTTAATCACTTTTTGTATTGAAGTCGAGCCATAGTGTGTACCGAGCTAGCATTTCAATAGGTACCGAGTGACTTCAGGTGCCAAGCAGTGTATATGTGTCGAGTGATATATAGGTGCCAAGTCACAGTGGATGCCAAGAAAGCAAAAATGTAGTATATGCTGAGTGATCTAGAGAATCATATATGTGTTGAGTGAGACATAGTGTAGTTGGTGCTGAGCAATCCAAGATAGTATGTGCCGAGCACTAGTAGTCCAATATGTGCTGAGTAACATAGAATCTACATATGAGTTTGTGCTCTTAAAAACTCAAACATAAACCATTTTCAGAGTTGACTTATAAATATTTCAAAGGAGAAAAATGATAAGGATGAATCATTTGCATTCCCTATCAATTTGCATGCAGCCAATCAGAAAAATGGAGAAGGCATGCAACCAATGAGAAAAATGCAAGGTATGATCAAGAATTTGAGATTCAATGTGGATCATAGATTCATACCTAAGCCTAAGTCTTTACATTCTTTAAAAAGGAAGTTGTATGCACCATTGCATGTGTGAATGATAATAGTGTATGGGGAGATCATAGCAAAATTTCAATGAGAAGAATGAAAGACTTAGAGGAAAAATGCAACATTTTCATATCTAGTTGATTAGAATAGCACAAGGGATAAGGAACAAGAATAGATATTAGATCAGAGGATCAAGATTAGTAGAGAGAAGATCAAGTTCTTGAACCCAGAAATTAGAGATTGCATACTATCAAGTCAAATGTTCTAATACTTTCTTACCATTGTATTAGATGTTGAAATCTTATGTTGATAGGTTAGCTTAATAGCAAGGTGGAGAAACTTTGGAGAAGGTCATGAAAATCCTATGTATTAGGTGGGTTTAACAACCTATTGTAAATCTTTTAATAGGGTGACACTTCATGTAAGTGTTTGTAAATCCTCTAATGAGGTCACTATTGACATAGTGTAAAGCCTTTAATAGGGGTAGGCCTTTCACAGGTCAAACCATCAGAAGTGGTTGAACATATATTGCCATAGTAATTTTTGTGGGTATCATCCCCACCGCAATTTTACCTTCATATTCCTAGAGAGTTTCTGGGTTATCAATTCTAGTTTTATGTGTTATTACATGTTATTTACTTTATGTTCCTTAATATTCTTACATGCATGCAATTTGTTTTCTAGTTATATGTTTAAAATATTGAATAAGGTTAAAAAAGTGTGGTACTTCTGATTCAACCCCCCACCCCACAGCCAAAAGTACTTTTCCCATTTTGAACATTCCAACATAGGCAACATAATAGATTTATTCATATTATTAAATTGAGTATCAATAGATATAGCCTTAGAATCAATAAGGTCATGAATAAAATTCTTGAAAGAATAACATCTTTGAGTATCATGACTAGGTTGATGGTGATATTGATAGAAAGTATTTAAATCAAAAGATTTAGGCAATGGTCACTAGAATCAATAGGAGGAGGATTATCAATTCCAACATGAATCAATTTAGTCATCACCTTAGACAAAGGTTCAAATAATTGAGTGTACTTATGATTAGGATGATATACAAAGGAAAAAATAGCCATACCTTTAGATATAATAGCCACTTGATCAACAAGTGTATTTTTAGTCTTGATTTTGATAAAATTGTTAGGTTTAGAGAACTTTCTTGAATTTTTGGTAGAATCACCCTTATCACTAGAAACAAGAGGCAAAAGAGTAGAGCTCTTGAGTTGACTCACTTATAAGTGGTAATAGTGAATAATTGCACATAGATTTAGAAAAGAGGTATACTCAATACAGATAATATTATCTCTAATGTCTTTCTAGCCTAATCCACCCCATCCACCCAATCTAACTAAGCTTAGCCACTAACTCACCCACCCTCATGAATGCCATCCACTTGAAAATCTCTATCATCCCTAATATAATCTTAAATCACCTATAATCCCCTTTTGAGAGCCAAAAGCCATCAACCATACCCTTATGATGCCAAATTGAGAGCTCACAAAGCTACCAATTTTCCATTTTCCATCTCCATTGAAGCTAGTTTTTGAGAACCTTGAGCATACATCCCAATCCTTAGACTCAACTACCAAGCAAGGAGCTAAATCCTATTGGGAGAGTCCATTCATTTGGCTCACATTTCCAATTGGGGTTTCCTCTTTAGTCTCTCATTTATGTTATGATTTTTGTGCTAGTTAATGCTTTTGTTTTTGAATAGATTAGTATTGCTTGCTAACATATTTCTCATATAGATTTTGGCATGCCTGGTGGGACCCCACTATGGGTCATTTAATCATCTATTTCTATCTATATATTGTTTTTTGCTAATAATCTAATGTTTCTTGTTGTTTGAGTGAGTTGTAGGGTTTAATCTTGTTCTTGTAGGTTAACGGAAGCATTAGGGAGAAAAAAAGAAACTTCAAAAAATCAAATTCCAATTTTTTTTTGAAGAAAATCCATGTGTTTTAAACCTAGTTCCGTGCAGTGTCATCTCCACAGATCGGCGTCTCCGATTGGATGACTCTCATCTTTGAATCTTGAACTGTCATCTCTGAAGTGCATCCTGTCATCTATGCAGATCAGCGTCTCTGAGTTTTAGTGTCTCTTCTTGGCTTTTTCCTTTGTCTCTGCCTCTAACCATCATCTCCACCTGGCCAATTTTCTTATTCAAAACACACTCTGTTGTCTCCACTGTCGCTAGCGTCAAACTATCATCTCCACTGTTGCCAGTAGTCAAACTCTTGTCTCCGTTGCCACCAACAGTCAAACTATTGTCTTCACCACTGCAATCCGTCAACTATCATCTCCAACACTACTAGCTATCTTCTTCATCAGACTATCGTGTATGAGTTTCGACGTCTGCAAGTTTCGACGTCTCCACAGATTGGCATATCTGCAGATCGACGTCTCCAAATTTTGGCATCTCTACCTAATGAAATGTCGTCTCTACCTATTTATGTTACATTTCTATTTTAGCATATCAGTTCTTGTAATTTTTATTAGTTTCGTAGGATTTAGACCATTCTAAGCATTTTTATGCATAGGAAAAACAACAAAAAAGTTAAAATTTTTTTCCCATAGTTAAGCTTTCTTTTTGGAAGATTTTGGGTGACTAATCAATTTTCTTTTTTTTTTGTCTTATTGTAGGTTGGAGCAATAGATTTAATCATGTTTCTTAGGTTTTCCTTGGAATGAACTTGAATGTTTAAGCATTTTCCTTTGAATGAATGTTTCTCAAAGATAATCTTGAATGCAATGGATTAAAATCAATCTTTCTTGGAATGCATGCTTAAAACAAACAACTCAATCTTGAATGCAAAGATCAATTAACCACTGAAATATCAAACACTTCATTTGTAGCTTTTAAAATTGAACAAAACAAATCTCTTTTCCACATGCAATTTAGGCAAAGTTTAATTTTTGGACATTTAAGAAACTTCATTAAGTTAAATACAAATTTGCAAAAATCAATTTGAGTAGTTCCTTGGACTCACCTCTTTTCTAATCACCCATCAATTCAACCATTGGTTGCAATCTCAACACCATTTATGGGGATGGGTCTACTTGAAAAAGGTGTTAAATTTTCCACAATCTAACTCACTCACTTGGTCTTTGAACATTTGCTTTAACTTTATGAAAATTCTTAAATGACCAAAACTCTAGATTAAATCGATCACACTTCAAGTTTGGGCACTAAAATTGAACAACTATTGATGTGGAGGGCCTCTAGGCATGCGCTTGACAATTGAGTTTCACACATCTTTTTTTTGGGCTTTAAACAAAATCACACCAACTCTTGAATGCTTTAAAGGAAATTAATCGATACTTGACATGGAGGGCCTCCGGACACGCGGGTTTACTTTTTTGTTGACCCTAACTCTTCTTCTTGTATTCATTCTTCGATCGATTTTGCTTTGTTGGTGCATTTCAAAGTTGGAATTGAACATTGTCTCTTAAACATGAGTGCTTGCAAAGTCTAGATCAACCCACATAAGAGTCAGTTGGAAAAGGAACAAGCATTTTTTTTAGCCCAAGGTCATCCAAGTCTTCTCTCCCCTTGTCATCTTTCAAGGCCATCTTTGTTGCATAAGATTAGGATCCAAAACCTTGTTTCTCTTTTTAGGAGGCCTGCTTGCAGATTTCATCACCCCTTGGGATGACCTCAACTCCAGCGTTCTGGCGGAGTATAAAGATCGGGAGGTGAATCCAAAGACACCTCTCTTGAAATCAAAATTTTGTCACTCAGGATAAGCCTCAAGGAACTTTATACCCTTGAGAAGTGAAAGAGGAGAAGTGGGTTATCGCTCCTCTGGGTTGTGTGACATCTTTTTGCTTTCATCTATGGATTTGGGCCTCACGTACCTTGGGTATATCGAGGACTCCCTAGCTAAACCAACTGTTAGCCTTGTAGACAACCATCTAGGATGTTAATGTGTTTGAAGTGACTGATCAAAACATTTGTAGAATATACACACTCCTCGGTACAAGTATCACATTCTGGGAATCAAAACTTCTATCTGGTTGTTTCTATCTATTGCTTGGTCTTTTACTTATTGAATGCATGTTTGCCAAACTTGGTCAATCCTAGCTTAGGGCACACTTAGCATAGTCACTTCCTATTCTAGAAGTTGAACAAGTTGAAGAAAAACAACCAAGATCTCTCAAAGCCAAGAAAATTCAAGAATTCATGTCAGAACAACCCAAACCCAAATAGAAGTTCCACAAAGTTAAACTCAAGCTATCTCAGGCATACCAAGAACTTTTAGCCAAGAGAAAGGAACTAAAACCAAGTCCTCGAATTGCCAAACTCCACAAAGTAGAGGATGAAGCTACTGAAAAAGCCCTTCAAGATGCCTAGTTAGATTGCACCATCCAATTTAACCAACATCCAGGTGTTAACAATGCTTATGCCTTATCAACTAGGCATGATTTCTATGATTAGACCCCCTTGTTTCTCCACATCTTCTTGCATAAGCTTCACTTTTGCATTAGAGTCATCTTTGTAGGAAAGCCATCCATATTTAGTCTTCCCCTTAAGCATTTTAGCTCATCCATCTCATTTAGAATCAAACCATCTAGCCAGCAATCCAAAATCTTCACATCCAAGCCTTCAAAATTGTTGTCACCTTGCCAAAAGTTTTCCATTCCTAAAATCTTCCAAATCCATCAATCTCACCAAGGTTATCCCTTTGATAGAGCTTTTTCACTTGTCATCCCTCATCACCTTGAGCTAAAGGTTGGGATCCACAAGTGGTCAATCTCATGTTCTTCCTAAAGGATCACCAGTCTATCCTTAAGTTGACACAATCACCACCAAGCTTGCACATAGGAAAGTAGACCTTTTGTGCTTTTGCAACATATATTTGAAGTTAGCATCCCCAAATCAATCCTCCTTAGGTTTTTTCATATAGCTTTGCCTCAACCTAGGAGATCATTTGCATAGAAAATACTTCCCCTTTTGCATCCATCAACATTGTTGCATCTTATCCCTAGGAAACATTCTGCATTTTTCATGCCACCCGTCACTCGCTTAGAAGAAGAAGGAAACAATGGAGCCCTATCATTTGGATCCAACAGCATCGCTCCCCTTGAGCACTCAACCATCCTTCAGCCCAGAGAATGCTATACCATCACCTACTAACATTGAAGCCTTCATGAACCAACTAGGAAATGCAGTATTGGTGAACGCCATTATAGACAAAAATAAGGAAACAATCATGGCTAACTTTCGAAGGGACAACATTGGAGCCTTTAACTTTGGAAGACCTCCCCCCTTATCAGATCCATCACACCCCTTGTTTGAGCAACTCTCGCCACCCATAGGCTCTTATGATTCGAATTATCCTCAATATGTGCCAAAAGAAGAGCCTCAAACCAGTCCATATGATCCAATAGACCCAAACATACCATCCTCCACTCAAGTTGAGATCTCCCTTCCACAAGCCAATCCAGCCACCACCACTCCACCATTGGTCCATACCACTCCATCCCAAACCCCCTTTTCTCAAAACACCTCACCATTCACTCCCTTCACTATTGCTTCTATTGCTCTCCAACCTAGCCTTCCAAATCCACCCATCTCCCAAATCAGTGCTAGTATCTTTGGCCAACCTCAGCAATACACAACAGGGATGCCACCCATGGGGCCAAGTAACCAACCCTTCATCACCCCTAGCTTTTTTAACTCAGCTTAGAACACAATTCCATCATTTCCACTAGGTCCTTGGAGCTCAGTGCCATTAGCCACGAATCCACAAGCTACTACCCTCAATCCACAAAGCTATCAAACCCCACAAGCTACTACCAATGTTCTTCCTAGCTCTCAAGTGACCCAAACTCCTACCACCACTCTACCAAGCTTTCAAATCCAACCACCCAGCTATCAAACCCCATCAATTCCATTTCCTAGCTTTCAATTCCCACCACCTCCACCACCAACTAATCCATTACCTCCTATCACCAACTATTTTTCTATGCCACTTCTAGGAGGAAATCCACCACCACCAACCACCAATTACTTGGCCTCCTTCACCATGCAGATACCTTCCCAAATGGGGGAACAACCCACATATATTGGTCAAACTCCTCAAATCCACAAGCTCTTCGATCGTTTCCCCAAGCTTCACAACCATCTTATACCTTACCTCCACAAAGCAATCCATTTATCCCATAGCCAACCTACATCCCTCAATCCCAACCTCAAATCCAATATACACAACAAACCTCACAACACATGCAACAATATGTGCCACCTCCACCTCAGCAACCCATCATCCACCATTCAGTTGCCCAAGTCATGTAAAATCCCTACCAGCCCATACCTCAAAGCCATCCATATTCCATTGCCCCATCTAGCACATACCTACCTCAAGGCACTCCTACATTGTGGGCACCTCAGCCATCACCCATTAATTCAGAATGGGAAGCCATGAAGATAGCTTTGAAAAACATCCAAGAGGGAAATGATCCAAAAACCTTCAAGTTTGAGAATGTGTGTCCTTACCCATTTGACAGAGCCATTACAATGACACCATTTCCCAAACATTTTGAGACACCCAAGTTTGACAAATTCAGAGGAAAAGGAGACCCTGTCACACATATCAAAGAATTTTACATGCACTACCAAGAAGTGGCATATGATGACATCTTCCTCTTGTGTGTCTTCCCCAAAGGCTTGGCCGGACCAACTCTTGAATGGTTTTATAGAATACCATATGGCACAATTAAAAACTTTGCTGAATTATCTGAGGCATTTGTAGCCCAATATGCCCATCTTGTTGAAATAGAGCTATTAGTAGTTGATCTTGTCCACACTAGGCAAAAAGGTGGAGAAAGCCTTCCCGAATATTTGCAAAGATGGCAAACCCTTAACACCCGCATATCTTGCACCTTACCAGAGCGCCATTTGGTGAAAATGTTTATTGATAATGCTCATCCTAGCTTGGCTCACCACATGACCATGAACTGTTTGTAGACCTACAAAGATATCAAAGAGAAAGGAATGATCCTTGAGCAAGGACTCATTAAAGATGGTATGGTTAAGATTTACAAGGAAGCCAACCTGAATCAATCACATTCCAATGACAAGTCAAGGTATTGGAACAAAAAGAAGCACGTTGCAATAGATGGCGTCACTGATACCAGATATGTGAATATTGTTGGTCCTTCTCAAAACTAGTCCAACCCACCATATCAACCAAACAATTAGCAAGCTATCAACTACCAATAACAAAATAACCACAGCTATCAAAACCATAATACAAGACCAAACTTTCAAGGGTCTAGCAATCAAGCTAATGCCATCAATGTAGCTACAGGACAAAAACCCAGATTCTAACCTGCACCTAGAAATTATACACCCCTTGGATGTCATTTTTGAGAAATTAATCAAAGAAAACCTCATAAAATTTCCTCCTACTCAGCAAATCAACCCAAGCCAATCCAAAGCTGCATGGTACAAAGATAATGAGTACTACCAATTTCATAGGGTAAAAGGTCACACTACTCTCAGATGCATGAAACTGAAGGATTATGTGCAGGACCTCATTGATCAAAAGAAAACCACTGTTGGTGCCCAAACCTCTCCCAATGCAGGCCTACAGATCTATCAAAATGATTTTCCTCCTCACAACAATCAAAATCTTGGAAAAGCACCTATCCAGACCAACAACAACAACACCAACAATTGCCAGCCAAACCAATAGCATGGGAAGAACAATGACCACACTTCATCCTATATAGACTATGGTAGCCTCATAGGTTGTATATCCGAGAAAGAGCCTTCTGTCAATGTTATCAATATCCAAGGACCAAACAATGAGTGTGCAGTTACCACTCGAAGAGCGTGATTTAACATCCCAGCCCACCAATTCCACCAGCACCATCAGCTCCATCAAAAAGCTAGTACAATATGTTGGAACACCTTGGGAACATGCCAGCCCAAATATCCATTTTAGACCTTCTTCGCACCAGTCTTGTGTACAAGAACATCTTTGATAGTTCTCTTATAGAATCCCGTGTCCCTTCAGATATCAACGCTATTGATTTTTGTAATCTTGTTGGACACCTATCCTCCTCATGTGCCCTATCATTTAAACCCACCGACATACCCGTGGTCGAGCCAGATCACTCCCTTCCACTCTACATAGCCATCATGGTATCCAATTTTTTTGTGAAAAGAGTAATGATAGATAATGGATCAGCCTTGAATATTTTCACCCTAAAATTCATAAAATAAGCTGGGTATACTGAGGCAGATATCATCAGTGAGGTTATCACCATCAAAGCTTATGAAAACTTGGAAAGAACCACAGAAGGAACTATTTTGTTACCAATCAAGGTTGGGCCAGTCATCCAAGAAACACTCTGCCATGTTATTGATCTAAACCTACCATTCAACATCCTCCTTGATTGCCCATGGATTCATGCCATGCAAGCCGTTCCATCCACTTACCATCAGTGCATCAAATTTTTGCATCAAGGCACTAATGTAACCATCCATGCCGATCCAAAACCCTTTGCTTACTACAATGTGGTTGAAGCTTCATATACAAACCATTGCCCTGGAATTGATATCAGAACAGCCATCGCCAGCTCATCCCACACTTGTAATGACCCAGAAACCATCCTCGCCTCCACCCTGTTAACCATGAAGATCAATAACAAAGGCTGTAGAGAGTATAGTCTATCAGATGCAATTGCTATCGAGGTACTCCCACTTGATCCACACACCCATGGATGATCGACATATCACAAAGATAAGGAGATTCCACCTCCTTGTTACAAATAGTTTGGCCGAACAACCTTTTTATCCTCAAAAATCCCTCTTCATGAGGAGCTCACTCCAAATATCAACAATTGGTTACATAAGGATGCACCTCAAAGAAATCAAGCACGCCTTGATCACTTTAGCCAAAAGTATCCCCAAGAACATAAGCTCATTACTGACAAATGGAACTATCAAGGTGGTGGTCTAGGACCATAAGAAAGAGGCATGCAGTGCCCCATTGATGCATACAAGTGGGAATCGAAGTCAGGTCTTGGCTTTGGCATAGCCACAACTAGGGGCACAATGAGAACGGCCACACTTTTTTGAAAATTCACCACAACCTTGTCAAAATCGAAGACATTCCTAAGGAAGTTGAAAAGAGAGCCTACAATGATATCCTAGACCAAATATCCCTAGGAGACTCTATTTTCCGAGAACTATCCATCCATTTCATTGACCTACCACTCGCCCATCCACAACTCATCGATTGGGACCAACTAGGCGTCATACACATTGATGAGTTCACATCAGAAGAAGCACTTCTGAGATTCATGAGAGTCAAAACTCCTCACAACCAAACAAAGCTAGATTCTACCTATATCTACAAGCTAGATCCCAAGGGGTATTTTGGAGAAAATCCCCAACCTAGTTCCGATACACCCAAAACTAGAACTAAGGTAAATTCGAGACTAGCTAAGGCGGTGAAGAGAACCCCCCAAAAAGAAGATCCAGAGCCACAAGAAGAACATGAGGATTTAGCATTGCCTCGTCAAGATAATCGACCAGAGGTGTCTTCTATTCTAATTGAGGATATTAGGAAAGTCAACATCAGTTCTTTAGAGATCCCCAGACTTGTTCACATTGCTACATCCCTATCACAAGACCAAGCTGACCTCCTCTTTGAGGTCTTAAGAGAGAACATTGGCCAATTTTCATGGTCATATCAGGACATGCCAGGACTTGATCCAAAGCTTGTAGTTCATCATCTTGCAGTCGATCCAAAGATTAAGCCCGTTAGAAAAAAGCTTAGAAAAATACACCCCAAGGTGGCATTACTGGTCAAAGCTGAATTAGAAAGAATGTTAGCTACTAAAGTTATCCAGCCTATTGACTACTCAGAGTTGATCTCCAACATGGTCCCTATCACTAAGCCTTCCGGTGACATCAGAATCTACACTAATTTTAGAGATCTTAACAAAGCTTGTCCAAAATATGATTTTCCCTTGCCCAACATAGATTCGATGTAGATCTTATAGATGGACATGAAATTCTATCCCTCATGGATGGATTTTCTGGGTATAATCAAATCAAGATTGTAGAAGAGAATCAGCATAAGATAACATTTACTACCCCTTGGGGAACCTTTTGTTACAACATGATGCCTTTTGGCCTAAAGAATGCTGGGGCTACCTATCAAAGAGCTATGATAGCCATTTTTCATGATCTCATTCATAGCATTTTGGAGGATTATGTGGATGATATCTTGGTCAAATCTCATACCTTCATGGATCATCTTGCTGACCTAGAGAAAGTCTTTGATAGGTTAGCCAAATATCATCTCATGCTGAATCCCAAGAAGTGTGTCTTTGGGGTCACATCTAGCATGCTTCTAGGCTTCGTAGTTTCTAAAAGAGGTATAGAGATCGACACCAAAAAGGTCAAGGCTATCTTAGACATGCCTCCTCCCCAGATACTGCAACAACTTCACTCTCTTCAGGGAAAGCTTCAATTCATCTGGCGCTTCATCTCCCAGCTTGAAAATAAGTGTACACCATTCTCACATTTATTGAAGAAGGATGAGAACTTCAAGTGGGATCCTTTATGTCAATGCAACTTCGATCAGCTCAAACAGTATCTCACCAATCCCCCTATCTTAGTTCCACTAGTTCCTGGTCATCCCCTAATTTTGTACATATCAGCAACACCTACTACTCTAGGGACACTTCTAGCACAACTTGATGACTATAGCAGAGAAAGAGCCATCTACTAGATCAATAGAACCCTAGTTGGTTATGAACTCAATTACACTCCTATGGAAAAAGCTTGTTTGGTAGTTGTTTTCTCAACTCAAAATCTTCGCCACTACATGCTAAGTCATACCATCCAACTAGTCTCCAAGATAGACCCTCTCAAGTATATGCTCTCCAGAACCGCACTTACAGGTCATTTGGCCAAATGGGTTATGCTCCCTAGCGAATTTGACATCCAGTATATGGATAGAAAGGCAATCAAAGGGCAAGCTATAGTAGATCACCTAGCTGATGCACCTCTAATAGATGCATATCCTTTGATCATAGAATTTCCAAATGAGAATATCTATCTAATTGAAGAACAACCCCCATGGAAACTTTATTTTGATGGCTCACACACATCTCATGGATCAGGGGTAGGAATATTGTTGGTCACACCTCAAGGAGATTACATTCCAAAAGCTTTTAAGCTACAATTCCCTAGCACCAACAATATAGCTGAATATGAGGCTCTCATAGAAGGATTAAAGATAGCTGTAGAATGGAACATTACTGAGTTAAAAATCTTTGACGATTCTCAGCTCATCATCAAGCAAGCCCTAAATGAATATCAAACCAAATATGAAAAGCTATTACCCTACAAAGAGCTAGTTGATCAGCTAACCCAACATTTTACAAAGCTTCAATTTACACAAGTGCCTCGAATACAGAACAAAGTAGCAGATGCTATGGCTACTATCGGCTCGCTCTTAGAAATTCCCCAAGAAGCTACACAGTATGAGTTTTTAGTTGAGTAGCTCCTCACACCCGCCTATGCGAATGAGGATTCAAATCGTGTTTGTATCTTGGTTGGTCCATAATCCCCTTGGTACCATGAGATTCACACTTACCTTAACGATGGTATCATATCCCCTCACCTCACACATACTCAATGCTAGAACCTCATCCAAAAATCATCCCGCTATGTTATCATAGCCAATACCCTATATTGTCAGGGTTATCATGATAATCTCTCTTGATGTTTAGACCAAAATGAGGCCGTGATGGTGTTAAAAGAAGTACACTCTAGACTTTGCGGTGCCCACACGAGTGGTATTGTCTTAGCATGAAAAATCCTTAGAGCAGGCTACTATTGGCCTACCATTGAAGAAGACTCCTGTGACTTTGTCAGAAAGTGTCTCCCATGTCAGCAGCATGCAAATCTTGTGCATGCTCCGACACAGGATCTACAGCCTATTGTACCACCTTGACCTTTCGCTTGTTGGGGCCTTGATCTAGTTGGACCTATCATACCCCTCTCATCTGATGGACATAAGTGGATAATAATAGCTACAAACTATTTCACTAAGTGGGTGGAAGTAGTCCCCCTAGTCTTAGCTACAGGATTTGAGGTCTCCAAGTTCATCTTGTACCACATTGTTTGCTGCTTCGGCATCCCATCCACCATCTTCACCGACCACGAAGGTAACTTTGAAAATCTCAACATGGAAGAATTATGCACTTCCCTCTACATCCATCACCACTTTTCTAGCCCATATTTCCCACAAGGTAACGGCTAGGCAGAGGCAACTAACAAAACCCTCCTAAAAATCTTAAAGAAAGCTGTCAATGATTCCAGCCGTGATTGGAACCTACAAATAAATCCAGCCCTATGGGCCTATCAAACTTCCTTTCGTACATCCGTAGGAATAACTCCATACTCCTTAGTCTATGGTGCTGAAGCGGTACTACCTATAAAGGTTGAAATTCCCTCCTTGTGCATATCTTTGCAAGGGAAAATATCAGATGAAGAATACAGAGTAGCTTGACTCACCTAGCTAGATCTCTTAGGTGAGAAGTGACAACAAGCATATGATCATCTCACAGTCTATCAAAATTGTCTCAAAAGAAATTTCAACAAGAAGGTGCTCCCACAACACTTTTAGCCAGGTGACATGGTCCTCAAAGAAAACATGAAAGTCCAAGCAAATCGAGAAAAGAAAGGCAAGTTTGAACCTACATGGCTTGGTCCTTATGTTGTCACTGCTTCCTTTGGCTCTGGAGCCTATCAGCTATCTACACTAGAAGGAGAAATCTTGAATGATCCTACTAACATCATCCATCTCAAGAGGTTCTATGCTTGAAGATCCTTGGTATACCCAGCTTTTGAAAAATACAAAAAAATAGCAAAGAGAAATAAGCGTCCAATGGTGAAAACTTGGCAATTCAAGCACCTTGGATAGGTACCTTGGTGAAAAATTGGTAATTCAGGCACCTTGTGTACTAAGACTAATCCATTATCTATCACTATCCTATCCCTCATCCATTCACCCACCATCCCATAAAATACCTGCTTGTTCCCTTGGTGTTCCAACCAAATATCCAAAATCTGATGAAGCTTGTAAATACCTCTTGTACAGCTTGTAAATCTTGTAACTCAACTTGTAAATCTTGTACCCTAGCTTGTAAATCTTGTATCCCCCCTTGTAGCATAGCTTGTATATCCAAATCTTGTCCAAAGCTTGTACCATATTCCAACTCATAAATAATCTTGTATCTTATCACATGCACACAAAGAATCCTATTTTCCTTAAGCTTTTCGCAAAACATCTACCTATCTGTCTATCAACTATTGTAGACATCCCACCCTTTACAAACATTTCCATCTCACAAAACCAAAACATGAACAAACCTTGTACATTTGTAACATATCTTGGTCAGTCAGCTTGTACATCCTCTTTAGCTTAGTACCATTGTATCTATCCAGCTTTCGTGTCAGTTCCTCCTTGATCAGCATCTTGCACACATTGCACAACCCTTGGTTAGCTATTCCAATGCATCCTTTAGCTAGATCTCCTATCACCAAAGTTTTATCCTTCTTAGTTGACCTTTCCAGATGCATCACTCATCCAGATCCATTAGCTTAGGTGCTCTCCGATAGATCCTTGCAGGGTATAGCTTTCCTCATGTCTGATCTTGGACCGTTAGTACCTCGTCCTACCCATCTTGTTGGAAAACAGTTCTCTTTTGGATTTTCACTTTCTTTTGATTTGGAATCTTTCATTTTGGGTCTTGAAGTATCTTTTCCAAACAATCTCCTTGTTCCCTCCTCAAGGTTACCACAATCTTCCATATCATGGTATACTGTGAATGGGGCAATCTGAGGGTAAGGTCTTGATCAAGTCTTTTGTTTGTTTTTCTTTTTTGCTTGTGGGTTACCTTGTGTCGATTCCATGCTGATTCCTCTAGGATTCATGTGTGATGCTATGGAAATCCTTGCGTGTTTGTTTTGAGTCAGTTCGTCAGTCCTCTAGATAGTTGGTGAAAAGGCCTTGATGTTCTTGGTAACCTTGGCAATTAACCAATAGTCCTAAAGCAAATCTAGTGCTCAACTACATGGTGGTACTTCTCTTTGAAGTATCCCCCTACTCAAAAAGCTTCAATAGATTCCCTTCATCTCCATTATCCCCCATCCATATCTAGCATCTATCAATCCTCCCCTAGCTTATACATCAGTATCTCTTTGAATCACTCCTCACCTTTAGCTTTAGGGATCCATAATCCTAGTCTTAGGGATCCACCAATCCAATCAATCCACCAAGCCTCATCTTTCAAGATCCACAATCCTAGTCCTAGGGATCTCTAAAACCCATCTTCCACCAATCTGACTCTTTGAAATCTTGTTGCATCAGCTTTATCATCCCATCATCCATCTTCCTATCCTCGATTCCTTTTTATAGTGCTCTGCTCCTTCATCCTCCCCCAATCTCAAAAGTATTAAGCTTGCTTCCTCTTGTGCCTTTGATTCTCCTTTTATCATTCTCCCATAGTGAGAGTTTGAGCTAACTAAACCTCTTCTCTTAAGCCAATCTGTGTCTCCTTGCTTCTCCTGGATTTTTGTATTTTTCAAGAAGCCATCGAGCCTCATTTTCTCTACCCGTCACCTTCTTGAGGGGGCATCTCTACGTCTAGTCTCTCCTCTTCTTATCCAAGACTGGGGCAACCTTGTTGCTAAAACATCTTCCTCGTGTCTTCTTCATTCGAACTTCTTTGAAATAGTGTTGTCTCAACACTATGTTAAAGAGGGGAAAAATGTAGACACCTAAATTTGATTACATCGCTTTGGTAATCCTATTTAGTTATCTCTAAAGGCATTATTAGTTAAATTTCTATTTAATTAATCCTTTGCCATCCCCTAGCTAATTAATTTAATTAATTATCTATAGTCCTAATTGATAAATAAAATAACCTATTATTTATCAATTAATCCTATTCTTCTATCTAAATTCCAAAATCCATATTTATCAAATAAATCTATTTGATAAATAAAACCCTCAAATCTAATAACCCTTAACCTATCCTAAATCCCCCTTTTTAGCCTAATCCACCCCATCCACCCAATCTAACTAAGCTTAGCCACTAACTCACCCACCCTCATGAATGCCATCCACTTGCAAATCTCTATCATCCATAATATAATTTTAAATCACCTATAATCCCCTTTTGAGAGCCAAAAGCCATCAACCATACCCTTATGATGCCAAATTGAGAGCTCACAAAGCTACCAATTTTCCATTTTCCATCTCCATTGAAGCTAGTTTTTGAGAACCTTGAGCATACATCCCAATCCTTAGAATCAACTACCAAGCAAGGAGCTAAATCCTATTGGGAGGTCCATTCATTTGGCTCACATTTCCAATTGGGGTTTCCTCCTTAGTCTCTCATTTATGTTATGGTTTTTATGCTAGTTGATGCTTTTTTTTTTGAATAGATTAGTATTACTTGCTAAAATATTTCTCATATACAGTTATAAGATGTGATTAATATGTAGGTATGTTAGAAAGAGTTGTAGAAATTAGAATAGAAGGTTCAATGGTTGTGGAAGGAAGATGATAGATATCCTATCTCTTGAATACATTATGTCAAAGACATAGCATGATTATTAATAAGGTGAGATATAACACACAAGATAATATTATTATCATCATTGTTAAAGATCTTCTTAAGACATTCAAGAGCAGTGATAGTAATGAGATTCTAATTTTCTTGTGAAAGCCAACTTTCCAATTTATCAAATTCATGAGAAATGTTATCAACTTATGAAGGAGGAATTCTTAAAGCATCATCTTCATCATGGGATGAGTAAGAAGAGTTATTCGTCATTATAGGATTAAGGTAATGAGAAAAAATGTGAGTATCATCATGGGTCCTAGGAAGAAAAAAGTAATCATGATCAAAGGAGCCCACGAGTCTACAAATTTGCCTAATGAGAATGCTATACATTGGAATTCATGTAATTAAGGTCATAAAAGGGGATATCACAAAGGAAAAATTTGATGAGATCTAACCATATAAATACAATAAAGAGCATAAGAGAAAGATCTAACCACACACAAGATATCCAAATCTAACTCTATGATTAAAAGGAGAAAGAGGTTCACCTAAAAGGAGGCAATAAATAATATAACTCAAAAATGAAAGGGGCACAAGTTGGGTTCACCAAAATTTTTAGGGGGAAAAGGGAAACACTTTAATAGGGTTGTAGATTTTTGATCTTCTAGGTCACTAAGCCATTCAAATATGTATGAGAGGAAAAGAGGGAAATTTCCAACCATGATTCCACTTATGATCTAAATCAGATTAGCTAGAATCCAAAAAAAGAAGGGCACCAATAATGAAATTTAATTATAAAGGGGAATGAAATACAAGGAAATGTACTCTTTTGCGCTTAATAGGACAATGAATGTGAAATTGAACCAATTGTTTAAATAATGTAAATCTAGATGCTGTGTATACAATTAACCCAATTAAGATATACATATAGGGTAAAGATACAAAAGGAATAAAATATGAAAGCCTCACCTTTAAATGTATAGTGGAAGATGTATTTTGGCTCCAAAATTCATAGATCTAAACTATTTTCTAAATATCTGACCGCAGAGCTTGGAATGAAACAACGAAAGGAAAAAAATCCAAAAATCCCTTGCTAAAAGGGGACTGAAGAACTAGGTCAACTTGGAAGGATGTCCTACAAACAAGTTGACATAGTCTAGTGACTCTCTAACAAATGTCTCTAGAAAGCTCCTGAAGAATATGTTCCATATATGTAAGCCCTAACTGGCACCCTATAATAAACATAGAAAAGAAGGATTTTTGTGTTTGAGTTAGATGAGGGATTTCTTTGGTCAAGCCCTAGGTTAAGGAATTAATCATAAATGAGAAATCTAAATGTAAATTATTGAAAGAAAAGATAAATGTTAGGATTCACCTTACAAAAAACCCTTCTTGATTAAGAATTTTGTATGTAATGCAATGTAGATCTTAAACTAGGAATGTAGGGTATCTCTAGACTTTGAAACATATCTACCATAATCCCATCATGGTGACATGTATGTAATTGTGCATCAATGAAGAAGATGAATATTCAATGTAGATATCCTCTCTCAATGGTAAAAAATAAGCTAGATCTTGAAGAGGAAATGCTTATAAAGGATCCTTCAATGCTAGATAGAATTCTTCTTGCTTGAATGCTTAACAATATTGGACACTCGAACTCCTTTAATGCAAAAGGCATAAATATTTACTTGAGAGAAAACTTGAGAAAGTGAAGCTTAGTGTGAATGAGATGAGATATGAAAATAAAGCCTCAAAGCCTCCTTATACATGCATTTTTGGGCACAAAAATAATACAAGCCAAATGAAGAGCACAATAAAAATAATTAAACCCTTGAGGCCTTTCATGCATTGAGCCCCAAAATTGCTAGCAACTAGGCCTAATCCTAGACTAGGTTGACCTAGTCTAGAATAGGTTGACCTAGTCTCAAAGATCAAGTCTTAGATGCCACAAAAAGAAGAGGCAAACACTAGAAGAAATAGGGTGGAAAGAGGAAGAAGATTGGAGAAAAGAGGATTGAGCATGGCTACATCCATAGTCTGAAGAAGGCATTGTAGATAGGGTGCTAATAAGTCTTAAAAGGAAAGTATGCCCATTTTATGATGATACACTATTCAACTATCTACAATTATGAGTTCCAATTATTTTAGGATAAAATCCTTGTCATCATTCCCTTAATTCATTACATAGCATCATCATATACTAAAAAAATTTTCCTTCTAAAAGACATGATAAAAAGTCAAAACAATATGTCAAATAGTTTGATATCAATGATAAATAGTATAATAGATTATCATGCTATCAATCAGTTATAATCTTTCTTCACCATCAACAACTTGACTTCTTCTTTTATCTTCATAACCTAGATCCAAGAATCTTCCCATCAATTATACTTATGCCAACAATATTCTCCTTTATCATTGATGGAAAACATCTATTAATACATCATTCATTATTGTTACTTTTTTGAGTCATGATCTCATCTAATTTGTTTCTCTATTTCTCCCCCATTCTCCATTCTCTCATTTCTATTCTCTTTGTTTTATTACCACTAGTTTTTTTGTTTTCTCTCCTAACTATTTATGATAGAGATCATTCCATTTCTCTCCTTTATTACTACATCTCTCCCTTTTTCTCTTATTATTACATCTCTTCCCCCTTGACATCAATTTCGAAGGTGATCAACCTTACTATCCCATCTTCTTGTTGTGTAGCTATTATGTTCTCTTTTTTTCTTATCTATACTTCTCCCTCATAAAGTAGTCTACTTGTACATCAATTAATGCCTAAGATTTTCTATTAAGATATTATGAACTAATTCATACCACATATTTCCTATAGTCTATTTTTGATAGGGTTAAGACCCCTTGTCTACCTCTTGTTTATTCGAAGCTATACTTAGGGAGAAATTTAGTGAATATACAATACATTTATTCCTTTATAGGTATTTACTCCAATCTCACTTCTGTCTCCTACACTCATTTCCTTAGAAAATGATATTTTATAGCTATGCTCTCGATCTTGGAATGCATTACTAGTTTCTTTGATATATTTATAACACTTGTATTGTCATTGTGTATAACAATAGGTTCATCAACATTTTTATTTATTCCTTCAAGTATTTTCTTTATCCATTACACTTGTTGATAATTAATAAAAACATAAATCTATTCAACCTCAATAGTAGATTGTGAAATACAGTTGTTCTTCATACTTGTCCACTACACTAATATACTTCCTAGATAAGTGCTCCCCCACTTGTAATTTTTCCATCATCACTATTTCCAACCATATGAACATTTATATAGACATTCAAATTAAAATATCCTTTCTTTTCATACCATAGTCCATAATATTATGTACCTTTAAGATACCCAAATATCCTTTTTACACTAGTCATGTGTGAATGCTTAGGATTCGATGAAGATATAGCCATTATTCCAACTACATGCACAATGTTAGGTCTACTATGAAAACCATGCTATAGCAATTTCCTAATCATTAATGTGTGTAATATCTCATTTACTTCTATAGATTCATCCTCTTTTGATAGTTTACAATTGTTTACCATAGGTGTACCAAAAGGCCTTCAATCTTCCATTCCAAAATTTTTCAATGTCTACTTAATGTATTTAAATTAAGTTTTAAAATTTCCTTTTTTCATTTGTTGTACTTGTAAACCTACAACTAACTTAACTTCTCAAATCATAGAAATTTCAAATTATTTCATCATTCCTTCACTAAAATATTTACTAAGAACACCATTTCCTCCAAGGATTATATCATCAACAATTTTTTTAGCAATTCAAAATTTTTCTTCACTTTCAAATTTCAAATAGACATTATTTTTATTAGTAGTTCTTTCAAATCCATTCTTTAACTAAATATGAGTGTAATCTTTCATACCATTCTCTTGGTGCTTTCTTTAGAACATACAATGCTTTGTGCAACCTGTTGTCACAAAAGTTTGCACCCATGACCAAAGTTTTTGCTTAAGGATAACCTTGTGAAACATGGAAAAAACCTCCAAGCTATGGGACTTGCACTATGAGGTTGAGTCTTTGGAGAAGGCTAGCTTCAATTACTATCAAGGTGCACCTAACTATTCTTGGAGAGGAAAAGGGAGAAGGAATGCATAGAAGAAAATCTACCTGCTCTAACCTAAGGGGGTGATGCACCAAAATGGAGTGTTCAAACCAATATTTGCCCATATATGCACTATTGAACCATCATGACACCAAAATATATACACATCTAGACTTTCTTTAGTCTAACAATCACATGCAGATCAGAAAACCCAAATGAATGACACAAGGAAAGAGGGGATTCACTTATATACCATTCATAGGCCAAAAGAGATACAATCATGCAAGAATGTAGATATCCAAAATACACCAATGAGAGGCAAATAGTTCTTGCACTTTTCATCAATGGCTTGAGGAGATAAGGTAGACTGTCATATAGTTTAGAGGCAAAGGGAATTTGCACTGAAGTTGCAGAGCAATATCAGAGAAACAAAGAAGAGTTGACCACAAAAAAATCTACAAAAATTTCCTTTATAGTTCAGGCATAATTGAGATATTTTCTAACAGAAGTTACTCTACAACCACTATCATTAAGTCTTGATAAAGATCTGGAGAAAATCTGATCTAGGCACGGATTCAAATACAATGAAATCTGATATTTTGTTGAAATAGGGCCCTGACAGAAATGATGCCATTAAACCATTCTGACTAAGTAGATGGATAAAATAGGGTGGTGGAGTGTTCTCCTTCATTTACCAAGTGCAACATTCACTCGAGAGTGGTTGGAATCGATCATGAAGATCAGATTGTGCAAGAAAACTTGATTTCCCATGCTTTTGGCTCATGAATCAGAAAAGTCAAAAAGTCAATCAAATCCTTTCATCAAGATGAGCTACATGGACCAATGATTTAATTTTGTTTTTCCACCCTGCAAAATCTCCACATGATTGACCACATCTTAACTAACTCTGCCACCTCCTCAAAACCTTGACCATGGAAGTCTCATAACTACCAGTCTTTCTGTTAATTTCCTTAGCCAGGCTTGCTGGGACATGTGTCCTTTAGGCCCTTTCTTGCATTGTTTAATTTCCTCTTATCTTCATAATGACAGAAAGCGTTGATTGTTGATCTCTATAAGGTTAACAATTGTGAAGATCCTCATTACACTGTGCTTGCCCCACTCAAATTTTTGGGCCCATTAATACCTCAGTAGCCACATTAGTAACTTGGCCCCATTTGGCATCACCCTTGGTGACCCACACAAGAAATAAGTCCAACAGAGACACGCAAGAGCGAGGTGCTTGCTCACATTCCTTAATATCCTTGCAACTTCACATTGCGAGCATGCACCAGCCATTGATCTTGGAAGTTTGATGGTGCTCATAACACGTGCCCTCTGAACCCATGTAAATATCCTTTGTGACATCACTAGGACATGTGTTTCTAGGGCACTTGCCTGCATTGTCAGAAAGTCTGACAAAAGACAAAATACGAGAAAGCAGGTGCAAATCAAACTGCCAGCTCACTTAGTAGCTCTCCCCTCTATGGCCCACAAAAGAAGATGGAACCACCTACCACACATCAAAAAAGGGATTTTTGACATTAAGTAAAGGTAGTACATTTTGAGAATGTAGGAAAGTGCCCACCATGGACCATGAAAGATTTGACAGTGCAAAAAGTTGTGCGTAAGCAGAAACAACTTAGGAAAGAAAAGAAAAACCATAAGGTTTTAATTATTTTTTTTTTTTTTAATTTCTCGGGCATTAAAATCATATAAAAAATTGTAAGTGGCTGTTGGGTGGGCTCAAGTATTCAAATTTGATTTTTTGGTAGGAGGCAAAAATAGGTAACAGTTTGGTGACTCAGAGGGGACGCAAGCAAGCTATGCCTATGACCAGTGACCTTATGTATCCATTGGTCCATAGAGTCATAAAAACTATGGATTAGTGCACTATGAAACCATAATCCTATCTCTATGAGAACAAAACCATGAAAGCTGTCTCTGCTCTTGGAATCAAAGACCAAAAAACCTTCTGCAAGCTTCGAAACTTCAAAAAAAAAAAATTGCTATCTCACAGAGAGAAACTTGTGCTCATGCACTTCTTGGAAAGAAAAAAATCAAAAAAAAGAAAACTACTCTAATATATAAAAATATTTACAAAGAGATGGGTGAAACAAACCCATTGACTAGTTTGCTGAAATAGCTGCCCTTCCTTATCAACTAGTTTCTTGTTCCATGCATAATGGAAGTTAGGTGAATGAATAGGTATGAAAAGCATACTACTGCATGGAACACCTCTTCCCCAATGCTAAAAATAGTAAAGCTTTCCAACACTAGGGTGTTTCCTTGTGGAGAAAAACATACCTGCTCCTCCATGTGATAATCTTCCTAATGCTCTGGAGTGAGCATGACTGGGGGCAACTTGTTGATTTTTTGTAGAGCTAGATACCTTATGGGGCATCCTCTTGACGGTGTAGGGCCAGAGGAATCATCCTTGACCACTTGACTATGCTCTACAATGGTAACCTTCAACTGGTTTGGAAGTGGCTCCTCCTTTTGTTGTAAACAACTTTTTTCCACATCTTGTTCATGCTACCCATGAACCACTTCCTTTGGATCTACTGGTATGGTGTGACCTTCCATTTGTTTCTATTGTGGAACATGCTCCTCATATATAAGAGATATTGATTCAATATATATGGAAGAGTAGATAGCATCCAACTCATCTAGAAGATCATCCTCATCATTGATCTCCTCTATTATAGTTGTAAAGACATGCATAGGTTGGGGGGTAACCTCATGCAGGTTAGCATATTCCTCCTCAAGGAAAAAGCTATCCTTGAGGCTTTCTTGTCCATCCTCCACATCATAGAGGGTTGTCTACTATGGAAAATGATTCTCTTTCTTCTCTAGTAGCAGATCCTCATTCACTGGCAAGGGCTCAAAAGCCATGACTTGTTCCTCAAGGGGAGGAACAACCTTATTGTCTTCTTCTTCTTCCTCAAAAAAAGAGGGAAGCTCTTAAAATAAGAAGATTGGGCCCTCTTCCTTTGGCTCAATAGCCTCCTCTTTATTCTCCTCAATAGACTACAACTCCTCACATGGGATCTTTGTGGGTTTGGATTCACTCTCCCAAAACTCCATATTTGGACCATTAGGAGTTCATACAACTAGCCCACCTAGAAATATGGAAATAGTGATAGGTTTGGTGGGTTCATGACTAGTCCAACTCTCTCTTATAGGGGGTGGAGGGGCTACAATAGTAGGATCTTATGAGGGAGGGGGTTTCTTAAAGCTTGGGATGACATATTTTGGAAAAGGGGGGGCATCTGGCTCCTTGGCTTGAAAATGAGCTGACTAGAACCTCATTTCCTCCTCTATTGCTATAGAAACTTGCCTTGAAAGGTTCTCCTCAAAATTTCTCTATCTCTCCCTCTCTTTCTACTGCATTCTAAGCGGAAAATGATAAGCCAACTCAAAAATATCATGAACCTCAAACACCATGCTACAAAAAAGAGGGTCATCATCCCATGTCTCCCTGTCATTTTGCAATTCTTCATTCCAAATAGTCATAATGAGTTTAATGTGAGAAAAATCCCCATAATCTATATTTGGGTATGGATTTTCAACACGACTGAAAAATCTTCCAAGTTCAACAAACTTGAAACCCAAGCTATCTAAGTGATCATAGAGTAATCCTGCCTTTGACATGCGATCACTACAAGGTTTCAAGGGAGACTAGATAGGTTGATGTAGGGGGTGAGGGGGATGAGGGATAGCCTCTTCATGTTATGGGGGAAGTTAGGAAGGATCTCTATGAGAAGAAACCATGATAAAGCATTCAATTAACTAATCTCATAGAAAAATCTTGAAAACATAAAAGATTAGAGATGACCTTTACACATACTAGCATTGTTTCTCCTTGAAACCAGTAGATTTTCACTAGAGTCACCATGGTGATTGATTGGATGCCTCCAAAGGCTAGTGGTACTAAGAATAACACCCAAATTCTTAGTGTATCAGTATCAATTGGCTAACCAATAGACTTATATAGTTGAATCTTCTTTGTCCCACTGGGTGTGCCAAAAATTGTTGTCACAAAAGTTTGCACCCATGTCCAAAGTTTTTACCTAAGGAAAACCTTGTGAAACATGGAAAAAACCTCCAAGCTCCAGGACTTGAACTGTGAGGTTGAGTCTCCAGAGAAGGCTCACTTCATTTACTATCAGGGTGCACCCAACTACTCTTGGAGAGGAAAAGGGAGAATGAATTCATAGAAGCAAATCTACCTACTCTAACCTAAGGGGGTGATGCACCAAATTAGAGCGTTCAAACCAATCTTTGCCCATATATGCACTATTGAACCATCATGACACCAAAAGATATACACATCTAGACTTTCTTTAATCTAACAATCACATGCAGATCATAAAACCCAAATGAATGACACAAGGAAAGAGGGGATTCACTTATATACCATTCATAGGCCAAAAGAGATATAGTCATGCAAGAATGCAGATATCCATAATACACCAATGAGAGGTAAATAGTTCTTGCACTTTACATCAATGGCAAGAGGAGATAAGGCAGAATGTCATACAGTTTAGAGGAAAAGGGAATTTACACTTAAGTTGTAGAGCAATATTAGAGAAACAGAGAAGAGTCAACCACAACAAAGTCTACAAAAAAATCCTTTATAGTTCAAGCATAACTGAGTTTTTTTCTAACTAAAGTTACTCCACAACTATTGTCATTAAGTCTTGATAAAGATCTGGAGAAAATATAATCTAGGCACAAATTCAAATACAATGAAATTTGATATTTTGTTGAAATAGGGCCTTGACAAAAATGATGCCATTAAACCATTTTTACCAAGTAGATGGATAAACTAGGGTGGTGGAGTGTTCTCCTTCATTTACCAAGTGTAGCATTCACTTGGGAGTGGTTGGAATCAATCATGAAGATTGAATTGTGCAAGAAAACCTAATTCCCCATGCTTTTGTCTCTTGAATCAAAAAAGTCAAAAAGTCAACTGAATCCTACTATCAAGATGAGCCATGTGGACCAATGATTTCATTTCATTTTTCCACCTTGTAAAGTCTCCACAAGGTTGACCACATCTTCTTAACTAACTATGCCACCTCCTCAAAACCCTGACTGTGGCGGTCTCATAACTGCCAGTCTTTCTGTTAATTTCCTTAGTGAAGCCCATTGGGACCCATGTCCTTTAGGTTCTTTTTTGCATTATTTAATTTTCTTGCATCTTCATAATGTGAGAAAGTGCCGATCATTAATCTTTTTAAGATCAATGATTGTGAAAATACTCATTACACTATGCCTGCCCCACTAAAATTTTTGTGCCCACAAACACCTCGAAAGCCACCTTAGCAACCTGGCCCCATTTGGCATCACCCTTGGCAACCCCCACAAGAAAAAAGGTCCCATAGAGACACATGATAGCGAGGTGCTTGCTCACATTCCTTAATATCCTTGCAACTTCACATTGCGGGCATGTGCCAACCATTGATCTTGGAAGATCTGATGGTGCTCATAACACGTGCCCTTTGAACCCACATAAATATCCTTTATGACATCACTAGGACATGTGTCACCAGGGCACTTGCTCACATTGTCAGAAAGTCTGACAAAAGACAAAATGAGGGAAAGCGGGCGCTAATCAAATTGGCAGCTCACTCAGTAGCTCTCCCCTTTGTGGCCCACAAAAGAAGATGGAACCACCTACCATGCATCATAAAGGGGCTTTCACACATTAAGTAAAGGTAGTGCATTTTGATAATGTGAGAAAGTGCCCACCATGGATCACAAAAGATTTGATGGCACAAAAAGTTGCAGGTAAGGAGAAACAACTTAGGAAAGAAAAGAAAAACCATAAGGTTTTAATTTTAATTTTTTTTTCTTATTTCCTGTGCATTAAAATATTATTTTAAAGATGGTAAGTGGCCGTTGGGTGGGCTCAAGTATTTAAATTAAAATTTTTGGCAGGAGACAAAAATAGGTAACACAACCTACAAAAAAAATTCTTACCTTGTTCAACTTCAATTTTTTAGGTGTTGTACAGGCTAGTATTATGCTGCATAGACTTGTAACATTCCAACTCCTAATCTTACAATAGTTTCAAAAGTATCTCCATAATCCAATGCTTCTTCTTGCTCATATCCTTTACAAACTAATATTTCTTTGTTTCTTATTACTTTTCCATTCTCATTTAGTTTGTCCCTAAAATCCCATTTAGTACCTATGATGTTTTTTTTCTTTTAGGGTATAGTTGATCTCATTTTGATTTTGACAAGGTAGTGATAGAACACTTAAGTCATTACTTAACAAAACTCTGTATGTGCCAAGTAAGTAGTGTATGCCAAGAAATATACATAGTTAGTGTCAAGCATGACATATATGCTGAGTGATTCATATACCAAGTAAAATAGTGAATTCCAAGTCATTTAAGTGATGAGTTACAATATTAAAGATATAGTGAATTTTGAGCATTAGAGATTTCAAGTGTCGAGTAAACAGTTTTGGACATAGTTGTTTATAATGGCACAAAATCCTATGTAAACCATTTTTGGCCTGAATTAAGGATTATTTTATGATTCTAAAAGATATATATGAAGGTATATTGAAAATATCTATGTAGTGCATGCAACTAATCAGATTAACGAATGTTCTAAGTAGAAAAATGACTGAATCACAATAGTTGATTCTTACCTAACCCTAAGTCACCTAAGTCTTCTTAAGGAAGGAAAAACCTAAAGAGTTTGCATGTGTAGATGAGAAAAGAAGGGTGAATGCTAAGTAGAAAGAGAGACTAAGGAGGTTGTGAGAGAGATATGAATTATAGAATCAATTAGAGAGAATAGAGAAGAGAAGTTAAAGGAAAAAAGTGATACATTTGATTAGGAGGATCAAGTACACATCAAGAAAGAGAAGTTTTGATATATAGCAGAGAGGTGCTAACCAAATGATTAAGGCTGAAATATTCTAATGGGTAAATAAATAAAAATCTCTTAAACAAGTAGTTCTATAGGCTTTTGTAAATCCTTTAAGAGGGTGCTTACTTTATTATAAGTTGAAGTCCTCTAATTAGGCACAATTTTAACAGGGTGTTGAAATCCTTTGATAGGGTAAGATTTAATAGTCTTTGTAAGCCTTTAACAAGGTAGACATTTCATAAGGTAGAACATAGTTTATGATCAAACAATTGTAATCTTCATTGCATACACTTTACAACTATAGTAGTGAAGATTTGTGGGTGTCATCCCCACTCCAGTTTTACCTTCTCATTGGAGGGTTTCTAGGTAACACATTTATTGTGTCATGTATTATTTATTTCATGGAATGGATGAAAATGTGTAGCTAGCTATTTTAGTTTATATGTAAATTGTTAGATGTATGTGTGGTGAATGTTATTTTGGTTAAAGTTTTGAAGTGCTGATTCACCTCCTCCCCTAGTTTAATTTCCCATTGTTAATTCCAAAAATTGGCATTAGAGCCTTGTTCTCTAGAAAGAAAAGCTTTACAAGTTTGAGAAACAATCTTGAATATGGAAGTCTACAAGTTGGGAAAAGTTATTGAGAGCTAGAAGATTGAAATATAGCTTGCCCTACACCAACTCGATGAAGAAAGAGATGAATTGAAGTACTCATTAAAGAGAAGGAAAGTGATAGATATTGAAGACAATGAAACAAATTATCAAGAGGAAGGAACTCCCAAATTTTTTGTAGATGGAAACTCAAGTGAGTTTGATGCAAAAATTACAAATTTGATGGAAAAGAATGGTGCCCTAACTAAAGAGGTCAGAAATCTTAAGATAGAAGAAGAAGTCCAATTGGTATTGCTATGTGAGGTGACTAAGCAAAAAAAGAAAGATGAGGAAGACAAAGTCATGATTAAAGATGAAAAAAAATATAGACCAATAGACTAGAAGAGAAGACATTAGAGGTACAAAGGATTGTGACATGAAACTAAAAATAATGAATCAAGCGATGATTGCCAATCATGAATTGAATGGAAAGGACATTAAAGAATTTGTTGAAACTTTCAACAAACCCAATGAAGCCACCAAATACTTTGAGAAAATAATGAGATCTCCTAGATCTAACAATGATACTGCTAGATTGGGATACACTAGTATTGAGGAAGGAGAATCATGTAATAGTGGTGAACAAAGAAAAAACAAAGGTAAGAACTACAAACCTAATTATCATAATTTTGGAAAGTGAGGTCACACAACAATTATTTTTAGGAGAAACAATGCAAAATAAAACCCTAAGAAAAAATTCATGGGTTACTATCATAAGTGAAACAAATAAGGGCATTAGGCACAAAAATGCATAACCAAGACCTTAAGCACACAAAAAATTTAAGGATATTACTACAATCATTTGATGTATGGACATAAAGCATATGAATGTAGTCTAATGCCAAGTGGACATCAAACAAATAGACAAAGGTACAATCCAATAGAAAATCCTATAGTTGGGATTACTGCGTGAGGTACAATTGTCACTATTTTCAAGAGCATGGACATGTTCCTAAGAATTGCATTAGAAAACACTTTAGAAGTGATTACAATAGATGGTTGAGTCAAACCACATGCTTTAGTTTTTTGAAGACTAGTCATATTAGCAAAAACTATCCAGCAATGTCAAAGACACCAAGTAGTGAATTCAATAAAGGCAAAGAGAAGGTTGATGTTGAGAAAGTCAAAGTGTAGATGAACAAAACATGGAAGAAAAAGGAAGATTGCAACACATCAAGTTCAGATGAGGTCACTTCATCCAATGAATCAAGTGATCACATCACCCCCAACTAGGTAATCAAAAGTTATGTGGGACTGATATCTCAATGATATAATTTACACCAATTCCAAGAATCTAAGTTCTAAAAAGATTATATATGCATAAATTAAGATGCAATGGAATAGTTAGAACCTAAAAGAAATTTTTAGTTTTTTAAGTTTTCATGTTGTTTCCAAGCATGAAAGATTTCACGGTTGCCACCAAGCATGAATGGAATTTCAGTTGATGCCAAACTATGAAGACATCATAGTATTGGCTGAGCATGCTATGTGAACCGAGTGAAGTGGAAGTCATGAATAAGACAAGTGAGTTGGAAACCCTATATTGACTAAGCTTACATATGTGTAAGCATTAAGAATTTATTGTAAAATTTTAAGGGTTATATAGTCATTTCTCAACTCATTTGCATTCATTCAAGATCAAAGAGAGAATAAAGAACACTAAGGTGAATTGTGACAAGATATTATTGTATTTGTGAACCTAATACAATTGCAACTTGACACATTCATCAGGTTGGAAAGGTATTTTATTGATGCTAAGTTTTGTTGTTTGAGTTTTAGTAAACCCTAGCTATCAAATATGGAAGAAAGCTATTCTTCAAGTGTTAGGAAAGAGGGAAAGGAAGTGTTGAATGTGCAATTAATTAGTAATGAGATTAGTCAACCATATTTCTAGGAAATACCTAAAATTGCATACAAAGGAGATCTGTCTGGTGTGTTATTAATGATACCACCAAAAGTATTAATGATTCAGGATGTCAGGTGTTGTTACACATGAAAAGTTGGAAGTATAGGTGACATGGAGTTAAGGGAATTGTATAGTTAATTTTGTGATGATGGAGTTTTAAGGGAATAGAATAAAATCATAGAAAGGAAAGGATTGACCCATGCCCTAGATTTCCCTAATGTATTCAAGACTAAATGGATCAAGAGTATGCATAGTAGAATACATGATAACTTCATTTGGCTAGAAGATGGACCCATTAAGATCACAAAAAAGATCATTAGCTGAGTGTGAAGGTATCCTACCCTAGACTAACCCAAGAGCATGTGAAGTGATTCAAAAGAGATAATTAAGAAGAACATAGGTGTAGTATGGAATAATAGGGGAATGTCTATGGATTTTATCTTAGACCCCGTAATTTCTTTTGCTATGAGAGTAATAGCTCACAAGTCCTTTCAATCTAGAAAATTTAATAGTGTGTGCTACATGGCTATAGATTTAGGATATAAAATTGTAAAGAGAGACCACACCTATGACCTTGCCAAGTTGCAACTTTAGAAACTATCTAAAAACCTGTAGGCCATAAGGAAAGCCAAGAGCACATCTTGCAAATTTGGCTCTTTATTAGTTTTAATATTATTTTATGTGAAAAACACATTTCCTTCATTTGGTAAAGTTTCTTGGAAGACCAACATGCCTATTGCAGTTCAGATTGGAGAATACATATAGAAACTTGGAGACAACTTTGAGTCAATAATGACCAATTATTTTGAGGACTTTAAGAGGTATATGAAGAAGAGACTAAGGATTCTAGTGTCACTAGTTGAGATACATTATGATGATGTTTTCTTTCTAGTTGATGCTGATTATACATATGTGCAGGCTATCCTACCCAGGGTCAGATGGCTTAAGCCCTTGCCATATGAGATAAAAATTGATGAGACATCAAAAACTATTACAACCCTATTGGAAAAGGAAATAGATAAAATTTCAACCTCATTTGGTAATTATGAGGAAGCCAATTCTATAATTACAATTGACTTGAAGATTGCTTCAATGGTAAGAAAGAAGAACAAATTTGTGAAGAAGCTAAAGGAAAGATTTGGTGAAGGGGGAGATGAAGATGAGTAAGAGGAAGAACAAGTCCAAGACCCTTTTTCAATTACTCAAGGACATGGAGTAGATGAGGGAGCTCATGAAGAAGGTTCCGAGGAAGCACTTAAGCCCATTGAAAAGAAAAGAAAGGCTAAAGAGCCTGAAGTGGAGAAACCCAAGAAAAAGGTTGTGAAACTATCACAATAGAAGCTAGAAGATCCTATTACCAAGGCTAGCACAAGGAAAACCACTAAGAAATTCAAGTTTACTAAGAAACTTAAAGGTAAAAGGACTATTTCTTTAGTAGAGTTGAGCCAACTAGTCAAGAATACATATGAAAGGAGAAAATATATAGCTTCAGTTGAGTCAGATGAGGAGAAGATTTAATCTAATGATATGAGTCAATTCAAGGTGGTAAGTCACAATCGTTCCTTTGATTTAGATAATTTTTGTGACAATATAAAATCAAATACAATTTTTTTTTTGTTTTGCACATATAAATTTTGATAAGATAGGAAAAGTTGAACAAAATACTATAGAGGAAGCCATATATGTGATGCTGGCTACATTCAAATAAACTCCTACATAAATTTCCAACTCATTACCTAAGAGTCTTTATGACTAAGATGAGAAAAAATGGCAATACAATCTACATACAGAAAGACAAATTAGGGAATCAACTTTAGCCCAAGTAATGCTAGAATTGGATAAAAGATACATAACTAAAGCTATCGAAAAGAACAAAATAAAATTTTCCCCAAAATATAGAGATTTCCATATATTGAATAAGTATATTGAGGATGTGGTAACCAAAAGCACAACTATTTGGAGATCTATTTATATGTTACCCACTCCAACAATAAAAGAGAAAGGTGAGAAAGAAGTACAAAAAACTATGCAAGCAACAAAGATTGCACACGATGAGTTAGTCAAGGATGGTCATGTGGGAGGCACTAAGGAAATGGTAGGAGAAGAGGCCAAAACTAAGGAGGAGAAATGAGATGATCAAAGTGTACCTAAGGTATAAGTGCTGAGTGCCAGTCCTCCACATGAAGAGCAAGCAAGTCAACATGACTTAGTGAAAATCAAGGACATTTATATCAAATCTACTTAGAACATCAATCCTTGGAGTGAGGATGATTTATAGAAGATATTGAAGAGTTCCACCATAGCAACATAGTTATGCAAAAATCTTGTATTGGTGAGAACTGATGAAATTGAAAAGGTAGATATGGAAATAGAAGGGGAGAAACAAATAGACACATCAAGTGTTCCCCTAGAGGTAAAAACTACAGAAACACAGAGTGCAAGCACTTAACTATAAGCTATTGTTACAACAATAGTTGCATTACCTCTAGTGCCATACATTTATAACAAGAAATCCTTCATTATAGTTGAGAAGGATGGAACATAAATTAGATTAGGTCAGGAAGCAAGTCCTACACCTACACCATAGACACAGGGTGAAGATAAGAAAAAAGATAGTTAGATTGACAAGCGTAAAGAATTGTGGGTGACTACTAATCTAGAGGAAAAAAATTCTATCCATACTCTGGTTACATTACCAATTTCTATAACTCCTATCAGTAGTCAAGTTCTTCAGCAGCCAAACACTTAAGCTACACCATTGCTAATATCTAGGCCTAGTATTGAGACATCAAGAAGTTTAAAAGGAAAATCATATGGAGATGTTAGTCTTGATGAGGTGATTAAAATTCCAAAGTGCAATAGTTTTAGTAAGAATATTTTCTAGTTCCTGATTAGTTACCTCAACTTGTCCATTAGCCTAGGGGTGATAAGGTGATGACTCTTTGTGATGAATTTCATATTCTTTGATAAAGTGAACTGAGGTCCTTGATCAATAGTAAGCTCATGTGGAGCACCAAAGTGAGTGAAGATCTCGACAACTTTGGTATCTCGAGAATGCTTAAGTCCAACTACTTCAATCCACTTTTTAACATAATCTATACAAACAAGGATATACTCCTTGTTTTTAGGTGGATTGATAGGTCTAATGAAGTCGAGACCCCATTTTTCAAAAGGTTCAATAGAGAGCTAAGGGTGAAGTGGCATTTCATCAAATTGTGTAGGACAACCCATATGTTGGCACTGGTCACAATGTTGAACATAACACTTGCAATCCTTATGAAGTGTAGGCCAATAATAACCTGCAGTAAGAATCTCTTGAGTAGTCCATTGAGTAGAAAAGTATCCACCACAAGGTTCAGTATGGAAAGCATGGAGAATATCAAAGACATCCTCCTCAAGAATGCATCGATGCATGATACTATCAATACCAGTATAGAAGGGAAGACCATTGACCCAAGTGTACTGGGCACTGAGACTGACTAACTTCTGGCATTCTCGAGGAGAGAAATGAGATGGAAATTTTCATGTAACCAAATAGTTGGCAATATTAGTGTAACATGGACTCCTAGTGGAAATGGAAAAGAGGTGTTCATTAGGGAATGTATCATCAATAGGGACACGATTAGTATTTGAATTCTACACTTTGGATAAGAAATCTGCAACCACATTTTCTTGACCAAGCTTATCAAGTATAGTGACATCAAATTCTTGTAATAAAAGTAACCATCTAATGACCTGACTTGTGACTACTAGTTTATTCATCAAATACTGAATTGTAGAGTGATCAATATGGATAAATACCTTATAACTACTAATATAATGTCAAAATTTATTAATAGCATAAACAATAGCTAAAAATTCTTTTTTAGTGATAGTGTAGTTTACCTCTGTACCAGTAAAGTTCTTGCCAATGTAGTAAATGGAATAGAAAAGATTATCTTCATTCTATCCAAGAACAACTCCATGGAAGAATCAGAAGCATTTGTATGAATATAGAAAGGAAGTGCCTAGTTAGGACCTCTAAGAGCAAGAGTGGTTACCAATTTTTCTTTAATGGTTTCAAAGGCTTCCTAACACTGAGGGGTCCAGGTAAAGGAAGCATCCTTGCCTAGTAGAGCAAACAAAGGAGAGACAATTCTACTGAAGTTTTGAATAAATCTCCTATAAAATTGGCTTGTTTGTATGAAACTTCTAACATCTTTTTGGGTGATTGGTGTAGGAAGATCTTGGATTGTTTGTATCTTTTTGGGATCAATCTGTATACCTTTTGAGGAGATTAAGTGTCCTAAAAAAATGCCCTCAATGATCAACATATGACACTTTTCATGACTTAGGGATAAATTTGTGTCTATACATCGCTTAAGCATATTTTCCAAGTTGTCTCTAGCTACTTCAAAAGTGTCCCCAAGGATGGTAAAATCATCCATATAACATTTCACACAATCATTAACTAAATCAACAAATATGCTTAGCACTACACATTGAAATGTAGCGGGGGCATTACATAATCCAAAAGGAAGAACATTGTAAAAAGGTCCCCCATGGACAAGTAACGGTAGTCTTGTCTTGATCTTCCAGAGCAATGCAAATTTGATTCTATCCACTAAATCCATCCAAGAAAGAGAAAAATTGTTTCCTTGCAAGAGTATCCAAAACTTGATCAATAAAGGGTAATGGAAAATGATCCTTTTTAGTAGCCTTATTTAAAGCTTGATAATCAATAAAAATATGCCACTTACCATTTTTCTTTGGAACAACATCCAAAGGAGATACCCACCTCCTATCCAAGATAGGATAAATGAAACCAACATTCAAATTTTTTTGGAGTTCTTCTTTGACCACACCTCGTAGGGTAGGGCTAAGTTAGCATTGTGGTTGTTAGACTAGATGACTCCCTTGTTCAATATATATATGGTGAGCACAAGTGTCTGGATGAATACCTTGCATGTCTTGATATTCCCACACAAATATAGCCTGATATTCTTTAAGCACATCTATAAGATTTTTAACTTGGGTAGGTGTTAAGTGTGGATTAATGTTGAGTATTTTTCTTGGTAGGATTTCCATAGGTTCAAATGATGAGGGAGCATCAAAAATAGGCTGTGCTGGATGATCTAAAGATAATAATGTAGTATATAAACACTGATGGGGTAAAAGATGATGTAATATGAGGAAATATTGGATGGATTGAGTTTCACCTACTAAAGGAAAATTTCCAAAAGGACAATCAATAGTTGCTCGAGAAGGAAAAACCATGGTTTCCAAGGTATCATTTGACTCATACCTATTCTGAAGGAAGTTCTCTAAAAGATTCTCATCAGTTGGTTCTTCCAAGTATAGTGCTTGTTCAATGGTAAGGATAGGGGTGGGGTCTTCTAGATCACTATCTATCCATGTAGGATCCTTAGTTTCTAACAAAGGTTGGGTAGGAGGATATAAGGTTAGTTCTTTTGTCTGGTCACCATTAGAGATAACCATATTTCCCATTCGATAATTAATGTGGGCATTTTCTATTGCTAGCCAAGGTTGTCTAAGAATCAAAGGATACCCAACCAACTTAGCTTTTGGCTTGAGGATTATAAAATTAGCTGGATAATCCCAACTATCAATGGAAATAATAACATCTTCTATAACCCCTTTAGGTCTAACTAAAGGTCGGTCAGCCATTTGAAGTACCATAGGAGTAGGTTGAAGTCCCTTAGATAATTTGAGTTTGGTCTCATTAGTCATTACATTTATGGCAGTACCCAAGCCAACAAGTGTATTTGAAATAGCAATTGAACCAATATTTACCTAGATAAGAGGGCTACCAGGATCTACATATTTTGGATTAGTGACATTCCCCAACATTAACTCTACTAATTGTCCAATGACTTGGATTGTCTTTGGATCCTTCCTTTTCTATTGTTGAGTACATAATTCATGTACTATTTTATTGTATACTAGAATATCTTTGAGAGCTTGCAAGAGAGGAATTTTGATGTTAGCATTTCATAATTCATTCAAAAGATCAAATCCTACAGGTGTTGGCTCCCTAGGGTCAAGCTTGGGAATGAATCAGTCAGGAAAAGAAGGTTTTGGTTCTTTTTCTATAACTTCCTCGAGTTCATTATTGACCTTTGTAATAGTAGATCCCTTAAGAGATTTTATAGACCTAAGGTGTACTCCATCCAACTCAACTATGTTTGTGGGATATGAAGGAAAATTATCCATCTCACTGTGATAAAGTGGTTGTGGAGGCTTATTATTGGGATTTAGATTTGGTTGAGTTGGCATGGAAGTAGATTTAGGTGGTTGAGGAGGATTTGAAGGTGGATTTGTGGATGATGGAGGAGGAAGAAATTATTGAGATTGATGGTAAGGACTTATCATTGGTGGTGGAGGAAGTGATTTCTATGGAAGATAGGGTTTCATGTAAGGTTGTGGAGCTCGATAGGAGGTTTGTGGGGCATATGGACTCCATGCTTGATGCCATGGTTGTGTATTTTGAGGAAAATTTTGGGAGCACTACTAATAAGGTTGAGGTTGTTTCCAACCTCCATACCATGGACCTTGGGTAGGGAATTGCTGAGATGATCCAACAAAATGGTCATTAGAAAATCCTCTAGGTAAAAATTGATGTCGTAGAGCCATATAATAAATTGGTTCTTTGGCATATTCTATAGGAATCATCCCTTTAGGAAGAGGTTGTAGTATTGAAGTCTTACTAGCTTCCTCAAGTGATGCTACATGAGTCCAATTATAAGGGCAATCTTTTGGTCCATGCTTCTTATGACATGTTGGACAATCTACTATCAAGGCCTTTTCAACTTCTTCATGTTTCTTGCAAGAATACAATGTGTCAATTTGTTTTCCCATATGATTTAATAAGTCAATTTTAAGATCTTCATGTAAATTACTAATTTCATGCTTAGAGATACCTGATGTATTACCCATAGTGGAAAACTTACTTGAATTCCCATGAATAGATTGATGAGATTTTCATATATCAAAAATATCTTCAGGGGATATTTTAGAAATATCACCTTTTCCAATCAAATTTAAGGCACCCATGGTTTCATCATGAATCCCTCTTAAGAAAAGCATCTGGATAGTTTTTGAAGTTAAATCAAGACATCTTGAATGTTGTAAGCTAAAGGCAAAACATTCCAGGAAATCTTCAAATGACTCTTCTTCTCGTTGATTCATGCAAAAGATTTCATCCCATACTTCCTTGGTCTTACAGTACTCCTAATATTTTGATAGAAAAGCATCTTTCATTTGGTTCCATGTTCTAATGTCCCTAAGACTTATAAACCATCATAATGCAACATCTTTCAAGGTAGCTGGAAAGAGCTGTAGTTTTTGTGCATCACTTTGATAGTGATAGCTATTACAAAGGACATCAAATTCAAATAGGAACATATCAAGATCCTTAGATGTTGACCCTCTAAATATGGGAATTTCTAAATGAGGAATGTTCTTCATAGGGGCATCATCCACAAGAGGTTGAATAGGAAACTCAAATGTCATATTGTGTTGAACAATTTCATTCCTATTGTTTCTAGCATTATTTTCTTCGACATTGTCATTTTCAACATTGTCAGCCATGACTTCTTCCAAAAATTTGGTTGGCCAAGGTGTAAAATATGTTTTAAAGGGTTGTTCCTGAGCTTCTAGAGGCTTACTACACCTAATTTCATATGAGTTTGTGAACTATTTAGCAATTTCAAAAGGTGAAGTAGGAGAGGTGAATTAAGAAGATGGCTAGATTTTAACTTCACTGCTTGGTTTGATTTCAATAGTTGATGGATTTTTCTCTTTTTTTGGTTTTTGAATTTTTGAACTACCTATAGATTCCTTCTTAACAAATCTATCTTTACTATCTGTAAGCCTATTCATGCACCTAAATGATTTACTGTAGTGGAAACCAAAGGTACTATCCTAAGCAAGGTTGACAATTGCTCAAGATTTCTCAAGAGCTCACTATTCCTATCTTGACTTATTGTAGTTTCATGCCTTTAATATCTCTCCTCAACAACCATGCCAAAAATTTTGGGTAAAACTAAGGTTCAATTGAATGGCCTTTATATGGATATGGTTGAATTGAAATTACCCTAAAATTGTCATTCTAGGAATCTTAGACTTGCGAGAGATATCACAACTATTTTCTCAAGGGGTGAAAATAATAAATCAAGGGGTTTATGAATTACTATGCATCTAAGATTACTTCTACAAATGGATTTTAATCTAAAGTTTGGATTCTTATCAACACACTTCTAAACAATTAACAAGATGTCTTTATGAATGGTATTACAATTTTTTGTCCGATTAAAGGTCGGTTTGGTTTTACTTGGATTGCAACAGGAGGGTTCATGGTGGTAGGAGGTTGTTTATAACAAATTGTCTCTAATACAAAGTGCGGTAGGAAGTATGATAAGAGTAGTAGGGACTATGATTAGTGTGATAGGAAGTATGATAAACAGAAATAGGAAGTGGTTCAATAAATGAATGGAGATTTAAGTAGTAGCAGAACAATGATATATAATAAGTGAAATAGATATGAATGCTTCAACCAACTACTTCATCAAAAAATTAAATCCTTGATTAACAATAACAAGCATTGTATAGATTAACAAAAATACATGCAATGAACTTAGATAATTAAGAAATATGTATATACACACATTCAATTCAGTCTATAGAAAGATGCATAAAATCAATCAATGCTGAGTACTCACAAAATAAACTAAAGTCATCTCACCAAGTTTCCCAAGAGGGGGCTGTCCTCTGGTTCATAGGGTGAGAAATGTCTAAAACCAGCTACTACAGAAACTTCACATTCTTAATATCACAGGTTTTCAAAGATAATATAAAGAGAGTATTTTTCATTTATCATATGTTATATGTCTTGCAATTAACATTCACTTATATAGACTTAATATGTTTTAACCAAATCAATAACTTATCTGGAATGATCAATGACCTATTCCCTAATGTAGATGATGATTTTTTTTGGCTGCTAGCCATATAACTATTTACAAAACAACTTGGCCCAAAATAACATATGGCCAGAAATTGATCTATTTTAAAAATTCAAACTATTTACTCAAAATAACATAGTAGAAGTATAACTTTCAAAACTATTCCTCCAATCAAATAGCTAGCTCCACACTTATGCATCCTTAGTTTCCTTAGTTCTTGCAGTAGCATCAGTCAAAATATATCATTTTCATAAAATTAATAAATTTTTAGGAACTATTCTTCCCTCTTTAAAGAAGTACTAAATATTCTAATTTGCTATCAATAGTTTAGCACAAAGGGAATTTTATGCCAAGGAAGTGGGAAATGTATGAGGTAAAAGGTTAACAAAAATAGAGCACTATTAGGACTCATCAAACAATAGTATACAATTTAGAGATAGAAATAGGGGACAATAGTAGTACAACACATTTACTCACCAGGAGCTATACATAATTCAAATACAACAAGGAACACTCAACTTAGGGGGAGTTATAAAATTTTAAAGAGGAATGATAACTAAGTTATCAGTTGTGAAATATTTTTGATTCTTTTTGAAATTTTGTATGAGATATACATTATCTTTGTAATGCACATAAGTTAGGTTATATATGCATGACAAAGTATTTTTTCCACTCATGTCAAAGGGCGATATTTTTAATCTAAATTTTGGTTTTTAAAAGGTAGTAACCAAATACTTAAGTCATTACTTAACAAGACTATGTATGTGCCAAGTAAGTAGTGTATGATGAGCAATATACACAGTTAGTGCCAAGCACTAGTATGTGCCAAGCCACTCAAGTTCTAAGAAAGATATATATGCTGAGTGATTCATATGCCAAGTAAAATAGCGATGCCAAGTCATTTAGGTGATGAGTTACAACATTGAAGATGTAGTGAATGCTGAGCATCAAAGCTTTCAAGTGTTGGGTAAATAGTTTTAGACATAGTTGTTTGTAATGGCACACACGTCTATGTAAACTAGTTTTGGGATAACTTAAGGATTATTTTATGATTCTAGAAGATATATATGTATATTGAGAATCCCTACATAGTGCATGCAACTAATTAGATTAAGGGATGTTCTAAGTCATAAAATGGGTGAATTGCAATTGTTGACTCTTACCTAACCCTAGGTCACCTAAGTCTTCTTAAGTAAGGAAAACCCTAAAGAGTTTACATGTATGAATGAGAAGAGAAGGGAGAATACTAAGTATAGAGAGAACATTCATGGTGACTAAGGAGGTTGTGAGAGAGCTATGAATTGTAGAATTAGTCAGAGAGAACATAGCATAGTAGTTAAATGATAGAAGAGATACATTTGATCAGGAGAATAAAGTACATATCATGAAAGAGGAGATATGATATCTAGCAGAGAGGTGCTAACTAAAGGATCAAGGATGAAATATTCTAATACATTAGTAAAAATCTCTTAACTGAGTAGTCCTAACAGACTTTATTGTAAGTTGAAGTCCTCTACCCAGGCGCACTTTTAGCAGGGTGTTGAAATCCTTTAATAGGGTAAGATTTAATAGTCTTTGTAAGCCTGTAATAGGGGAGAATTTTCACAAGGTAGATCATAGTTTATGATCAAACAATTGTAACCTTCATTGGATACACTTTACAACTATAGTAGTGAAGATTTGTGGGTGTCATCCCCACCCCACTTTAAAATTCTCATTGGAGGGTTTCTAGCTAAAATAATTATTGTGTCATGTGTTATTTATTTCATGCTATGGATGAGCATGTGTAGCTAGCTATTTTAATTTACATGCAAATTGTGAGATGGACATGTGGTGAATGTCTTTATGGTTAAAGTTTTGAAGTGTTGATTCACCCTCCCCCTCTCAGAGTTTACTTTTCCATTGTTAATTCCAACAAGTAATAATGACCATGTTCTATTCTTATCAATATGTTCAATCTCTTCTTTCATTTTCTACATCCAATCGTCATCTTTTAGTGCATCCTTTACCAATCTGAACTCCATCTTTGACAGTAAACATGTAGTATCTTTCACTTGTTTCTCCTTCTTATGCTATTATTAGTTGTTCTGCTATTATTGGTTGTGTGTTATTGATACCACTACCTATTTTTTCTGTATTGGTTTTCTCTAGTTTGAAGTAGATTAACTCATTATAACCTTCTATTCTAAGAATTCATCAATCTTTACATTTACACTATCACTTTTCTTGTTTATTCTTTGTTTAAAAACTTGTAAGATTTACTGCTAAAAGTGTATCCTAAGAATATTTTTTCATCACTCTTACTATCAAAATTTTTATTTCTATTATCTTTATTAACATGCCATTTTCTTCCAAAGATTCTAAAGTAGTAGCTAACATGATTGTCCAACCATACTACATTTCATAGGGTGTCCTATTCATTCCTTTCTTGAGTTGTACCTAATTGAGTTTGTATACAATAGTACTTACAAATACTCTCCAAAATTTTTTTGCAACTCCTTTTTGACTAAACAATATCCTAGAACATTCTAAAATAGATCTCTTTCTTGATTCTATTATTCTATTGAGGTGTTCTTAATGCAATCAACTACCTCTTGATTCTATATTCTTCACAATATTCATTAAAATCATTAGAAGTAAATTCACAAATTGTAAGTAATTTGAGGTATTTAAGAGTTCTTTTAGTTTCATTTTCAACTCTTTCTTTATACATTTTGAATATACAAAAAGAATCCAATTTCACTTTTAAGTACATTACCAACATCATCCTTGAGTAGTCATCGACAAATACTATAAAGTGTAGAAACCTAAATTTGATTACATCACTTAAGTAATCTTATTTAATCATCTTCTATGACATTATTGATTAAGTATTTAATACTTAATTAATTAATCATCATCACCTAGTTAATTAATTAATTAAATTAACTATAGTCCAATTGATAAAATAAAATGACAACCAAAAGTTAAATTATCAATTAAATCCATATTCTTCTATTAAATTAAATAATTTCACTATACCTATTTAATTTAATCCCACATCCCCTTTTATTAAATAAATCATTCAATAAATCAACATCCAAACCCATAACTATTCCTAAGCCCTATCATTATCTGTGTCCAACCCCTTCACCCATGCTAACCTCGCTTAGCTTGCTAATTAACCTATCTCTTTAATGCTAATCCACTTGCATCCTAATCCTCTCCTAAGCTAAGCCTAACCCCCTTCCTAAATATGTGCACAATTTTAACCAACGGTTAAGACTTCCTAACCCAAACCAAAGTCAAACTCCTATTCCATCCCTCTTAAATTCCTATTTTAGCTTTAACAAAATTCAGTTTCTTTAATTCCAAGATTAGATTTTGAACTAAGTCTTTTAATTTTAATGATTTTATTTCATTAATTCTCAAATAATTAATTGTATTATAATAATGTTTTCCTTTCTTAAGTTTCTCCATACAATTATTTATTTAATTAATTTTCTTGGCTATCTAATTACACATGACACTGTAAAGTAGACCACATGATCAAAAGAAACTTGACAACTAGGTAAAGCATAAAGAATCAAACTCAACACTTATAGACTCAAACTCATATCACCTTTATTATTTTGAAAGGGAAAACATATATTTGTCCTTTAGCATAGGACAAAATAGGCTCGAGGTACTATGACAGGGAACACTCATCCTAACAATTTAGAGAAGTTGATGCCCGATACTATTGAGCTAACATTTTGTATGATGTTGAATGATAGGGGTCCTTTCAAATCCTTCTCTTGAAAAGATAATTGAGGATCAACTCCTAGGTTCTAGATGATCTTGTAAGCTACTAAAATCCACTCAATTGAAGATAAATATCTATGTTCACAATGAGGCCTTTGTTGGTTCAAACCAATTTTTGATAATCTATTTGATCCATTGTAGTTTGAAAAAGTAACCACAAAAAGAGATATATTTTTGGTATTTTCTTATTTTATAGTGAATGTAATTTATCGATGTGACTATATGAATTCCTATTTTAACCAAGTGTTAGAAAAGAAAATAAGAAAGATAGGGTAATGAGAGATCAAAACAAATAATTTGAAAGGGAATTTCTTAACATACATAAACTATGGTAACAACAACTCTATGAATTAAATTGTCAAAAAGATTAGGTAGGAAATCAATGAAATTAGGAGCAATGCTTCCTCAAATCCATTGATGCAATCGTCAATGGGAACTCAATAATAACTGAAAGATGTTTCACCTTTCATCAAATCACAAGGCTATGGAAAGTGTTCTCATGCAAGACAAGACACTATGCAAGAAAAATGGGTGGTCTTTTCTCCAATTTGTTATAGTAGTAGAATTCGTTAACATGAGGCAAACACCAAAACTAAAAGATTGTATAATCATAAGAACAAAATAAAACCATTAGATCCATTATTATTCATGAACATGCATTCACAAAAATAAAACACTATGGCAAGAATAACTACACTTAGAATGAGAGCACCAATAGCATATATTATTGCATCAAAATAATGGCTTGTAGTACATATTAGATCCATGTATTTATAAGAAATCATCTCCTCCCTTTGTGTTAGGAGTGAGAGATCTTAAAAAGAAAATTCATGCTAAAAACTAATAAAACAAATCTAATTATATACAAACTAACTCTCTAAATGGTGCTAAGTAGGTCTCCACCCTTGTTTATATTCATTAATGGGAGCATGAGCCTTTACATGACTTAAATAATAAAATAATGAGAAGATAAGAAGATAGAAGCTATGCGATGATTTATGAGTCTTTGGGAGCTCTAAAAATGGAAGCTTGGCTTTCTCTAGGAATTTTTGGGAGTTGAACTACCATCAAAATGTGTCTCTGGTGCATGGAATGTTCTAAAATAGCAACTAGTAGTTAACTGTCAACACACTACTTCTTTAAAAACTATCAGTGCTTCTTAAAGAAAAGCACACATGCGCACCTACACACCTTGGTGATAGGACCAAAAATCCAAAAATTCTTCTAAGTGCCAATTTTCCAAAGTGAAATTTTTTCTAACTCCACAATTTTCTAGAGTTATAATTTTTTCTAATGTCACAATTTTCTAGAGTTAAATTCTACCTTCACAATTTCTAGAGTTAAAATTTTTCTAACTCCACAATTTCCTAGAGTTAGAATATTTTCTAACTCCACAATTTTCTAGAGTTAGAATTTTTATAACTCCATAATTTCCCAGAGTGAGAATTTTTCTAACTCCACAATTTTCTAGAGTTGAATTTTTTCTAACTTCAAATTTTCCAAAGTTAGAATTTTTTATAACTTCATAATTCTTCAGAGTGAGAATTTTTGCTAACTCCACAATTTTCTAGAGTTAGAATTTTTTTAACTTCACAATTTTTCAATTTACATCATCTAGGTCTTATTGACCTTAAACCAAAATGATGTGTGGATGTTTCCCTTTGAAATTTTGGATGACATAGGTGATTTTTTTAGGAGCTAATAAGTCTAAAGATTCATATTTTTCCTTCACTTTCTAGTGGAAATCATGAAGTGTGACTTCCTAAGAATTGTTTGGAACTTGAAAGTCATGGGTTTGAGTGTGATCTTAGTTGTTGCAGAAGACAAGGAAGCCATGAAAATCTTAGGGACCTCAAAAGGCCTCTAGATTTTTTAGATATGCACACCTACACATCTATAGAGATAATTCATTCACCAAATCTTCAAATTGTAGAGCTGCACATCTGCACACCTGTGCACCTTTAGGAAATTGTGCAAGGTGCTCAATTCACCAAAAAATCAAAGTTCCTAGTTTTGAAAATGACTTCTGAGTTTTTCTCAAATGGGGTTTTAGATCACTCTTGTGTACTTATTTGATCTTTTTTATTATTTAGGCCTATTTGTGCACCTTGCATGCCTATGTACTTTACTCTTCAAAAATTATAAAATTGCATATCCATGCACCTTCACACATGCTCACCTTCTAGAATTCTTCAACTTATGCATATCTCAAAATTACAATGTACACCTATGCACCTTCTAGAGATAATTCATTCACCAAATCTTCAAATTTTGCAATGCACCTTCAGGGAATTGTGCAAGGTGCTCAAATCATAAAAAGTTCAAAGTTCTTAGTTTTGAAAATAGTTTCTTGGTTTTTTTCAAACAAGGTTTGGGAACACTTTAGTGTACTTATTTTGACTTTTTTGATGATTTATACCCTCTTTGTAGCCCAAAATTGTCATAGACTTGAATTCCTACTTCTTCTATCTAAAATCCCAAGGCACCTACTTTGAAAATGAACATACAATACCATGGTAATTGTTTTTGTTATATGGATGATAAAGACATCTTGATGACCTATAGAAAAGATAAACATTAATATAATAGTGTTAGGGGTTAAAAAATGACACTAACTGACCAAACTCCTAAACCCAAACTACAAAGTTTTCACTCCTTGGGCCACTTTGGAAGATACCCTATTTTGACAAATGAGCTTCTGTGAGCAAAAAAAGGGGGTCCCCATTTTTGAAGTTGAAAATAGGGGATATTTTTTGCAACTAAAACAAATATTCCTAAAAAAAGGAAGAAATAACAAAGATATTTTTTTATCAGCAAGCAATTTTAAAACCTATATCAAGTTTGTAACTTGATACTAGATGTCACTAGTGGATTTTGAGAAGTTTAAACAAGAAGCTCAAACTTCATAATTTTCATGCTCAATGTGTGTTCACTATCTTAATTCCCTTGATGCTCCTAAGTGTGAACCATCATGATAGTGCAACAACATAAAAATAATCTTTTGTTGACTAATGAGAGTTTGAGAAATCCCCATCAAAAAATTTTCAATCACTATATGACCAGATGTGAGAAACCATTTATAGGGCTCTTAATGAGTCATGAATTACTTGTCTTTTATATTTATAGTGATCCATTCATAGACTTCATGGAGCTCACACATTTCCAATTGATTCTTCCTTAAAATTTTTGTTCGTTTGAAGTGAGCCAATAATAATATTGTGCTAGCTCCCATTGATCACCTTATTTTTGTTCATACGAAGTTCTAGAATCCTATTTGATGGCACCATTTTTTAATTTTTAATTTTCTCTTGACAATGATTAGACTGTTTGTTCAAGATGTTGGTGTTCCTTTCTTATGGACCTTTTCCAATCTAATGACTCGTGCATTCCTCTTTTAACAAACTTTTAGAAACTACATTCCAACAAGTGATTTTGATAAGCTCCTAGGGTAATCCTCTATTCAAACCAAAAAATTTTGGACTATCCCTTAGCCATTGTCCACTTGAGTTGAAAGTAACCTAGATGACTAATTCTTTAAATTTATAAAGTGTTGAGAGTGATCAATCTAGAATCTAGTTTTAAGGTCCAAAGTCCTCTTTACTCACAATAAACATCTGTATTTATTCCATACATGAAATTTTTTTATCCAAATACTTTGAAAAGAAAACACCTCTTCTAGAAATTGAGACCAATTGGAATGGACCGACCGCACGTTGAGAACAACCCCAAAAAAACATAGTAACTCCCTTACTCAAAGACTAAAAGAAGAAAATGAAGCAAAAATATGAAAAAAACCAAACAAAATAGACTTGACACAAAGAAAAATAACACCTAACTAAAAAGACTAAAAAAATGAAAAACTCATATATAAAAAATCCTAAATAATAAGATTGTGGGGGTGGTTGTTAGTAGATTTCTAATTATGTGCAATAGTAATTGTTGAAATTTTTATCACCATTTATTCCATCATAGATAACTGATCTAAGATATCTTTCATGGAATAGGTTCTAAATTTTTTAGCCACAATTTTAGGCACCCTTATGCACACAAAAATATAGTGTAGTTTTGGGTGCACAAAACTAAATAATGCACTTTTGTGTGTCATAGGAGCCATATCAAATGTGTCTTCTATTGAATGAACACATTTTTTCTCATTTGACATTTGCAGGTTAAAAATTTGAGGTACAATTTCATTCCCACTTAGGCTTGCTAGGTAGTTTTGTAGAACAAGCGAGAAAATTTCCATATTGCTATAGGCTATAGAGACCTTGGTTATTGCTATGCATAGAAGGCAGAAAGTGGATATAACAATGGGTGACGTTGAGGCTTATTGCTACAGGGTATAGCAATCTACAACATTAGTCAAGTTTTATGTCTTTGACATCTTCTCTTACAGGTGAAGTTAACCCAAGGTCAAGGTGGCAAGGTTTTGAATCGTTTGTTCACACCATCACACATGGTTAAGAGTACCCTAGGGTTGAGCTAGTGAAGCTAAAAAACCCATTGTTTTCACTTTCATAGGGTTAGTTTTAGAGTTAATGATTTAGGTTGCATGGGCATGAGGAAAATTAGTTAAGTGGTTATCACCATTTTGTAGTTGTTAGAGAAAAGAAACATGAACCAGCCATGATGGTATGATTGACAGCTAAAATATGTTTTTGCAGCCTCGCAAGTCACCATTATTAATGGAGAAATGAAGTTGCAAAATTGTGATGTCATACAATAGTTAGCTTCAAGTAGTTATCACAATGTCACAAGCTAAAAACCATTAAGGGTATATAGGGTTGCAAAGGGGTGATAAGTGAAAAGAAGTCATTTGATTGGGTAGAACAATATCCTAGTAACACAAGGATTGGACATCCCTAAACAATGATTCATTACTGAAATTCACCATGTTTCTAGTTAGATTATCATGTTAAACTCATTTATTGTATCAATCTAGGAACATAAACTTAAGATAGTGACTGCAAAGTTTATGCTTTAGTTCTTCTCATTAGTTGTCACTACTAAGGTAAAAGTAGTTGCTATAGGAAACTTATACTAGAAATTGAACTTACAGATTAAATAAACAATGCTCTGGAAATAAACCTATGCTGCAGGATACAGTCAATGGTTCTACTACCAGTGACTATAGGAACAATAGTACTTAACAAGTCAAAATAAACTTAATTGAATTCTACTTAAGCATGAAAAAAGGATTCACCTTCCACATGGACCCCCAAGAAAGTATGAATGAACTATATCTTAGAGATTGAAGCAAAGAACTATCATATACATCCCAATTTTTGACCTAGTTTGAAATATAGCCATTGAGGTTGACACGAAGTCAATTGAAAATTTAATTTGATATAATCTGGATGTTACATATGTTATTAGAGTGCTAGGTTCAACACTAAAAGCTTGGGTCCAACACTATTTTGAAAAACTAAAAATGTAAATGTTGAAAAAGATTTATTTTTGCATATACAATTATTGCAAATCAAAACTAGAAAAACACAATGGAAAATAATTCAAAATAGCTGGGAAGGCTAAAATGATAACAAGTGAAAAAATGTATAAAAAATTAAAAAAGATAAAAAGGATTGTTAAGTTGAGTGGTGGAGATTGGGTTTGACAACCCAAATTTTGAAATCCTTGGCCAGGGTGGAATTAGGTAGATTTTTTGAAACAATTGATCTTGTTGATTGTCCAGACGCTTAAGTTATCTTGTCAAATAACTATTGAGGACTTCAACCCACCATATTACTCAGTGGTAGGACCAAAATGTTAGATATTCCTTATCCCTAGTGGGAGGGCCATTCTTTGTTGGGAATGATAAGATTAAAAAGGGTCCCAATGCCTAGACTTGCACAATCCAAACATAGTTTAAAATCTTGTTAAAATGTTCATGATTGGGTTTGTTGACCCAAATTAATGACATAAATAAATTGTTATTTGAACTAAATGAAAACAAAACTGTGAACCACGATCCTTTTTGATGTTGGTTAAATGAAAAAAACATTATGTGCTCTAGTAAGGAGTTGGAACTATCAATGCTTGTTTACAGATGTAAACTTTTGATGAAATGGGCATGGAAGCCTGAATTCTAGAAATACAAAAGATGAATGATGATAATACTCATGAGAATCTTATGAATTGTTTCAGATACTTATGATCTGGATTTGATGATCTTGCATAGTATATCATGTTTTTACTCTTAAGCACATTGTTATACATGTATAATATGCATGTGATGTTAACTTTACTTATTCGTCTGTTGTATATTGTTTTGGAGATATTCTATCATGAAATAATTATTCTAATGAAGTATTGGGCTTGAAGGCCAAGGTTACAATGAAAAAAAAGGGATTCACTAACCTATTACAAGTAATCTGTAAGTTTGTGAGGATGATCTATTCATTAATGAGGGCCATATGCCATATGGTATGCATGAGTGATTCAAATTATGATCAAGTTATGATCTAGACATGCTGGTTAAAGAATTTCAATTTTGAATGCTTATCCTACTTTCAGTCATTGAACCCTAAAAATTTTCTTAAATAAAGATATCAAAAATAAAATTGAACTAATGGTATGGTGAGTGCCTGCATGAGTATGATAGGAACATGAAATAGAATCAACTCAAGAAATGTTAGGAAAATCACAAGTAAGGTAGAGAGAACTCAAGTGAGTACATGATAAATTTTGTATTACCATGCAAGTATCTTGAGTTTTGATTATCATTTTCATTCTGATCCAATTGAGAAAAGAAATGATATCACAATCTTATATATATCTTGTATGTGGAATATTCTTTTAGTGTCTAAACTGTAGAGGTCATCGAGGATGATGAATCACAAGGGGAATGGTACATTACATTTCAATTTTAAAGTACTCCTTTATATTGTTCGTTTCAATTTCCAATTTATTGAGGACAATGAACCTCAATGGGAATGGTATGTTACATCCCAATTTTTGACCTACCTTGAAATATAGCTGTTGAGGTTCGCATGAAGTCAATTGATAGTTTAATTTGATATAATTTGGATGTTACAATATATTTATTCAATTAAACATGGACACAATATAAAATTCTAAGACGCTTACTCTATTTCTTGATTATAACATAAATATCTCAAAACAAAACATCAACCTTTTTTGGAAACAAAAGTTCCAACTTATTTAAAGGAAACTAGGAAAAATAGAATGCCTACAAACTAGGTCTTCCATTACATAGCATAACAAATTTTAGCTTCAAGAGTGACAAAATTATTTATGCAAGAAGATAAACCACATTCAATGATTTAGAAATATAGGAATGCTTGGAAACTAAACTATTTTGAATGAAATTAGAAAGCCCAAAGAGATGGAAGGAGTGGAGCTATAAATGAACTCTGAAATAGTTGGCTACCTTGAAAGAACTAGTCATCCTTTACTCTATGCTCCTCATTGACTTATTCACCCTACAAAAGGTTAACACAACAAAATCCAAAACAAAAATCCAAGGCATAGATCAAAATAAGTTTTTTCTATTTAAATGTGGCCTTGTCACACAACTACAAGAGGCCTACCCATTAAAGCTTAGAGAAGAAATATACCAAATTTTCCATGACATTCATTAATCTAGATATATATTCAGCATTATCTTCAAGTTTCATAAGCATCAAATATACATATAGTTAAAACTTATAAACACAAAAGACTATATCATGTTCATGAAAAACCATAAAAACCATAAGATATTCAAGTCTATATTCAAAAAACATAAACAAAACATCCCAAAAAATTGACTCATCGTTCCCCCCAACTTAGCCATTTGCTAGTTTCACAATAAATAAATTCTTTAACTTGGCTGTCATCCTATAGTAAATAGCTACATTTTACCCAGATCCTACCTCTACAAAGCTCTAGTAGAACCCTTTTGTTTTCATGTGATTCTTCCACCTATCCTCTTCCTCCTACATAGTAAAACCATCCAGTCTATCTAAATTTGCAAGTAATGGAGATAATAATAGTGGAGGTTGAAAGGTTGATGGAATCCAATTTCTCTCTCTCTCTCTCTCTCTCTCTCTCTCTCTCTCTCTCTCTCTCTCTCTCTTCCCAAATAAATGTACCAAGGAGCACATTGGGTTTCCATAGCAAAATTGAGAGGTGAGTGTAGCTCGCTCTTTCTCATTTCCTCAGATAAATTGTTCCAGTACCGATGTATGACATTTCTAGCCTTAGATAGTTTAGTATTCACCATTTGTTAATACGCATTAAATATTTCCTACCCCATTGGATAGATGATCTTACTAACTGATTTAGAGGGAGCTATCTTTAACTAGCTATAATAGAGATTTTGAGGATCCTTGGCTTTAGGTCTTAGGAACAAGGGAATATATGATTCCAAATTTCTATACACTCCAGCTTTAGTGTTCCAACTAATTTCATTTTGTATCTAGGACATGAAGTCTCTAAGTTGAATACCCTAGACATAAAGTAAGGGATTCCAAACTTGGTCATCTGGAAGTACAAGATCATGGAGATAAAGTTCACATAGCAAATTTTTGATGGCTGCAGGAGAATTATGGAAAGCTCAAAAAAGCCAGGTAGGCTCTTATAATGAGGGAGTCCTATCCTACATAATGCATGTCATTTGATAGTTCAACAACTATTCTTTAAGAATAAAAGCATAGATAGGTGATGGGGATCTATAGCCCATTAAGTCATGGATTAAGGATGTAATTTTTTCAAGCTTTACACTTAACGGTTCTACATTTTCCTCCTGAACAAGTGTTTCTTGATAGTGACTATCCATGATTTTAGTCAGTTCTTTCTTTTTCTATTTCCACTCTTCCCTCTTAGAATTCAATTTCTTAACCAACATGAAAATAACATCAAACAAAGAGGTTGGCCTAGACTAAGTTGCAATCAAATTATGGTAAGAATTATCTACTACTTGAGGATCAAATGACTTACCCTTGTTAGCACTTATCTTTTTAAATAATCCATCCAAATAATCATGGCTTTCTAAGGATTAGAGTACAATAGAGCCACTAAAGCTAATGTTTCTAATTCTTTGTTTAAAATTTGTTCAACCACCCTATTGACAAAGCCCATATCGACAAACTACCTTTTATAGAGTTTAGGCATAACCCTCATACTAAATTGAGTTCAAACTCTAACCTAGTGGAGTTCAAGTTGCATAAGAGAAATAAATAAGAATCAAAAGGTAGATCTGATCAGACGCATGTCTCTATGCAAAAAAATTGATCTTGCATGCAAATCAAGCCCTTTAGAGATAGAAATAGAGGTCATAACTACTCTAGTAGTTAGATGGATAACCATGGTAGTGGTAGGGGAAAAACTACATTTACTAGGCATGGAGAACAACAAAAGGTGGTTGTAGATGATCAAAAGGACTTATTTTCCATCAAAGAGCTAGTTTGGTTCCATATTCACAACCATACCAAGTTAGCCATGCCATCAAATCAACCAAATTCAAACATATCACCCACCACATGGTCCTATATCCTTTAAACATTATTCCATATCACATAGCTTTATATCTAGTATGTTAAACTATGACTACTCCTATTCGTGACTTCACAACTCATTTTCTTCATTGACTATTTGGCCTTGCAAAACTATGATACCTTCATTTATGCCTTATCTCTTCTTCATAGCTATCTATCATTTTAGTTTACTAACTGTTGCAACCCTATGAACATCATAAAATTGACTCCTTTGCACCCTCATAACTACTAGGACTTAACATTTCTTTAACCGTGTGATGTTGCAGTGCCTTTATCTTTAGCCTTGTCACCTCCTCACAACCACTAGATTTAAATCTTTCCTGTCTCCCTTTAAAAAAGATTTCATGAGTTAGGGTTAGGTATGAATCTACAATTGAGATTCATCCAACTTTCTACTCAATTCCTTCTATTTTTCTCATTGGTTGCATGTTGATTGCATAGGGAATCCAAATAGATTCGATCTTATCTTCAAAGCGTCAAGATGTGTCTATATGTTGGCTCAAAAATGGTTCACATAGTTGTTTGTGCCATTAAAAACAACTAGGTCAATTATGTGTTACTTGACACTTGTTTAATACTGATGCTCTACACATACTTTAATTTTGTCTAGCTTAGCACTTGAACATGCTCGACATCTATTGTTCACTTAGAACATGAGTGACTTGACACTCATTACAACTCAACATCTATATTATACTCGGCATGATCTTATAAAATTTCTTAAGTGTGTTGACACTCAATTGTCAAAACCAATTTGATATCAACAATCTCCCCCTTTGACATGAGTGGCAAAAACACTCAACTGTGCATGGTGAATCTAGTCTCCTTGAGTATAATATACATTCTATTTAGAATATATGCAAAACATCAAAATTTGTTCAAAATTTTGTAAAGAACTATTTGCCTCAATACTTTATAACCCCCCCTGAGTTAATGTGCCTTTTCTGTATCCAAAATCTCTCTAAGTAGATTGATTTGCCTTTGATGATACTCCTTTTCTTTATTCTGTATTTTGAATTCTAATACTCTTTATCTAATGTGTCTTGTTATGCCCTGTTTCCCACAATTTTCTCTCCCCCTTTCTTTTGTATGTTTGTTTTGTAACTCCCCCTTTCACATGTCTCCCCTTGCAAATTAAGTCTCCTTCTAGTCTTTTGATTTATGTCCCCCTTGTTACAATTTCTCCCCCTTTTTGACACTTATTCTTAGAGTAAATAATCATTATTTACTCTTTTACTTAATTTTACTTAGGTTAATGGATTTATTTATTAATTGTAGACTAGGAGTTGTTGACAACCCATGAGTTTGTTCCTATCTAAGTAATACTTATCCTTTCACCTTGATTGAGGATATCCCACCTTTTGTGGATGTATGCTTAGTTGTCATTCTTATCTCCTAGTACTTTCTAGTACTTTCTAATCTTGTTCTACAAGCTTCCTAGAGGCCTTTATAAATAGGCTCTCCCTTTGCATTTTTGTACAATAATTTCATTTTTCTCATTGTTGCAATATAATTTCTCTTTTTTGGTTCAAGCTCTTGTTCCTTCCTTCAATTTCTCTTCAGTAGGTTATTTTCATGCATGTAATTTTGGTGCACTATGAAGTTGGCTTTCATCAACTTCTACATGGTATCAGAGCCTCCTTGTTGCTTCTTGGTTGAAGGATTTTTGAAGCCGCAATTCAAAGACACAAACCCTAGTTTGTTTATGATTTTTTTCTTCAATAGGGAGGAAGATAAAATTTTCAAAGCACTTTGGGCCTAAATGGACATTGCCATTAAGTTCAAAAGGTTGGTTAAAATAAAAATTCAAATAAAACTTTTCAATTTTGGTTTTTGTGGCATCTGGAGAATTTTTTAGCCCCTCACAGGCCAGGCATATAGACTGTACAAAATTTTTGTACAAAAAATATAAAAATTTAAACATGGTAGTAGCACCACCATGTTGCCACTGCACCACCATAGGGCCACCGCTAAGCCACCAGTGTACATCACGGGCACTGCCATAGCTAGCCATGCCACTACAGTGACACTAGTGGACAACCAATAGTGCCACTAGGTTTTCCTCCCAAGAACCACCACCACCAATATTGCCGCTGCCTACAAACCCCACATGCTAATGTCACTTTGTGATAACATTACATCCACAATCCAGCCAGTGATTTCATTTCTTGGCATTTGCATCAGTATTTTGTGGCCATACATTAGCATTTTCTATCATAATGTCAAGCTGATATCATTACCTTGTCTCACCTATTAACATTATATTTTGGCTTGATGACATAATTTTTTGACTATTGATATTAGCAAATCGGTGGCCAAATTTTTTCCCTAGTGATGTCCAATTGATAGTCATACAAGCATCAAATTTTTTCTAGTGACTGTATTTTTTCAGTGAGCTAGTCTTTTTGAGTAGTAGTTGGTTTTTTGGCTATAACTTGAGCATATAGAGGTCTTTTTCTGATCCAAAAGAAGTGCTAGAAAGCTGACTCAGAGATGGAGATAGTGATGCTAGTTTGATCACATTTTGAGCTTATTTGAGCTCCCATTTTTAGTGTTGAAATAGAGGCTTCTATTTTCTTCTTCTCTACATCTAGAATCCAAGTTCTTTTCTCAATTTTTATGCTTTCTATAGTTGTTTTCTTTGGTATTTGTGGGATACCATTATTAGTTGTGGGGGACATTTTGTTCTATAATTTAATTTAGAAAAAACCCTTCTACTTCCATCTTCTCTCAATGTTGGATCCTTCTATGACTTGGGTCATGCAACACAACTATCACACCTAGAAAGCACAAATGACTAGACTTCTCATGTCACTAGGTCTATGGTCATGTCTAGATGAGAACCAACCTATTCTATAGTGCCCTTTTGAGGTTCTTTAGCACAAAAATAAAATGGATGAGGCTATGAGATTGATTGCGTTAAACATTTGAGATAGTCTACTATTTTACTTGGATGGTTTGACCACTCCATGGGCTAATTGGACCAAATTTTAGACTTTGTTTGGCATAGTAAATGAGTTCCAGGAACTTCAACTTGATGTAGAGTTGACTTCATTGTCACCAGAAAACTTTCCCACCATTGAAGACTTCTTGCTGCAATTCAAATCTCTGCATGCAATTTTGTAGGGATGTGGGAAAACAAAATAGATAATGAGTGTATCTTTTTGATACTCTTAAAGTTGCGAGGAAAATATCATATCTTCTCTTCTACTTTCTACTCCAATATAGATGCCTCAAGTAATAGACATCGAATGCCTTCTTTTGAGAAATTTTGCGATCAGTTGACATGGGAACAGTCCAAGATCACTCAATTGGATTCACTTACAGGTTCATAGTCACAGGCATTGCTTGCCAAGGATACATAGAAGCAGAAGCTAAAGAAAATATTTGATTCCTCTTCTCAACACTCTACTAGTTCATCATCTTCTAAGAAGAAGGATAAAAAGAAGATTGAGACTCCCACCTATTCTTATTGTTAGAAGAGATCTCATGATGAGTCACATTGTTTTCAAAAGAGATTTGATGGCTACGAGAAATAGATTGCCAATTTGCAAGCTCTCCTTCAGAAGAGCACTATTTCCTATCCATCCTCTTCTACCTCATAAGGGTACTATTTTTAGGCTTCTTCCACCTCTTCAACATCTACACTAGATCTTAGAAAGGATCATGCATTATAGGCTTCCATTGCATCTCCTTCACAGGTTCCTTGGATACTTGGATTCAGGTGCTTCTCACCATATGACGTCTTCTCAAGGTGTCTTCTCCACTATTGAGGCTTCTCCGATTCATCATATTCTCATGGGGAATGATACTACCCTACCAATCTACAAGAAAGGTTCAGTTCACATTTAGAATGGTATATCAATGATGTATTGTATATTCCATCTCTGTCTCAAACTTTCTCTCAATTTCTTAGATTACATGCAGTGAATCAAGAAAGATAGTTGAGTCCACTATTGATTTAGTCTTCCTTCAGGATGATGTAATAGGAAATCTTATTCCTATAGGGTATTTGATCCTTCCACTCATATCCACACCTTCTCACACTTTGGTCCACCATCTCCATTGTTAGAACACACTACTTCTCTTTTACAGAAGCATCATGTGGTGCAGTCAAGATACTTGAACCTTTGTATTGTTCCTAAGATCCCTACTTTGACTACCACACCACATCTCATTGAGGTCTTTTCTCTTTAGCAGGATTCTTCTTTTTCTCTACATGATCCTCTAGGTCCATTCATCAAGCCTTTAGGTGCACTTGTTGTGGATCCTATAGTGGACATTCATGACCATGTCATGACACCTGCCTTGGGGATTCCCTTTTAGGATCCTCATATTTTCTCCTTTAAGCATCAGCTAGGCCTTCTAGTTTTCCCTCTCATTCAAGGGTTCCCTTGTTTACTCTGCATTGGAGTTTTATTTCTTCGATTCTTTCTCCAAGGGCTCCATTATTTTGGGGGGGCTTTGGTGTCTTTTCTATCTCTCATGGGGGATCTAGTTATACTTATGGTTTTGAAAGAGTCTCTTGAGCCATTTTCGGTGGAAATTATCCTTGGGGGGTCTTGTTGAGGCCTTCCTTGTTTTTTTTTTCAGCATGTTTGTTCTTACCTCTTTTTGGGGGAGGGTTTTTCCCATGAGGTTTTCTCTCTTTCCCCATTTTTAGAGGTTGCATTTCTTTGCATTGTACATGGGTACCTAACATGGCCTTGTTTTTGGGACCCATTTTGCATTTCATCTTAGCTATTGTGAGCTTAAGTACATTCCCCTAAATAGAGTAAATAATTATTATTTACTCTTTTACTTCAGTTAACTTAGGTTAATGCATTTATTTATTATTTGTAGACTAGGAGTTATTGACAACATAAGAGTTTGTTCCTATCTAAGTCATACTTATCCTCTCACCTTGATCAAGGATATCCCACCTTTTGTGAACATATGGCTAGTTGTCATTCCTATCTCCTAGTACTTTCTAGCACTTTCTAAGCTTGTTCTACAAGCTTCCTAGAGGCCTTTATAAATAGGCTCTCGCTTTGTATTTTTGTACAACAATTTCATTTTTCTCATTGTTGCAATATACATTCTCTTTTTTGCTTGAAGCTCTTGTTCCTTCCTTTTTTGGTTTCTCTTCAACAAGTTATTAGCATGTAGGTGATCTTGGTTTACTGTGAAGTTGGCTTTCATCAACTTCTACACTTATGTCAAAGGGTCTATACATTGACTGAGTATTTTTCTAAGAAGGTCTTGTTTACTTCTATTTCAATTTTTAGAGTGGCATCCCAGTTGTCTATGGAAACATCTAAGAACTTGATTTGGATTATTGTCTTAGATGCAAGGTGAACTAAGCCATCTAGTGTTGAAAGATTAGGTTTTTTCTGCAATACATTTTTTGCATAGGCTAGTTCTTTCTATAATATCTCCATGTGAGGGGTTAGGGTGGCTTGTATTTGAAATTTTTTGGCTTTAGTATTAACCTATTCTTCTATTAATATAGCTAGTTCCTTTTGTGTTTGAAGCATTGTATGAAGGTGCTTCTCACTTTGAGCTAGATCTTTTGAAAATTGTATGCCTGATACTTCTAGATTTCTTTCCAAGCTCATTATTCTTTGGCTAGTTTCTTGTTGAAGATTGAAGGATCACACATTTTGTGTAAAGTGAGAATATATTCTCAAGTACCTTCTTCACTTTTTCTATCTTAATAGCCAACTCTACTTGTGATAGTGCTATCCCACTAGATATTTTCTCATTCACCTTTCCTTAAAATTTTTTATTAGACCATTCCATGAGTTTTACATTTGTCTCTTGGTCTTCATTGGTCACCTGTTCAACAATTTTTGATAGTTTTTCCATTATTGGCTTGGTTTCATTAGGTCCCTGTAAGCTAAATACATCTAAAAAGATGTCTTTTATCTCAATTAGTGCTTGCCTTTTCTTGTACTCTTTTCTGAGTATCTCTTGGTTTTTTTTTCTTTCCAATGCCTCCTACATTTCATTGATCTAGTTTATGTTCATGATTGCATAGTCATACTTTGGAATGAATATTTCTTCATCTAATGTAGGGTATCCATAGTGAAGTACCCTTGCAACCTTTGTGGAGCTCAAGCCTGGTGCTAAAATTTGGAGTGGTATTGCTTCGGTGCTTGGCTTCTAAGGCATTCTTGTAGGAGTCCCAGTAGTTGGTCGATTTACCAAAGTTTGAATTTCTTCTTGCTCCTTTTCCTTTGGAATCTCCTTCTCCTTTGTTCTTTCTTGATCAATCACTATTATTTATGGTGGATCTTGTGTTTATGCAGTAGGAATAGATACTTCTGCCTATCTTGTTTATTCCTTTGCTGGCTCCTTGGTAGTTTTAGCAACTTTAACTATGGAATCAACCTTAGTTGATGAATCTTTTGATGCTTGCTCTTGAGGTTTTCTACTTGTAGTTGTAGGGATGGCAGGGGATGTTTCTTGTGTGGCTACCTTGCCCCTAGTTAGGTTAGCTACTGCTTTTTGCAACTCATCTACATTGACCAATATTGGGTTGTCACACAACTTTGTTTGTAAAGTTGATTGGTCAAGGATCTTCTTTAGATCCTCTGTAGTGAGTGGGTTGATGTTTTGAACTATGCTCTTAGAAACATCCTTCACTTTGATTGTTTTTGTAGGCGTATTTCTATCATGTGGAGTGCTTGGTGGTGACAATTGTGTGCCTTGCACACTCTGATCTCTTTGCTACTTCTTAGTAGTTGCTATATTATCTTCTTTTTGTCTTCCCTCCTCCATTATGTCATCTGCCTTTTCCTTCTCACCTTCTCCTTCCTTATCATTGCCTTCCTCTTCTCCATTATTTCTTCCATCAAAGGGATCTTCTTCTCCTTCCTTAATAGTTGTTAGGCCATATATTAGCTTCTACATTTGAGTGGACTTCTTGACAACATCTTCAATATTATTTTGAAGAATTCCAAAGGCTCTGTATTTAGGTGCAAATTTTCTACCATGATTTTTGTTTGCCTTTGTTATTTGGCCTTTAGAAAAATCTAGCATCACTTGTGCCAATGTAGACTCCCTTATTTCCTTTTCCATGTTTAGGCAATAATGCCATTTATTCTCAATAATAGAATATAAATCCTTAGGCATAGTAGTGTCAAATTCAAGTGGGGTATTCTTGAATTTTTTCATCATGGCATACACTGACTCCTCAATTTTATTCTAATCTTCCCTACTTAATTTATTCAAATCAATATTTTTTGATCTAGTCAAGTCTGCATTATCCCTAATATTTTCATGAATGTTATCAATATTGGACTTGGGAGCATGACTTACCACTCTGAATTGGCTGCCATCATTTTATTTGGTCCTTTCTTCATTAGATTCAAGTGGTGTAACATATTTCCTCCTCATCTTCTTTTGTATTGGACCTAGTTTCTTAGTAACCTTCTTCTTCTCTTTTGTTTGCTATTTTTTCTTTTAGGTGGTAGCCCTTGTAGTTGCTCTTGTGGTTTGTGCATTAGGCTTAGTAGGGCTTGGCTTTGCAACCTTTTTGGCCTTAGACTAAGCTGTAGGCTATTTCTGAGATTTTTTCTTCTTAGGCTCAGGTTTAGCTAGTTCTTCCTTGTCTTGTTCTTCTTTGGTACCTTCTTCTTCTTCAACATATTCTCCCATGCCTTGTGTCAAGGCAAGTGGCTCCTAGCCCTATTCTCCTTCTTCATCATCTTCTTCATCTTCTTCACCTTCTCCAAATTTGGTTTTAAGCTTCTTAACCAATTTATCCTTTTTCTTTAGAGTTGATCAGCCAGTTTTCAACTTTATTTCCACCTTAGACTTCACAACATCATAAGTACCAAAAGGTTTTTCTTAGCTTTGCTAATTTCTTCTACCAACAATATTGTGATGGCTACTGATGCATCATCAACATTTATCTCATATCCTAATGGCCTTAGCCATCTAACTCTTGGTATTGCTGATTGGACATAAGTGTAGTCAATATCTAATAGGAAGAAAATGTAATTGTAATACCTTTCCACTAAGGAAACTGGGATTCTCTACCTTTGTTTCATGGTTTTCTTGAAATCCTCAAAATAACTACTCATTAAAGACTCAAAATTATCTCCCATTTGCTCAATGTACTCATTAATTTGTACTGCCATAAACCTATTTATCTTCCAACCTACCTTACCAAAATAAGGAAACTAATTCTAAATATAGAAAAATATACATATCAAAATTGAACCAAATTTTCATTGAGCACCTTTTGTTCTCCTTATTGCTCCTAGGTTCTCCATGATTTGTTGCAACTATAGCTTAGCTAGATCATAGTTGTGATCTTTATTTACAATTTTGTACCCTACATTGACTATAATGCATGGTACATTATTTAGTTAGCTTGACTAATAAAATTTTGGGATATGAACCTCATAGAAAATTTGAAAAGTGGATCTTTGATGGTATCAATGGTCATGCCCCTTTTGTTCCACTTAGCCCTTGTTTTCTTCTAAATTGCTTCTTTTGAGTCACTTCTTAGGGTTTTGGTCTATTCTAGGGTTGGAAACCCTATAACCTTATGCACAATCCTTTTTGAGAATTTGATGAGTCCTCCTTCTAACCATAAACATGCATCATAGATTTTTCTTAAAACAATTCTTATCCATTTAGTCTTAAAGATGGTGGGGAAATCTAGGGCATAGGTTAAGCCCTTTCTTTCAATAATGTTAAATTCTTATTTTAACACTCCATTCCTACATAGTTTGTCATATGCTCATCAAATTCTCATATCTCCTATTGCTCTAACCTTGTAGTTATAACACATTTTGACATCTTGTACCATTAGAAATTTTTGTGGAATAAAGGATTGCACGCCAACAGGGTCATTCTTGTGTGTGACTTCAGGTATTGGACTAAAATCTAGTTGCTTGGATTCATTACTAACCAATTGAACTTCAAAGGGTTCCTTGTCCTTGGGATTCCTAGAGCTAGAGGCCATTTTTGCAAGCTAGGGTTTCAAAATATAAAATTGTATAACTGCGTAGCTTGATTCATGAGAAATATCTTTAAATTGATGAAATGATGTTTAATTTCTACTATAATTTGTGTAAAAGCTTCAATCTCTAGTCACCAATCACTTCAGTGCTTTTCTCATTCTTGCTCTGTGTTTGTAATGATGAAAACTGATCAAAAAATTGACCTTATACCCTTCAATACATAACATTTAATGATAAGTGCATATAAAACTATACACTTGGCTCCCTATGCTATTTCTACTTTACTCAACATCAATGTAAATTTCACTTCACTCAATAGCTATAGGAATTACCCTTACTCAGCTTCAATATGAATTTCTTTCTACTTGGTAGCAACTACACACTCAGCTCCAACTAGCTTTGGCTGGTAGCTCAGCACAAACTAAGATTTTACTTGGCATCTAAAGGAAACTTTCCTTACTCAACAATAATGTGAAAAACTTTGAATATTTAACCTTGCATCTTTATTCATGTTGATCCATCCTTTTTAGTACTAACTTATTCTAGGAATTGATGTATGATAAAGCATTTAAATATCAATCCCACATACCTTCTCTTGCTTAGTTGGATGAGGTGAAGTGATCCCTTCATTTGATGTGCTACTTCCATCTTTCTTCTTCCATGTCTTATTCATTTCTCCTCTAATGTGCTCAACATATACCTTGCTTTTTCCTTTTTTTGACTCTGAGTTGGGTGCCTTTGTCCTTGATGGGCAGTGCTTATTGATATGACTAGTCTTCAAAAAACTAAAGAATGTAGTTTGACTTAACCATCTATTATAGCTTCCATTGAAATGTATTCTTATGCAATTCACAGGGATGTGTCCATACTCTTGATAGTAGTGAAAACTATTTTTTGTATTGTAATCCCAATTATAGGAATTTTCATGGCTTCTTCCCTTGTTTGAGGACCATGTGGTCTTGGATATATATTCAGAGGATTTGTATCTAAACATTTGACAATTGTGGCAACATCCTTCAAATCTTGGTGGATGCATGGTCCTTGTTTTGCATTCATGTGCCGAATGACCTTATTTGTTGCACTTTTAATAATGGGTCATGTTTCTTGACTTGGCATTTTGACTAGCATTCTTGCTATTGCAAACATTAGCTATATGTCCTTTCTTTCCACAATTATGAAAAGTAGGTTTAGAGTTCTTACCTTTTTCATTCCTTTTTTCAACAATCTTGGATGACTCTCCTTCTTTAGTGCTTGTTTAGCCCAATCCTGATGTGTCTTTGCTGGATCTAGGTGATTTTAGTAATTGTTCAAAGTACTTGATAGTTTTATTTGGCTTGTTGAAACTTTCTAAAAACTCATTTTCTCTTTTTAGGTCATTCTATAATTGTTCATTTTGCAGCTTCAATGTAGTTATCTCAATTTCCTTGACATTCAACTCATGATGGGCATTCATCATTTGGCTTAAGGTGTCCAATTGCATGTTTGAGATCCTAGAAAACTCTGCTAATTTTTCTTCCAATCTATTTGATAAGATTCTTTTTTCTTCTTCAATAATGGCCTTGTCCTTTATGGCTTTCTTCTTTTTCTTAGTCACCTTAGATAGTAGTATTTCTTGTGAGTCTTGCTCCAACTTGAGATTTTGGATCTCCTTAGCTTGTGCTCTATTCTTGTCCATGAGATCTACAATTGCTACATCAAATTCACAAGAGTTTCCATTTGCAAATAACTTTGTGTTGTCAATTTCCTTGTATTGAGTGTCATTTTCTACTATGGAAATCTCTTTCCTTCTTTTTAGCAAACTTCTCAAGGCATCTCTGGCTTCATTTAATTTTTGTAGTAAGAGATGTATCTCGATCTCCTAATTCTGAATGGTCTTTCCCAACTTGTAGACTTCTATCTCAAGATATTTTCTCCAAGTTGTAACGCTTCTGCCAATAAGAACTTAGCTTTGATACCCATTATTGGAAGTACAAATGGGAAATGCATACTTTTGAGAGTGGTGGGGGTGGGGGGGTGTGAATCAAAAGTACTAAACCTTAACCTTTAAATCTTTTAAATTTAAAACATTGCATGCATGAACATATATAAATAGCATGTTAAGAAAATAAAAACACATAAACACTTGACACCATATTGATTACCCAAAAACCCTCCAATGAGAAGGTAAAACTAGGGTGGGGATGACGCCTACAATTTTTCACTACTGCATCAATAAAATTCACCTGTTAAAGTTACATATTTTGACCATTCTCATGATCTACCCTAGGAAAGACCTGCCTTATTAAAGGCTTACAAAGGATTGTTAGATCCTACCTTGTTAAAGGATTTTAACACTCTATTGGATGTGTGCTTAGCTAAAATGACATTAGAACGCTCACTTGGAATGTCACCCTATTAAAGGCTTTATACAATGGCTATTAAACCAACCTAAGTCCATAGGATTTCATTCTACTATAACAATTATTAGAAAGTACTATGGAATGTTTGATCTAATACACTTACAATCTGATATTTCTAGTTTTAGATCACAATTTAGTTCATCTCAATCCTCTCTGATTTGATATAAAATTTTTGTAATCTTGATCCTTTGTTCTGCTAACTGATTCTACAATGCTATCCTTCTTCTAAGTCACCTTCAACCTGATCAATTCATCCCTTTCACTTCCTTCAAATCTTTGCTAACATTACCTCCTCACATGCATTCTCTCTCATACTATCTATGAATTTTGGGGCTTCATCTCCCTTTAAGAAGGATTTTGTGACTTAGGGTTAGGTATGAATCTATGATTGAGATTCATCTAACTTTCCCACTCAATTCCTTCCATTTTTCTCATTGGTTGCATGTTGATCACATAGGGAATCCAAATAGATTCGATCTTATCTTCAAAGGTTTGAGATTTGTCTCTATGTCAGCTCAAAAATGGTATACATAGTTGTTTGTGCCGTTACAAACAACTAGGTCAATTCTGTGTTACTCAAAACTTGTTTAATATTGATGCTCAACACATACTATAATTTTTTCTAGCTTGACACTTGAACATGCTTGACATCTATTGTTCACTTAGCACATGAGTGACTCAACACGCATTGTAACTTGACATCTATATTATACTTGGTATGATCTTAGAAAATTTCTTAAACGTGTTGACACTCAATTATCAAAACCAATATGAGATCAATAAGATCAATATATATCTTGAATTGTGTTAGAAACTTGCTCTTAAAATAATTTCAATCTATTATTGATGTTGGTGGTATATTGAGGTACCAATTGAATGTCATTTCCCCAAAAGTGTAAGGGAAAAGGTGATCAACCGCATCCATATGCTAAATCTAGTTTCGATTATAGACTTCCTTGAAAATTTAAATATGATATTTTGCTAGTCATGATTCTCCATAGATGAACCATGGGAAATTTGTTTTAGGATATTTGAGCAAGTCGTGTAATGGACTAGTTAGGCTCAAAGGTAAAATTTGGGCATTGAAGAAAGCAATTGATGGAGGGTTAGGTAGAATGATAGGTGGAGGTAAGTTTGAGTGGAACTAAGGAAGAGGATTAAATTTAAAATGAGAGAATTATAATTCTTGGTATCCCTTTATCGCTGTGAGGCTTTTGAAAGTGATTGAGTTCTAGGAGCTTGTGTTTACTCTAAAAATAACACCTTCAAAAAGTGCATCTACACACTTTCTGATAGTGACATGGAAAAGTTCCAAAATTACAAAAATTGCAAAATTTTCAAACAACAGCTTGGGTTTTTGGGTAAAATGGTTTTAGGGCCCTCCTTCTAGCACTATTTTTGTTGAGTTGTCATTTTGTATGATGCTAAATGACAGGGATCATTTCAAATCCCTCTCTTGCAAAGATAATTGAGGATCAAATCCAAGGTTCCAAAAGATCTTGTGAGCTACTAATATCTGCTCAATTGAAGATAAATGTGTATGTTCAAGAAGAGGCCTTTGATAGTTCAAACCAATCTTAGATACTCTATTTGTTTTGTTGCTATTTGAAAAATTAACCAAAAAAGAGATATATTTTTGGTATTTTATGTTTTATTATTAATGTAATTCATTGATGCAACTATATGATTTCTTATTTTAACCAAATGTTAGAAAAGTAAATAAAAAAGATAGGGTATCGAGAGATCAAAGCAAATAACTTGAAACAAAAAATTCTAATAGACATAAATCAAAGTAATAACACATCTACAAATTAAATCATCAAAAAAGATTAGGTAAGAAAGCAATGAAATTAGGAGAAGTTCTTCCTTAACTCCATGAATGCAATCATCAATGGGAACTCAATAATAACTAAAAGATGTTTCGCCTTTCATCAAATCATAAGGTCACAAAAAGTGTGCTTATATGAGACAAGACACTATGAAAGAGTAGTAGGTGATCTTTTCTCCAATTTATTACATTAGTGGAATTCATTAACATGAGGAAAATACCAAAACTAAAAGATCACACAATTGTAGCAACATAATAAAACCATTTTCTCCATAATTATTCATGAATATGCATTCATAAAAATAACACACTTTGACAAAAATAACTACACTTAGAATGAGATCACTAATATAATATATTATTGCATCATAATAATGGCTTTGAGTATATATCACATCCATGTATTTATAATAAATCTCCTCCTCCCTTTGTGTTAGGAGTGAGAGCTCTTAAAATGCAAACTCATACTAAAAACTAATAAAAAAATTCTAATTATATAAAAATTGACTCTTTAAATGGTGCGAAGTAGGTCTCCACTCTTGTTTATATCCATTAATGGGTGCATGAGCCTTTACATGACTTAAAATAATAAAAAAATAAGAGGATAAGAAGAAAAAAGCCATGGGATGACCTAAGTGTTGGAAATCTGATTGAAAAGCTCATTGTTGTTGAAGATAAAAGAGGGAGATTGTTGTAAAAGAATGTTTTCAATCATTGTTTTGTCATTAATGTTAAACCTGATATTTGTAGAGATGATATTTTCTTATAAGATATAGGTACTATCACTTAGTTGATTGATGAAGTGGATTTGATCAATAAGATATAACAAGAGCACCTAAGAGAAAGGTTGAGTTATGATGTTGTAATGAAGTGTAAGGATAAATTAAGACAATGGTCAAGGAATGTATTGACAACATACTTAAGGATATAGAGGTTGGTCACACTTAGAATTATTGGAGGAAGAAGTTGTAACAAGGTTGACTGCAAAGCTTAAACTAAGATCATTAGTGAATGTTCTAAAGTCCTCTAACCAGGCCCACTTCTAACAGGGTGGTTAAATCCTCTAAGAAGGTCACATTTAACAATATTCTCTAAGCCTTTAAAAGGGTAGGCTTTTCACAGGACATCACTTTAGAAGGGTGAAAATAGAGTACAATGTTACTGGTGGTTTTTCTCAAATTGGATTTCCATGTAAATCATTGTTTCGTGTGTTGATTTCTTATGTGGTATACTTGCATGTTGACTTACAATAACTAGCTGATTAGATAAGTTAAAGCTTGGATGAATTAATGATTGAATGAATTCACTACACTTAGTGAAAAGTTTGAATAGGACATTTGGACCTTGAATAACTGATTCACCCCCTCCCCCCCCTCAGTTATTCTAAAGAAATTCTAACAATTGGTATCAGAGCTATCTGCTGATTTAATTTCAAGGTACTAAAAGTAGGAAGATCAAGATGTCCAAGAGAGAAGTTCTCAAGCTCAACAAAGATAGCTTTGCTACATGGTAGAGTTTGATGAAATTGCACCATGAATCAATAGGTGACTATGCACAAACCTCAATTGGAATAAAACATGTAACTCTAGTAGGACCTCTTACTACATATGATTTGAATAAAAAGAAGGAGCATAACCAAGCAATGTTGGAAATTACCTCTACACTTAACTATGCAAAATATGATGACATCAAAGACTATGACACTACATTCAAAATGTGGAAAAGATTATTAGAAATCTATGGAGGAGATTAGAATGTCCAAAGATAAAAGAGAGAATGTCTAAGAGGAAAGTTGATGACATAAAAATGGAGGAAGGTGAAAATGATGCTCAGTACATTGCAAGAATGAAATAAGTGGTGAGTGGAATAAGATGTCTAGGTGGACAATTGGAAGAAGAAATAGCTATGAAAAAATAATTAAGAACTCCTCTCTATCTATTCTATTAGAGTTTTAGCCATCCAAGAGCTAAGGTGTGTACAAGAGAACACACTAACCTTTGAAGGAATAGTGGGAAGACTTACTGCATTTGAGCTATCCAATTTTGACAACTACATACCTGAGAACCTTGAATCTACTTTCAAGGCCAAGATGACAATAAAAGATACTGAGGAGGACACATCAAGCAAGAAAAGAAGAAAAGGGAAATATGCATCCAATGATAGCAACACAGATGAGGAAGATGTGGAATAGTTAGAAGCACTACTAGCTAGGAGATTCCATAGATGTAAATGAAAATTTAAAGGTAAGCTCCCTATTATATGTTTCAATTGTAATGAAGTAGGTCATATAGCTGCAAGATGTCCATAGAAGAAGAACTATAAAGAATGAAACAAGTTTAGGAACAAAAGAGAAGATGACTGAAAAGATTATAAGGAGAAAGGCAAGAGATACTACATTGTTGAAGAAGATTCAGATGAGAATGATGATGAAGTAGTTTATGTAGCCATGTAGGATGAATCAAAAAAAGATGAAGATGAAGCAACAACATTTCTTATCTATGTGAACAATAATGACAAGTGGATCATAAACAGTGGATGCTTACATCACATGGTAGGAGATAAAAGTAAGTTCATTACCTTTACTTAATATGATGGAAATAGTGTTAGATTTGGTAATGATGCCTCATGTCAAATCAAAGGAAAAGGCTCTATAAAACTTACAAAGAAAATTTCATGTGATAATGCATACTATGTTGAAGGATTGAACTACAACTTGTTGAGTGTATCACAATTAGGCAATGTACATTGCAAAGTTGAATTTGGAAACAAAACTGCCAAGATCTATGACACTGATGCAAATTTGATAAGAAAAGGTGAACAAAATAGGAGTAATCTATTTTACTTAGATATGGAAGATGCAACATGTCTTGTTGTTAGACTTGATGAAGTGTGGTTGTGGCATAAAAGGCTATGCCATGTTAACTTTTATAATCTAATTAGCATAAAAAAGAAAAAGAAAGTCAGAGGATTTCCCAAGTTGAAGAAACCTAAAAACACAATGTGCAAATAATGTCAACTAGGGAAGATGACTAAGTCTAATTTAAAAAGTAAAACATACACTTCCAAAGAAGTACTAGAGTTAGTTCATACAGACTTATGTGGTCCAATAGAAATGCAAAGCTACCTATGAAGATAAATATATAATGCTATTTGTAGATGATTATTCTAAGATGATGACTGCTATGCTCTTAAAGAAAAAATTTAATGCATTCCAAACGTTCAAGTCATATTTGGCTAGAGTTGAGAAGGAAACATGAAAGAACCTGAAATGTCTAAGGTCAGATAGAGGAGGTGAGTTCATATCAAGAGAGTTTGGAATATTCTGCAATGAAAAAGGTATCAAAAGGAAAACATTAACACCAAGAACTCCACCATAGAATGGTATTGCTAAAAGGAGGAATTGGTCAGTGATTGACTGTGCTATAACTTGGATGATGGAGAAAAATGTTGCAGTAAAGTACCAGAGAGAAGCTACAAATACTATAGTCTATACATTGAATAGAGCTCAAGTCAAGAAAGATACAAATGCAACACCTTTTGAATTATGGTATGGTCTATCATGGGGCTGCATTTTATGCTTATGCCCAGGTTAAGCCTTTTCTTTAAGAATCTCCAACACTGCATGGCACTGGCAATTCCTACTTTTGATCCACCATAAGATGTGACCATTTTTGTTCACCCAAACTATGCCTTCCCCTAACTCTATCAAGTGCCCACACACCTAACTACCAAAACATACACTCTTGGGGAATAGAAGTGCATGCCGAACCACCCTTTAATCTAGTTCTCTTCCTTAGGTGCTCCATACATGCATCCTCAAGCTACAAGTTCTACCCTTGTTCAACCTCCACGCTGAAACCCTATTCAACCCTTCTGATATCTTCACCTTAGTGTCCCCCATAAGACCACCTTACTCCAACATTGGCCATATGTGACCTCAACTCCTATAAGTCTCTTGACCACCAACACCACTCTTAGAATGTGCAAAACTACCATATCTCCCCTTATTCAACTCATTTGACTCCTCGAGTCCAACACTACACCTAGTGCATCGAGAACCACTATGACTCCCTTGCTGAACACTACATCCACATTGGCTAACTTAAACCCCATGAGTTTTCCCCTAGCTCATATGCATACTTTCAAAGTATACTCAACACCACCTCCGCACCTCTCTAAACTTCTTGGCTCAATAAACGTACTCCCAGAGTATACTCAACACCTCCATGGCACCTCTTTGAACCTTCTAGCTCATAGACATATCTCCAAGATATACTCGACACCCTCATGGCACCTCTTTGAACTTCCCAGATTCCTCTAGTCCAAACTTGCATTCTACCACAACATGACTATGCCTCCATGGCATTCCACCTCTTGTTGGTCTTCCCAGCTTCCTTTTGAACCTCTGATGCCCAACACTTGTTCCCCATGGAACCGCTGAGTACCTTAGCCAAACTCTAGATCCCAACATTAAGCCCTGACTGCCTCGACCCTAGGTCTATATCTACATACCTTGTTGGTGAACCTCTTGTTCTCATACACCTGGTGCACTCAAATCAACCCCTTCATGCATCCACGCAATCTCTCACTCAATCCATAGATCCCCTTTACATTGCACAATCTACTTGAGTTCCACACCCTAGCTCCATGATCTCCCAACCCTGATGGACACTGGACTTCCAAAGCCAACTAGGTTACCACTGTGTAGCTTCACCTCTAGACCACTTCACTCATCTGTGTCACCCCTTCCAATCATGCACCACAAACTACCATTCCTAGCCACCCATCATGACTCAACTCCTTGAATCATGTCCAATGACTACCTCTTTCGATACTTGATATGGATCTACCTCATGACTCGACTCACTATGAACCTAACCCAGAACACTATTTTCCATTTGCCATACTAGATCACTTTGGCCATTGAGATCCAATCTCAATGCAAACCTACTCAACGAAGCACCTTGGATGTGCACCCATTGCCACACCCAACTGATACCGCACCACCTTTGCCATCTAGTTCCACAACACATCCCCCACATAGCTAACCATAAGCCTCCAATGCTCCTTACTCAGACAAACAACTTTACCTCCTATCACAGGACTAGGTACTCCACTTCCCTAGCTTTCAGACTTTAGACAACCTCTACGGTAGGCCATCAACATTGGCTCAGCTACTCTGCTTCACTAAGTTAGGGATCCTAATGACTATGTGTCCCCTCTATCTCATCTAGAGACTAGAGGGAAGGACTACTCTTCTTTGTCCCTCTTGAGGGAGGTTGAATATCCAAGTCACCCATCATGCACATCGACACTACCCTCCATAGATACAGCTCAGCTTGGCTCCACACCTCGCCTACACCAAAACTATGCTAGAGGGAATGTCTCACAATATAGCCCCAAGATCACACTTCAGCCTGGATTGAACATCGTGCCTACACCACAACTATGATGGAGGGAACAACTCACAACATAGTCCCAAAGAATACACCCCGGATCATGTCTAGGACTAGATCCTACACCACAACCATGCCTACCTAGTACACAACATAGTCCCATTTGCACCTTAGCTCGGCCCATGCCTCGCCTACACCACACTTGTGTGCACCTACCTTTGCAACACAGGCCCATCTAGCCTCTTTGTAACATCTTGTGAATCAAAAACCCCTTACATCCTCCCCCACTCTAAAATAGGTGACATCCTTGATGCTGACATCCACTACCAAAACCTATCACATGGATCTACAGATGCTCTTTTGTTCCAAACACTAGCTATCCTCATCACTACACCCTCTGGTGCACCCCTTCTTTCATTACAACATACTTGGTGTTTGTCAGCATCCTAGATACTAACCCACTTGCATGAATCCAATCGATGTCTAACTTCCACCGAGTTGATCATTCTTGATGACACCTTGAGAACTCCACACTACTGCTTTGTCTCCACTCAATCTTGTCTTCCACCTTCAACTATCCAAGACTCCATTCTTGACATCCATTGAAAGACAAGCTCGCCACCCCTTGGTGCACAAGCCAACCTACTTTCCCAAGCTTCATGCATTCAACATTCAGCCTCTTGACTTTTGCTATGCCACTCTAATTGCTTGTTGAAGAACATTCTGGTGTGCCTTATACCAACTTGTCCCAAACACTGCAACTCAACTTGACCACCAACACTCATCTACTGATCCACTTCCAAAACCTTGTGCTACACCTAGTACTTATACAACCTTCACCAGATCATGTCATCGACACAATCCTACTCCAAACTGTACTTGACAGCTCCTCCCAAATCCACTTTCCTAAGTCATCACATTCAACATTGGTTTTGTAAACCATGCCTTCCGCTATCTCATTCTGTCTAACTATTGACCAACCCTTGGTATGCCCTGCATCCACTCATCCTCAACACATCAACTTAGAACACACCCACATCCAACGACCAATACACTTCTAGAACCTAGTGATTTCTTAGTACTTTCTTACTCTCCTTGAACCCACCTTCGGTAAGTTCTACACCACATTGCTCTTGTAGCCCAATCCATTTTCACCTTAGATGATGCACTTCACATCAACCTACACCTCATGATTCCACATCGCCCAACTCCACTAATTCATGACACTGCTACCTAGACGGCCACCTTGACTTCCAAGCCCACCTGCCACACCATTATTACTACTCCTTAGACTGTCACCACATGAAAAACCTACACCTCACCATCTTAAATGGCCCCAAAGGTTTAACATCAATGGACTTACCTTGTGCAAGCCCACACTTCACCTTAGATCTACACCAAAGAGACCCTACACCACACTGCTTCCTTATAGCCCATGTTGATCTACTCCATGTAGCATCTCGATTTCACCTCAAATAATGTCTAGCACACCATCCTACTCCACACTAAGACTAACCAAACAAGCCACCCTACAACCCAACTTCCTTACTCCTCAGAATTGACCACACAACTCCTACCCCTCACTGTACCTTGCAGTCCATCTCTATTGTTAAACTGGTCTTAAAATGTCCCTGACACTTCCATCTTCACTTAAGTTGCACTCCAACAAACTCACAACACCATGTTGCACTATGTCCATCTTCCTACATGATGGCCTTGTGACCCCATGCCACATCTTGACCCATGCCAAGTTCCATTGCTTAAACCACTTCCAATAATGTCGATATCAACTCTCCATAAGCTACATATTAGTTTGACCATCTTTATACCTTGATGCCAACTCCACGAGTTAATGAAAACACAAGCCTATCTACCAAAGATCGACATTTCTCTACCTAATCCCCCATGAGCAATAAAAAAATAAAGCAACGCTTCCATCAAATCATGCCCACTATCATCTCCTCACCAAGAGTTGGGGTAACAAAAGCTTGATCACTCCAAGCTCTGATACCAAATATCACAGGGTTGGATTTTATGCTTATGCCCAGGTTAAGCCTTCTCCTTGATAATATCCAACATTGTGCAACACTGGTGATCCCTACTTCTAATCCACTATAAGATGTGACCATTTTCATTCACCTAGACTATGCCTTCCCCTAACTCTATCAAGTGCCCACACACCTAACTACCAAAACATACACTCTTGTAGAATAGGAGTGAATGCCGAACCACCCTTACATCTTATTCTCTTCCTTAGGTGCTCCACAAATGCATCCTTGACCTACAAGCTCTACCCCTATTCAACCTCCACATTGAACCCCTACTCAGCCCTTCTCATATCTTCACCTCGGTGTCCCCTATAAGACCACCTTACTTTGACATCAGCTATATGTGACCTGTTGGAGTTTGAAAATGTTACCCATTTCCAATTACCCTGATGAGAACAAGATGCATCTAGGGGCAGCTAACTCCCATTATCAACACATCCATTCAGGCACCAGGCCAACTATAGGGCCGTACTCCTTCTGCACTTCAGGCTCTGTAAAACCTAGGCGGGTGAACCTCTTTAGATCTGACTATGTGACCAGTGCAATAACCATATTCAGGATCTATAAAAGCAAATGAAACCCCTAATTCTTCTACACTCAACCAGGAATCACAAACATGAAATAGCTAAGAACATAACTCATGAAACTGGCAAGCTAAGTGCGGGTTAACATTGAATAGCTTTCAACATAAAAGGGAAAAGTGATTTAATATGTTGATATCAGCAAGACCCAAGTATGAGCAACAGAACTTAATGATCCTATCTCTGACCAGTGCCTTATCTATTGGGCAATTAAATGATCATAACCATACATCTCCTGGAAACCTCAAACGTATCTCTACATTAAGATCCCTGATCTATCTTTCACCTTGTGAATAGACATTTGCTACAGAATGAATCTCATACTCAGAAAATCCTATCATGAAATCTGCAAACCCTGTGACAAATATCAAGCAATTACATGGTTCTTTGTTCTATAAGCAAGACATTTTAACCACATACATTTCAAAATGTAATGCAACCTAATTCATGCTCTTTGATCACAAATTAGAAGAAATAACAGAGCCATAATCAGGAGACAAGATTCAAACTGAACTTCAAAATTTTGCTGCACTTTATTTGTTTTCCTTGAAATCAAATACATGAAATGTACAGAAAATAACTAATAGATCACCTAACAAAAAAGAACTATCTGCATAAAACTTAAAATGCTGTTCAATACAAGAAGTAATGCTGAAGAATGGTTTCTTAGTGCAAAAACTGGAACCCCTACAAAATAAAGAAAGAAAGAAAGATATAGCAAGAAATGAATTCCCGGATCTAAATCTTTACTTGACAAGTCTCCACTTGAAAATCAATCTTCTAGCAACTGAAAACTTCTTCCTTCCATCATCCCTTCTGATATGATTTTGTTTCATCATTAATCTGTAACAAACTTGCAAAATATCCTTGTCTAATGATGAAAACCCTTTACTTGCCAAAATATCTGATTGCCCCATGAAAAAGCCAGTGAAAATGAGTTTTTACTGAGTAAATCAGAACAAATTCAACCCTAACTACATTTCTATTGCCTTCTACTGATATCCAGGTCATTATCTTGACAAAAAACAAATCTAAACTTCCTGGTATGAATATGGTTGCACTTTAGGTACCTGATAGAAAACCTCATGTAGCTCAAACTGACTGATACCTATGCAAAAATTGACTTCAGAATCAGAAAGTTCGTCTTCTCCCGTTTTCGACGATATATAACACTTCATATTTTGGTTACCGGAAGCGCCTGAAATTGCCATTTGAAAAATGTCCCCTCTGGCTATAAAAAGCTTAGGTCTGCAACTCAAGATTTTAAAAAATTCAAAATTTTAAAATCTCTAATGTTCAGACTTTGTGAAAATGACCTCTTGAATTTAAAAAATTTTCTGAACGTGCACACCCACTAGAAAATAATTAAAATATTATTTTTTAATTTCTTTGAAATTTTCCCTTATCCTCTGAATCCGGGGTCAAATTTCTGTTGACCAAGTGCCATGTGGCATTTTTTGATTTGCTCCTTCAACATACAGTCACTGCCCAGTCACTCCTGCCACATCATCATCGCTACCTCGCTATATTAAACCTCATGCATCTTCTGCGTAGCGATTTAATGAGAGCCACTGGATCGGCCACATGGCGCAATCTGGTGCGCTCCTGACATTTCCCTGCCACATCCTCATCTGCCTTGGAACTTGCTGCCACATGTCACATGTTGATTCATTGACGCTCCTCCAAGCGGGACCCACATAACAATTTGAATCTCGCCGGAGTTGAGGTTTCCCGGCGACCTCGCTATGTCGCTAGCCGGATTTTTTGAGATTTTTCGGCTAGCGACATAGCGACTAGCCGAATTTTACGCTTTTTCGGCCTCTCCATGTTTGCTAACGTCATCCATTTTAATTGTGTTTGTCTTCAAAATTAATGCTCCAGTTGGCATCCACTTCGCATTACCACGACATCCATGACGGGCCCACCACGCAGACACTTGTCCTCTTGAAAGGGCGCGTCATTTGATACACCAAGCATTCTCAATGTATTTCATTTAAACAATTAAGAAGTTTACCACATAGCTAATGTGGGATAAAGGAAAAAATGAAGCCCATTCCCTATCTGTGAAAGCACACCCGTATGCTTTGAACTGCATTGTTCCTGCAGAGTGCCTATGCTTGATTTGTACACGGTTTTATTGCTGAAGTCATCTTCACCTTTCTTTTCAATAGCTTCATAACTGTTTTGTCTTTGACTTGCGGATTTTCTTTTAATGCTGTAGCTTTTCAAATGCTGCCCCTGTAACTGTATTTTCTCAGCGTGAAATGGGTCGGGGTGGCCGGTGGTTTCGAGATCCTATGGAAAATGCTTCTCCCATGCCTTGGGAATTAGCCACAGCTTGTATTCATCCAGTCATTCTATCCAAAGTTTATCTCTGGACCTCGTTCCCCAATATTGTTACTTTTTCATGCCGTGTCTTGGGAACATTTTTGGTACCTCCTATTTAAAATGTGTCATGTATTTTGTTTTGATGAGGCTCTTCTGTATGTCCCTCTACCGCACAGAATCCTTCTATTTATGGCATGGCAAACTTGTTCCTCCTTTTTTTACTAAATGCCCTTCATGCGGGCTTCCAAGATGGCTCTCTTTTAACAAAACTTTGAACCTATGGTTTCCTTGCTATTTTGCATGAGTTTCTTTGTTTGATGCCTGCAACTACCCTTGAGTTTGTCCTCTTTGGGCTGGTGTCTTCTAATAATGCGTATCTTTTAAGAAAGCATGGGCTTTGCTTTTCATTCTGTGCCCCTTTTTTAAAACGCATTGAGCTCCCTCAAACATTCCACTAAACATGCCATTATAGTTTTTATTTATCATATGCCATCATATGCCTCATAGTTGCTCTTAAATCTTGCGTTGGCATTCCACTTAAATGATATCATCTTATAATGTGGGGACTGTTGCTTGTCTTTACCTTTGACTGGTAACAAGTCCCCTTTTCTTTATATAAGGACATACGAACATATACATCCTATTCTTTGAATAATCTGAAGCTTGGATTTCTAAAATAATCACATATTAAGAATAGGTCATCTTTTATCAGATAGCAACACCCTAATGATCTTGAATCAACCCTTCAACCTGGAGCATTCAGTCGGATCCCAAAGTGGGTCCGACTAAAAAAAAATTTGTTTTCGAACAACTGAAATGCTAGAACGATCAACTGCACACCTTGAATTGATCAGAACCAAATTTGACCATTGACTAATCAAATAAAACTCACTTTATCATTTTCTTGCAGACTGTCAAATTTGCGCAAGGAGGTCCGTTGACTGCCCTTGAAAAACTGACCAAAACACCTAATCGGGCTCTGAGAGCTAGCACACTGACTCTTTATCCCGCATTCTTTCCCCTTGTCAAATCTTGTTTCATGACGAATTTGGAGTCAAAAGATATTTGTTTTCAAAGTTGCTTGCTAAGAATCACCTGCAGATAAACAAGTCAGAAAACACTAAACTGGGTTTAGAAACGGCTCGAAAAATTGGGTAAACGGGCACATAGGAAGACGAAAAATGGGACATTCATTCTTTGTCATGAGGATATTATGGATCTATGATTTAGGCTCATGATGAATCACATGACATAAATGGCGGACGTTCAAAGTGGGCTACTCAAAATTTTGTAAACTGGGCATGCTGATAGAAAGCATTTTTTGCGAATGGAATCGACCTGAAAAAAAATGCAAAAGGATTCGTCAAGACTTAAAAATTGAAGCATAGAAATTCTCTGATGCCTGGAACACAATGTAAAAATAAAATTTTCAGTTGGGTTAACTGGGTCAAAGATATGATTGGTTGAACAGGGCTTCCCAGAATTGTGAACAACTAGTCAAATGCACAAAACAGGAAATGACCAACTTTGGCGGGTGTGAAACCTAGTCAAACGAATTTGAAATGACTTGAAAATTGAAACACAGGTTCTTTGATATGCATACTAATCATCCCCAAAGTTACTAGTCATGACACAGTCCTAGGTAAGAGATATTCAGATGTAAACTGGGCCTCTGATCGCTATTTGACACGGGCAGAATTGCAAATTTTGACACTAGCTCAAAATGGGACTTCGCAGAATGGTTCAAAATGTCAGTTTAACTTCATAGAACACATAGATGCACTAAATGAAATGTGTTAGAAACATTAAACACCTCTTAGGCCTCAGACTAACAACCGGGTACAATCTCATTTAAAAGCATTCAAGGGCTTGATTTTTTCAATGGTTCTCAAAATTGACCATGCAGTTTTTATTCCCAACAGTGGCTCTGTCTGGGGATGCATGTCCCTTGTGGGCATGACAAGATTTTAGATCTCTGGGAGAAGCAGACCACACACTTGAACAATGAAAACTTCCTCTCGAACAACTTTATTGAAAACAGGAAAACTACTCTACTATGTACACATGATGATTAAGGCCACCGAAAGGTTTCAGAACTCCTTACCTCTGTCAAAAACCTGATTCTCATTTACATCCTTCTGAGGTAAAATAAAACTCTCATTATCATTTGTTTCATCAATCATATCAGCATACTGAAATAAAATACTGGGCAAAACAAAATATCTTTCTTTATTCTCATAGTGCATATAAAATTCAAAAACTGTTTCATCTTCATGCTCACTATATGAAAAAACACGAGCATGCTCGTGACTACACAAACTGAACTAAGAATCAAAATCCAATGATGATTCATGCATGCTGATCGGAAACACAAAAACTTCATAATCTACATCATTCACTAAGTTGCAAACACCAAAAATTTGCAACTCACCTTGTGTCTCTGGCTGCAAAGAATGTTCGGGATCTGATTTTTGCCTACTTACAATCGTATCATTTACTAAATCAGATTCATCTTTCACTATCACCTCTTCACATTCTAACAATTGATTAGATCTCAAGCCACAAGAATTATCATGAAATTGCATTTTAACGATATGCTGATCCGTATCAGATTTTGCCTCAGATAACTCACTTGAATAAACCACATCATCAGTATTATTTTCCTCATCACATGAGTAATCTAAATGTATCTCAGCCTTATGAAAACAAGAAGAAAATGAACCAGCAATAGATCTAGTTTCTACATTTTCATTCTTAACATAGAAGTCGTCATGTGTATTGATGTGCCAATTACCATCACATACACCTCCCAAACTTAACAGAGCATATTCTGAAACTACATCTTCTTCAACATCAAATTTAGGGGAAATGATTTCACTACATGAATTTACATAATGTGTCAAAGCACAAGCATCCTTAGATAGATTAGCATACCTTTCAAAGTCATGAGCTAATAAGTCAGAAATTTCATCAACACTCAATAATATTTCACTAATACTTTCTTCTCCTTGGCTAAGATCATTATCTGGATGGCTTGGCACATTTGTAACAGCAAGCTCGTTAGTAATACATTCTGAAAAATCAGCACTCTGATCATCACACACATCTTCTTCACTAGGCAATACCTCAACAACCGGCATCGTAACACATTCACATTCATTACTAGAAGAAAGACTATCACTACTATCACACTGTTCCTCTTCTTTATAATCATCCTCATAAAAAGATGAATCCACATTATGCACATTATCAAATTGCTGATTACTATCCTCTGATTCATAAAACTGAGACTCTTCATGTTCATTATCACTTTCAAAAAATTCATTACATTCGTTCACATTAGATTTATTAGCCTTTAAAGCACTTTCAACCTTCATGATAAAATCTTGGATTTCATAAATCTAATCTAATCTTACATTGGCTGGCCAATCAACCGAATGTGGCATAAAAACTTCTAAGAGTACCACTGGCCATGAAAACTCCTCGGGTTTGAAAAACTCGTCAAGATTCATGACTATTGATCTGAACTTCATATAAATTTGAAATCCATTAAGTCCCTTAATATCACCCATTGTATTTCTTAACATTAAGACAGTCTTATCATGAACCCTTCTTTTCAATCTAGCAATATTTGCACGAACACTTTCAAGAGTCGGCACATCACTTTCAGACCTAGACTCAGATTCCATCTCTTTAAAATTTAAAATCTTACCTCTATTTTCTTAGTGCTAAAACCACTAGATAGAGGCAACCATTTCTATCACTCAATTTTCATGAGAAACAAATATATGAAAATTGAAATACCTTTATGTGTTGCTGTCTAAAACTTCAGATCTGCTGATTTGCACAAGTGCAAGCATGAAATCCTTCATACCATTGATCGAATCCTTTGTAGAGTCGCCACCTCCATGAAGAGGAAAATGAAATCACAATCGTGATTCCTCCATCTTAAATGAATACTTCAATAGATACAAACAAACACATAAAGTATTAATCAAGAAACCAATACTTCCTCTTTTCCAAGAACCAGATCTGCTCACAAATACTAAAAGTCTTTGATATCTATAAACAAATCATGCACTGGCATAGAGACTTACTTCAGAGTCGCCACTCACACTTAGTGAGAAAGATATAAAACAATTTTACCATTTGTAAATTCTGAACCAGACTACCAGTACGGAAAACTTGCAGATCATTAACACCTTGAAAAGAAAATACACTTCATAAACTGATTCTTGACTCTGAAACTTTCTCAACAACACTTGCAAACTGGACTGATTGAAGATAGACCTATGATAGTCATAGAACACAATTTTCATCCAGTTTAAAAACATACTGCTGTCCATGAATAAAGCTTAACTGGGGTGCATGACATTTGAGTAAGAGACCTAAAAAACACATCAGATAACCTACTACTGCAACTTTTTTATGCACTTCATCTGTTGTATTGAATCTCCTCTTTTAAATTCTCAAGGTTTGTCTTACATCTGATTCAATACATTCCCCGGCAGAGTCGCCATTTTGTTGGAGTTTGAAACTGTCACCCATTTCCAATTACCCTGATGAGAACAAGATGCATCTAGGGGCAGCTAACTCCCATTATCAACACATCCATTCAGGCACTAGGCCAACTATAAGGCCGTACTCCTTCTGCACTTCAGGCTCTGCAAAACCTAGGCAGGTGAACCTCTTTAGATCTGACTATGTGACCAGTGCAATAACCATATTCAGGATCTATAAAAGCAAATGAAACCCCTAATTCTTCTACACTCAACCAAGAATCACAAACATGAAATAGCTAAGAACATAACTCATGAAACTGGCAAGCTAAGTGCGGGTTAACATTGAATAGCTTTCAACATAAAAGGGAAAAGTGATTTAATATGTTGATATCAGCAAGACCCAAGTATGAACAACATAACTTAATGATCCTATCTCTGACCAGTGCCTTATCTATTGGGCAATTAAATGAATCATAACCATACATCTCCTGGAAATCTCAAACGTATCTCTACATTAAGATCCCTGATCTATCTTTCACCTTGTGAATAGACATCTGCTACAGAATGAATCTCATACTTAGAAAATCCTATCATGAAATCTGCAAACCCTGTGACAAATATCAAGCAATTACATGGTTCTTTGTTCCATAAGCAAGACATTTTTTAACCACATACATTTCAAAATGTAATGCAACCTAATTCATGCTCTTTGATCACAAATTAGAAGAAATAACAGAGCCATAATTAGGAGACAAGATTCAAACTGAACTTCAAACTTTTGCTGCACTTTATTTGTTTTCCTTGAAATCAAATACATGAAATGTACAGAAAATAACTCATAGATCACCTAACAGAAAAGAACTATCTGCATAAAACTTAAAATGTTGTTCAATACAAGAAGAAATGTTGAAGAATGGTTTCTCAGTGCAAAAACTGGAACCCCTACAAAATAAAGAAAGAAAGAAAGATATAGCAAGAAATGAATTCCTAGATCTAAATCTTTACTTGACAAGTCTCCACTTGAAAATCAATCTTCTAGCAACTGAAAACTTCTTCCTTCCATCATCCCTTCTGATATGATTTTGTTTCATCATTAATCTGTAACAAACTTGCAAAATATCCTTGTCTAATGATGAAAACCCTTTACTTGCCAAAATATCTGATTGCCCCATGAAAAAGCCAGTGAAAATGAGTTTTTACTGAGTAAATCAGAACAAATTCGACCCTAACTGCATTTCCATTGCCTTCTACTGATATCCAGGTCATTATCTTGACAAAAAAAAATCTGAACTTCCTGGTATGAATATGGTTGCACTTTAGGTACCTGATAGAAAACCTCGTGTAGCTCAAACTGACTGATACCTGTGCAAAAACTGACTTCAGAATCGAAAAGTTCATCTTCTCCCGATTCCGACGATATATAACACTTCATATTTTGGTTACCGAAAGCGCCTGAAATTGCCATTTGAAAAATGTCCCCTCCGGCTATAAAAAGCTTAGGTCTGCAACTCAAGATTTTAAAAAATTCAAAATTTTAAAATCTCTAATGTTCAGACTTTGTGAAAATGACCTCTTGAATTTAAAAAAGTTTCTGAATGTGCACACCCACTAGAAAATAATTAAAATATTGTTTTTTAATTTCTTTGAAATTTTCCCTTATCCTCTGAATCTGGGGTCAAATTTCTGTTGACCAAGTGCCACGTGGCATTTTTTGATTTGCTCCTTCAACATACAGTCATTACCCAGTCACTCCCGCCATGTCATCATCGCCACCTCGCTATATTAAACCTCATGCATCTTCTACTTAGCGATTTAACGAGAGCCACTGGATCGGCCACATGGCGCAATCTGGTGCGCTCCTGACATTTCCCTGCCACATCATCATCTGCCTTGGAACTTGCTGCCATGTGTCACATGTTGATTCACTGACGCTCCTCCAAGTGGGACCCACATAACACTTTGAATCTCGCCGGAGTTGAGGTTTCCCGGCAACCTCGCTATGTCGCTAGCCGAATTTTTTGAGATTTTTCGGCTAGCGACATAGCGACTAGCTGGATTTTACGCTTTTTCGGCCTCTCCATGTTTGCTAACGTCATCCATTTTAATTGTGTTTGTCTTCAAAATTAATGCTCCAGTTGGCATCCACTTCGCATTACCACAACATCCATGACGGGCCCACCACGTAGACACTTGTCCTCTTGAAAGGGCATGTCATTTGATACACCAAGCATTCTCAACGTATTTCATTTAAACAATTAAGAAGTTTACCACATAGCTAATGTGGGATAAAGGAAAAAATGAAGCCAATTCCCTATCTGTGAAAGCACACCCGTATGCTTTGAACTGCATTGTTACTGCGGAGTGCCTATGCTTGATTTGTACACGGTTTTATTGCTGAAGTCATCTTCACCTTTCTTTTCAATAGCTTCATAACTATTTTGTCTTTGACTTGCGGATTTCCTTTTAATGTTGTGGCTTTTCAAATGCTGCCCCTGTAACTGTATTTTCTCAGCGTGAAATGGGTTGGGGTGGCTGGTGGTTTTGGGATCCTGTGGAAAATGCTTCTCCCATGCCTTGGGAATTAGCCACAGCTTGTATTCATCCAGTCATTCTATCCAAAGTTTATCTCTGGACCTCGTTCCCCAATATTGTTACTTTTTCATGCCGTGTCTTGGGAATGTTTTTGGTATCTCCTATTTAAAATGTGTCATGTATTTTTTTCTGACGAGGCTCTTCTGTATGTCCCTCTACCACATAGAATCCTTTTGTGTATGGCGTGGCAAACTTGTTCCTCCTTTTTTTACTAAATGCCCTTCATGCGGGCTTCCAAGACGGCTCTCTTTTAACAAAACTTTGAACCTGCGGTTTCCTTGCTATTTTGCATGAGTTTCTTTGTTTGATGCCTGCAACTGCCCTTGAGTTTGTCCTCTTTGGGCTGGTGTCTTCTAATAATGCGTATCTTTTAAGAAAGCATGGGCTTTGCTTTTCATTCTATGCCCCTTTTTTAAAACGCATTGAGCTCCCTCAAACATTCCACTAAACATGCCATTATAGTTTTTATTTATCATATGCCATCATATGCCTCATAGTTGCTCTTAAATCTTGCGTTGGCATTCCACTTAAATGATATCATCTTATAATGTGCGGACTGTTGCTTGTCTTTACCTTTGACTGGTAACAAGTCCCCTTTTCTTTATATAAGGACATACGAACATATACATCCTATTCTTTGAATAATCTGAAGCTTGGATTTCTAAAATAATCACATATTAAGAATAGGTCATCTTTTATCATATAGCAACACCCTAATGATCTTGAATCAACCCTTCAACCTGGAGCATTTAGTCGGATCCCAAAGTGGGTCTGACTAAAAAAAAAATTCGTTTTCGAACAACCGAAATGCTGGAACGATCAACTGCACACCTTGAACTGATCAAAACCAAATTTGACCATTGACTAATCAAATAAAACTCACTTTATCATTTTCTTGCAGATTGTCAAATTTGCGCCAGGAGGTCCGTTGACTACCCTTGAAAAACTGACCAAAACACCTAATCAGGCTATGAGAGCTAGCACACTGACTCTTTGTCCCGCATTCTTTCCCCTTGTCAAATCTCGTTTCATGACGAATTTGGAGTCAAAAGATATTTGTTTTCAAAGTTGCCTGCTAAGAATCACCTGCAGATAAACAAGTCAGAAAACACTAAACTGGGTTTAGAAACGGCTCGAAAAATTGGGTAAACGGGCACATAGGAAGAAGAAAAATGGGACATTCATTCTTTGTCATGAGGATATTATGGATCTATGATTTAGGCTCATGATGAATCACAGGACGCAAATGGCGGACGTTCAAAATGGGCTACTCAGAATTTTGTAAACTGGGCATGCTGATAGAAAGCATTTTTTGCGAATGGAATTGACCTGAAAAAAAAATGCAAAAGGATTCGTCAAGACTTAAAAATTGAAGCATAGAAATTCTCTGATGCTTGGAACACAATGTAAAAAGAAAATTTTTATTTGGGTCAACTGGGTCAAAGATATGATTGGTCGAACAGGGCTTCCAAGAATTGTGAACTAGTCAAATGCACAAAACAGGAAATGACCAACTTTGGGGGGTGTGAAACCTAGTCAAATGAATTTGAAATGAATTGAAAATTGAAACACAGGTTCTTTGATATGCATACTAATCATCCCCAAAGTGACTAGTCATGAAACAATCTTGGGTAAGAGATATTCAGATGCAAACTGGGCCTCTGATCGCTATTTGACACTTGGCAGAATTGCAAATTTTGACACTAGCTCAAAATGGGACTTCTCAGAATGGTTCAAAATGTCAGTTTAACTTCATAGAACACATAGATGCACTAAATGAAAGGTGTTAGAAACATTAAACACCTCTTAGGCCTCAGACTAACAATCGGGTACAATCTCATTTAAAAGCATTCAAGGGCTTGATTTTTTCAATGGTTCTCAAAATCGACCATGCAATTTTTAGTCCCAACATGACCTCAACTCCCACAAGTCTCTACCACAGCTCCCCTTATTTAACTTAGTTGACTCCACAAGTTGAACACTACACCCAGTGCATCAAGAACCACTATGACTCCCTTTCTAAACACTACATCCACATTGGTTGACTTAGATCCCATGAGTTCTCCCCTAGCTCATACACATACTTCCAAAGTATACTCGACACCACCTTAGCACCTCTCTAAAATTCCTGGCTCAATACACATACTCCTAGAGTATACTCGACACCTCCATGACACCTTCTAAACCTTCTAGCTCATACACATATCTCCAAGATATACTCGACACCCTCATGGAACCTCTCTAAAATTCCTAGAGTCCTCTATTCAAAACTTGCACGCTACCACAACATGACTATGCCTCTAGGGCATTTCAACTCTTGTTGGTCTTCCTACCTCCCCTTTGAACCCTTGAAGCCCAACCCTTGTTCCCCACAAAACATCTAACTACCTTAGCCAAACTTTGCATCCCAACACTAAGCCTTGAATTCGTCGACCCCAGGTCTATGTCTACATACTTGGTTGGTGAACCTCTTGTTCTCATACACTTGGTGCACTCAAACCAACCCCTTCATGCATCCATGCAATCTCTCACCCAATCCACGAATCCCCTTTGTATTACATAATCTACTTGAGTTCCACACCCTAGCCCCATGATCCCCCAACCCTATTGGATGTTGGACTTCCAAAGCTAACTAGGTTACCACTCTGTAGCTTCAACTCTAGACCACTTCACTCATCTGTGTCACCCCTTTCAATCATACACCACAAATTGTTGTTCCTAGCCACCCATCATAACTCAGCTCCTTGAATCATGTCCAATGGCTACCTCTTTTTATACTTGATATAGATCTACCTCATGACTTAGCTAACCATGAACCTAACCCAGAACACTATGTCCCATTCGCCATACTAGACCACCTTGGCCATTGAGATCTAATCTCAATGCAAACACACTCAACTAAGAACCTTGGATGTGCACCCAGTACCACACCCAACTAATACCGCACCACCTTGGCCATCTAGTTCCACAACACATCCCCCACATAGCTAACCATAAGCCTCCAATGCTCCTTACTTAGACAACCCACTTTGTCTCCTATTGTAGGACTAGGTACTCCACTTCCCCAGCTTTTAGACTTCGGACAACCTCCACAGTAGGCCATCAACATTGCCTTAGCTTCTCCGCTTCACTAAGTTAGGGACCCTTGTCATCTCACCAAACCTCACCATGTTACGATATGATAGAGCTACTCTTCTTTGCTCCTAATGACTATGCGTCACCTCTATCTCATCCAGAGACTAGAGGGACTACTCTTCTTTATCCCTCTTGAGGGAGGTCGACTATCCAAGTCACCCATCATGCACATTGATACTACTCTTCATAGATACATGTTATATCAGCTCCACGCCTCTCCTACACCACAACTATGCTAGAGGTAATGTCTCATAGCATAGCCCGAATATCACACCTCGACTCGAATTGAACACCATGCCTACACCACAACTATGCTAGAGGGAACAACTCGCAACACAGTCCCAAAGCATACACCTCAGATCATGTCTAGGAAAAGGTCCTACACCAAAACCATGCCATCTTGGTACATGACGTAGTCCCATTTTCACCTCGACTCAGCCCATGCCTTGCCTACACCACACCTTTGTGCACCCAGCTTTGCAACACAAGCCCATCCAGCCTCTGTGTAACATCTTGTGAATCAACATCCCCTTACATGGTCATTCACCTAATGTTAGATATTTAAAAGTATTTGGTTGTAAATGCTATATTCTAAAAGATACTAGAAATGGAAAGTTTGATGCAAAAAGTGATGAAGGCATATTTCTTGGATACTCCACTAGAAGTAAGGCATATAAGTGTTTGAATACTAACACTAGTAAAGTTGTGGAGAGTGCAAATGAAAATTTTTATGAGCATGCAAAAGTTTAGATTGATGAGTCAAAGCAAACAGAGGCTTATAGATCCTTTGTATACTTCTATGAAGGAATGATAGTTGAAGACAATGCTGCAAATCAAGTTGGGAATCAACAAAAAACTTCAGTATCTATTGAGTCTCAACTAGTGTATGCTTAGCTGCATTCAGAGGCCGAGCTACAGAGTGTAGAAAATGCACATTCTAATTTTGAAAATAGTATGCAAGAAAGGAATGATGAAATTCCATATGAAGAAGAATGAAATGACTCTGAAGTTGAAGGATCAAACATGGAAAGAAGGACTGAACCCAAATTAGCCAAGTATGTGAGAAGACATCACCCTGCAGATCAAATCATTGGTGACAAGGATGCCAAACCAATGACAAGGAATAGGCTTAGAAATGAATCATGTCTACTAAGCAAAGTTGAACCTAAAATAGTAAAAGATGCACTACAAGATGATGACTAGTATAAAGCCATGAAAGAAGAGAAAGATCAAATCGAGAAAGAAAAAACACGGTCTCTAGTTTTTAGACTAGCTAATAAGAATGTGATCGGTACAAAATAGGTGTTTAGAAACAAACTTGATGAGAATGGTGAGATAACAAGAAACAAAGCTAGACTAGTTTGCAAAGGCTATGAACAAGAAGAAGGACTGGATTATGGAGAGACATTTTCCCCTGTTGCAAGAATGGAAGGAGTAAGAACATTACTTGCATATGCTGCATACAAAAGTTTCAAAGTGTATCAAATGGATGTGAAGTCTACTTTTTTGAATGGTATACTAGAAGAGAAAGTCTACATATAACAACTAGAGGGATTTTTTGATGAGAAGAACAAGGACATGTTCTACAAGCTACACAAAGCACTTTATGAATTGAAGCAAGCACCTAGATCATAGTATGAGAGGTTGCACAAATATCTTGTGAAAATAGGTTTTGAAAGAATAGATGACAACAACAACTTGTACATCAAAGCTGAAGAAGGTAAAGAAATTTTGATATCAAAAATATTTGTTGATGATATAATATTTGGAGGAAAAGATGTTTTATGCAAATATTTTGCTGATCAAATGAAGCATGAATTTGAGATGTCAATGTTTGGAAAAATCAAATTCTTTGTTGGATTACAAGTACATTAGTTGAAGCATGAAATATTTGTGACCCAATCCAAATAAATCAAGGAAGTACTCAAAAATTTTGGGTTGGAAGACTCAAAACTAGTTAGCACACAATTGGCAATAGGCCATAAGCTATCCAAGAGTGATGAGTCTACTGAAGTAAATCAGGCATTGTATAGGTCAATGATTGGAAAACCACAATATGTTGTACATAGTAGACCAGACATTGCATTAGCTATTGGAATAGTAGCAAGATTTTCTGCCAATCTAAGAGAAAATCACTTAATGGCAGTGAAGAGAATATTGAGATACCTGAAAGGAACTGATGACTTCAGTTTATATTACAAGAGAAATGAGAAGATTGAACTGAAAGCCTACATTGATGTAGGCTGGGGAGATAACATTGATGATAGAAAAATCACTAGTGGAGGAGCACTTTTCTTAGGAAAGAGGTTGATTACATGGATCAACAAAAAGAAAAGTTGCACCTCACAATCTACTGCTGAAGCTAAATATGTGGCAACTGCTATAAACTGCACCAATATTGTATGGATCAAATATTTGCTGCAAGGTATGAAGGAAGTAGTAAATGAGCCTATGAAACTTTATTGTGATAATACAAGTGCCATCACTATATCAAAGAATCTAGTAATACGTGCTAAAACTAAGCATATTGCAATTAAGTATCACTATGTAAGAGAGCTGGTGGAAGATAAACAAGTGAAGATGGAATATGTTAGCTCAAAGGAATAGATTTCTGATATCTTCCCAAAAGCACTACCAAAAGATTCTTTTGAGTATCTTAGAGGTAAGTTAGGGGTAATACCCCTAGCTAAGGCTACTTGAACCAAAAAGCAAGTATGCCCTACATCAAATAAGCTGAATGTTGAAGATTTTATACATTGATGTAGAGGATGTTTACTTTGGGATCCATTCCTAAAGTAGTAGAAGTGCTAAAATTCTAAATCAGTCATAAGAAAGGTGACAAAGGGAGAAATTGAATGAATCTGTAAGAGCTACATCTACATATTAAGACGTTAATACATCTTTAGCATTGTTGTCAAAGAGAGAGAAGTAGACAACTAATTAACAACTATTGAAGATAAAGAATAAAAAAAAAGGGAGAAGATATCAAAGAAGATAAAAGGAGAAGTTGTAAGATGTTGATTAGAATAGTAGAAGATGAGCAATACTAAGTTTGAAAGACAAAGAGCAACGATACAATAGCAAAGAGGGAGAAGCTGAAATAAAGCAATTCAAATAGTAGAAGGAGATGTAATGTTACAATTTACTTTTTTGGCATTTGACTCATTGTTCTAGCCTAGCTAGAATTTGGTTGAATAGTTTAGTTTGATGGTTGATCAGTTTGGTTTGCCATCAATGCCAAAGAGTGAGATTGTTGGAAATTTGATTGAAAAGCTCATTGTTGTTGAAGATTGAAGAGGGATATTTTTGTAAAAGAATTTTTTCAATCATTATTTTGTCATTGATGTCAAACCTACTATTTGTGGGATGATATTTTCTTATTAGCTCCAAGTACTATCACTTAGTTGATTGATGAAGAGGATTTGATCAACAACATCTAATAAGAGCACCTAACGGAAAGGTTGAGTTATTATATTGTAATGAAGTGCAAGGATTAGTTAAGACAATGGTCAAGTAATGTATTGATGACATACTCAAGGATATAGAGGTTGGTCACACTTATAATTATTAGGGGAAGAAGTTATAACAAGGTTGACTGAAAAGCTTAAACTAAGATCATTAGTGGATGCTGAGAAAGTTAGTTGAAGCCGAACAAATTTTTAGTAGAAGCTGAGTAACAGACATTTCTAGTGTGTGCCAAGTGATCTTAATTTTCTGAGTGAAGATTAGGTGTCGAGCATCAGAAAAATTTCATTTGGTGTAGAGTGATCTTCAGGTGCCAAGCATCAAGAAAAACACAGTTGATGCCGAGTAACACAGAATGTGCTGAGCACTGGTATTTCAATAGTGCCGAGCTGTTGCATTATTTCAAATGATGAAGATTCATCAAATCTAAGGCAACATAGTGGTTATATTGAATTTTGTGAACAAGTTGGAAGATAAGGATGATGAGTTGTTGGCACAGAATCCTATGTAAACTATTTTTGGGTGAATTCTAAAGGATTATTCAAAAAGTTTCTAGAGGAAATAGAATATGGGTTAGATGCAATGAAACCTACCTAATCCATGCAAATTGAAATTGAAAAATGGAAGAATCAAGTGAGAAAAGGTACTCCTCGACTTCTATTTAAGAAGTCATAGACCAAGAAGCAAAGAGCTACTGATACTGTTGCTGCTGAAGAGCCAAATCTACAAAGTGGTTAGAAGGGTGTCAAGGAGGAGACATCTAGGAGAAGGAAGAGCACAAAGGCTTTGCTTCTATGAGTGGTCATGAAGAGATGATTGCATGGGTACATTGAGTATGGAGACTCAAGGAGACAAAGCTTGAAAGAAGGGCAAGCTATCAACAATTGTAGAGATTAAAGGCCAGGCAAGGGTATGAGCTGAGAAGTGATCTGAGATCTACAAGATAAGTTGTATGTTGTAGTTAGGTTAAGATTTTCTAATACTCTCTAGCAATTGTATTAGATCTAAAAATTTGATGGAATTAGGTTGGCCTAATAGCCATTTGTAAATCCTTTAATAGGGTGGCATTCCAAGTGAATGTTCTAATGTCCTCTAACCAGGCCCACTTCTAACAAGGTGGTTAAATCCTCTAACAAGGTCAAATTTAATAGTGTGTTGTAAGCCTTTAACAGGGTAGGTCTTTCACAGGGCATCACTTTAGAAGGCTGAAAATTGAGTAGCATGTTACTAGTGGTTTTTCCCAAATTGGATTTCCATGTAAATCACTATGTCATGTGTTAATTTCTTATGTGTTATACTTGCATGTTGATTTATAGTAACTTGCTAATTAGATAAGTTGAAGCTTGGATGAATGAATGATTGAATGGATTCACTACACTTAGTGAAAAGTTTGAATAGGACATTTGGACCTTGAATAACTGATTCCCCCCCCCCCCCCCACCCCCACTTTATCAGTTATTCTAATGCAATTCTAACACTAGGTATCTTTGGGAGCTCTAAAAATGGAAGCTTGACATTCTTTAGGCATTTATGGGAGTTCGACTACCATCAAAATGTATTTTTGGTGCATGGAATGCTCTAAAATAGCAATTGGTAGATAACTATCAGGGTATTGCTTCTTCTTCAAAAATTGTTGGCGCACCTCTAAGAAAGCACACCTTCAAAAAGTGCACATGTGAACCTTGGTGACAAGACCCAAAAATCCTAAAATTCTTCCAAGTGTCAATTTTCCAAAGTGAATTTTTTTTGAACTCCACAATTTTCCAGAGTTAGAATTTGTCTAACTCCACAATTTTCTAGAGTTTGAATTTTTTCTAACTTCACAATTTTCCAGAGTTAGAATTTTTTTAACTTGACAATTTTATAGAGTCAGAATTTTTCTAACTTCACAATTTTCTAGAGTTAGAATTTTTTCTAACTCCACAATTTTCTAGAGTTAGAATTTCTCTAACTCCACAATTTTTTAGAGTGAATTTTTCTAACTCCACTATTTTTCAGCATGAGAAATTTTCAAACTCCACAATTTTCTATCATTAGAATTTTTTCTAACTTAACAATTTTCCAGAGTTAGAATTATTTATAAGTTCAAAATTTTCCAGAGTTAGAATTTTTTCTAACTCCACAATTTTCCAGAGTTAGAATTTTTTCTAACTCCATAATTTTCCAGAGTTAGATTTTTTTTAACTTCACAATTTTCAGTTTCCTTCATTTGGGTCTTGTTGACCTTCAACCAAAATGATGTGTAGATGCTTCCCTTTGAAATTTTGGATGGTAGAGATGATTTTTTGAGGAGCTAATAAATCTAAAGCTTCATACTTTTCCCTCACTTCCCTGTGAAAATCATGAAATGGTGGCTTCATGGGAATTCTTTGGAACTTGAAAGTCATGAGTTTGAGTGTGATCTTGGTTGTTGTAGAAGACAAGGAATCCATGGAAATTTTAGGGTCCTTGGGAGACCTCTAGATGTTTGAGATATGTGCACTTGTGCACTTGGAGAGATAATTCATTCACCAAATCTTCAAATTGTATATCTACGCACTTGCGCACTAATGCAACTTTCACACCTACGCACCTTTAGGGAATTGTGCAAGGTGCTCAATTCACCAAAAAATTGAAGTTCTTAGTTTTGGAAATGGTTTTTGGGTTTTTCTCAAATGGGGTTTTAGATCACTCTCATGTTTATAATTTGATCCTTTTAATGATTTAGGCCTATTTACACACCTTGTGCACATATGTACTTTTCCCTTCAAAACTTGTAAAACTGTGCACCTTCACACATGACCACCTTCTAGAGTTCTTCAACTATCTCAAAAATTACCATGTGTACCTACGCACCTTCAAGGAATTGTGCAAGGTGCTCAATGCATAAAAAATCAAAGTTCTCAATTTTGAAAATAGTTTCTAGGTTTTTAAAGATGAGGTCTAGGAGCACTTTAGTGTACTTAATTTTCCCTTTTTGATGATTTATAACCTATTTGTATCCCAACATTGTCATATACTTGAACTCCTTCTAGTTCTTCTATCTAAAATCCCAAGGTTACTATTTTGAAAATGCACATGCAATACCATGGTAATTGTTTTTGTACTATGGATGATAAGGATGCCTAGATGACTTACACAAAAGATAAACATCAATATACAAGTGTTAGGGGTTTAAAATGATACTAGCTAATCAGACTTCTAAACCCAAACTAAAAATATTTCACTTCTTCGGGCACCTTGTAAGATACCCTATTCTAAGGAATGAGATTTTGTGAGCCAAAAAAAGGGGGTCCCCACTTCCAAATTAAAAAATGGGGTGTGTTGTGGAACCACAAAAGGTACTTGCAACTTGCATAAAAGTCAAGTATGTACACACACACACACACACACACACACACACACACACACACACACACACACACACACACACACACACACACACACACACACACAAAACTAAATAATCAATGATGGGTAGTGGTACATCATGTTGCTCCCAACTCCTCCCCACCCCTCAACCACATCAAATATATTAACCAGAAATAGAAACAAATATGTACACCATACACATGCAAGTATGGGGTAAGTATCCATAACAGATAAAATATCAACATGAAACTAATTGTAATCATTATATTAAAACATTTAAACATCATCCAATAAATAACCATGAATCAAAATAACACATGAAATATCTTAAGTATGAAGTAGCTTATCAAATATATAATCAGACCATGAAGATAGTATCAACCAACTAGGTAATCAAGTACCACTATATCAAATAACATAACATGAAAACTAGCCTAAAACTGTTTGTCAATATAACTAAAATTAAAATGGAGTATGCATTACAAATCCCTTTCCCTTTTTAATCATAGAGTTAGGTTTGGCTATCTTGTGCGTGGTTGAATCTTTCTTTTATGCTCTTTATTGTGTTTGTATGATTAGATCTCATTAGATTTTTCTTTTTTGATCTCTCATTGTATGAGCTTGATTACACAAAGTCCAACCTATAGCATTCCCATTAGGCAAAGTTGTAGACTCATGGGCTCCTTTGATCATGATTCCTTTTTTCTTCCTAGGACTCATGATGATACTCATATCTTTTCTCATGAACTTAATCATATAATAGAGCATAAATATTCTCAATCATCCCATGATGAAGATGATGCTTTAAGAGTTCCTCCTTCATAAGTTGATAAGCTTTCTCATGAGTTTGATAAATTGGAAACTTAGCTTGCAAAAAAAAATCAAAATCCTAATAGTGTCACTACTATTAAATCTCTTAAGAATATTGTTAACAATGATGATAATAACATTTTTATCTTTCATGTTATAGCTCACCTTATTAATACTCATGCTAAGTCTTTAACAAAATGTGCTCAAGAGTTAGGATATCCTCCTCGTTCTACAACTATTGAGCCTTCTATTTTGATTTCTAATACTCTTTCTAGCATACCTACATATGCTTTGCCTCTCATGACTACTTTTACTCCTTTAAGTATTGGTCTTCCTAGCCTTTCACTTCCTGTGAGTATTCATCCTACTTCCATTTCTTCTTCATTACCTTCATATATTGTAGTTACTTTTACTCATTTAAACTCTTTACCCATTTCTTCTAATCCTCCAATGACATTGTTACACATTCCTTTTCCTTCTTATAACTTTCCTAATCCATCTAGCATACCTATGCCTATTAGAATATCCTCCAATCCTACTTTTGGTACCTTGTTTCAAACTATCACTACTTTCCAACAAAAAATTCAAACATTTAACTCAATCTAATTACAATATTCCTACATGCAATGTTTCTAATCTCCTTTCCTTAGATATCCTTTGTACAGTTACACCACAACATGTTGAGGTACCTCATCTTGAGATTTATAATGTTAAGGGAGATCCCTTAATTCATGTTAACACTTTCTAGACTATATACATATTGATTTTTCTCACAACTATAGAACTCTATTTTGGTGTATCCTGCTTTTCTACTATGGGATTTTCTTCACAAAATTTATTTTGGTTTTTATCACCTCCTAATCTAATTTCCACTATTGATACATCTTTATTGTTTTCTCCTAGCGAACTTCCCTCTACTTCTTTATTGATTGATTCTTTCTTCTTTTCTTCTTTTTGGTCTTGTAGTTCCATTTTCTCATGATCATTATGTATTTGTTCTCCTATTATGATTTGACCTTCAATATCATTTTTTAAAAGTAAGATATCATGGGACAATCTATATAAATTCTACATGCTAAATTCAATCTCTTCTAATGCATTATTCTCTCTTTGGCAAGCCTCACATTTTTTGAGCTTTGATAGTTTAAACTGATTGTCTTAACTATATTATGCTCTCTTTTCTATTTTTCCCAATGGGTAGAAGCAAGAAGTTGGGTCTCAATTCCACAAAAGTCTATGGATTGAGATCATGCTCTTTTGGAAATGGGTACTTGTATTAGGCTTGGGTGCTTGATCCTAAATATAAAAAATGGAAACCCGTTTTTTATTTTCAAAAAATAGGTACCCATTTTTGAAAAAAATAAAAAAATGAATTTTTTAGAACCGGGTACCCATTTCTAAAAAAATCATTTATTTTTTATTTTTTTGGGGATTTGAAATGCATTTTAAATGCTGATTTTAATTTTTCAAAATGGGCACCCATTTTTTGAATTTCAAATAATAGGTGCCCATTTCTTACAACATGGGGTGGGATTTTTTTTTTTCCTTCCTCGAATTTTGGTTTGGGATAGGCTTGGTGAGACCAAGCCTATGCCTTGACCTCTCAAGATTTGTCTAAGGCATTGAATTGACAAATTCATGCCTTGCCATGATTTTTACAGGGTCTTCCCAATCAAATGTTTTTAAGAAACAAAAACCCATTAGACCTCTCACTTTCCTAATTTTAAAAATATAAATTTTATAGTGGTTTGATTTTATTTACTATTTTTGCATTATTTTTTAATCAAAGGTGGTACCTAAATGCAAAATAGTGAGGTTCACAAAAAATTTAATAACTTTTTTATTTTATAGTTTTTATTAAATTAATTTATATTTCATCAATTGACATAAAATTCTTTTGAAGTTAAGAAAATAATTTTTGAATAAAAGTGATTTTTTAATCAAATTATGGTGCTTGTACATGAGAGGTTTTAAAATTCACCTTTATAGCCAAATAAAAATTAATAATAAAAATATTATTCAATGCAAAATTAAGGAAAAATATTATCATTAATCTTTGGTGTTTTAGGTAACTTTATTTAAAAGGATTTACAAAAATTCATTTATTTGTGTCAAATTATGGTGTCCATACACGATTGTCCTATGTTCCTGAAACTGACATTTTGAAAAAGTGGTTTTTAAAGATCCATACCAAAAACAAAATCTATCAGATAGGTACACAAATAAATTACATGTTCAAAAAGTAGACTTTGAACACTAAAATTTTCAGTGTTGAAGTTTTTTTAAAAATTCAATCTCTAAATGCATCAAATTTTGACATCAATTGATAAGAAATTTAAAAAAAAGGAAAAACACTTCCACTTTTTGCCTAAAAGTGAGACCCAACTTCTTGCACTTACCCCAATATCTTCATTTCTCTTTGTGCTATTCTTTGCACTATTGATTTTCTTTCTTCTACATGTATTCTCTGTCCCGTCATCCTCCATGAACTATTGTTTTTTCTTTATACTCCTTTCTAGTTTTGTTTAACTCTGGGATATCATCATTTTGTTCTGTTAATACCTCTATTCTTTTGCTCATTTTGTTGATGTTGATATTGCTTAGTGCCTCTTTTATATTTGAGGTTCAGATTGGGTTTAATAAATCTATTGATTACTCCTTCAAATTTTTTAAAACCTATTTCATAAATGGATCTATTTGTTATAAACTTTTTAACATTAAAACCCTTAAGTCCTAATTCTATATCCACTAAAAATTTAATATTACTAGATCTGTAAAAATTTGATTCAATACCTATTAAATTTCCTAGATATTTACCAATTCTAATTAGGATTTGGATTTGATTTAATTCAAGAGAGAAGTTTTTACATTCAAACTAGTAAGGTGCATGATATTTCCTGATTTTTTTATCACTCCAATTAGGTTCCCAAGCTATTTTTTTTACTAAATGTCCTTTATAAAAGTAATATGAATTTGATACTAAATTATTCCTAATATCTTTTTTTACATAATGTAAATACAATGAAGAATTAGAAAATGTTCTCATACTTACCTATTACTAACACATATTTTCTAATCTTCTCACCAATTTTGAGAATAACTTGTTTGGTCTGCTCCAATATGCAAAATACACCTAGCTCTAAGCACTCCACCCATTTATCCTCAATGCATCTATAACTTATGATATATATATATATATATATATATATATATATATATATATATATATATATATATATATATATATATATATATATTCTAATTTTATAGGTTTCCTATGGTTGAAGGGTTATTAAATAACTCTAAGCACTTATCTTTAGCCTTGTTTCCAGATGGTTTTTTATGAGGAGGAATATAGACTTTTAGACTTTTATTAAGGGTAAGGGGAACCCTAAGAAATGATTTAGAAAAATTACTATGCTGCTTAATGCCTAAAGGGATACTATTTTTTTCTGAAACTTTTGGGTTGTGTCTTGCTAAAATAGTCAAAATATTCAATCTTTTGCTTGGATATTGTCTGATCATCATTCAGTGTTAGTTTCCTTGTATATTTTCTTTTATTGAAGAAAACCCTCTAACATTTAACTTGTAAATCTTCCTTGATGTTATTTAGTACTATGCCTATCTTCTTTTGAGGTGCTATTCCCCTCCTAGTCTTTCTTTTTGTAACTTGTTGCCAATCATTTCCATCTTCCTTTGAATTAGCAAGAACTTGGATCTATTTACCTTGAATTTTAAGAATTTTATTATCCCTATCTTTATGAATTTTAACTAGGGATTTAAATGATGAATTCCTTTTTCCATTTCTATCTTGTAGATTTATGGATAAGATATCAAATCTATTTCTAGTGATAATAGAGGGAGGTCCTAGACATCGACTGTGCCAAGGTTTAGAGATGGTCGATATTTTCCATGTGTCTAACCTTGACTTATTAGGGTAGATGCATGTTTCTTGATTTATGGAAATGGGGTATTTTGGGATAAAGCATTTTTTATCTTCTTTTTTCTCTATGCCTTCTTTTTTTCCAGAAGCTCTCCATTTTTCAATGAAAAATATTCATATTATTTTATTTCTCCTTGTTACAAACTTACAATTGGAACAATTGTTGTTTTGTCATTTATGTCAAATCTATGGATGGGACATATTGCTACCAAATCTAAATGTTATATCTATTGTATTGATGAAGAGGATTTGAGAAGTTATATATAACTATAGCACCTAGAGGAAAGGTTGAAGTTATGAAAATGAGGTTACAATATAAATTTGATTGGATAGACTTTGATTAGGTAAAGTAATTATTTATGTGAAGAAAGCTAAGCAAATTAAAGCAAAATAGTTAAATACTAAGGAGTGCTAAATAATGCTAGTGTCAACTGAGCTATAGTTAGTGTTGAGCCAATCTAGTGTTGACTAAGCATTAGTATCAACCAAGAAAGTTAATTGATTCTGAGCCAGAAATATTTACAGTGATCGAGTATCAAAATTTTAGAGATTTTCAAGTGATTGTAAAAGAACAAATTCAAAGAAATTGTAAGATCAAGACAACTCAATTGATTCCTTGGGAGATGTAAATTTTGTTGAAGATAATATTGATGAGTTGGATCATTAAATTCAAGGAGGTGATTAGGTAAATACCTAACATACCGATTCTAGAAAATTTTCTAGAGAATGATCAAGAAGATGGATAGATACATTGAATCAAGTTGAATCTAATAGTAAACCCTAAGATCTATAGTGGTTATAGAAAATGGTAAAGCATAAATTGCATATATAAAGAGATAAAAAAAAATCATTTGGTGCCATGTCTAGCTGTGTCTAGTCAAACCCAACTAGTGTGTATGAGACAGTTTGTATATAGGGAAAGGTTGATCAGAAGCACACAAGAGTGTGAATGTGAAGCTAAAGGAAAAATCTTGTAGATATGAAGTTATTGTTGATAAGAGAATCAGAGTAGAAGGCTTAAGTGTTGATGAGAAGAGTGGATTGATTGCTTGAAAGGTGACCAAGAAGATCAAGATCAGAGATTGAAATGGAAGGCTTATCAATGAACCAACATAAGGACCAAACAAAGATATGAACATGCAAAAGTGAGTTTTCATCACATAGATCAAACTTATTATTTTCTTTCTTATAATTGTAAATATTTTGTATTGAAACCCTTTTTATAGAGGTTGACCTAACAGTCATTTGAAGAGTTAACACTCTGTATAAATCCTTTAACTGGGCGACATTCTAAATGGAATGATTAAAGTCCTTTTAAAAGGATACTCTTGGTAGGGTGATTAAATCCTCTAACTAGGTCACAGTTAACAGTTTGTATTGTAACCTTAAATAGGGTTAGCTCCTAATAGAGCCCACTTTGAAAGAGTGAAAAAGAGTGACATGTTAGTTTTTCCCAAATTGAGTTTCCTTGTAAAATTCTAGTGTCAAACTATGATAAATGTTTTATGAATGTTTTCATTTGGTAATGTTTTCATTATGAAATACAAGTTAAGTTTATGATAGTTTTATAGTAGAGACTAAGAACCCACAGGATGAGCATAACAATGAAAGTGTTTAATGATTAATTGTTCAAGTGGTACATATAGACCTTGAGTAACTAATTCAGCCCCCCCACCCCCACCCCAAGTCAATTATTCTAATTTTTTTTGACAATTGGTATTAGAGCTCAATTCTTATATAGAAAAGTTTGAAGGTACTTAGAGCTAAAGATCACAACAAACAAGAGAGACGTACCCTAGCTAAACAAACAAAACTTTCCTACATGGCAGACCCTGATGAAGCTACATATATCTAGTATCAATGATGCTACTATCAAATATATGGACACTGAATATGTACAACTAAAAAATTTTCCTTTAAATGTTGATTAATTGAGACAAAAGTTAGAACACAAACAAATAATGTTTGAGATTTCCTCAGCCCTAAGTTATGCTGGGTTTGATGACCTAAAAAGCTGTAATACGGTAAAGAAGATGTGAGACAAATTGAAGACCATATATGGAGGTGATGACAATGTTCTAAGAGCTAAATCAGACATCCTAAGAGGTGAATTTGATGACATTAGAATGATGGAAGGTAAGAACATAGTACAATACTACATAAGAATTAAAGAGGTTATTAATGCTATTCAAGGAGAAAATAAAATAATTAAAGATGAAACAATGATAAGAAAGGTATTGAGGACTCTACTTCTATATATGCCATTAGATTTTCTAAAATACAAGAACTAAGATGCACACAAGGTAATAACTTAACGTTAGAAGGTGTAACTAGTAGACTTATTACTTTTGAAATGTCCAATTTTTATAACTATACACCTACTACTATTGAATCTTCTTTCAAGTCACAAATTGTTCTTAGTAAGAAGAAAGGAAAAAAATTGAAGAGTGAAAGTGATAAATATAATGATGAGATTGATGAACTAGAAGCCCTCATTGCAAAAAGGTTTGGAAGAGGAAGAGGTAAATACAAAGGTAAATTACCTATCATTTGTTTTTCATGCATCAAAGTTTGTCATGTTGTTGCTAGGTGTCTTGATAGAGAAGATAATAATGAAAGGAAGGAAAGAAAATACAAAGGGATAAGAGATGACAAAGACTATAGGAGAAGTAATCATGAAAAGGTAAGAAATCTTGTTATATTGCTGAAGAAGAAACTAATAATGAATCTAAGAGTACTGATGATGAAGTAGTACATGTTACTATGAAAGAAGATTATAATGAAGATGAGAAAACTACATTAATATCTTATGAGTAAAAAGTGATAGATGGATAATTGATAGTAGATGTTCCAATCATACGAGTGGTGATAAAGAAAAAATTGAAGATATAGGTCCATGCAATGGTGGATGCATTAAATTTGGAAATGATACCCCATGTGTTACAAAAGGTAAATTTACTATTCAAATGGCTGATAAGATACCATGTGACAATGTTTACTAGATTGAAGGACTTAACTAAAATTTGTTGAGTTTTCCATAGCTGAAAAAATTAGGTTACAAAGTTGAATTTCATAATAGAAAGGCCAAGATACATGATGGTGATGGTAAGCTAATTGGAAATGGTGAGCTAACAAGAGGTAACTTATTCTATCTAGACCTATCAAGTGAGGCATGTATGTTTGCATTACAAGAAGATGTTTGGTTGTGGCACAAAAGATTATGTCATGTGAACTTTGAAAATCTGGTCGATATCAAAAAGATGAAGAAAGTAGGAGGATTGACTAACTTAAAGAAGCTTGAAAATGCTCTATGTAATCAATATCAATTAGGAAAGATGACAAAGTGTAGTTTCAAGAGTAAGACATATACTACTAGTGAGATTTAAAAATTAGAATATATTGATCTTTGTGTACCCATTGGTGTTAAAAGTTACTGTGGAGATCATTATTTCATTCTATTTGTAGATGACTATTCTAGAATGATGACTGTAATGTTTCTTAAAGTTAAATATGATGATTTTTAGTTACTCAAGTGGTATTTAGCTAGAGTTTAAAAAGAAACTAGGAAGCATCTAAAGTGTTTGAGATCTAACAAAGGTGATGAATTTATCTCACATGAGTTCAATACATTCCACAATGAAAGAGGAATTAAAAGACAAATGTCAGCCACAAGGATCCCTCTTTAGAATGGGATAGATGAAAGGAGAAATAGATCAATAATGAACTGTGGAAGAACACTAATGATGGAGAAGAATTTGTCATAAATATATTGGAGAGAAGAAATTATTACCACTCTCTATACCCTAAATAGAGTTTAAGTCAAGAAAGGTACAAATCCTACAACTTTTGAACTATGGTATGGATATGCTCCCAATGTTAAATATCTCAAAATGTTTGGTAGTAGATTCTATATACTAAAAGATAATAAGAATGAAAAACTTGATGCAAAAACTAATGAAGACATATTCCTAGGTTATTCCACTAACAGAAAAGCTTATAAGTGTTTAAATTCTAACACTAAAAAAGTTGTGGAAAGTGCAAATGTAAGAGTTGATTAGTTTGTAGAAAGAGATGATACTTCATGTAATAAAGAACCTGAAGGCTATAGTAAATTCATTTATGTGGATGATGATGCTTGCATCAGTCAAAGTAAAGAGACAAGTGAAGTTGTAAGTTCCCATTAGACTAGAAATGATGAAATAGAAATGCAAAATATCGAGAAAGAGAGAGTGGGTGTCGAGCAATGGACTGAAGATTCTGAGTCACAGATAGGCATTACTAACATCAGATAGTGAATGCCAAGCATTCAAAACTTGAACTAGAACCTAAACAAGGAAGAGGAAATGAGCCTAGGATTATTTTTCTAGTTGAACCTAAAGAATAACCAAGAAGAAAACTACTTGTGTTAGCAAAATATGTGAGAAGACATCATAAGTCTAATCAAATCATTGGTGATGCTAAATCAAGAAAAATGACATGAAGAAGGCTCAAAGGTGGCACATGCTTATTATGTGAGTTTGAGCCCAAGTCAATAAAGGATGCCTTAGAAAATGAATATTGGATACAAGAAATGAATGAAGAAATTGAATAGATTGAAAAAAACAATACTTCGACCTAGTGCCATGACCTAAAGACAAAAATTTCACTAGGACAAAGTGGGTTTTTAGGAACAAGCTCAATAAAAATGGTGAAGTAACTAGAAAGAAAGCAAGATTCGTATGCAATGGTTATGCACAAGAAGAAGTTGACTATGGAGAAACTTTTTCTCTTGTGACTAGTTTTGAAGGAGCCAAAACTCTACTTGCATACCCAGCTTACACGAATTTAAAGGTATATCAAATGTATGCCAAATTTGCATTTTAAATGGTATACTAGAGGAAGAAGTATGCATCAAACATCCTCAAGGATTTTTAGATCCAAAAAAAAGGAATATGGCATGCAAACTGAACAATGCCCTTTATGGATTGAAGCAAGCCCTAAGAGCATTTTATGAAAGATTACATAACTACCTAGTGAAGATTGGTTTTGAAAGGACAAATGATAACGAAAAATCATATTTGAAGAATGGTAAGAACAATGAAGTACTATTATTTTAGATATTTTTGATGATACTACATTTGGAGGAAGAGAAGTATTATGTATATCATTTGCCAATGAAATGAAAAAGGAATTCAAAATGTCCATGTTTGGTGAAATCAAATTCTTTATTGCATTACAAGTATGTCAAATGAAATTTGGTATTTTAATTTGAAAAATCAAATATATCAAAGAAATATTAAAGACTTTTGGTATGGAAGATTCAAGGCCAATGAGTATACCTATGTCTATAGGACATAAGCTATCTAAGACTAATGATTCTTCTGATGTGAACTAGACCCTATATAGATCCATGACTGGAAAACTACAATATATTATTCATAGTGGGCTAAATAAAGCTTTGGCAGTTGGGATAGTTGCTAGATTTTCAATAAATCCTAAAGAGAATCACATAATGGTTGTAAAAAGGATATTGAGATATCTAAAAGGTACAAAAGACTATGAATTATATTATAAGAGAAGTGATAGATTTGAACTTAAGGTTTTCAATAACTCAGATTGGGAAGGAAATATTGATGATAGAAAAAGCACTACTAGAGGTGCACTCTTTCTAGGAAAGAGATTGGTGTCATGGACAAGCAAGAAGCAAAATTCTATTTCCCAATCCAAAACTGAAGCTAAGTATGTGGTTGCAGTAATGAGTTGTTCAAGTGCTATCATGCATACATTGAGACAAAGTACATTTCTATCAAGTGTCACTACTTCAGAGGATTAGTTCAAGAAAAAGAAGTAAAGCTAGAAATATGTGAATAAAAAGGAACATATTTTTGACATATTCACAAAGCTACCACCCAAAGATGCTCATGAATATCGTAGAGGTAAACCAGGGGTGATTCCCCTAACTAAAGCTAATTAACAAGACAAAGTGCATTGCATCACATGTCCTATTTAGAATATTCTACACCATGGTGCAATACAACTCTACCTTGGGACATGCCTAAGGTAGAATGCTTCAATGCAACATAAATAGATCAGTCATAGATAGATGACAAGTATCAACCAAACATGCAAAATCTACATAATTTAGATGTATGAAGAGTGTGAAGTTGAGATAGCTACACATCTTTGGAATTGTTATCAAAGAGGGAGAGATTACTAAAAACAAAAGGAAATGAGGGAGTGATTACTGAAAAGAGAAAGAGAGATTGTTTATTGAGAAACAAAGATCTAAGTATTAAGGGAGAGATTTTTGGAAAGAAATGGAGATAAAACCTCAGAGGTAGAAAATCATGAAATTGAAGCAAACTGATAGAGGGAGTTTTTATGGATGAGAATTAGAATGAAACTAAGGATATTGGTCACTCATGCAAGTCAAATCTTTTGGATTGTATGGTAACTTAGTTGCTACTAGTATTCAGGTATTTGTGATGCTATTTGAGATGTTGCCATCAATGTCAAAGAGGGAGATTGTTGGAAACTTACAATTGGAACAATTGTTTTTTTGTCATTGATGTCAAATCTATGGATGAGACATATTGCTACCCAACCTAAATGTCATATCTATTTGATTGATAAAGAGGATTTGAGAAGTTACTCATAATTATAGCACTTAGAGAAAATGTTGCATTTATGAAAAGGAAGTTACAATGGACATTTGATTGGATAGACTTTCATCAACTAAAATAATTGTTTATATAAAAAAAGCTAAGCTAACTTGAGCAAAAGAGTTAAATACAAAGGAGTGTTGAGTAATGCTAGTGTCAACCGAGCTATAGTTAGTGTCAAGGAAATCTAGTGTTGACTGAACATTAGTATTGACCAAGCAAGATAGTTGATGCTGAGCTAGAAAGCTTTATAGTGACCAAGTATTTCAGTGTCGACTGAGTATCATAATTTTAAAGATTGCCAAGTGACGGTAAAATAACAAATTCAAAGAAATTGTAAGACCAAGCCAACTCAATTGATTTCTTGGGAGATGTAAAACATGTTGAGGATAAGATTGATGAGTTGGATCATTAAATTCAAGGAGGTGATTAGGTAAAGACCAAACAAATGAATTCTAGAGAAATTTCTAGAGGATGATCAAGAAGATGGACAATGACATTGAATCGAGTTGAATTTGATCATAAAACCTAAGATCTACGGTGTAGAAAATGATAAAGCATGAATTACCTATATTAGGTGATACAAAACTGATTATTTGGTGCCATGTCCAACTGTGTCTAGTCAAGCCTTGTCAAGCCCAACTAGTATGTATGAGAGAGTTTGTATATAGAGATAGGTTGATTAGAAACACACAATAGTGTGAATGCAAAACTAAAGGAGCAAGCTTGCAGATATGGTGTTGTTGTTGATAAGAGAATCAGAGAAGATGGCTTAAGTGTTGATGAGAAGAGTGGACTAAATGCTTAAAGGGTGACCAAGCACATCAAGAATAGAGATGACAATGAAAAGCTTATCAATCAACCAACATAAGGATCAAATAGAGATCTGAACCTGCAAAAGTAAGTTGTAATCATAGAGATCAAACCTATTGTTTTCTTTCTTATCATTGTAAATAGTTTGTATTGAAATCCTTTTTACAGAGGTTGACGAAATAGTCATTTGAAGACTTAACAGTCTATGTAAATCTTTTAATTGGGTGACATTCTAAATAGAATGATCAAAGTCCTCCTACAAGGCCACTCCTAATAGGGTGATTAAATCCTCTAACTAGATCACATTTAACAATGTGTATTATAACCTTTAATAGGGTTGGCTTCTAACAAAGTTCACTTCGAAAGAGTGAAAAAGAGTGACATGGTGCTGGTGGTTTTTCCCAAATTGAGTTTCTTTGTAAAATCCTAGTGTCAAACTGTGATGAATGTTTTCATTTGGTAATATTTTCATTATGCAATACAAGTTAATTTTATAACATGTTTACAGTAGAGACTGAGCAACAACATGATAAATAGAATAGTGAATGTGTTTAATAATTAATTATTCAAGTGGTACATATAGACCTTGAGTAATTGATTCACCCCCCTCTCACCTATTCTAAACATTTCTAACACTCATATTAATTTTGCATAATAATTTTTTATAATAGATCATTTTATTCATATATAATAAATTGAATATATGAATAAGTAATATTCCTTAATTTATTTAAAATAACTTTTTTAAAATTATATTTGAAGAATAATTTTATTATCAAAATATCTATGTTCGTTACTATCTTGTGTTTGCTGATCTGATGTACTAGTAGCTATTCTTTTCCTACATGTAGTTAAGAAGTAATTAATCTATGAGATAACGCCTTTCCTATTGACTCCATTAGAATGTTTTATTTTTTTCAAAGAAGGAGCTTTGTTTGAAAACTTCATTGGAGGACGCTTCCATGGATTCACGTTCTCACTAACGCTAACCTCACAGTTATACGAAGTTCAGCAGAGTGCCTGTAAAATGAACAACGTAGATTTTTGCACGTGTTTAAGTTAGTTGCGATTCTCTATATTTTAAGCATATAAATCTGCAATCTTTAGTAAAGTTTGCAGCGCAAGTTCTCTTTTTCATACTCAACAGATACGTGTGTTCCGACGAAGATTGGAAACTATACCAAAATAATGATTAAACCTGACTATTTTGGGTATGGCGAATTGAGCACAAACATTTTCTCACTGTAAAAACGAGTTAATCAACTTCTTTGGGGGTTATAATCTGTATGACTTTCATTAGAGAACTTGATTCAGCTTAACGACAAAGATTTGAAACTAAACCTGTCTAATTAAACCCTAAATGGGCGAAACCACACTATTTTTGGTACCGTCAATTTAGCACGTACATTTCTCACCACAAAAGTATGTTTATGAAGTGCTTGGGTAGTTATAATTTGTATGGTTTTCGTCCAAGAGATGCTATTTTTATCTCCTTCACCCCATTATTTAACATCATTTCCTTCCTCGCATTTCATCACAGTTACTTCTTCATCGAGTTCAAGCTATTCTTCGTCGTTTTAGCTTTGTGTAAGCCTGGATTCAGTGGCATAAACTCGTAAGAATGGCGTTAATTGAAATTTTCGCATTGGGTTTCTTGTGGATGACTAGATTTGAATTTGCTTATGGATGGACGAGCGCTCATGCAACGTTTTATGGCGGCGCTGATGGATCCGGCACTATGGGTAACTGCTAAATTTTCTTTTATTTCTAATTCCTATTGGAATATTTAGTATGTTTTTCGATTTGTTCAGTTTTGTGTTTCAATTCGTACGAGTTTATAGATGTGTTTAAGACTTTCATATAATGGGAAACCTGGTATTCTTAATCAGAAAGCTCCTCTACTCTTTTCAGTCACAATACAATAAATTAATGCAAAACAAATATAAGAAAACTGCAGGTGGTGCATGTGGATATGGAAATCTATACGAGCAAGGATATGGAATGAACAATGCGGCTCTAAGCACAGCTCTGTTCAATAATGGGCTCGCCTGTGGAGCTTGCTTTGAAATAAAATGCACCGATGATCCACAGTGGTGCCTCTCCAATTCCATTGTGGTCACTGCTACCAACTTCTGCCCGCCAAACTATGCACTTCCTAACGATGCAGGGGGCTGGTGTAATCCCCCCCTCGAGCATTTTGATCTTTCTGAGCCAATGTTCGATCGCATTGCGATTCACAAAGCAGGCATTGTCCCTGTTCTCTACCGAAGGTTTGTTCTTTTCAAAACTCTTTTTTACTCCATTGCTCTATTATGATACTCATTTCTAATGTATTTTTTAATCGGTAAGAGGTCGAAGTTAGAATAGATTAAAATCCAAGACCTATTCAAATCCCACACTCACCATTTACGATTGTATTGCAGACTATTGCCTGTAACTTAGGAACTCATTAATGTTAAAACATGTATTGGTTTATACGGTTGTATTGAAGGCTATTGCCTGTACATGTATTGGTTTAATGTTATTACTGATATAAACAAGTTATTTGTACTCGATATTCAATTCAAAACTTGTAAGATCTTGCAGGGTGGCATGCCAAAAAAACGGGGAAATTCGATTCACCATCAATGGCGGCCCTTACTTTGATTTGGTGCTGATCACCAACGTTGGGGGAGCAGGGGACGTGCAGGCAGTTTTCGTAAAGGGCTCTAAAACGGGGTGGCAGCCCATGAGAAGAAACTGGGGCCAAAATTGGCAGAGCAATAGCTATTTGAATGGGCAAAGCCTGTCCTTTCGAGTCATCACTAGCGATGGGAGAACGGTTACCTCCCATAATGTGGCTCCCTCTTCCTGGCAATTTGGTCAGACTTTTACCGGTAACCAGATATAAATGCCCGAGACTCACTACTTCCCAATAATTCTCAGTATTATTCAACAAATCTATATGAATTGTAAGCGTTTAACAGAAGTGGATTCTTGACAGCTGCCCTTCTGCGCATTGTATTCTTATGTTTGCCACATTCGCTACGAATGTATGTTGCTAATTTTAATAGCTACTTACTACACTAAATAACTTCATATTTACAATATGATTCTAAGCCATGTAAGCTCTTGTGTAACTACTATTACTCTAAAAACTTCAACTCTTATGTAACAACAGCTGCTACACTGAAAATTTCAAATTTACAATATGCTTCTCTGCAATGTAAGCTCTTATGTATTTGTCAAGGCAGTAATTATAACCATTGAAACTGTTGTCTATTTTATTTCTTAATTTGATTGCTTTTGTGAAATAGTTTGTTCTTGAAGGGGTTGCCACCTTTTATTAAAGGTACTGGTTAATGTTTTCGATTTTTTGAAATTTGGTCAACTAAAAATAGTCCATCCTTTATTAAATCACATTGACATAATTGTTTATATATTTTCTATAGTCTAATTTCTTTAAATCTAATCTCTTACTTTATCTTATGTTTATAAATTTTACATAAATTAAGGCTATCTTATTATATTAGTAATTTGTTATAAAAGTATTTTATTATTATTTATAAGTTTTAAATTTATATTACTATAGTTCATAGGCTCTAGATAATGAAAATATATTTTGATTTTGTAAATTTTAATATAAACATTTAAATATGGCATCAAGAAATAAAATGTAAAATAAATATATTAATAAAATATTTTGTGTGATTTTAACAAATATTCTTTAGATTTTATTTTAAAAGCATTGTGCATAAGATAACATATAACAAGGGCCATGTAGTGGCTAAGTACTTGCCTTTACATAAGAACATAGCACTCATGTTCTTATGTATACATATGCAAAGGATTACTATAAAGTTCTATATAATAGAACAAGTCATATACATAACATTAATAGACATGATAATACCTTTGATAATGTTTAATATTTAATATAGAGTCCTTGGCAATGTAAGTTAATGGGCTAAATATTTATTTTTATGATTTTACATACATAGTAGATAAATGTTCAATATTACTAAGTATTAAATGGAAAGCGCCTTGAAATTATAATTGATTTGATTAATTAGATTATGATAAACATACCCATATTAAATTTATTTTCTTGTATTTAATGTTAATGTTAGTGTACATTTCTAATTAACATATTTAGTGTAAATATATTCTGTATAATATTTACAATCATTCTAGAAACATAATAAATATTAAATTATTGATTCTATTATTATAATTTAAAATTTTAAGACTGTCCTAAATATCCATGTGCAAAAATTAATGTGTTAAAATAGAAATTTATGTATCTTTCAATACATAGACAAAAAAACCATTAAGTCAAGAAATGCATAAGAAAAACTAATTTGGACATTTACTAAAAAATCACATCTCACAAACTCCATGTGCATATAAGACTCAAATTCATTCATCCAATTAGAAGCCTATATTCTTGATTCACAAACTCCACCTACATAGAGGAAATATTTAGGTAATAATCTATTTTTAAACTACATACAGTTTTATCAAGTATATGTTAATAGAGGAATGTGAAATTAATAGGAAGATATATTTATATAATGATATATTTTTTAAATTATATTTATAGAAAATACTTTAACATTCCATATTTTCATCTCATGCTATACTTTTACAACATCTTTTAATTTAATAATGATAAAAACATCATGTTGATCAAAACTAAATCTTCATAGGACAAAACAAGTAAATCTTATGGTCATTTATATTATGTATTGCACAAATATTTGTCACACATTACTCTAGAAATGTTATTCAATCCTTCTTCCATCCTTTTCGAGGGGATATGTATTCTTTCTATAATAAAATATTGAATTATCAAATTGTCATTCCTTTCCTAAAACAAAATTAGGTGACAATCTCCTAAAGGAATAATATCAAAAAGAAAAATATCATAGTATCCATGAGTTTATATACCATTCTGTTGCACTTGCACTTGCACTTTGTCCTAAACATTGAATGTCTTTGAGGGTGTCTTCCTCTTGTTTCTTCTTCTTCTTCCATGATGTCTTGAACTCTCATTTTTCAATTTGAAAAATTCAATTAACAAGGATCTACTAACTTTCTCTAAAACAAAAAATGATAGAGCCAATCAATTTGATTTCTGAAAGAAATAACTCTTCACCTTTTCCCTTACCTCATCTTTACATATTGTCAATATTTTATGACAATATTTTATTACGTATTTGACAATTTTCATTTATCTTGACAAGATGAATCTAAATATAATAACTGGACCGAATACATATCAAGAAGGATTAAATTAATCATTTTACATCAATAATCACATGTGAATAATATGACTCTAATTGACTTCTCTTTCCTTTTATAGAGGAATTAACACGGTATGTATTGTGTTTCTTTTTGTAGTTATGTTTTCTATTCTATAAAATTTTGCATATTTCTTTTGAATAATATAATATTCACTCTTCATATTTTATAATAATAGGAGTTAAATCTATGCAATGCATAAAAAATAAGGAAAGATTAGGAGATATCTATGATGACACTTTTTCTTTAACTATTTGGTTCTTCCTTGCAAGTGCCCAATTAATGTTGAGTGTAGCACCTATTGACATTAAGATCAATTTGTTTATTAATGACTTACACTTAATTAATTGGTTACATTTCTACTAAGCTCTATAGTTGCTATCGAGCTTATCTTCCATTCAAAAGTGTTAACCAAGTGCTCTAGTTTCTCCCAAGCCAAGCAGTCAATACATAGTTGCTATTAAGTTTCACAGTTCTTACCGAGTTCCATAGTTGCTACCAAGCTTAAGATTCTATGTACAGTTCATGCTGAGTGTAACAGTGTCTACCATGTTATTCAGTGGAAGTGATGGGAACTCTAGTGTTAACCGAGCTTTGTAGTGTTAACTTAGTTACCCAATGTTGACTAAGTTATTAAGTGTTTACCACATTCTACAGTGTTTACCAAGATCAAAGTGTTAGAGATGTGAATCTAGTGTTGACCAAGCCATGGAGTGTCAATCGAGTAATTTAGTATATATCGAGTTTCTTAGTGTTCACCGAGTCACAGAGCTAACTGAGTTCTTACTACTTGGAAGTGATTAGTATGGATTGAACCTCTACTTCAAGTGAGTGCAAGAAGATGTTGGGTGTTGATGGTGGTTGCTGATACTTCGTTGCTAAGTATCAAAGCTTCACCAAGTCTATTCTTGGAACCCGAGTTACAACACTTGGGCTGACTTTGTGGATTATGATGAAATTGGTACACACACACACACACATTATCACATCCATTTGTAATAAGTATTTGATCAAAAAGTATATGCATACAAATTAAGGGGTACAAAAAGTATATGGTACGATAGAGACTTATCTATCACAACAAGGTGATAATCACATTACAAGGAATCTCAACCAGAAAATCAAAGTTGTAAATAAGAGATTAGCCATTAATTCATCCTAACAGGTGTGTTAGTTAAATTCTTTAATAGAGTAGACCTAATAGTCTTTTGCTAAATCTCTTTGCTGAGTGCATACTTCATTCTATGTTTTATAAATCCTTTCACAAAGTGGACCTAGCAGTCCTTATTGCTCCTAATAGCGTAGATCACCAAAAGTGATCAATTACAAGCTAGGATAACTTTAAGAAACCCCTCTTTAGAAACATGTATAAAATTTTGGCAAATCAAACATTAGTTCAGGGGAAAAAAAATAATTTCTATTGGCAATTTTTTATTTTTAAATAGGAATTTTTATAATTTTATTGGCGACTATTTTTTTGGTCATATGAAAATTCTAAAAAATCCTGGTTAATCTTTCATTATTGATGAAAATTGTGGAAAAAGGTACACATGCCTAGAAATAATGATTTTATTATTATTAAATGGAACCTAATTAAATATCAAACATTAAGGTTAAATTCAACCCACTTTTGTCATTATAGTTCGAGGAAGCATCCTTATTATTTTTTACTCTTGGATGATCCTAAATCAATGACCTAAATCCTATTTCAAGCCAAAAATTTAAAAGGATACAAAGTTTTAAAGAGAGTTCCCAAAGTAAAGACACGTGTCCCCAATCAGATCTATTTTGTGACAAAGTGAGACAGAATAGAAAGTTTCATGAAAAGTCTTTGGAATAGAGACACATGTCAAATCTACATACTTAATATGTAGTGTAAGTTATATTTTTACCAAATATTGGTGAATATGACCATCAATTAAGGGAAAAAATATTTAATTTACTACGTAGAAAAATTAGATTCCTTTGACAAAGTCATCACTAAAATATAAATACTTATGTATTATTATTGGCGATTAGCCTAAGTATGGGACCCAATTTTGGTAAAGTGCAAGTGACATGGACACCCCAAAAGTGCAAAAAAAAGGCCAAATCTAGGGTCCTCGATGAGTGAGATTTTCCAATTGGCAAATATTAGCCACTAAAGTTATCCTTGTTGTAAGCCTTAATAGGCCAAATTTATACTATAGTACTAAAGCTTGTGGGTATCATCCCCACTCTAGTTTTACTTTCTATTTGGAAGGTTTTTGGGTCACCATATCTTGTGTCAAAATGTTATGAATGCTTTATTGCTTTCATTATTTCATGCATGCAATTAGATTAGAATATTATATGAAGGATTAATTGATGAAATAAGATAAATTTTTATTGGTTCATGATTCACCCCTCCCCTCTCAATAACCTTACCTATCTTATATTTCCAATAATTGGTATCAGAGAACTCTTGGTTCTCACAAGATAAGTTTAACAACTTGAGAAAAGATTGGAGGCAATGGAGGTATACAAGCTAGAAAAGGCTATTGAGAATGATAGGTGGGATTTGGAATTGGCTATTGGAAATCTCAGAAAGGAAAAGGAGCATCTCTCTCAATCTCTATTTGCAAAGAAGGAAAGAACTAGGAGTACAGTCAAATGACAATCTTTGCATTGAAGAAACAATTGAAGACATATGTCCAAAAAGAAATTTAGATGAAGCTGATGAAACAATCAATGATCTTCTTGAGAAAAATCTTACTCTCCAAGAAGAAGTAAGAAAGCTAAAAAGAGAGAAAGAAATCTTATCAGTCAGACTATGTGAAGTCATGGAAAAAAGGGACAAAGCCATAGAAGAGACAGAAGAAAATAACATTGAAATCAATCAACTACCCCTTCAACATGTAGATTTTATTGATCAAATTACTGGTACAAATGAAGAACTCATGAATCTAAGATTAGAGAATGAAAGACTGTAGAATGATCTGAACACTAAAAAGAAAACCAATGAGAGAATGATGAAATCTCAAGAAAGCATGAATTAATTGAATGAAAAAAATCAATATAAACACAAAGGAAAAGTAGGATTTTGTTATATAGAAGAAGGTAAATCATCCAAGAAAGGAGCTCAAAAGAACAAAAGGCCTACTTGCAATCACTGTGGTAAGATATATCATACATCAAATAGATATTGGAGTAATGGGAAACCTAAATTCAATGAAAAGTGCTACAATTGCTATAAGCATGAGCATAGAGAAAGTGAATGCAAGGAAAAATCTAAGTTTAAAGGAAAGTGCTATAAATGCAATAAGAAAGGAGACAAATCTTCTGAATGCAAGACCAAGAAATTGAATCTAGTAGAACAAATTATGAAGAACTATTTGTATGGGACTACAACACATGGTTTGGATGCCATGACTATGGTGAATTTGGGTACATTGGAGCAAATTATGTGAAACATCACATGAGGAAAAGAGACATCACTAAAAGATGTTTTATTTGTATAGAACTTGGACATCTTGCCAAGAATTGTATGAACATAGGAAGAATTGAAGATGAAAAGAAAGCCAAAGCTAACAATATTAGAAAGAAGATGAGGCATAAATGGTTACCAAAATCTCCTGAGAATGCAAGCCCAAGTCATGAAGTAAATGTCACTCAAGAGTTGGGAGACTCAAGATTTTTGACTTAATTCCCTATGAGAATAATTGGAACTGATATTCACAAGTAGAAATGCCTCATTAGTTCTAGTTAGCAAGAAGAAAAGATCCATATTAGAATTCAAGATGCATAAGGACCATAGAGTGATTGTAGAAGTTCAATACTTTATCGAGCTCGGTTAGGTCACAAGACCCTACTGAGCAAGGTCGGGATACACTAGAGCATCGAATGTAGACACCAAATTATTGGTGACTCTACCGAGTGATGATGGGTCTACCAAAATATGAATTTCTCTCGAGCATCAAAGGCTGAACTGAGCGGAGGACAACCTGTCACCAAGCGAGTATACGTACAAAGTATTAATGGTGATTATAAAGAGGAAATTCATTAAAAGGAAGAAATTGAATGCATTTCTTCACCATACATTTCAAGATCTATTTATGAAGAAAAAATCTAGAGCTTTTGAATGATTTGAGTATTTGTTGTTGAAGAATTTTCAAATTTTCAGTAACCCTACTAAGCATGGTGTCTTCAAGCAACAATATTAAGAAAGGATCATAAATGCTAGTCTGTGAAGAGGATTGCATGCTTCCTACATTCAAGTTGAGTCCAACAATTGTAGAAGTGCTCAACCTAGCTAGTGCACAATAACAAATTCTTCCTAAGGTATTGCTCATGCATGATATCTGTTCATTTTTCCACTATTTCATTGAAGGAATTGGAACCCTCGAGTTGAATTAAGCATTCAATGAATTATGTGTGGATGGTGTGTTGAATCTTGAGTATCAAAATAATGAAGTATCCACTAACTCAAACATGATGTTCATATGATCATCACATTAAAAATGGTCTATTTATGCCTATATGAACCTTAACTTTAATAGTAACTTTAACATTATAAAAATACAATTCAAATGCATTTTTTTCATTAAATTTACCAAATTTCCAATAATTTTTTTTCATATGTCACAAATTATTAGCATTTAATTTGAAGTTGTTGAGGCCACATATCAACATTTCATTGGAAAATGTACTAGTGATGAGAAGGTGCAATGTAGTGGAATGGTTCATATGTATGCATGGATGAGACCATTAGTGGGGAAACATATATAAACATCAACTAAAATTGGAATTGGGTGGAGCACCCATAGGTTTGAGAACTACATAGGACAACTAAGCTTGGATAATTGAAGGATGGAGCCACTTAGAGAGACAAGAGGTGATGTGGGTTAATACTACATTCACCATGCAGACAAAACTTATCTTGTATTTATATTTTTGTGTACAACTATTAAACCAATGAATACTTATAAATTTTATCTAGATATATCTCACATAGGTCGATGGGATTGAGATTTGACAACCTAGATGCTCATTTTTATGATTAACTATTTTCTACAACCCTTTATTATATATCTAAAAAATACACATGAATAAACTACGATATTTTCTAGAATAATATTTATCCCAAAAAATAATAACAATTTTAGATTTGAAAAATCTAAAAATTGGATTTATTTTTTATAGGTAATTAGTCGAAGCTTAGATTATTTATTATTTTATTATTATAAATCATTTATATTGATTATTATTATTATTATGTGTTAAGATCAAATAGACTCTATACCTCCCAAATGAGAAGCTCACAAATTAATATTACATTTTAGGTTGTTACCTTAAAAAAGGTTTTTGTAAGAGACCAAAGCCAAGATTAATTAGTATCATATTTTGTTGTTAATAATAATAATAATTTTATTAAGCTCGAGTATCTACTAAAACTCAATGCCTTCTAGATAAGAGGCTTACAATTTACCATTGTGTTGTAGGCTCTTGCCTGAAATTGGAAATATTGTTGAAAAGGGAGCTATTTATGAAAAAAATTACACAATTTCAAGTTGGGTTGTCCAAGATAGATTTTAAAAAATAATTGCCTAAAATTTTAGTTTTACCTATTCTACTCTAATTTATAACAAAAAATTATTGAAATGATCACTGAGATACAATGGTGAGTAGATCTTTCTCTAGATGCTCCAACAAATTTTTGATATCCTGAATATAAATTGTGGCCTTCTAAATTTATAGAAAATATCTATCCAACAATGATGCACAATGATACTCCTATGGATGTGATCTACCATGCAAGAATTTTACTACATAAAAGAATAAAATATGCTAAGATCTAGAATATCAATTGATATCACAAGAGAGAGAAAATGATGTGATCAAATGATTGATTCAATATTGATCAAATATCGATGATTTTAAAGAAATAAAAAAGTAGTTTTACATTGATATATAGGCAATACATGATAATTATGAGCTATGTAAGTTATAACCTATCAATTAGACAAGGTTTAGTCATATGTGTATCAATGGTGGTTGATCCTCCATTATACAACATAGTACATGAAATAATGAAAGGTTGATAATATGATAGGAGAACTAAAGGCATTTTTCACACACAAAGAGGCATGATACAAGAAATAACTCCATGTTAGATAATTTCTCCAATGCCACATGCTAAAATGAACTAAAAGCCTTCTTAGTTTAGAATGAATACTTTTAAACCTACCATGATGCTTTTTCTTTTAGGAGTTAATCTTGAGGCTATATTTTTCACTTCACTAGTTCCATATTTATAATCAAACTATTAGTATCCTTGTCTTCTTTACTCAAACAAGCCTCAACATTTTCTTTGTAGTTATATTAGCTCATAGTTTATATAGAAACCACATGATCTTTATTAAAAAGATCCAAAATATATCCTTCATTACATCTACAGTACACATCAGTATAGGATTTATTATGAAATAATAATAATACTTAACCTAGTTTATTGCACAATGTTCGATTAGGATTAAAATTTTGATGGTCATAATTATACTTTTGGATGCAACATTCATATTATTTCCAACCCCATTTTTTAGTAGAGAAACATGCAACATACAAAGTGTGGAGGGGTTATTAACCTATATAGTGAGGCTTTTGAGATTTAAAGTAGTCACACAGAGTTTATCTTCACCATTCTACATTATAGAGTTCTTCATCATGACAATCAAAGTAATGTTCGAAACTTGAAGAGCCTAGATAATCATTAGAACATAAAAGACATTAAAATATATTTGCATTATATTGGGGGGGGTGATTCAATAGGAGGTCAATGATACACTAGGAGGTCAATAATATGCCATATTTCCATATAGTATATTAGGATACCAATATTTCTACGAAAATATTTATTTAGAGAAAGTATATTTAATTTCAATTATCCTTTTGGGTGAGGGATGTTTCTTAAAATAGACTCACTTTACTTCTCCAATATCTCTTATGAGAATTTTTTTTTCTCACATGAGAGTTTTTGTATATCATTATTTTTTAGAGTTATTTTGTATCTATGTACTTTTGTTGATAATAATGTACTCTCAAAGTCTTTAATTCCTTTTTATATTTGTAAGAAATTTTATTGAATTTATACATGATCACCTAATATGACATTGTAGTCATGACCTATCTTTCAGTGTATGTATACATTCTTCCTAAGTTATATGTAAGGGTCCTGACGTCTTTATTTCTTGTACCTGATGTTTAATTATTATAGGAAATAGACTTTCATATTACTTAATTTTCATTAGTAATGATATGGATTTTTTTTGGATCATTTCCACTTTCTATGGTGTTAGCATGCTCTCAAAGTTTACTTTGTGTGTTAAATCTACCTTTCATGCAGTTATCATTTTATTAACTTCCACTTTTAGTATATGTGTTCTACATATATTATTTCCTTTTAGAGTGTGATCCATCTTTAGTGGACATTTGATTCCATCCTATGAGGCTAATTATTTTATCATATTTATCATTTATCATGTAATAAGATTATGATGCTTTTAATATTCCTATAAATATTCCTATTTTTACAACTCAGTCTACTTAATCAAGGGGTCTCCTATGTACTATCATTTGTTCTATTGCATTCTTAGCAAGAATATATTTATTATTCTCCAATTTATTCTTTCTTGTTATTTTGGTTTTCATTTGGCTATAGATATTTGATGGCCATATATCCATAACTAGATATTATACTCCTAAATGAGGTAGGACTTAAAGTAAGTCAAAACAAAGTAAAAAATTATAGTTAAGGGCCCATATTATAATTTTTTGATATAATAAAGTTGAGGATAACTCCCACTATGGAAATATTAAAAGTCCTATAGTACATAGAGGAATACAAAATAATAAAATGTGTGAAATTAGACACTCTAATTAATGGCATACAATTTTGACTATCTACCCTCCACAATTGTTTCATTATCATTGTCTATAACTATGACTTACTTATTCTCCTAGCCTATAATTGTTTTCCTACAATAAGTAAGCCATTTTTAACTATAGATGTTAAACATTCCCTTATGAATAATGAGTATAGGCCTCTATATAGCCATGATAAATGTAAATCTCTCCTAGAAGAAGATACAATTTCTTCTCTAAATTATAAGTGTAGTTCATGATCCAACACGTTGTACCTTTATAAAGTCTAAAAAAAGGAAAATCATTGAATTATTTAAAAACCAAAGTAAAATTTTGTATAATTAATCTTTTTTCAAGTCAATTTCTTCTAAAATTTTAGTTGAAGTCTTTCATGCACATAAGTTTGAGTCCATCATCAATAATTTTTCCTCTAACTTGGAGATGTCAAATAATTTCCCTATTTATCATTATATACCCAAGTTGTGTGGAGGTTGGTCTTAACATAAATGATTTATGTAATGCATGCAATTTTCAAAATAAAATTACTAAATGGTTACTTTTCTAATTAAATATTATGAAGAAATTGAACATGAAATTAGAGGTTCTAACTTTGGCTATAATGTCAATACTAGGGATTTGATTGTGAGGCCTTGCCACGACCCATCCTAGCACCAAGGATACATTATTATTTTGATGCTCATGCTTTGTTACGTCAGAACATTATTGGATACATTGAACATTGTTAAGCTATTTTTACGATGTGTGATGCTTACTTTAGTTATTTGATTTTTTCATTTAATGCTTATAAATATGTATAACGATGAAGAAAATGTATGCAACACTAACACATTTGGTTATGCAAGTCGAAAGGTTAGAAATATGAGTAGAATTAGATAAACAACTATTTATTAAGAAATGGATGCTTTAATTTATATAATTCCTCTAATATGTAATTCACATTACGCATGTGGTTTTTGGACCTACTGATGTGTGCAATGAGTGTGCAGGAAAATTAGTCGAGATAACTCAATGGAAAAGCAGAGCTAAACTACTTGTTAATTTTGTGCTAACCTTATATTGTAATTCTTTAAAGGTTGTAATTTTATCTTACTATTCTCCTAACTTTAATTGTTCCTAATAAGTCTTTAAAGGCTTAGAAACATTAAATTTAAGTACGCATATGGGTAAGGGTACGGGTGGGGGTACTTTCCAACCCTTTAGCCTCCTAGGTTGACTCTTAGGGTCTCTTAAAAACCCTATTATAGGTTGATTTCGAAAATGGGTTGCTCTTTACTTGGGTTAGTGAAACCAAACCTCCATCTTGAGTTACTTGAAGCTTAGTGGAGTTAAGGACCATACTTAGAGGCATTTTTGGGGGAGTTTAGTTTTTGTCACCCAATCCTCTAGTTTTGGAGGAAGTCTTGAAGATTGACGGAAGAAAGGGAATCTCTTCTCAAACCACCATTGCCATAACTCTTTTAAGAAGGTAGGAGTTCTTCACTCCATGAATGGTTCTTTATGTGTGTTCATGTTTTGAATCTTGCTTGAATCATGTTGGAGACATTGTGTAGTTATGCATTTCTTGCTTGTGTGTTGGGGGTGGATTTGGGAGGGATTTTATCTTGTTTTCTTTTGATTTTATTTATATGCCTTCTTGGTGTGTTGATTGTTTTTGAGAGGTTTTCATGGGGATTTTTTTGGCAACACTCACCCTTGGATAGGGAAGAAGTGGCCATTCTTGGGGAAAGGGCATTAGTTGGACCTCAATAGTGTAGAGTCTCCTTTCATGGAGAGAGGAGGGAGAAAGGGTAGGGTGTATGGGCCCCTACTTGTCATCCCATACCTTGTTGTTATTGAGAATTCTTGAATGTGGAAAAGAATGAAAATCCTTGTGGATATAGCCTCGAAAGGGCCTTGTGAAAGAATGGAAGTTCTTGAAGTTTTAGCCCCAAAAGGGCTAAGTGAAGGTATGGTGGTTGACTTCTCCTATTGAGAAAATCCACCTTTCCCCTATATTGGTTCATTGTTGGACCTATTGTGCAACTGGGTGGGAATGCATGTTCAATTTGCTTATCTCCTTGTGTTGTTATCTCCATGTTGGTTCTTGTCTCTTTCATGTTTTTCCTTGATGCAATGAAGACATTTGATAAAAGTTATCTTCTACAAGCCTTGAAGAAAACTCAAGGAATTGTAATATTATGTAAGTTGTAATTGACTTTGATGTAGTGGCAAAGACATCGGGTTTTCTTACTGGTTCTTTCCCGATGGAGCCTTGAACCAGGATGAATAATAGAAAAAGAAAATGATCATGAATACCTCCTCGTATTGATCTCATGTGATTTAAATTTTTGCATATGTTGTGAGAAAATAGATTGATGGATAATGTCATTTAAATTATAAATCTCCAAGTTTCCAATTATGTTATTAACATGCAAATTGATATGTTGAAGTTCCAAATATATGGTTAAGTATTAGATGAATTAAATATCCTACTTGCAACAACAAAGTTAACACCTTCATTGCTAAGTTTCATTTTGAATATAATCAATTGAGCTAGAGATCATGTTTTCCTTGAATTCAGAAAGGAAGAAAGACTTACCCTATGGTATAATGAACAAATAAATCATAAATTATAAGATGTAAGACACAAACATATTCCCTTACATAACCTTGGAGCATGATACTTGTTAAGGAAATCCATGTTGTCATTAGACTAGAATCCACTATTGAGATAAAGATAAATATATGACAAAAAAATCTATGTCATCACTTAGTCAATTGTACTCACAATTAAAAATGTGCATCTCCAGATCAAATAAACCTTCTCTGGAAAATGTATGGGAAATTTTTTATTTTCACATCCTTGTCACAGAGAATATTCTCTTGGATACTCCTTATTAATAATTATTTTCTTTCAAATCCAATAACTTAATTTTCAAACCCTAATTAAATTGGATATTCCATATATCCTATCTCAACTATAAAACTTTAGTAATACTACCCTAAAAATGTCCTATCTCATTACTCTACTTTTCTCCATCTCTTAACCACATCCTCCTAGGCGTCAGTTGTATTGATTGGGAGTTGGAGTGTGAGTTAACCAAGAAATGGGGCAAGCAATGTAAAAACAATTAATAAAATCTTAGGGTGAATATCCCTTGTCACCACATTTATCTCATATCTCTATAATATCGAATTAAGAGACTCTTGGATTTCTCTTAAATCCCCAACCCTTATTCATAACCCACGTACCACTGATATCATTCTTGGGCAGTGCACTGTGTGTGTGGGGAATGAAGAAGGCTTGGTTGGAAATCATTTTAAACCACCTAAACTTTATCCACCAACCCCCTAACAACTTGTTCCATCTCCATGCATATTACTAAGCCTTGCCCTCACGCACGCAAGGGACAGTGGAGACAGGTTTCTCAGTGTTGACAAACCTTGGTCAACGCTTGGTGATTGGGTAGCGTGAAGGTAGGTGGGGTATGGCTTGGGTAAGTCTTAGGTGGGGTATGGTTTTGGGTTAAGTCTTGGGTGGGTGTGAGTTAGTAGTTTAGCTAGTGGTGGTGCGGTTTATAGTAATTATTAGTTATAGTGAAACATAAGTTTAGTTTTAGATTAGGCGTTTAATGATATAGGGTTAATAAAGTTATGTTATTAATGGATAATATAGGATTGTTAGTCTAGTATTAGATAGTAGTATTGATGTCTAAGTTATTTTTAGATATGTTACTAGATAAGTTAGTCTAAGTTAGTGAGTTAAATTGTATGAATAGTTAGGATTTGTCAAGTAATGTGGCTTATTAGTTAGTTTTTTTAATTGATTAGTAATGTAATTATTTATTTCACGTATTAGTATATGTCACTCTATAATTTTTTTAATTCTTTAAATTGATTTTATTTATTAATAATAGAGATCAAGTTGGTGTTGTTGATTCTATCATTCGATTAATGTTTTAATTGGTATTAGTTATTTCACGTTATTAGAATGTTAATTAATGTTGTTAGTAGTCGTTTCTTTATTATTTGTAAGATTATTTCTTAGATTTAAGTAGATATCTTATGTCATTAATTAGTTTTTCTAAAATGGTGTGATAGTTAGTTTAACTCTAATGTTGGCATTATAAATGTGGATTTGAATTTATTCTAATTCTAAATAAAGTCTAGATTAGTATTAGTTTACATAGTTAAGATAATGTGTTGGAAATTGTGGATATGTAAGTAGTTAAGTTAAATTATTTCATTGGATACTTTAATAATAAGAATAACTTAGTAGCTTTAAGATGTACTTTCAACTAGTGTAATTTGATTTTAGTTAATACTCTAGTTAGCTACTGGATAGATTTAGTTCTAGTTATTATGTTATTAAGTTAGTGTATGGATGTTAGTATCTTTTGCTATTGACTTATAATCTGAGAAAGCTAATTTTCCATTATTAGTAGGATATTAGTGATCATAGTGTCTTTAATAATAGATAGCATTTTTGTATCTTGAATTTGACTTGGGTTAATGCTGGTTATAGGTTGAATTTGACCATTAGGTTCAACTTAAAGTATTGAAGACATATCATGATAATTGTCTAGCATTTCATGTTACTTTGTTCTAAGGATGTACGATCTCATTTGGGTTAAGTCTGTATGAAGTTTTTAAGTATAAACTAGACTTAATTTAAAAATAAATAAAAAAATTGTGTGTGTTTTTGCCCTTACATTTTGGGCATGACATAGATTTTTATGTTTTTTGAAGAGGTGGCCATGTTACAATATGTGATGAAGTAATTCCACTAAAAAGTTAACATATCAATGCCTAATACAATCACTAGGCTTATAGAACATAGGAGGTGATTAATCCATGTCATGAATCTTGAAGGGGAAGATTGGTGATTGGGCCAATAACCCCCCCACTATTAATAGAGGAGATTTAAATGTATGACCAAGCTCCCATGCCACTTCTTACAAGCTATGATTTACATTTAACCAAAAGATTGCAATATCAATTCCTAATCAACCACTAGAACATATGAGGTAGTTAATGTTAGGATGAATGCCAATGGTATTCATTTGGGGGAGTATCCTAAGAATTTCCAAAGCATTTGGAGATGGCTAGCATGATTGACATGTTGCATTCATGAATATATTTATCATTGATGACAAAATAATATGTTTTCTTTGATGGCTGAAAGAGTAGCAAAAAACGAACAATATTGTATGGAAAGTGAATTTATGGTCAAGTGAAGTGTAGTTAAGGAAATGTTCTACACTGTGTCCTAATGATGAGGTTAAGTGTGCATCAAGTAAGGAGATGATAGGTAGAAGGTATATTTCATTTACAAAGTAGTATACAAACAAAGTATTTGAGAAGTAATTTCTAATGAATGGATTGTATCTCCTAAAATATATGGGATCATGTTATGTGAGGTTAGATAGTGATAGAAGATAGTCTGATGGTGATGTTAGCGAGTACGCAAGGTATGGAATCGCACGTGTGAGAAGTTTTAAAGACTGTGAATCAATAGTTTTGTTTAATTTTAAATTAATTAGTTAATAATACTCATGTGGTCCTATAATAATTAATTGGGAAAGCCTCAAGGATGACTCGAGGAATTTTTTTGAGGACATGGTATAAAGGAAGGTATTTTCCTTAATTGTAAGTATATATTTGTAATTGAGAAAATATTAAAAAGAGCAGAGTATTTCACAACTATTAGTAAGTGATCTAAGGGATTATTGGATGTGAAGTTGGTGATTTGGTATCAAGATTAGAAAAAGAAGTCCCATTGAAAAGATAGAGGAGGAGGAAGTACAACTATAATTTATTTCTATTATTTTGCAAGTAATAATATAGAGATAAGTTGTACAATGAGTTTAGTGATCTTTCCCCTAAAGTTGTCTGGACATTGGGTCCATTTTCCTTCTACAACTCCTAATAGGGTTTGCATAACTCCTAGTAGGGTTGAAACAACTCCTATCATGGTTGGAATCTCTTGAAAAGAATTCAAAGTCTCCTAATAGGGACCGATATGTACTAAATACTTTTATTGACTCCTAATAGGGTGCATCTTGTTGGTGTTTTGAAACATTATAGTTTAAAATTATCCCAACGAGAACAAGGTACATCTAGGGGTAGCTACTTCCCATATACAACATACCCTTTCAGACACCAACCCAACTATAATGCTAGACCCTTCTTCTACTTCAGGCTCTGCAAAACCTAGGTGGGTGTACCATAGATTCATTTATATGGTACTAGTGTTCAAAGCATACACTTGAATCTAACAAAGAAGATGAAATCCTTAATCTTCGAACACTTATGTAGAGATCCTAGATATGAAATAGCTAATAACATGACCTAAGAACCTGATAAGCCAAGTAAGGGCAACACATTTTAGTTCCTTCAACATTAAAGGGAAAAGATAATTGATTAATGATGTTGATTTCAGCAAAACCAAGACATGAAAAACATAAAACTTTGATCTTATAGTTGATTAGTTCCTTATCTATTGGACAACCCCACAAACCCCTAACACATCATCCCTAAAATTTATTGACATATCCCATACATTAGGAATTTTTGATCTATACATTCACCTTGTGAATCAGACATGTGAATCTTTATGAATCTCATACTCGACCTATCCCCTCACAAGATATGCAACCCTGTAATGATAAACTAAGAATTTACATGAATCCTTGAATCAAAAGAAAATAATATCAAAACACATAACTTAGAATATATTACAATTGGACAATATTTACCTTGTACATATATCACAAAAGATCACAAATACCATGAACAAGAGACAAAATTCAGATAGAAGATTAACTTGTTGCTGCACTTTTATTTATTTCCTTGAAAGAAATACAATAAGATGCATGAAATTGAAACATAAAAAATGCCTAACATATCAAAAATATCTCTATTCTTATTAATTTATGTTCATTAAAGAGAAATTCTAATGAATGAGGTGGAATCATAGCTCTAGATCCAACAAGGTGGTCTCACAAACAAACTGGAACCAACCCACCATCCGCTGAGAAAGATAAAAGAGGAGACTAAATAGAAAAGAAGAGAAAATAGATTAGATCAGATGTTGCCATTTTTCCACTCAAAAAAACTCCATTTGTAGATGTTAAACATCTCTCTACTCTTTTTATAACTACACATCAAATCTTTTCATTATTGTTTAAAGAATGCCTTGAAAATATCTCAGAAAGAAAATGACATCAAACAATTTGTCATAAGCTCAAATTTGAAACATAAAAAGTCTTTGACCTCTATAATGTAATGAAAAAGGAATTTTTTCATTTTTTTCAACTAAGTAAAAGTTATAATTTTTCAATTAAGGCTTCCTAGAATTTTGAACAATTAGCATCAACACGACAACAATAAACAAATGACTTTGGGGGATTCAAAACCTAGTCAAAACATGTCAAAATGACTTGAAATATGAAAAATAGATTCTTTGATATGGATGATAAAAATTACCAAAGTGGTGAGTCATGAAATTTTATTGGGAGCAAGATATTCACATACAAACTAGGTTTCTTGTTGTTGTTTGACACTTAGGAAAAATGCAGATATGAACATTGCTCAAAACGAAACTTCGCAAATCGACTCAAACTAGAAATTTAGAAAGAAAAGGTATATGTATACATTAAATGCAAGGTTTTAGAAATATTAAACACCTCTTAGGCCTCAAAAGGATAGCTGGGTACACATGCATTAAATGTACTTTAAGGGCTCAAAAGATTGGAATGGTGCTCAAATTAGGAAGGTGATTTTGAGTCCCATCACATCCTCTAACAAAGAATATTTATATTAGTACATCATTTTGTGGGTACCATCCCCACCGAGATTTTACCTATGATCAAGGGTTTCCCTAGTTAACATATGTGGTGTCATTATATATGAGTATCTTGTTATGGTTGCTGATTATATTATTCATATGGTTAAGGATTAATAATGTTGAAAATTATTATAATAATTGTATAACTGATTCAACCCCCCCCCCCAGTTATATTGGTGGGCTTTAATTTCTAAAAATTGGTATAAGAGATTTAGGTTGTTGAAAAAAATCTTAATATCAATGGTGAGTTACTTTGGAAAAGAAGTCCTAAATTTGGAGTAAATTTTGACACTTAGAAGATGGAGTTCCTTGGTGAGATATCAAAATTATATACAACATAGAAGATTGATTTTCTAGATCTAGAATCATTTTGTTTCATAAAAAAGAATAGAAGCAAAAGTAAAGAAAAATATAGATCCAAAGATGGCAAGAAGATCAAAGAAGAAATTGATTTGCTTATGAAAAGGGAACCAGAAGGTATGAATGTTTTTGTTTCTTGGACATGTAAAGAATTTGGTCATTTTTCATCCAAATTTCCTATGAGAGTGAGAAAATTTAGAAAGAATTATCTCTCTAATGATGACTAAGAATTTAAAGAAATTATGGAAACATTATTGAATGATAATAATGATAAAGATAATGTGCCTGAATTGGCTAAGAAAGAGGAGTTAATTGAAGATATAGCTTTGGTGACTATTGTTCACCTGAAGGCTAATGATGAGAATGTTGAAGTTTTCTTTGAGACTAACAATTATTTGTGGAATGACGTACAAATTATTGAGAAAAGATGAGAAAAAAGTACTAAAGCAAGAGAGGAGATAAGAGTTGGGATAGCAACTCCCACACCTAAAAGGAACTTGAGAAAGAGTCATTCCATAGAGAAGACCATTAGAAGCAAAGACAAAAAAGTAATGACAAGAAACAAAATAAATGAGGAATCATGTTTGATTTCTCAAGTTGAACCAAAAATTATAGATGAGGCATGCAGGGATGATCATTGGAATAAAAAAATGAAGGAAGAAATAGATTATACTGTGAAGAATGAAACATAGGAATTTTTTCCTAGTCCTAAAGACAAGAATGTTAGAGGAACTAAATGGGTATTCAAAGCAAGATGAATGAATAAGGTGAATTTGTGAGAAAAAAAGCTAGATTAGTGTGCAAAGGTTATTCACAATAGGAAGGAGTAGATTATGAAGAAACATATGTCCATGTAACTAGAATGGAAGAAGTAAGAATGTTTTTGGTTTATGCAGCAAATAAGAGTTTAAAGTGTATCATATGGATGTCAAATCAGCCTTTCTGAATGGAGAACTTGAAGAAGAAGTTTACATTGAGCAGCTTGAAGGATTTCCTTTGACAGAATATAATAATATGGTTTGTAGATTGAAGAAATATATGTATGATCTGAAGCAAGCACCTGGAATTTTGTATGCAAGGTTGTACATATATTTGGAAAAATTAGGATTTTCTAAAGGTACGATAGATGAAAACTTCTATTTGAAAGAAAATGAGAATAGTTTGCTAATAATTATGATATTTTTTAATGATATAATTTTTGGATGCAATGATGAAGCAAGTGATAAGTTTTCTAAAGAGATGAAGAATGAATTTGATATGAGCATGATTGATGAGATGAATTCTTCATAGGCTTACAAATTATGCAAAATAATGATTGTATTTTGATTTCACAAGCTAAGTATTTAAACGAATTGGCTTGAAAATCTGTAATCCTATTGGTACACCAATGGTAATTGGTTACAAGTTATCCAACAAAGATGGGAATCCTAGAGTTAATTAGAAGAAGTATAGATCAATGATTGGAAGTTTACAATATTTGACTCACACTAGACCAGATATAGAAAGTACAGTTGGGATTGTAGCTATATTTCATGATGTAACACCCCAACCTTGCTTCCAAACCCCAATCTCTCTCTCAGGGCTACCTTAGGTCATTCACTAGACCCACTAGGGCTTCTTCACACCCTATAATTACTAGGACCTTGCTCAAGAGATCCTAATCCTTCAGTTGGGGGTACACCAACAAAGTAACATCAAATTTCTTACTAGCCGGCTCCAGTCCGCTATTAACCCTCAAGTCCATCTATAGCTCAAAGGGTACCAGTTCTTCATCTAGGGTTTTTTAGACTCCTTCTAACATCCATGACCCTAAACAATGCTGATTTCATAGGTGCATTCAATCTACTAGGGAAGATACACCAAATTGCTCCAAAAAGGCTACTAGGAATTAGCCCTCCTAAATAGCTGGAAACAAGATTTCTTGAAAAACTTCTTAACAACCCTACAAAAAAATTATATTTTTGGATACCCTTTTTAGAATACTTCAAGATTCTGTAATTTTCTAGCCTCCAAACTTTCCGTACAATGAAAGTACAATTTTAGGCCAAAAATGAGGATTTCAAGTGCTTTATCGCTGTTGTGATGGAAAACCACCTTAGACACCTTTCCAAGACTTCTCCTTTGGACTGGAGCAAGGTTATACCTTCTCATTACTCACTGTGCAGCCGGATTAAGGTATTTGTACACTCAATCCTCTCCATAACTCATTTTCCAACTGTGATTCCTAGCCAAGTTGCATTTGGCTTGCCTAGGGCATCACCTTAAAAATGTTTTCTGATGCTTTCAAGGGCCCTCCTTCTTGATACATAATGTACATGGATCCTAGTTCCAAATCCCAAAATACCAGAGGTTTCCAATGGTGGGAAGTGGCCCTAAGATCCCATTTTCTAAGTGCAACCCTGTTCAGATCAGCAACTTGCCAAGAACAAAAAGATTTTTCTACACTAATGAAAACGAATTAAAATGATCAAACCAACACTACAAAAAGATTAAAAACAATATTTCAGAACTTTTCCAACACAAAAATCAGGCCATTCAATCCTCCTCTATTAAAAATGCCTTCAAATGCATAAAACCGGCCACAAAATACTTGCTCAATTCGTACAAAAATGCAAAACCAACTTGTCCAACCCCCTGAAAATGGCTGTCCTCACGTTTTTACAGGCTCCTCCATCAGTTCCATAACTGTTCTAAAATAGTTAGGACGTTCTAAACACACAAATGCCAAAAAGTTGCTTTTTGCAAGAAAATGTTGTCATGACAACATGACAACATTTCAGCAACTTTTGTTCTACATGGAGTTAGACCTCCAAATTTGGCACAAAACAAAGTAGACATATAATATGCATAAAATGACTTCAAATAAACAATTTAAAGCCATTGGAACCTTTCTAGACCATTTTAGCCTTTTCCGGACCTAAGTCACCTAGTTGACAATAGTCGGCAACTTCGAGCAACTTGGTCACTTTGGGTCTTGCCAAGTCTCCTAAACACACCTAAGGACCACATAGGACCTATTATTAGAATAGTGATGTGGCTAGCATCACTACAAGCCAAAAATAAAGAAATACCTAGGTTTCACACTTAGCCTACCTAGGTGCTCCTGCACCATTTCAAGTTGTGGACTAAGAAATATAATTATACATTAGTAAAAAAGATATTTAAATATTTGAAGGGTAAACCTCATTATGGATTATGGTAAGATAGATTTAAAGTGATTTAACTTTATCTGCCTCTACTAATGAGGATTGGGAAGGTGGTATGAATGACAAGTTTAATGATCTAGTGGTGGAGTATTTCTCCTTGGAGGAATATTGGTTTCTTGCATGAGCAAGAAACAAGATTGTATTTCACTAAGTATAGTTGAAGCAGAGTATGTAGTAGTAACAAATAATTATAATAAGATCATGTGGATGAAGAAGATGTTGAAGGACATTGAGATAGAATTTTTAGATCCTATTATCATACACTGTGATAACACAAGTACAGTGGGCATGTCTAAGAATCTTGTATTTCATTCTAAGACTAAGCATATATCTATTAAGTATAATGTTTTGAGAGATAAAGTTGTAGAAAAAGAAATTAGATTAGAGTATGATAGTAAAAAAGATCATATTATAGATATATTTATGAAGCCTTTGCCTAAAGATACATTTGAGTACTTGAGAGGTATGCTTGGGGTTATTCCCATGCTTATGTCTAAGTAGACAATGCAGAGATTGCATCATTCTAGTGGTATAAAGAACTATTGTTTGACTAGACTAAATGTTGATGCTTCTTGTATGGGGGAGTATTTGAGATGAGCAGAGTCATCTAGGACTCTTAGTAGTTGGTCTAAAATAGTGTCTTTAGACATGTGAGTTGATTGAAGACTTGGAGTAGACGATTGAAATAATGAAGCCTTTGTCATTAATGTCAATGGGGAGAGTATGTATGAAAAAATCTCCTATATATGAATGGGGGAGAGTATGAAGAGGAAGTACAATGAATGAGGCAATGGAGGAAAGATTTTTCAATGGGGAGAGATTGAGGTTTCAATAGGGGAGAAGTTATGAGTTGTTTAGTGTGTGAACAACTGATGTGAGTTGTTTCATGCATGAATAACTGATGTGAGTTGTTTGTTGTACATATAATTGATGTTGATCCTAAAGAAAGAGATGAAAAATAGAGAAGTGTTATAGAGGATTTTAGATTTGATTGATGAAGATGATTTGAAAGGATGACAATAGTTATAGCAACAAAAGAGTGTTGTTTTGGTATTCTTGGAACTTAGATATTTTTCCTCTATGTTTCCATCAACCCAAAGGGGGAGATTGTTAGCATGTGAAGATAGATAGCATGATTGCCATGTTTCATTAATGACTATGTTTGCCATTGATGATGTAAGAAATAATAGTCCACCAATATAGCTAAGAGGTGGGGTGGGGGGGGGGGGGGGGTGAACTAGTTATCCAATTAAATTTTTTTATCAACATTAATTATTCTTAACCATTCAACCAAAGTAAAAATAAACCATAATAATACGTACATACACAATTACACCAGATATGTTAACAAGGGAAACCCTTGATCAGAGGGAAAGCCTTGGTGGGGATGGTATCCCCAAGATAATTTACTAATAGAAATATTCCTTGTTAGAGGATAAACCTTGTTAGAAGTCTATTACAATATTTAGTACATATGAGTCCCTCTTAGGAGACTTTGAATCCCTATTAGGATATTCCAACCTTGTTAGGGATTTCTAGTACAATATATGCAAGAAGAGCTCACTTCCCAAACATACACTTCTAATTACAAGAAGAGCTCATTGTTCAAACAAGTAATTTACTATTACATTCTTCTTTCCCTTGTCCTATCAACCAAACCAATCACTTTCAAACCTTTTAAACTAGGTCACAAACCTTGGATACAACTATCAAACTTCAGATCTCCAAATAAAACCTTGGCAAAAAAGTTTTCTCCAACTTCACTCTGCTCTAGTTATCTTCTCTTATCAATTTTATTTTACTTTTTGTGTTGTCTTTTTGCTCTTCAACTTTGATAATTAACAAAGGAAAATATCCTTCCTTTATACTGAGTCCACAAAACAATTTCCTTGAGTTAGCTAACACACCTCAATTAATTAGAGGATAAACCTTATTAGAAGTCTATTGCAATGTTTAGTACATATGAGTCCCTATTAGGATATTCCAACCTTGTTAGGAATTCTAGTGCAATATATGTAAGAAGAGCTCACTTCCCAAACATACACTTTTAATTACAAGAAGAGCTCACTATTCAAACAAGTAATTTACTATTAAGTTCTTCTTTCCCTCGTTTTATCAACCAAACCAATCACTTTCAAACCTTGTAAACCAGGTCACAAACCTTGGATACAACTATCAAACTTCAAATCTCCAAATAAAACCTTGGCAACAAAGTTTTCTCCAACTTCACTCTACTCTACTTATCTTCTCTTATCAATTGTATTCTACTCTTTTTATTGTCTTTCTGCTCTTCAACTTTGATAATTAAAAAAGGAAAATGTCCTTCCTTTATACCTAGTCCACAAAAAAATTTCCTTGAGTCAGCTAGCACACCTTCTCAATTAATTATTTAGGACCTCATTAAGAACAGACTTCATTTAGGGACAACATTAAACTATCACCTTGCATCTTGAATAACTTTTCGCATGTGTGACATTATGATGAGAGAGCTTACCCATGTCATCTCCAACATATCTTCTACACATCTTTAACCTTTCTTCTAAGAATAACTATTTTGTTTAGAGATATAAACAGTTTATTAGAATATGCTTCTATAAACTCTATCTCAAAACAGTCTTTACTAAAACTTCCATAGCTTCTTCTAGACTTAATATCTTTTGCTTCCAAGGTTAGCTGCATATATCAGAAACTTAGTAGTTGCTCTCATAAACTACTTTAGTGAATATATTCAATGATCTATCTATACCAACTTTATCTTTACTACTATTTTATTATTATTCTACATAAAACTACTATGTTGACATCAATGAAAAACATAGTCATGAATGTAACATATCATCATGATAATGATCCAGTCATGTTTCTACAAATTTCCCTGATAGAAATATCATCAACATTCATGCTTCCAACAATCTCTCCCTTTGGAATTGATGGCAAAATTAGTTCCAAGAATATCAACTGTTAAATATTGTTATCCTTTCTTTTCAAATCCTCTTCATTAATAATTCTCCCCCATTGATATACCTTAATGTGCTCTATATCAAACTATTTTTCATGTTGTAATCTCTCCCCCATTAACATCAATATCAAAGGTTTTTGCAAACATCTATCATCGCATCCTATCAATCTTTGTAACAATTGTCTCTAACCCGCTCAAGTGTCCAAAGACACGGTTCAAAACAACATCTATCAAGATTCCTAGATGACTCTGCTCATCACAGATACTCCACCATACATGAAGCATCAATGTTTAGTCTAGACAAATAATAGAGCTTTGTACCTTTGGCGTGATGCACTTTTGCATCATCTACTCTTATGTAGGTAGGGGCATAACTCCTAGCATACCTCTTAAATACTCAAAAGTCTCTTTGGGAAGAGACTTAGTAAAAATATCTACAATCTACTCTTGGTGCTTATGTACTCCAATATGATTTCCTTTTCTACAACATTCTCTCTCAACATGTGATATTTGATAGAGATGTGCTTAGTCTTATAATGCAACAATGGATTCTAAAACATATTCATTATGCTTGTGTTATCACAATGTATGACAACAAGTTCACTAAATTCTATCCTTATATCCTTTAGTATCTACTTCATCCAAACAACTTGATTACATTTTTTTGCCACTACAACATATTCTGACTCTGTGAGGTACAATCTTGCTTCTTGCTTAACCAAGAAACTAATCTTCCTCCAACAAAGAATGCTTCACCACTCATGCTCTTTTTGTCATCCATATTGCCCACCCAATCAACATTAGTATAAGCATATAAAGTGAAATCAATAGAGCTATCATACCATAATCCAAACTCTAGTGTTCCTTTCAAATATCTAAATATCCTTTTAAATATTAGAATTCTTTCTAGAATAACTAAGAAGGGGGTGAATCAGTTATCCAAGGTCTAGATGTATAAAAAAAAATTCACAGCTTAGTGAACCCATACAATATTTATCACTATGCATGCATCCATAGGATTATCTAATGACTTAAAACTTGTAGGTTACTATAAAATCAATTTGTAGAAATGTAAACATGAAACTTAATAGATTCAACAACATGTAAAGAAACTTGCAGCAAAGAATATAACTATTTTCACATAACCCATAATAGATCTAAAATAAAAATGTAATTAATATCCACATGCAAGAGAATAGGCAACATCCCCACAAAAATTGTGACACGAGATATAACCTGGGAAACCCTCATCGAGGGAAAAACCTAGCCTCCAAAAGCATCTATCACCAAGTATTATTCAATAAAAACACCATTGCAATACAACCATGGACCTTCAAAGCCATAGTCACAACTAAGCAATCCATATGAACAAGCATGAATCCACACATCTCATAACATGCTTCCGACCTTCACAAATGCTCCCTTGGCTAACCTATCAAGCCTTGTCTTGCTCGACTCTTTCGCTTTTTCCCTTTTATCTTCTCACCTTATTGTCACACCAACGAATACCGTTGTGGCTGCTTATATAGTATCAAGTCCCACAAAACCACTAAGTGATATTCCATAAACCAAGTGCTAAAACCATTTTCTATCTAACCCACTGACCCCACATTTAATATTGGAATTTTAATTCTTTTTTCTCAATATTAAATAATTACATGAAATATTATCACAATATTACAATACAGCTCATCAAGTATATCCCATAGGAATCTTTATATGTTGCACATCCATCTAGGTGCAACATTACATAATAAAATTGAATAATAAAATATGACAATATTATGCAATGTGTACAACACTCATTATCTCAAAAATCTCCCCCTTGTTGTATACATTGCATAGGGTCAATCCATAGCCACATAAATGAACAAGGGAACAATCCCTCCTAGAACATCCACCATCATGGATCAAAGTACACAAAGTGCTCCATCCTAGTACCTATAGCAAAATCAAAGTATCTGGCATCTCAAATACAAACGAAGCCACCTTGTATTATGCCACTACCACTAAACATACATAGAAGCCATCCAAAGAGAAAGTAATCCAACCCATCCCATTAGAAGATCATGAAATTGTGTACCAATTGAAATGCCAAGCACAAAAAACTTGATCCAAAGGTAATCACATGCATCCATAGTTGTCCAAAATATCCATAGCTGAAATAACACCCACAACAAGTGCATAATCCATCCAACTATGTATACCTCCAAAGGTATACAAATTGAATCTCACATCATCAACATATCTAATCTGTAACTTGCAATCACAAGCTTCAAGAGCAATATCTACCACATATATACCAAGAAATTCACATTGCAAAAGATAATGTCAAATATATAACCAATCCACTAACAACATCTCAAATAAGTGAGTTCATGTAATCTCAAGGACATTCACAACACATAAACTAGTAACCTGTAAGAACAACTCCCATAACAAGTCTTCAATGCTCTTCCATTTTCTACACAACTAACAAAGGAAAGAGATAAAGGAATAACCATGTCATCTCTCAAATGACATATATAAGCACAAACTAGTGATCACAATCTCTAACCAATCTTAAATCCAATGTAAGTAAAAACTAAACATCTAGGAAGATAACCAAGACCAAAGAAAAACCTTGCAAATAATAACTTGTATCATGTCCTTGTACACACACACCTCTAGATGTAAACTATACAAGTATGATCTCCTCCATAAAACCCCAACAAGAAGTCAGAACAACACCCAAATCATACCATATAACTAATCATAGATGCAAGCCTCTCACATGAAGATCAAACTCATAAACCATTCCTAATCCAAGGAATATGCATAATATAAAACCATCTCCCAAACTTGACCAGAATAACAACATATGTAAATGGAGATAAAAAATGCTAAACCATATCTCAAATGAATCCTCCAAAACTAACTCATGCACCATATCTCAAGATCAATATTCATAAAAGACAAGCATAAACATCATGCATCTGAGAGAAACAATGGACTAACTGCTAAGTAGACCAAGAGTGGGGAATGAGAATGCTCATCAAGATATCCAAGTCTCCAACCATGACTCATATAAGAACAATCTCCTCTCAAGTCCATATTAGGTGAATGCCCCTCAGAATTCCTCCTAAAACCATCAACCATCCCAACAAATACTTATCTAATCCAAGATAAATCAGCATCACCACTGTCTCTAAATATCCATGAGCACTTGTAACTGATCAATCCATGCCAACTCCAAATGCAACGTAGCAATATCATGAATTATCCAAATTATGATCAATGTATTCAATAAAAAAGAAACTAAACCAAGATCAATGTCAATGTTCCAACCATGGCCTCGAGAACATAAACATGACAACATGATCTTACCATCTCAACCAAAGAGATAATATGCTCCATATGAACATACCATAACATGTCAATACTCTAAATGAGTATCAAGAGTATACCATGACATAATAATGATACCATCCTCACACCAAGGATAACATGTCAAATGAAACCATAAATCACACTTTTACCAAAAACCTCATTAGTCCTCAAGATGCAACCATCTCCACACACTATGATGAAAACCATCTCCACATACCATGAAGAACCATCTCTACACATTATAAAGATAACAAAGAACCTATAAGTCCTCAAGATCTAACCTTCTACACACACTATGAAGATAACAAGTGCATCATGCAAATTTCAAAGGCACTTCTATAGCAACAGGATCTAAGAAAAACCTCCAACATCTGCAAACACTCAATAAATATATCAATACCAAAAACTCCCACTCAAATATGATACTGAGTCACCCTTGGCATCATAAAATCCATATCCTACATGAAAATCCTCCAGGTCTATACACACAACCAAAGTGGCAATACCAAGACCTCTAAACTAAGAAGATACAAACCAAACTAGGAACTAATCCTACACTATCACCTCATCACTATCACAAGCTCCCACTAAACCATGTATCCAAGCTATCAATGACATCATGATGAAAAACCTATCCTCTAACCATGAGAATCAACTAAGGAATCAAATCATCAAAGAACTCAAAGTGCACATCATGAGCTTCTCAAAAGAAACTAAATAACCATGATCCTCAACCAAGAAGATACACTCCCAGAACCAAATTAGGAATCCAATCCAATGAACATCAAGGATGTACCTGTATATCTAATAATTTCATACCAAAATCTATGACACCATGATCACACCCATGAACTGAGCATTTGACTCTCAATATGTCCAACCTATCAGTATAAAATAGTCAACCACAATCCTTCACCATGACTATACCTGGTAACAACATCTCATCCCTTCTACATGAAGAGAAAATTAGAAAATCACGTAACTTAGGGCATAGACAACCCAAATTCAAGCCATTAATCTAAGTATGCATCAATAATGATAGATCAATGGGCAAAGACAACCCATATCCAAGCCATAAATTCAACCTTAAGTATAGACCACTTATAATGTTAGATTGTGGTGACTAATTAGGGAAGTACTGCACATACTCTGTAATTATTTGCCCTATTTTATCAAGATTTTGGGCCAACATGTAATTATTAATTTTAACCCTAAAGCAGTAAAAATACTTGTATAAAAGGGCTTAGGGTTAGAGATTGTTTCATAGTTGTAATGCAAAAATTGGTTCTTGTGATAGTATTGAGTTGTAAGGGATTACAAATTGTAATCAGGTTGTAATTACTAGATTGTAATAATATTAGACTTTTGGTTTGGTGGACATAGCCCAGGGATTGAGTGAACCATGTTAAATCTTGGTGTCTTGTGTTCTTTTCTATGTGATCTATTATTTTCTAATATTGGTTATATTTGCATGTAATTATTATTTTCGTTCATGGTTTAATCCTAACATACAACACTGCACAACTTGTAAACCCAACAAGTCATCATACATATCCAAATCACATACTGATAACTATATCATCATGAGACCAATCTAAAATATAAGCTGAGTATACAATGACATCAAATTTTAAATCTCCAAACATATAATGTCATAAACTCACAATGCTACCGTAGTCAATATAAACCATTAACTATTTAGATCAATATATTACCAAATAAATCATGCCAAACCTATACCAAATTGGAACCAATGTGTAGAGCTCTCTAAAAGCTTTCTATTGACTACTTGAAGTCCAAAATCCAACTCCATATGCTCAAAATAAATAACATCTAACTTTTGGGCTCTTAAAACCTAATTTTTTTTAAAATCACAGTATCAAACCTACACCAAGTTGTAGTGCTCTGAATTAGCTTTCCAATGCTTGTAAGAAGTCTAAAATCTAATATCTTGAGAGAAAGTTATGGTTGTTTTACTAAGATAGTCTTTTTACCATTTTCATTGTGATTTTTTTTTTGTTTTTTTTTGCTAGGATTAAATTTGATAGCCATCACAGGCTGAAACTAAAAAACTTTTTCATTTCCTTTGAAAATGGCCAAACTAGGGCATATTAAATATAAAAATTTATGGAAACATCAAACCAGATCCAATGGTGAGGTCTATTTTTGCCCAAGAGGTCATTTCTACAAGCTCACTCTAAAACCCTCATTTAAAGGAAACATTTGAAAAACCCTTTTGTCCAAAAATTTTACATGCCCAAAATCTAGCAATATCCCATCATAACAACAAACTCAAAACCATCAGATCTGTGATAAACAACTTATATATCTTGTCATTTCTTTTATCCTCTCATGCATTCCCATGGATTCAATCTAGGGCTACAATAATAAAACCATAGCTCTAATACCACTTGTAAGGAAATTTGCAACAAAGAATATAACTGTTTCCACATAACCCATAATAGATTTGAAATTAAAATGTAATTAAAATTCACATGCAAGAGAATAGACAACATACCCACAAAATTTGTGACACAAGATATACCTTGGGAAACCCTCATTGAGGGAAAAACCCAGCCACCAAAAGCTTGTATCACCATGTATTATTCAACAAAAACTCCATTGTAGTACACCTATGGAAGCCTTCAAATCCATAGCCACAACTAAGAAATCCATATGAACAAGCATGAATACACACATACCATGCCATGCTTCCAACCTTCACAATTGCTCCCTTGGCTAACCTTTCAAGCTTTAAACTACATGACTCTTTCCCTTTCCCCCATTTATCTTCTCATCTTCTTGTCACACCAACAACTACCCTTGTAGTTGCTTATATAGTAGCAAGTCCAAAATAACCATTAAGTGGTATTACATAAACCATGTGCTACCTAACACACTGACCCCATGTTTAATATTTGAATTTTAATTCTTTTTCTCAATATTAAATAATTACATGAAATATTATCACAATGTTACAATACAACTCATCAAGTATATCCCATGGGAATCTTCACATGTCGCATGTCCATCTAGGTGTAACATTACATAATAAAATTGAATAATAAAATATAACAATGTGCGCAACACTCATTATCTCAACACAACACACTTGAAACAATAATTTATGTGGAAACCCAATTTGGAAAAAACCATCAGTAAGATGCTACTCTTTTTCACTCTTCTGAAGTGATGCTTTGTGAAAGGCCAACCCTATTAAAAGTTACAATACACATTATTAAATGTCACCCTATTAAAGGATTTCAATCACCCTATTAGGAGTGAGCCTTGTTAGAGGACATTAGACCATTCACTTGGAATGTCACCCAATTAAAGGATTTACAAATGACTGTTAGGTCAAGCTTAAACCAAAAGATTTACCCTAGACTGAGTAACAATAAGGCTTGATATGATAATAACTTACAACTCCACTTGCAGATTATAGATCTTTGTTTTAGTCCTCCATTCTGCTTGGATTTCATACATTTTAGCTCTAATATCTTGTTCACCCTTCAAGCATCCATACCCTTAAGCCTGCTTACTTTATATGCCAATGTAGATTCTTCACTAGGTCACTTGATGAAGCAATACACTAGACTCCTTGTCTTCCTTAGGTTCTCACACATGAAAATTATTGCTTCTTACCAACCATCCCTATAAATAAAGAGTTAAGATCTTTAATTGTTCATTCTCCATCATCCAATTTAGGGTCAGGATAGATTAGGTATGATTCAATGAATCTACCCCTCATTCCATATCACTTCTAAAAACTTCTTCTTCAATCCTCTTTGAATTTGCATCAAAATGGTTTACCATGAATTCTATGCCACTAGCTCATCAATCTTATCTTCCACTTGGTTCATACAATCCAAGAAAAAAAACTTGTTGGCTTAGACCCATTGAATTCATGATCTTTCTAATAATGTTGGCTCTCAACATTAACTTTCCTCTAATGCTTGACACATACTGTATTTCTTGACATCTTTTGTAAAATCACTTGACATGAACTAAAGTTTATTGGTGCTTGAGAACTTGGCATCCACCTCAACATACACTAAAATAAACTTTTACTCTGCTCAAACTAATTTTTTACTTGACACCTACTATCCATTTAGTCAAGCTTGGTAGACAAACTTTGTTTAACTTGTTCTTATGAACTTCCTTAATGTAGCCAATCTTTGTAACCTTAAGTATATTATCAATGCACTATTATATCAATATCTTAGCTGATTCTTGTACACCCTTTTTTATATCATAACTCAATCTTTCCTCTAGGTTCTATTGTTACATCTTTTTAATCAAATCCTCTTCATCAACCAAATAGGTAATAGTACTTAAATCATATAAGCAATTGTCTTCCCAGTAAAAAGTAGGTATGACATCAGTGAAAAAACAATGAGTGAAACACATTTATCATATTTGCATCAATCTATTTTCAACAATTTCTTTCTCAACAATTTTTGTCTTTGGCATTGATGGCAAACCAAACTAATCAACCAAATTGAGTCGGTTAAAACAATAAGACCAACAAAATGCCAAAAACAAAATAATTTCTTCTATTGAAGTCTCTCATAATAGGCCAATATTGGGGCAAATAATTAGAAATATTTAATACTTAGAATGATTTTTATCTTGTTCTATTCATGTCAATCCGGGGGCATAGGCTTGTGAAAGGTGTCCGTATAATATACCATCAAGGGGTGCAAGTTGTGAGTTGAGTGATTATGAATGCATCTAGAACACACAATAATTAAATTTGCAACAAACTAAAGCAATTATGGTGACATGAACTATCACTTCTACTTGACAAGAGCTATCATTTTCTGGCAATAATGATTTTAATAAATCTAATAATTCAGAAAATAAAACTCACAAATCTAAATCAAACTAATATACAGACCATAAATATGCATAAGCTATGAAGGATTACTCTGGTAAAATATTTCCTTAATGCACAATTAGTTTAACTTGTTAGATATTTCTATGATTAAAGTGCAACATGAGCTACAATACAAAAATTAAGATAGAATCTAAAACAAAAAACCACATTAGCAACATGAAAATAAAAAACAAATAATTAACACTCAACAAACATAGAACTATAATATTATAAAACGTAACCATCTCACACAAATTATTAACAAATATCAAATCTACAAATGTAACAATATAAAATATAATAGACTAAGATTAAAACACATGAATATATATTGCAAAATATTTACAGTCCATCGACTGCTAGAGAGTGGGTGCCCTTCCTCTCAATCAGATGATAGAGATAAAAAATGCAAAATTCTTAAATCTATTCAAAATAGCAACTTCATTGGAAATCACCAAGTAACATGGTTGTTTATATAGATTTGATACATGAACAAAAATCCCAAAAATAATAATGTTGTATTTTGGAACATGTGGTTGAGGTGAACAAATTAGGTAAGAATTTATTTTTTTGGCCCATGACCAATAATTATTAACTATATTATAGGCTGAATTGGATTGATTACAAATATGAAATCCTCCTTAGTAACAAACTTTATCCTCCAACTTTTGGGGACTAAGTTTTTCCAACAAGAAAATTACGTGACAACTTTTACTTGCTGATTTTAGTAGATAAACATGTATTGGACAGCTTGAACAAAATGATATTTTGAGAACAAAATGGTTTTGGTATGAATTATACCTCTTATCTTTATCAATATAAGACACTATTTGTAACGTAGGAAGAGGAATCTGACTAGTAGAATATATTTACTTCAGCAACACTAACATTAAATGAGAACCAACTTAGCATAAGTTATAAATCCCAAAGTAGTAGCCAAGGATGCAATAATTTATGCTCCAAATACTCATTAGTAAAAAGAATATAATAATTATTTCTCATTATTTTATCATAAAACTAAATTAAATACATCTTATGTATTTGAAACATAATTAGCATCAAAGGTATAAAATAGTAGGAAATGGGATATACAAATAGATATAGAGATATATGAAATATGACATAAAGTGGAACAAAAGTGGCTCCCATCATTCCCCCTAACTTATTATATTGCATGTCCTCATGCAATCACTAAGATTGGTAGCCTTTAGAATAATGCTTTTGAACTTTTTTTTTTAGTTGACTATATAGGTCATGGTTATCTGCTGTTTTTTTTCATTTTTTTTCATAGATAACAAGTTGTCATTTCATATTTTTTTGTTCAAATGTGTAAAAATCCTTTCAGTCATAGTTTCTCTTTTTATGTTTTATTTCAAGATGCTCTCAAAAGGAAATTTGATAGAGGAGCAATCTAAGTTATATGTATAGATGATATGATAGGAAAGTATTCATGTGAAAATGAAGGTTTAAATAGTGGATACAAGTAGGGAATGAAAAAGGATGGAAATGGGTGAAGCATAGGAAGTATAGGTAGTTGACCTCCCCCTAACTAAAACAGTTGATTGAACATGAGAAACAACAAGAAGGAATATGGGGAAAGATGCTTAATATGGCGAAGATACCAAGAAATTTCAATAGAGCTAAATTTAAAAAAAAATAAATTGTTTTACCAATTTGAAGGTCCACTTATACCAATGTAGCTATTAGAGCTCCAAATCTGCATTAGAAATTACAATACCATTGAAACATAGCCATCTGATAGAAGGCACTAGAGAGTAACTTGCTTGGAGGAACCAAAACTTGGGATTGAGACTGCAACTTTAGGAGCCACTTTAATCACTCTGAAGCATTGCAGACCAAATAGTGGGTGGTATAGTCCATTGAAATGCCTCAAATAAACATGTAGCACATACTATGGGTGATCAAAATGTGATAACCATGCTAAATAATATCTTCAAGAGTGAGTGATAGGAGGTGCTAGTAGTGAAAGAACCACAAAATCTATTGGGTGCTCCTAAAAATAATGATTAGCAGAAAAACCAAGAACACCAATTAGTTCATTTACTTTTTCATTTTCTTTATTTTTTATTTTTTTTTTCCTTTTCAAATTTTGATAATGACAAGTAACAACTAGCAAGCTAGTTTTCAATCAGTCACTACTTAATGGTGCTGAAACATAGTTTTCACCAAGTGCTAAGAATTTATTTTGCAATATCCATCGAAAACTAGTTTTTAGATGCTAACTGGCCAACAATGCCCAAAGGTTTTCATTTTTGGATCTTTTATTATTATTATTATCAATAACTACATATAATGACCAAAGAACAAGAAATGCTTACATGGATGATAAAAAAATGATACCATCCAAAACTTGAGTTTTGTCCATGACCTCATAGAAGGCACTATGGAAACTTGATTTTTTAATGGACTTGGAATGATGACTACAAATAATCTCCACAAATATGGGAATATAGAAACATGACACAAATCAACCTCGATCCATGTACATCTCATGCTACTAAATTTGAAAGATTCTTGGAGAACTTTGGAACAAACTAGCACACTTGGATAAGAGAATTACTCATAAGAAGGATGATCCTCACAATACATAGGGCTTCGATACCATGATCACCTAGTATGAAGTTGTACTATCCAATCCTTTTGATGAATAAGTCCATTCCATGAAATAAATACCTTCATTATCAAAGAAAATATGGTGGAGTGAAATACTAGCTATAGTCTCTAATTTGTGTGTAAAACTTCAGAGAGGAGGAGACACATCTTAAGGAAGGAGTATTTCTAGATCATAGCTCAAAAAAATAGTACCACATTGTGTATGGATCTCATAGACCCAATTGCATAGAGTCCTCCATGTGATCGAGCACCCAAGAAAACGAAAATCTCATCTCAAATGGCGAACACCTTATGCCATATTCTTCTTGTGATATCAAATATTGAAGCACAAGTGAAACTAATATGCAACAGATAGCTAGCAAGCCCAGTTAGTGTTAACAAATCCAACATAATGTATTTATGCAATGCTTATGTAGAAAAACATCATCAACTAGTATTGATACTAAGATCATCCCACCATATCAAGAGACCTATAACCATATTCTCAAAATCAAGCATATCAAGTATAGTAAAACAATTTTATCCAATTAATAACCCTACCATTAAGCAACTAATGTGTTTTTACAAATGATTAGTAGAGTTAGTAATATGAATTAATAATTGAAAAATAAAATGAATATGACTACAATAGGAATACATATCTTGATGTGGTCCAAGAATCACATAATTAGGTGTATCAAAAGAATCAATGAACATTTATTAGGAATCAATCAAGAATTAGAAAATCAAGGGATTCCCCCTAACTTAACTTCAAACTGCAAGGGCATGAGAATATTAGGCCAAAGAAATAGGATAACCAAAGATTTCAAAATTCAAAGGACATCCCCCTACCTTAATTTCACATTACAAAATTATGGAGTTATTAGGATAATATAGTGAATCAAGAAATGGGATGGGAATACAAAGAATCAATATTGACAAAAATATACATATTAATACTTTGATCCCTTTGAAATGAATAATCATCCATGTGCAATATATTTTATTTGGTCATTAATGCATATAATCTCATATGATTGTACTTAATCAATTATTGGTTCCAAATAAACAAGTATGTGTGGAATACACAATTTAACCATAGGCCTCCAAAGATCAATATGCATAAGTACAAAAGTAATAAAATATAGATCTTGGAGATTATGACAATACATTTGTGGAAGGAGGAAATCATATGGCTTAATATTACTTAGTGAATGATTAAAATGAACATACATGCTTATGAGTCCAATAATTAAAATTGGTGCAATTTGAAGTATGGGATCATTTATGGATATTAATTGTGATTCACTAAGTGGAAAAGAAGAACAAAGTTGATTATAATTCAATAAATTATATATTTCTTCTAATCCAATTAAACCAAAATCACATCCCATATTTGTATCCATGCATTCCAACATATTGCAAGCACATCATCAAATGGTAAAGGGATCCTTGAGAGTTTAGTATTATATTCCATTTCAGCCACCTTATTATGAAGCGTGGTATGAGGCATTATAGTTTCCCTTGGTGGACATTATGGAGTGTAATGTGAATGGGATAATGGAAAAAATTGTTGAGGGCATAAAGTGGATGGGATTAAGAAGGATGGGTAGAATAGAGTGTTGAGATAATGGGTGTTGCACACATTGCATAATATTGTTATTTTATTATTTTATTTTATTATGTAATGTTGTACCTAGATGGACGTGCAACATGTAAAGATTCCTATGGAATATTCTTGATGAGTTGTATTGTAACATTGTGAAAATATTTCATGTAATTATTTAATATTGGAGAAAATAATTAAATATCCAATATTAAATGTGGGGTCAGTGGGTTAGTTAGCACATGGTTTTAGTACATGGCTTATGTAATACCACTTGGTGGTTTTGTGGGACTTGCTACTATATAAGCAGCCACAAGGGTAGTTGTTGTAGAGAGAGAGAGTGACAAGGAGAAGACAAAAGGCAAGAGTCGAGCGGGACAAGGCTTGACAAGTTAACCAAGGGAGCATTTGTGAAGGTTGAAAGCATGGCATGGGATGTGTGGATTCATGCTTGTTCACATAGTTTTTTCGGTTGTGGCTATGGCCATGAAGGCTTCCATGGTTGTATGGAAATGGTATTTTTGTTGAATAATACATGATGATGTATGCTTTTGGAGGTTGGGTTTTTCCCTCAATGAGGGTTTCCCAGGGTATATCTTGTGTCACAATTTTGTGGGTATGTTGTCTATTCTCTTGCATGTGGATTTTAATTCCGTGTTTATTTTAGATTTATTATGGGTTATGTGGAAATGGTTATATTCTTTATTACCAAGTTTCCTTTACAAGTGGTATCAGAGCTATGGTTTTATTATTTGTAACCCTAGATTGAATCCATGGGAATGCATGAGAGGATAAAAGAAAGGGCAAGATATATGAATGATTTATTGCAGATCTGAGGCTTTTGGGTTTGCTGTTATGATGGGATGTTAAAAGATTTGGGCATGTGAAATTGTTGGACAAAAAGATTTTTTCGGATGTTTCATTTAAATGAGAGTTTTGGGGGGTAGCTTGCAGAAATGACCTCTTAGGTAAAAACAGACCTCACCATTGGATCCAGGGGAACATTTTCATAAATTTTGATATATAATATGCCCTAGTTTGGCCATGTTTAGAGGAAATGAAAGATTTTTTTTTGGTTTCAGCCCATGATGGCCGTCAAATTTAATCCCATCGGAATTTTCGTCACTGAAAAAATTTAAAATGAAAAATCGTACTGAAAATGGTAAAAAGACTATCTTAGTAAAACGACCATAACTTTCTCTCAGAATATCGGATTTCAGAGTTCTTATAGGCGTTGGAAAGCCAATTTAGAGCACTAAAAGATGGTGTAGGTTTGGTTCTATTATTTTGAAATTTTGTCAGGTTTTAAGAGATCTAAAGTCAGATGTTATTTATTTTGAGCACGAATTGGGGCATAACTTGGGCATACGGAGTCGGATTTTGGACTTCAAGTAGTCAACGGAAAGCTCTTGGAGAGCTCTATACATTGGTTCAAATTTGGTGCAAGTTTGGCATAATTTATTTATTGATATATTGATCTGAATAGTATATGATATATTTTGACTATGGTAACATTGTGAGTTTATGGCATTGGAAATTTAAGATTTGATGTCATTGTATACTCAGTTCATATTTCAGATTGGTCTCACGATGATATGATTATCAATGTTTGGTTTGGATATGCATGATGACTTGTTGGGTCTACAAGTTGTGCAGTGTTGTAAGTGGTCTATACTTACAGGTTGCATTTATGGCTTGGTTATGGGTTGTCTTTGCCCATTGATCTTTCATTATTGATGCATATTCAGATTGGTGGCTTAGATTTGGATTTTCTATGCCCTAAGTCACATGATTTACTATTTTCTTCATGTAGAAGGGATGAGATGTTGTTACCAGGTACAATCATGGCAGAGGATTGTGGTTGACTATGTTGATAGGTTGGACATATTGAGAGCCAGATGCTCGGTTCATGGATGTGATCATGGTGTCATGGATTTTTGGCACGACATGATTGGTTATACAGGTACATCCTTGATGTTCATTAGCTTGGATTTCTGATTCAGTTATGGTGGTATATCTTCTAGGTTGAGGATCATGGTTATTTGGTTTCTTTTGAGGAGCTCATGATGTGCACTTTGAGTTCTTTGATAGTTTGATGCCTTGGTTGATTCTCATGGTTAGAGGATGGTTTTTCATCATGATGTCATGGATAGCTTGGATACATGATTTAGTGAGAGCTTGTGACAGTGATGGGGTGACAGTGCAGGATTAGTTCCTAGTTTGATTTGGATCTTCATATAGGAGATGGATTTTATGATGCCATAGGTGACTTGGTACCACAGTTGAGTGGGAGTTGTTGGCATTGATATATTTATTGAGTGTTTGCAGATGTTGGAGGTTTGTCTTAGATCCTGTTGCTGCAGAAGCATCTTTAACATTTGCATGGTGCACTTGTTATCTTCATGGTGTATGAAGATGGTTAGATCTTGAAGACTCATGGAGTTCTTGGTTATCTTCATGGTGTGTGGAGATGGTTCTTCCTGGTATGTGGAGATGGTTTTCTTCATGGTGTGTGGAGATGGTTGCATCTTGAGGACTCACAGGGTTCTTGGCAAAGGTGTAGCTTATGTTTTTATTTGACATGTTATCCTTGGTGTGAGGATGGTTTCATTATTATGTCATGGTATACTCTTGATACGCATTTAGAGTTGTGACATGTTATGGTGTGTTCATATGGAGCATGTTATCTCTTTAGTTGAGATGCTAAGATCATGTTGTAATGTTTATGTTCCTGAGGCCATAGTTGGAACTTTGACATTGATCTTGGTTTAGTTTCTTAGTATTGAGTACACTGATCATAAGCTAGATACTTCATGATATTGCTATGTTCAATTTGGAGTTGGCATGGATTGATTGGTTACAGGTGCTCATGGATACTTAGAGATGGTGGTGATGCTGATTTCTCTTGGATTAGAGAAGTATTTGTTGAGATGGTTGATGGTTTCAGCAGGAAGTCCGAGGGGCAGTCACCTGATATGGACTTGAGAGGAGATTGTTCTTAGATGAGTCTTGGTTGGAGACTTGGGTATCTTGATGAGCATTCTCATTCCCCACTCTTGATCTACTCGGCGGATTGCTACTTGAGAGGTATAGCCCATTGTTTTTCTCAGTTGCATTATATTTATGCTTATCTTTCATGGATATGGATCTTGAGCTATGGTGCATGAGTTAGTTCTGGAGGGTTCATTTGAGAGATGGTTTAGCATTGGTTATCTCCATGTGCATATGTTGTTATGCTGGTTGAGTTTGGGAGATGGTTTTATATTGGGCATTTTTCTTTGGTTTAGGAATAGTTTATTGAGTTTGATCTTCTTGTGAGAGGCTTACATCCATGATTAGTTATATGGTATGGTTTGGGTGTTGTTGAGGCTTCTTGTTGGGGTTTTATGGAGGAGATCATACTTGCACAATTTACATCTAGAGGTGTGTGTAGAAGGACATGATACAAGTTATGATTTGATGGTTTCTCTAGTCTTGGTTATCTTCCTAGATGTTCAGTTTTGCTTACATTGGATTTGAGATTGGTTGGAGATTGTGATCACTGGTTTGTGCTCATGTATGTCATGTGAGAGATGACATGGTTATTTCTTTATCTCTTTCCTTTGTTGGTTGTGGAGAATTTGAGAGACTATTGGAGACTTGTTATGAGAGTTATTCTTGCAAGATATTGGATTATGTATTATGGATGTCCTTGATACTACATGGATTCACTTCTTTGAGATGTTTTGAGTGGATTGGTTATAGATTTGACATTATCTTTTGCAGTGGGAGCTTCTTGGTATATATGTGGCAGTTATTGCTCTTGAGGCTTGTGATTGCAGGTTATAGATTGGATATGTCGGTGATATAAGATTCACTTGTTATACCTTTGAGGTATGGATAGTTGGATGGGTTTGGCACTTGCTATGGGTGCTATTTCAGCTATGGATATTTTGACAACTACGGATACATGTGATTACCTTTAGATCAGGTTTTTGTGCTTGGAATTTCAGTTGGTACAGGATTTTATGATCTTCTAATGCGACAAGTTGGGTGGCTTTCTCTTTGGATGGCTTCTATGCATGTCTAGTGGGAGTGGCATAATAGGAGGTGAGATCATTCATGTTCAAGATGCTGGATACTTTGATTTTGTTGCGGGTACTAGGATGGAGCACTTGGTGTATTTTAATCCATGATGGTGGATGTGCTGGGAGGGATTGTTCCCTTGTTCATTTATGTGGCTACAGATTGACCCTATGCAATGTATACAACAAGTGGGAGATTGTTGAGATAATGGGTGTTGCACACATTGAATAATATTGTTATTTTATTATTTTATTTTATTATGTAATGTTGTACCTAGATGGACGTGCAACATGTAAAGATTCCTATGGAATATTCTTGATGAGTTGTATTGTAACATTGTGAAAATATTTCATGTAATTATTTAATATTGGGGAAAAGAATTAAATATCCAATATTAAATGTGGGGTCAGTGGGTTAGGTAGCACATGGTTTTAGTACATGGCTTATGTAATACCACTTGGTGGTTTTGTGGGACTTGCTACTATATAAGCAACCACAAGGGTAGTTGTTGTAGAGAGAGAGAGTGACAAGGAGAAGACAAAAGGCAAGAGTCGAGCGGGACAAGGCTTGACAAGTTAGCCAAGGTAGCATTTGTGAAGGTTGAAAGCATGGCATGGGATGTGTGGATTCATGCTTGTTCACATAGTTTTCTCGGTTGTGGCTATGGCCATGAAGGCTTCCATGGTTGTATGGAAATGGTATTTTTGTTGAATAATACATGATGATGTATGCTTTTGGAGGCTGGGTTTTTCCCTCAATGAGGGTTTCCCAGGGTATATCTTGTGTCACAATTTTGTGGGTATGTTGTCTATTCTCTTGCATGTGGATTTTAATTCCGTGTTTATTTTAGATTTATTATGGGTTATGTGGAAACAGTTATATTCTTTATTACCAAGTTTCCTTTACATAGAGATGGTAAGGATAGATATGGTGGAGTATAAGAGGAATATATGGGTTGTTGTGAGCATGCATGATTATATTCATTGTGTATACTAGGTGGAGAAGTATGTCTTGAAGAAATATGTTGTCTTTGTAATGAAATGGAGTGAAAACATATGTTACCAACATCATGCATACCTTGATCTTCTTAAGTTTCTATTTGAAATGGAGTACCAGGTACAAGGAATAATTGTTTACTTGCATCCTTGTCATGGAAAGGTTCATAGATATCTTGTACTTCATGTATAATATGATCTTGGTTTTTCACGCATAGGCACTAGTCATCTTTCTTGTAGCAATTAGAACAACAAGTGGTTAAATTGGCATCCTCAAAATCACACTATTCTAAGAATTCATCGATGATTTTCTCATGTTCAAACATAGTTACAAAATTATGGCATACCTGTGATAATGGAAGATCAAATTTGTTCTAGTTGCATTCATTAGGTAGAGAGGGTATGAAAACATCACCTTTGGTTGAAACAATTTCCACATTAGCTTCTTCTTTTGTTTTTAAATTTGAAAGAAGGGATCTGGGGATAGAAACCCCCATTTGGGTCAAGAGGAAATGCCCCTTTCTTCTTGCATCCTCATCGTATTTTGGATTTTTGAAGAATTTTTTTCCCAAAATTGATGTGTGTGAATTACCTTGAAAATGCATCATTTCAAACATTTTTCTGTAACAATAACTCACAAAAACTAGTGATGATGTAAAATTGAATCTAATTTCTAAGATCTACTTGCAAACTCTAAAACAATGCATCTATATGATTTACGCAATGCAAATTAAGATTAATTATTTAAGCAAGGCTAGAAATTGCAAAAACTTTCATCGTAGCACATTGTTCCTAACTCAATGCATCAAGCTAACATGCCTTTGACACCTTTCCCTAGCAACGAAAATAAAATGATAGGCCAATACTAGAGATAATAATTAGAAATATTTAATATTTAGAATGATTTTTATCTTGGTCTATTCATGTCAATCTGGGGGCATAGGCTTGTGAAAGGTGTCTAGGTAATATGCCATCAAGGGGTGCAAGTTGTGAGCTCAATGATTATGAATGCATCTAGAACACACAATAATTATCTCTGCAACTAACTAAAGCAATTCTAGTGAAAGGAACTATCACTTCATGGTGACATAAACTATCATTTTCTAGTGATAACAATTTTAATAAATCTAATAATTCAAAAAATAAAACTCACAAATCCAAATCAAACTAATATGAAGACCATAAATGTGCATAAGATATGAAGGATTGCTTCGGTAAAATATTTCCTTAACTCACAAATAGTTTAACTTGTTCTATTTCTATGATTAAAGTGCAACATGAACTACATTACATAAATTAAGATAGGATCTGAAATAGAAAACCATATTAGCAACATGAAAAAAAATAAAATTTAGCACTCAACAATCAAAGAATTGTAATATAATAAAACATAACCATCTCACACAAATTATTAACAAATATCAAATCTACAAATGTAACAATATAAAATATAATAGACTAAGATTAAAACACATGAATATAGATTGCAAAATATTTATAGTCCATTAGCTGCTAGAGAGTGGGCACCCTTCCTCTCAATTAGATGATAGAGATAAAAATTGAAGAACTCTTAAATCAAGTCAAAACATCAACTTCATTGTAAATCATCAAGTTTTTCCATATATCAAATGTATTACACATGGTTATTTATATAGATTTCATACATCAACAGAAATCCCAAAACAATAATGTTGTATTTTGCAACATGTGGTGGAGTTGAACAAATCAATTAAGAATTTATTTGTTTTTCCCATGACCAATAATTCTTAACTACATTATAGGCTGTGTTGGGACTCAAAATTGAAGCCGTGATTTTGAATACCTTTGACAAAATTAAGCCTTATAAATGCTTTTAAATGTACATGTATTTGGCTATACTTGAGAAGCTTATGAGGTGTTTAATGTTTCTAATACCTTTCATTTAGTTCACCTATGTGTTCCATAATGATAAATTTCCATTCTGAGCCATTTCGTGAAGTCTTGTTTTGAGCATTTGTCAAAGCTACATTTTTGCTGAAGTGTCAAACAACGACAGGAGGCCTTGTTTGCAATTGAATATCTTGCACTTAGTATTGTTTCATGACTTTCCATTTGGGGGTTTTAGTGTCCATAACAAGGAACCTATGTTTTAGATTTTGAGTCATTTCAAATCTATTTGTCTAGGTTTTGAACCCCTCAAAGTTGGTCATTTATTGATGTCATGCTGATGTGAATTGTTCAGAATTCTGGAGGGCCTTGTTTGACAAGTTATAACTTTTGACTTGCTGACCAAAATGAAAATTTTTATTTTCCACCACATTTTAGAGGTTAGAGACTTACTATGTTTTAGTTTTGAGCTTATGAAAAATTCATTTGATTAGTTTTCAAATGAGATTCCAAATGCAATTTCTAAAGTTTTACACGTGTCAAGAAGTGCAGATTTGTCAATACCCCTATTTGTGATTTTATATTTTTGAATCCATGATAGGTGAGATCTAATGGATTGGACCATTCTATTTTCCTCAAAAAATACTTTAGGTGTGTCAATTTTCAAATGATGATGAATCCATCTGCAAACTTTCCCATGTCAATTCCATTTGCAAAAACACTTTTTGCCATTGTTTCCAATTTGCAAATTTGAATAGCCCACTTTGACCACTTGCCATTTGTGTTCTGTTATTCATCATGAGCCTAAATTGAAAATTCATATTTTTTTCATGATAGTGAATAAATGCCCCAGTTTTCATTTTCCCAAATTTTAGTTTACCCAATTCTTGAAGTTGAATCTAGAAGCATTTTACGTCTTTTTGACATGTTAACTTCCAGGTGATTTTAAGTAAGCAACTTTGGAGGTTAATATCTTTTCACTGAGAATTCTTCATGAGACAAGATTCAACAAAGTGCAAGTATGTGGAATAGAGAATCAGTATGTTTGGTTTCAAAATTCAGTCAAGTGTTTTGGTCAGTTTTCAAAGCTAGTCAAAGGATTTCCTGACAAATTTGATAATTTGTAGATTAATGATAAAGTGAGTTTTTAATGATAGAGAAGTGCTTGAATTTGTTTCTAGTCAGTATCGAGAAATTAATGGATCAATTTGAGGAATTAGAGGTTTGAAAATGATTTTTCTTTTTAGCCGGACCCACTTTGTGGGCCCGACTGATGTTAGACCAATAAGGCATTGTGGATTAAATTTTGGAAGAAATTTTCTAATGATTTTCAATCCTTATAATTTATTGTACATTGAAAATCAACATTGTTGAATTAGATGGATAACACTTCTAGAGTAGATGGCTCTAGTAACCAAAACACATGAAGTTATTGTTGTTTAGTGATAACTTTGTCATCACAATTTCTAATGATTATAAACAAAGCTTAAAAGAGGACAATTTCTTGTAAATACAAAATATTCAGTTTTGAGAGGCAACTGGAAAGTATATGGAATGAATGATCAGAATTGTTTGTAGAAAGTAAAATATCTTTTTTTGTGTCCCATCCCTTGTACTAGTAAAATAAAAGTTCAAGAGTGTCTTACTGACTATAAAGAAATCCCCTCAGATCCTTCAAACCCACTAAGTGAAGGCTATCTAGAAGTAAAAGAAGATGCTTTATTCTTGGACAAGGAAGAAAAATAAAATTTAGATCCTCTTTGTTCATCAAGGACCCACCAAGAGATTTGTAGGTGAAATCTCTTGTAAGAGATATTGGAGAGTTTTGGGTTAAAGGTAGATATTCTTCTAAAGCTTGAGGATTGATCTCTAGAAGTGAACAATCTCTAATACCAGGGTGCTAAATTGGTAGATGATTTTGAACTCCCTAATGTTGGAGAAATTGAGAATGAAGAATTTGGAGGAGCAGATACCATTTTGAAGGTTGGGGAAGAGAAAGAAATTAGCAAAGAGGGTTTAAAGAAATCACTTGTTAAAGAAAGACAAGGCTAGGAGACCCTAAAGTCCAGCAATGAAGACAAAGTTCATTACACCAGTACTCTCTTAGATGGCACTAAGTTTGATGCCAATGTGGATCAGGGTACCCATTTCAAATTCAAGCTTGGTTAGGGTCAAGTGATAAAAGGGTGGGATTTGGGGATTGCAACAATGAAGAGGGGTGAAAATGTAATCTTTACTATTCCATATCAGCTTGCATATAGAGAATCTAGTTCTCCACCAATAATTCCACCTAATGCCACTTTATAATTTGATGTGGAACTTCTATCCTAGTCTAGTGGGAAAGATATCTACAAAGATGGAGGTATTTTCAAGAAAATCATAAAGGCAGGGGTAGGGATGCATAAGATAGAGAAGCATGGTAGAAGGAAGATCGATATTGGAAGGAGGTTGAGGATGCTAAATCAAGGGAGAAGCTATAGGGGCAAGGAAACCCACAAGAGGTGACAAGTCTAAGAAGCCACTACACTAAGGAGAGGAGGGATGTTTCCAATGAGCATGACCTAAAAGGACCACAAAGCAAACAAGATGCCCACATGAGGAAGGGGAACACCTCCACCAAAATATATGAAACAAACACATCCAACTACATCTTCTCTCATATAAATGACAAAATAAAAAGTCACTTTCATCAGGGAGCAAAATAATGGCCACTAATAGCTTATTCCTTCTCAGCATGCTCATGTTTTTCTTGTTTTCAAAAAACCATAGCTATAGTCTTCAATCTGCTTTTGAATTGGCCATCGACAATCCAAAGTCATGCCACTCTAATATGCTTCAAGTTGATCCAAGCTCATCTATAGCTTCTCCCAAATATCTCACCTTAATTACTTTGAAGAAAAGTTTAAGTAGAGTCGAAAGGGTGTATGGCCTTATTTCAACTTTGGTTTGGGTAGGCAGAGTGCCATTCGATAGAAAATCTAGCCCTACGATATCAGATTGCTTAAAATTTTATGACCTTTCTATAAAAAATTTGGAGGACACTTAGGTAAGACTGTATCAATCTAGTTTAGCTGATTTGAAGTGGATTGATGTAATGCACATTCAAGCTTTACTCAGTGCAGCCCATACTATTCATTAGACCTGTGAAAGAGAGCTTCAATGTGGTCACGTAAATCTCAAAGGCCAAAGTTTTCACATTAATAGGGGATGGCATCAAATCTTTTTTATACCACATTCTTTGTGGAGAAACATTTAAAGTTTTTTAAATATTGAAATGCACATAAAGATAGATGACTTCATCATAAAGGCTTTTGGAAGCCCAACCCATGGGAGGGACCCCATTGATGAGGTCAGCCAGTTGTCAGAAATGATGCAAACATTTTTAAGTAAAGATGCATATGCAATGACATGGCACCAAAAAACTAGATGCAACTAGATGCTAACACGTGTCCAGATTAAACGATAGGTGCATTCCCACTTTGAGAAGTTGCAAGGTTGTTAAATAATGTGGGAAAGTGAGGAAGTGCCATGTGGCAGTGCACTTGGCTAGTCATGATGTGGTGATCAATGAAAGATTCACACTGGAGGATTAAGATTGTGCCACATGGTGAAATGGATGATGAGCGCTTCCTTGCAATAGGAAGTTTCTCAACAGATAAGTGAAGCGAAGAAGTGGGGAAGCACCATGTGGCAGCAAGCCTGCCTAGTGATGATGTGGTAGTGACATGCAAGTGTTGATTGAGGGTGATGTGGCAGATTGGTTGTAGGTTGGTGGGCCAATCAAATCCTGCCACGTGGAAAAAAATTCAAGCCATGGTTGACCCAAAGTTGTAGGGTGAGGCTAAAAAGAAATATTTTAAAATGTTTTTCAAAAGGGGATATGTGTAGATTTTAAATGCAAAAATGGTTTATTCTAAAGTTAAAACTTTAGACTTTTAATTTTTTTTTTTTTGAAAATCCAAATTGCAGACCAAGTTTTATAGCACAGGGACTATTTTTTCAAATCAACTTTCTAGGGGTTTCGTATAGGTAAATATAGCAATATTATATATTGCCAAAATTGGGAGAAGACAAAATTTTTGATTCTAGAGTTTATTTTTGCATCAGAAGCCATTTGTTCAAGCTATAAGAGGAATTTTTCTAGATTCCTAATTTGCAACCGCATTCAGGTATTGAAGTTCAGTTGTGATTTCTAGTAAGGTAATGACATGAATATGTGTAAAAATGGTAAAAAGCTAGTTGAGGTCAATTTTGGTCACCTTTTTTCAATTTAAACCCAAATTTTTACCAATATTTCATGATGCAATTCAGATTTTTGGTAACAAAATTTTTTTTTATCATTCAACAGAGGTATTTTCAAATTAGTTATAGGATGATGATGAAAAGCATATAAGATCAAATGGGTAGAAAGAGGAAAAAGGTTTTGCAACTGCAAGGGATGGAATTTTAAGTGGACACATGTTGTCTTCAGATCAAATCCAGGAATTCATCTTCTTCTATATCTTTCTTTCTTTCATTCATTGTAGGGGTTCCAATTTTTACTATGAAATTGATTGCTTCAAGTTTTTTGGAGAAAAACTACTTACTACTATGATACCATGTTTTGGTTCCAATTTTGATGTATTCCCAATACTGTGACACCACATTTTCTTCAATGTTTTCTCTTGTATGAAAAATAGTAGTGAAGAGAATAGATAAAGTTTAGATCTATTAAGTGTTAACATGTTTTGATTTCATGCATTTGAATGTATTGTTTCAAAGAAATGAATACCAATCAGCAAGAATTTCATTAGTTTCATTTTGATTCTCGTCTCCTATCTCAGTAATCTACAATCTTATGTGGTCTAAGGGAAAAGAACTAAGAATCATTTGTATCCCTTTAAGTTTGTATGTCATATATGTTTTGCTGTTGGAACAAAGAGCCAAGTAAATGCTTGATGTGTTTGATAGGGTTGCTAGTTATTTGAGAAGGATATTTCATGAGAATTAGGTCTTAATGAACATCAATGTCTAATTCACAAAGTGATAGGATAGATATGATGTCTTGGTGTATGAAATATGTCCTTGATATCAAAGATGTATGTATTTTATTCATGGAATTGCCCAATAGATAAGGCACTGATCAGCTACATGATCAATTTTTTCTTACTGCTGCATATTTGGGGGTTTTTTAAAATTCAACATCATTAATCAATTTATTTTACCTTTTATGTTGAAGAGCTATAATATAATTCCCTCACTCAATTTGTGAATTTCATAGATTTGCATTTAGCTACCATAGATCTAGGTCATTGCATGAGTTAATAGGAGAAAAAAGGGTTAAATATACTTAATAGATTTAGGAATATATTTTTGCACTGGTACCATATTAATTGAATTTGAGGTCCACCCACCTAGGTTTTGTAGAGCCTGAATTAGAATAAGGGTCTAGCCTTATAGTTGGCCCAGTGTCTGAAATAGTATGTTGAAGATGGGATTTTGCTGCCCCTAGATGTACCATATTCTCATTGGGATAATTTGAAACCTAAACCATTTCAAAACACCAATAGGCTGAATTGGATTGATTAAAAATCTAAAATCCTCTTTGAGTAACAAACTTTATCCTCCAAATTTTGGAGACTAAGTCTTTTCCAACAAGAAAATTAGGTGACAAATTTTCCTTGCAGATTTTAGCAGATAAACATGCATTGAACAGCTTGAAAAAAATGATATTTTGAGAACAAAATGGTTTTGGCATGAATTATAACTCTTATATTTATTAATATAAGAAACTATTTATAATGTAGGAAGAGGAATCTGACTAGTAGTGTATATTTACTTTAGCAACATTAACATTAAATGAGAACCAACTTAGCATAAGATATAAATCCCAAAGTAGTAGCCAAGGATGCAATAATTTATTGGATAATTTATGCTCCAAATACTCATTAGTAAAAATAATATAATAATTATTTTCTCATAATTTTATCATAAAACTATATTAAACACTTCTTATGTATTTCAAACATAATTAGCATCAAATGTATAAAATAATAGGAAATGGGATATACAAATAGATATAGAGATATATGGAGTATGACATAAAATGGAACAAAAGTGGCTCCCATCATCTCCCTCTATCAGGAACTTTCACTATTTGAATAGGTTAGAAAATTCTATTCTATTTTGATCAATAGACAATTAATAATCAATTCATCCTTATGACTCTTTCTAAATTACTTTTTATTTCTCCCTTCTACATTATCTCCCTCTTACTATGTAGATAGATGTTATTAGTAGATACACTTTCTTTCTTAGCAGTCAACATTTCTCCCTCATACTATGTGTTAGGATTTCTCTCTTTGACAAGAATGCCAAAGACTTGTCATCTTAATATGTAGATATGAACATCTTGAGTTTCTTTTTAGTCACCTTACTTGTCATTGATTTTTAGTTTCAACTCTTTGATTACTTAAGGTAGTTCCTAAATTAAGATCCACTACATCAATGTGTAACATATCTCAATCATCTTGTTTGATGTAGGGTACTCCTTTGTTTCTTAGATGGGCTTTGATAGGGGTATCACCACTAGTTTACCTCTTAGATACTCATGAACATCCTTAGGTAATGCTTTTGTGAAGATTTTCTCTTTTGTGTTAATGTATTCCATCTTCACCTCTTTATCTTGAACTAATTCCCTCAAGTAATGATACTTGATTACAATATGCTTAGTCTTTGTGTGCATCACATGATTCTTTGATATATTTATAGCACTTTTATTATCACAATAAAGTATCATTGGTTTAGTGATCTCTTCCTTCATACCTTTGAGTAACTATTTGATCCATACAATGTTTGTACAATTTACAATAGTAACAACATATTCAACTTTACTAGTAGATTGTGAAGTGCAATATGTTTCTTGCTAGTCCATATAACCAACTTGTTTCCTAAGAAAAATGCTCCTCCACTGGTGCTCTTTTTTTCATCAATATTTTCAGCCCAATCAACATCAATATAGTCTCTTTATTCAAAATTTTCATTTTTCTTGTAGTATAGACCATTTTACTCTATTCCTTTCAAATATCTCATTATGCTCCTTACAACCATCAAATGATTCTCCCTAGGATTAGCAAAGAATCTTATAACTATCCCTATAGATAATGCAATATCAAGTTTTCTATGTACTACATATTGTAATTTGTCAATCATAGACTTGTATAATGTTGGTTCACCTCAATTGAATCATCATTCTTTGACATTTTATGTCTTATCACCATAGGTGTACTTATTGACTTGGAATCCTCCAATCCAAAAGTTTTCAATATCTCCTTGATATACTTTGATTGAGAGATGTATATACCATATTTCATCTGGTGTACTTACAAACCCACAAAGAACTTGATCTCTCCAAACATAGACATCTCAAATTCTTACTTCATTTCTTTTTCCAAAGCCTTACATAAAGCATCTTGACCTTTGAATATGATATCATCAACAAAAATTTTAGATAACAAAATACCTTTGTCTTTCTCTATCTTTAAGTATAGATTGCTATTATCATTGGTCCTCTCAAATCCAATCTTCACAAGATAATTATGAAGTCTCTTATACCATGCTCTTGGTGCTTGTTTCAAACTATATAAAGCTTTGTGTAATCTACATACCATGTTTTTATTGTTAACATCAAAAAATCCTTTTGGCTCTTCTATATAAACTTCCTCTAAAATACCATTCAGAAATGTAGATTTAACATCCATTTGATAAACTTTGAAACCTTTGTATATAGAATAAGCAAGTAGAGTTCTTATTCCTTCTAATCTAGCAACAGGAGAAAATGTTTCTCCATAGCCAATTCCTTCTTATTGTGCATATCCTTTATAGAATAATCTTGCCTTGTTCTTTGTGACTTCACCATTTTCATCTAACTTATTAATGTATAACTACTTGGTGCCAATCACATTTTTGTCTTCTAATCTTGGAACTAGAGTCCATGTTTTGTTTTTCTCAAATTTTTCAATCTCTTCTTCCATGGCTTTACTCCAATCCACATCTTCTAAGATATCTTTCATTGTTTTAGGTTCCTTCATGCTCAGCAAACATGTATCACTTCTCAACTTGTTCTTTGTCATTGTTCTAGTAATTTTATCTCCATTAATTTGTGTAGCAAGATGATGTCTCTTCACATATTTAGACAATCTTTATTTAGCTCTAGTTTCTTCATTTGGTCTATCTACTTTAGAGTCACTATGTACATCTCTTTCAGGTAGTTCAACTTCTCTCTTGTGTACAATAATTTCAAAATCAAAATGTGCCTTAACTTTATTATGTAACTCAACATCTAAATGTAGCTCAGTTCTTGAATGTAACTCAACATTCATAGTACGTGACTCGATAGTCATTGAAACTTGTTTTTGGTTTGTAACTTGATTTGTAGCCTCTTCTTTAGCAACCATACCTTTATTAAAATATACAAATGATTTTTATTCTCCCAGTTCCTTCATAGGTTTAGCATCATATACTTCTATATATTCATCAAATTTCACATTTGCACTTTCCACAACTTTGTTAGTATTATTATTTAAACTCTTCTAAACTTTACTTCTTGTGGAAAAACCTAGGAATATACATTCTTTACTTTTTTGCATCTAGTTTACAATTCCCAAAATCTTTGAGAATAAAGAATTTGCTTCCAAATACCTTAAAATATTTTACATTGGGTGAGTATCCACACCATAGTTCAAAATGTGTTGAATGAGTACCTTTCTTTACTTGTACATGGTTTAGGGTATAGAAAAATGTACTTATAGCTTCTCTCCAATATTTCAAAACAACATTTATCTCTATCATGAGTGTCCTAGCACAGTCTATTATAGACCTGTTCCTCCTTTCAACAATTTTATTTTGTGTAGGGGTTCTAGGAAGAGATGTCTATCTTTTGATTTCTCTATCATTACAGAACATCTCAAAGTCATTTGATGTAAATTTTTCTCCTCTTTTAGATCTCAAACATTTTAGACTTTTACCTATTTCCTTCTTAGCTCTTGCTAAGTACCACTTAAACATTTGGAAAGCATCAAATTTTTATTTTAGGAATATAATGTACTTATATCCTTTGTAGCTTTGTACTTGAATTCGTCCACACAAGTTAGTATGAACAATCTCTAATATTCCTCTATCTTTTGATTTCTCTATCATTATAAAACATCTCAAACTCATTTGATGTAATTTTTTCTCCTCTTTTAGATCTCAAACATTTTAGACTTTTATCTATTTCCTTCTTAGCTCTTACTAAGTACCACTTAAACATTTGGAAAGCATCAAATTTCTATTTTAGGAACATAATGTACTTATATCCTTTGTAGTTTTGCACTTGAATTGGTCCACACAAGTTAGTATGAACAATCTCTAATATTCCTTTAGAGGTATGAGTTGTACTCTTAAAACTTGACTTTTTCAACTTCCCTAGTTGACATTGTTTGCACATTATATTATCAGGCTTGTTTGACTTAGGAAAATCTTTAACTATTCTCACGTTATGGATATTGACCAAGTTATCAAAATTAACATGACATAACTTCTTGTGCCATAGCCACACATCACAACTAGACAAGCAATATCCTCTATATCAAGGTAGAATATATTACTCCTAGTTTGATCACCCTTTTTACTTAGTTTTCCATTAGTATCATATATCTTACTAATCTTGTTTTCAAACTGAACCTTACATCCAAAATTATTTAGTTGTGACACACTCAATAGATTATAGTTAAGTCCTTCAACATATTAAGCATTGTCACATAAAATCTTTTCTTTGAGCTTCATAAATTTTTTTCCTTTTATCAAACATGGTGCATCAGTACCAAATCTTACACTATTTCCATCATAAAAATTTAAGGTAATGAACTTACTTTTATCTCTAGTCATGTGATGTGAACATCTACTGTCAATGATTCATCTATCATTCTTGTTTACACAAGACACAAGTGTAGTTGCCTCATCTTCATTAGATTCATCTCTTATTTCCTCTTTGGAAATGTAGCAAGAATTCTTTCCTTTGTCTTTGTAATCCTAGCTATCTTCATCTCTTCTACTTTTATACTAGTCACCACCTTTGTAGTTTTTCTTCTCTGGACATTTAGCAGCAATATGACCAACCTCATTGGAATTGAAACAAATGATAGATAGTTTACATTTGAAGTTTCCTTTACCTCTGTAAAATCTCCTTTCCAGTAGTGCTTCAAGTTGATCTACTTCCTCCTCATCTGTATCACTATCTCTAAGCACATATTTTACCTTTTTCTTCTTCTTTTTCTCATCAGGTTCCTTTAATGACATCTTATCTTTGAAAGAAAATTCAATATTTTTAGGTCTATAAATATTAAAGTTAGATAGCTAAAAAGTAGTGAACCTACCTACCAAAAATTCAAGAGCTAGATCATTCCCTAGTTTAAATCTTAGTTCTTGAACTGTAGAAAGTCTAATAACATATATAGGCATAAGTGTTCTTAAAACTTTTCTTAGTAAAATATCATCATCTATTTTAGTAGTAGCTATTCTTATTTCATTGACAACATCTTTTATCCTTGAGAAATATTTTCACCTTCTTGCATTCTCATATCATCAAACTTACATCTAAGACTCTTAGATTTAGCTCTCAGAACATTCTTGTCTCCTCCATAGATGGCCTGTAAAGCATCCCACATTTTCTTTGCATCATCAAGACTTTGATATCATCAAACTCAACGTAGCTTAGGGTAGAGACAATTTCAAACATTGTCTACTTCTATTCTTTCTTTCTTTAGATCCTTGGCAATTAGGGCTCCAGTAGGATCAACATTCTTAGTAGTAATGGTAGATTGTGCATGATTTTGAAGTCCTCTAAGGTGTAGCTCCATTAGACTTTACCATGTAGGAATGTTGTCTCTATTAAGCTTGGTTACATATCTTTTTGATATCTTGATCTTTGTACTTCTAGTACATTCAAACTAGTCCTCTTATGTAGATGGCTTTGATACCAATTATTGGAATTATTTACAATAACTAAGAGGGGAGGGGGGTGATTCAGTTATCCAAGGTCCAGATGTATAAATAAAACTATTCATAGCTTAGTGAACCCATAAAAAATTTATCAATATGCATGTATCCATAAGATTATGCAATGAATTAAAACTTGTAGGTTACTGTCAAATCAATTTGAAAAAATATAAACAACATAATAGATTCAACAACATACTTGACACAATGATTTACTTGGAAATAGAATTTGGTGAAAACCACTAGTAACTTGCTAGCTTTTTTCACTCTTTTAAAGCAATGCCATGTGAAAGGCCAACCCTGTTAAAGGTTATAATACACACTATTAAATTTGACCCTATTAGGACTGAGCCTCGTTAGAGGAATTTAGACCATTCACTTGGAATGTCACCTAATTAGAGGATTTACAAATGACTATTAGGTCAACCTTAATCCAAAGGATTCACCCTAGACTAATATAATAATTATTCAGTAATAGTAAGGCTTGATCTGATAACAAATTACAACTCTATTTGTAGATAATAGATCTCTACTTTAGTCCTCCATTCTACTTGGCTTTCACACATTTCAGCTCTGATAGCTTGTTCACTCTTCAAGCATCCATACCCTTAAGCCTTTTTCTTAATATGCTAATGCAGATTCTTCACTTAGGTCACTTGGTGAAGCAATACCCTAGACTCCTTGTCTTCCTTAGGTTCTCACACATGACAACTCTTGCTTCTAACTAGCCATCCCTATAAATAGAGAATTAAGATATTTTGTCATTTATTTTCCATCATTTAATTTAGGGTTAGGATATATTAGGTAGGATTCAATAAATCTACCCCTAATTCCATATCACTTATAGAATCTTCTCCTTTAATCCTCTTTGAATTCACCTCAAAATGGTTTACCATGAATTCTATGCCACCAACTCATCCATCTTATTTTCCACCTGATTCACACAATGCCAGAAAAAAAACTTGTTGGCTCAGATCCATCAAATTCATGATCTTTCTAATAATGATGTAGGAGCATCTTAGGCTTTCTTCCAATCTTGCATGTTGGAGCTGAGTGCTAGTGGTTTCTAATTTTTTGTTGTTGCCGAGATGGTTAGTGTATACCAAGTTATTGTAGCTCTAGGGGATGCCAAGTTACTATAGCTCTATTGGATGCTGATTTATTGTAGCTCTAGTGGATGTCAAGTTACTATAGCTCTAATGGATGCCAAGTTACTATAGCTCCTAGTTGGTGTTGAGTTACTACATAGCAATCTTATGTTGATCAAGTGTTCCTTTATGTGCCAAGTGAAATTGTTGGTGTTGAGTTTTCTAGTGGATGCCAAGTGTTCATGTATGTGTCGAGTGCTAGTATTGGTTTTAGTTTTTCTCATGCTGAGTTGTATATGAGCCAACTTTTAGCTTTTAATTTATGTACGAGTATTTAATTTAGTGGTGTAGCTGACTTGTGGCTTAACCTATATTTAATGTAAGGGATTCAATTTAGTTTTTAATGAGCTAGAATAACTTGTGGTTTAGTTGGGTATAAGTAAGGGGTTTGTGGAGTCATTAGAGAATGGTCATTCTAGCTTGCAAAAGGGGATGAAGTGTAGTTTCAAATTTTTGAAGAGCTAGGGGTGCAGCTTAGAAACCAAAGGATTGCTTGGTGGTCCTGAGGGTACAAGTGTGGATTCTTCATAGTATTCTTATCTAGTTGTGTATCTAGACTAGTTGGGATTGGGTTTGTAAGTTGGATCTTGTAGAACTAAATTTGTAATTGCTATTTGTAGTTGGCCCTAACCTAGAAGGCCTTACAGATAGGCATATTGCATGTAATGAATTATATCTATGAATAAAGAGTTTTGGTTTGGTATCAGATCTTGCATTATTGTTGCTTTATTGTTGGGGGTTGGACATCTTCTTTAGGAAATATCATACCTTGCATTGTGTTAGATGGTATCAAAGCCAAGGTTTTCCTAAGTGTGTGCATAGATCGTCGATGTTGAGGTAGTTTACACTAGGACTTGCAAAGAAGGTTGATCTTGTGGCTAATTGATCTTTTGGATTGGTTGATCTATGGTTTAGGGTTTGCTAAAATTTTGGAAGATACCTCCAAGAAGATTGTACCCTAGGGAAATGGATGATCTTAGTGATGTTGTGGAAGAAAGCATCTTAGAGAAGATAAGAGTAGAGTTCAAATCTAAGATTGCATTGATGAAGAGTGACATAATTGCTGAAATTGTAAGTGCTTTAGGTGGTCTACCGACGCATGTGGGTACTAAAGGTAGTTATGAGGAAGTTGATGAAGACTTTGAAGTTGCTGGATCTAGTGGTGAGGATAGAACTGATTGTGTGGAGAGACCTATTGGAACTAGGGATGGTTAGTTTGCTAGACTTGGATCTCACTTGAAGCTAAAGCATAAGATGGAAATTTTTAATTTTTTAAGTACTTTGACTCCTAAAGATTGAATTGATTAGATTTTTGAGTTGGGAGAATACTTTGAGCTTGAGGATATTGAGGATCCACATAGAGTGAGGTTGGCACAAACTAAGTTGAAAGGACATGTTGCTCTTTTGTGAAAAGAATTGTAAAGAGATAGAGAAGAGGAAGGTTAAATGAAGATCATTAAATGGAGATTGATGGTGACTAAGTTGAAGGCTAAATTTATTCCTACTGATTATAAACTTGAGTTGTTTAAGAGATTGCAAAATTTGAAACAGAAAGATATGTTTGTGAAAGATTATACCGAGGAGTTCTCCAAGTTGACTATTCAGTCTAGTCATAGAGAATTGTCAAAGAAAAAGGTAGCTTGATACATTAATGGTTTGAGATTAAATATTTAGGATGAGGTTGGTATACATAATATTTCTTTAGTGGAGGATGCTTATTAGTATGCCCTGAAGGTAGAGAATAAGTTGAAAAGGAAATGTTAAGGTAATGCTAGAGGGAAGAAGAAGTAGTATAGCTTGGCACAAGATAAATCAAGTGTTAAAGGTGAACCAAAAACTACTAATTAGAAAAGGAGGACAAGTAGAGGTGATTTCAAAGGTAATCTTTTTAGATGTGGTAAAGAAGGGCATAGATCTTTTGAATTTTTGATTGGTAGGAAAATTGGTGTTGTGTATGAGGTTGCAGTCCAAGATAGTTAGCCTAAGCAAGGAGAAATTTTGCTAGCTCAACGAGTATTGGTTGGTGAGAGGACATTGGATTCTTGTCAAAGGACTAGTTTGTTCAGGACTTGTTGTAAGTTTGGTAGTAAAGTCTACAAGGTGATTGTAGATGGTGGTAGTACTAATAGCCTTTTTACTAAAGAGATGGTTCAAAAACTTGGTTTAAAGAGAGTGAGACATCCTTATCCTTATAAGATTGATTGGTTGCAAGGTGAACATGCTTTGGATGTGAAGGAGCAATGCCTTGTTGATTTTTAGATTAGGCAATATAAGGATCAAGTGTTGTGTGATATTGTGGACATGAATAATTATCATGTGTTGCTTGGTAGACCTTGGTAGTATGATTGCAAGGTATGCATGATTGTGTCAAGCATGTGTTTACTGTTGAGAAAGGTGGTAGGAGATTTCATTGATTCCCTTGTAGAATGAAGAGCTTGGTAGGAGGAATATAAGTATTGGCAGTCAAGTTGAGTTGGTAGATTCTAAGAAGGTTGGAGATCAATGTGGGAAGTAGACCTATAGTACACCTAAGATTGATGTGACGAAGTAGAAGAAGAACAAAGGAAAGAGCATACAAGTTGAAGATTTGGGAGATATGTATGTGAAGAACCAATTTGAGATTTATGTGTTGAATCCTAGAAGATGTTCTTCTAGTTACTAGAACATATTTTTGAACTTGGGGTATTTGATGCAGGAGCATCTTAGGCTTTCGTGCAATCCTACATGTTGGAGCATAGTGCTAGTGGTTTCCAATTTTTTTTTGTTGCTAAGCCAGTTAGAGTATGCCAAGTTACCATAGCTCTAGTGGATGCCAAGTTACTATAGTTCTAGTGGATGCCAAGTTATTGTAGCTCCTAGTGGATGCTGAGTTATTGTAGCAATCTTATGTTGACCAAGTGTTTCTTTATGTGTCGAGTGAACCCTTTGGTGCCAAGTTCTCTAGTGGATGTCAAGTGTTCTTGTATGTGCTGAGTGCCAGTATTGGTTTTGGTTTAGTTCATGTTGAGTTGTCTATGAGCCAAATTTTGGCATTTAATTTATGTATGGGTACTTAATTTAGTGTCATAGCCAACTTGTGGTTAGACCTATATTTAATATAAGGTATTTAATTTAGTTTTTAATGAGTTCAGCTAACTTGTGGCTTAGTTGGGTATAAGTAAGGGGTTTGTGGAGTCTTTAGAGAATGATCATTCCAACTTGGAGAAGGGGATGAATTGCAGATGCAAATTTTTGAAGAGATAGGGCTGTGACTTAGAAACTAGAGGATTTCTTGTTGGACTTGAGGGTACAAGTGTAGATTCTTCTTGGTTTTCTTATCTAGTTGTGTATCTAGACTAGTTGGGATTGGGTTTGTAAGTTAGATCTTGTTGGATCTTGTGGAACTAATTTTGTAATTGCTATTTGTAGTTGGCCCAAATTCAAAAGACCTTATATATGATCATATGGGTAAGTGCAAGAAGTTGGGTCTCACTTTTTAGTAAAAAGTGGAATTAATTTTCCTATTTTTGAAATTTCTTGTGAATTGATGTAAAAATTTGAGGCATTTAGAGGTTGAAAATAAACAAAACTTCAAAAATATTTTTTTTTAGTGTTTGGAATCTAATTTTTGAATAAGTAATTTATTTGTGTACCCATATGATAGATTTTGTTTCTGGTATGGATCTTTAAAAATCGCTTTTTCAAAATGCCTATTTTAGGCCATACCACACTCATGTATAGACACCATAATTTGACATAATAAATGAATTTTCATAAATCCTTTTAAAGGGAGTTACCTAATACACTTAATATTGATGATAATATTTTTCCTTAATTTGTTATTGAATTTTGATTATTAATAATTATTAATTGGCTATAAAGGTAAATTTTAAAACCTCTCGTGTATGAACACCATAATTTGATTAAAATTTTAGTTTTTTCAAAAATTCTTTTTTTAACCTCTAAAAGAATTGTATGTAGATTGATGACATATAAATTAATTTAAAAAAACTTATAAAATAAAAAAGGTTATTAAAGTTTTGGTGAATTTCACTATTTTACATTTAAGTAAAACCTTTCATTAAGAAATAATGCAAAAATAGTAAATAAAATCATAGCACTATAAAATTTATATTTATGAAATGAAGATAGTGAGAGCTCTAATGGGTTTTTGTTTCATAAAATAATTTGATCGAGAAGACCCTCTAAAAATTATGGCAAGGCTTGAATTTGTCAGTTTGATGCTTTAGCCAAATCTTGAGAGGTCATGGCATAGGCTTGGTCTCACCAAGCCTATCCTAAACCAAAATCTAAGGTAGGAGAAAAAATCCCACCCCATGTTGTAAGAAATGGGCACCTATTATTTGAAATTCAAAAAATGGGTACCCATTTTGAAAAAGTTAAATTGACATATAAAATCCTCCCAAAAAACAAAATTTTAAATTTTTAGAAATGGGTACCCATTTCTAAAAAGTACAATTTTTTTTATGTTTTAAAAAATAGGTAACTATTTTTTGAAAAAAAAAATGTGCACCCAATTTTTCAAAAAATGGATGCCCATTTAAAAAAATTTAGATTGGGTGCCCAAGCCTAAAATAGGTGCTTATTTTTTAAATGTAGGTACCCATTTCTAAAAGAGCATGATGTCAATCCATGAACTTCCATAGAATTGAGACCCAACTCCTTGCTTCTACCCATACTACATGTAATCAATAATATCTATGAATAAAGAGTTGTGGTTCAGTATCAAATCTTACATTATTATTTCTTTGTTATTGTATTTTCAATGTGTGGTTGTTTGCTAGAGGTTGGACATCTCCTTTGGGGATTCTCCTACCTTGCATTGCATCAAATAATGTTAAAACTTTCTTTTGATGCTCAATACATACTGCATTGCTCAACATCCTTGTAAAATCGGTCAGCATAAACTAACATTTGCTGGTGCTTGGCATAACTAAAATTTATGTAGAAGTTGATGAAAGCCAACTTCACAACTCACTAAGATCACCTATATGAAAATAACCTGCTAAAGGGAAACCAAAGAAGGAAGAGGTGGAGCTTCGTAAAACTAAATGAACTGAGAGAGAAGATATTGCAAACAAAGAAAAATGTATTGCTATACAATATGCCTTGAAAATGAGTTATGAAATACAATGAGAGAGCTTGAATATAAAGGCCTCAACGAGCCTTCTAGAACAATCTAGTAAGTGCTAAGAGATAAGTGTGACAACTCAACATATGCCCACAAAAGGTGGGATATCCTCGATTAAAGTAAGGAGATAAGTATGACATAGATAAGAATAAACTCCCGTGTTGTCAACAACTCCTAGACTACAACTAATAAATAAATGCATTAACCTCAATAAACTTAAGTAGAAGCATAAATAATAATTATTTACTCTAACACCCCTTGTCTCGCCCCCCCCCCAAGTGCAACTTAGGGGAATGCACTTAAGCTCATGAAAGGGAAGATGAAATGCAAAATGGGTCCTAGCAACAAGGCCATGTTAGGTATCCATGTATAATACAAAGAAACACAACCTTTGAAAATGGAAAAAGAGAGAAAACCATGGGAAAAACCATCCCCCAAAAGATGTAACTAAACATCTAGTGAAGGAATAAAGAAGCCTCCAACTAGAGAAATGACCTAAAAATTGGAACAAGAGAGAATCATGAAGAGCATCATTAAAGCATGAAAAAGCCACAAACTCTATCATCAGAAAGAAATTGCTAATCAGAAGAACCTCCATGGAAATAGAAGGCATGAACCAAGCGTGTCTATATGATAGATGATCTATCTCACCAAAATGCATAGGGAGCTAGCCACTGCAATCACCTAGTATATAGGATCAAATATTGAATACATAGCTCACACTATCAAACTATTGAACCAAGTAAGCATTAGAACAATAGAATAACCCCCCCTTAATGTAGACATGGTGAGATGATAGGCAACTGAGAAAGTGGTCCACGATCCTCTATAGAAAGAACCAAGAATGATGAGAGAGTTGAAGAGGTACAAAAACCTATAAAGACATGGTCACCAACTCTGCATGGGGTTAATTTCGTGGAAGGGACACCCACTTGACAAAGGATGAGGGAAAAAGAAAGAGAACAACTATCCCTTCATGGTGCTTTATAAAATTATGCTAGTACAAGTATCTCAAAACAACATTCCTGAACCTAAAATGCAAGAGTGACACTTTATCTTAGTGTTTTTGCATAAAGATGCTTACAAATGATAGTTACAATGATAAAAAATGAAAAAAAGATGATACAAAAGATAGTACAGCCCAGAAAAAAAGATCCCATGCCATGAAAATGATCTTTAGATTTGGAACTTCTAAGATATCCACCATAGAGAAAAAATTCCAAAAGCATGATAGAAAGATCATGGGGAAAATTTTTAAGGAAATGATAACATGTTTGAAAAGATGAAGAAACCATCTTTCCAAAAATATAACATTTTCAAAAACTAGAGATGAGATGTAAAAGAAAAGCTTACCAGAGTTAAAAATAGAACTTTGGACTTTGACTATAAAAACAAGCTACAAAACTACATCAAAACCTAAAAATACCTACACCAATGTCTCTATCTTGGAACTAGCTTTCTAACACTTCTTTCAAATAAAAAAAATACCTCTATATGCTCAAGATATGGCCAAAAAACTATGAGTAGGTCAAAAAAGGACCTAGAGTGATTGCAAGAAGGTGTTGATGTAGGGTTGACATCATGCTGATGACAGTAGGTCACACCATTAAATTTGATGGCTTGATAACCATCATGACAGAAAAAACACTACCATGTGGCATGCCACATGGAATGGCCCACATGATAGGTGACAATGTGGCACTTGTGTCACATGGCACTAATTGATTGTACCACATGTCAATAGACTAGGGAGGTGGTAGAGACGTTTCAACAACAAGCAAGTCATAGGTGGGTAGTGGTGGAGTGGTCTTAGCTGGATGTGGTGGCTACATGGGTGGTAATCGCCATTGGTGGAGGCACCGAAGCAGTGGGTAGTGGTTGTAGAGTAGCATCCACAGGCGGGTGGCAAGTTGATGGCTTTGCGGTGCTACTACTAGTAGAGGTGGCTGCTGAGAAAAGTGCAAGTGGGGCTGCAGTGGTGTGGCGATAGCTATAGGGAAACCCTATGAAATATGATTTTTTAAATTTTTTTGAGAAACTCATCCATATAGTCCTCTCGGGGGGCTAAAGAATTTTGCCAAATGCTATGGAAGCCTAAAATGGAAAATTTTATATGGATCCTAACTATAATGGGCCTTCTAAACTCAATGATAACATTTTTTTAGGACCAAAGTGCTCCAAAAAATGCTCTTCCCCCCTCTTCGATTGAACAAAGAAATCACAAAAAAACTAGGGTTTATGTCTCTGAATCATGGCTTCAAAAATCCTTCAACTAGGAAGCAACATGGAGGCTCTAATACCATCTAGAAGTTGATAAAAGCCAACTTTACACTTCACTAAGATCACCTACATGAAAACAACCTACTAAAGGGAAACCAAAGAAGGGAGAGGTGGAGCTTGAAAAAACTAAATAGACTACGAGAGAAGATATTGCAAATAAAGAAAAATGTATTGCTATACAATATGCCTTAAAAATGAGTTATGAAATACAATGAGAGATCCTGAAGATAAAGGCCTCAAGGAGCCTTCTAGAACAAGCTAGAAAGCACTAGGAGATAAGTGTAACAAATCAACATACATCCACAAAATGTGGGATATCCTCAATCAAAGTGAGGAGATAAGTATGACTTAGATCGGAACAAACTCCCATGTTGTCAACAACTCCTAGACTACAACTAATAAATAAATGCATTAACCTAAGTAAACTTAAGTAAAAGTGTAAATAATAATAATTTACTCGAACACTTTACTCAACATCCACTATTTTTCTCAGCATACACTAAAATAGACCTTTAGGATCAGTGCAAGAAGTTGGGTCTCACTTTTAGCTAAAAAGTGGAAGTGTTTTTCCTATTTTTGAATTTTTTTGTCAATTGATGTCAAAATTTGAGGCATTTAGAGATTGAATATAAAAAAGCTCCAAAAAAAAAATTTTTAGTGCTCAGAATCTAGTTTTTGAATATGTAATTTATTTGTGTACCCATATGATAGATTTTTTTTAAGTATGGATCTTTAAAAACCAAATTTTCAAAATGTCTATTTCAGGACCATACCATGCTTGTGTACAGACACTATAATTTGACATAAACAAATGAATATTCACAAATCCTTTTAAAGGGAACTTTATCTAATGCACCTAATATTGATGACAATATTTTTCCTTTATTTTTTATTGAATAATTTTATTATTATTAATTATTAATTGGCTATAAAAGGTGAATTTTAAAACCTCTCATGTATGAACCACATAATTTGATCAAAATCTCTCTTTTTTCAAAATTTTTTTAAACCTCAAAAGAATTGTATTGATGACATAAATTAATTTAAGAAAAAATATAAAATAACAAAGTTATTAAAGTTTTAGTGAATGCCACTTTTTAATGTTTAAGAGATAGTTTTGATTAATAAATAATGGAAAGATAGCAAATAAATTAATAACACTATAAAATTTTCATTTTTGGAATAAGAACAGTAAGACCTATAATGGGTTTTTGTTTCTTCAAAAATTTCAATGGGATGACTATAAAAAGTTATGACAATACGAGAAATTATCAATTAAATGCCTTAGAAAAAAAATGGATCATAAAGGCATGGCTTGGAGGGACCAAGCCTATGCCATGACTTTCCCTAATGCAAAAACCCATGCGAAATGTTGGGTGCCATACCAAATTCTAGCTCATGTCTCAAGAATCAGGTACCCGATTTGTAATTCAAAAATTGGGTGCTCGATTGCTTTCAACCATTGTACTTGATTATTTAAAAATTAGGTATCCAATTCTTTTTAAAATTGGGTACCTGATTTGTAAATGGGTACTTGATTTTTAAAGAATCGAGTACCCAATTTTCAAGCAATCGGGTATCCATTTCTAATGTACCCATTCAGTCCCAAAAGCTACCCCAAAGATCGACTTTTAATAATTGAAATGATTGAATAATAGTTTCAATCTGCAATAGCGAATTCTATCATAGTTATTCTATTTTCTTGTACTCTTATACATTTTTCAAGCTACTAATTCAAATTCAAAATTGGTGCAAACATGGGATCAAAACAACAAAGAAAGAATAAAGAAAAAGTTCTGATAGATGAGGAGATTGCAGCAAATAAAGAGAATGAAGCATGACTTCAACGAGAGAGAAGACAGAGAATTATAGAATTGAAAAATGTTTCAAAGGAGAAAGACATTGAGGATACCACGATGGATGAAGAGGTCAAAGAAGGAAACCCAATATAAGAAAATTCAGGTGCACATTCTAATCATGTATTCAATATAGGTGTGTAGATCTAAACCCTCTAATTTTCTCTCATGATGAAATTGGTGATTTTTTAGAAGCAAGTTACAATTTAAACAATCTAGATTTTCTTCATGACAATCAATTGTCAAATGACCATGCACAAAAAAATCCAATTGAAATGCGTGCCCAGAAAGGAATACCAAGAAAAATTGAAAATGATTTTCAAATCCCAAATAATAGTGAAAATAGTAAAGTGTCTGAAAATAAAAATTGCATGAATCTACACATAGAAACACCAACTACTGAACAAACATGTCAGAATGATATTAAAGTGTCTAAACATGATTTTCATATTCCTAATGACGTGTTAGATAATCTTGAGGGATTGGTTTCATGGAGACAAATTAGCACACATGCTAATAGATTGTATAGGCATTTTTTTAGAATAAGAAATTTGGGTTTCAATGTCAGTTAATGTTGCAGCTAATTAAAATGTCTAAAATGTGAAAAGTAATGAGAAGGTTGGGAATGTATGCAAAACCCAAGAATAAAAATGAGTCCTTAAAACAAGTTGTATCCACTATTGCTAGTGCCTTTGACATTATCAGAAAGAGAAGTCAATCTAAAGATAAGAATGCAACATGATGAGCAATAACAATAGCTTTAGTTAACAAATCAACATCTGACAAAAGATTGATTAGCAACATAAGTGGATATCTTAATGTGAATCATAAGACTTTAGAAAGAGCTATAAAAAGAAGGGTTAACTTTGAATGTGATCTAGCAAATATTTTATGGACTTCTAGTGGTAGACTCCTAAGACGTGATATGAAACTTTCTAGTGAAGTCAAAAGTTTGATTGAATTTTTTTGGCATGATAATACAAAAGTATCACCTAATTCAAGAGATGTTCTTAAATTGAGAATTGGTTCAAAAATATGTGATCCACATCCTAAACATCTTTTGGACATGACTCAAACTAAATTTTTAAAAAAATTTCTAGATTGTAAGGTATTAAATATTACCATTAGTAAAAGATCTTTTGAAAAGTGTAAACCATGGTATGTAAGGATTAACAAGGAAAGAATCACATTTTTTTGTAAAACTCATATTCAATTTTGTTACCATTCTGGTGTATTTCAATTTATACATGGTACCATGCATAGTAAAGAAATGTTGCAGGAATGTGGTATAAAAATACCACCTCAAAATATAAAAGATTTTAAATCAGGTTTGTTTTGTAAGCCACCTAATGATCAATACTTTCTTTTCAATGCATGTCTTTCTAGTACATGTGATATGTGCAACAATCTTTCTTTGTTAGATGAATTTTTGCATGCAAATGCTTTGACTACTTTTGGACAACAATTAGTTGAGGTAAAAAGATTCAAAACTATTGAATATCCATTGAAGGATGGGAAGATTGGAAGAAGGTGTGATTTAGTTATAGATAAAATTAGTTGTCATGTATTTATGGATGAGTTTAAGAGTGTGATCATACCAAAATATGTTAAACACTCTCAATATTCTAGATGGATTGATGGACAATTTCACATATGTAAGAATACATTTCCAATTGGTACTATGCTTTCAATTGTTGACTTTGTATCTAGAACTACACACTTGCAACACAAGAAGAGGTACAACCACAATATTACAATTCAGTGCAAGTAAAAATTTATGTTCATATAGTTTATAGGCATGCACCTGATAGTATAGAGGAGGATCAAAAAATATTGAGAGAGTACCATTTTTATAGGAGTGATAATAAACTCCATTCATCTGAGTTTGTCCAATATTGTTTCAAGGTCTTTTATGATAATTTAAAAGAGAGACAAATTTAAATGACACAACATTGGATATGGTCAAATAATTGTACAAGACAATTCAAGAATCCTAGAATGTTCTATTGGTTGAGTAGGAGACATAGGCAAACTAACATCCAACATCTGTGGAGTTTTTTTGAGGCTATACATGGTAAAGGAGAACATGATGGCGCTAGTGCATGCGTGAAGAGAGCCCTTAGTAGAGAGAAATTAATATTTGAGGAAAAAGATAAATTCAAAAATGCACATGAGATTGTTGAATGGTGTAACAAATATTTATACACAAGATCAAGTCAAAAATTTACAATCAAATGTTTCTTCTACCTAGTTGAAGAAAAGAATATCCTATCAAGATATGACTGTGATACAATTAGTGGGTCAGCTAAATGGCATTCATTTAGGAGTTCAAATTCTAACACTTGGACTATATGGACTAGGGAGTTTGATTGTTTTTGTCAATTTTGTCTTGTAGGTGAATGGGAAGAATGTGAGAATACAAAATTGGTTGAAGATTGGAAACAAAGATCATTAGCACCTACTGACACACATTTTGAAGATGATATAGTAAATGAAGGCTAGAATGTTACTTTTGCATTAGAAGACTATGATCATATTTCAAACCTCATAGAACTTGGTATGCACAATTTAATTAGATTTTTTTTGTGATCTCATGATTCTTCAATTTATATAATTTGCATACATACAGTCATGTGATTAAAGTGTTTCTATACTTTATCTTATCTTGTAGGACATGTTTATGCTATTATTGCACCTAGTGATAACAATGAACAAACTGAGTATTGACTAGCTAGATGTGTGGAACCTAAGAAAAAATTAACATGTCACTACATAATAAAATAAATACCACATGAGATGGGTGTCCCTCAATAATGGGAGGAGGTACACTGTGAAAACTACCAAATGCAGTAGTGGTGAGGTCCTGTAATTTACAATACATACATTTTTAAAATTTGATTTTAGAGCATAATGAACTATACATTATGTACATAAATCACAATAATAACCTCAACGGATGATGTAGGTACCTCCATCTAGCTAAGTCCTATGCTTTTAGCAACACTCATGGTGACAAAGTCCTAAAATTATGGATACATAAATGTTTAGTCAAAATTATATATACATGAATAATTACAAAGTATGCAAACTAGAAAGTACATAATTTGTACACTACATTTTTTATAGACAATAAATTGAACATGTATATATATGATACTTGATTAGTAGCCAATGTCACAAATGTGTCTACAGGTATGCTAGCATGATGATCATAAGATGGAGTCAAAAATAGACTATATCGAGGCCTATATGGATGACTACAATATGGCTCCTATTCATAAAATCAAAACACATAAAATATATATGTACGTGTGAGTCAAAATTGTTCAAATTATAAATTAATAACAATTTACATACATAAAAATAGTAAAAAATATTTTTCTTCAGTCAATAGTTCATACCATATGTATTTGAGGCTATGCCTCAGTGGTAACTAGAGCAAGACCTATACTAACATCAAACTATGTAGCTGTGGACAATCCCTACAAAATCAGATAAAAAGAAAATATGAGCACATGTTATTAAATTCAAGTTCAAAAGTACATTTTAACAGTGTAATTAAAAGTGCATACCATATAAGGGACACCAACGTTTGTATGTCTCAAAAAAAGACTATACTACCTCCTAGGAGGAACAATATCATCCATCCTCTGTTATTTCAAAAGTACAAATTAATATGGTTAATGCAATTACACATGTATATATAAAGTAAATAATTATGTGTACTTTATATTAAAATATAAATAAAAATTTCACCTATTGCTCTTAACTCTCTCCAAGTTCTCTGTGCTTCATGAGGTCAACAAATGATGACACATCTATCTTGTCACTACCATCACCATGGGCAGCGTATACATCATCATCAAAATCAGCACCCTCAACATAATGGTCATCATGTGCTACATCAACATCACTCTAGGTGCCTATGCATATGCCTCCACAACTAATACAAATATGTCCAAGTGGAGGAGCATGTGTTGCCTGCATCCACTATTGTACAAAATTGCCCAAAAGGGCAATCAAATGGGTAAGAGTAGATGAAATTTCTCAATGATGGTGAGGAGTAGGCACAACAAGTGTAGGAAGAGGTACAAGGGGTTGAGCTTTCCTGTGCTTTCTCGTTCTATCACTCAACTTTTCCCAAGGCCTATCCTAAGGCATCCCTCCACCAACCCGCTAAAATGCTTTTATATCAAAATAATTGGGTTTCAAACCCAGCCCATAGCTTCTTAAGGAATTACATGGGCATCTCATGGTTAGTGTGTGGTGGATGGTAAAATGCCATCCACCACCACCCCCAAAAATGTGCTACTATATGTGGATGTGTACACCACCTAATGGAAATGCAAGGCTTCTTCTCATTAATTTTCTCACCCATCTTAGGGTTTAAAAAAATAACTTTTAAAATTCCCTTTACCTATATTGAGGTTATGAACCTATCTAAATGATAAGCCATCGAAATTGAAGGCACACATGCTTTCCCTCCACTATCTAAATGAATCAATCTCAGAATCTAATTGATGTATGGAGTGAATCACGCCTTGCATGCTATTTTCATGATGTAGTAGGTGAGAAGGGGGGTGGGTCTCACATTAGATAGCCTCTATATCACACATGAGGTCATTAAGGTTACACCTCATGCTCTCATGAAGCTCATCTATGGTGGGTGGTGGAGGTGGGGGTGGAGGTGGAGGTGCAGATGGAGGGGGCATAGGTAGGGGTGAGGGAGGGGAGGGGATGGCGGCGGGTCCATCAAATATAATTTGCATATATGTTTAAACAACATAAAAATGACAAAATTACTATTTAATAAAATTTAAATCTAAAATCAACTGGATATAAATGTGCATGTATCTCTATTAAAATCATATCAATTAAATAAATAAAGTTAAAAAATAAAGTCAAATTGAACATTAAATACTGAATTTAAGTCTAATCATAAAATAATATTCCAAGAAACTATATCTAGGTTAGTTCAAGGTTTCTTTTCTTAAAATAGGAGCCACCTAGCTAATTTTTCTTTCATGTACACTTATTTTGTGACACTTGGGGATTGTATTCTCATTATGGATTATGTGTTCATCTCAAGATAAAAAAAAGTTAAGATTATTGTAAGGTTATGGTTTACAATTTTGTTATGTTTACAACTTTCATGATGGCTAAGATTAAGATTATTATAATGATTATGGTCCTTTAATGTTAGGGAACTTACCTAGGATTATGGTTTTAGTTAGAATTATATTTAGGTTTTGGATATTTATTATGCTCATATTGTTTAAATGATATATAATAGATGGCAATAGGATGAGAGTTAAGGTTACAATTAGAATGAAAGCTTAGAGATAGAATTATGATTTGATTAAATTATTTATGATTATAGTTTGAATCCTAAATATTATCCACTTTTTAATGCAAACTATAAGTCTAGATCATGTCCTAATAAACTAATACATGAACCCTATCCCTAACTATATAATAATCCTAATTCTAATCATAATCCTAATTCTATTCATAAGTACTTAAACTTCATAAATTATCATTTTTCTTAAGGTGTTTTAATGAGTTGTTGGATATAAACCTTAACTATAAACCAAGTAATCATAAACCTTAACCATAAATCTTAATTATAAACCTTAATCATAAATCTAAATATACTTATAAAATCTAAATTATAATAGTTTAGATCCTATTTATATTCTAGAATTGAATACAGATCCTAATACTAGATCCTAATCTTAAATGTTAAATGTTAAACCCTAACCTTATACATATAAATCATAGTAAAGGTAAAGATTACGGTTTAACATTTAAGCTTAATATTTTTATTTAGAATTAGGAGAAGGGCTTAGCATTTATGATTATTTTTAGGATAAAGGTTTACGATTTATAATAACTTAGTTAGTCTAAGGGTTAAGAATTTAGGATATAAACGTTTAGGATAAGGGTTCTAAATTTACATAATTAGAATTTAAAATTTAATGTCAAGGTTTAATATTTTGTAAATTAGGCACATGCAATCATAAAATGGATGTAATCATGTGAACTCAAGTCACACTAAATAAACCCTATATGATGCTAGAAAGCTATTAAGTGTAATGAGATTATGATCTTGTAATATGGATTAGCTCTTCAAAATTCCCATAATTCATTCAGAAGCACTTGTAAATCACCTAGAATGATTTGCATAACCTTATTACAAAAAAATTTAGATATCTCAAAAGCTTGAGTTGATGGAACATTTATAGAAATCTCTAGGAGTTCAATGGTTCTGATTCATTCTCCATGAGTGGTGGAGGTTAAATCCTTGATTGATCAATACATAATTAAGCTTTATTGGTGGGAATTAATTTCATTTTCCATTAGTGATGATATGGATATTTGATCACTTTAGTTAATGCATTAAATTAATAGTTCTAGCCGTAGGATTTTAAAACTTGATTTGATTAATTATGTTAGGATTAATTAATGAATCAATGCCCCTTTTTTAAAATTTTCTTTTTATATTAAATTATTGATGTTTTGTCATGGGCCTCTAGAGTAGGAAACCAAAGGAGATCCCACATAGAAGATGTCATTAGAGGACTCTAAAGAACATTGAGAGTAGCATAGTACTAGGTGATAGTCTAGACATAGGTGGTCATCTGAGCTAACAAGGTAATTGATCATGATAGGTAGATTGCATCTAGCTAACTTCTCAACTAAGGATTACACAGGGTGAGGCCACTTATCATAACTCTAGAGAGGCTGACTATCATGATGAATACTCACTTATGATATAAAGGTTTAGGCATCTAGTGGAAAGACAAGTTATTCACTTCTCTAGATATATTCTTAGGCATCCAAGGGTGTAGTCTCTCCTACTCACATTGATGGTCCACCTCCACCTCTTGATGGTGAGGGAGGGTTATTTAATTAGATGCCGGATTCCTTCTTGTCTTCTAATTTTTTAATGATGTATCATTTTGAGACCATGATATCAATATTTAATTAGTTTTAGGATTAGGTTTCAATTAGGTTTATGCTTAGGTTTCAATTAGGACAAGAGTTAATAAACTGAATTAAGTTTTAAAGTGCTAAATTTGGTTTTAGATATAGAATTATAGTTAGAGCTTTTAGATTAAAAACCAACATTAATTCAAAAATGTTAGGTTTAGATTTTGTTTTAAAGTGTTGAATATATTATTGAGTTAGGTTTAAGTTTAGGGTGATTTGGTTTAGTTTTAAGGTCAGCGTTTAACTTGGTTCAATCTTAGGGTAAGGGTTCAATTTGGTTAATGGTTGGGGAAAGGATTCAAGGTTTTAAATTTGGTTTGTACTATTGAGTTGGGATATATAATTAGGTTTATGATCATGGTTTAATTTAATTTGGTTTATAAGTATAATATTAATTAGTTAAGGGCTAGGGTTAGCTTTCAATCTAGTTTGATATTCAATTTGGTTTAGGGTTACCTGGGTTAATTTATTTTAGTGTTATATTAAGATATTTAATGCTTCGATATCATTCATATTTTGATATTTTGATTATATCGCCCCCATACATTGATAGTATTATTTGTGTCATGGTAAATTTTTTTAGCTTATACATGAGATGCTCCGATATGGTGTTTTTCTTTTCTTATAATATAGTGTTATATATAAATTTACCTAAGTACCCTTCTTGATTATCTATGATGGATGTAGTAAATGACATATCTCTATATGATTCTTTTTATATGATATGCATGGATAATATAATAAAAATTTTAAATCCTTCCTATGCAATGAATGATACATAATTAGATATGTAAATGTTTTTAGATTCACATGTATGACATGTAGATGTAGATATGATGCTCCTCTAGGATAATTTAGTTTATCATAAATAAGGTTATGATTATGGTTTGACATTTATAGAATTAGTACTTGGTTCTTAGGATAGTTATTTAATTATTTATATATTACTTGGTGTAGGTTTTATTAAATTAAGATTATGGTTAGGATGACAGTAATGGTTATGATTTGAGTTTTGGTTAAAATTGGGATTATAGTTAATCTTAAATGATGCGCAACCAAGGGATCCAAAGAACTAATCAAAAGTTTTACTAAACAAGCAATAAAATACATACAATAATTTACATTTATAAAAAACATAAGAGATTACATTCCTTAACAAGAACATTTACATTTCATTTTTAAATAATTATAAGTACTAAAAGTAAAATAAATAAAACATCCACATGAAAGAATAACTTCTTGAGTTCAATCCATTTAAATAATATACATTTGTTCTGAATGCCACTTGGAAAATTAATTCAAAATGCACAATCATCCACTATATAAATCACAGGGTATGAAAGGCTGAAAGAATATACATTTATAAAATAGTTTACATCATCCATTTTTTATCCATGAAACAAAGTACAATACAATTTAAGTAAAATCATTAAATACTAAGTTTTGTGTTTGGATCCCTTGATAGGGTGTTATGTGATTAAGTACTTAGTTATATATTCAAGGTTTTATCAAGTACATAACTATATGGTTAGGTCAAGCTTATATTTTAAACAATGAATTTAGGTCGAGGTTATATTTATTTGTAATTACATGTTTAAACAATGAATTTATATATAATCTAATCATTCAACATTGTAATTTAAATACATAAATTAAATAAATTTCAAAACATCAAAAATAATAATTTTTCAAATGAACATTTACAGAACTATATTTAAATTAACAGATACAATAATCTAAACATAATACTCATTAACAATCTAAATTTACAATTTTATTTATATTAAAGCTGAAAAAATAAATAAATTAATGTACATATAAAACATAAGATTGAAAATAATTAAGTAAAATAGTACAAAACATATTAAAATACCTGGTATATCGAAGACTACCAACAGGGGGTGGTTTGTAGAGTTGAAAATTGAGCTCTCATAACTCCCTTTAATCAGGCTCTCATTTTCAAAGTCATGAAAATAACTTCAAAAATGCCAAAATCAGACATATATGAGCTTTTGAAATTGGATACCCAATTTTTTAAAAATTGGGTACCTGATTTCAACAAAATTAGGTACTCAATTTCGAGAAAATCAAGTACCCAATTTGTAAAGCAATCAGTGCTTGATTTTTAAGTGCTTCCCGAACCCGATCCACCTTTTACAAATTAGATACCCAATATTTAAATTGTGGCTCGGGTGCTTGCAGCATGAATTTAGAAATGGGTAACCAATTTTGACAAAATTGGGTACCTATTTTTGAGAAGTACAATTCTACACATTTGAATTCTGCAGAATTGTGACCCAACTTCGTGCAGTCACCGTTAACTCAGCTCTAACTAATTTTCTACTTAGCTTGCTACCTACTATCCATTCTATCAAGCTTGGTAGACAAACTTTGTTTAACTTTTTCTTCTGAACTTTCTTAGTGTAACCAATCTTTGCAACCTTAAGTAGATTATCAATGCACTATGATATCAATGTCTTAGTTGATTCTTGTACTCCCCTTTTTTTATATCATTACTCAACCTTTCCTCTAGGTGCTATTGTTACATCTTTTGATCAAATCCTCTTCATTAATCAAATATGTAATAGTACTTAAATCATATAAGTAGTTATTTTTTCAGCAAAAAGAAAGTTTGACATCAGTGACAAAGCAATGATTGAAACACATTTATCATATTTGTATCAATTTGTTTTCAAAAATCTCCTTCTCAACATTAAATACTGCATAATTTTCTTGTCTAGGGTCATCTTGAAATCTTACATCAATTCCAACTACATTTTCTATATCTATCCTTGTGTGAGTTAGATATTGTAATCCTCTAATCATAGATATGCACTTTTTCTACTCAACAATAGATGTCTCATCCTTTGTAGATAACTTATGTCCAATTATCATAGGTGTTCCAACTATTTTGCATGTTTCCAAACCAAACCTTTTCAATAAATCTTTCAAGTACAATTTAGTCTAAGAATTAAAGGTTCCTTCTTTATCCTGCACAATCTATAATCCTAGAAAATACTTCATTTCCCCTATCATGCTCATTTCAAATTGCTTTTACATCTCTTTTGCAAACTTGTCACTTTCATCATCATCTCCTCTAAATATGATATCATTAACAAATATTAACAAATCCAACAAACCATTATCCATTTCTTTCAAGTATAGATTATTGTCTATCATACCTTTGCTAAATCCAAATTTTGTCAAATGCTTGTCCAACCTTGCATACCAAGTTCTAGGTGCTTGCTTCAGGCCATACAATGCTTTCTTCAATCTACATACCATGTCCTTGTCATATGTTAAAGGAAAACCTTTAGGATGTTCTATTTATACTTCTTCTTCAAGTTATCCATTTAGAAATTTTGACTTGACATCCATCTGATACACATTGAATTTCTTATGTTTTGCATAGGCTAAGAATAACCTTACGGCTTCCATTCTTGCCACATGAGCGTAGGTTTCTTCATAGTCAATTTCTTTTGGTCATGAGTAACCTTTACATACCAATATTTTTTTTTTCCTTACAACTTCACCTTGTTCATTCATATTTTTCCTAAAAACCCATTTTTTTCCTATCATATTCTTATGTGTTAGTCTAGGGACCAATACCCATGTCTCCTTTTTCACTATCTGACCCAACTCTTCTTTCATAGCTTGCTTCCAAAAGTCATCTTTGCATGTCTCATCTACATTCTTTGGTTCTAATTGAGATATCAAACATAGTTCTTCATTGATTCTAATTCCCTTTATTACACCTTTATCTTTGTTGCCGATGATCTACTCTAGTGGATGATTCTTTGTTATATTCTTACCCAAAGTAGGAGTTTTTATCTCAACACTTAACTCTATTCTAGGTTTTGAGATTTGTTCTTGCCCTAGCTCACCTTCAGTCTACAAATCATTGCTTGTCTCAAGGAACACTTCATCATTCCTTGGATTATTAACAACAACATTCTCATTATCAGAATTGTAATCAACTATTCTTTCTTGTATTTGAATTTCTCAACTCTTACACTTGCACTTTCAACAATAGTCTTAGTTCTCTAATTATAACATCTATAAGATCTACTTTTCAATGAATAAACAAGAAATATTCCTTCATCACTTCTAGCATCAAATTTACCAACATCATCATCTCTTTTGATATAACATTTACTACCAAAAATTCTAAAATACTTAATTGTAGGTGAGTAACCAAACCAAAGTTCACAAGGAGTCTTATTTGTATTTGTCTCGATCTACACTTTGTTCATAGTGTAAGTTTATGTATTCACATCTTCTCTCTAAAAAATCTAGGATACATCATTCTCAACTAACATAGGTCTTATTTCTTCTATTACTCACCTATTTCTTCTCTTTGCAATGTCATTTTGTTCAGGAGTTCTAGGAGCTGAAAGTTGTCTTTTGATTCCATTAGCTTCAATAAAGATGTTAAAATTATTTGAAGTAAAATATCCTCCTGAATCTAATCTTAAGCATTTAATCTTCATACCTAATTCATTCTATACTCTATTCTTGAATATCTTTAACTTTTCAAATGCCTCAGATTTCTCTTTAAGAAATGCAACCCACATCATTCTAGAAAAGTCATCAACAATAATCATAAAGTACCTTTCACCATAAAATCCTTTCATATTTGTAGAACCACTAAGATCTATGTGTACAATCTCCATCTTTACTATAGTCTTGTTGGAAAAGAAGTCTATTATGCTTTCCCAATACACGCTCCTTGCAAATTGTGCTAGTAGGTTTTACAATTTTAGCCAAATCTCTTACTGCAAACATACTACTAGTTTTTACAATGTTGTCAAAATTGATATGAACAAATATTTTATGCCACAACCAATTGTCATCTACCTTTTCAACCAAACATGTCATTTCAGTGGGATTCAACTGAAATACATCACCTCTATATCTAGTTCCTATTCCAATTACCTTTCCATCTTTGTCTCTAATCATGCATGTCTTCTTTGTGAACTACAACTGATAAATTTTATCCACTAGTTGTCCAACACTCAAAAGATTGTGTTTCAAACCATCAAAAAGATATACATCTTCAGTGTTAGTCTTACTATCAAAAATTATAGATTCAATACCTTTAACATAGCAAGATGCATTGTTCCCAACTTTGACAATGCCTCCATCATAACTTTTGAAATCAACCAAATTGTTCATATCACCAATCATATGATGTAAACAACCACTATCAATTATCTAATCAGATTTCTTTTCAACATGTGATACCAAAGCCATTTTCTTTGGACTTTCTTCTTTAATAGCCACAAATCTTATTGCATCATCACTAACACTTACTACTTTTTCATCAGATTCATCTCATTCATTGACATATAAACAATCTCTATCTCTTCTAGGCTTAAAGTTTCTTGAACAATTTCTCTCTCTTTTAGGAAACTTAGATGCATAATGACCAAACTCATTACAAGTCAAACATTTAAATATTTTCTTACCATCTTTTTCTCTTCTTACAAGAAGGGCTACTCCTCCTTCAATATTTATGTCCTCCTTAGATCTGCTACTACTAGCAAAATCTCTTGTAGCACTTGTGCTCCTTAACAAATTAGGTGAATGTTTAGGGCACTGAAAGTTTTCTCTATTCTAGAAAATTCTCCAAACTATCTAAGATCATTCTTAACTATTTCAAGTCTCCCAAGTAATGTCTTCTTGGTGAAATCTTGGGCATATGGGATCATCAACTATATCATTTGAGTCTCCTACTAAAATGGAGGTGTTAAACTCTTTAATATTTTAAAGATCACTTCATCTTCTTCCTTATTTCCTCCTTGAGATATGATACCTACAAATATTTATAATATTTAGCCTACATATGTTCTTATAGATTCATGTTCCATCATTTTAACATCTTGAAATGTAGAAATCAAGTTTTGTAACCTTATTTTCTTAGGATGTTTATCACCTTCAAAGCTATTTTCCAAAGCTATCCAAATCTTATAAGAAGTATCAAGTGTTTTTACTTGGTTATAATTTTTTTTAGGAAGTGTAGACAATATTTCTTCTCCCACTCTCATGTTGCACATAAAAAATTCTCTCTGAACCTCGGTACAAGTTTCTAGCTCTTTTTCTTCAACATGTGCTTTTGCTGGTTTTGTCAAAATCTAATATCCTGGACCCATACACAATAGGTGTATCTTTGTCTTTTCCTTCTAGCTATCATAATTTTTTCCTTCAAACTTTAGACTATCCTTTTTGAATATGCTAGCCATGGATTCCCCCAACTTGTTAAACTTTCTCTTCAAGGACATGATTCTTTGATACCAACTGTTATAGATAATAGTCCACCAATATAACTGAGAGGGAGGGTGGGGGTGAATCAATTATCTAATTAAAAAATTTATCAACCTTAATTATTTTAAACATTCAACCAAAGTAAACAAAAACCATAATAAGTTGAACATACAAAATTACACTAGATATGTTAACTAGGGAAACCCTTGATTAGAGGGAAAACCCCAGTGGGGATGGTACCCACAAGATGATGTATTGATATAAATATTTCTTGTTAGAGGATGGACCTTTTTAGATGTATGTTACAACATTTAGTACATATGAGTCCTTATCAGGAGTTGTAGTACAATTTAAGCAAGAAGAGCTCACTGTCCAAACATGTACTTTCAATTACAAGAAGAACTCTACTCAAATAAGTAATTTATTCTAAAGTTCTTCTTTCCTCTATCATGTAAACCAAATCAATCACTTTTAGACCTTGTAAACTAGGTCACAAACCTTAGATCCAACTATCAAACTTTAGATCTCCAAATAAAACCTTGATAATTAATATTTCTCCAACTTTTCTATGCTCTACTTATCTTCACTTATCAACTTGATTTTGCTCTTTCTGCTCTTTGTGCTATCTTTCCACTTTTCAAATTGGATGATTAACAAAAGAAAATCTCTTTCCTTTATACTAAGTCCACAAAAAAATTTCCTTGACTTGTCTAACACACCTTCTCAATTAATTATTTAGGACCTCATTAAGGACATGCTTCACTTAGTGATAATATTAAACTTTTGCCTTGCATCTTGAATAAATTTCTACATGTGTGACATTATGATGAGTGATCATACCCACACCATATCCAACATGTCTTCTACACACCTCTAATATTTTTTCTTACAATAATAATTGTGTTTAGAGATATAACAAGTTTATGAGAATATTTTTATGTAAACTCTATCTTAGAATAGTATTTACTAAAGCTTGAAAATCTGCTAACAGATATAACAAGTTTGCCAAAACATGCCTCTATAAACTCTATCTCAGAATAGTCTTCACAAAAACTTGCATAACTTACTCTAGACTCAATATCTTATGCTTTTGAAGTTAGTAGCATATACTAGATGTTGGAGTTGATGAAAGCCAAGTTTGAAGATGCCCAAGATCACCTGCATGCAAGAACCTGTCAAAGAGAAGCCAAGGAAGGAAGAGCGAGGAGCTAGGAAAAAACCCTAAATGAACATGAGAGACAATATGCAAACACAAGAAGAAATGTATTTACAATGATAATGTCTTGTTGAAAATACAATGAGGGAGCCTAAATATAAAGAGCTCCAAGAATATCCTAAAACAAGCTAGAAGACACTAGGAGATAAGTGTGACAACTAAGCATACATCCACTTAAGGTGGAAAGTCCTCGAACAATTTGAGAGGATAAGTATGACTTAGGAGAGAAAAAACTCTTGTATTGTCAACAATTTATAATGAATTCCTAGGCTACAATTAATTAATAAAATGCATTTACCTAAGTAAGCTTAAGTAAATAGAATAAATAATTAGTAAGTTAATTATTTACTCTAACACCCCCCCTTAAGTGCAACTTAGGGAAATTCCTTAAGCTCACAAAAATAAGAAATGAAGAATGGGTCCTAGCAATGAGGCCATGTTAGGTACCCATGAACAATGTAAAGAAATGCAACCTTTGAAAATAGGGAAAGAGAGAAAACCACGTGGGAAAAACCCTCCCCCAAAAATAGGTAACCTAGTGAAGAACTGAAGAAGCCTCCAACTAGGAAAATGTCCCCTAAAACAAGAAAAAGAAGTGATCATGAAGAAGTATCACTGAAGCATGAAGAAGCCACAAATTTGCTAAACTGTTGATCTAAAGTACCACCAAGGAAGAGGATGGCACGAACTGAGCATGTCTATATGGTAGATGTTCCATCTCACCAAAATGCATAGGTAGCCAGCCACTGCAATCACCTTGTATATAGGATCAACCACTGAATACATAGCTCACACTAATGAACCATTGAGCCACAGATGCATTAGAACAATAGCATAACCCCCTCTTAATATAGACAGGGTGAGATGATAGGCAACTGAGAAGGTTGGCTAAAGTCTCCTGCAAACAAATCAAGAATGACCAAAGAGGGAAAGAGGTACAAACACCCATAAAGACACGGTCAAACTAACACTACATGGGGCTAAATTTGTGAAAGTGACACTCACTTGACAAAGGAAAAATTCCTAAAACAATAAACAACTAGCCCCCCCATGGTGCTTTATGAAAATAGTGCATGTACAATTGACTCAAAACAACATTCATGACCCCTGGAATGCAAGAGTGACACTTTATCTCAGTGGGATACATAAAAGTTCTTCAAGATGATAGCTATACTGATAAAAACCAAAAACAAGAAGATACAAAATAAAGTACAGCAAAAAAAAAAAGGAAACCATGCCAAGAAAATGATCCTCAGGCCTAAAACACTCAAAATATCTACCATATAGCAAAAATGCAAAAAAATATGATAGAAAGAGCATGGAAAAAAAACTAAGGAAAAGGACAATATTTCTAAAATGGTGATAGAACCAACTTTCCAAAAATATAAAGTTTTCAAAAAATGGGCATGGGACACAAAAGATATGCTTACCGAAGTCAAAAAAACAACTTTGAACTTTGACTAAAAAAGGGGCAATAAAAAGCATCAAAACCTAAAAATACTTGCACCAATTTCTCTATCTTGGAACTAGCTTTTTGATGCTTCTTTTGAATCGAAAAAATACCTTTGTATGCAAAAGTTATGGCCAAAAAACCACAAGTAGGTCAAAATAGACCCTAGGAGATGTGCAAGGCAGGTGTGTTGATGCAACATTGACATCATGATTACATCAACAAAACACTATCTTAAATTTGACAGCTCATTAGCCATCAGTGAAAAAAAGAGGCCACGTGGCAGTCCACGTGGCAAGATGGATGATGTGGCAGGGTCCACATGGAAAAGTGCCACATGGTAGACCTACCACGTGTCACACGTGGACTCTGCACTGGTGTTGACTCAGATTGCTGACTGTGTGAGCATAGTACATGTGTCAATAGGTAGATGTGTCCATTTGTTTCTGACCTATCATACCTGCTAATTATGTTCAAGTAGAGGCGGAGTGCTAAATGAGGAGGAGCTGGGTAGAGAGTTGGAGAACTAGTGTCATCGCCAATGGAGACAGTGGAACGGGTGGCTCTTGAGCCACAACGAGGTTGGGAGGAGTTTGGGCAATGCTACCTATTTGGGAGGAGCATAGGTTGTGCATGAGTGACCCCACGGTGGCCGCTGGGTGGTGGCGTGGCCGATAACCTTTAATTTTTTTTTTTTTTTGCTCAAAAATCCATATGATCCGTATGGAAAAAGCCTTCGAACCAAAAAAAATTGCCTCCCAAAGCTCTGTCTCCAAAAATGACAAGTTTTATATGAAACTTGATTACAAATGGCCTTTCAGATCCAATGGCAATGTTCGTTTGGGCTGAAAGTGCTCCAAAAATTCACTGTTCCCTTGATTTGAAGAAAAATGTATAAACAAACTAGGGTTTGTGACTCCAAATTATGGCTTCAAAAATTCTTCAAAAAAGTACCAGTAGGGAGGCTCTAATACCATGTTGGAGTTGATGAAAGCCAACTCTAAAGATGCCCAAGATCACCTGCATGCGAAAACCTGTCAAAGAGAAGCCAAGGAAGGAAGAGCAAGGAGATAGGGAAAAACCCTAAATGGACATGAGAGACAATATGCAAACACAAGAAGAAATGTATTTATAATGAGAATGTCTTGTTGAAAATACAATGAGGGAACCCGAATATAAAGAGCTCCAGGAATCTCCTAGAATAAGCTAGAAGACACTAGGAGATAAGTGTGACAACTAAGCATACATTCACTTGAGGTGGAAAGTCCTCGAACAATGTGAGAGGATAAGTATGACTTAGGAGAGAACAAACTCTTGTATTGTCAACAACTTATAATGAACTCCTAGGCTACAATTAATTAATAAAATGCATTTACCTAAGTAAGCTTAAGTAAATAGAATAAATAATTAGTAGATTAATTATTTACTCTAACACTAGACACTTAGTAGTATCTCCCTTTAACCTCACTTAGTGAAAATTCTCAATAATATGTCCATACCAACTTGATCTTTACTGTTGTTTTTCTATTAGATATGATAGAAAATTGTGACATTGAAATCAATGACAAAAACAGTCATGAATGTAACATATCATCATGATAATAATCCAATCCCATTTCTATAATACTCCTACATAGGAATATCATTAGCATTTATGCTTGGACAATATATAACTACATAGTATGGTTTCTAGGAAGACTAGGAAAGAAGTAGAGAAAGAACAAGATTGTACGGATAGGGAATTGATGGTCAAGTGAAACATGGTTAAGGAAGTGTTCTACATTATGTCTAGATGATGATATTAAGTGTACATCAAGTAAGGAGTAGATAGGTAGAAGATATTTTTGATTTATAGATATCATTTTACAGACAGAGTACCTGAGAAGTAGTTTCTAATGAATGGATTATATCTCCTAACAGAGATGGAATCATGTTATACAAGGTTAGGGAGTGATAGGACATAGTTTGATGATGATGTTAGTGAGTGCATAAGGTTTAGAATCACACATGTGACACATTGGAAGGATTGTGAGTCAATAGTGTAGTGTTGTTGTAAATTAATTATCTTAATGTGATCCTATTATAATTAATATGAAAAGCCTCAAGGCTGACTCAAAGAATTATTTTGAGGACATGGTATAAAGGAAGGTATTTTCCTTAATTGTAAGTATGCATGTGTGATTGAGAATGTGCAAACAAGAGCTAAGTATTTGGTAAATGTGAGTAAGTGAATGAAGGGATTATTGAATGCAAAGTTGGTGATCGGGTATCAAGATCAAAAATAGAAGAGCAATCCAGTTAACAAGAACAAAGAAAAGGAAGTACAAGTATAATTGATTTCTATTATTTTGCAAGGAATAACACAAAGATCAGTTGGATAGTGAGTGCAACGATATTTCCCCTGAAGCTTTTTGAATAGTGGGTCCATCTACATTCTACAAATCCTAATAGGGATTCAAAATCTCCTAACTATTAGAAATATAGATGGAGTAACTAAGAGGGGGGTTGAATCAGTTACCATAAAAATAGATCCATAGATCCCTTAGATGTCTGATAAAACAAGTTACTACTATCACTCGGTAGTCATACAAAAAAATGTTGTAACTTGGTAGATGCAGTGTATGTTAACTTTAATATATTTTTAAACATTCACAATGACTAACATGCATGCATAAAGGAAATAACATGAAGACATGAGACACTAGGTTTAACATGGAAACCCAATATGGGAAAGACCACCAAGTAACTAGTTACTAATTTTCACTCTTCTAAAGTGAGCCCTATTAGGACCCAACCCGGTTAAAGGTTATAGAACACACTATTAGATGTGGCCTTGTTAGAGGATTTAATCACCCTACTAGGAGTTGCCTTACAAAAGGACTTTAGAAAAATTCAATAGAACTATCACCTTGTTAGAGGATTTACAAATGGCTGTTAAATCAACTCTGTTAAGAGATTTAGGAATCACTGCTACAATGGTGAGAAAGTAACAATAAATTGACCTAAATGAGATGCAACTAAATTTGTTGATACAGATCTCTTTTCCACTTCACTAGATCCTATCTGATTGAATAAAAATTTTCTACTCATCAAGGATATTTGACCATTCTTCAAAGTTTTCTCACGCTTTCCTCTTCAAAAAATCAATACACTTGCATGCTCTCTCATTACACTTTAGAATTCTCAATTTGACCTTTTATTTATACCTTACAAATTATCAAGTCAGCTCATTTACAAGTTACAATTACCAATAATCATTACCTCAGTTAGCTACAATCATTACATGAAATAATTAAACTTTATTTCCCAAAGCAATGAAATCCTTCATTGGCCAACCTTGCTCGGTAAACACTGATCTAAAAAATGATTTTTAGTGTTAACCAACTGAAGCTCAGTTAACACTATGAAATATACAAAATGCTTTGGATACTGAGTGAACTCAATAAACACTGACTTTCCTTTGCTAACCTTGTGAGGTCGATTACCACTAACTTTTGGCAAAAAATCCTTCGACACTCGAGTGAGATTGGTAGACATTGTTTCCATAGAGTAATTTCAAGGAATGCTTAGTAGACTCTAGAATTTTCTTTACTAACCAACTGAGCTTGGTAAGCATTATCTTTTAACTGATATGACATTTGTGTAACATCAAAGATAACTCACAATTAAAAAATTGTATCCAAAAATCTCCCTCCTTGGCATTGATGGCAAAACAACATGTCATAGCACAATGAAATTTGAAAAAAACTCTTTTTTTGATAAATTTTTTCTTGCTCTTAGATTTTATGCAATAATCTCCCTTTGTGAAGAAATTACATAGCTTCTTTTCCAAATAGAAAACTCTCCTTCAAACAAATTAAAATTTCAAAAAGATATGACAGTAAACTCTCCCTCTTTGTCAACATATGCCAAAGACAACACATACCAAATGAGTAACAATGTACCTTGAGTATTGATTCATATGCAATGTTCTCATGACTATGCTGCATCAACTGATAGATCTTCAACTTGGTTCCTATTAATGCATCATTAAAACTTTATTTTATGAGCTTCAGATAGGGGAATGAACCCTAACTTACCTATTAGATACAATAATGCATCCTTAGGTAATGGCTTGGTGAATATGTCTACAATTTGTTCTTTTGTATGGACATATTCCAATCTGATCTCTTTATCCTACACCAATTCTCTAACAAAGTGATATTTTATTGCAATGTTCTTGGTTTTGAATGCATCACTAGATTCTTTGATATATTGATTGCATTTGTATTATCAAAAAACATAACAACTAGTTCTTTGATCTCAACCTTCATGCCTTCCAAAAATTGTTTGAACCAAACAATATTAGAAAAATTCACTGCTAATACACCATATTCTACTTCAGCTGTAGATTGGGATGTGCAATTTTTCTTTTTACTTATCCAAGAAACCAACTTCTTTTCGAGAAAGAATGCTCCACCACTTGTACTCTTTATATCATCAATGTTTCTTGCCCAATCAGTATCAATAAACACTTTCAAGTCCAAATTTCCTCCAAATTTATACCACAATTCATAATCTTTAGTGCCTTTTAAGTATCTCAAGATCCTTTTGATCACCATCATGTGATTTTCTCTGGGTTTTGCTGAAAATTTTGCCACTATACCAACTGCAAGAGCAATATTAGATCTTGTATGAATCACATACTACAATTTTCCAATCATTGATCTATATAAGGTCTGATCTACCTCTTTTGAATCATCATCTTTGGTAAGCTTTAGTCCAGTATACATGGGAGTTCCAACTATTTTTGAATCTTTCATACCAAACTTCATGAGTATCTTGTTGATGTATTTAGACTGATTGATGTAGATACTATTCTTGCTCTACTAAATCTAAAAACCAACAAAGAATTTAATCTCACCAAACTAGACATCTCAAATTCTTTGCATAGATCATCAGTTCCTGTAAACAAAGTATCATCCACAAATATTTCTTCCCAAACAATCTTGTTATCTAGTCCTTCCTTGATGTACAAACTGCTATTATCATTAGTTCTCTTGAAACCAATCTAAATAAGATAGTTATGCAATCTTTCTTACCATGCTCTAGGAGCTTGTTTTAGACCATACAATACTTTGGGTAATTTGTAGACCATATCTTTTTTGTCTGGATTAACAAAACCTTTAAGCTGCTCAATGTAGACTTCTTCATCTAGAATACCATTGAGAAATGTTGATTTAACATCCATCTGATATACCTTAAATCATTTGTGTGCAACATATGCAAGTAGGGTCCTCACACCTTCCAGTCTTGCAACATGAGAAAAAGTCTCTCCATAGTCAATTCCTTCTTCTTGAGAGTAGCCTTTACATACTAGTCTAGCTTTGTTCCTTGATATCTTACCATATTCATTCAACTTATTTCTAAATGCCCACTAAGTTTCAATCAGATTTTTATCTTTAGGCCTATGTGCAAGAGTTCATGTTTTGTTCTTCTCTATTTTCTATATCTCTTCATTCATAGCCTCAATCCAAATTTCATTTTCCAATGCATCTTTGAAATTTCTAGGTTCAAAATCAGCAAGTAAAAAAGTACCTTTTAGCTTACTTCTTATCATGGGCATATGCACCAAGTTGTGGTGCCAAAAAGGCAACAAACAAATTTTTTTTTTTCTATTTTCAATAGCATGTACACACTATTAGTAAAATAAAAAATATATATAATGGGCCACACATCCATAGCCCATTAGTTTCATCGGCATTTTCTATTATTCCTATAGAGAGCAGTACGTATGTGATTTAAAAATCCAACATTTTCACCATCGTTTTCCAAAATGCCTCCTCGCCGATGAAATCAAAGACCACAAGCTCACCCACGACTACACCATAAGTGATATAAACTTAAATTTGCATTGTTTGAGATGTTTTTCATATTGCTTTGTAGGTTTTTTATATTGTTTTGTAGGGTTTTTACAAATTTCATTTAGATTTATTTATTTATTTGGATTTCAATTGATTTTTTATCAGGAAATATCCATAATCAACTAGAAAATCCATAAGAACCTCAAAACCCTCAACAACCTCAAAACCAAAACCCTCCTCAAGAAGAACAACAAATTCCACAACCTAAACCAATTGCAAGACATCTGCCAAGCACACAAGAACATATAATAAATGAAATAGAGAGAGGTATAAATGAATTAGAAAGACTCATTGCTCGGTTGAAAGAATTCAGACAAACCAATCCAATGAGGGCTCAATTGGCATCATCCCTTGAATCCATTAACACCTAGATAGCCTTAGTTAGTGGTCAGTTAGATATTTGGGGGGTTAACAGGGATGAACAAAAAAGATTTTATGCAAATAAATTGTCATATGAAGATGTTAAAAAAAAGAAATACCAAAAGGTAGTATATGTGCATTATTTAGAAAACCTAGTGAGCAAAATACTACTAGAGAGGGTACTAAACAATTCCCCATCCATTGGTGCATACACGATGCTATTAGAAATAATTTTTGAGATAGATGGTGGATGGTTTTTGATGCCCCTCCTTGCAACAATCACGAGGTCCCTATGTATTTTTTGAAGAAATTATATTATGAGTTTGTCCTTGGGGATATCTCCAATTATTTTGATATATTAGATTCCCTAGGTAGAGGTGGGGGGTCATCATTTGAGAGGTCGAGAGCACGATGTGACCCTAATGTAGTTAGGTCACCTGTGGTCAGGCCACAGCTCAAGCATGTGACTATTACTTCAATTGTGAAGGAACATGTAGAGGCCAATGCTCTAGGGACCATTAATGCTTTGATGCAGACCCTCATCCATTCCATGAGCCCCTTAGTTGAGGGAGAGCCTTATGTGCATCATGGTCACATGTGCACTTCATGCGGATCCCTATGCACATTTGGCACTCATGCTGGAGATGGTACAGATGATGGGCTTGTCACTGATCAGTTCCTGAATGACACATTTGGCATTAACACACAGGTAAATTACAATTATAATTTACTAATTTGATCACATTTCATATGTATACTGAATGATTAATTAATTAGCATCTATTGACATTGTTCAAAATTTATAGTTAGAGTGTTGCTGGACCTCACAACGATCCTCCAAGTCTATTTTTTTTCGCTTCCACGAGTCTAGAGGTATGTATTGATTTAATCATTTTAATTAATAAATATATTTATTATGTAATCATATTCAGGATTGAAAAAAAAATTTATGCATGTGCATCAGTTCTCTATAGGACCCTCAACCTTTACTAAGGACTCAGAGCATAGATTATATTACAGTTATAGGTACAGTTGTTTCATGGTAATTTAATTCATTTTATTATATTTATTTCATGTTTCATGTTAGATGTAACGTGTATTGTATGACATGCAGCTCATGATGGTAGACACAACTCCTCATCTACGATAATCTGTTGATAATGGAGTGGCCATAGTTGTGGCTAGCTCACAGCCATTGACGAAGGTATGAAAGAATTTTCTTCATTTTAGTTGTTTTTTATAATAGTTAGTCTCAAAATTTATAATTTTATTTATAATTGATTATATTTATTGAATTGTTGTAGAGTCTCATCACGCCTGATCATCCACAAGCATTCAAGGTGGACTTACAAAGTGTCTATTTGATGGCGGTAAGAAAATAATTAATTTTGTGTGAACATATATTTGATTTCAATGTATAATAAATATTTATTCATATCTACTTTCTTTGTATTAGTTAGAGTTGAAGAAGAGCCTCAAAAAGAGGTGGAGTGAGTGTGTCAGAAGGACCTCATCATCTCCACTGTCTCCCTCCACATGACAACAAAGGATCTCAAGAGACTTGTTTCCTTCTCCTCGTGGGAAGGAAAATATATAGTTTATTAGACATGTATATATATAGGCATCAGTGGACATATTCAATACACAATTGATGTATATGACATTCTATATTTGATGTATGACATTTATTTGATGTATGACATTACTCGACTTATGACATTATTGGTTAATATGTGATATGTTTGTTCATATATGACATTATTGGTTATCACTTTATATTATATGTTTGTTCATGTATGACATTAAATTAGATATGTTCGTGTATGACATTAAATTAGATATGTGCATGTATGACATTAAATTAGATATGTTTATGTATGACATTAAATTCAATACATAATATATTCAAAACTTTAATAGAATATTGATTAAAAATAAACTTTATCATTGTTTAAGCATAAGTTAATCATTTGCAATATGTCATCGTCATATGATTTATGATCTTGTTCATGTTTATAGTTTTCCTTCTCTATCATTTGTTTATCAATTTTAATTCAATACCTAATTAGTTTGGATTTTTGATACAATATTGATTGGCAATAAACTTTATCAGTCAAGATTGATTAGGACCTCCCGGCAATAAACTTTATCAGGCAATATTCATGGACCTCCTGGAAATTGGTCACCTAAATAAGAACCTTGAGATTTATTAGGAACTCCATTAAAGAAATCAGTAGTTTGAACTTACTCTATCCAACAAAATTAGCTCAAAAATAAGATAAAAAATTGATCACAAGTGGTGACAAAGTTTGTGTAGAAGAAAAATCATTGTTACAAAAAGAATATAGTCAAGAAGAAAAAACACAATTAGCTTGTTGAGCTTCAATACATAACCACCATTCTTTATCATCAATTGAAAAATGTCAGAGATAGTAGAGAAAAGATGGATTATTTGCAAAAAAAAGTCATTTTAAAAATCATAAATGTAACATAATCACTGATAGTTTTATGTGTTTTCATACATTAATGATTGTAACATAATCACCGGTTGATTGGAATGTGTTGTTATTATTCTATAGTAACTAGATTAAGGTAAAAATTAAAGTTTAATAAATAGTTGTGAAGTATAAGAAAGAGAGATATCTCACATGAGAGGGGGATGGATCTAAGATGACAAGAGGGGGTTATACTTAATAATGAATTTACAATGCATGTTATGGAAAATCATAGAGCATCTTTAAAAGGAAATAAAAGAGTATGACAAGTGGAAGGAACATGTTGTTTTGTAGATTCGTATTCAAATTTGGGTGTCAATTTTCTAATGAAGGATTCAAGCACTGCAATTTGGTAGTTTTGGCTCATGTTATCCTTGTATCTCACTCTATCTTGTATCTCACTTTCTCTTATTCCCCCCCTCTTTATATTTCTATTTTTTCCATATCTATGTAGCCATCTATCCTCTTCATATCTCCCTCACTAATGCAGAGATGTTGAGCAAGAAGTGAGGTTTAAGCACTTTCTTCTTCCTAATCTACCAAACTAAACTTGTGGCCTTCCTAATATCTTACTCCTTTAGGATATCATTTTTTTGGCCTATCCAAAGTGATAGGATCATTTGTGAACTCCTCCAAGGTGAGTACTTCTCCAATCAAGATCTTGGACCTTTTTGTTTTAGGGATACTAGCCCTATTCAGGGCAAATAATTGTAACTCTTCACCAATGGCTTCACAAACCCCAAGTGTCAATTGGGACACCTTTCTTATGTTGAACTAGTTGAGAATCAACTCTTGGTTTAATCCTCCAATTGTCATACAGTACAAAATATTGACTATCATAGAATTGCTTGTAGGTCTTCTACGTTGATTTTCTGGACTTAAATTCCTCTTAGGTTGAAATCTAACTATTATATGGGTAGATTTAGACACCCTTTTGAAATTTATTTAAGACTCCAAATCCTAGATTCCCAATTCCATTCTTGTAGCACCTAACCCATGTAAAGTACATAGACCTAATAAGGTCACACTAGGTTTGGTTTTCAAAGTAGTTACTAGATAATTGGTGCATGGCCTCAAACCTCCTCTACTCACCAATATTTATCATCTTCAAATTATGATGAAACACAATAATGTTTCCACTTTTTTCTATTATATAATTCCCCTTATGAAAATACTCATAAACTAATAAACCCTTCATCTCCTCCTTGCAACACTTCTCTACTTCATGTCTCTGCTTGATTCATATCTTAACTATAACACTTCTCTCCCTAAGTAGCATTCACCAATAGTTCATTTCTCCCCCTTTGACTCATATCTTCTATTTTTTACATTACTACCTTTGATATAAGTCCATTCAATATTTTATCTTCATTAACAATTTATCAATGTTTTTAACTAAATTTCCAATGTTTTAAACTAAATTACCCCTTTTTCTTAACATCTTTAAAGTTAGTCAATATTTATTATCCATTGTTAGATAGGAATATATTTATATTTTGTAGAAAATATTTTATATCTACTCATACTCTTATCATCCCTAGTCATGACAAACAACATAGAACAATGAGTTGCCTCTAGCAATTTGATGTTTTTAGTGGAGGATAGAGAGTTACAGAGTTGGTGACAATTTGGATGTGTAATGAATATAAAAAAAAATGAGTAAACAAGAAGCCATTAGACACATGACCTACAATGTGGTATTTTCATGCATTCATTGGGTTTCAATATTATGGCTTTTGTGAGAGAAAAAATATCATTAAAAAGAGATTCACACCTTGAAGGTGAGTGCAATGTACCCTTCTCAAACATAATCAATTTGAGAATGATAAGGCTTTTTTTAGTTTTTTTGTAGACTAATTTGGTAGACAAGGGAGAAGACCAAATTGGAGAGGACAAGGTTGATTGAGCAATGATTTTTCCATGGACAATGTCAACCTTGAATTTACATAAGGTTACTATTTAAATTAAGTTTACATTTCAGCACAAATTATTCTTAGACCTTTCTCGAACTTTGGATGGGGCTAAATAAGAATGCTAATAACTTTTTGTTGAAAGATAATTGCTAGATTTAATGTAATAAAATTTCTTGTTTTCTAAGTTGGCATAAAAAGTTACAAGTCAATTTTGAATGTCTTAAGGACTCCTAAACAACTCAAAAGTGTTTGTAATTAGTGTAGTGGAGAATGTTCGAGAATGCTTGAGAATATTTGAGCATTGAAGGGGATAGGATGATCTTAGGGATAGGGATTATCTAGCCACCTAGAGCTAACAGAGTAGATAGTTGAATCCCATGATGAAAGGTAAGAGAGATTTGGTAGTTGGCAACTTTGTATTAGCCAATACTGCAAGTTTTAGCATCACCCGAGATGGCATTGTAAAATAAAAATGAAGTGTGATCTCCAAAAAGTGAGAGAGGTTATTGTAGGTCTCCACAACATAGTCTTGTAGGAACTATAATTGCATCCATACCTCGTATGAATTTTGAGATATACCCCATGAAAGATTGGGGCCCTATGGCATTTAGTGACCCTTAGGGACATTCTAGTTCGACGTGCTCAAGAATATTTGAGCATTGAAGGGGATAGGATGAGGTTAGGGATAGGGTTTACCCAGCCACCCAGAGCTAATAGAGTAGACAATTCAATCCCATGATGAAAGGTGAGAGAGATTTGGCAGTTGGCAACTTTGTACTGGCCAATACTGCAAGTTTTAGCATCACTCGAGATGGCTTTGTAAAATGAAAATAGAGTGTGATATCCAAAAAGTGAGAGAGGTTATTGTAGGTCTCCACAACATGATCTTTTAGGAACTATAATCACATCCATACCTCACACAAGCTCTGAGATATGCCCTGTCAAAGATCTCAACCCTATGGCATTTAGTGACCCTTAGGGACATTCTGGTTCAACGTGCCCAAGAATGTTAGAGCACTGAAGGGGATAGGATGAGGTTGGGGATAGGGTTTACATGGCCACTCAGAGCTAATGGAGTAGATAGTTTGATCCCACGATGAAAGATGAAATAGATTTGGTAGTTGGCAACTTTGTACTGGCCAATACTACAAGTTTCAGCATCACTTGGGATGGCATCGTAAAATGAAAAAAAAGTGTGATCTTCAAAAAGTGAGAGAGGTTATTGTAGGTCTCTGCAACATGGTCCTATAGGAACTAGAATTACATCCATGCCTCACATGAGCTCTGAGATATACCCCATCAAAGATCATAACCCTATGGCATTTAGTGACCCTTAGGGACATTCCGGTTCAGCATGCTTGAGAATGTTCTAGCACTGAAGGGGATAGAATGAGGTTAGGGATAGGGTTTACCTCACCATTTAGAGCTAATAGAGTAGACAGTTCAATCCCACGATGAAAGGTGAGAGAGATTTGGCAGTTGGCAACTTTGTACTGGCCAATAATGAAAGTTTTAGTGTCACTTGAGATGGCATTGTAAAATAAAAATGGAGTGTGATCTCCAAAAAGTGAGAGACGTTATTGTAGGTCTCCACAACATAGTCCTATAGGAACTAGAATTACATCCATACCTCACACGAGCTCTAAGATATACCCCATCAAAGATCATGGCCCTATGGCATTTAGTGACCCTTAGGGACATTTCGGTTCGGCATGCTCGAGAACATTCGAGCACTAAAGTGGATAGGATGAGATTAGGGATAAAGTTTACCTAGCCACCCAGAGCTAATAGAGTAGATAGTTTGATCCCACGATGAAAGGTGAGAGAGATTTGGCAGTTAGCAACTTTGTACTAGCCAATACTACAAGTTTTAGCATCATGTGAGATGGCATTGTAAAATGAAAACAAAGTGTGATCTCCAAAAAGTGAGAGAGGTTATTGTAGGTCTTTACAACATGGTCCTATAGGAACTAGAATCACATCCATACCTCACGTGAGCTCTGAATATGCTCTGTCAAAGATCGGGGCCCTATGGCATTTAGTGACCCTTAGGCACATTCCAGTTTGGCATGCCTGAGAATGTTCAAGCATTGAATGGGATAGGATGAAGTTAGAGATAGGGTTTACCCAGCCACCCAAAGCTAACAGAGTGCATAGTTTGATCCCATGCTAAAAGTTGAGAGAAATTTGGCAGTTGGCAACTTTGTACTGGCCAATACTACAAGTTTTAGCATCACCTGAGATGGCACCATAAAATGAAAATAGAGTGTGATCTCCAAAAAGTGAGAGAGTTTATTGTAGGTCTCCATAACATGGTCTTATAGGAACTAGAATTGTATCCATACCTCACACGAGCTCTGAGATATGCCCCATCAAAGATCGCAGCCCTATGGCATTTAGTGACCCTTAGGGACATTTCGGTTTGGCATGCACGAGAACATTTGAGCATTGAAGGAGATAGAAAAAGTTTGGGGATAGGGTTTACTCAGCCACCTAGAGCTAATAGAGCAGATAGTTCGATCCCACGATGAAAGGTGAGAGAGATTTGGCAGTTGGCAACTTTGTACTAGCCATTACTACAAGTTTCAGCATCACCCGAGATGGTGTCATAAAATAAAAATAGAGTGTTGTCTCCAAAAAGTGAGAGATTTTATTGTAGGTCTTTGCAACATGGTCTTGTAGGAACTAGAATCACATCCATACCTCACATGAGCTCTAAGATATGCCCCGTCAAAGATTGTAGCCCTATGGCATTTAGTGAACCTTAGGGACATTCTGGTTTGGCATGCCCGAGAACATTTGATTGCTAAAGGGGATAGGAAAAGGTTAGGGATAAAGTTTACCTGGCCACCTAGAGCTAACAGAGTAGAAAATTTGATCCCATGACAAAAGATGAGAGAGATTTGGTAATTGGCAACTTTGTACTGGCCAATATTGCAAGTTTTAGCATCACTTGAGATGGCATCATAAAATGAAAATAGAGTGTGATATCCAAAAAGTGAGAGAGGTTATTCTAGGTCTTTGCAACATGGTCTTGTAGGAACTAGAATTGAATCCACACCTCACACGAGCTCCAAGATATGCTCTGTCAAAGATCACAACCCTGTGGCATTTAACGACCCTTAGGGACATTCTGATTTGGCATACCAAAGAATGTTCGAGCACTAAAGGGGATAGGATGAGGTTGGGGATAGGGTTTACCTGACCACTTGGAGTTAACAGAGAAGATAGTTTGATCCCACAACTCTTTTTCTACTAAATTGCAAATTTGAGCAACTTTTACAACTTTCAACAATGCAACATTGCACAGAAAGTGCAATTTTTACATTTTTCATTTGATTCCAGTTCTATGAATTAGAATTTTTTTGGCAATAGTAAAACCTCAACAGAATATAGGAATATAGATAGCTTTATGGTTATTTCCTAAAAGTTGCTAAATTATTCCAAAATTTGCTAATGCAACTTGCAATTTTTACACTTTTTGGAACTTCAACTAACCACCAACCTAAATAAATCCCAATCATTCCAAATGATTGTTATAGACTTTAAACCACTAAAACAAGCTACAAAAGTGCAAAAAATTGCAATATGCAAAAAGTTGCTAAGAGCAATTTTTGTAAATAATAGTTGTCAAACTGAACATGAGGTTGTATGGTGTTCCAACAGCCAAATGGAAGTTATAACTACTTTAAGGAATGTAATTATTATTTTCACACATGGAAAAGGTTATTATACAGATGGTGGACATCATTGGTCAATAAAAAATTCAGATTTTATGCCTTTTAAACTATTTTTTCAATTATGTATGGCCTATACGGATTTGTGGTGGTAAAAGTCTTATATTTTTGGATAGAGGGTTGAGTCAAGATTCTATTTCAATTGGTTTGAGGTCTTTATCTTCTATATAAAAAAATTTATATCAGTTTTAGTGTAGGTAGGTCAGATTTACTTCAAATTTGAGAGTTTCAGTATGATGGAATCCTAACTTGCAAACCCACCATGGGATTTTAATGTCACTTTGTGGAATCTAGGTTAGGAGAGGGTTCTTTTTGATGGAAGAGATTTAGGGTTTTAGGAGCATGGCATCTATTTTTACCAGCAAGCCCTAGACTGAACATAATCTTATGTCTGGTCTAGATTTGAAGGAAAAAGAAGGATCAAGCTCCTAAACTGATTAATCTAACCCAAGTGAAGGGTGTAGAAGGAAAAGTTTGATATCTATGAGAGATCCAAGGGGTTGAACCAAGTTTTTTAACCCATTTGTTTATGTTTCCCTTGTAACCCATCCTAAACTAGCCATTTAGGCCTGTGACACAAAGTGGGCATAACTTGATGCTGGAGCCGAGTTGTTGGTTAATATTTTGGAATCTCTTAGGGGATGTTGAAGAGTATTTAAAAATGAAAAAAAATCAAGGGGAAATTTTTATGGTTTGGGAGTTTGACTGTTAAAACTAGAAATTGTCCCAGTAGGAAGTGTTGGTAATAGTTTTGAAATTTGGTTGTTGAGTGTTTAGAAACCTCAAGTTTGAGATTTTTCTTGTTGGTTTGAGTCTATAATAACCATTTTAATCTAAAAGGTTGAGTGTTGAAACCATTTAAGAAGTATTTTCCTTTGTAGGCCTATTGGTGGTAGGGAGTTCCTAAGTGTTGATCCAAGTTGTTTGAGTACCCTAAGTTTGAGGGTTGGGCTTGTGAAGTGGAGTCCACTTGCAGGGTAGAGTCTCCCTGTATTAGAAGTCCATTGTATCCTTAGTCCTCGGTGTCTTCAATGAATGTATCTTCATAGAATGACCTTGGTACCCCTACACCATTAAGCGATGATGATGAACATGAGTAAAATTATGAGATTTGTGCCTACATGTTACAATGAAAAAGTTGTATCTATTTTGAAATTAAGAAGTATAAAACAAGTTTCAAGAGAAGCTTAGGCTATGATGCAGGAGCATCATATGCTTATTAGAGGCACATTGGAGGTCTAAGTCATCACAAAGGTCATGGAGAATCTCCTAGAGTCAATTGGGCAATCCTTCAACCAATCATGGCATTTGAAAGCATAAAAAAGTCATAATGTTGTATGATGTCTTGATGGATTTCAATGTTGGAAAAGTTGTAATTGAGCTATTGAATAGGATATAGGGATTTCATAGGGTAGGAGAGTTATTTAATAGGGTCCTATAGGTTATCATAACCTTAGCATGTCATTTGATAAGTTAAAAGATTCGAAAAGGTCTTTAAAAACATAGTTTAATAGTTAAAAAAATTAAATCTTGAATGTAACAGCTACATGGGCATTTTGGAGAAAAACTCCATAGTTTAAAGTTTATGAAGGAATAGGAAGTGAAATTGGTTGGAGTTGGTTAAGGGGGTTATTTTCTATCTCCCAAGTCTATAAATATTTGTTTTGTACGGACTATAAACACAGATTGTACAAACTGTCTGAGAAAGATACAAGGAATGTGCTTGGTTTCAAGAGTAATTTGAAGATCTCTTTTCTTTGTGAGTGATTTCACATGTTGGAATGATTGATAAAATCTTAGAAAACATGTTTTGAGATTCTTTACTTAGTTTAGCATTCAAACTTGAAGATTTGTTCATCAAATTTATATGCTGTTGGTTGTAGCAGTCTTATTTCTAAGCATTTTGATAGTTTTTTCCATCTAATCATGGTCGTTCCATGAAATGCTCACTTTTTCTTCATGGGATTCCATTTATCTAACTTCTAAAAATATTTCTTACCATGAAATGCAGATCTAACTTGAGATTGGTGGCCACCAAATCAAATAAAGTTGTGAAAACAAGGGTTATTTGGAGGGGACAGTCAATTAGGAAGAGATTTTCCTTAAGGAGGGAAGTGTTTGTGAGTTGATTCATGTTGATGGTGATAAAACATAGATTTCTAAATTTTTAATTAGTCCAAGAAGGCTTGGCACGTGTGAGATTGGTGATGCCCTAAGAATAAGGGTTTTGGGAAAGTGAATTGGGGCTTTTAGGGTTGGGGAACCCATAGACTAAAATTGAGAGTGGATTTGTCTAATTGAAGTCATTTTAGGAGTCTATGAAAATTTTTAAGTCCATACATTGAGTATTTCTATATGTGCTTTGTAAATGCACTATTGCTTCATTAATGAAAACAGGGGTAGTGTGTAGAATCTTAGATATTTTCTAAAGGAGTTGCATCTAAGTCTTACATATTTTTTAGATAAGGCTAAAGGGTATCTAGAAAGGTAATTTATTCAAGGAGTCATTTGAAAAAATCAAAAGTTATCCATCATTTTGTCTTGCTACTGTCACAAACTTGTGAAAATGCATTGACAACATTTGGGTGAATTATGCATTTTGGCTTGCAAGGTATGGAAACTGAAAGGTGTTTATGGGAACATGCTAGATAGGCTAGAAAAAACTTATTAAAGCCTAAAAAAATCCTAGAGTTGAATGTTTGTGGGATTTGCCCATCAGGACTTGGAAGGGTCACTTGGCACATTGTTACAAATTTTCTCATTTTGAGTTGATCTAAAAATTCCATCTTGAAATCTTCCACCTTACATTTTCTCATCTTTTTTAAAATTATACTTAGTCTTTAGGGTACTAATAATCTTATGTTATGTTTTGAAACTTAACTTATTTAATCTTATCTTATATTGAAGCTCTATAAAAGTATTCAAATACCTTTCAAGCCTTTTAACTTCATCATCTCTATAATCCTGGATCTGATATCTAATAAATAAATTTCCTTAGTATAGTTTGTCATACTAAGATATTTCTTTGATAGACATGGATGATGAAACTACTAGATTTAGAAATTTAGTTACAATGAGCCTGTAACATGCAGTTTTACATATTAGGCATACAACTCTAACTTCAAATTCAAATCTCTTATCCTCAAAATTTAGAGATCTAGTCTTGTTACTAATTTCATAATACTTTCTTGATTAAGGATAACTACCTAAATTTATATAATTATGTGACCAACACATCAACATAATAAATATTAAATTTCCAAATGCTAAGAAAATGTATAACAAATATAGGCCAGGAACCAAATAATATGGATCTATTTCCATGAGATGTGAAATTATTGGAAAGCCAAGATTCAAGTCCACATAAGGTCAAAAATATCAAGATATTTTCCATTATATATGCTTCATCGATCAAAAACTTCCTTCATGAGATTGGGAAACACATAATGGGCATGAACCATGAATAATAGTTGTGATATGATAAGAATCACCAATAAATTGAGTACAAAGAGTAGAGAAAGGTACAAAGATATTGAAAGGTTCAACATACTATCGAAAACATGACCCTATCTACCTAATAGTAGGAATGAAGTCCTTTGAATTCTTAAGCATGTTATACAAATAGAAAGATAACAACCAAGTCTAGAAAACCATAGTAGTGTTGTCGACACTAACAAAGCATAAAATCATTTAGAACTATTGATATCCTCCCAGTGTTTGGTGATGCCTTTAACCTATCTTTTCTATCTTTCTTCATCCTCTTCTTCCTAAATACCCCTGTTCTCTTCTTCCTTCCTACTAATTTTCAAGTACTTATTTAGTTTTCTTAGATTATTAGACCATCTTGTACCATACATATAGAAGTGACAAAAGAATAAAATTATTCTATTGAGATAGTATTAGGAATGACCTATTTTGATGCAAGAGTTCTATTGTGTAGGGTCTCAATATAACCTATGAAATTTCCTTTAATAGTAGCACTCTTCATTTGCCTTTCTTGAATAGGGCTTTCCTTCCTAGTTCCTACATGGGTAGGGAATTACACTCTAAATTCCTTGTTTCTTGCACATTCCTTTGATTTACCAAAGTATGAGTAGACTTTTCATCCTTTGAATCCTCAATTTATTCTTCTTTCTCATAATCTTTTTCCTTAGAACTAATGGTTTCCTTAGGAACCACAAAGGTATACTCTTTCTTTTCTTTACAAGTCGCTTCCTCTTCTTTAACTTTCTTCATAGTGTCTTTCTTACTTCTAAACCTCAACAACCTCCTTTCTCCTAAGATAGACTAATTTTTCTTTTCTTTTTTCCATGTATCATTTTTCTATCCTCCTCTTATTGGGTTTCCTTGTCAAAATCTCCTTGGTCAATGCCAATATATTTTCTTCTTTTGGGGTTTCAATTTTCTAGTTTTGTCAAGGTTACTTTTAGTAGTTGAAGCTTTTCTTTTCACATTTTTTTATCAAGAGAAAATTCTTCAAGGGAAACATGAGGTGAGATTTTATCTTTAGAATATGAGACATAGGGCTTAGCTTCTTTTTTCTCTTTGGAACTACTTTCAGGGTTTTTACTTGAGAACTTCACTACTCTTCAATTTTGTTAGAAATTCTAGGAGGGATTCCTAGCTATGGGTAGTTCAAACAACTATTAGTGGTTTGTGAATTATTGTACACATGCTTATTGAGGACATAAATTAACTCTAATTGACCTCTTTATGTTATTATTTTCTCATTTTTACAAATGGCCTTCTAAGGTCATTAAAACTTGTAATGAGTTTAATCATGGACATGTGATCATGTTTTGATCATAGATTGATCATATTATAATCAAAGCATTAATGTAAGCCTTAATGAATGTATAGTTTTCCTTAAAATTTGAGTGCATAAAAAGGGGTATGTGATTGCTTCAAAGGTGGATTTAGTGTTTTCTCCAAACAAGAGTTGAATTTTATGTTGGAAGTCATCTAATATAACCAAAGTGAAGGTGTTTCAACCATTTTCAGGTTCTAGAGATGTTGCAAAGTAAGATATCTAGAAAGCCCTAGGGTAAAGGCGCTAGAAAGGAGGGTTTTGTAAAAACCATTGTAAAGTTGATCATGAGACACAAAAAATATAAGAATCCTTGCATTTGAGTCATCTCTTAAGACTATTTTGGGTCATGGGAGTTCCAAAAGTCAAGCTATTGTGAGTTGCTTTGGAAATGGCCTTAAACTAGGCCTAGTTGGCAGACTGAAATAGCTAGTTTTGAGTGATATTTTACAAAAAAAGTGTAGTTGGTTTTGGAGAATATTTTAGAGTGAGGAAAAGGGTATATTAATCACCCATTATTTTAGGAAGTTGTATGGGAAATTTTGGAGAAAACAACAAATTACTGATTGGCAAGGGCTAGTTGGAATAAGCCTAGAAGAGGCAAAATCGAGAAAGTGTAAGAGATGAGTTGTTGAGAGTGTGTAAGGAGTTGGAACATGTTAGATGGGATGTTTTGAGATCATTGAAGGTGTTGGGGTCATGGTATGAAGCCGAGGATGAGTTTTGGTATGTTGGAGGCACTAGGGTACACTAGGTGCATGGTGAACAATGTGAGTGGGGTAAAAGCACATATCTATGTCACCGTTTGTGATATCAAAACCTGTTTTGGTCAAATTTCATTTCTCTATCAAAACTCAATTTTATTAAAAAACTAAAAATACCCTTTTATAGATCTTAGATTCAATATCATCATTATATAAATTTTTGAGTGTTTTGATTATTTATAATATGTTAGAATTTCAAAATATTATGAGTTGATATTTCAACATTTCAGAAGATGCTCACTTAAAAAAGGGGAAAAAATAGTAAATCATACCAAAAAAAATAAAAAATTATATTTATCTCTAGAGGAGAGAGTCGTCTTCATGAATATGTAATTTTTTCTCAAGAAGGTGTAGATTTGATTGGGAAGTTTTGACGTGAAGAAAAAACTATTGGCTTCTGAGAAGGTCGAGCTTGAGTACTTATAACAAAGAAAATATAGATCAAAAAATAATTATTTCTTTTTTTGTGCACTAGATATAGATGTCATCTATAAGATATATTCAAATCAAAACAAAAAAAGATGATTTGCATTTTTTTTTTGACGGGAACTACACCCTATATTTTTTATAGTTAAAAAAGGGACTTCAAAATAAAAGAAATGAATAAATTCTTACTCAAATTTTTTTTAAAAAATAATAGGCATAAATTTCATCTAATTCTACACATTTCATCAGTTTACATCATTTTCAAATTCTAAACACAAATACCATTTTTTTTGTCATTAATGTTGAACTGTCACATTCTGATATCATGTTTCTTCATAAAAGGTGACACAGGTTTGTGCTTTTACCTAGTGTTCAGAACACAAAATGAAGATTTGGGTTATAACCTCTTATACATGGTTGTAGGAAGATGTTACCAAGTTAGAGACCTCTTGAACCCTAGTAGAGTCTAATTCCTTGGGTAGATTCCAAGAATACAAGAGAATCCCAAAGTTGAGTTGTGTTCCTAGGGGAATATAGGAGGGTTTTGCATCAAACACACACACTTGTTGTATAGTCACGGATATTGTGATCATTGATGAACTTGAACAACACCATGTTAGAAATAGTGTTGTGAAAAAGGACTACAAAATAGAGGGAAATGGCCATCAAATATGCATGATTTAAATAGCTACATTATCCTTAGAGAGAACTATATCTGTTATTGCCCCATTATCATAAGATGATTAACATACAATGGTACTTGAACAAAGAACACTAATAAATATTGAGGATGTGAATTGTTAATACCATTTCACAGATGATTTTGGCATCTCACCCTTTATCACTTGTGTGTCAACTTTATTAGCCCTCTTCTTTGGTGACCTGCAAATGAAGAATTGGCATAGTAAAAAATCTAAGATAAGAATTAGCCCCCCCTCTCTCTCTCTCTCTCTCTCTCTCTCTCTCTCTCTCTCTCTCTCTCTCTCTATTCAATCTAATGAGCCAATTGGATCTGCTCGACATTTAAATGTCTCAAGTATTGCCTCATAGTCTAACTCGCGAACTTTTCAAAGAATCTTATTATGTGGTTTTTCACCATATTTAATCAAGTGGAAATTTGATGCAACAACAATGTTTGAATAATGAAGAATATTTCTCTCTATTTGCCAATCCTTGAATAACCACAAGTTAGGGTTCTTCATAGAATATCGTCTAAGCCATGTGCCTGTTACAACCACCACACTGACATGATACTCTAAACCTTCACCATCTATAACTGAGCGATCCAATTTTTTTTTGGCTTCAACATAATGACAAAAATAATAAACTATCCCTTCTTCATTTTTTTTAGGTGCAATAACAACAAAAACATGGCCTGTAGTGACAAATGTACAAAATATGGTCATTAATTTAGAAAATATTTGGGTAAAAGTTATAAAGTTACATATTGAAATTACAAAGATGTATAAATATATATATTACCACGTTGCACTAGATCTGACAAGTAGTCAAAGTCAATAGACAAATCCATCTCTACCATTTCCAGTGCTTGTGGGGGATGATAGGTGTTAATTGGGTCCAAAACCCATACATCCCACTTGTCCACCCATTCAGTTGACTCATAGTCATCCCAATTTTCCTCTACACATGATGGAAAATATCATGCCATTTTTTGTGTGTGGATACTCCATGAACTTGCATTAGAGCTTCTAAAAGAGTGTAACTCACTAGATCATATTAGTGTGCAACAATCCTGATATGGTGCAATGTTAGTATTATCTATCAACCAAAAAAATCTATGAACTGTAGACTCACCTTCCATACCTAGACCCATTGTAGTGTTACACCATTGGATGATGGATTTTGCATCTATCAATATTGCTCCATCTTTGTACTTTAGTTCTTCATGAGCCAAGGCTCTTTTAATGCATGTGCTTGGACCATCGTGCTCTCCCTTACCATGACTAGCCTCTATGAAATTCTACATATATTGAATTTTACACAACTTGTGCATCCTGTTCAACCAATAGAACATCAGTGCATTCTTGAATTAAGATACACAATTGTCTGACCAAATAATGTGTTGACAATATGTTATGCCCTTGTTAGCCAAATCTCCATAAAATAGTTGAAAAAAACCATGTACAAACTCTGTAGAATGTGATCGATCATCGCTGATGTAAAAATGGTACTCCCTCAAAATATTTCTGTCATCCTCTGTACTTGTAGGTGAATGCATGAATGTTATGTGAACAAATATGGAAACCTATTGAGAAGTATAATACATTGCTTGCACCTCATTTTGTGGTTGTATTGTGTAGTTCTTTTTGAAATCTACAACCGAAACAATGGTATCTAGCGGAAATGTATCATTGCACAACTTGAATTGCAAATCCAACCATCGAGCTCTATGGGTATGCCTTGCATACTCATAAATAATCTTTTCATGAAAAATCTTCACAAACTCATACAATGGAGTATTTTTAATTTTTAGAGCATATGTCACTGTCTTAATTTTTTTTGTAATCTACTATTTCATTTCCAATTGCATGTGTACTATCCATATGTTGACAAGTTGATAAAAGTTGCAAAGAACTACAAAATAAGAACGTACCATCCAAGCATGATGTCTTGTAAAATTGTTGGCTGTCCCGTATTTCACATAAAATGTTGGATATGAATTCCCTTGAAGATCTTGGTGGCTCATTCATGTCACAATCCTGCAAACTGAGAATGCAAAACTATGAATATATGCCTAAAAACATCAAAATGGTTAGAAAATTCAATATGTATCCTACAAATCTCAACAAATCTTTGACTTATTTGAATTTGAGGATACATACCAATAAATTTTGCAAAAAATTGTGTCTAAGTTGAGTCCAGAAAATGTTTCACATGTGGGTCGCGATTTTGGCTACCAATCCTCCTTACAACATCTCTTTGATTAGGGGAAAAACGCGTGTTATTTTTCCAAAAAAATTTAATCAATGATTTCAAGGCTTCACTAATTTATTTATCCTTTTGTGGTAGTCTACTACTAAATTTTTATAACTCATTTTTTGTTGGATCTTCCAATCTCTCACACGTTAGCATGGCTCTCCTTAGAGTACCTCTACCAATTTTAAATTTTTTTTTGTCTTTCTCATGAGTTGAGCTTTCTTCATTTGGCTACTTACTATTGTCATTTTAAGTACTCGCCTTGTGATATTACTATCTTTGGTGCATGATTTAGAACCCACTTTGTCACAAGCACTCATTACATTCTTTACAATATTATTTTCATTTGAATCATCCATCATTCTTAGCCCAAGAATCTTCATGATAGGCCTAAATTTAAAATTCCCAATCATTTCAACAAATAAATAGTTACATTGACCTATAATATTTAATTCTCCAAAAAATAATCTCCACATACGATTAACTTTTCTTTGACAAGTACACTTGCTAATCTTGTTAGGCATTGATTTCAAAATGTTAGTATCAATATCAATCAAATATTTTGGTTTTCTAAAATGAATTCTAGAAGGTGTTATAATCTCTTCCATTCCCTTAATATTTTGAACATCAACATAAGGTCGAGTGTATTGTGTACCTTGAACCAAAGATGATGTGCCTCTACAATAAGATAAAAAAGATGGAATATCACCTACTTGATGTGTTGATGTTGTGCCTTCAACATGACATGATGGAGTGTTAATATTGTTGGATCTACAAATTTGTGTCTCTTCAACATGAGTGGATGATATGACTTCAACATTGGAAGATGGTGTAGTGGACAAAATGACTCCAACATTGGAAGATGGTGTAGCGGACGATATGACTCCAATATTGGAAGATGGTGTAGTGGAAGATATGACTCCAACATTGGAAGATGGTGTAGCTTCACAATTCAATTGTCTTCTTGATCGTAACAGTCTCATTCATTCTCTTTGTCTTTCCAATTCTTCCTCTTTATTTCTTTGTACTAGTGATTCTTGATCCTCTTCAAAAATTAATTCTTCATTATTGCTTTGCAATTTTCTTTTCTCATGTAATAATTTCATTTTATCTCTTTCAATTGCCAAATCTCTCTCTCTCTCTCTCTCTCTCTCTCTCTCTCTCTCTCTCTCTCTCTCTCTCTCTTCATTTGTTTGAGTTTTTGGTTTCTTCTTTGGCATGATGATGATTTCTACATTTTAAATTATTCAAACATCTGAATTACTTAAAATGTGTAAATTACAAATTATTCAAATGCCTATAAAAATTATAATCATTTGAATGAATACACAATATATATCAAACGATTTGTCAAATTTCTAACCATTTCTAAATAACATTTCATTCAAACATACAAATTTCAATGAATTCACTATATATTAAACAACATGTCAAATTATAATCAAATTTGTATCTATATATCAACAAACAATATTTAAAATAGATTGCACTAACCTTTTCTATACAAGGAATATTCAAAAAGTCTTCAAATCACGTATCTAATGATTGAATTTGGTGTTTGCTAGCTTCCAAAAGTGTTGAAATAGTGTTTTCTATGTTGAAACCTATGATTTCTGTCGAAATAACAAAGTGCATAACATACCAATTTAAGCAGAGAATGGATGAAATGGGCCCCAAAGTTTCTTTTTGCCCATTTTTAAGTGATTTCTCATAGCGCGTATGCACTATAATGCATATACACTATGTGGAAACACATCACTCTGCATCTTCCTTACTCTCTATCCTCCCTACTCTATCTCCCATCCCCTACCCTCTCTCTCTTCCTACTCTCTCTCCCCTCTCCCATCCCTTACACTCTCTCTTTCCCCTCTCCTATCCTTTACTCTCTCTTGCTCTCCCTCTCCCATTGCCTACTCTCTCTACCTCTCTCACCCTCTCTCCTCTCCCATCCCCTACTCTTTAGATCTCTCACATACACTCTTATCCCCCAACTCTCTTCTCTCTAATCCCCTACTCTCTCCATCTGTCACACACACTCCCATCCCCCCATCTCTTTCCCTCTCCCTCCCCTAGCACCTACTATCTCTCTCTCTCCCTCTCTACTCTCTCTCTCTCTCTCCCACCCCTTACTCTCAATCTCTCTCTCCCGTCCCCTACTCTCTCTCACACTCTCCCATCCCCTAATCTCACTCTCTCTCTCCCATCTTGTATGAGCTCTCTCTGCCACCACCTACTCACTCTCACACTCTCTCTCCCATCCCCTACTTCATATCTCTTATACACACACTCCCATCCACCCTCTCTCCCTCTCCCACCACCTACTTTCTCTCCCCCATCCTCTACTCTCTCTCTCCTCTCCCATCCCCTACTCTCACACTCTCATACTCTCTCCCATCCCCTACTTTGTCTCTCTTACACACATTCCTATTCCCCCTCTCTCTCTCCCTCTCCCACTACCTACTTTCTCTCCCCCATCACCATACTCTCTCTGTGCCATCCACTACTCTCTCACACTCTCACACTCATTTCCATCCCCTACTCTCCCTTTCATAGACACACACACTCTTATCCCCCCACTCTCTTATCTCTCATCCTCCCTATCTCTCTCCCTCTCCCTCTCCCTCTCCCTCTCCTACTGCCTACTATCTCTCTCTCTCTCAAGTTCTCTCTCTCCCTCTCTACTCTCTCTCTCTCTCTCTCTCTCTCTCTCTCTCCCATCATGTACAAGCTCTCTCTGCCACCAGCTACTCACTCTCACACTCTCTCCCTTCCCCTACTTTGTCTCTCTTACACACACGCACTCCCATCCCCCCCTCTCTCTGTCCCTCTCCCACTCCCTCTCAAACCACCTACTTTCTCTCCCCCATCCCTTACTCTCTCTCTCCTCTCACATCCCCTACTCTCTCACACTCTTACACTCTCTCCCATCCCCTACTTTGTATCTCTTACGCACACTTCCATCCCCCCTCTCTTTCTCCCTCTCCCACCACCTACTTTCTCTCCCCCATTGCCATACTCTCTCTTTACCACCCCCTACTTTCTCTAACACTCTCACACTCTCTCCCATCCCCTACTCTCTCACACACTCTCACACTCTCTCTCCCATCCCCTACTCTCTCTCTTTCATAGACACACACACTCTTATCCCCCCGCTCTTCTTCTCTCCCATCCCCTACTCTCTACATCTATCACACACACTCCCATCCTCCCTATCTCTCTCCCTCTCCCACTCCCACTCCCTCTCCTACTGCCTACTCTCTCTCTCTCTCTCTCTCTCACCCCCTTGCTACTCTCTCTCTCCCATCCTGTACGAGCTCTCTCTACCACCACCTACTCACTCTCACACTCTCTCCCGTCCCCTACTCTGTCTCTCTTACACACACACACTCCCATCCCCTCTCTCTCTCCCTCTCCCACTCCCTCTCCCACCACCTACTTTCTCTCCCTCATCCCTTACTCTCTCTCTTCTCTATCATCCCCTACTTTGTCACACTCTCACACTCTCTCCCATCCCCTACTTTGTCTCTCTTACACACATACACACTCCCATCCCCTATCTCTTTCTCCATCTCACATCGCCTACTTTCTCTCCCCCGTCGTTGTACTCTCTCTACCACCCCTACTCTCTCTCACACTCTCACACTCTCTCCCATCTCGTAATCTCTCTCACACTCTCACACTCTCTCTGATCCCCTACTCTCTCTCTTTCATAGACACACACTCTTATCCCCCCACTCTTCTTCTCTCCCATCCCCTACTCTTGCATCAGTCACACATACTCCAATCCCCCCTATCTCTCTCCCTCTCCCTCTCCCACTCCGTCTCCTACAACCTACTATCTCTCTCTTCCTCTCTACTCTCTCTCTCCCATCCCTTACTCTCACTCTCTCTCCCATCCCCTACTCTCTCTCACACTCTCTCTCATCCCCTATTCTCTCTCTTTCATAGACACACACACTCTTATCCCCCCACTCTCTTCTCTCCCATCCCCCTATCTCTCTCCCTCTCCCTCTCCCACTCCCTCTCCTACTACCTCCTCTCTCTCTCTCTCTCTCTCTCTCTCTCTCTCTCGCCCCCTCTCTACTCTCTCTCTCCCATCTTGTACAACCTCTCTCTACCACAACCTACTCACTCTCACACTCTCTCTCATCCCCTACTTTGTCTCTCTTACACACACACACACACACTCCCATCCCTCTCTCTCTCCCTGTCCCACTCCCTCTCCCACCACCTACTTTCTCTCCCTCATCCCCTACTCTCTCATCCCTCTCCCATCCCCTACTCTATCTCTCTTACACACACACTCCCATCCCCCTCTCTTTCTCCCTCTTCCACCACCTACTTTCTCTCCCCCATTTCCATACTCTCTCTGCCACCCCCTACTCTCTCTCACACTCTTACACTCTCTCCCATCCCCTACTCTCTCTCTTTCATAGACACACACACTCTTATCCCCCACTCTTCTTCTCTCCCAACCCGTACTCTCTACATCTGTCACACACACTCCCATCCCCCCTATCTCTCTCCCTCTCCCTCTCCCACTCCCTCTCCTACCGCCTACTATCCCTCTCTCTCAAGTTCTCTCTCTTCATCTCTACTCTCTCTCCCATCCCTTACTCTCACTCTCTCTCTCCCATCCCCTACTCTCTCTCACACTCTCCCATCCCATACGAGCTCTCTCTGCCACCACCTACTCTCTCTCACACTCTCACACTCTCTCCCATCCCCTACTCTGTCTCTCTCACACACAGACTCTCATTCCCCCCCCTCTCTCTCCTCTCCCATCCCCTACTCTCTAGATTTGTCACACACACTCCCATCCTCCCTCTCTCTCCCTCTCCCACTGCCTCTTGCACTGCCTACTATCTCTCTCTCTCAAGTACTCTCTCTCCCTCTCTAATTTCTCTCTCCCATCCCCTACTCTCACTCTCTCTCTTCCATCCCCTACTCTCTCTCACACTCTCTCCCATCCCCTACTCTCTCTCTCTCACCCCCATCCTATATGAGCTCTCTCTGCCACCTCCTACTCTCTCTCAAACTCTCACACTCTCTCCCATCCCCTACTTTATCTCTCTTATAAATAAATACACATTCTCATTCCCTCCCTCTCTCTCTCTTGTAGTCCCTCTCCCACTACCTACTCTCTCCCATCCCCTACTCTATCTCTCTTACACACTTCCATTCCACCTCTCTCTCCCTCCCACTCCCTCTCCCACTACCTACTCTCTCTCTCTCTCTCTCTCTCTCTCTCCCCAATCCCTTTGCCATTGCCTACTCTCTCTATCTCTCTCTCCCCTCTCTCATTCTCTACTCTCTCTCTTTCACACACACACACCTATCCCACCTCTCTCCTCTCCCATCCCCTACTTTTTTTGTCACTTGCTCTCCCTCTCCCACTCCCTCTCCCATTCTCTCTCTCTCTCTCTCTCTCTCTCTCTCTCTTTCACTCTCACTCTCACTCTCTCTCTCTCTCTCTCTCTCTCTCTCTCTCTCTCTCTCTCTCACTCTCACTCTCACTCTCACTCTCACTCTCACTCTCTCTTACTCTCTCTCTCTCTCTCTCTCTCTCTCTCTCTCTCCCTCTCTACTCTCTCTCTCTGCTACCCCTACTCTCTCTTACATTTTCATACTCTCTCCTATCCCCTACTCTCTCTCTTTCTCTCTTACATGCATTCCTATCTCCAATCTCTCTCCCTCTCCCATTACCTACTCTCTCTTCCATCCCCTACTCTCTCTTAAGCTACTATGTCTTCCTCCTCTCCCATTCCATACTCTCTCTCTTTCACACACATGCACTCCCATCCTCCTCTCTCTCGATCTTCCTCTCCCACTCTATGTCCCACTACCTACTCTCTCTATCTCTTTGTCTCTCTCTCACACACACATAGGCATTCCCCCCCCACCACCTAGCTTTCTTTTGGTCTTGGTTTATAATTTAGGCCTCAATAGGGCATGCACGCTATAGTGCACACGCGCTACTGAGAATTCAATGCTTCCAATAGCACATGAGCGCTATAGCGTGCGCATGCTATTGAAAGCTTTGCATTAAACTCAAGCCTAAGGCTTGGTTTTGCCTTGGAGATCCAACCCAAAGGTTTGGAGTTTATAAATAGGTCTAAGATGTGTTTTCCAACAAACATACCAAAAATGATTGACTTTTATTGTGTGCTCCCCTTCAAGATTCCTTGTGGTTGGATATCAAAAAGATTAGTTTACATAGCATTATAGGTCTCTATGTTAGCTATCTAACCATATAATTTATTTTTAATTTGAACTATTTCAAGCCTTTCATCTATAATTTCTTTTGAATGTATGTTCATTTTTCGTCAAAAACCACCATGTACTAATTGGGCTATAAATTTTAGCTCGTTCATCAAATTTTGCACCAACTTAGTTTTTTAGAAACTAGACTCCATTCTACACACTTTGAAATTTTTTTTTTGATTTTAGATTAGTTTTCAATTATTTCTAGGGGGAGTACACACATATTTCATGTTTTTGGAATGTGTCTAGTTAAAAAATTCATTAAAAAAAAATACACATTATAAAATTACCCCAAAAATTTGGGATAAACTACATAGTGTTAAGTAACTTTTGACTAGAGTGATTAAAGAATTTTTTTAAAAAAGTTAAAATTTTAGGGGCCACACTTTGTACTATGTTATGTTTTTTGGAATAAACAGTACCACTTTTTGTGGCCCCCTTTTTTGAGGACCTAAAACTAAACCATTTTGAAAAAAAATTCATAGTTTAGAAACTAGATTCAAAGGACTACGAATTTTTTTTTTGTCATATCTTAAAATTTTGAGTGTAACTATCTTCAAATTCTTGTTGAAGTTCAAAATTTACAAATTTCAGGAAAAAGGTGTCCACTTATACCCCCTTTTGGCACTATAACTTGGTGCACTTACCCTCATAGTACATTCAGATTTGTCTGCAATAATCTAATCTGGTACATGATACCTCCTGACATACTTGGCCAATATAGGTTCCTTTCCTTTTGAGTTAATTTCATCGTCATCCTCTTGAACTTCAACTTCAAGTCTTGGCTTCTCAGACTTGGTAGGCATAGGCTTGATAGCATCTAAATGTGACTCGGGTTCCTACAACTCCGTGACTGAAGACTCGAGAGTAGAAGTTACCTGATTGATAGATGTATCTAGCACTATATCAAGTTCAATAAAGACAAATCTCTTGTAATCTTTTGGTTCTTTTTTTTTTCCTTCTTTAGTCCATTCTGCAAACTCTTCGACTTTCACATGTGCACTTTTTATGATTTTGTGAGTAGATAAATTAAAACATCTATATGCCTTACTCTTGCAAGAATATCCCAAAAATATACCTTCATCACCCTTCACATCAAATTTTCCTTTTCTAAATTCTTTTAAGATATAACAGTTTCTTCCAAATACTTTTAGGTAACTTACATTGGGTTTATAGCCATACCATAACTCATAGGGGGTTTTAAATGAGTCCTTCAACTATACTTGATTCAAGGTATGAACTGCAGCGCTGATAGCTTCCTTCCAGTATTTGATAACAATGTTCTTTTAAATAATTAGAGTCCTTGCAAAATGCATGATAGATCCATTCCTCCTTTCATCTATCCCATTCTTCTTGGGAGTTCTAGGAGCTGATACTTGTCTTTTGATTCCTCTTTCAATGTAAAATTTATTAAATTCATGGGAGATGAATTCACCACCACTTTCTAATCTCAAACATTTTAATTTTTTTTCCTATTTCCTTCTCTACTCTGGCCAAATACCATTTGAACTTCTCAATTTCTTTTAACTTCTCTCTTAGATAAATGCCAGTCATCATTCTAGAGCAGTCATCAACAAAAAGAATGAAGAACTTTTCTCCAGTATAGCTCTCAATTCTAATAGGTCCACACAAATTACTATGCACAATTTCCAAAATTTCTTTAGGCTGATAATTTTTACTTTTAAAGCTAGTCTTTCCCATCTTACCAATCTAACAATTCTTGCATAGACCAACATCAAGTTTGTTTATACTAGGAATGCCTCTTACTTTCTTGAATTTTCTTATTTTCACTAGGTTATCAAAATTCACATGACATAACCTTCTGTGCCATAACCAACTTTCTTCAACTTGAGCAATAAAACTTGAGCATTCACCAAGTTCAAGATAAAACTGTAAGTTACCTTTTGTTTGTATAACTGATCCAATCAGCTTTCCTTTGTTATTCATCAATCTTTCCTTTCCATGCATGAATTCCACCTTGAATCCAATATTGATTAGTTGTGCCACACTCAACAGATTATGTTTTAGTCCTTCAACCCAATAGAAATTTTCACATACAAGTCCTTTGGTTAGTGAGATTCTTCCTCTTCCTTTTATGCAACAAGGTTCATTATTACCAAACCTCACACTACCACCATTATAGTCTTCAAAATGTTCAAACTTTGTTTTGTCACTAGTCATATGATGAGAACAACCATTGTCTATGATCCATGTATCATTTTTTCTTACATGAGAGATAAGTGCCATCTTATCTTCCTCATCATTACCAAATTCATCTTCACTATTATAAGAATCCTTAGCCATGAAACATGTTTTCTTACCTTTGTCCTTAAATGGTTTGAAGTCTTTGTTTCTATTGCACTTGTGACCTTTCTTCTCATCCTTATTTTTCTTGTTTGGGCACCTAGCAACAATATGACCAATTTTTTCACATGAAAAATAGATTAGAGGAACTTTACCTTTGTATTATCTTTTCCCTCTAGAATATTTCCTTGCAAGTAGAGCTTCAACTACATCAAGATCATTGTCAGAACTTTCGTCTGATTCTTCCTCACTTTCTAATTAAGTGTCCTTTATCTTCTTTCCCTTTTCTTTGAGTGAAAGCTTGGCTTCAAATATTGATTCAATGTTCTTGGAAGCTAGAACATAGTTGTCACAGTTATCTAGCTTAAATACAGTCGATCTTCCTATTATGGCCTCTAAATTTATCTTATGATTTTCTTTACTTCTTATTTCTTTAATTGAAGATACTCTAATTACATAAATGGTAAGGAAAGTTCTAAGAACTTTACTTACAACTATTTCCTCCTTGATGTCTCCTGCATAAACTTTGATTGCATTGACACTTTATTTGACTCTTTCAACATATTTGGCAATGTTTTCATCATCTCTCATCCTCATCTGATCAAATTGTCCCCTTAGACTTTTTGCTTTAGCTCTTCTCACATTATCATCACCTCTATAGATTTCTTTGAGCTTGTTCCACATAGCAAAGGTAGTTTTGCAGTCCTTGATATCATCAAATTTTTCATAGCTTAGAGTAGATGCAATGTCTATCATCATGGTGTTATGAGTCTTCTTCTTAGCAATGTCATTAATAGATAATGTACCAGCAAGAGTTGTATAGTCTTCATCAAGATATTTCAATCCTATATCTCCAATAGAACCTAGATGGAGTCTCATGAGACCTTTTCATACTGAAAAATTAGCCCTGTTAAGCCTTGGAATTTCTCTCTTGTAAGACATCTTGATCTTTAGCTAAGATCCTTGAAATCCTTCCAGCAAGCACCAAAAGCTCTAATACCAATTGTTGGAAATATAGATGGAGTAACTAAGAGGGGGCATGAATAAGTTACCACCAAAAAAAATCCATTGATCCCTTAGATGTCTAATAAAACTAGTTATTGTTGTCACTCAGTAGTCATACAAAAAAATGTTGTAACTTGATAAATGCAGTATATGTTAACTTCAACTGATTTATAAATGTTCATAGTGATTAACGTGCATGCATAAAGGAAATAACATGAACACATGAGACACTAGATTTAATGTGGAAACTCAGTATGGGAAAAATCACCAAGTAACTAGCTACTAATTTTCACTCTTCTAAAGTGAGCCTTGTTAGGAGCCAACCTGGTTAAAGGTTACAAAACACATTGTTAGGTGTGACCTTGTTAGAGGATTTAATCACCTTGCTAGGAGTCGCCTTGCAAAAGGTCTTTAGAAAAATTCAATAGAACTGCCACCTTGTTAGAGGATTTATAAATGGCTATTAAACCAACTCTGTTAAGAGATTTAGGAATCACTGCTACAATGGTGAGAAAGTAACAATGAATTGGCCTAAATGAGATGCAACTGAATTTGCTGACACGTATCTCTTTTCTACTTCACTGGATCCTCTTTGATTGAATACAACTTTGTTGTTCCTCAAGGATATTTGACCATCCTTCAAAGTTCACTCACACTTTTCTCTTCAAACAATCAATACACTTGCATGCTCACTCATTACACTTTAGAATTCTCAATTTGACATTTTATTTATACCTTACAAATTATCAAGTTGGCTCATTTACAAGTTACAATTACCAATAATCATTACCTCAGTTGGCTACAATCATTACATGAAATAATTCAACTTTATTTCCCAAAGTAATGAAATCCTTCATTGGCCGATTGTGCTCGGTAAAAATTGATCCAAAAAATAATTTTTAGAGTTAACCACCCAAAGCTCGGTTAACACTGTGAACTCTGCAAAATCCTTTGGTGACTAAGTGAACTCAGTAAACAATGGATTTCCTTTGTTAACCTTGTGAGCTTGATTACCACTGACTTCTGCCAAAAAATCCTTCAATGCCCAAGTGAGCTCAGTAGACACTATTTCCACAGAGTAATTTCTAGGAATTCTCGGTAGAATCTGGAATTTCCTTTTCTTATCAACTGAGCTCAAGAAGCATTTTTTGTCAATTGATATGACATTTATGTAACATCAAAGACAACACACAATTAAAAAATTGTATCCAACGCTAACATGGATTGTTATGTATTGAATACTTTTATTGACTCCTAACTGGGTCCATCCTCAAACAAGGAATATTTATATTAGTACATGATTATTTGGGTACCATCCACACCAAGATTTCCCCCCTGATGAAGGGTTTCCCTAGTTAACATATCGGGTGTCATTGTGTATGAACTTATCTTGTTATGGTTGTTGATTATATTATTTATATGGTAAAGGATTAATAAGGTTGATAATTGTTATAATAATTGTGTAACTAATTCAATGCCCCCACCCCTCCTCTTAGTTATATTGGTACTTTACTTTCTAATGGTTAAGCCATGTCATGATTCCTAAAGGGAAAAATTACCGTTTACTCCAATAGTTCTAGACTAAGACAAACTAGGAGACAAACTAGAAATGTGGAATTTTATAGAAGATGAGGTTATTTCTTTAATGTCCATTGTGGTCTCAAAGTAGGAAACAAAGAATATGGAGATGACCATTGCTAACCTCTAGGACAAGTGAAGTGAAATCATGAGAAATATGAAAGATATTGATTGTTTAATAAAAATATAATCAGAAAGTGTTTAGTCCAATGTATATTTCTTAGATAGATCTAGAAAGGAAACATGTCATGCACAAAAGTGTCAAGTTTGATTAGTCTTCTACTAGCACTTTGGGTAGATCTTCAAATAAAGAAAATGTCAATGTTTCTTTGTAGGCTACTCTCTCCAAGAAAATTCCTATTAATATAGAGTTGTCTTATTTTGAACAATAAGATAGTTTAATAATGATTGTTAGGCCATGAAGATATCTAGTCACTAAGGAAAGTAGTAGTCGATTTGTAGGATAAACATGCAAACCTATCTAGATTAAAAACATATATACATAGATAAATAACAATAAATCACTAAAATCTAAAATCTAAAACATGTACATTTACAAAATGTCAACAAATAAATAAATATTGTTTTAAAAAAAAAAATTAATTTCTCATTATTTCCTTATAGGCTACTCCCTTCAAGAAAATTCCTATTAATATAGAGTTGTCTTATTTTGAACAATAAGATAGTTTAATAATGATTGTTAGGCCATGAAGATATCTAGTCACTAAGGAAAGTAGTAATTGATTTGTAGGATAAACATGCAAACCTATCTAGATTAAAAGCATATATACATAGATAAATAATAATAAATCACTAAAATCTAAAATCTAAAACATGTACATTTACAAAATGTCAACAAATAAATAAATAATATTGTTTTTAAAAAAAAATTAATTTTCTATTATTGTAAACAAATTAAATTTTGTCATTTTAAATACAAATTCATCATATCATGTGAATTTATGGACATGCAATGCAACTATAATTTATTTAAAATAATAATAATTTTCTATTATTGTAAACAAATTAAATTTTATCATTTTAAATACAAATTCATCATATCATGTGAATTTATTGACATGCAATGCAACTACAAATTATCAAAATTTAAAATATTAAATATTGATATATTTTATTAAGTCAATATAATTGAGGTTTTCAATTGTTAATGAAAAGTGAATGTAGTGGTTATATATAGATAAGAAACATATTAAGAGTTGTCTTTTGTAGTGTATGAGTTGTTCCTCTTGATTGTTTGTTGTTTTCAAGTTGTGATTCACACTTTATTCTTTTCATTGCATGCATGGATACAATGTGGATTGCTGTCAAATTTTAAATTTCAAAATATACATTTTACAACAAAGTTTTTAGATTTCCAAATTATAGTTTCTCATGTGTCGATTGTGAGTTGTTTCCTTTGATTGAGCGTCACCCAATGCAACAACGAACTAACGAATTTTAAAATTTAAAATATATAATTATTACATAAAGTCAATCATTTAGTTTTCCAATTACCAATGAAAAATGAATGTAGCAGCTATATAAAGATAAGAAACATGCATTATGGTCTGTCATTTGTCATTTCTTAGTTGTTTATTTTGAATGAATTACACACAATACAACAACACACTATCAAATTTTAAAATTTGAAATATATAATTATTACACAAAATCAAAATGATTTTTGATTTCCAATTACAATAAAAAATGAACAATGACCCTTTATGTTCAATCCTTTTTTAATACCAAATTTCTCACCCCTCCAAAACCTGCTTAACTTCAAAAGAACACATTTCCAAAATGTGAATACCCAAATTTGTTTTATTGATTATCAAAAGTAAAGAATTGAAACTTTGCAAATTATTACCTGCCAAGGGTTCACAAATCAGAAATTAAATAAACAAATTAATAAATCCCACAAGGTTCCCTTCAAAATATCTGGATTGAAACTGACAAATGAAAGAACCGTTGGGAAACGTCAAACATGAGCGCTTCTTATTTGTAGTGAAGAAAATTACACATGTCAGAAATCCTAGAGCTTTGCTGTGAAATCATGGAAGAGAGATCATGATTGATCTCCACGATTAGGTAGGTTTAGGTTGGACATCATGAGCCTTATAAGCACTCCATCTTCTCCCATTTTCATCGGCCTTTAATAGCGGGATCCTTGATCCTTACAAGTGCTGAACCAGAAGCTGTTGCGGCGCTCGGGTAATCATGTTTTTGTATGGATTCTTTACGGCTGATTGTCCTCCTCATAGCCAAATCATGATTTACAGCATTTTCTTTTTCAGTTTTATTTACTTCTTTCAACGGATGTTATTGTTTATTTTGAAAATAATAAGTTCTTCGACATTTCAATGTAATGTTGTTCAGTGGTGACCTTCGTTAATTGGTAGTTTGTAGGCGCTGGATTGTCTCACAGGTTTCATCAAAACAATATATATATATAATGTTCTTGCTTGGCCGAAAATTATTTTAGGGTTATATGTTAGGACTGTTTGGTTATTAGAATATGATTTGAAAATTGACATTAAGAATTTTAAAACTAGAGTAGACATGAGTGTTTTTCATGACATTGGAAATTCTAGATTTGAAATTCTAAAACTTGAGTAGGTGAGTTTTGTTTTTTTATAGATTTCCAGTCACAATTTGAATCCATGATGATAAGAATGTTTGATAATTAAGAAACCCTAAATGGTATTGTCCGTACATTTGTGCTTGCGCAGAAGAGAAGACAATGGGTTGCTGCATGTCCGGTCCTGTTCCTTTTGGTCATGTCCACAGCTACCAACTGGAACATAGACGCAGTTCCCAGAGGGTTTCCACAGTCAAACGGATAAAAGTTGATCACCCAGGCAGTAGGCATTGGCAGAAACGCCTCAAGTACCATACCAATGATTGCCCTATGATGAATGCCATGGCCGCGGAGCGAACTGTTCATAATGTATGTAAATTCTTAAACAAATATAACCATTTTTTCACTTCTCATCATCCTTATTTTGGTTTGTTCTATACAGTTATCATTTTATATTCTGTATTTCGATATTGAAATGGGGTCTTGATGAGGGCTAGGTTTTATCACTATGCAGGGATTTTATCATGTTGATATAGATTAGAAGTAAAAGATATGAAAAATTGTAGATTTGGTGGATAGTAAACGATTACATTCCGAGTCATTAACATATTCACATGCGTACACTCGATCCAAGTTTAATACCAGTCTTCTTCTTTCTGTGAAAGAGTTTAACGAGAGGGATGCCATGAAGATATGAATTCATGTCATTGTAATCTGTTAAACAAGGCTCTAGATGGTTAGATTTATGTAGTGTGATTGTCTCTATATGAAAAAGGTTCTGAGAAAAATGTTATATAAAGGTTCAGATACTGAATCTATGTCATCTGATGGTATAAAAAAGAATGTGTGACATCTTAATAATTGATTGAATCTTTTGTGAATATACTACAGAGTTAAATCCTAATAGCAATATCACAATATATATTAATATGAACTTATATTTTCTAATGATCAGAGTTTTTCTAATGAAGTCATTTTAACTATTCATTTAGTCTTACACCTAACATTTTTGGCAAGAATTAAGTAATCAAAGTGTCGTTATTTTTGATGTATTAGATAGTAGCAAAAAATTGGGGCTGACCTTATAGTATAGAAGACTGAAGACCAGCCAATAGTTACCCCTACTATCTAACCAATGCTTTTTTTGGACATCAAAAACATTAACAACGTATAATATCAACCATACTACCCCTAACATAGATACTTTGCCAAAAAGTAATCCAACAACATAACTTTACTACCCCTAACATAGATACTTTTCCGAAAAGTAATCCAACAACATAGGAGCTAGTTCCCCTCCTTCTCCTCTTGGTCCTCCTCATTCTTTTCATTAGGATCCTCCATTGTTGGCGTGCACATAGTCTCACACTCTTTTCCCACTCCTTCTCCTCCTTGTTCACCTCCAAGACAAAGTGGTTGCTGAATATTTTTTATTTTGTGATAGTCATTGTTTGTATATTCTAATGGGCATAATTCTTTATTTGAACCACCCACTATTTTAATAGTCTTCTAATAAATATTTTTAGTGGAAGAACTGAAATATTTTTCATTTTGTGATTATCAAAGTTGTTCCTTCTTTGGAGTCATTTTAACTACCCACTACATAATAGAGTCTTCTAATTAGGGTTAGTTATTTTATTCAAAATTGAATTTTAAGCTATTACTAGATTTAATGCCCAATTTGATTTGAGGTTGAAATCTTATTTCAATTTGATTTATTATTTAATTTTGAGACATTGTTAAAGTGGATGATTCATTAGTTGGAACTATGGCTAAAATAGATTCACATTAACCCTAACTCTAACCTTAAAAAATAATTTCATTAGAACTTTTTCAATGATCGTGTATCATTTTGTATACAATATTGTTTGTATTTATCATAGTTACATTTCCCTGGGGGATGGGGGGATGATAGAATGGGGGGACAAAGGGGCCTTAATTTGGAGATGGCGGGACAAGAGGGGTGAATATATCTATGCATATGGTACTTAAAAATGCTAGTGATGAAAATATGTAAAAGAGTGACTACTTGAACATTGCATTGAATTGGACCATCGAACATTAAACATAAATAGTTGAATCTACAAATAGTGAATATCAGGATATCCTCCATCCTCGGTTGAAGTCTCCTAGATGTCAGACAAAAAAGGAGGGGACACGTCCCCGTGTTACTATGGTATTTATTCAGTCAAGTCTTTTTCTTGTAAGTCTTGATACTTGATAGTGCTTTCTGTGTTCTCCTTGTTACAAAAGTGACATATTTTTAATTTTTTCATAGTTTGAGATTTTTCTATGAAGCCATTTCGACTACCCACTACTTAATACTCTCACATTTATATTTTTTTAGCAAGAACCAAGTACAAAAAAGGCCTTGTTTCTATCAAATACATTGATTATTCAATAACTGTCCTTTCACATCAAGAACTTGAATGAATTTGAATAAGGAGATGTGTGATGTCAAGTATACAAAGTTGATGTGTTATATAGTAAGGATTAAGTACTCACTGATTTGTACATTTTTAGCAAGAATCAAGTAATGAGGAGTCCTTGTTTCTATGAAATATATTAATGATCTAATGAGTAGTCCTTTCACATCAAGAATTTGAATAAATTTGAATAAGGAGATGTGTGATATAAGACACCTATCTACTTTAGTTGTTTGTGTAGGCAAAAATGAACTTTTCCCTCATATTTTCTCTATTTTGGTATCTTCTTACAATAAAAATTCATTCTATGTTTCCATACTAAAATATGATACTCATGTTTAGTAGTTTTTTACATGCTGAATATAGGAAAGGTCGCATTAAAGTTAACAGTCAATTTTAAGGTATACCTAAAGTTTATTCACTATTCATGACAACTTTATCAATGATGGTGTGTCATTTTGTATTTGATTTGTCATTTTCTATTGAATATATATAGATTAAATCATGTTGTATATTTCTCAAGGGTAGTTCTTCTATAGTGGTAAGGTCATCAAGAAGGCCAACATTCTAAATTTGGAAGTTCCTACTTGGTTTAGAGATAAGAGTTTGTACCCTGTAGACAATATCATTCAGAGTGTTAAAAATATTACTGAAGATATCAGTTAGATTATTGACAAATTGGCCAAGATGTTGTAGCTTTTTTGTTAGGAGTTCTTTTTGGTTGACATATAGGATTGTTCTGTTATAGATTTTTATAGGTTTTTTGGCATATATTTCTATTTAAGACTGTCTATGTTTCCACTTGTAGACATTAAATTACCCATCCGTATTAAAATAGTGGTTTCCTTTAATCAAACAATATATTCTATATAAGTATATATATTAACTATTAAGAATCCTTCTCACTTGTATACTTTCTTTAAGTTAAAAAGCATGTCCTTAATAATCTCATATAAAAAGGCCTTTAAGTTTCTACATAGAAGAAATGCATTGGTTTTTATATCGAGGAAAATGTATTTGCGCAGGATAAGGAGAATAAGCAAGTGGTGCAACACTGCAAAGAAGTTGAAAATAAAGAGAAATTTGATGAGGATGAAGACGGTAGAAAGAGCTTTACATTTCCAATTTTGGTGTCGAGTCCAGAGAAAGACAGGCTGTGAACATCTCCACCATATACACCTTCTTGTGGCATGGTTTTCAGGATGATGTCTTAGCATTGGAGTCATTTTCTTCTGTTGTTGCCAATTTTGGCCTTTTCCACCTCACATTTGAAACAAATATCTTCAAAGCAAATACTGATAGGTGGCATTCTGTTAATATTATTTTCGTTGACTACCATACGATGCTTTATAAACTGCTGATCCGTAACGAAAGCTATTCTTTTTGATAAAGACGTGGGAACATATTCTTGATTAACATTGAATCAAGAAGTTCAACTAGCACCAGTTGTATTCGGTTTACTAGCACTATGACATGGGTAAATTAAATTTGAATGAAGACGATTTCATGTAAATGACTATTTATTTATTTTCCATTATACATCATATTTTTAAGCATATTATCTTTCTATTTGGCTTTGGTCAAGTATTTTTGAATTCTAGTACTTAGAGAATTAGTTCTTATTATAGATTCATTACAGCACTTATGGGTTCAATTAGTTTATATTATATTTGATTCTATTAAAGAGATTCAGAATTATCATTATTGTTTCTATTATGTGTTGTGATTAATTATTGTCATTTAATAAGTTCAAGTAGTGAAGACCTCCCAAATAAGAGGTTGGCAATTTACCATTGTGTTGTAGACGCTTGCATTTATAGGACCATTTTCTTTGGATACTAGCTCCATAATTAACTTTTTAGACAAGATTTTAAGAAATGGATTGATAAGCTATATGATAGAAAATAATTAAATATATTAAATATTTGGAAAAATATAATTTATTCATTTGATTAATCACTTTAGAAGGAAATTGAAGTTTTGTTTCCCTTATTGGATTTTATCATTTCTATCACTCTCGATTGATAAAGATAAGATTAAGGGTGTAGCCCCTCTTCACCAAAGTTGTATTTCTAGGATTTATGAGTTTTACCATATTTTGACCCCTCAAGATGGTCCTACCCATATTCTATTTATTTAGCTAATCTTTTTCTTTACTCCTATTTCTTACTCAATCAAATAGTTATAGGTTCCTTAGGCCCCCCAAAAATGTGCCTTCTATTGTAGTGTTGTAGGGGCACCATGGAAAAGCACTAAGGCCATATTCAAGGGGTGATATCATTGTATCCTTGGATAATTGAAAAGATCCCATGGGTCATTTTAAATAAGGATGTAATAAGGAGCCAATAAGTAGAGTCAAGTTTTGGGCTTAAATGGCCTTTAGGAACATTTAGGGACATATTGGTCTTGGATAGCCAATCTAGCAAAGGTCCAAGGGATAAAAATATGATGTAATAATCCACATTTACATTGGGAACACTTGAAAGGATGACAAAGAAAATGAAAGACATCATTCAAGTACAAATCAATGAGGCCGATGTAGAGAAGAGAGCTAAAAAATAATGGAAGAATTTCTTAAGAAGTTTTATACATTAGTAGAAGTGCACATTTACATTGATTCTAATGGTATTCCTATGAGAGAGTATATTAGCATTTATGGAGACATGATTCAGAGCTTATGTTTAGTATTCATGATAGTGTTTTTCATTGATTTCAACATTTTTTTTATTCAGTGAAGGCTAACGACATTATAGAGGAAGGAGTGTTTAGTCCAGTTTGAGGAGTGAAGATTAGATTATGCTAATTCGAAGATATGATCATGAGTATTTCTAGATCCTACACCTATGAAACATATGGAAATATATAGTGTTGATGTTTTGATTATGCATCCTCATAGGGATTGAATTGGCTTAATAGGAATGAGAAAGAGGTTAAAGACATGATAAAGATGTCTTGGTTAAGAAGGCATAATTATATGATCAACAAATGCAAAGTTATGAAGACCGTGAGCTGACAATTGTTGATAACCTTGAAAAAGTGTAGAATCAAAATGTAACATATATTGTAATATCTTAAGAATGTCCTATATTATTATATTAAATTGAGAAAGTCTCAAGGCTAACTCAATGGCTTGGTTTACGACATTTTGTAATTCAAACTTGGAAGAAAGATCTAGTGCAAATAGTTATTAAATGAGCAAGAACTTGAATGCGAATATATTTTAGTCACAAAAAGATTGACAAGGATTGATGTTGTGTGGATATTCAAAGGAAATATATTAGAAAAGGAGTTGATTTTTAGTTAATATTAGAAATCTTGGATATGCTTATCCAGAATAGTTTCTAGTAAAGACTTTTCTGAGGATATTTGGCCAGTGGGATTAGTTGTCCTGCTTTCAACTCTTAACAAGTTTTAAATTTCCTTAAAATGTTTTTAAAGTCTCCTAACAATGAATCATATGTATTCATTATATATTTAATTGAATTGTAATAGGGTCTATCATTTCACAAGGAACATTCATATTAGTACATAATCTTGTGGGCATCAATCTCACTTGAGCTTTCCCCTATGATCAAGGGTTAATATATCTAGTTTTATTTAGCATGGTTGACTTTGTATGGTTATTTCATATTCTATTAATATATTTTATAATTAATAAATATATTGAGATTTATTTTAATTGCATCATTGATTCCTCAAACACCCTGCTTCTTAGTTAGTGGACATTACTTTCTAATAATCATTACGTCCTTAATTAATCTAAACGCAACCTCTTCTACATTTTGGATATGAATGTAGGCTCTTTGAACATCCAATATCTCCATGATTTTGGATCTTATTTTCCATGCAATAAGCTAAAATGAAGGATAGCTTAGGTTTACTTAGGTTTCTTGCAATTTCCTTCATGACAAAATGGAGGATTTTAGCATTTTAAGACATCTAGTGATGCCTTAGGTGTTGTGTTTGTATCACTAAAAGTGGGAGTAGGGGAACCTTTACAGTTATATTATTTGTGAATCTAGTGATTGAACTCTACATAGGAAGAAGAGTCTAACCATTAGTGACTGGAGTTATCAAAATTGCCAAAGTTATTGGTTTATGCTCATAGATAGGAAAGGAATCAACGGAAGATGACAAAGAGATTGTCGACTGAGAGATCTTAACCTAGTAATGTGATATTCTATCATGAAAGACAGAGATTTAAGTGTGACTAGAAGTTAATAATAACCTACAATGGTTGTGAGTAATTAAGATTGAATGAGAATGACCCCTTTAATAATAGTTCTATCCGAGAATTAGAAGACTAGAGAATTGCACCACAAGAAAAGATTGTATTTGATATAATATAGTATCTACTTTGGTTTATTAATTTACAGATTAGTTTTGTTCATTCATATATTGCGTAATGTTGTTTTGTCATGGATCCCCAACCCAATCTTGCAACACTACAATAGATAGTTGATCACTTGACATTAGTGGAAAAGGATAATGTAGCTCTGAAAGTCACAACTCTTTCTCTATCAATAGTTTCTCAAGGTCTCTTAGTGTAGTTGTAGAAGTACAAATCAGTGAATCAAACTCTCTAGGACACTATTCACTCCCTATCTCAATCATTGAATGTTTTGAACCAGCAAGTTGTGGTACCACACAAATACCAGGCATTACAAAATATATCAACTCCATTATTGAAGACTTTGGGGATATGGGAAACCTCAAGAATAAGCAGATCGAGCTTGTTAATAAAAAAACATCTCTTTTGATTGAAATAGAGCAGCAAATTAAAACTTGGGCCTCCACTTGCAAAAAATCTAGCACTACATCTCTGCCTCAGGTCAAAAAAATTGTACAAGAGAAGTTGGCAGAGGATCAAGTTAGACATTTGATGCGGGAGCATCTTGACCCTTCATACATTATGATGAATTACATAATATTGTAAAATTTAAGTCATTTAGATTTCATATAACCATGTTGAAAAAATGGTTAAAATGCATAACTTTGTATTGTGATGCATTAAAAAGTAGAAAAAAAAAATACATGTTCATTGTAATGGGAGTGCTTCAAAAAGCATTGAAAAATGTACAAGGGTTAAAAGATTGTGTTGGGTTGGTTAAAAAGGTGGTTGGGAAGTTGTAAACCAACAAAGCCACTTTAAAATCATTGTATTGGTCATTCCAAATGGAGAAGGGTGAATGAGAACAAAAAAAAAAGTCATTTTGAAGCAATTGGTTTTCAAGAATTTGCCATTTGGATTGGTTTTAACTATTTTAGTGCTGGTTCCAGGTCTTGTACAGTAATGTACAGCCTGGAACCCTTGTATTTTCTATATATTTGAAGAGTAGGTTGAATAATATTCTCTCTCCTTTTGGTTTGGAACAATTTTATTAAGTTTTGAAGAAGTTATGCTAGTTTTGGTAAAAGTGGTCATTTGCAGATTTGACGATGCCTGATGCGGGAGCATCTTGACCCTTCATACATTATGATGAATTGCATAATATTGTAATATTTAATTCATTTAGATTTCATATAACCATGTTGAAAAAATGGTTAAAATTCATAACTTTGCATTGTGATGCATTAAAAAGTAGAAAATATATATATATATATATATATATATATATATATATATATATATATATATATATATATATGTTCATTGTAATGGGAGTGCTTCAAAAAGCATTGAAAAATGTACAAGGGTTAAAAGATTGTGTTGGGTTGGTTAAAAAGGTGGTTGGGAAGTTGTAAACCACCAAAGCCACTTTAAAATCATTTTATTGGTCGTTCCAAATGGAGAAGGGTGAATGAGAACAAAAAAAAAGTCATTTTGAAGCAATTGATTTTCAAGAATTTGCCATTTGGATTGGTTTTAACTGTTTTAGTGCTGGTTCCAGGTCTTGTACGGCCATTTAAATCTTGGAACCCTTTTATTTTCTATATATTTGAATATTAGGATGAATAATATTTTCTCTCCTTTTGGTTTGGAACAATTTTATTAATTTTTGAAGAAGTTATGCTAGTTTTGGTAAAAGTGGTCATTTGCAGATTTGAGGATGCCCAGCTATAGTCAGATTTATATGTTTGGTACAAGAATATTTAGATAAAACAAAAGTTCTAGTTATATTCATTGGAAATATATATGAATCAGATTTTATTTCCAATTTGTTTGAGTCATTTTCATGTAGATATGTGTCAGTTATGGTCATTTTAATGAAGACTAGTTTTAAAAGATTTGTTTTGAAGTTACAGGCAATGATTGGTACTTTTAGAATAGTTTATGAATTGAAAAATTAAATTTCTTATATTATCAGAAACTAGAATCATATATAGTTTATAGAATTTTTTTTTGGCTTCATTTGGAGTCATTTTGAGAAAGTTATTAGATGCCCAAGGAAGGGTTACTGGTTTTACTCCTGATTTATGACAGAGAAAATGGGTCTACATGCAGAGAATATAACGTGTAATAGATTGATTATTTTTGGCTCAGCTTTGGATATGTTTTAGTATTCCTAATTTGGACCAAATCCTAAAAAAAAAATTTGAAATACAATTTCAGAATTGAAAGTTATGATTAATGTACTTGGGTATAGCAGTCAGACCGTGTGAATGGTTGAGAGTATTGTAAACCAGTGTTTGAAAGAATTTTGTTTTGCCTCATGAGATGTCTAGAAATGGAATTTATTTCATGGATTTTTAAGGAATACTCGTGTATCCCAATATTTGGTTTACTCCATTGCTTCCATTTACATCAATGCCTAGCTATACTCGGATTTATATGTTTGGTACGGGCATATTTGGATGAAACAGAAGTTCTAGTTATATTCATTGGAAAGATATATGAATCAGCTTTTATTTCCAATTTGTTTGAGTCATTTTCATTTAGATATGTGTCAGTTATGGTCATTTTAATGAATGCTGGATTTTAAAGATTTGTTTTGAAGTTATAGGCAATGACTAGTGCTTGTAGAACAGTTTATGAATTGGAAAATTTAATGGCTTATATTATCAGAAACTAGAATCATATAGGATTTATAAAAAATTGGTTTGGTTTCATTTGGAGTCATTTTGAGAAAGTTATTAGATGCCCAAGGAAGGGTTACTGGTTTTACTCCTGATTTATGACAGAGAAAATGGGTCTACATGCAGAAACTATAACGTGTAATAGATTGATTATTTTTGGCTCAAATTTGGATATGTTTTAGTATTCTTAATTTGGAACAAATCCTAAAAAAAAATTTGAAATAAAATTTTAGAATTGAAAGTTATGATTAATGTACTTGGGTATAGTAGTCAAACCGTGTGAATGGTTGAGAGTATTGTAAACCAGTGTTGGAAAGAGTTTTGTTTTGCCTCATGAGATGTCTAGAAATGGAATTTAGTTCATGGATTTTTAAGGAATACTCATGTATCCCAATATTTTGTTTACTCCATTGCTGCTGTTTACATCAGATTGGTATTAGAGCCAGCGAAAGGTCTAGTGTTTTTGTGGGTAGAGATAACTGGTGGTATGTGGATCCATCATAGCTGCAAGAAGGATGCATTTGCAATTGTGCATGTGAAGATCTCAAGCTTGGATCTTGGTATTGTCTCCATCAGAGATACGTCTAGAGTAGGATGTTGAAATCAACCACTGGGCGAGAGTGGGAAGTGCATCACCGGACCGAGTCTACTATTGAGTAAGATGACAATAAGGTGGTATGAAGAAGCAGCATAAAGCATGATGGCTAGCAGCCAGTATTTACTCCATTGATGGAAGTCATTTGAGAAAGATAGAGTATGCAGAAGAAGCATGGACCTGGTGATAAGACAAGGAAGTGAAAAATTTGATTTCAAAACTCTCCACTACATATTTCCATGAGAAATGGAAATCTTTTAAGCCTGGGAGTATGATGCGGAAGCATCTTGACCCTTCATACATTATGATGAATTGCATAATATTGTAATATCTAAGTCATTTAGATTTCATATAACCATGTTGAAAAAATGGTTAAAATGCATAGCTTTGCATTGTGATGCATTAAAAAGTAGAAAAAAAAATACATGTTCATTGTAATGGGAATGCTTCAAAAAGCATTGAAAAATGTACAAGGGTTAATAGATTGTGTTGGGTTGGTTAAAAAGGTGGTTGGGAAGTTGTAAACCACCAAAACCACTTTAAAATCATTGTATTGGTCATTGAAAATGGAGAAGGGTGAATGCGAACCAAAAAAAAAGTCATTTTGAAGCAATTGGTTTTCAAGAATTTGCCATTTGGATTGGTTTTAACTATTTTAGTGCTGGTTCTAGGTCTTGTACAGCCATGTACAGCCTAGAACCCTTGTATTTTCTATAAATTTTAAGAGTAGGATGAATAATATTCTCTATCCTTTTGGTTTGGAACAATTTTATTAAGTTTTGAAGAAGTTATGCTAGTTTTGGTAAAAGTGATCATTTGCAGATTTGAGGATGCCCAGCTACGGTCGGATTTATATGTTTGGTATGAGCATATTTTGATGAAACAAAAGTTCTATTTGTATTCATTGGAAATATATATAAATAAAATTTTATTTCCAATTTGTTTGAGTCATTTTCATTAGGATATTTGTCAGTTATGGTCATTTTAATGAAGACTGGTTTTTAAAGATTTGTTTTGAAGTTACAGGAAATGATGGGTGCTTGTAGAATAGTTTATCAATTGGAAAATTTAATGGATTATACTATCAAAAACTAGAATCATATAGGGTTTATAGATAATTTTTTTGGTTTCATTTGGAGTCATTTTGAGACAGTTATTAGATGCCCAAGGAAGGGTTACTAGTTTTACTCCTGATTTATGTCAGAGAAAATGGGTCTACATGCAGAGACTATAACGTGTAATAGATTGATTATTTTTGGCTCATATTTGGATATGTTTTAGTATTCCTAATTTAGAAAAAATACTAAAAATATTTTTGAAATAAAATTTCAGAAATAAGGGTGAGTGAGTAGCCGAGTTGGTGTGAAGGCGAGTCATGAGGCGTAGTGTTAGGCTAATGATCCCGGTGCTACGCATCAAGTCCGGTTTGAGTCACACTAGGTTTACCACAAACCCTTTGCCAATAGTGGCATGTTGTGATGGTTAAGTTGTTGTGTTGTTATCCTTGCCATCAAGGTTCAAATCTCATGGGGATGAGGTCCTCCATTTGTGGCCTCACTGGTTCATAGCTCCAGGTCAAAGCATTTACCCCTCTTTTAAAAATTAAAAAAAAAAAAAATTCAGAATTGAAAGTGATGATTAATGTACTTGGGTATAGTCAGATTTATATGTTTGGTAAGGGCATATTTGGATGAAACAGAAGTTCTAGTTATATTCATTGGAAAGATATATGAATCAGCTTTTATTTGCAATTTGTTTGAGTCATTTTCATTCAGATATGTGTCAGTTATGGTCATTTTAATGAAGACTAGATTTTAAAGATTTGTTTTGAAGTTACAGGCAATGATTGGTGGTTGTAGAATAGTTTATGAATTGGAAAATTTAGTGGCTTATATTATCAAAAACTAAAATCATATACGGTTTATAAAAAATTGGTTTGGTGTCATTTTGATTCGTTTTGAGAAAGTTATTAGATGCCCAAGGAAGGGTTATTGGTTTTACTCCTGATTTATGACAGATAAATTGGGTCTACATGCAGAGACTATAACGTGTAATAGATTGATTATTTTTGGCTCAATTTTGGATATGTTTTAGTATTCTTAATTTGGAACAAATCCTAAAAAAAATTTTGAAATAAAATTTCAGAATTGAAAGTTATGATTAATGTACTTGGGTATAGCAGTCAGACCGTGTGAATGGTTGAGAGTATTGTAAACCAGTGTTGGAAAGAGTTTTTTTTTCCTCATGAGATGTCTAGAAATGGAATTTATTTCATGGATTTTTAAGGAATACTCATGTATCCCAATATTTTGTTTACTCCATTGCTGCTATTTACATCAGATTGGTATCAGAGCCAGCGAAAGGTCTGGTGTCTTTGTGGAGAGAGATAACTAGTGGTATGTGGATCCATCATAGCTGCAAGAAGGATGTATTTGCAATTGTGCATGTGAAGATCTCAAGCTGGGATCTTGGTATTGTCTCCATTAGAGATATGTCTAGAGTAGGATGTTGAAAGCAACCACTGAGCGAGAGTGCGGAGTGCATCACCAGACCAAGTCTACTGTTGGGTAAGATGACAGTAAAGTGGTATGAAGAAGCAGCATAAAGCATGATGGCTAGCAGCTAGTATTTACTCCATTGATGGGAGTCATTTGAGAAAGATAGAGTATGCAGAAGAAGTGTGGACCTGGTGATAAAGACAAGGAAGTGAAAGATTTGATTGCAGAACTCTCCACTACACATTTCCATGGGACATGGAAATCTTTTAAGCCTGGGAGTATGATGCGGGAGCATCTTGACCCTTCATATATTATGATGAATTGCGTAATATTGTAATATTTAAGTCATTTAGATTTCATATAACCATGTTGAAAAAATGGTTAAAATGCATAACTTTGCATTGTGATGCATTAAAAAGTAGAAAAAAAAATACATGTTCATTGTAATGTGAATGCTTCAAAAAGCATTGAAAAATGTACAAGGGTTAAAAGATTGTGTTGGGTTGGTTAAAAAGGTGGTTGGGAAGTTGCAAACCACAAATACCAATTTAAAATCATTGTATTGGTCCTTCCAAATGGAGAAGGGTGAATGAGAACAAAAAAAAAAAGTCATTTTGAAGCAATTGGTTTTCAAGAATTTGCCATTTGGATTGGTTTTAATTGTTTTAGTGCTGGTTCCAGGTCTTGTATGGCCATGTATAGCCTAGAACCTTGTATTTTCTATATATTTGAAGAGTAGGATGAATAATATTCTCTCTCCTTTTGGTTTGGAACAATTTTATTAAGTTTTGAAGAAGTTATGCTAGTTTTGGTAAAAGTGATCATTTGCAGATTTGAGGATGCCCAGCTATAGTTGGATTTATGTGTTTGGTACAGGCATATTTGAATGAAACAAAAGTTCTAGTTATATTCATTGGAAATATATATGAATCAGCTTTTATTTCCAATTTTTTTGAGTCATTTTCATTCAGATATGTGTCAGTTATGGTCATTTTAATGAAGACTGGTTTTAAAAGATTTGTTTTGAAGTTACAGGTAATGATCGGTACTTGTAGAACAGTTTATGAATTGAAAAATTTAATGGATTATATTATCAGAAACTAGAATCATATAGGGTTTATAGAATTTTTTTTTTGTTTCATTTGGAGTTTTTTTGAGGAAGTTATTAGATTCCCAAGGAAGGGTTACGAGTTTTACTCCTGATTTATGACAGAGAAAATTGGTCTACATGCAGAGACTATAACGTGTAATAGATTGATTATTTTTGTCTCAGATTTGGATATGTTTTATTATTCCTAATTTGGAAAAAACAATAAAAAAATATTTGAAATTAAATTTTATAATTGAAAGTTATGATTAATGTACTTGGGTATAGCAGTCAGACCGTGTGAATGGTTGAGATTATTGTAAACCAGTGTTGGAAAGAGTTTTTTTTTGCCTCATGAGATGTCTAGAAATGGAATTTATTTCATGGATTTTTAAGGAATAATCATGTATCCCAATATTTTGTTTACTCCATTGCTGCTATTTACATCAGCATTTTAGGGAACTCAACCTTTGGGTTAGTGGTCTTCCTTTATCCTCCATTGACCATCTCCCCACAGGCTACTCATTTCTCAATGAGAAACTAGGTATTTCCAATATTACATTAGATACAACATGGTTTGGACATGACAACACCCTTTTTATGAGGTTTCTCTCATTGGCTAGTCCACTAAAAGCTCTTAGGGAAAAAAGGAAGCTCTTCCTTCTTCCCACAAAGATATTTCTTGATGAAGACCTCAAAAAATCACAAGTAGCTAAACTAAAACACTCTAGGAGCCTTGTGGTAGAAGTAAGGAGTAATAGAAAATGGGCAGTAATAAGGAATCTAAAAGTAGTTATTCATGACTCACTTTGCAAGGGTTGGGATGTAAGACATACCCAAGACAAATGATGGTTTGAGCACCAACAGTTGGGCAATTCTAAGCTGTCCATTGGCTCTTTGCTTGTCAACTATTGGAATGACAATGGCCCCCTGTGGTATTTGTAGGCTTACTTCATGATGCAGTTGGATATGCTTATTTTTTGGTTGTCCCCAGGACTTATGAGAGTCTTGCTTGACCCCTTCTAGATTACAAAAGATATCAGTGGCTTTCAATTTGTAGAGAGGAGGTCTATGCTCCAAGTGGTGTGCATGGTTCTAATGGGGTTGCTTGTTTGATTAGGGATGATCTATTCAATACTACCATATTAGTTCTTTCTAACTCTGAGGCTAGATTTATGTGGATCTAAGTTGGTGGCACCCGTTGCTATTAGAGAGATATCTTCATTGTCATTTGTTACTTTTCACTGACTTCCTCACCTTATATCATTCATAGTGTTTAGGATGGGAACCCTTTTAAAGACCTATTCAAGAACATCTCCAAGTTTGGGGCTATGGGTGACATCATCATCTTAGGAGACTTTAATGCATGGACTAAAAATCTCCAGACTAGTCTGACTTGATTTGTACTATTGAGAGGGATCCTACTACTATGGGGCTTTAGCATTTTTTTGAGGATCATAGTGGGCCTCTAACTTGCTATGGTCACCACCTTCTCTAGCTCTGTGAGTCCTCTGATCTGGTGATTCTAAATGGCCTCTCTTGTTTCCTAGGTTCTGTACTTTTTATATGTTGGCCTCATAGTGGGGGTGCGAGCATGGTTGATTATATCCTCATTGTTTCTTCTTTCCTCCTCTCCATCCAAAACTTTACTATCTCCCATCTTCCATTGGCAGATCATGCCCTCCTTAGCCTTTCGGTTTGCATTTCTTCCCACCATCTACCACTTATCTCTAGTCATCCTGCCCAGAACCTCCCCCTTGGCCATTTTTTTTTTGAGGATAGTGATCAAGACCTCTTCATTTTCCATTTGAGAAGATTCCTCTACCTTACTAGCTTTACAAATCATAGTCAAGTGTCCACCATGTTTCACTCACTAGTTACCACAATTTGGGAGTCAACTCTCCTCTCTATCCCTCACCACTTCATTCCTAGCACTCTTAGATCCATTTGACAGAATACTTGTCCCATGAACCAATGGTTTGATAATGCCTATAAATCCTTCCACTAGTCCATACACTTGGATTTTGATACTCATTCCCCCACTTTTTCTAATTTACAACTCTCCTACAAATGCTTTCTTCGCCATAAGAAGCAATTATTTATTGCTTCATAGGGAAGATCCCTTTGTGACATGCTTATTTTGTATCCCAATTTGTTTTGGCACATCAAGTTCCCTTGACATAGCCAATCCCAGTCCACCCCTGACCTTCACCTCCTTGCCTCTCATGTCTCCATGTTGTATGATATCCTGGGTCAGCTTGCTCTCCTTCCCAGCTCACTCCCCCATTTTCACTTATTTTCCACCTCCAGAATTTATGAGGCCATCAAACTTATGAGATTTAGTAGGGCAGCTAATGAGGAGGGTTTTCAGGCTAAGCTCTTCAAGCTTAGCACCATGATCCTCAAACCTTATCTCTCTATACTCTTTAATAGAGTGGTTTGTTTTGGTTTTTTGGACTCTTGGTTGAGACATGTTATTCACTTGATCCATAAGTTTGGGCTGACCTCCGATACCAAAAACTAGAGGACCATCATGATTGGGCATACATTTGCCAAACTTTATGCTACAAAATTGAATACTATTTTATCCAGTGAGCTCGATAGGAGGAATTGCAGGGCTAAGGGTCAACCAAGATTTAGTGCAGACTACTAGACCATGTATCATATCTTTACACTACAAGCTATTATTGAGGAGGCTCAACACCACTCAAAGAAAGTCTACTATTGTCTTGTGGATTTTCATAAGGCTTTTGATTCCATCCCTAGAATAGCCCTTTTTTAGAGACCGAGATATATTGGTATTTCTGAGATCTTATTCACAGCTATCATGAGGTTATATGAGATAGTGATTGGTAAGATTAGGACCATTGAAGGCCTCTCCAACCCTATCTAGAGCACCATTGGGGTGAAGTAGGGCAGCCCTCTCTTGCCCACCTTGTTTAGGATTTACATTAATGAGCTTGAGGATTTTCTCAATGACTCCTTGATTCTAGGTGATGGTTGTCATCTACACTAGGTATTGATCTCCATCCTTCTCTTTGCTAATGATGTGTTTCTTCTTGCTTCTTCTCCTAAGAGTCTTAAGAGGATTTTGGATAGACTTGTATCTTTTTTTGAGATGAGATAGTTGGTCATGAACCTTGAGAAGAATCATGTCATGGTCTTCAATGGTTTGAAGACCTCACATCTTCGTTTTCACTTTCAGGGTTAGGAAGTTAAGATTACATCATCTTACACATACCTTGGGTTTAAGTTTTCTGGATCTTGTTTCAGCATCAAATCGGCCATTCAGCCTCTGATCAATAAAGGGTTGTGTTTCCTTGCCATGCTTAGGAGACAATTTTTTAGACACCAGTTTTAGGACACATCATCTAAGCTATCCGTCCTGGATTCCTTAGTAAGACCCATAGTTTTCTATGGTGTGATGGTTTAGGGTCCTTCCCTTTTAGACTTGGATTGGGCCATGATCGAGCATACCCATACACTTCTCCTTTGTTAGATTATCAAATGTCATAGATCTAATCCCCATAATATTATTTTGGTTGAGTTTGGAGCTCACCCATTTAGGCTTGTAGCCATTTTTGACCCGATTCAGTTTCTCCACAATCTTTGTGATTTTGTAGACTTAGTTGAAGGCCAACATAGATACCCTTAATTAGCCTACTACTCATCAATTGTTATTGTAGACTCCAATCCAACTACTAGAGGTTACTTTTGGTATGCTTAGGCTACTATCCTACTGAGTTCAATTGGGATTGACATCAACCATCTCCCTCCATACTAGTTCTCACTAAATGCTCCTACTCATTTACTCCCCTCTTGACAGGAGTTGAACAAGAATGTTACACTCAACATCTATAGGTAGTATATCATGCAAACCTGGGTGGATCCTCTAGGGGGACTATGCCTGAGGATGGCTTTCTACGCTGACCACTTCTTAGATATTTGGGATGGGATTATTGTTCAACTTGAGTACTTACACAGATACTAAACACACACCCTACATATTTCCCTTATCTCCTTCATGGTGGGCTTGCACAAACTTTGGATCTAGATCAATTACCATATTGCTAGAGATGATCAAGTGTGCACACTTTGTACCTTAGCTAAGGTAGAATCTGAGACTCATTTTCTTTTCAGATGCCCCATATACTATGAGATTAGAGGTAGATTTTACTATCTATTTAGAGATTGCAGATCGCTCTCAGAGTTTTTCAAGTACACCAATTAGCATTGCATTGCACTCTATCTCTATGAGTCCTTGCAACTTTATGATCATACTTTACAGCTTTCATCTTTCAGGAGTTAGACCCAGACACAGCTTATTACAACCTTATTCTCACCCTCAACTCTAGTTCAGGGTGTGAAGTATTAGTACAGTTTCCCTAATATAGGTCATTCTAGATCCATGAGACCCTGTAGGGGACCTCTTCACCAGTGACACTCCTCTCGTAGCACTCAACTTTATCATAGGGCCTCTAGTAACCACACTGATCAGTCCTTGCTAGAATTTTTCCCTACAAGGATAGATACCTAATCTTTTCCATGATGTCCCCTACTTTCTTCTTCTTCTTCTTTTGTTGTACTTGTTCTTTTGTGGTCACCATTTGGTGCTCTATTTGTATGCTATTTTCTTGATGTAAGCTTCTAGTCCCATAGACCCTCATGGTCTTTTGCTAGACATTAATAATATTATCTTATCTTATCTTATTTTATCATGGGTCATTTTAAATTAGGATGTAATAAGGAGTTAATAAGTAGAGTCATGTTTTGGGCTTAAATAATCTTTAGGGATATTTAGGGCTATATTAGTTTGGGATAACATATGTAATAAAGGTCCAAGGGTAAAATGTGATGTAATAATCCATTTGAAAAATTATGATTTTAAATTACGTAATATGATCCTTTAAAAGATTTTGGCTGGATACATCAAGTGGTTTGAATCAATAAGACAAAAGTTTCAAAATTGACAAAAGGTTATCATTGCCATTTTGCAAGTTTTTAATGCACAATTGCATTTTTTTAAAGAAGTACCTCTCAGTGGATAACCAATTAAAATACCAGTTATAATTTTTTTTTAATATTTGGAAAATGGATATTTCATATCATCATGTACATGGTTGGAGAATTGGGTGTTAAATATATAATAAAATTATGTGATTTTTTCTACTTTAAAATTTTCTTGTATGACTTTCTATATGGATTTGGATTATCCCTAAACTCTAATTAATCTGGTTGGATTTTAGGATGGCTTATCTTTCATTTGAAATTTATTTTAAGATTTTGTGTGAAGGTTGAACCTTTTCATAACCAAATATTAATGAATGGCTTTAAAAATGGAATCAACCTAGGGTTTCATAAAAATATCCTCTATTCTGAATTTAAACCCTTCAAATTTAATAGGCTTAGGTGAAATTAAGGAAAATAATATTTACTATAAGATTTTTGTGATTTTGGGCATGAACATTTTATTGTAAAGTGCAAGGTAAAGTGGATATAAGAAAATAAATGGTGCATTTAGGGTTTTTTAATTCCCTTAGAGATTTTTGAGTCATTAGTAGAGTTGTGGAGTTTGAAACAAGGGTAGTTTCTTTGTAAAATATACCTAATTAGGCCTTATTCCCTAATTAGCCATGTGAGTGATCCGAGGTGCTTTAGAGAGGTTGGAAATTTCAACTTAGGGGATCAATCTAAGTCCCAAAAGGGTGAGTGAAATTTATTTTTCTTTGAGGTTCTTTTCAAATTCCTTAGAGTTAAGCCCCAAAAATAGAGTTAATAGACTTAATCAAATTAGGTCTCTTCATTGGGTCTTAAGGAGAAGTTTTCTATTTAAGAAATCCTAGGGGGAAATTTTTCTCAAAGGAGGTTGAGTTAAACATAGTAGGGTATAGGAAATACACTCCACCCCTCCTATTTTCCTTGAAAGCTCTTGTGTTGGTTTTCATGGTTCAAAAGTAGAGTAACGCATTGTGAATGTTTTGACATTAAGGAGATGAATTAGTGGGAAGAAATTTTGAATCTATAGTGGTGGTGGATGATCAATATTTTATTCTTTGAGTTTGTCTCTGGTCCATTTTAAAGCCTTATTTCTTCTATGATTGTTTGAATGATAGAGTTTATTGGTTGATTTATTCATTCAAACCCTATAGTTGAATTATATTTTGGGTCCACTAGTCTCTCCCCATCATAGTGGTATCAAAGTGAGTAGATAATGGGAGTAGGACTAAGAGAAATTTATGTCATTTTAAGAATAAAAAGGAGAGATATCTATCATGGTTACCAATGTATAAATTGAAAAGAAGTTTCAAGAGAAATAAGAAGACAATAAATGATTGAGAGAAGAGTTGGAGAAGATCAAGGATCTAGTGAAGGTATTAAAAAATAACTCTACTAAGGATATGGTGGTGAATATGAAGAGAAAAAAACATAGTACAAGGCTAAGGGAAACCCCAAAGGAGGTGACTAAGGCCCCCAAGAAAAACCACACAATGAAAACACAAGACAAGATCTAAGATTTGATAGATAATCCAACTCTTTTATTTGATAAACAATTGATTACATGCAATGTGTTGGGCTGTAAAGCCTTCTATGTTAAAACCCATTACAAATAAATTAAAGTTATACTTTTCCTAGATCTCACAAGATCCATATAACTCCCTAGCTAGCCTAGATTTGTAGCAACACAACAATTTGGTAGAAACACCAAGAAAGATTTAAACTTCTGCTTGCAAGCCAACAAGCTATCTCTTCTCATGATTTTAAATTCTAGATTCCTCCCTAAATCTCTACTAGTCATTGCATGCCTAAATATTTACCCAAACCCTCCTTATATACATGCATAACCACAAGTCAACCTGTTACAAATATAATCATCTAGAACCCAAATAAATATAATATGCCATAGTTGAATTAAAATAATCATAAAATGCACATAGGAGAAAGAACTAAAACCAAAAATATTTCCTCACACATCCCATAATTGATCCAAATTGTGATCACATACTACATATATTAAATGCACCAAATCAATCAAACAAATCTCCAAGAATGCTCATTTACTGAACCAAGCCACTAAGAAATAGTTGCAACACCAATTGTAAAAAAAAACCACTGATAAAGTTGAGTTTCATTGAGAACATCTAGTGAGAACATCCACCAATCTCTCCCAAGCATGAATAAGAACCATAAGCATTACTAAGTTCCTTCTCTCACTAAGCTCCTTGAGGAAGACTACAACCCTAGAGTACCAAAATAATGATCAAGCATCACCTCCTTTCATCTAAGTCCACCAACTCCAAGCTCAAAACGACTCCAACATAAATAATTTCCAACTACCATATGATGCTCCTACATTAGACACCCCATTTGTGATTTTTTTTTTAATAGCTAGAAGAACATCATTTGGGATTCAAAATAAAAAAATTTGATTGGCTCTTCACATACATGTCCTCCAAGTCTTTAACTAGTACGCTCTTACCTTTTCTCTATTTTTGCAAATCCCTTCCTGTAGTAGACAACTTTACATCTAGCCTTGATATACCACTAGTATTTTTTCCATGTTGATCACTACCCATTCTAGAATCCTTGTACTCAATGCTCCTACAAAAAATTAGATTCCTTTTACAAATCTTTTCCATCCTTCTCAATAGTAAAATCATTGTTGACATAATCATCCACAATCTCACAATTTTACAAACAAGGTCTACCAAGTAATATGTGACAACTATTCATGTCTATAATATCACACAACACCCAATCCACATACTATTGAATCTGAAAATTGAAAAGACATTACTTGCTCACTCCTAAAGAATGTTCATCTCCCAAAAAAAAATCCTATAAGGACAAGGATGTTTTACTCTCTTTGAACCAAGATTTTGAACCATCTCTTGAGAAACTAGGTTATGAGTACTACCACTATCAACAATCACTTTCTAGAAGTTACATCTAGACTTACAAGGAGTCCTAAATGAATTCATTGTTTGACAAGGTTCTACCATCATCTTACTAAACAATACTTGTTGACCCTATAAGTTATCCTCTATGTTGGGCTCATTTACCAAGTCTTCATTCTCATTCACTAATATTTTTTTTTTCATTGACATTCCTATTAGTATTGGGACATTAAAGTGATCTATGTCCTTCATTGCATCTATAAAAAGTACCTTTAAATCATCCTCTACCTATTCTTCTCAGGTCTATTTAATAATTTTTCACTCATCCTATATAATCATTTTATCTTTCACAAAGTGATCCAACTTCTCTTTCCCTTAGGAATTACCTTGATGTCTTCTCTTCAACTTATCTTATTCCTTTAGAGAATACATATAAGTGTTAGAATTTGATAAGATTAATAACCCAAAAAACTAGTGCAAAGAATAAATATCTAAACTATGAATGCAAATGATACAAAATCAAAATAGCATCATAGAGTTAGTCTCCAAGAGAGTAATGCAAATGCTGGAAGCAAAATAGCATTAAGAGGATGTAAAAAATAAGAGATGAAAATACAAGCTAGGTAGCATGCTTATATAGGCTAGGAGGAGGGATGAAGTGGCAACACCAACCAATGAGGAGCAACCATCCATCGGACTAAAGATAGCAAAGTATCTTCCCAAGATAGCTAATGGATGCTCACATGTAGGAAGGTGACACCTCACAACCATTCACCTAATAAGACATTCTTTATTAACCTAAGTGAGATTATTAAAAGTTTAGGAAAAACCTAGCAAAATAGGAAAAATAAAAGACTACACTAACACCCCCCCATAAGCAAAGCTTAGGTGGATGTAGAAATGGGTCCTGGCAAGTCAAGCCTGATGAGGTACCCATGTACATAAAATTCCCCCAAAAGAGAGAGAAAAGAGACTCCCCAAAGAAAATTAGGACTCCAAGTGAGAGGAAGCAGACCCCTCAAAAGATGAAGCATCCCATACCCCCAGCAAATCTTGCAAATTTTGTCCGGTAGATCCACTTACATCGAACAATTTTTCTTCCCTTAGAAAAAGGGACAAGAGTCCAAGTGTGGTTCCTCATCAAGGAACTATACTCTTCCTACATAGCTGCATCCCACTCAGAAATACCAAAAGCCTCATGAAAGGACTGTGGATTTGAGGCAGTAGCAATGAAGATATGTAGAGAATCCTGGAATTGTGAATGAGTCTGCTTGGTGTTTGATGGATCTCCAACCCAGTCACCTGCAAACTGCAAGGTCTTTCTAGCCCAAAGTGGACCAAAAGATGGAGAATCTAGAGGAGAATCATCAACCTATGAATGATGACTAGGAGAGGAAGGAGGTGACTCCCCTGAATCACTCTTTGCATCAAAAGTGGAGGTAGAAGACTGCTCAAGTGAATCTAACCCATTAGAAGATCTATCATGTATTCCAAGTGACTCCAATGTCAAAGTAGAAGACAACCCTATGACCATGCTCTATTGGTTAAGTTGATGCAAGTAGTGGAAGTTAAGATGGCCAAACTGCTCATGCCATAATCTGCTCACATCATTAGAGTGAGTGAGCAAAACAGTCAAAGGAGGATTAGGAACAAGGTGAGAAAACATATAGAGTCATGACTGATGATCTGCTCTCCCAACTGCAACTGTAGAATCATTTTGCAACTCATATATCTCCATTGAATCAAGAGTGAACTCAACTCGCTTGCCTAAACTTGTGTGAGTGATCTGGTCTACCGATAGGAGATTAGTTGACAATGAGGGTACATAAGGAACATCATGGAATGTGCCATCCCCCACATCAATAGAACCTCTCCCACACACCTCAACAGGAGTGTTATCACTCATCAACATAGAAGGCATAGTACATGGCTCCAAGGATGCAAGTTCTTCCATAGATGAAGCCATGTGGTGTGAAGTACCTGAATCAAGAACCCAAGTGGATGGTGAGGAATCAATTGCAAAAAGGGCCTTGCCCTTTCCTTTCCCCTTGCTAATTTCTTTTTCTTTGTTAGACCCTTCATTAGAACATTGTTTGATAGACTCAGGAACACTGATATTATTCTTCTCAAGAATGTATGTTAAGTGATCAAGTAATTTATGCAAACATTTATGTTCACCATGACCAGGTCTTTTACAATAGGCACATTTGACCTTTTCTTTCTTAGGCTTATCACCCTTGGAAGATGGTGTATCAATAGTTTCTTTTGAAGAAACTAGCATCTGATCCTTCTTCTCCTCGCTATTCTTTTGTTTCTTGTCCTTACTATTGTTGTTACTACTTTTTCCTTGTTGTTCTTTTGTGCCTTGGTTGGCAGCCAAGGCATGTGACTTAGAGGACTTAAGAATGCCCATCTAGATTAGCTTGTCCTATTCTCAAGTGAGATTGACAGCAAAATCATCTAAAGATGGCATGGTGAATTGAGTACCAATTGCACCCTTAGTAGCATAGAAGGTAGAGACAAACACAAAATATTCTGAACTTATCTTAAAGAGAATACTAAGAATCAGTTGTTCATCTTTCTTTCAATTCTACATTTTTTTAACTATAGCCTTAGTGATTTCAATTTGGTGAAAAAATCTTGGATTGTGTTGAAATTTCCTGGACTCAAACTAATTAATTCATTTTCCAACATATGACCCCTCATTGAATCTTGTGTGCCAAATAGTGTTTCTAGCTTTGTCCATACTTCATTTGGTGTATCCAAAGAATCAATGTGAAATAGCAAGTCAAGAGAAACAAACAAACACAATGTTCCAAATGCCTCATCACATTTGTTAAACCACTTAGGCTTATCTTCATCTTTAGCAGGTTCAGTTTCAAGTCCCATAGTTATCCTATTTAATCCAGTTTTCCTTAAGTGAATTTTCATGCATGATTTCCACTCAAAGTAATTGTATGGAGTTAGGATGGGCATTTTTTTTGATCCATGATGAAGAAATGCTATAAAGAAGAGAACCCATCCACGACAATGCCCCCCCCCCCCCCTTTACTTAATCAAAGAACCCCCTCCAAAGAAATATGATTTGGCACTTTATTTTAGTGCATTTACAACTACCACTAGAAAGAAATACTTAGTGGTCTTGATTTCAATGCATTACATACCCTCATGAAGAGCATATGCTAAAAGCGAAACTTGGGCACAATAATCAAGGAAATAAATAGCACCACTATGATCTACTCAAAAAATCATGCACTTTCAAAAAAAGAATCACCTCAATACAAGTTCGTATGAGAAAGTTATGATCCTTTGAAGTTTCCAAAACCAGAACTGTGCACAGTCACGACTGAGAATCTGATATTTCTGAAGAATTCATGCATGAAAATCAAAAAACAACTCCACTAATGGATAGAGCACAAAAAAATAGCCAAGTTCATAACAAGAATCATCAAAATTACAATTCGTATGAGCAAGAACGAGACATTTGAAAACTGTGTTTAAATCTGCGACTGCCAACGGAGAGGGGTATTCCTATAGCTTTTCATGCTAGATCCTGCAAAATATATAGATTGTATGCAAAATCTAAAAGATACCCAAATGGTTTTTCGGTGCTGCGAACAAAACTCAAAAAGCATTTTCCTTGCTAATGTACAGAAGATGTTGCTGTAGTGTAAATCAAACGCCTTTAACAGTAAAAAATGGCTCAAAAAATTAAAAAACCGACCCCAGCAACCAAAATATGACATGAAAATGCTGGATTAGCTTCCTAAGTCCATCAACGACATGCTGGAACCTGCAATACTGATTGAAAACTCCAAATATGCAAGTTGGTTGTCAGATTTGAGATTGAAATCCTAGAGAAAATTTATTTTTGTCAAAACTTTTCTGATTCTCAGGATCATCCAAAGATGCAAGAGAAGTGTTGAGATAATGGGTGTTGCACACATTGCATAATATTGTTATTTTATTATTTTATTTTTATTATGTAATGTTGTAGCTAGATGGATGTGCAACATGTAAAGATTCCCATGGAATATTCTTGATGAGTTGTATTGTAACATTGTGAAAATATTTCATGTAATTATTTAATATTGGGGAAAAGAATTAAATGTCCAATATTAAATGTGGGGTCAGTGGGTAAGGTAGCACATGGTTTTAGCACATGGTTTATGTAATACCACTTGGTGGTTTTGTGGGACTTGCTACTATATAAGCAGCCACAAGGGTAGTTGTTGTAGAGAGCGAAAAAGAGTGACAAGGAGAAGACAAAAGGCAAGAGTCGAGCGGGACAAGGCTTGATAGGTTAGCCAAGGGAGCATTTGTGAAGGTTGAAAGCATGGCATGGGATGTGTGGATTCATGCTTGTTCACATAGTTTGCTTGGTTGTGGCTATGGCCATGAAGGCTTCCATGGTTGTATGGCAATGGTATTTTTGCTGAATAATATATGATGATGGATGCTTTTGGAGGCTGGGTTTTTCCCTCAATGAGGGTTTCCCAGGGTATATCTTGTGTCACAATTTTTTGGGTATGTTGTCTATTCTCTTGCATGTGAATTTTAATTTTGTGTTTATTTTAGATCTATTATGGGTTATGTGGAAACAGTTATATTCTTTGTTGTCAAGTTTCCTTACAAGAAGAGCATACTTCATTTTTCAAAAAACTATAATAAAGTTTATTACCCCCCCCCCCGAATCTCTCAAATAAGGAAACTAAAATCTACTCTTGCACATAGAAAAGCTCTGATACCATGTTATAATCTGATAAGATTAATAACTCAGAAAACTAGTGCAAAGAATAAATATCTAAACTATGAATGCAAATGATACAAAATCAAAATAGCATCACAGAGTTAGTCTCCAAGAGAGTAATGCAAATGCTGGAAGCAAAATAGCATTAAGAGGATGCAAAAAATAAGAGATGCAAATACAAGCCAGGTAGCATGCTTATATAGGCTAGGAAGAGGGAGGAGGTGGCAACACCAACCAATGAGGAGCAACCATCCATCGGACTAAAGATAGCAAAGTATCTTCCCAAGATAGCTAATAGATGCTCACATGTAGGAAGGTGACACCTCACAACCATTCACCTAATAAGACATGCTTTATTAACCTAAGCGAGATTATTAAAAGTGTAGGACAAACCTAGCAAAATAGGAAAAATAAAAAACTACACTGACAATAAGCATCCTAGATTGAATTAGTCTTCAAAATTTCAATCTAATCCTATATATTAAATCTCAAACCATTAATATATCTAGACACCTCTTCCTTAGAAAGTTCTCTATTTCTAGAGAGAATTTTGTTAACTTGTAGTACTCCTCAATATAATCCTTCCTAAAAATATCCTTTTGTTTTAGATGATATAATTTCTTTAAAAACTTAAGTTTATAATGTACAAGAATGAAATTAGCCTTTAGATTTATTACCATCAATCTCTACTTTGTGATTTTTATTTCACCTTCCTCTTCTCTATCTATTTGCAATTATTTCCACCATAAAGTAGAGTGTACTTTCAACTTATTCTATACTAAATTCACTATGAGTGGATATTTAATATCATCTAACTCAAATTAGTGTTCAAACTCACTAATCCAATCAATTCAAGTCTTCATGATTCAAACTACATGAGAAATTTGAAACCTCCATATTATTCTTTTGTTTCACCTGAGTTTCAGATCTATCCAATCAACTAGTTATTTCTTCTATGGTTCTCTAGATCTAGTCAACTCTATCTTGACCACTAGATCTAGAAACCTCAAAGTCTTCAACAAATTCCTTGTCACTGTCTTCTCTACCCATAATCTTCACTAAACCAACTATATCTCTCATGATCTTAGTGACCATATCATTCTTCATCAACTCCATCTAAGATCTCAAATCTAATCTTACATTCTCTATAATCAAGTATCATCTACAACATCATAGAGATCTGCAATTGCCTTAAGATCTAATATCCTTAGAGGCATCTTCCAAGATATTTAAAAACCTTATGCAACAAATCCTATCTAAGAACCTTGTTACAAACCCAATATTTTAATAACTCATATTGTAACCATCCGTCTTACATAAACAACAAGGAAGGGTCTCACAAATTCAAAAACATAGAACTACAATAATAATCACATGAAATATCTACAACTCATGCCCTAATAATCACAACTAGATCAAACCTTTAATTTGATACCACTTGATGTAGTGCAAGGCCAAGTGAACTCATAAAGGTGTTGATCAAGCACCCAACAAAAAACCACACAATATAAATACAACACAAGATACAAGATATGATATATAATCCAAATATTTTGTTCATAAAATATTGATTATATGCAATGCATTTGGCCATTGTAATTCCTTCTTGGTTTCAACCAATTAAAAAGAAATTACACTATAATTCTATAGGAAAGATCTAGTAGAAACCCCAAGAAAGATCTAAACTCATGCTCACAAGCCACCAAAAAACCTTCTTGTTTTCCAAACTGACACTCAGCTACTATCTTTTCTCACAATTCACAACACTAGATTCCTTTTACTCAATGCATGCCTACAACTCTACCTAGACCCTCCTTATATACTTGCATGACCACAAGTTATCATGTTGTAAATAGAATCATCTAGAACCTAAATAAACACAATATGCTTCATTCAACTTCTAATAATCATTAAATGTAGATAGGAGAATGCACAAAGACCCCAAATAGGCCCCCACACTTCTCATGATCAATCCAAATCATGATCACATTCTACATATTTTAAATGCACCATGTTGGCCAAACAAGTCTCTACAAACACCTGTTTGGTGAAACAAGTCACTAAGAAATAATAGCAGCAACTGAGCATCATGAAAAACCACTAAGTGATTTGACTATCACCAAGTACATATATAAAGCACATATATTGAGATCTTATAAGAATCACTAAGCACCATAAGAATTACCAAGTTCCTTTTGTCAATGAGCTTCTAAGGAAAAACTACAACCTAGAACCACCCCAATAGTGATAGAGCATAACCTCCTTTCAACTAAATCCATCGAGTTCTAGGTCAAAACTACTCCAAAATATAGTATTTCCAACAACCCTTGGATGCTTCTACATGATGATCCCCTACAATAAGTTTTGAGTAACATGTACCATTTTCCACAAATGGATTAAAATTTCCATTGTAATTGATATGTTCCAAATGCAAATTTGGATCTCATATAAATATGAGAGGAGGAGACATGTCTCGTGAAGAGACATACCTCTATGGTGTAATAATAATTTGAAAAATTTAATTAAATGAATGATGATTACACCATAGAGAGACATCTCTTCATGAGACATGTCTCCTCCTCTCATATATATATGAGATTTAAATCTACATTTAGAACATATCAATCATAGTGGAAATATTAGTACATTTTTAGAAAATGATCCATGTTGCTCAACCTGGTATTAGAAGAAGGCTGCAAATGTAAGCAAGGTGCATATTAAGAAAATACATTAGGTAGAGGAAACACATTAGTGGATGATCAAAGGAATATGGGAGAGAAGGAAATTCAAACACAACAATCGACAGTAATTAATGACCGCTACTTCATATTGACTACATGAATCATCACTTCGATTGTAAGGAAAAAGTTAATGATGCCATGTAGACAATATCCTAGAATTCAAACAAAGCATATCTAATGCTTTTCAATGCTTAAATATAACAACACCATAAACAATATATGCCATATGGTTATTTTTCAAAACAATGACAACTTAAAACTTTCAAAACCAATACTTGATATGAATGTGATGCTAATTATATAGAAGTAAATTTTTATCAACAGAAAGGAAAGTAAAATGCAATGTGTTTTGTAGAGATGGTGAAGAAACAAGTCATCATATAAGGAGTATGCCTATAAGAATATTAAATAACATATATTCAATGATATGTAGTTAAGGAGAGGAATTATAAACCTTGTAGTGATATTGGAAGAGGAAAAAACAAATCAAACACATCATATATATGATGAAGTCTCAAAGAGTTAGAAAATAATATCAAGGATAAAATATGATATATATAATGGAAAATTTTGATCAAGGGTATGTGCAGGATAATGGTCAACTAAACTACGGCATTAAGTGGTAGTGAAAAATTGGCAAATCCAGATTATGTCAAATTGACACATAATTTTAAAGTGGTTCTTGACTTTATATCAAAATATTGTAACAAAATAATTTGTAGGAATTTGAATCTAGTTTCTAAACTACTTGGCCTTATCTAGAGAAAAAATTATTTGATTAGTCAAAAGTTTTGATTTTAATGTAGTACTACCAAAATTTCAGGTCAAAAATAAAGGGTAGGTGTATGTCTAAACACCTTTATCATAATCAAATGATAATATTTTTTAATATAATTATAGATATAAAAAGTAGATTTATACTCAGATGTGATGCATATTTTTGTGAATTTTTATTCCAAATAAATAATTAATTATGAATTTTGTACTATACTATTTTCAGAATTAAAAAACTCCCGTATTTGACCACCTTAACTAATTCAAAAAAAATCATTTTTTTTTCTTATACTAGCCAAAGCATAGAATGTGACACATCTTTTAGATTTCACAAATCTTATACGGTTTGAAAGTTATAGCTAGTTTTCAATCAGCATGTTGATCAAAACTTTGTAGCTACCTCCATTATAAAATAAGTAATAATTACTTACTTAACTCATAATTTGATAGACATTATATCAATGGAAAGCTGAGAACATTCTCAAGAAACTCTTTTTATTTCATCAAATTTGGATGGAAAAAAAGTTGTCAACTACATCGTCGAAGCCAAAAACACACAACACACCAAAAACATGTTTTTGAGGTGTTTTTGTTGTTTACGATGAGGGTTTGGCATCCAAAGAAAAACCAAGCCTAATTGGGTACCCATTCCCAAATTGAGTATCCGTTCCCAAATTAGATACCCATTCTCAAATTAGATACCCATTTTTTGTTTTTTCTTTAATTTTTTATTTTTATTTTTCAAATTCTTTGATAATAGTATGACCCATTTTTAGGATACTTAATATGTTTTCTAAAGGCTTTAGGACCCTCAACCATACATATAATGGTTCCAAAGGATCAAAAGGGGTCATAGGGTACCTTTTGACACTCCTTAGCCCATTTAATCACAATATCTCTGCTTATGATTTCTAGGACCCCTAACCTCATAAATGATGTGATCTAATGACTCAAAATGGCCTTACAATATTTTATGACTCTTCTTGACCCATTTAATAATATTAAGTGCGCTTAGGGGTCATAAGATCCTCTATTACCCCTTTTGACTCATTTGTGCACATAATATATATTCCTAGGACCCCTAGGAATGTATTTTCTTATTTAATGAGTGAGAAGGGGTCATAGGGAACTTTATAATCCCATTCAACACATTCAAATGCATACTATATGTCCTTAGGGGTCCTAGGACCTCTAGGAACATATGTGGTCCTAGGACACCTTTGGACCCATATAAATGATTATAATATGTCCCTAGGAATCATAGGACACCTAAAGACATATGTTGTCATAAAATGTGTTGAAAGGGGTCATAGGTTATCCTATGACCCCTTTTGACTCATATAAATGATTATAATATGTTGTGAGGGGTCTTAGGACCCTTAGAGACATATGGTATAATGAAATATGTCAAAAGGGATCATAGGTTATCCTAGGACCCCTTTTGACCCATATAAATGATTAGAATATGTCCCTACAAGTCCTAGGACCCCTAGAGACATATGTTGTAATGAAATGTGTTGAAATAGGTCATAGGTTATCCTATAACCCTTTTTGACACATATAAACAATTATAATATGTCCCTAGGGGTCTTGGGACCCTTAGATACATATGTTGTAATGAAATGTATTGAAAGGTTTCATAGGTTATCCTATGTCCCCTTTCAACTCACATAAATGATTATAATATTTCCTTATGGGTCCTTGGACCCCTAGAGCCATATGTTATAAAAATATGTGTCAAAAAGGGTCATAGGTTATCCTCTGACCCTTTTTACCAATATAAATGATTATAATATGTCCCTACGAGTACTAGGACCGCTAGAGACATATGTTGTCATGAGATGTGTCGAAGGGGGTCATAGGTTATCTTATGAGCCCTTTTGATGTATATAAATGATTATAAAATGTTCCTAGGGTCTTGGGAACCCTAGAGACATATGTTGTCATGAAATGTGTCAAAATAGGTTATAGGTTATTATATGACCCCTTTTGACCTATATAAATGATTATAATATGTCCCTACGGGTCATAGAACCTGTATAGACATATGTTGTAATGAAATGTGACACAAGGGGTCATAGGTTTTCCTATGACCCCTTTCTATCCATATAAATGATTATAATATGTTCCTAGGAATTCTAGGACCCCTAGGGACCTATGTTGTAATGAAACATGTCCAAAAGGTTTATAAGGTTATCCTATGACTCCTTTCGACCCATATAAATGATTATAATATGTCCCTATGGGTCTTAGGACCCTTAGAGGCATATGTTGTGATGAAAGGGGTCATAGGTTTTCATATGACCCCTTTCGACCCATATAAATGATTATAATGTCACTAGGGGTCTTCAGACCCTTACAGACATATATTGTAATAAAATGTGTTGAAAGGGTTCATGGGTTATCCTATGACCCCTTTCAATCCATATCAATGATTATAGTATGTCCCTAGGGGTCCTTGGACCCCTAAAGACATATGTTATAATGAAATGTGTCAAAATGGGTCATAGGTTGTCCTTTGACCCCTTTCGACTCATATAAAAGATTATAATATGTCCTTAGGGGTCCTAGGACCCTTAGAGACATATGTTTTTAGGGTCATAGATTATCTTATGACCCCTTTAGACCCATCTAAATGATTATAATATGTTCCTAGGGTCCTGGTGTAATACCCTAAAATTGGCTCATTTCCATGTTAACCAATTTTGGTCTATTTTGATAAACTCCTAAGTCCTATTTTAATAGGCAATTCTTATTCTAATTTTTGCTACTTGACTTAAGTGCCAAATGAAAAATATCCTAATTTACATTAATCATGCTACTTATATAATTCCTCAAGTATTGACTCAAATTAGTCACATTAAACCTATTGATTAAGATTTAATCTAATTTGAAGTATTTATACTTTAATTAATTTAAATTACCCTCTAAGGCTAATGTACTAAGGAATTAAATTTTTTTAATTTAATAATTATGCTCACTTTGATTAATTGAATGTGATTATTCAATTAATTAAAATATTTATTTAGTGAGGTCATATCTCACCTTATTAAACTAAATAATCTCTTCAAAATATTCTCTTTAGTTCCAAAATGGAAAATTTGAGTGAACTATCTCTTAAATTGGAATTAATTTATTTAATTTGTTCTCACACTCATGAAAAGCTCAATTAACTACACATCACACTCAGATATGAAATAGTTAACTTCACCTACACAAGGAAGTTTCCATTTTAACCAAATCTTCTCTTTGATTTTAACTATCCATCCAAATTGATCTTGACCATTGATCAATCCTTGGATTCTATTTAAGAGACTCACAATCCCTTATTGCAGAGGTTAGAATTTGAATTATATGGAATTTCTATTGAACTAAGTACTCATTTTCTTTCTAGCTTTAATATTTCTATCATCTTAAACCATCATTTAGATTAAAGATGCATACATTTAGCTTAATATCTTTTATTTCTTAGATTAATGCTTGCACTTCATATAGATTAATTGCATAATCATACTCTTCATAAAATACTTCATTCTAGAAAGGTCTAGTTGCCTGTATCTTGATTTGAGAGCACAAAAGGTAAAATCCTTCTAGTTAGAAGGCAACAAGTCGCATTGTTAGGTCTCTTAGATAAATGACTCCATATTTATTCCAGGCTGACTTCACATCTAATGACCATGTTGAAGTGTAGGTGAAAGATCTGAGGTTACATTTTCACGTATACATTTTTGGCGCCCACTGTGGGGCAAAGAAAAATAATTTTTCTGGCCTCATCTATTTTATTTTTTGACATTTTTATCATTTTGTTGTACTTGCACATACAATTTTCCAAATTTTTGAGCAGGAAATCTCATTTTTGCATGAAGATTTGAGGGTTTTGCCAATATTTTTCAACTTCCTTGTGCAAAGAAGTGGCCCATTGTGTAGTTTCTTGTGCGGCACCTCATTTTCTCACACGTATAAGTGAGAGACTTCTTGTGGACCTGTGCAAGATTTTTCTCAAAACCTTTAAATAACACAGTTAACATGCAATTTTCTAGTATGTTGTTTATCATTTTTCACTAACGTGTCTTTCTGAAGCATATTTATTTTAGTTTTTCTAATTTTATGTAGCCTAATAGTTGTCTATAGGATGTTTGACAAATACTCCTTTACACAAACTTTCCCAAACATGAACTGACTATGTGTTTGCAGGATGCTGTCAAAGATACCATTGCCAAAGACCAATTTTAAAACCCACTAAAATAATGTGTCTTTTTCTTTCTTTCCAAACATAGTCTAATTAGGGGTTGTGAACTTCATAGGGTGCAAGATAGAGGAATAGGGGACTATGCTCTTCACCACTTGGAAGTCATGACCAAGGGTGAATCAGAAACCTAGAAGCCTCTAAAAAATGACATTCAAGGGAGGGAAGCAACTTAGTGGTTCTCAAGTGCAAATCCTCTTCTATAATGAGATAATGATTTCCTTTTAGGGGACCAGAATGTTTAGAAAGAATAAGTCTAGATTGATTAAGCTAAGTCGTTGATTAATGTGTTTTGTGTGTTTGGGTGAGGAAATAAGGTAAAGGAGTATGCTCTTTCCCCTAGAGGAAAATTAGAAACTTTGACCCTTATATTTGAATCACTAGTCTGAGTCAATCCTTTAGAGGGCTTGCTAGAGTAATCCAACCTCTAGGAATGACCCAAGTGAGCTCACTCCTTTTGCCAAAGATTTCAACTCACTATAATAGAGAATTTTTGTAGAGAGAAAGACTCCAAAGACATATTAATTTCCTCTCCTTCATTCTTGATATCACATATCAAGGGTAGGCTCTATCTATTGCACTAGCCGATGCTAACCCTAGTCTTACTAAGCAAGTGTGTGCACTTTTAGATGCTGGTATAGGATGTTGGTCTTAACTCTGCTTGCAAAGCCACTAAAGATTAATATGAATGGAAGCAAAGTAAAAAAATTTAGTTAGAGGCTATCTGATTCACCTCCCAAAAGAGGCATAATCTTTGTGCAAGGAGGGGGAAGAATCTCTCCTATAGAACTCACCATAGGCATCCTACTAGGTGTTGGAAGGTGATGTACACACTTGACCCCTACCACAAGGGTGTTCATTTAGTGTATATGTTATTGACCCCTTTGAATACACCAAAAACATGGGCACCACTAGAGGGTGGCATGGCTCTGTGAGGTACATGCATGAGCATAAGTTATGGGACAAAGGTTTTTCCTTCTCTACCTTTTCTTCTTCTTTTTTGGTTTTTAGAGATAAAAGTGTGTTTGTTATCAAGTCTTAAACATGTCCAAACCTACCTAAACAAACTAAAAGTCAAGACTCCCCTATCCCTCTGAGGTGCTTTGTCCTTAGTTGGATTATATTTGACTATTGCTTGCTTCCCATGTCTTGTTCAAAACACTTTTTCTTGTTCAAAACTCAACACTACTTCACAACTTGATAGTCAACCTTGTTGTTTGTCTAAAATCTATCAAACCAACCAAAAATCTATTCGAACTAGTCTAAAATTTCCAAAATCTCTCCAAAATCTAGTTTAGTTGTTAGTCTGGTTTTAATTTTTGTGCATAGTTTGCAAAATTTCATGCAAGTACCTTTTGTCTTTTCATTTCTTTGCACAATGCTGTCCATGTCCTCATGCGACTACTTGTGCATCCCCACATGAGATCTTGCCAGTAGTATCATGTCTTGTTTGACGAATCTTAGCACTTCTTCACATAGCCTATAGCACATCCTCATGGAAGATTAAATTTCTATTTTGAGACTTCATGTGTACCTGTGTACTTTCTTGCATGCCTCCTAGAGAATCTTTGCACAGGATCTTGAGTTAGAACTATCAAAATGATCTATTAAAGCTATCCACACTTTGTGTCTAGTTGATTTCCTACATTAGTTTACCTCTTCTTTGTATATAAAAAATCCATTCTTCAATCTGCTTCTTCAATCTACTTCTTAGGATAATCATCTAATACAACAACTTCATCATCTAACTCATGATACTTATACAAATCAACAATATTGAATATAGGAGATATATCCATGTCATCAGGTAACTCAATTTCATAAGCATTACCATTGTCAAAATTCTTCAAGATCTTACAAGGTCCAAATTTCTTCATCTTTAGCTTATCATATGTTCCAACTAGAAATCTTCCTTTCTTCAAATGAACCATTGCCTCATCACTAACTTTAAAATCATGATGTCTTCTAGAATGATCAACGTTCTCCTTATACTTTTGATTACTTTATTCCAACCTCAACTTCACTTCCTTATGCAAAGACTCCATAAAATCAAAAAATTATTCTCCTGCAGTGCTTCTCTTTTTTTCACTAGCAACATCTCTCAAATCTGATATACCTCTAGGATACATTCCAGTAATAATCTCAAAAGGTGTCTTCCTTGTACTCCTATTCATAGAATTATTATATCCAAATTCAGCTTGTGCCAATACCATCTCCCAATTACTTGGCTTATTCCCAACTAAACATCTCATAAAATTACCCAAGCTTCTATTCACAACCTCTGTCTAATGATCTGTTTGTGGATGGAATGTAAAACTAAACTTCAATTCAATACCCATCTTCTTTCACAAAGTCTTCCAAAAGTAGCCAACAAAATTATTGTCTCTATCAAAAATAATACTTCTTGGTAATCCATGCAATCTCACAATCTCTTTAAAAAAAAGTTCAGCAACATGCTCAACAGATGATGTCTTCTTACATATAATGAAATGAGCCATCTTAGAAAATCTATCCACTACAGAAAATATGGAATCATACCCCTTCACTATCTTAGGTAATCCAAGAATAAAATCCATGCTAATGTCAATCCAAGGTTTCTCAGGAATGGTAATAGGTGTAGAAAAACTAGCATTTTGACTCACTCCTTTTGCAACTTGAAAAACTCCACAAATCTTTAGAATTTTTTTAACATCCTTATACATTTGTAGCCAATAATACTTCTCTTTTAGCAAACTCATTGTCTTATCAATTCCAAAATGTTTAGCCAATCCACCGCTATGGTTTTCCTTTATCAAATTCATCCTCATAGAACTTCTAGGAATACACAATTAAATGCCTTTGAACAACATACCTTCTTGAATGAAATACTCATCGTACTTACTTATGAGATCTATCAGATTTGGTTCTCTACACTCTCCCCATGCCTCAGAAAAATCAAGATCAGCATCATACAACTCTTTCATTTCATCAAAACCAAGAACTTCAAACTTCATTTCTTTTAGCAAGGAATGTCTCCTATTCAATACATTAGCAAATTTTTTAGTAACTCCACTCTTATGTTTAATGACAAATGTAAAACTCTGCAAATACTCAACCCACTTCATATGGTTTTGATTCAATTTATGTTGACTTCCTAAGTATTGTAAAGCTTTATGATCAGTATACAACACAAACTCCTTAGGAATCAAATAATTTCTCCACTTCTTCAATGTTTAAACAATGACATTAAATTCTTGATCATACACCGAGTACTTCCTTTTAGCATCATTCAACTTTTCACTAAAGAAAGCAACATGCTTACCTTCTTGACTAAATACAACTCCTATTGCATTACCACTTACATCACATTCAACTTGAAATACTTGGTTAAAATCAAGTAAAACTAATACAGGTAATTCAACCATCATTTGTTTCAAAGTCTCAAAACTCTTATCAGCTCCATGTCTCCCCTTGGATTCCTTTTTATCTCCCCTCATTGTCTCAGTGATAACATTACAAACAACACTAGAATTCTTTATAAATTTTTTGTAAAAACTAGCCAAACCATGAAATGATCTTACCTCACCCACATTCTTTGGTATAGGCTATTCCAAAATTTCTTTAACCTTCTTGGGGACCATCTTCAATCCATCATCTAAAATCACAAATCCTAAATACATAATCTCCTCTTGCATAAAAGAACACTTTTTCAGATTAATCAACAACTTTTTCTCTTTCAACCTCTGCAATACTTGTCTAATATGTTCAAGATTTTATTCCTTAGTCTTACTAAATATCAAAATATCATCCAAATAAATAATCACAAACTTACACAAATATCTTTTTAGAACTTCATTCATCAACTTCATGAAAGTACTAGGTGCATTAGTTAAAATAAAAGGCATAACCAACCATTCATACAAACCATCCTTTGTCTTGAAAGAAGTCTTCCATTCATCACCTTCTTTGATTATGATCTGATGATAGCCACTTTTTAAATCAATCTTGGTAAAATGTTTTTCTCCACTCAAACAATCCATTATGTCATCCATCCTTGACATAGGAAACCTATATTTCACTATTATCTTGTTGATGGTTCTGGAATTAGTATAGATTCTCCATTCTCCATTCTTTTTAGGTGTTAATATAGTAGGTACAACATATGGACTCAAGCTTTATCTAATCAAAACATTTTGCAACAAATCATGCACTTATCTGTTAAGTTCTTCATTTTTTGCAGGTGTTAATCTATGTGGTGTTTTTTTTGGCAAACTAGCTCCAAGAATTAGATCCATACAATGACTTATACTTCGTACTAGATGTAAACCATCAAGAATATAATTAGTAATAATGTCTTTATACTCATTCAACATTTTTTTAATTTCTATTGGTACTTGGCTATCACTATCTGCTATCACTCGGTCATTACTATCTTTTGCTACTTAGTTATTACTACTAACACTCAGTCCTCTAGGAACTATGGCAAAACAAACTTGATTATTTTTCATTTACTTTTCAAATTGTTTCCCATTTTAACCATGCAAATTTTTTAGTAGTACAATTAACCTAATCTGGATTTTCAATTAAAGGCAACAATATTTGTTTCTTCCCATTTACCAAAATAGTATATTGATTCAATATTCCTACATGTACATTATATCTATCATATTTCCAAGGTCTACCAAAAAAAATATGACAAAAATATATGGGCATAATATCACACAAAACTTCATCAAAGTATTGTTCAATTTTGAAATTCACAAGGCATTGCTCACTAGCCAATATCTTATGCTCAACTTTGATCCATGAAGCATGATAAGGTTTGGGATGTTTCAACCTCTACAACTACAACTTCATAACTAGCTCTTCTAATGCTAGATTTGTAGAACTTCCACTATCAATGATCACTTTGCAACATTTTCTAGCCATCTTACATATTGTCTTGAAAAGACTTCTCCTTAAAATAGGTTCCTCATTACTTCCCTTATTACATAAGGTTCTTCTCACCATCAAATTTTCTCCAGGATTAGGTCCACTTGGTGAACCCTCATCATCTCCTTGAGTCACAACATTTATGTTACCTTGCTTACATTTAGAGGATCTACATTCAAAAGATCTATGTCCCTCTTTACTACATCTAAAACAATTACCATGAAATCCACCTCTAGAATAGGAATTACCTCTTCCTCAGTAAGAATTAGTACCTCCTCAGTAAGAATTACCACTTTTCCATTCAGTCTTGCCTTTTTCATCATTCTTCCATTCATATTTGCCTTTATCTTACATAGAACTATTAGATCTTCTACTTTCTCTATAAGATCTACCTCCACCTCTCTAGAATCTACCACCTCTACCTCTTTGTCTTTGTTCATGCTTCTTTGTCAAGATCTCCTTAGCTTTCAAGGCATATTGATATGCTTCTTCTACACTTTCCAACTTCACAAAACTTATTTCATCTTGTATTCTAGATCTCAAACCATTAATGTACCTTGCAATTTTCTCAACATCATCATCCACATGTCTAGATCTAATGTCCAATCTATAGAATTGCTCAGTATATTCTTTCATAGTCATGTCCTTTTGTTTCAAATTTTTCATCTTTGTCAACAAGATAACTTGGTAATCAACAGGGAGAAATTTTTTGTTTACCTTGTTAACCATCTTTGGCCAAGTTCTAATCTTCTCCTCTCCTCTCCTTTGTCTATTAGTTTGTAAGTGCTCCCACCATAGTGATGCATGACCTTTCAACCTAGTGACTACAATCTTCACCTTTCTATTATTAGGAGCGTTTTCATACTCAAATAGCTTCTCCATATATGAGAGCCAATCCAACATAGCATTGGTATCCAATTTTCAATCTTAAGGAACAACTTCTATAGTAAGCTTTGAATTTTTCCTAGACAACACTCACAACAATCTTTCCTCATCTTGATCTTCTTTAGGTTCTAGATTATGGTTTGGTTTTTCTACTTCATCATCACTTACATCATCAAGATGTGCTCTTCTCCTCTAGGTTGTCTCCATAGCATCTAATCTCGATGCAATTTGTCTCAACTAATCCAAGATAGCATCATTGGCATTTCTCCTAACACAAACCATCTTTACAAATTAGGTTTTTTGCAAGATCATAACCCTCTACAAGTTATACGTCAAATCCATAGATCTTCCACCCTACAACAAAATCCAAATTAGGGTTCTACACAATCCAATCTCCACAAGGATGAACCTCAATCTCTGATGCCAACTGATGCAGGGAAAGGGTGAATAACTAGGGCCAAAGGCTCACCTAGCTATCCAAATAACCCTACAAGAGTTAACACAATGGAAGAAAAAAAAAGGAATAGCAACCAAAGGAGGAAGAAGAATAATTTTTTTTTTTTTGATTCATTAAAACATCTTCATACATGCCTAGGTATAAGGTCTTCTGGGTTATGACCAATTACAAATACATTCACATTCAAAGATCCAACTGCAAATTCACACTTTTAGTTTTTCTCTACAATCTTCTTCTCTAAAAACTTGCCTAACTCTAAGCCTAAATACTCTATATATACTTGCCAAAATGGCTTATAAATTATTCTAGAACATTAAATAAGAGGAGGGCCAACCCAAAAATAGTCTAGACACATCCCAAGTAAAGATCTTAACATAAATGTCATGATAAAAAATAAATCCCACAAGTTAGGTCACAGAAATCATGTCCCAATGTTGACACTTAACATAGATAAGGTAACTCAACACATGAAGAAACAATCGGCATACATTGGATAACTCAAAACATGAAGAGTCACTCGACATACACTAGGTAACTCATCACATGAAGGAATCACTATAGTAACTCAGTACATGAAGTACTGCTAGGCACATGAAGGACTTCTAGGCACATAAAGGAACTGCTCGGTACATGGAGGACTACTAGGCACATGAAGGAGTACCAGGCACATGAAGGAACTACTAGGTACATGAAGGACTTCTAAGAACATGAAAGAATTCTAGGCACATAAAAGACTACTGGGAACATGAAGGACTTGCTAGGCACATGAAGGAATTTATAGGCACCAACTTGCAGAATGAACAAAAATGAGTAGAATTACACGACAACACAAGATGCTTCTGCATCGCAAATAGCGCCATCCTTCTTAGTTGATGACTTGTGATCTATACTTTAACTAGTCTTATATCTTAGTTGACTTATTCTCATCTTCTAGTGTTTTTTATACTCTGTGTCATGATAGTCATAATCTTTGGCTATTCTAGCCTTCACTCAAACTACTTGTACCTTAGTATACAACATTTTTCTCTTACTTTTTGAGACTATGTTCCAGTGTGATCCTTGTCTTGGTCTTTGCTTCTTGTCATTGTCTATGACTATCGCAACAAGAAGTGGAAACATGTTTTATCCCCTTGAACTTAGGCAAGGTTGTGCTAGGGCTCATAATTACAATAGAGATCACCTTCCATTTTATAGACAATCTGCATCTAGTTCATCTAGTGAGGAATCTTCATGATTTCCATCACTTGTTAGATCACCTCAAGTCTAGCGAACATTCTCCATAAAATTACAACAAACCTAGAACCCCTTGTATCAAGAGGATCCTAAGACTAGCAAATGTCCTGGATTCTTTTCCAAAGGACCTTTCCAAGAACAACATACTAAAACTAAACACGTTCCTATAATGGCTGATTACAAACCTGAACATGGTAATCACAACAGACACCAAGACCAACCTAGGAATGACAAAGAAAAAGACCATGACACTGATGAAGAATAGGAAGAGGTGGAAATAGTTGCTGAAAACATAGCAAAGTGTCATAAAGACAAAAACTTTCAAAAGTTCATGGAAATCCTATTCAACAAAGAGAAAGAAAAATACTTTCTCAAACTTTTCCAAGAGGGAGCTAAGCTACCCCATCATTTCAATGTGAAAACTATCATAATGCCTGAAGAGGAAACTGAGACTTCCAAACTCCAAAAAAAATTGAAAATCATGCAAGACCAACTAGCTTAGATGATGCATGATAAAGACAAACCCACAAAAACATACATCTTAGATGCCTTTGTCCATTTCCATTTGGCAAGATCATAGACATTTGTCCATTTCATAGCATAGAGAATTTCCCAAGAGGAGTAGCGTTACCTAGATATAATAAATACTTCAGAACTAGTGATCCCCAAGATCATTTGTGGGAATTCAGTGCCTTGTCTATGGAATTTATGCATAGTTAGACACATCTCATGTGTTTATTTCCAAGAAGTCTAGGTGGACAGGCTATGGAGTGGTTTTTACACTTGCCTCTTGGTATCAAAATGTTTGATGAAATTCCCAACTTGTTTGTTCAATAGTATTCTCATAACATTCAACACCCTATTAATATTCTAGATTTATGTAACCTTAAGAAGAAGGTTGGGGAACCTTTCCTCACATTCCTTTAGAGGTGGAGACAACTTTACACTAAATATTCACACAAGATTCTTGAAATGGAAAAGCTTGACATCTTCACTAATAATCTCTTCTCTAATTTCGGGTATAGACTCCAACTTCAAGGTCCACACACCTTACAAGACATGGTCACACAAGCTATCCACATGGAGGAATTCATGGTCAAGAAGGGAAAACTTACCCTTCAGAAGGACAGAAAACAAGGATCCACCTCCAACAAGGAAAAACCCAAGTATGTCAACAAGAACCGAGAAATTGTACATGATAAGGCTGTTGACAACATCACTCCTAAACCTACTAAGGCAACCTTTAAACTTAGGGATGGTCTCAATGTAGCCAAGAATGTTAAGAGACCTCCTCCTAAAAACAAGACATCTTGGAATAGATTGAGAAACTCATGAGATATATTCCCTAAATGAGAGTATACACCTCTAGGTGAACCTCTGGACATGGTTTACAAGACCTTGCTACAAAACAAGCTTATTTCACCATTGGACAACTCTTGCCCCTATGATTTGCAACCATGCCCACCATGGTGGAATGAAACCACATTCCGCGAGTACCACCAAAATAAGGGGCACAAAAATAGAAACTATATAAACTTTCATAAAAAAGTCTAGGAAATGATTGATGATGGTGACATTGTGATAGAAAGACATAAAAAAACTTGGATCACAAGGCTAAGGAGCCCTTCCCATCTTATGAAAAAGGAGAGAGCTCAAAACCAAAACCTAAAAACAAGGTCAACTATACATAATCTAATGATAACAATGAGATCAACATGGCTAAACCTATGGATTTTGAGCACTATGACATTATTACCATAAAGGAAAAGAAAGATAATGATAAACCCAAGATACCATTTGTCTTGAGGGAACCTACTTCCCACACAATAGACAACACATCTTTGCAATAATATGCCAACATTGTTACACATTCTTGCACCAAGGTGGTTCTCAAAGGCCCTAAGCCTTCTACCCTCGATCTTGAACAAGATAAAGATAAAACCCTTGCTAGTCCATCTGGTAGAGATAAAAAATCACAAAAAATTTAGTAGCTAATAGCCATAGTGTTCTTGATAAATTAAAATTAACTAACACTCAAATCACAATCTTTGAGCTACTTAAAATCTTTCCTGCCCATAGGTAGATTCTGGACAAAGCCTTCACAAAGGCAAATGTTCCTCAAGATCTTGATCTTGAGTGATTTCAATCTATGGTAAGTCATCTAACCTTGCCTTACTATATTTCCTTCTCTAAGGAGGATGATAATTCATTAAGTCACCCACACAATCAACCTCTGCACATTGAGGTCATGATACATCAGACACATGTTCATTGGGTACTCATCAATAATGGTGTTGGGATGAACATTGTCTCTCCTACTTTGCTTAGACAATTAAATTATTCTAAGGATTCTATTCATCCTTGTCACAAGATCACTATCAAAGCATATGCCAAAGTTGAGCAAAAATCTCTATGTCTTGTGGTATTGCCCCTCTATGTCGGTCTTATAGAAAGGGATGTCACTTGTTAAGTTCTCAAAATTCCCTTGGCTTATAACATTCTACTAGGGAGGAAATGGATACATAAGATGAATGCTATGCCATCCACATACCATCAATGCATAAAATTCCTATTTCATGGCTCTGAAGTCACTATTCTTGCTAGTACTAGCTACACCTGCAATATGCCAAAAGCTGTTGAGAATTTTGTCCCCACTAACAAGGAATCTATTGATTATCATGATAACAAGATGAAGAAAATTTAGTAGTCATTCAAGCTAAAAGAAACTAGCATGGGTGAATACAACATTAAATCAATGTTGTCATTAACATCTCTTTTTGAGTCTCCTCATCACTATGGGAGACCATCTGAGGCAAAGAAGCCATTTTTTTTAACACCTCAAACCAAGTATAATAGCACTTTTATCAAGGTGATAGTCCCCTTAGAGGATGAAAGTGAAAACATAGCCATTTTTGCATGGCTTTACAAAGAGGACACTCTTTTTGATCTCATAGAACAAGCTTGTGAGATCACTCCTGATAAATATGGCCTTGGTCTTAGACTCATGAAGCACTTTGGGTATAATGGAACTAGTCCTATTGGATGCAATAACAAGGTCTAGGTTATATTATGAAAGCAATAGCTTGAAGAAACATAAATACATATGGTCTAGGCTTTAAGAAGGGTCCCTTCCATTTAGGGGCTAAAAAATTCATATTAGAGCTTGAGGGTTCATCTAGAAATGAGTCACAAGTTGAGTTATATACTCAAGAAGATAATTTGGACAATGAAGGTCCTTATCCTTATCCTATTCCTCATGATCTTGCTAAATTCTTTGCTAAGATGAATGACTTTGTGCCATGTTTCATCACTATGGATGGTACCAGTGATTCTTCTTAGGAAAATATTGATTCATTCTATGCTCATTCAAAATAGGGAGAGTCTAGTTAGGCATTATCTATTGAGTGCTTGTGTAAATATCTAGATGATGAAGGAGAGTATGTCCCTATCACTATTGGGGAATTCTATAGCCTATCACCATGAAACATTGATTCTAAGGAATATGAATTTGTCTACTTTTTGAAAGTAACTACAAATAAGGACTTCTATGAAAACCAACTCAAAGTGGGTGAAATGTCTAGGGTTAGGTTAGACATGTCTAATCTAACTAGTATTATCAAGCCTTTAGTTGATGACATTAGTGCTCAAAGGCATTCGAACACACTTGTAGACAAAGCCACTCTAGGTCTCAACTTGCTAGTCCAAGCATTTGATAACTATGCTATGAACATAATTGAACCTGCCACTTCTCTTTCACTCACATATCCCAAGCTTATAGACTGGAATCCTAATACATTTAGTGAAGTCTCCACATTCTAGAATGACTATGCTCTTGCCTACTAATTGAATGTTGTCAAACTAGTAACATCTTCCACTAGTGAACAAAGCATCAACATGATTGAAGTTGGCATCAAATATCTTAGTCATACAATTAAAAAGAAAAAAATAGAAGGTTCGATGGTGAAAACCACATTGTGGAAATGTCAAAATCCAAAAAAGTAAAAATAAAAGACACATCCATGGGTGAAAACCTCTCTAAGGCACCTATAGATGAGATATTTGATTCACGTCCAAGTCACTTATCGGAGAGATCATCAATGTTGATAGAGGCAACATAGCCAATCAAATTGGGTAAAAAAGAACATCCTCAAACTCTAGAAGAAAAAGAGGAATCCATTGCCTTCTTCTAAGAGAAGAAGATAAATTTTTCTTGGACATATTTTGACATGCTAGGAATAGATTCTAATCTCACTACGCATCATTTTCCCATTGCACCAGGCATCAAACCAATTAAAGAAAAACTTAGGAAAATGCATCCTCATGTTGTATTGCTCATCAAAGATGAACTGGAGGAGCTCCTAAAAGCTAGTTTCATCTATGCTATTGATTATGTTGAATGGATATCCAAGATTTTTCTAGTCTCCAAGCATGATAAATCTATCAGAGTTTGTATTGACTTCCATGATCTCAACTTGGCATGTCCTAAGAATTATTTTCTAGTTCCGAACATTGATATGATAGTGGACATCAAAACAGGATACGAGATGTACTCACTCATGGATGGATTTTTTGGTTATAATCAAATCAAAATTATGCCAAAAGATTAGGAAAGCACTACTTTTACATGTGCATGGGGAAACTCCTATTGGAACGTAATGCCATTTGGCTTGAAAAATGTTGGTGCTACCTGTTAGAGAGTAGTCACTACAATTTTCCATGATATGATGCATAAGACCATGGAGGACAACATGGATGATGCCTTGGTCAAGAGCACAAAGTGCAATCTCATCTGCAATATTTGGGACCTATCCTAGATCACATGGAAAAATTTAGTCTCAAGCTTAATCCCAAGAAATGCACATTTGGTGTCACATTAGGGAAACTACTAGGGTACATTGTGTCTATGAAATGAATCAAGGTGGATCTAGAGAAAGTTCAAGGAATTATAGATATGCCTCCACCTTGTAACATCAGCCAGATGAGAGGTCTATAAGGAAGACTCCAATCTATTTGTAGGTTCATCTCATAGCTAGTGCATAGATCACAACTTTTTACAAAGACTCTACATAAGGGTGTAAAATATAAGTAGAGTTAGGATTGCAAGCAAATCTTGACACAGATAAAACAATATCTTGCTAATCTACCAATCTTGATGCCTCCTATCTATCAGAACCCTTTGATTTTGGACATTTCAGCAATTAAAACATCTCTAGGAATCTTATTAGCTCAAGAGGACAAAAATAACAAGGAGAGAGTTATTTATTATTTGAGTCACACACTGATCTCTTATGAGATTAATTACAACATCATTAAGAAAGATTGCTTGGCAATTTTCTTTGGTTCCCAAGATTTGAGACACTACATGCTTGCCCACACTATGTGTCTAGTGGCTAAAATAGATCCATTGAAGTACTTTCTCAATAAGGTAGCTCTCATAAGAAGATTGGCTAAGTGGGTCATGATACTCAACATGTTTGACATTGAGTATGTTGAACAAAAGGCTATCAAGGGACAAGCAATTGTAGATCAGCTAGCAAATGCCCCTGTGCAGGGCCTTTTTTCGATGAACATCGATTTCCCTAATGACACAATTCTTACACTCACATACTAAATGTGGGTAATGTTCTTTGATGGGTCCTTCACACAATAGGGATTTGGTGCTGGGTTACTCTTCATCACACCACAAAGATATTCATTTACCAAAGCATACAAGATTTTGTTTTCTTGTACAAATAAGATTACAGAATACAAGGCCCTAATTAACAACATGAAGATTGCAAATGAATGGAGAGTGGATTAATTGAATATTTTGGAGACTCTCAGCTCATAATCAACCAGGTTAATATTGTGTATCATACAAAGGATGATAAATTGATCCCTTACAAATGCATGGTTTCTAACATGAAGAAATATGTTGTCCACATCACATCTAGCAAACTCCTCAAGTAGATAACAAAGCAATTGATGCCATGACTACTCTAGCATCCTTACTATAGATGCCCAAAAATGATCTCTGACATGAGTTCCTAGTGAAAGTGTTACTCTACCCTGCCTATGATACTCCTAGTTATAGGATGATCTATTCTATTTTAGGACAAGACTCATCTCACTACCACCACATCTACTCCTATCTTTTTTACCAAACCATACCAGATAGTCTAACCCAGAATGAAGAATATTACCTTATCTATAATGCTTAATGGTATGTCATTATTGTTGATAACTTGTTTAGGAGAGATCTTGATGAAACACTCCTTAGGTGTCTAGAACCTAAAGAGTCTAAATATGCATTAATTGATGTTCATGAGGGCATTTGTGGATCTCACTCAAATAGCTTGACACTAGCTCACAAACTCATTAGAGCTGGTTACTATTGGCCAAAATTGGAGCAAGAGGCAATAAATTATGCTAAGTCCTACAAGCAGTGCTAGCTCCATGGGAATCTAATTCATGCTCTAGCCAAGGAGCTAATTCCATCTACCACACTATGGCCATTTCAACAATGGGTCTTTGATCTTGTGGGTCAGATTCACCCATGATCTGCTAATGGACATAAGTTCATTATTACAGATATAGACTACTTCACAAAGTGGGTAGAGGTAGTACTTCTCACCATATCAAATGGAAAAACTATACCTCTATTTATGAAAAACTACATCATATGTAGGCACGGTGTACCATCCTCCATCATTACTGACAATGGAGGATAGTTTAAAAACAAAGACCTCAAGGAGCTATACAAAAGATTCAAAATCACATGACATTGGTCTTCTATCTACTACCTCTAGGGTAATGGCCAAGAAGAGGCATCCAACAAGGTGGTCCTCAAGATCCTCCATCACACAGTTAGCAAATATGGGAGGGATTGGCATCTCTAGATTAATCCAACTCTATGGGCATATAGAACAAGTATCAGGACTCTGATGGGTACAACACCCTTTGCTTTGGTTTATGGAGTAGATGTTGTGCTTCTAAAAAAGGTTAAGATTCCTACTCTGAGAATCTCTATCAAAGGCCTCATTATAGATGAAGATTATAGAATATCTTGGCTTCAAGAGCTAGTACTATTAGATGAATGTCAACAAGTAGCGTGCAATCATCTTTGAGCTTATCAGTAGCGAATATCTAGAAACTATAATAAGAAATTTAAGCCACGCAACTTCCAATTGGGTGATCTCATCTTGAGAGAAAATCCTAAGAATCAACAACAATGGGTCCAAAAAGGGAAGTTCAAAACAAATTGGCTTGGTCCTTACATAATCACTGTAGTGTATGGATCTTGTACTTACTAGCTTTCTACAACCAAAGGGAGAGGTGCTCAAGGAGTGTATGAATACTCTGTACCTAAAGTGGTTCTATAACTCATTTGATCTCATAAGCTCTCAATATAGATTTAAATATCTTGAAAAACTCTAAAAATTGTAAAATGTCTTAAAAAATTCATTACCCTAGTGAAACCCTAGAAATAGGCACCTTGGTAATACCCAAAAAAATAAAAAAATACAAAAATACAAAAAAAATTTAAAAACAAAAAAAATACCATTGGTGAAAACCTAGAAACAGGCATCATGGTAGAAAAAAAATAGAAGCTCTACCAAGAAAGTGAAAACCTAGCAAACATGTGGCCCTTATTCCCAATGCTCCATCTTGTAGCACATCTTCTAGCTTCTTGTATAGTTGCTTTCTTTCTTTAGTTTCCTACCTTTTTGCTCATGTATCGTTGGATTGAAGCTTGTCACAATTTGAGGGCACCACCCTTTAGTGTCATAGAATGTCTTTTTTGATAGTCACTAGTTATTTCAACTGCATATGCCTACTATTGCTAGTGTCACTCTTTTTGAGATTCTCCTCATAGAATTTATTTCACAATAGTCACCAATTGTTCTAACTGTATCTACCTACTATCGCTCCTGTCACTCTTTTTGAGATTCTCCTCATAGAATCTCTTCTGCAATAGTCACCAATTGTTTCAATTGCATCTGCCTAGTGTAACTCATGTCACTTTTGAAGATTCCTTTGTGGAAGATCTCTCTTGCATTTGTCACTAGTCATTCTAGCTATGTTTGTCTACTGTCACTCAGTTCCACTCAGATTCTTCACATTGAAGATTCCTCTTTAACTTTAGTCACCAGTCATTCTAACTACATCTATCTACTGTTGTCACCCTACTAAAGAGATTTCTTTCATTTATGTTTTGGACATTAACACTTGACATCAATCCTATAATGAAAAAAATTGAACTCAAAATGATATACTTGTTTGGATATGTTGAGATTTTCTTTGTTTGTTTTTCTTTTGTCTCATCATGTCTCTTCAAGAAACTCAATGATGTCATTTTTTGACAAAAGAAGCAATGACTGGGGGCATGATCTTTTCTTTGCTTTCTTATTTTTGCTTAGTTCTAACAATCTGAAGCATTCATATAAGAGTGGTGTCCACTATAAGAGCCTCTATCTCGTATTGGATGGCCAGGTGTACCTTGACTCCTTTTATATGGATACATCAACAACATTGGTTCTTCTCCTTTCTTGTTAGAGTGAACTCTTCATGCTATAGTAAATACTGATACTTGTCTTGCTAAGTGAATGCATGGGTCACTACGAGTATATTTAGTACACTTCTGTCTTAGGTTACGAATGCAAGGGTCATTGTGGATAGAATACTTACTGAATACTTAGCATAAAAATGGATCTTTTGTGTGTCTAGTGTGTCTACATGCAAGCAACATTCTAGTCATCCTAGCATTCATGCTTTGATGCTTATGTTAACTTGCTACATCAAAAGGGACAAATGCTCTGGTCATTTTGGCTTCTTGTGCCTTGAATGCTTACATTTAATCTCGCCAAAACTATAACATATGTCCTATTCATATTTTCATGATTGCAATGTTAGTGAGAATTGTACGACATATGAGATTTTGTGTTGTATGCTCAATGATGATAATTGTTGAAGCTTGGTAATTAGACCTAGGGTTGCATTTAGTTTTAGGTTGCATCTGCCATAGCATGGCATTTCATACATTACTTGGTTTAGCATATGATTTGATTTCCAATCTACTTCCATCTTCTATGATGAGAAATTGCTGGTCTCTTCAAAGTATCATGATTCTTCATGGCTGTACAACCATTTGGTTCTTTGGTTAGTCCTCTTGCACTCCTCGATGAGATACCTATCAATATCAAACAAAAACATGAAACACTACATGAGATTTCAGTCCATACAAAAATTTCTAATTCATTTCATCTATATATATATATATATATATATATATATATATATATATATATATATATATATATAAAGAATACATCAATACAAAAAAATGAGCACTACTCGAGCCCTATTGGATAAAAATGATACAAAATGGTGTTGGAACACCAATCAATACATAGCTAGAAAAAAACTCAGAGGCAAAATAATATCATGACTATCTGTATCTAGTACCCTCACCTCTTGGAGGAGGAGGAGGAGGAGGTGGTAGCATGTCTAGCTTGGCTGGTGGTCGTGAACCTCCTAACTCTTGAACATACTGGAAAAATTTGGGCACCTGTTAAGCCTCATTGGGCACCACTATGGAGTAAGCTACAAACTAAAAGGCCACTCAAGTTGCCTATAATTGGACCTCATCCTACAGTAGCTCTGCTCCCCACTCAGCTGCCTATACCTACTCGCATAGTCTAAGGATCCTTAGGCCCAATAGCATCCTTAGACCCAATAGCAAGATGGTCCTGCAACTCCTCATCTAGCATCTCTACTTATTATTCTATCGGTGCTTGTTCCTCTGTACGCAATCTCTACCACCGACCCTACTCCACCCTACTACCACCAACACCTAGATTTGACCCCATCTATCAAGGAGGAATATGTACTTGTCTCACTCTATGCCTCCCCTACTCTGTGGGACCCTGTGGTGGCTACTACACTGACTATTGTGTTGATTGTTGAACTAGACCCTATATGGGTGCCTACTGAGGTCCCTATGGCATGGGAGCTTCCATCCCCAATGGATTTGTGAACCATGGGAAGGGATGGCTGAAAAAATATGCCTATTAGGTAGGCATCATCCCAACATCTACTATCTTTGGGAGATATTCCCACTATGTCACAAGTAGGTTGCACACATCTATCATCTATCTTCTAGGGTCTAACCTCACTGAGCACCCCCACTCTACATCTCTAGCTACCTAGGCATATGAACAATACTCTTGGTTGATATCTTGAGGCTACCCATACTATCACCATACTTGAGTGATGAGGAATCTCTCTATAATATGGGTAGCTTGGCCTAGTAGTGGTTGTGAGGAAAACATTTGGCTCAGCTCTTGAGGAGCATTGTCCTATTCCTTGGTCTCTCTCCAGGGCCACAATATGATAGATACTAGGTCATCGAGGTGTGTCCTCTAGTGCTAAGTCTTACCCAGACCTGCCTAGGTAAGTTGGTCACTATACCTACATGTGTAAGGCTCCATGGGCTCCCATGCATCCTCAAAAATGGGTTTGGTAATCAGCAAGTGCTCCCATGCCTAGATCTGTAGAACATAAACTCCTATGGCCATGCTCCTCTACTCATGATAGACTATCTCATGCATCTCATGATATATATGAGTGAGCAAGCATTTTCCCCACCAAAATCTCTCTAGGGCATCTACCATCCACTGCAACATCACACCCCAACCACACTCTACTCCATGCTACCCTTTATCTAGTACGAGGAAGCAATTGATGAAAATGGCCAAAACTAAGGCCAACCTTTTAGTAGGGCCATATGTTTGGATGAGCTCATCCCTTGTGATGGCTCACCCTATCACTAAATCCCTTTCGAAAATGGTCTGCAATGCCTTTGTGCCTACTCTAGGACCCATGTTGTAGACTACTCTCTACCCATGGAAGGGTATTTGCAAAATCTTATAGATGTCCTCAAGGGTGATGGTCATCTCTCCCTAGGGCAGGTGAAAGGTGTTCATATCTAAATTATAACACTCCACCAAGGTAGTCAATAGGACATGATTCACCAACATTGCTTGGATCTAGCATAGATATGCTAACCCCAATCAATTAATATGGGCCATGTTGGTATCATCTAAACTCTACAATAGAGCTCCATAAGATAGATAGTGGGACCTAAACACAATGTCATCAAATATAGCCTACACACATGATGAATGACAATAAGCACAAGGCTAGTCATTGCTTGAAAATCCAACAAAATGACAAATATTTCAAATTTCAATGCTAAAAAGGACACCAATTTTTTGCATGAGAAAGTGCATTCTCACACAAGAAATGACAATACTATGGGTGAGATGCACCCAAAATCCTGTGCATTTCATGTGAGAGGTAGATATCTCGTAGGAGAGATTCCCCACCTATGCATGCAAAGAAACATGCGGTTGGTGTATCTTTACGTAAAGATAGATTGGGTCTGCACGAGGAACAAAACCCTTACGTGAGAACCAATAGACCCAAGTTGAAAAACCCTAAAAACATGCTAAAATATTACTCTAAGTGCATGCAAAATTAAATATGAAGTAGGATAATCGATTACTCACTGGAGGTCCATAGTCTTCCAAGTAGCTGTGTTGTCAAGAGCACTCAAAACAATGTGTACACACAGGAACTGCCATCTTCCTCTCAGAGCTCTCTTCTTCACTAAAGAAAAAATGAACAAATGATTGAAAATGACCCTTTGGGCCCTTATATTAGTTTTGACATAATTTTTTAAAGTGCTTTGATTTGCATGAAAATCACCCCCATGACTAATTTGACTGCTCTAAATCCATTTTTGGGATCAAATTCAAAATCTAACACACTTAGCTAAAAAACACATTTCAAAATTTTGGGACCAACGCGATTGAATGCTTGTGCAGTCCAAATTTTTCTTATACTTTGTGACTCTCAGAACCTTTTCAATTCAACACTCTTCAAATTTTTAAAATTTATTCTAGAAAAATTCAACTATGGTCAACTTTTGGACCTCAAAATCATGCTAAATTGACTCCAAATTTTCTTCTAATCATTCTGATCTCTTCTATATTTTGCTGACTCTTGAATTTCTTTTGTGTCTCTCAATATACTGCTTCACATATTTCTAGTGTGTCATCTTTTTATTTCACTCCTAAGGGGGCAAAATGATTACATCATTGAATCTAAATTTCAAATCGATCTGAATCTTCATCACTTGGGGCATCTTGTTCCCATATTATGTCCTCATTACTAGGGGAATTTCATCACTTGGGGCATCTTCTTCCCCCTTATTTGACATCTTTCTCATCTATCTCATAAATTTTTTGGTCAAAGTTCGATGGATAGGTATCAGAATAGGCTAAACCCTGGCTCTTGAGGATCAAGCCTCATTCTGGGGATGATTTTATGGCTCATGATTAGATCTTGTTATCTTTTCAACTTAGGTACCTAGGTGTTCTATCTAAATCCCTTAAGGTTAAGCTTTGTTTTGGAGATAATCTTTAATAGTTTATTCAACTTAGGTATCTAGGTGTTCTATCTAGATCTCTTAAGGTTAAGCTCCATTCTAGAGATAATCTTTAAAAGCTTGTCAATACAAGAATCTAGGTGTTCTATCTAGATCCCTTAAGGTTAAGTTCCAATATGGAGATAATCTTTAAAAGCTTATCAATTGGTATCTGTGTCATTAATTTCGGAACCAATCTTATCAACTCTAGGTATCTAGGTGTTATATCTTGATTTCCTAAGATTAAGCTCCATTCTAGAGACAATCTTTAAAAGCTTATAGATTGGTTTCTATATCATCAAATTGTAGAATCAATTTCACTTCTCGATCTATGCATCATGCTTTTTGATTTTCTTTGAGTTGAATATGCTACTCGCACATTCATTCAAAGAGGGGCAAAATGTAATACCCCAAAATTGGCTCATTGCCATGTTAACCAATTCTAGTCTATTTTAATCAACTCCTAAGTCCTATTTTAATAGGAAATTCTTATTCTAATTTTTGCTACTTAACTTAAGTGTCAAATGCAGAAAATCCTAAACTGCATTAATCATGCTACTTATTTAATTCCTCAAGTATTGACTTGAATTAGTCACATTAAACCTATTGACTAAGATTTAATCTAATTTGAAGTATTTATACTTTAATTAAATTAAATTACTATCTAAGGCTAATGTACTAAGGAATTAAAAATGTTTAATTTAATAACTATACTCACTTTGATTAATTGAATGTGATTATTCAATTAATTGAAATATTTATTTAGTGAAGTCATATCTCACCTTATTAAATTAAATAATCTCTTCAAAATCTTCTCTTCAATTCCAAAATAGAAACTTTGAGTGAACTATCTCTCAATTTAGTTAACTTGTTCTCACACTCATGAAAAGCTTAGATAACTACACATCACACTCAGATCTAAAATAATTAACTTCACCTACACAAGGAAGTTTTCATTTTAACTAAATCTTCTCTTTGATCTTAATTGCCCATCCAAATTGATCTTGACCATTGATCAATCCTTGAATTCTATTTAAGGGACTCCCAATCCCTCATTATGGATGTTAGAATTTGAATTGTATTGAATTGTATTCAAACTAAGTACTCATTTTCTTTCTAGCTTCCGTATTGCTATCATCTTAAACTATCATTTAGATTAAAGATGCATACATTTATCTTAATATCTTTTATTTCAAATATTAATGCTTGCACTTCATATAGATTAATTGCATAATCATACTCTTCATAAACTCCTTCATTCTGGAAAGGTGTGGTTGCCTGCATCTCGATCTGAGAGTACAATAGGAAAAACCTTCTACTTAGAAGGCAACAGGTTGTATTTTTGAGCCTTTTGGATAAACAACTCCACGTTTATTCCAAGATGACTTTGCATCCAATGACCATGTTGAACTATAGGTGAAAAATCTGAGGTCACATTTTCACATATACACTTGGGACCCCTAAAGACATATGTTTTCATGAGATGTGTCAAAGAGGGTCATAGATTATCTTATGACCACTTTTGACCCACATAAATAATTATAATATGTTCCTATGGTCCTCAGACCCATAGAGACATATGTTTTTATAAAATGTATCAAAAGGAGTCATATGTTGTTCTATGACCCCTTTTGACCCATATAAATGATAATAGCATTTCACTATGGGTCTTGAGACCCCTAGAGACTTATGTTGTAAAAAAATGTGTCAAAAGTGGTCATAGGTTTTCCTATGAACCCTTTCGACCCATATAAATTATTAAAATATGTTCATAGGAGCCCTAGGAACCCTAGGGACATATGTTGTAATGAAACATGTTCAAAAGGGTCATAAGGTTATCCTATGACTCCTTTTGACTCATATAAATGATTATAATATGTCCCTAGGGATCCTAGGACTCCAAGAGGCATATGTTGTAATGAAATGTGTTGAAAGGGCTCATAAGTAACCCATTGACCCCTTTCGAACCATATAAACAATTATATTATGTCCCTAGGGATCCTAGGAACCCTAAAGACATATGCTATAATGAAATGTGTCGAAAGAGGTCATTAGACATTCTGTAGCTCATTTTGATCCATATAAATGATTATAATATGTCTCTAGGGGTCCTACAATCCCTAGGGACATATGTTGTAACAAAATATATTGAAAGGGGTCATAGGTTATCCTATGACCCCTTTCAACCCATATAAATGATTATAATATGTCCCAAGATGTCTTGGGACCCCTAGAGACATATGTTGTAATGAAATGTGTCTAAAGAGGTCATAGATTATCTTATAACCCCATTCAACCCATATAAACAATTCTAATATGTCCATAGGGGTCCTAGGTCCCCTAGAGACATATGTTTTCATGAAATGTGTTGAAAGGGGTCATACATTATCCTATGACTCATTTTGATCCATATAAATGATTATAATATATTCTTAGGAGTCCTAGGAATCCTAGTTAAATATGTTATCATGAAACATGTTAAAAGGGGTTGTAAGGTTATCCTAAAACTCCTTTCAACTCATATAAATAATTTTAATATGTCCCTAGGGGTTCTAAAACCCCTACAAAGAAATGTTGTAATGAAATGTACCAAAAGGGGTCATAGGTTATACTATCACTCCTTTCAAACCATATAAATGATTATAATATGTCCCTAGGGGTCCTATGACCCTTAGAGACATATGTTGTAATTAAATACATTGAAATGGATCATAGGTTATCTTATGACCATTTTCAACCCGTATAAACCATTTTAATATGTCCCTATGGGTCCTAGGACCCCTAGAGACATATGTTGTCATGAAATATGTTGAAAGGGGTCATAGGTTATCCTCTGACCCCTTTTGACACATATAAATGATTATAATATGTTGAAAGGGGTCATAGGTCATCCTATGGCCCCTTATGAACCATATAAATGATTATAATATGTTCTTAGGGTCCTAGGATCCCTAGAGACATATGTTTTTATGAAATGTGTCAAACAGAATCATAGGTTATCTTGTGACCCCTTTCAACCCATATAAATTATTGTAATATGTTTGTAGGGGTCCTAAGACTCCTACTGATATATGTTGTTATGAAATGTGTTGAAAGGGGTCATAAGTTATACTATGATCCCTTTCAAACCATAAAAATGATTATAATATGTCCCTAGGGGTCCTATCACCCTTAGATACATATGTTATAATGAAATATTTTGAAAGTGGTCATAGGTTATCCTATGATCCCTTTTGACCCATATAAACAATTCTAATATGTCCTTAGGGGTCTTGGGAACCCTAAAGACATATGTGTTCATGAAATGTGTCAAAAGGGGTCATAGGTTGTCGTATGACCCTTTTTTTATCCATATAAACAATTATAATATATCTCTAGGGGTCTTAGGATTGCTAGAGACATGTTCTAATGAAATGTGTCAAAATGGGTCATAGATAATCTTATGGCCCCTTTAGACCCATATAAACGATTATAATATGTTCCTAGGGTCCTATGACCCCTAGAGGAATATGTTGTAATGGAATGTGCCAAAAGGGGTCATAGGTTATCTTATGTCCCCTTTTGACCCATATAAATGATTATAATATGTCCCTAGGGGTCCTAGGACCCCTAGAAACATATGTTGTAATGAAATGTGTTGAAAGGGGTCATCGGTTATCCCATGACCCCTTTCAATCCATATAAATGATTATATTATGTTCCTAGGAGTCTTAGGACCCCTAAGGACATATGTTGTCATGAAATATGTCAAAAGAGGTCATAAGGTTATCATATGACTCCTTTCGACCCATATAAACAATTATAATTTCCCTAGATTTTCTAAGAACCCTAGAGACATATGTTGTAATGAAATGCATCAAAAGTGGTCATAGGTTATACTATGACTCCTTTCAAACCATAGAAATGATTATAATATTCCCCTAGGGGTCTTAGGACCCGTAGGGACATATGTTGTCATGAAATATGTCAAAAGATGTCATAAGGTTATCATATGACTCCTTTCGACCCATATAACAATTATAATGTCCCTAGATGTCCTAAGAACCCTAGAGACATATGTTGTAATGAAATACATCAAAAGTGGTCATAAGTTATACTATCACTCCTTTCAAACCATAGAAATGATTATAATATGCCCCTAGGTTTCCTATGATCCCTAGAGACATATGTTGTAATGAATTCTATCAAAACCTATGACCCCTTTCAAACCATATAAATGATTCTAATATGTCCCAAGGGGTCTTGGGACCCCTATAGACATATGGTATCATAAAATGTGTCAAAAGGGAACCTATGACCCCTTTCAACAAATATAAATGATTATAATATGTTCATAGGGGTCCTAGGATCCCTAGGGACATATGTTGTAATTAAATATGTCAAAAGGGCTCATAGGTCATCCAATGGCTCCTTTTGACCTATATAAATGATTATAATATGTTCCTAGGGTCCTAGGACCCCTAGAGACATATGTTTTCATGAAATGTTTTGAAAGCCTATGACCCCTTTTAATCCATATAAATGATAATAATATCTCCCTAGGGGTCGTGGGTGCCCTAGAGACATATGTTGCAATGAAATATTTTGAAAAGGGTCATAGGTTTTTCAATGACCCCTTTTGACCCATATAAATAATTATAATATGTCCCTAGGGGTCCTAGGACCCTTAGAGACATGTTGTCATGAAGTCTATTGAAAGTGGTCATAGGTTGTCCTATGACCCCTTTTGAACCATATAAATGATTATAATATGTCCTTAGGGGTCCTGGGACTCTTAGAGACATGTTGCAATGAAATGTGTCTATAGGAGTCATAGGTTTTCTGATTGCCCCTTTTGACTCATATAATTTATTATAATATGTCCCTAGGGGTCCTGAAAGCCCTAGAGACTTGTGTTGTCATGAAATGTGTTGAAAGGGGTCATAGGTTATCTTATGACCCCTTTTAACCCATATGAACAATTATAATATGTCCCTAGGGGTCTTAGGACCCCTAAAGACATACGTTGTAATAAAATGTGTCAAAATGGGTCATAGGTTATCTTATGACACCTTTTGATCCATATATATGATTATAATATGTCGCTAGGGGTCCAAGGAGCCCTTCAGACCTATGTTGTCATTAGATATGTCAAAAATGGGTCATAGGTTATCCTATGACTCCTTTTGACCCATATAAGTGATTATAATATGTTCCCAGGGTCAGGGACCCCTAAAGAAATATTTTATAATGAAATATGTCGAAAGGGGTCATAGGTTATCCTATGACCCCTTTTGATCCATATAAATGATTATAATATGTCCCTAGGAGTCTTGGGATTCCTAGAGATGTGTTGTAATGAAATGTGTCAAAATGGGTCACAGGTTATCTTTTGACCACTTTCAACCCATATAAACAGTTATAATATGTCCCTAGGGGTCCTCAGACACCTAAAGACATATGTTATAATGAAATGTGTTGAAAGGGGTCATAGGTTATACCATGACCCTCTTCAAACCATAGAAATGATTGTAATGTCCTTAGGAGTCCTATGACCACTAGAGATGTATGTTGTAATGAAATATGTTGAAAGGGATCATAGGTTATCTTATCACCCCTTTCTACCCACATAAATGATTATAATATGTCGCTAGGGGTTTTATGACCCCTACAGACATATGTTGATTTGAAATGTGTCAAAAGGGGTCATAGGCTATCCTATGACCTAGAACCCCTAGGGACATATGTTGTCATTTAATGGGTCAAAATAGGTCAAGGTTACCATATGACCCCTTTCAACACATTTAAACAAATGATTTATGTCCCTAGGGGTCATAGGAGCCCTTCTAACATATATTGTCATATAATGTATTGAAAGGGGTCATGGGGTACTCAATGAGTACCTTTTAACTCATTTGAACACATGATATATTTTTGTAGGGGTTATAAGACTTCTATCAACATATGTTATTAGTTAATGTGTCAAGAGGTTCCCTATGACCCCTTTTGACCCATTCAAACACATGATGTATGTTCCTAGGGGTCCTAGGACCCCTAGGGACATACATGATCTTTTATAATGGGTAAAAAGGGGTGGTATGGCATGCCATGACATATTTCAACTTGATACATGACAAAATAAATTATTAGGGTTTGTAAGATACCTATGGACATACATGTTGTGTTCTAATGGGTTGAATTGGGTTAAATGATATCCTATTACCCATTTCGACCCTTTACATGACAAAATATGTTCTTGTGCATCCTAATACCTCTAGAGACAAGAATGTCGCATTGAAATGGGTTGAAAGGGGTCATAGGATAACCTATGACACATTTCAATCAAATACATGACAACTTATGTTCCTAGGGATCCATTGGCCCCTAGGGACATATATGTTGTGTTCCAATGGATAGAAAGGGGCAATAGGGTATCCTATGACCCCTAGGGACATACCTCTTATATTCAAATGGGTAGAAAGGGGTCATAGAGTATTATATGACCCCTTTTCACACATTACATGAGAACATATGTTGCTAGGGGTCCTAAGACCCTTATAATCATGTGTGTTGTTGTTTAATGGGTCAAATTTTGACCCATTACATGATACCATATGTTCCTAGGGGTCCTAATACCCTAGGACCATACATGTTGGGTTCCAATGGGTTAAAAGGGTTCACCAAACACCATATGACCCCTTTCATCCCATTACATGACAACATATGTTCCTAGCTGTCTTATGAGCCCTCAGAATGTATGTTGTCATGTAATGGCTTGAAAGGGTCCTAGGATACTCTATGAACCCTTTCGACCCACTGGAACACAACATATATGTTTATAAGGGTCATATGACCTCTAGGAACATATGTTATCATGTATTAGGTAGAAAGGGGTCATAGGATACATGTCCCTAGGCATCCTTTGACCCATTTGGACTCATTGGAACATAGGTATGTCCCTAGTGAGACCTGTAGGAACATATATCATCATATAGTTTATTAACTTAGGTTACTAATATACATAATATATAATAATAATATATATGATATATAATTAGGGTATCCCATGACCCATTTGGACTCATTGGGACACATGTATGTCCCCAGGGGGACCCCTAGGAACATACATCATCATATAGTTTATAAACTTAGGTTAGTAATATATATAATATATAATAATTATATATATGATATATAATAATATAATAATATATAATAACTATATATAAAATAATTATATAATAAATTATTATTATTATTTAATACTATATAATAAATTTTAGTAACTATATATAATAATTGGTCGCCCCCCCCCCCCCCCCCCCTCCAATTATGTAATAACTTAAAAATTGGTCCCCACTCCCTTTACATTTGAATTTGGCACCATAATTTGGGAACATAGATTGGGTACCCATTCTCAAATTGGATAATCATTCCCAAATCCAATACCCACTCTTAAATAAGATACCCATTCTCAAATCAGATGCTCGATCATGCAAGGTATTACATTTTTGGTTTGGTACTAGGATGGGTGGGAAAATAATCAAAGCACATTTTGAAACACTTTTAGGCATTTCAAAACTACATGTTTTTCACATCACAACTTTTTAGCACACCATGATCCTGCACAAACCCTCAAACTAAAAACCATATAGAAGATAATGGTAATAAGAAATAATCTTTAGTAATATTATTTTGTATCCCACAGTACCAAAATTTTTATATAGGAGATGTTGTTGAGAGTCTTCAAAAACTAATATCAATGTATCATAGACATTCTCCATGAATTATGGAGTGATAATAGACAAAGAAGTTTAGCATATTTTATTATTAAATGACAAGAGATAGAATTTGATGGCTCAAGTTTGAAAGAAGATAACACTCAAAGAATAAAGTTGATTATTAAATGTCTGAAATATCATGGAGATGTAATAATAGTTCTGAAAGATCCCACAAATGATATAATGATCAAATAGATAGGAAGAAAATTAGATAGGCATCAACAACAATCTCAAATTTAATAAAAGGTTTGAAAGAACTAGAAACATTATAGAGTTTGGAATTAGTGTGTGGTAGTAAAGTGAGTAAAACAAACTACTGTCCTATCCTAATATGTTGTTGAATATAAATATAAATTTGAATATATGTACTTATTAAACACCAAGTTATAATGATGCCAAATAAGGATTAAATAAAATTTTGGTTGCAAAAGAAATAATTTTTCTTATCAAGGACAATACCATTAGAGACTAAAAATGATAGCCACATAGCTATCATGCCCATTTTCTTATAAATTCAATCATAATTTTTAATTAATATAATAATTATCAATAAAGGTGTGGTAATATCTCTACTAGAATTCTTCATAGAGATTTTAATAATAATCACTAAAGACTAAAAGTTTAATACCCATTTCAAAGATCCATTTTCATAAACAATCATATGTCTATTGAATGGGAGAGAGATAAAAACCTCCATATTCATAAGGAAACCAATTAAATAAAGCTAATGAATTTTACTAATGATGAAAGAAATATGACACATGTGTGTGTATATTTATAACACTAAAACAACAACTATTTAAATACAAAACTATTGTGAAGATGCTACTATTAATTTATCCATAATAAGTGATATTAGACAACAATAATAAAAGTAATGATTCCTTAAAGGAAAGATATGAATCTCAAGAAATGGAAAATCATGTTTAGAATAAACATGAAACTAGTAGCTCATTGAATGATGAAAATCAATGACTATAGGAACCACTTGAAAATCATAAATATTCATTAAGTATTTTTTTATCAAGTGGTATAATTAGTGGTTAAGGAATGTAATTATTCTTATGACTCAATGAAAAGATACATATCATTAAGAAAAATACAAACTCGAACAATGAAACACTTGGTAGGGAAAGGAACCATGAATATTTTATAATATTTGTAGGGAAAATCCACAACAAAATGGATACACAAGTATCAATTATTAGTTGACCATCATATATGGTTTTTTGAATTCCATAAAATTAGCCACACCACAAGAGATGATGATATGAGGAATAATATCAATGATGGATCATTCATAGGAACATAACTTAAATACATACCTTAGGATGTGAATTACATCAAATGAATTTATTTTTCATATCACTAAATAGATACTATCACCCAACAATTCTGATGGAATAAGTGGGAATTTTATATTGTGGGAGAGAATAATAACCAATGTTTCATTTCCAATTGAACCATATTTAGCATGGATATATAAGGGAAGGGACAAAATCAGAGTTTCAAATCTAAATCATCTTTTGATTTGATATATATGGGCCTTCAATTGACAAACTTCTATTAAGGATGTTGTTGTACATATAAGTATTTATTATCTTTGGATATTATATTAACTTTCTTATTGTAGTCCCTCTCTATATCACTTATTTGTAATTGTAGATATACTATGAGATTTATTTTCCTTGATCTTTTCCTTTATGTATAAGAATTTTCTTGCATGGAAAGAAGGTTGATACTCTACATATGCTACCAAATATTGTGCAGAATCAATCTTATGGTAGTAACTTGAATGAAGTTTTGATCTAGAATTTATTAGTCATCTAATGATATGGCTGGTGAAAGTGAGGCTAAAGAAAATAATTCCTTTGATTATTGATAATATGAGTATCCTTCCATATCAATATGGATTTTAATACTTCATCAGAGAAAATCCTATACAAGGAGCTCAAAAGATTGATAGTTAGAAGAAGTGTAACATGCATGTGTATGACTACATGATTATGATGGGCCTACTCATGTGTACATCATGAGGATGTAATAGCTTGTCACCTAAAGGTTGAAATATTAATATCAAATCTAGAGGGACCCTGACAGGTATCCTTTGGTGAATAAAGTCTCAAAAAGAGTAACTACAAGACCTCGCTTCTTAGGATCAGTATTTAGAGGAAGAATGCTTGAGGTGCTATGCTTTGTCAATGATATTTTTTCTATGAGGGGGAAGTTCTAGTGAAATTCTAATTAATTTATTCTTCTCTCTGAGAGAGAATGAAGATGAAAACCCTTATGCCACAATTTGGGTTCATGGTGGTTACTATTTTGCATATGATATGTAATGAAAGGTGATGACATTTCATTGACATATATAGACATAAGGTAACCATGTCAGGTGACAATCTTATAAATAATAGACCTGCTATCATGAAAAAATTCATTAAGTTGTCCCCAAGTTTTGGAAGTCATGATAATGAATGTATAATGATCAAAATTCATTAAGTTTCTATTCAGAGTGTCATAGATCATGATACTTTTCATGATAGAGACCACACCATTATGATTTATTGTTAAGTTAATATCCTAAAATGTTGGAAATTAGATAACTCATATCCTTCTAAGATATATCATATTCTATTAGTAGGTGTCATGGATTTGATCTCAGGTCACATACCAAAAGAATATGCATATGATGAATAACATATGATTGATACTTCTTGTTGAATCATACTTCAGATTATATTAAAAGATAACATCTAAGTTGATGTTTTTATGTTGATATCCATCAATATTTCATTCTAGGAATATCATACAGACATGATATCTCTTCACATACTTGAGAGAATAATGTGTTCTACAAATCCTCCCTAGCAAAGAGGGAGTGTTATGGTTGTAGCTTCCATTAGATTGATTCAATCTAAAATACATTACTGTTATTGGTAAATCATCATTTCCTCTATCTATCTATCTATCTATATATATATATATATATATATATATATATATATATAATATAATATAATATAATATAATATAATATATATAGATATATATTATTATACATATTATTATTTAGCATGGATAAGTATATACAAGAAATGATGATTTACCAATAACAATAATGTATCTCAGATCAAATAAATCTAACTAAAGCTACAACCTTAACAATAAGAGTAAGAAATATCTCTTGCAGATGCAAAATATAGGGTATTTATTGATGCCCTAAAATAAAACAAAAGAGATGTGACTAATAAGTTTTCAATTGATAGAGGAAGCCTAAATGAAAAAAAGTCATTGATTAGAAATAATCTGTCTCAAACCATTTTTAGATGAATGAGGTGCATAAGAAGGAAAGAGTTAGGATCACAAAGGGGAAGTTAAAAGGGTTATCCCTATCATGATAGAACTATATCCAAGGAGAGAGGCTAAAGGAAGGAAATGAAATGATAACATCAATGGAAGTAATGAAGTCCAAGGTCAACCTCTAGTTTCTTCCCATGGACTATGATGTGCAAATATAAAAGAAGTTGTAGAATCCCTATGTAGAAGAGTTTTACAAACTAACTTTTGGATTCAAGAACCAAAAAGCATTGGCAAAGAAGGTAGCCAGATATCTCAATGACTTAAGGATGAATATCTAAGAGGAAATTAGTCTTCTTGATCTTGATATATTTAAAATGTGTTTTAAAATAAAACTTAGGGTTGAAGAAAATTAGAGGAAGAATGAAAAAAATAATAGAGGTAGAAGTAAAAGAAATTCTAAGTAAAAGGTACGTTATGTGTGCAGCTGTGAACTTTTTTCCTAAGTAAAATTTTGATGTGCACTTGCACAACATGCATACCTATGTAGATGCACTAGTGCATAAATCACACACTTAAGAGAGGTTTTTGTCATTTTGGTTAGTTTTTTGCTCATATTTTTGTTAGTCGATGTCCTAGCTGAGCATCGTTAAGGTGTTCTAACATCAAGATACTAATTTTAAACTCATTTTATATAGATACAATGACATCATTATCATCCTCTATGGGTGACAAGATGAAACCAAAGCTAGTAGCATTCAAATACCAAGGAGCCCCTGAGGAATCCAGATTCCAAAAAAAACACATAGAGATCTAAGACACAAAATTGGGACACATTGACTCAAATGTTTGTTGGAATTAAAGATAGAGTAACTAAGAGGGGGGTGAATCAATTACTACCAAAAATTAATCCAAAAATCCCTTAAATGTCTTAAAGATCTAGTTACTACTTGTATTTGGTAAAAAAATGTTGTAACTCAGCAAATTATTACTTTCTTTTCAAGCACTCATGCATGTAACTGAAAATAAAGTGAACATAAGAGACCCCAGATTTAACATGGAAACCCAATATGGAAAAAACTACCAAGTAACTAGTCACCAATTTTTCACTCTTCTAAAGTAAGCCCTATTAGGAGCCAACCTTGTTAAAGGTTATAATACACACTAGTAGGTGTGACCCTGTTAGAGGATTTAATCACCCTATTAGGAGTGGCCTTGCTAGAGGTCTTTAGAATAATTCAATTGAATTGTCACCTTGTTAGAGGATTTACAAAATGGTTGTTAAACCAACTCTATTAAGAGATTTGAAATCACTGCAATAATGGTTAGAAAGAAGCAATGATTTGACTTGAACAAGATGCAACTAAATTTTTTGGATACAAGTCTCTGTTCAGTAGCATTAGATCCTCCTTGATCAAATATGGCTTTGCTACTTCTCAATGATCTCTAATCATCCTTTGAATTTGCTTCCACAATAATCAGTCTTCATATCCCATTAACTTTACATTTCTCCTCATACAAAAATTAAAAATTTGCAACTTGACTTCTTACTTATACCATTTAGATTTTCAATTTGGCCTATTTACATGTTTCATTTACCAATAAACCATTCATCAATTGGCTACAGATATTATTCTTAAACAAATAAATGTTCTATACTGGCCAACCCTGTTCAGTAAATACTACTTCTAGGAATTTCTAGAGTTAACCTTCTTGACTTGGTTAACATTACAATATCTTAAAATCCTTTGGCTGCCAATTTTACTTAGTAAAAACTGCTTTTACCAAATTACCTTTGATGACCAAGTGAACTTAGTAAGAACTAAATTTCTGTCATATTTCCTTCGATTACTGAGTGATCTTGGTAAGAACTACTTTTTTCATGTTTTCTTCGATTACCGAGTGGGCTCAGTAAGAGCTAAATTTTTTTGATTACCTTGAAGGCTTGGTAACCAGTTGCCTACTTGGTAGACACTGCAAGCTATCTTTACTAACCTTTTGGGCTTAGTAGACACTGTCTATTGCCTCACTAACCTTTTGAGCTTGGTAGACACTGTCCTTTGCTTTTCTGACTTCTTGAGTTCGATAGGCACTATCTGATGACTGATATGACATTTGTGTGGCATCAAAGACAACACACAATTGAAAAATTGTAACCAACAATCTCCCTCTTTGGAATTGATGGCAACAAAACATGTCATAGCAGAATGAAATTTGAAAACAAGTCTTTTAATGACAAAACTCCCTCTTACACAAACTCTCCCTCTTACACAAACTCTTATTATTTTCAAATTTTAGAAAGATATGACAATATATATTCTCCCTCTTTGACAACACATGCCAAAGATAACTCAAAAAAACTGAATAACATTGTACCTAATGTACTGATTCATATGCAATGTCTTCATTGGTTTGCTACATCAATTGATAGATTTTCAATTCTATTCCTATTGATGCATCACTAAACTATATTTTAGTGAGCTTTAGATAGGAGAATGACCCCTAACTTACCTCTTAGATACAAGAATGCATCCTTAGGTAAAGGCTTTGTGAATATGTCAGCAATTTTTTCCTTTGTATACACATATTCCAATCTTATTTCCTTTTCTTGCACCAATTCTCTAACAAAGTGACACTTTATGGAAATGTGCTTGGTTTTTGAACGAATCACTGGATTTTTGGAGATGTTAATTGCACTTGTGTTATCACAAAACATAACAACATTTTCTTTGATTTCTTGCTTCATACCTTCCAATAATTGTTTAAACCATACAATATTTGAGCAATTTACTGCTACTACAACATATTCAGCCTCTACTGTGGATTGAGATGTACAATTCTACTTTTTTCTTGTCCAAGAAACCAATCTATTTCTAAGAAAGAAAGCTCCTCCACTTGTGCTCTTTTTGTCATCAATATTTCCTACCCAATCTGCATCAGTGAACACCTTTAAATCCAATTTTCCTCCAAGTTTATACCATAATCCATATTCTTTAGTTCCTTTCAAGTATCTCATGATCCTTTTGATTGCCATCATGTGATTTTCTTTTAGTTTTGCTGAGAATCTTGCTACAATTCCTACTACAAGGGCAATGTTTGGTCTTGTGTGCACTACATATTGCAACTTTCCAATCATAGATCTATACAATGCCTGATCCACTTCCTTTGATTCATCATCCTTGGTGAGTTTTAATCCAGTGCACATAAGAGTCCCAACTGGTTTGTAGTCTTCCATACAAAATTTTTTTAGTATCTCCTTGATGTATTTAGATTGAGTGATGTAAATTCCATTCTTATTTTGCTGAATTTGAAGACCAACAAAGAATTTGATTTCACCAAACATTGACATTTCAAATTCCTTGTTCATTTGTTCTAAAAATTCTTTACAAAGATCATCATTTCCTGTGAACAAAGTATCATCTACAAATATTTTTGCCAAATTTTTTTTATTATCTGCTCCTTCCTTTATGTACAAACTGTTATTATCATTAGTTCTTTGAAAACCAATATGAATAAGATAGTTATGCAATCTTTCATACCATGCTCTAGGGGCTTGTTTTAGACCATATAATGCTTTATGCAACTTGCAGATCATGTCCTTCTTGTCTGGATCAACAAAACCTTTAGGCTGCTCAATGTAAACCTCTTCCTCCAATATGCCATTGAGAAATGCTGACTTGACATCCATCCGATAAACTTTGTATCCTTTGAATGCAACATATGCAAGTAAGGTTCTGACACCTTCCAATCTTGCAATAGGAGAAAAAGTTTCTCGATAGTCTACACCTTCTTCTTGTGAATATCCTTTGCATACTAGTCTAAATTTGTTCCTCGATACCTTACCATCTTCATTTAGTTTGTTTTTGAATACCCACTTTGTTCCAATCATATTCTTTTCTTTGGGTCTAGTTACAAGAGTCCATGTTTTGTTTTTCTCTATCTGTTCTATCTCTTCATTCATAGGTTCAATCCAAATTTCATTGTCTAGTGCACCTTTGACATTTATGGGTTCAAAATTAGCAAGTAAACAAGTGCCTTTCAATTTACTTCTTGCCATTGTTCCTTTTGATTTATCACCAATGATCTGATCTGGTGCATGATGCTTTCTGACATATTTAGCTAGCACGAGCTCCTTGCTTTTTGAATGACTTGCATTTTTTTCCTTCTATCTCTCAACTTTTGGTTTTTATTGAAGTTGCTCAGGCTCGATAGATGCTAACTTGGTAGCTTTTGTTTGCAACCTGAGTTCTTGTAGCTCGATAGATGCTGACATAGTTTGAACTTCTTGTTACTTGGTTAATGAAGACTCTGGAGTTGAGGATTCCTGATTGATAGGTATACTTGGTATTGTGTCAGGTTCAATGTGAATAAATCTTTTGTAGTCTTTAGGTTCCTTTTTTCTTTCTTCTTCTATTCTTTCTACAAACTCGTCAACTTTCACATGTGCACTTTCTATAACTTTGTGAGTAGATAAGTTCAAACATCTATATGCTTTGCTTTTGCAAGAGTATCGCAAAAATATTCCTTCATCACTTTTTACATCAAATTTATGTTTCCTAGATTCTTTCAAAATGTAACATTTTCTTCCAAATACCTTTAGATAACTTACATTAGGTTTGTAGCCATACCACAATTCATAGGGTGTTTTGAATGAGTCCTTCTTCAGCTGTACTCGATTCAATGTATGAACTGTAGTGCTGATGGCTTCCTTCCAGTATTTGATAGCAACTCCTTTCTCAATCATTAAGGTTCTTGCACAATCCATGATAGATCTATTCCTTCTTTCTACTATTCCATTTTGTTTAGGAGTTCTAGGTGTTGAAACCTATCTTTTGATTCCTCTTGTAATACAAAAGTTATTGAACTCATGTGAAATGAATTCACCACCTCTATCAAACCTTAAGCATATCAGTCTTTCACCTATTTCCTTTTCTACTTTGGCCAAATACCATTTAAACTTTTCAAATTCTTTTGATTTCTCTCTAAGGTACATGACAGTCATCATTCTTGAATAGTCATCAACAAACAGAATGAAGAAATTTTCACTAGTATAACTGTCAATGCCAATAGGTCCACACAAATTAGTATGCACAATTTCTAGAACTTCTTCAGTCTGATAGTTCTTGCTTTTAAAACTAGTCTTTCCCATTTTACCAATTTGACAATTCTTGCATAGACCAACCTCAGGTTTCTTTATGTTAGGAATACCTCTTACTTTCTTGAATTTACTAATCTTTATTAAGTTGTCAATGTTTACATGACACAACCTCCTATGCCATAACTAGATTTCTTCAATTTGAGCAATGAAACATGAACATTGACCAAGTTCAAGATAAAATAAGTTACCTTTTGTTTGAGTGCCAGTTCCAATCAGCCTTCCTTTGCCATCTAATAATCTTTCTTTTCCATGCATGAATTCTACCTTGAATCCATTACTGAGTAGTTGTGCCACACTCAACAAATTATACTTTAGTCCTTCTACCCAATATGCATTATTACACACAAGTTCCTTGGTTAGAGAGATTCTTCCTTTTCCTCTTATACAACAAGGTTCATTGTTACCAAATCTTACACTACAACCATCATAGTCTTCAAAATATTCAAATTTAGTTTTATCACCAGTCATGTGATGAGAAAAACCACTACCTATGATCCATGTATCATTTTTGCTTAAATGAGAAATTAGTGCCATTTCCTCATCATTATTAGATTCATCTTTTATAGCAATGTAGACAATTTCATCTTCTTCTTTATCATCAGAATCATTGAAATCTTTTGCTATAAAACATGTTTTCTTACCTTTATCCTTGAAAGATTTGAAGCCTTTCTTGCCATTGTACTTGTGACTTTTCTTTTCATCTTTGTTCTACTTATTTGGGCACCTAGAAGCAATATGTCCACTTTCTTCACAAGAGAAATAGATTAGAGGAACTTTACCTTTGTATTTTCCTTTGCCTTTTGAATATTTTCTTGCTAGTAGAGCTTCAACCACTTCAAGATCACTGTCTGAACTTTGTTTTGATTCTTCATCACTTTCTGATTGTGGTTCCTTCATCTTTTTCTCTTTTTCTTTGAGTGAAAGCTTGGCTTCAAATGCTGACTCAACATTCTTGGTAGCTGGAACATAGTTGTCATAGTTGTCTAGTTCAAATGCAGTCAATCTTCCAACTATGGCCTCTAAATCTATTTTATGATTTGCTTTGCATCTCCTTTCTTGAATTGCAGAAACTCTGATTGCATAAATGGGAAGTAGAGTTCTAAGAACTTTACTTATAATGGTCTCCTCACTGATATCTCCTCCAGATGCTTTGATTGCAAGAACACATGCCTTAACTCTTTCAACATACTTTGCAATGTTTTCATCCTCTCTCATCCTCATTTGGTCTAATTGTCCTCTCAAACTTTCTGCTTTGGCTCTTCTCACATTATCATCTCCTCCATAGATTTCTTTTAGCTTGTTCCACATTTCAAAGGTAGTTTTGCAATCCTTGATTTTATCAAATTCTTCATAACTCAAAGTGGATGCTATATCTATCATCATGTTGTTGTGAGTCTTCTTTTTAGCAATATCATTGATAGATAATGTACCAGAAGGTTTTGCATATTTTTTATCAAGGTACTTTAGTCCTGTATCTCCAATGGAAGCTAGATGAAGTCTCATCAATCCTTTCCATGCTGAGATGTTGTCCCTATTAAGTCTTGGAATTTCCCTTTTGTAAGACATTCTAATCTTTAGCTTAGATCCTTGAAATATTTTCTTGTAAGCACCAATAGCTCTGATACCAATTGTTGGAATTAAAGATAGAGTAACTGAGAGGGAGGGTGAATTAGTTACTACCAAAAATTAATCCACAAATCCCTTAGATGTCTTAAAGATCTAGTTACTACTTTTATTCGGTAAACAAATGTTCTAACTTAGTAAATTATTATTTTCTTTTCAAGAACTCATGCATGTAAGTAAAAATAAAGTGAACATACGAGACACTAGATTTAATGTGCGAACCCAATATGGGAAAAAATACCAAGTAACTAGTCACCAATTTTTCACTCTTCTAAAGTGAGCCCTATTAGGAGCCAACCCTATTAAAGGTTATAATACACACTGTTAGGTGTGACCCTGTTAGAGGATTTAATCACCCTGTTAGGAGTGGCCTTGCTAGAGGTCTTTAGAGCAATTCAGTTGAACTATCACCTTGTTAGAGGATTTACAAAATGGTGGTTAAACCAACTCTATTAAGAGATTTGAAATCACTGCTACAATGGTTAGAAAGCAACAATGAATTGACCTAAACAAGATGCAATTGAATTTGCTAGATACAGGTCTTTGTTCAGCATCACTAGATCCTCCTTGATCAAATATGGCTCTGCTGCTTCTCAATGATCTCTAATCATCCTTCGAATCTACTTCCACAATAATCAGTCTTCATATCACATTAACTTTACATTTCTCCTCATACAACAATTAAAAATTTGCAATTGACTTCTTACTTATACCATTCAGATTGTCAAGTCGGCCTACTTACATGCTTCATTTACCAATAAACCATTCATTAGTCAGCTACAGATATTATTCTTAAACAAATAAATTTTCTATACTGGCTGACCCTGCTCAGTAAATATTGCTTCCAAGAATTTCTAGAGTTAACCTTCTTGACTGGGTTAACATTACAAAATCTTAAAATCCTTTGGCTGCCCAGTTTACTTGGTAAGAACTACTTTTACCAAATTACCATTGATGATCGAGTGAACTTAGTAAGAACTAAATTTTTGTCATATTTCCTTCGATTACTGAGTGATCTCAATAAGAACTTCTTTTGTCATGTTTTCTTCGATTACTGAGTGAGCTCAATAAGAGCTAAATTTCTTTGATTACCTTGAAGGCTCGGTAACCAACTATCTACTTGGTAGACACTACAAGCTATCTTTACTAACCTTTTGGGCTCAATAAACATTGTTTATTGCCTTGCTGACCTTCTGAGCTTGGTAGACACTTTCCTTTTCTTTTCTAACTTTTTGAGTTCGGTAGGCACTATTTGATGAATGATATGAAATTTGTGTGACATCAAAGACAAGACACTATTGAACAATTATAACCAAAAATGTTTTCCTAATGCTCTTCAACAAACCAAAGAAAAGATCAGCAATAGTGTTAGACCTATTTCAAAGTGGGTTAGTGAATGCCACTTCACATCCTACATCAGCTCAATCCTCTAAGTTGTTCATGGCACTCACCCAACATTATGTTACTAAGGATAAGGTCATCAAGAGCATGATTGGAGAGATAGTAATTGATCACTGGCCATGAAATATTGAGAAGGTTTTCCACCTCCCTAGGGAAAACCTATACCTTCAAATATCTTATGAAGGTGCAAATAGATGGTATAGGGAGAACAAAGAAAAGGAAATGATTTGGTACAATCTAAGTTCCTAAATAGGGTACCCTTGGGATGAAGAGGAGGAAAGGTCAATATGACATATAGATAAATGATAGATGACATCATATAATAAATTCTTCTCCTTGATAGAGCCATGGCCCTTCTCATAGTAGGTCACTTAGAGCCATGGATGGTGCACTTCATCGAAACCATTAGAACAAAAATATGCCTTTTGATTAGGCCACTATCTTAAGTGACAATAAGGACAAGAAATTGATCATGATGAAGAATCATCCTCACTTTTACATGACTTCTTATATGGTGTATATATTGATAGCAAAAACCATAGACTACCCAAGGTTGTACAGGAAGGGAAGCATGCAAGATGCAAATGCTTGGCCATATGTAGTACACCCATAGCTAGTCAAGAAGAAGCTTGCACTATAAAGTGTGGAATATAGAGTGGTAAATGATGGGCTCATATTCACCATCATTAGATTCATAAAAGGTAATTATGCAAATAGGATGTCAAGAGAGGTTGTAGCTAGGATAACTAAAGTTGGTGCCTAATACATCTAGTTCAAGAATTTCTCCTATATCTTGGTAGCTAGTACTCTTATGTGTCCTAAAAATCTCCAAAAATACCCATTAGATAGGCTCATCCTATTGGAGATAGCTCACCAACTCACTTCTGGATATGGTAGAGTGAGAAAACAACACAAGAAAATATGGGTATGGCTAATCATCATTTTAGCATTTGAAGTCAAGTAGAAACAAGATATCACTATTTTAAATTTAGAATAGGATCAATATCCTCTAGTAAATTATCAAGATCCTCACTCGTATTTTGATAATATTTGGATAGTGCAACATTTTGTAGGAAAGAAATTTGAACATGAGCAAATATTGGAGCATCATTGGATGAATGTAGTCAAAGACTATGATATTTGTATTAGGGACTATTGTAGAATGAGTCTACATATGGAGATAACCCTATAGAGATGTCCCTAGGATAATGGATCCCTTATAGAATAGGGACAAAATTTATAATAGGCCCATCATAAATGTCAAAATTTGGCATGACTAGAATGATGATATGGATCATTAGGATTGACATGTTGTTGAACTTATGAGAGAATGGATTAAAAAACCATTTTGGATGGATCCAATTCCCTCGGCCATACCTTTTCAAGCCATTTCTTGACTAAAGAGTGGAAAAGGAAGAAAGATCACTATTTAGACCTACCCTACCAAATCACTAGTGTGGGTACACCAACATGAAAGGGTGGTCAAGTATTTTGAAACCAGAAAAGGAAAGGGTAAGAAGAGAAAGGCATCCCATAGGATAAGAAAGAAAGTGGATGAGGCCCAAGCAAAACTAGTTATCTAGGAACCAAAAGTCTAGCAAGAGCTACAACCAACTCAAAAAGACCAATAATAGGTAGAACCGCTAGAAAAAGAATCAATTCCACCTTCCCAATCCTTAGAGGAAGAATCATCCCCCTTGGTTCCCAAGAGAGCATGAACAAAATGATGGCAATAGGAGTAAAAAGAAGAAAAATAAAGTAGAAGAGTAATCCACCTCCATAGGATCTAGAAACTATCCCTAAAGTGGATCATGAGGAGGAATGTGAAAAAGTTGATTTTGTCCCTTTGAATAAAAGAAATCACTCAACTATTGTGACAGAAGAGGAGAGAAGAAGAAGATCAACTCAAACACCTCCATCTATCCCTAGGGACCCTATCTAGGTTGAAACTTCTAAAGATGAAAAATAGAAATGGAGGCCAAGGTAGCATAAATTTTTGACCTTTTAGATTTTGAATTCATGCCCATAGGCACCAAGATGGTAGGGGAGAAACTATGGTACAATCCTAGGAATAAGTTGTTAGGAGAGGATTGCAATCAATTACATCCTCTACCTCAAGGACCTCTTGGCTTTCCTCCTTTACTACAATAGGACATAACAATAATAGTAGATAATGGATCAATAACTTCTCCTCCTCTAACATTACAAGAATAAATAGAGAGTTAGAATACAAAGAGGGTGAATAAGTACAATTTCATGATGATGAAGTATTTAAGAAAGGATAGATAATCGAAGAAAGGTGAAAAGTTCCTTCACATACAAAGGCTAGGTCCTTATCCTAACATGATAGAAAAAATATCTTTGAAGATCTTCCTTAATATGAGAAGAATCCAAGGATAAGTTATAAGGGAAAGAAGCCAACTTTAAAACCAAAATCTTTAGCACAATACATGTTGCCAATGGGGACAACAACATAGTGGCTTAAGAAGGAGGTAGTGTTCAGAAAAAAAGAGGTGCATAGAACTGACAAAAGAGGGGATGATGGAGTTGATAAAAGAAATAAATAATCTTGAGCCACCTAAGGATGATTCTAAAATAATTTCCTTCATAATGAAGAATCAAGATCAAGATCTTCTACCCCACATCGTCATTCCATGTCCTCATGCCGACACTAGAGAATTGACTCCAAAAGACCATTAGATGAAGGAGGTGTTTTTGGAAAAATCTTTAGTGGATATGACAAAGGTCTTGATCAGTAAAAAAATCAAGAGATTTTTTAAACACATGGACATGGATTAGTCAAAGCTAGTAATGTTGTGAAAGAAGAATGAGCTATTGAGAGGATACTTGAATGAGCTGGTAGGGTCAATAGATTTTACTAATATGAAAATCTCTTTTGGAGTTGCATCAAAAAAGAAATAGGTAGGAATATGGATTCATTATTAGATGCATTTCAATAACGGTGTCATAGTTTTGAGGAGAGGGGAGTGGAAATAATATAGGGCAATTTGAACTTGTTGTAGAACATCTAAACTAATGCTGATAAATTGGTTTCCATTATAAACCAAGATTTTGGGCTAATGGATGAAGTGCATACTTGGGCCAATGATATACAAGAACTTAGATCTATAAAGGGAGAAAGTATTGAATTTTGATGGAAATATACTTAGTAGAGGAGTTAGACAAGTTAGATGAATTGATAGAAAAGATATCTTTGGTGAATAAGGTTATAGAGGGGATGCATGAAGGAATTCAATAGATTAAGAATAAAGCTGAAGAGAAATTTTTGAAAGTAGATAAGTACTACAATACTACTAGCCTTTAGATTTTTGAAGATGAGTCAAAGATCAAGCTTTCCTTAGTGCAAATAGTACTTCAACCATTTAGGGATACCTTTGAAAATGCTTCATTAGAAGATGATGTAAGACAAGCATTTAAACTAAAGAAGCATTGTTGGAACTAGATACCAAGATTGAGGAATTTGTGGATACAAGAATAGAAGTAAATTGTTGGAAATAACAATGGGAAAGTAAACTCAGAGGGGGTGGTGAATCAACACTTCAAAACTTTAACCATAAAACATTCACCACACATCCATCTCATAATTTAGCATAGAAACGAGCTAAGTGCACTTTGTGTCCATAGCATAAACAAATTTAACACATGAAATAATAAATTTGGTAGCTCAAAAACCCTCTAATGAGAAGGTAAAATAGGGGTGGGGATAACACCCACAAATCTTCACTATTGCAATTGTAAAGTGTACCCAATTATGGAAGTTACAATGAGTTTAATCATAAACTATGATCTACCCTATGAGGGGTATGCTCTATTAGAGGCGACAAAGATTGTTAGGTCTCACCTTGTTAGAGGATTTTCACTCACAATTCAGTAAGTACTCAATTGATAAATTTACAAGAGCCTATTAGAACTCAGAACCTATTAAGGCTACTCTATTAGGAGATTTTCTTTGTATCACTTGTTAAAATGATTCAATGCCATGATCCTTCAATCAACACCTCACTATTAGATATCAAATATTATGTTTGTTGATGAAAACTTGATCCTTCTAATTAGATATATCTCCTCTATCCTTCCTCTACTATGTTCTATTCTCTCTAACTGATTCTACAGTTCACAAAATTGTTAGAACCTCCATTGTCACCGTGAATGCTCTCTTTTCACTTAGCATTCATCTCTCACAATCCTTCCTCATCATACAAACTTTATTTACGATTTTCCTCCTTAAGTAAACATAGGTGGACTAGGGTTAGGTTAGAATCAACATCTATGGTTGATCCATATTGCCTCTTATTTCATCCCTTATTATGATTGGTTGCATGTATTGCATATGGATTCACAATATACATTCATACTTATCTTCTTTAATTGTAAAACAATCAATATGTCAGCCCAAAAATGGATATGTAGTAGTTTTCGCCATTATAAAAAATTGTCACAAACTTTTCACTGGACATCCAAAGGCTCTAATTCTTGGCCATCACTATGTTCATATTGTTGTAACTTGGCTTCTAAACAACTTAGCATATACTATCTTCTCAGCATCTATATCACTCAACACATACTAACTTTCCTGGAAACTTCTATTGGCTTGACACCTAAGTCACTTAACGTGCATAGACTACTCAAAAAATACTAGTGCTCAACATGTATTGTCATATTTCTTAGTATGTATTGTCTGGCAACTAATGTTTGACATGCATCACTCACTTGACATGCACTATGATTCTGCTAGAGGATGACTTAAGTGTTTTATCACTACCTTGTCAAAACCAAAATTAGAAAAATTATCTCCCCCTTTGACATGAGTGGCAAAAACACTTTTTCATGCATATAAAACCTTACTATGAGCATAACTCAAACAATATGTAATCTTGACTTGGCTCACATACAAAATTTCAAAACTTCAAAATTTTGCAAAATGGATGACTATCAGCCACACCTCAACACTCCATTACTCCATTACTCTCCCTGAGTAAGTATTTAATTTTTTTTTTCCCTTTTTCTTCTGATACCCCACCTTGTGTATATGTTTCTTATGAACTGCATATTCCCTTGAAAATTTTAAAACTTGATACCCCCTTACTGTTCCAATTCGAGAACTTTATTATCCCCATTTTTTGATACTTATGTCATGTGGGTGGTACAATTATAGTATGTTTATCTATAAAAGATTTATGGATCTCCATTATAATCTTTAGAGTTGCATCCCAATTATTGTTGGCTACCTATAGAGTTTGATACTATATGTCTAGCTAGGTAGCAAGGTCAACTAAGCCATCATGAGTTGAAACATGAGAATCTTTCTTCATCAATGTTTTAGCATAGGCTAGTTCCTAATGCAACACTTATATGTGTGGGGTCAACATGGATTGAATATTTATCAAGGTATCCCTTGTTGATGTTTTTTAGCTTTGTTCTAATAAACTCTAGTGAAGATATGTATATATATATATATATATATATATATATATTTGATATATATGAGATATACATAAATATATATAGATATAGATATATATTTTATAATTATTTATATATTAGAGAAAGAGATAATATATAATTTTAATGGTCAATATTATGAATAGACATATTCCTAAAGAGACATGTCTATTCATAACTCTTTCTTCATATAAATATATTGATAGTTGCATTTGAAAAACGCATACTAGACATAATGGGAATGCTTAGTACATTTACAATAGTCTAAGAAAACTAACATGGTATTAGAGCTAGACTATAAATGATTAAAATGGAATTGCATATACATCTCATGATTTACTATTATAAAAAGAGAGTACAATAGATCAAAAATTGAAAGATTGAATGAGAAACCAGATTGCTGGTAATATCCCAATTCATTGGTTTAATGAGAAATATAGTTTGGTGATTTTGTAGATGATGTCCAATTCATTATTGATATTAAGTAGTGGGGAATCAAACTAGTCTTTTTTGTTTTATTCCTCATGGTTTTGATGACCATGGCCTAAAACATTCAAGGTCAAGATTGGAGCATTCTCTCCAAAACAACAATGATGACACTTTTGTGATTCCTGAAACTAATCTTACATTATGCATTAAAATTCCATAATTCAAATGGTGAGTAGTAAATGAGATAACTCATACCAATATCTCTCATATTCCTTAGATCTATTGGGATTTCTATAAACCATTGACTATTATGGAATTACAACCTATAGAAGGGACACATATCACGATGAGAAGATCATATACTGGTCAGAAAAGAAGATATATACATTGGATGGGCATGAGCACAACACATTCATTTCCTATTCTCAAGGAGCCTTCTTATTGTCATTTTTAGCCACCCACATCTAACAATATTCACCACCAACTACAATCATGATAATGAGGAGACATTGTCCACTTGGAAATGTGGGTCAAAGGATTATTACACAAAATATGAATCATTTTTCAAAGTAAGATGGGATAAAAAATGATGTGCTACTATAGGGAGATTCATGCCCATGTGGCCTTCCAAAAAGAAATTATGTGGGTCCTATGTGGTCAAACTATGCCAAATCCAAAATCTAGGGTAAGGAGGTTGAATGACATACATAGATATAAATTCGATGAAATATAGTGACCAATGTAAGTGATATGCTTCATGTAAATGGTCACTTGCTTTAGATCCACATTGATAAGGCCACATTGATGTGGGACCCTTGCAAAGTGTGTGATTATTCAAAAGGGTTTCCTTAAGGTATGATTTATTATGTAACATCTAAAATAAATGTCTCATTACTTAATAATTGGAATAGCTACCATATTGATTATAGTATTATGAAAGAAGATATAATGTTTTCTTATTCATCAAGGTAAGGTTGGATATATGAAAATTATAAATATCATATAAATGATGATGTGTGAATGTATTCAATAAATACAATAATCATACTCTAATGAATAAGATGAGTATTTTTATTATATTTTATATATTGTTGCTATTATTTTTGTGGTCAAAATCTTATTTGGAATTATATTCATATTTCTATAAGAATCATTTTTCTTCATCTTTTCTAAGGATGGTTCTTGCAGGAAAAGGAATATTGATATCACACTTAAAGGGAGATTGAGATTCAAAGGGAGTCTAGTACTTTGTTAAAGGAAAAATTTGAAGATCTAAAGATTGATGTTCAAAGGGACCTTGAAATTTTATTAGAGGAAACCTTGAAAGAGAGTGAGTAGATTGACAATGTTATTAACCTTCAGTGATCTTGGTGTTATTGATTGAGTAAACCATGATGAGATGGATTCTCCAGTGATCAATAAATTGTCATAGTCAAGAGGACCTTGATTCATACATTGTGACCATGTGATTTTAATGGGCCTAACCCTTGTGTACATCATGAGGAAGTGATGACTTCCAAATGATGTTACTTGTATTTGCAAAAGTTATAGTAAGGTGACAATCTTATAATAACTTGTATCATGAGACCTAAATTTGAGTAAATGGAAAATGTCTTGCAGCTCAACATTCTAGGAGGCCATTACTCAAATACTAATTGGTGAATATCATTTGATATTCTAGGAGGCCAATACTCTTGATATTAGATGTGATATCAAAACTTTTTTGAGTACTTTGTGAATATCTTTGATATTTTAGGAATCCAATACTCTTGACATCAAATGTGATATCAAAATTTTTTGATTACTTGGTGAATATAATTGATATTATGGGAGGCCAATTCTCTTGATATCAAACCTTATTTGAGTACTTGGTGAATATCATTAATATTCTAGGAGACCAATACTCTTGATATCAAACCTTATTTGAGTACTTGGCGAATATCATGTGTTGATATTTTGGAAGACCAATACTCATGATATCGAATGCAATATCAAATGGTGTAAAACTTCTAAGATATCAAATGAGATATCCTTAAAAAAATTCATTCTTAATATACAATGGTGTAATATATGTCTTGTGTTTATCCTCCCTAGCTAAGATGGAGTGTTATTGTTTTGTAGCTTTATTTTGATAAACTCTTGTGAAGATATTTATATATATATTTGATATACATGAGATATACATACATACATACATACATACATACATACATACATACATACATACATACATACATACATACATACATACATACATACATACATACATACATATATATATATATATATATATATATATATATATATATATATACACATATATATTATAATTACTTAATATATTAGAGAAAGAGATAATATATGATTTTTGTATATAATTATAATGGTCAATATTATGTATAGATATATTCCTAAAGAGACATGTCTATTCATAACTCTTTCTTCATATAAATATATTAATAGCTACATTTGAAAAACACATACCAGACATAATGGAAATTCTTAATATATTTTTAGTGGTCCAAGAAAACTAACATCTCTAATATTTGCATCTTGTGTTTTTTACTCAGTAAACTTACCCTGAGTTGACAGTAACTTCTGCAAATGAGCTTGGCTTTGACTAGGAGATAACTTAAGAGTAGTAACTATAAGTTGTAGATCTCACTGTAGTTGGTCAATAGCACTGTAAGCTTCATATGAGAATAGATTCACATCACATAACTTGGTGTAAAAAAAAAATAGCTGCTCCAATAGCTTCTTCACACTCTCCACTTTGCTTGCTAGATCAACCTGTCTAAGTCCAATAGCACTAGATATCTTTTCAAGTACCTTCTAGAATGGAATTTCCTTTCAAACCATTCTTAAAGTTTAACATTTGAATCCAAGTCTTCGTCCTTTTTTTTTTAACACTATTGACAAGTTTCTCAATTATGAGCTTATCTTCATTCATATTAGGGAAACTAAAAGCATCATAGAATATGTCTTTTATCTCATGCAAAACTTGCTTTTTCTTATAGTCCCTTCTCATTGATTCTTTTTTCTTCTTTCTCTATAGAGCTTCTTGTAGATTTCTCATCTATTCAATAGTGATTGTTGTAAGATCAAACTTTGGTAACTAAATCACTTCATCCAAACTTACATCACCAAATGATGTATCTTCTACACTCTTTGATGTGCTCGGCCTAGGCCTTGATATCTATAGTGGTATAACATCTATACTCAACCTTTTAAGAGTTTGAATAGTAAGAGGAGATACTAAAACTAGTAGTGTGACCAATGTCTATATGGAAATGCATTCCTCTATCTTAGTAGTCAAAGCTAACTCTCTAGTACTATTACCCTTCTTTACTTCATTTTGAACTTCATCTTGAACTTGTGGAATAGGTAGAGGACTTGCCTCCTGACCTATATGACCTTTATTTCCATCTTTATCAATAGTTACAATGGCAAGAAAACCTAAACTATTTAGGCTAGTCAATGATGTATCGAGTTGCTACCCCTTGGCCACTTTCATTTGAAATGCTACAATGGGAATTGCAGACAGTGAATCATTTGTAATAATAGTTTGTGCCAAGTTTGCACATTGATATGCTTAAAGATGCTTTATTGTTTTCTTTTCTACCTTAGTAGATTGAGGGAGAAAATTAGTTGTTTCTTTCAGTTTCTCCCCTACAGATGCCAATTCTACCTTCTTAATCTCATCTACTCTCACTACTATAGGATTTGTGCATAGTTTTTCTATTGTGGTGGATTTAGTCAATATTTTCTTTGAGTCTTCCTTAGTCAAGGGATTCACATATTTTGCTGATGTATTAGGTACATTCTTGATGAGTACTAATTCCTATTGAATACTTGGTCTATATGTGGTGGATTGACAATTGACACCTATATATCTGGTATATCCTGCTACTCCTCTTCAATTATAGCCTCTTCTATTGTTTCCTTACTATGATGCACATTATCATCTTTATCTTGGTTACCCTACTCTTGTTTACATTTCTCTACCTCTCACCTTTCTTAGGTTCCTATTTGTCTTCATTTTCTTCCTTGTCAACATCCTTACTTACCAAACCATAAATAAACTTCCATATTTGATCTATGTGACTACCTCTTCAATTTGATTCCTCAAAATCTAGAATGCTCTATATTTGGGGGAGAATATTTTATTATACTTTTTCTTGGATTTAGCCATCATTTTCTTTTCCAAAGTAGGAATAACTTGGACTAATTAAGCCTCTCTTATTTACTTCTCAAAGGCCAAACTAAATTTCCCCTTTTTCTCAACTTGGTCATATAGACTTTTGAGTAATGAGTCAGCAATCTCTAGTGGAGTTAATTTGAATGTAACGATCATATCATATATGGCATTTTCAATATTATTTTTATCTACAATCTCTATCTTATCAAAATCTACATGTGTGAAACCAAATAAATCTGCATTTGACTTTATATTATCATACAAATTGTCTATATTTGAGGAGGGATTATGGCTTACCACTTTAAATTGACTCAAGTCATCTAACTCAATCCTCTACTCATCAGATTCATCTTTCTTTTTCTTCTTCCTCAACCTTTTGGAGGTTTTCTTGTCAAGCTAGCTTGGCTCTATTGTAATGATTGACCTCTTGCTCTTAGGCTTTACAACTTCACTAGCTCAAGTATAATGGCTACCCTTGTTCTTGACCTAGTAGTAACTAGAGTAGGCTTTTGTTGTGGTTTCTTTAAAAGCTTCTAAAGTTTCTCCACTATTTGTTCTTTTGTGTTTCTCTTCTTCTTGGCTTTCTTTGGTGCTTCCTTGGCTTCTTCTTTCTTGACACCTTCTATGTCTTCTTCTTGATCCTCTCCTTAGCCTTTTGTTAGTGCCAATGGGGCTTGGCCTTGTCCTTCCTCTTCATAATCTTCATCTTCTTCTTCTTCTCCTCCCCTTTCATCAAATCTCTCCTTCAGCTTCTTAACCAATTTGTCCTTCTTCCTTAGTATTGTAGCTTTCTTCAAGTTAATTATGAGTCTAGACTTGGTTTCCTCATAGTTCCCAAATGAGGTCACACTCTAATCAATGTCTTTTGTTATTAAATTTATAATAGCTACATATGTGTCATCTACATTGATCTCATATGGTAAGGGCTTCAACCATCTGACCCTAGGTATGGCTGCCTACACATATGTGTAATTTGCATTCTCCAAGAAACAAACATTGTTGTAATTTTTCTCCACTAACAATACATGTATCCTTAACCTTTTTTTCAAGGATTTATTGAAATCCTTAAAATATCTAGTCATCATTGACTCAAAGTTGTCTCCAAGTTGTTCTATGAACTCTACATTCTAAAGTGTGATTGGCCTATTAGTTTTCCATACCACTTTTCAAAATTTAGGAAAAGTGTTATGCACATAAAAGAATATGCAAACTAGTAGAGAACCAAAATTGCATGATGCACTTTGTGTTTTCCTGAAGGCCTCCATGTTTTCTAATAGTTGTTGAAGTTTTAACTAAGCAAGGTCATAGGTGTGGTCTCTCTTCACTATCATGTATCCCAAATCAACAACCATGCATGATAGACTATTCAACCAGCGAGATTGAAAGAATTTGTGAGAAATCACTCTCACTATGAAGGCAATTAGGGGGTCTAAAAAAAGAATCAATTTAGATATTCCTCTCTTATTCCATATAGCTCTAGTATTTTTCTCAATCACCTTCTTTTCATCACTACACATACTTTTAGGTCTATCTAGGGTAGGACACCTTGATAATTGGTTAATTATCCTCTTGGAGATCTTAATTGACTCATTCTCCAACTAAATTTAGTCGTCATGTATTTGAGTAAGAATAATTTTGATCCATTTACTCTTGAATACATTTGGGGAATCTGGGGCATGGGTCAACCCTTTCTTCTCTACAATTTTGTTTTCTTTCATAAAAAATGATCTCCTTTTATGAAATTTTAGGTATTTCTCAAAATTATGGTTTACTTTCATTATTACTTATTAGTTAGACATTGAAAACTTCTCTTCATTCCTTTCTAATGCTTGCAGAAGAGCTAGCTTCCATCTTGACTACTTAGGCTTTTTGAAAATTTAAACAACATAACTCGACACTAGTTAAATATCTTTCAATTTGATGAATTATGTCAAGTGGAATTAAAATCCATTTCAAAAATGATAAAATATCCTATTGCAATTTTCCTTCATGCTCTTTGTGCTCTTCTTTAACTATCAATGAATGCAAAAGATTCAAAAATTGACTATATAAACCTTGGTATTTGGCAATAAATGCTTAATGCTTACACATTTGTAAGCTTGGCTATGATAGGATTTACAACCCACTTTACTTACACATTATTTCCACTACACTTAGCTTTCATAATGAGCTCAGCCAATACTAACATAATTCCATCACTCAACAACAACTAAAATTCCATTCATGCTCAACAACTACTATGAAACTTTCCATGCTTAATAATAACATAGAAAAAAACAAAACTATAGATTTTCTCTAGGTTCTAATCAATCCATTGCATCTTAATTCATGCATATATAATATTTTTAGATCCTATATTCTTGGAACTGATGCATAATATAACTTTTAAATATTAGTCCCACACATATGTTTTGATTACCTCGTTGGGGGTGATGTGATCACCTGATCCATTAAATGAAATGACCTCATCTGCATCTGATGTATTCCAATACTCCTTTTTTTTCCATGTCCTATTCATCTACAACTTTACCTTTTCAACATCAGCCTTCTCTTTTCCCTTGTTGGATTTGTTTCTTGGTGCAAGTGACCTTGTTGGACAATTTCTACTAACATGACTAGTCTTGAAACAACTAAAGCATGTAGTCTCACTCAACCATCTACTGTAATTTCTTCTAAAATGTCTTCTTATGCAATTCTCAAGAACATTCCCATACTCTTGACAATCGTGAAAACTGTATATTGTCTTGCAACCCCAATCATATGAATTTCCATTGTGGTTTCCCTTTATTTTCTTGTTTGATGTCCACTTGGATTTAGATCTACATTCATACGCATTGTGTCAATATTTCTGACAGTTGTAATGACAACCTTCAAATATTTATGTGTTTATAGTCTTGGTCTTACATTCATGTGCTTAATGTCTTTTTTGTTTGTACTTGTAACTATGACCCTTGAATCTCTACTTGGGGTTTTGATTTCTAGTTTTGTTCCTATAAACATTTGCTATATGACCCAATTTTCCATAGTTATGACAAGTGGGCTTGTTGTTCTTACCTTTGGTACTCCTTTTTTCACCACTTCTAGATGATTCTCCTTCTTTAGTAGAGGTGTAACCTAACCTAGTAGTATCATGGTTAGGTCTTGGTAATTCAATCAATTTCTCAAAATATTTTATGGGCTCACTTGGCTTGTTAAGATTTTTTTTTTTCATCTCTCAATTCATTTTGTAGTAGGGAATTGTATATTTCAAAAGTAGTGATATCAATGTCTTTCCTATTGGGTTCTTGATTAGCAAGAATCAATTGATTCATTGTGTCCAATTCATGTTTGTGAGCTTTTGCACATCTGATGTCTTCTCTTCAAGTCTATTAGTGAGAACTCTTTTGTCTTGTTCAATCATGGCTCTATCTTCATCAACTTTATTTTTCAATTCATTTTTCTCATACAACAATATTGACTATGCTTCTTGTTATCTTTTAAGATTTCTAACCTCTTCATTTAAGGCACCATTCTTCTCCATCAGATCTACAATGGTTGCATCAAACTCTCTAGAATTTCCATCCTTACATAGTCTAGTAGTATCAGTTTCTTTGTCTTGAGTGTCATCTTTTTGAATAGCTATCTCTTTCTTTTGCTTCAATGAATGTAGTAGTTCATCTCTTTCTTCGTTGAGTTGATGAAAGACAAGTTGTATTTCAATCTTTTGGTTATCAATAACCTTTCCCAATTTGTAGACTTCTATATTCAAGATCTTTGCTCCAAAGCTATCAGGATTTTCTTCTAGAGAACCAACACTCATATACCAATTGTTGGAAATAACACTGAGAAAGAAAACTCTAAGAGCTCTGAGGGGGTGGGGGTGGGAGTGAATCAACATTTCAAAACATTAACCACATATCCATCTCATAATTTAGCATATAAAATAAAATAGCTAACTATAGATTGCATCCATAGCATAAAATTTTTTTTAACACATGTCAAAATAAATTTGGTTACCTAGAAACCCTCCAATGAGAAGTGAAAACTGGGGTTGCGATGACACCCATTAATCTTCACTAATGCAGTAGTAAAGTGTACCCAATTATAGTTACAATGAGTTTTCAATCATAAACTATGATGTACCCTATATGGGGTCTGCCCTATCAAAGGTTAAAATGACTATTAGGTCTCACCTTGTTAGAGGATTTTTACTCACAATTAAGTAAGCACTCAGTTATGAGATCTAAAAGAGCCTATTAGAACAAAAAACCTATTAAGGCTTCTCTATTAGGAGATTTTCTCTATATCACCTATTAAATTGATTCAATACCATGATCCTTTAGTTAGCACCTCACTGCTAGATTTTAGATCTTCTCTTTCTTGATGAATAATCGATCCTTCCAATTTGATATGTCTCCTGTGTCCTTCCTCTTCTCTATTTTATTCTCTCTAACTGATTCTACAATTCACAACACTGTCATAACCTCCATAGTCACCATGAATTCTCTCTCTACACTTAGGATTTGTCTCTCTCACTCCTTCCTCATCATACAAACTTTATTTAAGGTTTTCCTCCTTAAGTAAACAAAGGTGAACTAGGGTTAGATTAGAATCAATTGTTGTGGTTGATCCATATTGCCAATTATTTCATCCCTTAATATGATTGGTTGAATGCACTATATAGGGACTCATACTATACACTCATACTTATCTTCTACAATTGTAAAATACTACATATGTTGGCCCAAAAAATACATACCAATATAAGGAAATAATAAAGCACATAGAAAAGAATAGAAGATGCCAAGATTTAATGTGGTTCACCCAAAACTTAGGTTATGTCAACTAATTAGCAAGCCCAATATTACGATTCAATGATTACAACCTCATTACAATCTATAATCCGTTATAGCTCAATGCAACCACAAGAAGCAATTTTCGGATCATACATAATGAAAGATACCTAACCCTAAGCCCTTTTATACAAGTATTTTTTGCCATTTTAGGGTTACAACATGTTAGCCATATATTGGTCATGCATCAGCCACAACGTCGGCTACAACCCAAAAATTTTGTTTCCTGAACCCCAAAGAATTATGAAGTATGTATAGTACTTCCCCAATCAGTCACCACAAACTAACAATCTCTCACTTGGAGACTAATTAAGCTCTACACTAAAAAATAATATCTCACTTGGAGACTAATCCTTTAGCAATATCACTACCACATGGGGCTCCCACTGGATCAAATGACCCTAGACTTAGTTCTTGTTTTATTCTGTTCAATCTAGAAGAATCAACTTCTCCCTTATCACAACCTTTGTGAAAATATCTATTATATTTTCATTTTTATGTATCTTGTCTAGCTTTAATTGTTCATCATCCAAAACTATCCAAATGAAATGGTACCACAACTATATGAATTTTGTCTTTGAATACAGAGTAGAATTCTTTGCAAGATGAATGACACTTTGACTATCTATAGACAATTCTTCCAAGAAGAAGTGAATCTGTATAATCTCCTTAGCTACCACTATAGAAGAAAAACACTCTACCATTGTAGTGGATTAAGAATTCACCTTCTATAACCTAGAAACCTGACTTACTACTACCCTATCAACAATAAATACATAACTTATAGTACTCCACCTGGTATCAACATCTCCTACCAAATATGAGTCAACATAGCCCTATAAGTGAATAGTAGAACCCCCAAAGTGTGAACACTTACTAGATGTTCCTCTCAAATATTTGAGAATCCATTTGACTGCATTCTAATGCTCAATTCCTAGATGACTCATATACCTACTAATGACTCCCACTACATGTACAATATATGGCCTTGTACATACCATAGCATACATCAAGCTTCTTATAGCTGAATCATAGGATACCTTGGACATCTTATTATCCTCTTCTTGTGTCTTTGGATAGATCTCCTTAGTCCATCTCAAGTGATCAGGTAAAGGTGTGCTGACAAATTTAACATTCTCCATAGAGAAACATTGCACAACCTTCACAGTATAATCAGCATGAGATAATGCAAATTTCCTATTCTTCCTATCTCTGCAAATCTTCATACTAAAGAATTTTTTTTTCTACCCCCAAATCCTTCATAGAAAATTCATATACTAACTAGTGTTTCAACCAATTAATTTGATCCATGTTAGACCCAGCTACAAGAATATCATCAACATATAAACATAAAATAATGTAGCTATTATCATCCAACTTCTTAAAATAAACACAATGATCTGAATGACACCTACTATATCTATGGTCATGGATAAAATTATTAAATTTTAGATACCATTTCTGAGGTGCTTGCTTCAAGCCATATAAAATTTTCTTCAAGAAGAAGCTCCAAGTTCTCCTTACCCTTGACCTCAAATCCTTGTGTTTATACCATGTATATCTCTTCATCCAAATCACCATGAAGAAAGGTTTCTTTAGCATCAAGATAATCCAAAAGAAAATCTTTAGTAGACATAATACTTAAAAAATAGTAGAGATAGAACTCATTTTAACTATAGGAGAGAATATCTCATCAAAATCAATGCCCTTTTTCTATGCAAATCCTTTTACAAATAACCTAGCTTTAAATGTTTTCTTACCTCCATCCTCTTCTTTCAACCTATAAACCCATTCATTATCTAAAGCCCATTTACTTGTGGGCAACTTTCATAAAGCCCAAGGCTTATTTTTAAGCAAGGAATCCATTTCATCTACCATTGGAGACTCCTACTAAATCTTAGAATCCAATTTCATAGCTTCATCATAATATTCAAGTTCACTAGCACCTATTAGTAAAATAAATTACAAAGAGAGAGGAAATATTTTTGGAGTTCTATGACTATCTAACATTCACTAGGGTGTGAGGTATTTGTTATTGTGGTTGTTACACATCATGACAAATTTTTGGAACATCATCCTTTGGAGTATCATCTAGCACTATATACTCATCTTCTTTCTTCTCATGTTGCTGCAACAAATCTTTGTACAACACTTTCTCTTTGAATATGACATCCCTTCTTAATATTTTGTGATTTTTAAAATCCCAAAGCCCATAGCCAAATTTATCAATTCCATATCCAACAAATATAAACTTCTTTGGCTTAGCTTCCAGCTTGGTTCTATTTCTAGAATCTATATGAGAAAATGCTTCACAACCAAACGTTTCGAGAAAAAAATAATACAACTTCTTTCCAGTCCATGCTTCCTTTAGAATACCACAACCCAAAGGAGTAGAGGGACCTCTACTAATCAAATATACAATAATATTGATAGCCTCAGCCCACATATGTAAGGGTAACCCAACATGTAACATTCTGCTCCTTGTATGCTTCATGTAGTCCTATTCATGTGTTCAACAACTCCATTTTCCTATGGAGTCCTAGGAATAGTTTTCTATCTATGAATACCATTAGTGGAGCAATAATATTCAAATTCATGGCTTCAATACTCACCACCATTAGCAGATCTATGACATTTTAATTTTGTACCTGTCTCATTCTCAACCAAGCATTTTCATTTCTTAAAAGTTTGAAATACATCATATTTCTATCTGAGGAAATAAACCCACACTTTTTTAGTTGCATCATCAATAAATAAGACATACTAATGAGATCCACCAATGGAAGATACTAGAGGTGGTCCCCATACATTTGTATGCAGACGATCTAAGCTCTTACTTCTTTTTTCCTTCCCACTCTTCACAAAACTCACTCTCTTTTGTTTTCCATACACACAACTTTCACAGAAATCTATATTGAAAGATTTTGGACTCGGTAAAAATTTCTTTGAATGAAGTAATTTCATACCTTTCTCAATCATGTGTCCAAGTCTATTGTGCCAAAGTATTGTATTAGAATCAATGACAATTATTTATTCTCCTTGCTCAACTGCAACAACTATTCCTAAATATTCATTTTTCTCTAAAAAAATTAGAGTAGAAGGAACAATAAGACCTATACAAGGATATAAGGTTCCTAATTTCACACCTTTTTCTACTACAAGGGAACCTTTTAAAACCTTCCAATTTTTATCATTAAAAGTAACTACACAACTCTCATCACCGAGTTGCCCTGCTGAAATTAATTTCTGACTCATCCTTGGAACATGTCTCACCTTATGTAGTAGCCAATGATTCCCATTCTTCAACTTAATATTAACTTCTCCCTTTCCAAAAATCTAATAGGTTTCATTATCCTCCAAATAAACAAGCCCAAAATCCCTTTGGACATAATGAATAATATAACCTCTATGGTGTGTAGCATGAAATGAAGCACTAGAATCAAAAAACCATGAATCATCAACACTTTCATAAGAAAGAAGCAAAGCATCCTCTTAATATTTGTTACTTACCACATTTCTCTCCTTGTTCCCTTTTGGTTTATCTCCTTCATTGTTCTTTTGAGTCCATTAATATTTCTTCTTATGCCTTGGTTTACTACAGTACTAGTAATCTCTTGGTCCTCTAGATTGAGATCTCTTTCCCTTCAACTTTCCTCTTGATTTCCCATGGTTTCCATAATTATTTCCTCTCCTAGTCATTCTACCTCTTCTTTGTGCACTCAAAGGAATTCCTAATGTAGATATACCTGAGGTTTTCCTATGAGTTTTCTTACTCAAAATAACACCAATCACATCATCATATTGTACGGTACTAGATCAAGAGATAGAATTACTCACAGTCATTCCAACTTTTAGGAAAAGAACACAAAATCAAGACAGCCTTAATTTCTTCATCAAAATTGATACTCATAGAAGAACACTAATAGTAATAGTATTAAACTCATTCAAATGATCTACAATAGATCTAACTTCTACCATTTTTATATTAAATAAATGCTTCATGAGAAATACCTTGTTTGAAGTGGAGAGCTTTTCATAAAATTCCACTAGGGTTTCCATTAGTTCTTTCATCGTCTTTGCTTTTGCAATGTTAAATTTCACCAGTGGTGTTAGCATAATCAAATTTTTTCAAGTGTCTTTCTATCTAAAAGATCCCAATAGTCACTTATCATAACTCCTTGGTTCTTGACTTTTCCTTCCAACAACTTCCATGAATCCTTTTGATAAAGATAGTCTTCCATTTACATCTTCCATAACTAAATGTTCTTCCCATTAAACTTGTCAACCTTCAACTTACCCTCATCTACCATCACTCTCACTCAACCATGAGACTTTCCTATAGAGGATAACTAAAAAATAGCCACTTGTTAAGATTAAACCATAGACAAAAATAACAATTACATGCAAATATAACCAATATTAGAAAATAATAAAGCAGAAAAGAACATAAGATAAAAAGATTTAACATGGTTCACCCAAACCCTAGGCTATGTCCACCAAAAAGAAAGTCCAATATTATTACAATCTAGTGATTACAACCTGATTACAATCCATAATCCCTTACAACTCAATACTACCGCAAGAAGAAATTTTTGCATCACACTTAATGAAAGATATGTAACCCTAATCCCTTTTACACAAGTATTTTTTCTCACTTTAGGGTTACAACATGTCGGCCATATGTTGGCCACAACATCAGCTATAACCCAAAAATTATGTTCCCCAAACTCCAAATAATTATCAAGTATGTATAGTACTTCCTAACTAGTCACCACAAACTAACATGTTTATATATTAGTTTGTGCCATTACAAACAACTATGTCATAGACTATTCACTTAGAATCCAAAGGCTCTGATGCTCAACCATCACTATGATCATAATGTTGTAATTTAGTTTCTGAACAATTTAGAATACACTGTCTTCTTGCCACCAATATCACTTGAAACATACTAACTTGCTCGACACCTTTTCTTGGCTGAACACATAAGTGACTCAACACGTATAGACTGCTCGACACATACTAGTACTCAACACATATTTTCATATTGTTTGGTATGTATTGTCTAGCAATTGATGCTCAAATTGCATTATGCACTCATAATGCATTATCTTTTTGCTAGAAGATGACTTAAGTGATTTGACACTACCTTGTCAAACCAAAATGAGATCAATAGTAAGAAACTACCAACATGTAGTTAATAATAAGTATAATTCTTTGGATTTACTGGAGGCTAACAAAGTAGCAGAAATAATTTATGAGTTCAAAAGAAAATAACTAGACATTATTTTAATATGAAGGGGAAGAAAACGTTGATGCTAGAAATTCAATTTTGACACTTAATTTTTGGATTTTTGGGTCTTGTCACCATGGTGCATAGGTGTGTAGGTGTGCTTTTCTTAGATGTGTACTAACAGTTTTGAAGAAGAAATAGTGCACTGAAAGTTAACTACTAGTTTCAATTTTTTAGCATTTTATGCATAATAAATACATTTTGACAAAAGATTAACTCCTAGAGACACCTATAGAAGGTCAAGCTTCCACTTTTAGAGACCCCTCATGGCTTCTATCTTCTTATCTTTTCATTATTTTATTTTTTCAAGTCATGTAAAGGTTCATGCACCCATTAAATGATATAAACAAGGGAAAATACGTACTTAGCACCATTTAGACAGTCACTTTGTATATAATTATCTTTATTTTATTAGTTTTTTAGCATTAGTTTTCATTAAGAGCTCTCACTCCTAACACAATAGAAGGAGGAAATTTCTTTAAATACATCAATATAATAAGTACTCCAAGCCATTACTTTCATGCAATATTATATGGTATTGGTGCTCTCATTTTGAGTGTAGTTATTCTTGCTAGAGCGTGTTATATTTGTGAATGCATGATCATGAATAATAATGGAGCCAAAGGTTTTATTGTGTTGTTATGATTGTGTGATCTTTTATTTTTGGCATTTCCATTGTCTGAATGATTTTTTTTGTTATGATGAATTGGATAAATGATCACTATTGTTCTTGCATAGTGTTTTGTCTTATTTGAGTACACTTTCCATGGCCTCAAGATTTGATGAAATGTGAAACATATTTTAGTCATTATTGAAGTTCCCATCAATGATTACATTAGTGGAATTGGGAAAGTGTTTCTTCTAATTTCATTGGTTTCCCACAATATTCTTTTAATAATTTAATTTGTAGACATGTTGTTACTTTGGCTTATGTCTATTAGGTATTTCCCTTTCAGTAGTTTTCTTTAATCTCTTGTTGCAATATCATTTTTATTTTCTTTCCAAATAATTAGTTAAATAGGAATTTATATAGTTTCATTGATAATTTGCATTCATCATAGAATTGAAAATACAAAAATATGTCTCTTTTGTGGTTACATTTCAACAACAGGTGTGAAGATTGGTGGGTACTAACAAAGGCGTCTTTGTGAACAAACACATTTATCTTTAATTGAGTTTTCTAGCAAGTTGAAAAATAGCCATTTGAAACCTTAGAGTTGTTCATTGATCATATTTTCAAGAGAGACATTTGAAAGGATTTCTTTCATTAAGAATAGTAAAAAATGATAATACAACACTTATCTAGAATTGGAGACAATGATAGCCACTAGCTAGATAATTCTTATGTTTCTTCTACCCCTCCTATGGCTGTGGAAGAGATGGCATAGAAAAAATAGCTTAATAGTTTGATGATTGAGATTGCATCCATTATGAATTTTACCATATTTGAAGATGTTAAGAAATGTACTACTACTAAAGATCAATGGGACAAGTTGGAACTTATTCATGGTGTTGATGATAATGTGTAGAGAGAAAGGGTAGAAAGTCTAAGAAGCAAATGTGATAACATGTGAATGACAGAAGGAGAAAATGTTGTATAGTATGTAACTAAATCAAGGAAGTTGTGAATGAAATCAAAGATGTTGGAGGAGTCATAAGTAATATAGAATTTGTAAGTAAATTTCTCATATATCTTTTACCTATTTATTCTATTCAAGTATCTATCATTCAATTCCTAGTAATGATGTTACAATAGATGGTTTAGTTTGCCAGTTAGCTACATTTGAGTTGAGTATTTTGATAATAGTGAGGTTAAAATTGGTAATTATTTCAAGTGTTCACTAACTATTATTAATTCAAAGAAAAGAGTTAGAGGCTTCCAAAATTTGCATAAACATGAGAATATAATGGGAAAACAATGTCAAGTCAGTAAGATGGCACAGTCAAATTTTTCAAGTTAGGTCAGTACTTCTAATGACATTTTGGAATTAGTGCATACTAATTTGTGAAGACCAATGTGAGTAGAAAAAAATTATGGTGACATATATTTCATACTCTTTGTTGATGACTATTCTAAGATGATGACAATTATGTTTATGAAATTGAAGTCACAAGATTTTGATATGTTCAATGGTATAAATCTAGAGTTGAAAAAGAGACTACAAAACAATTGAAATGTTTTAGATTTGATAGGGTAGGTGAGTTTATGTCTATTGAATTCAAAAAACTTGTGTTGAGCATTGTATTAAGAGATAGTTATCATTCCCAAGAACGTGATAGAAAAATAGATGGTATAATGGAGGAATAAATCAATTGTTGAATTTGCAAGAAAACTACTAATTGAATATATATATATATATATATATATATATATATATATATATATATATATATATATATATATATATATATATATATATATATATATATATATATATATATATATATATATATATATATATATATATATATATATATATATATATATATATATATATATATATATATATATATATATATATATATATTCAAATAGAGATAAGTTATCAGCACTACATTCTACACTCAACCAAGTTCAACTGAAGAAATGAACAAACAAGACACCTTATGAACTTTGGTATGCTCATACACCTAGTGTAAGTTTTTAAAAATATTTGGAAGTAGACATTACATTCATAAAGATGAAAGGAATGGTAAATTTGATTCAAAAGTTGATGAAGTTAATTTTCTTGGATATTAATCTAAGAGAGAGACATACAAATATTTGAATAATGGTACTAACACAATTATTGAAAGTGAAAATCTAAGAATTGATCAGTTTGTACACAAGAATGGTGTAGAAAGAAAAAAGGAACTAGTTTATTTCAACAAATTTGTATATATTTATGAAGAGGTACATGGACTAATGCATACAAAATGACTAAGCATTATCCTATAGTACCCAAGTCACAGACAAATCAACCCAAGCAAGATGTTGAGAACCAACCTAGTGAAGATAATGCTAAAAATTAGATAACCGAACCTGTACTAGAAAAATATGTGAGAAATAATAATTAACCTAAACAAATAATTGGAGATGAAATTTCAAGAGTGATGAAAAGAAGCAATTTGACAAATAGAATCTATTTAAATTCTGAATTTGAACCAAGAACTGTTAGAGATACACTTGATAATGAAAAATTGGATAAATAACATGAATGAAGAGATTGATCAAATTGAGAAAAATAGCACATGGACATATGTAAAAAGACCATATAATAATAATTTAATAGGAACAAAGATAATTTTTAGAAATAAACAAAATGAAAATGGAGAAGTTGTGAGGAACAAGGCAAGATTTGTTTGCAAAGGTTATGCTCAAGAAGAAGCTAGTCACTAAGGTGAAAATTTTCCCCTTCTTTCAAGATTGGAAGGAGTTCAAACTTTTTTGGTTTATGCCACTTCCAAGAGATTTGATGTATATAAAATTGATGTTAAGTCAACATTTCCCAATTGAACACTTGAAGAAGAAGTGTACAAAGAACAATGAGAGAGATTTGTTGAACCTGATCAAAAGCACATGGTTTGGAAATTGAGAAAAGATTTATATGGGTTGAAACAAGAATTGATAGCATGGTATGAAAGGTTAAATTCATTCTTTATTAAGATTAGATTTTTTAGAACAAGTTAGCATTGTAATGTATATTTGAAAAGTGAAACTGATAACTTGGTGTTGATTGTTGAATTTTTTGGTTGATATCATATTTGGTGGGAATGATTTGTTGTGCAAGTCATTTTCTAATCAAAGGAACAAAGAGTTTGAAATGTCTATGTTTGGTGAGATCAATCTTTTTAATTGTGTTATAAGTTCATCAAACAAAAGATGGAATTTATATGACCCAATCTACATATGTGAAAGAAATTTTCAAAATAATTGGAATGAAAAAATCAAGGACAATTGGTATATCTATGGTGTCTAAATACAAATTATCAAAGAAGGATACTATTGCTGAGGTAAATGAAACACAATATAGATCAATGATTGGTAAATTATAGTACATTTTGCATAGTAGACTTGATATTCCATATGTTGGAATTATTGCAAGAGTTATGTCTAATCCTAAGGAAACACACATGATTTCTATTAAAATAATATTTGGATATTTGAAAGGAATTGAAGATTTTGGATTATGATACAAATAAGATGGTGATATTACACTTAAAGTCTACACTAATTTAGATTGGGTTGGCAATGTGGATGACATAAATAGGACAAGTGGTGGAGCTTTATTCTTAGGAGATAGAATGATTACGTGGATGAGCAAGAAATAGAGTTGCATTTCACAATCTCCTACTAAAGCTAAGTATGTTGTTGCTACAATCAATTGTTCTAATATTTTTTGGATGAAGAAATTGTAGGAAGGAATGCAAGAGGAGGTAACTAATTCTATAACTATCAATTATGATAATACTAGTGCAATAAATATATCAAAGAATCTAGCGGCGTATGAAGAAAAATATGAGAGAAAGCACAAGAAAGAAAGTGAGGCTTGAATATGTGAAGTTTAAAGAAAAAATTGCAGAAATATTTACCAAGTCATTACCTAAGGATAATTTGGGTATCTAAGAGGTAAACTAGAGTTTTTACCCCTATCCAAGATTCATTAAGCATAGATGCATGTTATATTGGATCAATTAAAGGATAATCAAGTATATCATTTTGGATTCCATGTAAGAGTTCACTCTTTAGGGATATTTCTTGAAGATGTGTAAGTCGTTGTAATGAAACTGATGTAAAATGTACATGCAAGGTAAAAGGTATTACTATGAGGAATTATGTGTTTAACATTGAAATTTATATATACTTTTGGCATTGTTGTCAAAAAGGGAGAAAATGAGAAAAGAGGGAGTGGTATACTATGGATATGAATGATGTTTGGTCCCAAAGGGGGGACAATTGTTGATGGAGTTTCTATAAAATAGAGAAGCCTACCATAAACAAGGAAAATTAGGAATTTGTGGAGATGAAACCACTAAAGACATAGATCGAGTGAATTCTGACGATTGAAATCTGTTGCAAAGAATCTAAATTAAGTTACAAAGATAAAAACTTGTATTGTTGATAATGCATAAATTTGATTATCTTATGTATAATTTTTTATACTATAAAGTCTTATGTTGGTTAGACATTATTCTAAGTCAAAAGAATACCATATCATTTGATTGATGAAGAGGATTTGTTTGATGAATAGGATTTGAAGAATATAGGTTGGTAGATTTCATTAGTATTTTTATTCAATTGGTACTTGAATGAATTTGACTATTAAAGTATATTTTAGTCTTATTATTATAAAATCATGTAATGTTGTGATAAAGTTCATATATTCACATAGTTATACAAGTTATATTGAGAAACTAGGTAAAAGAAGAAATGCAATATACATCAAGTGATTATAGTTATCAATGAGTTCCTAACAAAGAAAAGTTAAAGTCTAGTATAAACCAAGTAATTTTAATGTCAACCGAGTGATGTATCTCTTAAGTAAGTTGTAAATTTCACTGAATATGAACAAGAAGAAAAAATTAGGAAAGATTGAATCCAAGGTCAACTTGTGGTGAAAATAAAGAATGATTGAGAAGTTCAAATGATAAACAAAAAGTTATTTATGAAATTTATAGCTAGAAAAATATAATGAAGATCTGATGAAGAATATTTATGAAAGATAAGGTTGAGCACAAAGCTTAAGGAAGTTCTATTTTTTGAGTGACTAAATAAAATGAATTTGAGATCTTTGATTGTAAGTTCCAAAATTTGGAAGGAACTAGAAGACATAAGTTACCTATTTTAGGAGGTTATTGAGGCTTTATTTTCTTGCTAATTTTTTCTAATAGATATTGGAAAAAGAGTGAAGTATTGAAGGTCAAAGAAGAATACGGTGAATTGAGAAGAGTATAGGAAGAAAGATAAAGAAAATGAAGTAAAAATTAAAAAAAAAGTGTGTGAATTAGCCTAACAAAGATCAAAAGGAAGAAGCCAAAGAAAAGATGAGATCCAAATAAAAAACGTAATTCTAAACCTATAAGATCATTTGACTATTACTTTCTTACCATTGTAGCATACAAAATCTTTTAACCAAGTGGGCCTAACAAGTGTTTGAAATCCTATATGATAAAATTAATTAGCAAAGTTTGTAATTCATTTAGACAAGGCCACTCTTTAGTAATGAAAATGAGTGATAAGGTCAAGATGATTTTTGGTTAAAATCCTCTAATTAGCTCACACTAAAAATTTACTTTTAACCTTTAACAAGGTTGGATCCTAATTGTAATGCCCCGCCAAGGGATCCAAAAAATCTCACTAAGTTTTCCAAACAGTTTTTTTTTAAAACATGAAAGATAAACCATTCACATGATAGCGGAAGCAATAACATCGTTCAACTAAAAGTAAACATAACATACATAACAGATTACATTCTTGTGGAATCCCTTAACTTTGAATCACATCTAATAATAACTATTCATCTAACATCACATCCATATGAAATAACAATAATACATCCAACATTCTAAAAATATATATAAGTGTCCTTTTAGTAATTACATTTTAGTTTAGCTTTGTCATCCACTGTACATGTTACAAGGTATGAAAAGCTTAAAGGAATAAACATCCATGTAAATAAAGTACATTATCATCCATTATTAATCCATGATGAAATAACATAAATGAAACCATAATAAATGATACATGATCATCATAAAGATATAAACATCCATCATATAATACAACCATATATCACAAACATAACTAACTAAGTGCACGTTTCCTCCCAACCGTAAATAACATCATTAGACCATCATGGATCTTAGCCATCCCTCTGTGCATAACATTCCAAAGCACTGAAGAGATCATTGGTATTAATATAGTAGGAATGTCACTCCTAAAAACATCCTACTAACATACAAAGTAAAGCATAAGATAACATTATCTAACATGCAAGGTAAAGCAAATCATCAATATAAGAAACATACCAGTAAATACATCCATCATAGGGTATATCATTTATCATAATGCTCTAAGAACAAAATGAAAATAAATACCAACCAAGAATGCTTTAGCCACGATGTCTCAGACGGATCTCAAATGATAAGAGTGAAAAAACCTTACCACCCGACCACGTGTAACCTAAGTGGTCCACTCCCACCGTGCTAAGGAGATAATCTCAAGTCCCAAATAGGATATCAAAACCACATAGCATAAATCTATATAAGTCCAAGAATCCTAAAAGTATACTAACTCGAAGGTTCCATCACACAAAACTGACATCTAATTCCCAGAGGCACACAATGACATGTAGAAAACCTACTCTGCAAGCGACAAAGTGTCATCACATTTATCATGTACAAGTTACCCTAGCAGTTAGCTAAACTCCATGGGTCCATACTGATCTCATACGACTACTAGATTCCTCTCATACTGACGAGGCATACTATGGAATGCAAGGTCACAACCATGCATTCTCTCTACTCCCATCCTAGTCTATACAAGCACTCGAGGCATAGGCGAGAACAAAAACAATTATCTTTTTAGGTTCATTTAATCCTCATTTAGTGTGTAAATGTTATCACTTATTAACCAAACTTACAATGAGTTACCCTAGCAACCACTTAGGGCCTTGACCTCCATTGCAAGCCACATCCCAACACTACAAGTAGATTACCTACCCTAAGCTCATGGATTCATAAAATCACCCTAGTCCTATACAAGTGACTGGAAAGAAAATCCAAAAGATAATCCATAAAATGAATCATCAAATATCCATGATAAAAGCATCAAATATCCACAATAAGAATCATCAAATCTCCATGATAAGAATCATCAAATCTCCATGAGCATCTAAAAAGCATCCATAGAAAATCATGACCACAATAGTTCTCTATTGGCAATTGAAGGCATCATTAATAATCATAAGTATCCATTGGTTCTCAATAACCAAAATACTCTCAAAATAAATCACAATATCCATTGGTCCTCAACAACCAAAATATATCTCAAAATGAATCACAATATCCATTGGTTCTCAACAACCAAAATATATCTCAAAATGAATCACAATATCCATTGGTTCTCAACAAGCAACCAAGAATATCTCAAAACCATACTGATCGAAGACTCCAAAATGGTTGAGTCAAAACATGTCACAACATGAAATCATCAAGAAATAAATCAACATTTCAGTCCCATCATGGCGACTAGAAAATAATCAAAGGATAACTGATCGATGAACCAAAAATGATTAGCTCAAGTGTCTCATACACATACATCTCAGCTTCACACATGAAGTCTGATGAACAAATACAAACATTTCATAGAGCATACGATCACATAACCATGGTTGGGCTTATAAAGATTGAGACCAAATAAGATCAACATGCCATCACATCTCATAACCCCCAAGCCTCTCGTAACAACCTAAGACTGGTGAACACCAGTCAACCCAAAACCCAAAACAAGAAGCATAGACAATACATGATGCAAAGACATGTTTTTGTTTTGCTAAAATCTCATAGTTGAATCAAGTGTAGAGGTTTCTAATTTTTGTTTCAAGTATACTTCAAGTTTCTGAGTTTAATCATTTGACCTACAAGTCAACCCATTTGTTTCTCCGATAGCATTATTCTTCCATTATTTAAAATAATAGTCTAAGAATAGCTTAAGGGTAAATATACTTTACTCATTAAAGTGATCATCATTGACCTTTAATTAAATTGCTCTCTTTAATAAACTAAGATCCATATTCTAATTGATTAACTCTTCTTTTAAGGTTACTTCAACTTCCAACATAAATCAAGGATCATTATTCGTTAAAATATAAGAAAACCAATTATCAATCTTCGAATAAGAAGATTATAACTTTATTAAAATGATCAATTAAATCAATCATTTAACCTAGGTACACAATCCATGAGCTTTTAACATTCTGATAGTTCTCAATTAGAAACTTAATTAAGCATTACTACAGTTTGAGTCTTTTAATTTAATCGTTATCATCGTTGACAACTATCTAATATCTAAAGTCATAAATTCAAGTCATAACACTTATCCACTTCGATATCAATATTTCTACAATCTCATTAAAAGAATTATATCAATTATATCTCTATTACATAACATAATTATTAATTAAATCTAATTAACTCTAGTTAATTGATTTAATTAATAATTGGACAACCATACCATCAACCCAATGAATATCAGTTGATTAACAATAGTTTTTACGAAAAAGGTCAACTTAATACAAATATTAATATTTCAATAATAATAATAATAATAACAAGTTATTTTGAAAATCTTATCCATAATGACCACATTCGTCATACTAATATTTTCTTAAAAATTTCGTATTAATGATAATCATTTAAAGTTAAAACTCTATCGCATAACATAATTATATATAATAACAAATCACTGAATATCAATTGATTAAAAATCAACTATACTCCAAATCCAAAAACTAATGTCTTTTACAAAACTTCAATCATTAAGTAATCTCCACTAGATTAACTCTAATCAAATTTATTGATAACTATTTAAACCATTATTTATTAATAGTTTATTAGACCCCACAAGAATTAATAAACTCATCAAACTATTATTAATCGATCTAGAGAACCTTCTATAAACCCCATTAGTTAATATTTAACTAACCTTTAACGTATATCAATAATTTAATTAATAATATATAATGTATTAACCATAGTTTCCATAACCTAAATTAACACTTGAATTAAATAGTTCAATGATAACTTGCTAATTACAAGTTATATGTAAATCTATGATAATAGATTCTTTATTATTTTATTGAATATCTCTATTCAATTTAAATTATTATTTAACAAATTTGTATTCAACATTGTTAATAATTATTAACAATTTATATATTAAATAACAAATAGATTAACAATTATTAATATCAACTAATATTTTGAATAATATTTAATAATATAAATATATATTACTAAAAATGACATTTAATAAAATTTAACTAAAATAAACTATCACCGATTTTAAATCGGGACCACTGGCGCGTGCGACCTACAGATTGCAGGTACCCTGCGATATGCAGAGTTGTATCGCCGTCGGGGTTAATGAGGGGTGGGGGTGTGGTTGGGATAAACCCTACCCACCCAAAATTAAGCATATCAAATAAAAAAATTTTAAATAAGAGTGATTCGCATAACATTTTCAAATGTGAATTTGAGTTTTTTGTAAACAACTCCTTCATTGCATTTTTTAATTATTCGACTTCTATTAAATATATATGTATATATATATGTATATATATATATATAAGTATATATGTATATATATGTGTGTGTGTGTGTGTGTGTGGAGATTTTGAAAATATATGAACATGTATGTTTCCACAAAAAGGCTTCCAAACTTTAATAATTTCCTATAAAACATTTGATCTCTAAATTTATTCAATAATTTCTCTAATATGTTTGACTATAGTTTTAGAAACCATTCTCAAATCTATTTCAATTTGATTCTAAATCGAATCCAAACTTGAATTAGATCTAATTTCTTCCTTAATTGGATCTAGGGTTTTCCTATTGTTTTCTTCTCAACCAAATAGCATATCTAGATTCCAATTTCAAATTGTAGATTCAATCATAGAGAGTATTCAGACACATATAACAAACACGATGAATATATGAAGAGAAATAGTGGAAAGAGAATATGCGAATATCATGAGTGCACCTGGACACTGATGCTACTCTGCCATGCCTCAGAAGTCCATAGAAAATCCCTTCCTTCTCCATCATTCGCAATTCCTCCAAGATCCAAGCCAACCGAATCTTCCAATGAGCTTCTCAAATGCATGTAAGCTTTGAACCTTCCATTCTAGCTTGTCCAAACACACTAGGAGAGCCTCTATTTAAAGGCCTCTAAGATGCATCTAGAATGTGTCTAGAAGGAACTAGAAGATAAGCATGACAACTGAGCATGAGTCTACTCCAACCTTCTAGATGAGTCTTAAGGTTGTAGACACCATGTGCTCAAAATAATATGCTAACTCCTAAGTGTAGACAACTTAGCACATTCTTAGAGTGCAAACCCCTGTGTTGTCTACATGACAACTCCTAAAAATTTGCCAACTCCTATGTGAGCAAATAATGCACATTAATTAATATAATATTTAATTTACTCTTTCCAATTTAATTTATTTATTAATTAAATCTCATGCACTAACTTTAATAATTCCACTTATTTAAAAGTAAATATATTTAAATTTTAGTCACATGAAATCTAGAATCTTTTAATAATTTTAATATATTTTCCACTTTTAAATTTCATTTTCAAAACTTAATTGCTAAAATATTTATTAGCTTTAATAATAATATTATTTAGTCATTAATTTAAAATTTCATTTTCAATGGGCCCTTGGTCTATTGGTGGAGTTGAATGGCTCACAAAGAGCCCACCAGGGATCAAGTCTTGTTGAGTGCAAGGCCCATAGACATCATAAAGGATGAGGCCAGAATCATGCCTCGGGTGAATTTGGCAGCGTGGATGCTCCTCAGTCCTTGGCTCTTACTCAAAGAGGTGTTCAGTATTCAGGCACGTGTCCAGGCTCATATCAGGTACCTAAAAGTTAATGGTGGCCTTCGTTGGTTGGTATCCCGCAGGCTTCGTGCCTCACTGGGCTGCCTCACAGGTCTGAACCCTCCATGAAAAAAAAAAAAAAAAACAAGAACTCCAAATATATATCATTATTAAAATAAATATTGTCACATTCCAAATTTAAACTTATAACTTTTATTTTCAAATTTAATTATTTTATTTAATTAATTTTCCAATTAATTAAATAAGATCATATTAATTTTTTATTATATTAAACTATTAATTAAATATTTTAATTAGGCTTAATTAATAGAAAATACTCCAAAGACTCACAAGGTAAAAATATGAAAACCCATCATAGCCAAAATACATACAAAATCAAACCAAGGGTCAATATCATGAATGACATCATCCGACGCATTCAGAGGGTACTCAACTCAGATACTTGTCCTAATTTTCCAATTAGAACAAATGGCTTAAAGGGTTGGGATTTGGACTTGAGTATTACCTCCCCTCTCTTATCATTGAGATAATGTGGTAGGGTATGCTCATCCTGGAAATTCAGAGAAGTTGATACCCGATACTTGCAACCTGCATAAAAAACCATGCATGTACAAGCACAATATATACTAAACTAAACAGGCAATGGTAGGAAGTGGTGCATTGTGTAGATCCCAACTAGTAGGTGACTATGACTCCCTTCCTTAACCACATCAAACACACCATACATAAGAGAAAACACTCACACCATACACATGCAAGTATGGGGTAAGTATCCATAAGAAAACACATACGATAATAAACCATCTAGCTAATAACCATCAATAAGTAAAATCACTTGAATAATCATCATGCATACATGAAATGTAAAGTCTAAGTAATCTCATCACATATCAACTGAATCCATAGCACAATATCTGATAGTCTCAAAACAATGCTGCTAACCATCAACATAAAATCAACTCTAAAAGAGTTTGGAAATGACAACAAAAATGCGACCTAGGAGTAGGCACTACATCCAACCCCCTTAGAATTAGGCTTACTCCTAGAAACCTGCAAGAATGAAAAACTAAGATACTCATTATGCGGGTCCCATTGAACCCTTTTCCTCCCTACAGGGGGATATGATTCTATTGGAGATATTACAACACCCTTAGAGCAATATGATTCTGGTTTAATGGTAAACCAAAAACCATATCGATCCAACATTCATTCTTTTAACAACTACTAAAATAGATCCCTTAATACATTTTAGACAAGAACAACTTAATGCTTGCAAAGGTATTCAAGGGCATACTACCTTACAACATAAAGATACAAGATACATGTTTTGCAACTAAAATAAGTTTCAATTTTTAGTTTTGCCCACGTTTAGGTTTAAGTAGAATTTTCAATTTTGAAAGCTAAGTGTTGAAGTATGAAAAATATGCAAGTAACAATTTTAAGTTATGTTTCAGTTCACCTAGCTTCAAATTTTTTAGTTTGAGAGAGATACACATGATAGTTCAAAGTTTTCATTTTTTTCAACTAGTTAACAACTAGTGGCATTCAAATATACCTAGAGCTCTCAATGTTGAAACTCAGGCTCTAATACCAAATGTAATGCCCTGCCAAGGGATCCAAAGAATTTCACTAAGTTTTCCAAACAATTTTTTTTAAAAACATGAAAGATAAACCATTCACATGATAGTGAAAGCAATAACATCATTCAACTGAAAGTAAACATAACATACATAACAGATTACATTCTTTAAGAATCCCTTAACGTTGAATTGCATATAATAATAACTATTCATCTAACATCACATCCATATGAAATAACAATAATACATCCAACATTGTTAAACAATATACAAGTGTCCTTTTAGTAATTACATTTTAGTTTAGCTCAATCATCTACTGTACATGTTACAAGGTATGAAAAGCTTAAAGGAATAAACATCCATGTAAATAAAGTACATCATCATCCATTATTAATCCATGATGCAATAACATAAATGAAACCATAATACATGATTAATGATCATCGTAAAGATATAAACATCCATCATATAATACAGTCATATATCACAAACATAACTAACTAAGTGCACGGTTCCTCCCAATAGTAAATATCATCATTAGACCATCATGGATCCTAGTCATCCCTCTGTGCGTAACATTCCAAAGCACTGAAGAGATCATCAGTATTAATATAGTAGGAATGTCACTCCTAAAAACATCCTACTAACATACAAAGTAAAGCATAAGATAACATCATCTAACATGCAAGGCAAAGCAAATTATCTATATAAGAAACATACCAGTAAATACATCCATCATAGGGTATATCATCTATCATAATGCTCCAAGAACAAAATAAAGATAAATACCAACCAAGAATGCTCCAACCACGGTGTCTCAGACGGATGTCAAATTATGTGGAAAAACACTACCACCCGATCACGTGGAACCTAAGTGGTCCACTCCCACCGTGCTACGGAGATAATATCAAGTCCCAAATAGGATATCAAAACCACATAGCATAAATCTTTATAAGTCCAGGAATCCTAAAAGTATACTAACTCAAAGGTTCCATCACACAAAACTAACATCTAATTCCCAAGGGCACAAAATGACATGTAGGAAACCTACTCTGCAAGCGGGAAAGTGTCAACGCATTTATCATGTACAAGTTACCTTGGCAGTTAGTTAAACTCCATGGGTCTATACTGATCTCATGCGGCCACTAGTATCCTCTCATACTGATGAGGCATACTATGGAATGCAAGGTCACAACCATGTGTTCTCTCTACTCCCATCCTAGTCTGTACAAGCACTCAAGGTATGGACGAGAACCAAAACAATTATCTTTTTAGGTTAATTTAATCCCCATTTAGTGTGTAAATGTTATCACTTATTAACCAAACTTACAATGAGTTACTCTGGCAGCCACTTAGGGCCTCGGCCCCCATTGCAAGCCACTTCCCGACACTACAAGTAGACTACCTACCCTAAGTTCATGAATTCATAAAATCACCACAGTCCTATACAAGCGACTGGAAAGAAAATCCAAAAGATAATCCATAAAAAGAATCATCAAATATCCTTGATAAAAGCATCAAATATCCACAATAAGAATCATCAAATCTCCATGATAAGAATCGTCAAATCTCCATGAGCATCTGAAAAGCATCCATAGAAAATCATGACCACAACAATTCTCTATTGGCAACTAAAGGCATCACTGATAATCATAAGTATCCATTGGTTCTCAATAACCAAAATATATCTCAAAATAAATCACAATATCCATTGGTTCTCAACAACTAAAATATATCTCAAAATGAATCACAATATCCATTGGTTCTTAACAAGAAACCAAGAATATCTCAAAACCATACTAATCAAAGACTCCAAAATGGTTGAGTCAAAACATGTCACAACATGACATCATCAAGAAATAAATCAAAATTTTAGTCCCATCATGGTGAATGGAAAATAATCCAAGGATAACTGATCGATGAACCAAAAATGGTTAGCTCAATTGTAGCATACACATACATCTCAGCTTCACACATGAAATCTGATGAACAAATACAAACATTTCATAGAGCATACGATCACATAACCATGGTTGGGCTTATAAGGATTGAGACCAAATAAGATCAACATGCCATCACATCTCATAACCCCCAAGCCTCTAGTAACAACCTAAGACTGGTCAAGACTAGTCAACCCAAAACTTAAAACAAGAAGCATAGAGAATACATGATGCAAAGACATGTTTTGGTTTTGCTAAAATCTCATAGTTGAATCAAGTGTTGAGGTTTTCAATTTTCGTTTCAAGTATACTTCAAGTGTCTAAGTTTAATCATTTGACCTACAAGTCAACCATTTGTTTCCCCAATAGCATTATTCTTCTATTATTTAAAACAGTATTCTAAGAATAGCTTAAGGGTAAATATAATTTACTCATTAAACTGATCATCATTGACCTTTAATTAAATTGCTCTCTTTATAAACTAATATCCATATTCTAATTGATTAACTCTTCTTTTAAGGTTACTTCAACTTGCAACATAAATCAAGGATCATTATTCGTTAAAATATAAGAAAGCCAATTATCAATCTTCGAATAATAAGATTATAACTTTATTAAAATGATCAATTAAATCAATCATTTAACCTAGGTACACAATCCATGACCTTTTAACATTCTTATAGTTCTCAATTAGATACTGAATTAAGCATTACTACAGTTTGAGTCTTTTAATTTAATCGTTATCATCGTCGACAACCATATAATATCTAAAGTCATAATTCAAGTCATAAGACTTATCCACTTCAATATCAATATTTCTACAATCTCATTAAAATAATTATATCGATTAAATCTTTATTACATAACATAATTATTAATTAAATCTAATTAACTCTAGTTAATTGATTTAATTAATAATTGCACAACCATACCATCAACCCAATGAATATCAGTTGATTAACAATGGTTTTATGAAAAAGGTCAACTTAATACAAATATTAATATTTCAATAATAATAATAATAATAATAACAAGTTATTTTGGAAATCTTATCCATAATGAGCACATTGGTCATACTAATATTTTCTTAGCAATTTCGTATTAATGATAATCATTTCAAGTTAAAACTCTATCGCATAACATAATTATATAAAATAACAAATCAATGAATATCAATTGATTAAAAATCAACTATACTCCAAATCCAAAAATTAATTTCTTTTACAAAACTTCAATCATTAAGTAATCTCCACTAGATTAACTCTAATCAAATTTATTGATAACTATTTAAACCATTATTTATTAATAGTTTATTAAACCCCACAAATGTTAATAAACTTATCAAACTATTATTAATCAATCTAGAGAACCTTTCATAAACCCCATTAGTTAATATTTAACTAAACTTTAACGTATATCAATAATTTAATTAATAATATATAACGTATTAACCATAGTTTCCATAACCTAAATTAACACTTGAATTAATAGTTCAATGATAACTTGCTAATTACAAGTTATATGTAAATCTATGATAATAGATTATTTATTATTTTATTGAATATCTCTATTCAATTTAGATTATTATTTAACAAATTCATATTCAACATTGTTAATAATTATTAACAATTTATATATTAAATAACAAATAGATTAACAATTATTAATATCAACTAATATTTTGAATAATATTTAATAATATAAATATATATTACTACAAATGACATTTAATAAAATTTAAACTAAAATAAACTATCAGCGATTTTAAATTGTGACCGCTGGCGCATGCAACCTGCGGATCGTAGGTACCTTGCGTACACAAGTACCTTGCGATACGGAGAGTTGTACCACTGCATGGGTTAATGAGGGGTGGGGGTGTGGTCGGGGTAAACCCCACCCACCCAATGTGAAGCATATCAAATCAAATGTTTTTAAATAAGAGTGATTCACATAATATTTTCAAATGCGAATTTGGGTTTTTTGTGAACAACTTCTTCATTGCATTTTTTAATTATTCGACTTCCATTAAATATATATGTATATATATATGTGTGTGTGTGTGTGTGTGTGTGTGTGTGTGTGTGTGTGTGTGTGTGTGTGTGTGTGTGTGTGTGTGTGTGTGTGTGTGTGTGTGTGTGTATGTGGAGATTTTGAAAATATATAAACATGTATGTTTCCACAAAAAGGCTTCCAAACTTTAATAATTTCCTATAAAACATTTGATCTCTAAATTTATCCAATAATTTCTCTAATAGGTTTGACTATAGTTTTAGAAACCATTCTCAAATCTATTTCAATTTGATTCTAAATCGAATCCAAACCTGAATTAGATCTAATTTCTTCCTTAATTGGATCTAGGGTTTTTCTATTGTTTTCTTCTCAAGAAAATAGCATATCTAGATTCTAAGTTCAAATTGTAGATTCAATCAGAGAGAGTATTCAAACACATATAACAAACACGATGAAGATAGGAAGAGAAATAGTGGAAAGAGAATATGCGAATATCATGAGTGCACCTGGACACTGATGCTAATCCGCCATGCCTCAGAAGTCCACAAAAAATCCCTTCCTTCTCCATCATTCGCAATTCCTTCAAGATCCAAGCAAACCGAATCCTCCAATGAGCTTCTCAAATGCATGTAAGCTTTGACGCTTCCATTCTAGCTTGTCCAAACACACTAGGAGAGCCTCTATTTAAAGGCCTCTAAGATGCATCTAGAATTGTTTAGAAGGAACTAGAAGATAAGCATGACAACTGAGCATGAGTCTACTCCAACCTTCTAGATGAGTCTTAAGGTTTTAGACACCATGTGCTCAAAATAATATGCTAACTCCTAAGTGTAAACAACTTAGTGCATTCTTAGAGTGCAAACCCCTGTGTTGTCTACATGACAACTCCCAAAAAATTTTCCAACTCCTATGTGAGCAAATAATCCACATTAATTAATATAATATTTAATTTACTCTTTCCAATTTAATTTATTTATTTATTAAATCTCATGCACTAACTTTAATAATTCCACTTATTTAAAAGTAAATATATTTATATATTAGTCACATGAAATCTAGAATCTTTTAATAATTTTAATATATTTTCCACTTTTAAATTTCATTTTCAAAACTTAATTGCTAAAATATTCATTAGCTTTAATAATATTATTATTTAGTCATTTATTTAAAAATGAACTCCGAATATATATCATTATTAAAATAAATATTGTCACATTCCAAATTTAAACTTATAACTTTTGTTTTCAAATTTAATTATTTGATTTAATTAATTTCCAATGAATTAAATAAGATCATATTAATTTTCCATTATATTAAACCATTAATTAAATATTTTAATTAGGCTTAATTAATAGAAAATACTCCAAAGACTCACAAGGTGAAAATATGAAAACCCATCATAGCCAAAACACATACAAAATCAAACCAAGGGTCAATATCACAAATTACATCATCTGATACATTATGAGGGTAGTCAACTCAGATACTTGTCCTAATTTTCCAATTAGAACAAATGGCTTAAAGGGTTGGGATTTGGACTTGAGAATTACCTCCCCTCTCTTATCATTGAGATAATTTGATAAGGTATGCTCATCCTAGCAATTCAAGAAGGTCGATACCCGGTACCTGCCACCTGCATAAAAAACCATGCATGTACAAGCACAATGTATACTAAAATAAACAGGCAATGGCAGGAAGTGGTGCATCGTGTAGATCCCGACTAGCAGGTGACTACGACTCCCTTGCTTAACCACATTAGACACGCCATACATACGAGCAAACACACACACCATACACATGCAAGTATGGGGTAAGTATCCATAAGAAAACACATATGATAATAAACCATCTAGCTAATAACCATCAATAACTGGAATCACTTGAATAATCATCATGCATACATGAAATGTAAAGTCAAAGTAATCTCATCACATATCAACTGAATCCATAGCACAATATCTGATAGTCTCAAAATAATGCTACTGACCATCAACATAAAACCAGCTCTAAAAGAGTTTGGCAATGACAACAAAAATGCGACCTAGGGGCAGGCACTACACTAATAGTGATCACTTCAGAAGACTTAAATATTTCATTGGCTAGAACCTAGATAGTTTTTCCCTTTAGAGGGTTTCTATATTAAAATATTTGTGTTAAATGTTTCATTTCTTATATATTGCACATTGATTTTGATGTTATTTACTTACTAGTACAATACATTATAAGCTAATTTATATCTATTATACTTGGTGAAGTATTGGATAGTAAAATGATAGTTTGATGCTAAAGGATTATGAATTTGATTTGATAAGTTTGAATTGGTACTAAATTGTTTGAAAGGCCTATAAGATAATTGGATATAACTTATTTACTCCTCACTCTATGTTATATAATATTACTTGTAATTATTGATTTACATACTGATTAAAAAAAGTAATAACTTTAGAAAGATTTATATAATCTTTTGAAATCTATATGATGCATCATATTCTATGGTTTTTGTGCTAGGAGGAAGAAAACACAAATTTCATTTTTTTACAGTTTTGAATGAGCTTAAGGCAAACAAACATGAGATTTTTTTATTCTATAAAATATTGCAACAAAAAGATCTAAATTAACTATTTACTTGGAAGAACATTAGAAAAAATAATGCATTGCATTCAAGTACAAGTCTAGTTCAGAAATCTAGAATATGATAAAAAATTTATCATTTAATTATGATTAAGGTGGTCAAACATACACTTTTGTTTTCTATAATTTTCATATTTTTTCATTGAAGTCTAAAAACTTTACCATTCAAATTATAATTTTTTTCAAAAAAGGTCTAGTATTTTAGAAAGTACATTAAATTTCCTATAGATTCTATTTTAATAGATTTTTTTATATAAGGTTCATAACTAGTTCAATGTTTTGTGTCAAGTTGACTAGCATTGATTAACTAGTTTTTCATTATCACTTAAGGCCATAGTTTATCCCCTCGTGATCATTGCACATACCCATTGTATATTTCCTACCCCATATTAGAGGCATTAAAGACCAAATAGACCACATGTCAAGTGTAGCACTCCTTAATAATTTTTCTCCTATGTTGAGCCCACAAAAAAGTGGATAAGGTTCAAGAAAAGTGTAGGAATTACTTGACAAATTTTGGATCATAAGCAACTTGATCCCTTTTTTTGTGCTCATAGCATTAGCCCCTAAAATAATGGAAAATTGAGATTATGTATATATTCTAGGGCCATTAATAGGATAATTAGCATAGGGAGATAATGGAATCTCTAAAACAACATGTGAAAAAACTCAACTTTAATATTCAATACTCCCGATTTAGTGTTACACATAGAAGCTACATATTGATTAAAGAAAACAACAGAGAACTCAAGAAAGATGTAGCATATTTGTAGGTATAATAATTTAACTTCACATGCATAACAAATGCAACATGCCTTACTATGAGGCCTTCTAGGTTGTGACCTTATACATAATAAGAATTCTTTTAAATCAAAGCCTTATCTTGGATCTTCTATCTTCTACTCTCTAAAACTATTACTTTTCTAGATCTAACCAATCTTCTTTTATGGCTAGCTAAGCCACAAGCAAGCTAGTCAATAATTTATTTTATATTTAGGTCAATAATTGGAAGAGTAAAAGAAAATAACCTTTACAAATGATCATATGAAGTGATGTATACTTGATCTTAGGTCCAAAATTGTGTTAGGAGTCAACTCCTAACTATACAAGATGCCACATAATCAACTGAAACCATACCAATTGGAAAAAATGCACTTTACAAGGTGGAAATAGTAGGAAAATAGAACCATAAAAAACTAGCAAAAAACTCAAGAAATATAGAACATAATCATTTGTGCACTTCGAAAAAGGAACAAGGGTAGGTCCTAGATATGATAACAATTGTGTGCAGCATGTAAACAAAAGAAGAAATAGCTACTTTACGAGCAACAAATAGGTACAAAATGCATGAAACATTTTTGGTTGATGCAAGATTACCCAAGACCCAAGATTCTCCTGTGCTAGACACCTGGGCATATGAAATAATTTATGTCCACATTAAGAATGACTGGTATTCTAACCCAAATCATATAGATCCAATTCACCTTACATGATTCATGAACTATCTTCAATTAGTTTGTCTTTTCACTATAATAGGTATTCCAAGTAACATTTTTCCTCTGGTTCTTTTACTTATTTGGCTACTCAAGATTTTATCAAAGCCATCTATTTTCTTCTTAAGATATTCCCATTAAATTCTCCATTACTCATATTATTCAAAATACTCAAAGATATCTACAATGATGATTATACACAAAATATCCTTATCTTCTTGTTGTATATGAGAAATATGTTAGCAAGTAATACTAATCTATTCAAAAACAAAAGCATTAACTAGCATATAAACCATAACATAAATGAGAGACTAAAGAGGAAACCCTAATTGGAAATGTGAGCCAAATGAATGGACTCTCCCAATAGGATTTAGCTCCTTTCTTGGTAGATGGGTCTAAGGATTGGGATGTATGCTCAAGGCAAAAACTAGCTTCAATGGAGATGGAAAATGGCAAATTGGTAGCTTTGTGAGCTCTCAATTTGGCATCATAAGGGTATTGTTGATGGCTTCTGGCTCTCAAAAGGGCATTATAACTTTAGCTCCAAGATTGTGATGAAATAGCTTGGGAGGGGATTCAATTTATAGGCTAAGGGCTTGAGGGATGGAGGGCTAAGATGGAAGGAAAGATGAAAGCTTAAGGAGGGCTAGGATGCACTCAAAAGGGAGAACATGGATTGTGCTTGTTTAGCACCAATCAGGGAGTGACACATGTCACAAGGTGAGTGGATGGAGGAAAGGGGAAGGATGAGTCAAAAAAGAAGGCTCAAAGGATAATATCTTCATAAAGACCCTTCATTATGGATTTTAAGAGCTTGTAAGAGTCTTTATGGCTTTTGTAAGAGCATTCATTGTTGGGTGGTTGGGATATTTTGAGGGGAGTTGAGATTGTTGACTTTCCTTGGCTTAGGAAAGTCTTAAGCTTGTTTAGGGAATGTGACAACATTAGGGGGTGGATTAGGCTAAAAGGGGGATTTAGGATAGGTTAGGGGTTATTAGATTTGAGGGTTTTATTTATCAAACAGGTTTATTTAATAAATGGGGATTTTGGATTTAGGTAGAAGAATAGGATTTGATTGATAAATAATAGGTTATTTGATTTATCAATTAAGACTATAGATGATTAATTAAATTAATCAGCTAGGGGATGGCAAAGGATTAATTAAAATAAAATTTAATTAATGATGCCTTTAGAGATAACTAAATAGGATTACTAAAGCAATGTAATCAAATTTAGGTGTCTACATTTTTTCCCTCTTTGACATAGTGTTGAGACAACACTATTTCAAAGAAGTTTGAATGAAGACAATACGAGGAAGATGTTTTAGCAACAAGGTTGCCCCAGTCTCGGATAAGAAGAGGAGAGACTAGACTTAGATGATGCCCCCTCAAGAAGGTGGTGAAGAGAGAAATGAGGCTCGACGGCTTCTTGAAAAGTAGAAGAATCTGAGATGAGCAAGGAGACACAGATTGGCTTAAGAGAAGGGGCTAAATTAGCTCAAACTCTCACTATGGGAGAATGATAAAGGAGAATCAGATGCACAAGAGGAAGCAAGCTTAAGACTTACGAGATTGGGGGGAGGATGGATGAGTGAAGCACTATAAAATGAATCCATGGTAGGGAGATGGATGATGGGATGATAGAGCTAATGCAACAGGATTTTAAAGAGTCTGATTGGCGAAAGATGGGTTTCGAAGATCCCTAGGACTAGGATTGTGGATCTCGAAAGATGAGGCTTGGTGGATTGATTGGATTAGTGGATCCCTAAGATAGGATTGGTAATCCCTAAAGCTAAGAGTGATGATTGATTCAAAGAGATATAGTTGCACAAGCTGGGGTGGGAGAGACAGATGCTGGAGATGGATGGGGGATAATGGAGAGGAAGGGATTCCATTGAAGCTTTTTGAGCGGGGGGATACTTAAAAGAGAAGTACCACCATGTAGTTGAGCACTAGATTTTCTATAGGACTGTTGGTTAATTGCCAAGGTTACCAAGAACATCAAGTCCTTTTCACCAACTATCCAGAGGACTGACGAACTGGCTCAAAACAAACATGCAAGGATTACCCCAGCATCACACATGAATCCTAGAGGAAGCAGCGTGGAACCGACATTGGGTAACCCACAAGCAGAAAAGAAAAACAAACAAAAGACATGATCAAGACCTTACACTCTAATTGCCCCATTTGCAGCATACCATGATATGGAAGATCATGGAAACCTTGAGGAGGGAACAAGGAGATTGCTTGGAAAAGATACTTCAAGACCCAAAAGGGAAGATCCCAAATCAAAAGAAAGTGAAAATCCAAAAGAGAACCATTTTCCAACAAGATGGGTAGGACGAGGTACTAACAGACCAAGATCAGACATGAGGAAAGCTATATCCTGCAAGGATCTATCGGAGAGCACCTAAGCTAGTGGATCAGGATGAGTGATGCATCTGGCAAGCTGAACTAAGAAGGATAACACTTTGGTGATAGGAGATCTAGCTAAAGGATGCATTGGAATAGCTAACCAAGGGTTGTGCGATGTGTGCAAGATGTTGATCAAGGAGGAACTGACACAAAAACTAGATAGATACAATGGTACTAAGCTAAAGAGGATGTACAAGCTGACGGACCAAGATATGTTACAAATGTACAAGTTTGTTCATGTTTGGGTTTTGTGAGATGGAAATGATTGTGAAGGATGGGATGTCTATAATAGGTGATAGGTGGATAGGTAGATGGTTTGCGAAAATCTTAAGTGAAAATGGGGTTTTGTGTGTGCACGTGATAGTATACAAGCTAGGGTACAAGATTATTTATAGGCTGTACAGGAGCTCTAGATGATAAGATAGTGGGATGGCTCAAGTTGGTGCAAGATGCAAAATCTAAGGATGAGTTGATAGCATAAGATATGGATGTGAAAGGATGCATCCAATGATGATGAGAGATTTTGTGACCAAGGATAGCTAGAGGAGCAGGATGAGATGGCTGGATAGGATGGTAGATAGCTAGGATTATGATGGATATAAAGGGATGACATTGGGTTTGCATGAGGATAGCCTAGAGTTAGATACCAATGACAAGGGAGGATGGACAAGACAAGATCTCCAAGGAATATAGTGCCTCCAATTAGAAGATAACATGCGAAAGGAGGTCTTATGATGGATGTGATAGGATTGAAGCTAGGATGGAAAAAAAGCTGAAGGACTAGGGAGATGGATGATAGCTAGAATGGTTGGTTGAAGCTGCAGGAGATAAGTGGATGGTGATAGATGGAAGATGGAGGATGGAGGATAGGTGGATAAATTGGAAGATGGAGTTGGATGTCAAGAGATGACCAAAAGCATGAGGTTGATAGGCTAAGCTGGAGATGGCAAGATTACGCATGACACTTGTTTGCCAAGTTTTCATCATGGTACTTGTCCAAGGTGCTTGAATTTCCAAGTTTTCACCAGTGGACACTTTATTTATTTATTTATTTATTTTACTTTTTGACTTTGGACTTAGCTGGAATGATTTTGGCTTTCTTCAGCTATTTTTGGCTTCTTTGGGATTTTTCACTAGTTGTTGGAATGTTCAATTTTGTTGCTGGCTGTTGGTACACTGGATGTGTGATTTATGCAATAGATTGGATTAGACAGGATTGATTGTAGGAGATGGAGGGATGAAAAGGCTGGAAAGGAGCATGAGATGGGGATGCTTGTAGGATCAACATTGGCACATGTTGGGAAAGGTGTGAAAAGAGCATATGGGGGATATATGGTAGATGCGGGCTTGATGATGGATTTGTGGAAGCACGCTTGGGGATATAGGCACCCAAGATGGAGTTAGGAGATGGGGGACACAAAGCACTAGATGGGGGATTAGCAATGGTGGATGCCATTATGCATTGGGTTTCAACTTTTTGCTTTGGGACCCACATGGTTTTGGATTTCCTTTTCATAGGATTTTGCATTGTTTTGCATTCTTTGATTGGATTTTGCCTTTTTGGAGTATGTATTTTAGAATGGACATATGATTGCCTATGATGCAGATTTTTAGCTTTATGCATTTTGAAGCTGGCATTCACATTGCTGTGGTAAGCTTTGGGAAGATGGTTAGGAGAAGCTTTATGAGATGAAGAGGATATGGAAGAGCATGTAGGGGGATGATGATGGATGATGTGCCCTGATATGTGCCTTTGTTGATCTTGCGTAGGAATGGAGGGAATAGGATTTGAATGATGGCTGATAGGAGGATGGAGGATGGTAGATTTTGGGACATAGGGACCAAAAATGGATTTAGCAAAGGAAACAGGGATATGGTAGGTTGTTTTGGGTTGCAAGGATGGTGGAGGGGGGATGACATAAGCTTTCTTGAAGGAGTGATGGGAGGCTGGCATGGTGGGCTTGGAGATAGGCTTGGTTTGGGGGTGTGGTGTACCAACACCTTTAGATGGTGAGCCTTTGGATACATATCCAAGACCATGACATCTTGGATTCTTTTGTGCAATAATAGGCTCTCTGATTCCTTGTTCTTGTGGTCCTAAACCTTGACCTTGATAATGCCATTGATTGAGCATTTGAACTACCTGAGGATACTTTTTGTTTGCAGAAAATGGTGGAGGTGCTTTATCAGATGTAATGCAATGGGGAGATACTATTCTTAATTCTTCTGCTGAGAGGAGGACACCATGGATGAATGTAAGTGAACCAAGAGGGTAGATTATAGATGGTGGGATAGCTTGGATAGGTGGTAAGATGGAAGCATGGAGTGAAGGAGATGGTAGGATATGATCTTGATTTAGCTGATGGGATGAAAAGATATCCTTCAGTAGAGGAGGTATGGCTTGAGTTTTTGGAGATGGAGGAGATGGTGACTGCACTATGGATGGAAGACATGGTGCAAGGATATCTTCATTTATGCTTTGGGGGATGTCAACATGCTTTTGGGTAGGATCTTGATAGGATTGGTTTGGAGTGGATGGTGCGATAGGAGGTGAAGGGATGGACTCTTCAAAGGTAGTGGATGGATAGGTGTGATAGATGGGAGATTTAGTAGTGGAGATGGGTGAGTAGAAGATGGATGCATAAGGGTCATTATGGGAGATTTGGGAAATGCTTGGAGGTGAGGTGGATAGGATTTGGAGGGATTTGATAGGTGGTGGGATTTTGGTGCTTGCAGGAAGTGGAAGGATTTTAAGCAATTTCATGGATGGTATGGGGATGATAGTTATGGGAGATGGAGACGACATTATGGATGGGGAAGCTTCATCACTGACTACTTCACATGGTTGGATTAGATGACATGGCTTATCGACTGCTAGAGGCTGCTTTTCTTGTATTTTCTCTGGGAGATTCCTTGGAGACTTGTGTGTCAGAGGTGGAGGTGAATTGACAGGAATAGCTAGTGTGATGGGGATGGGAGATTGGAAGCTCAGTTGATTGGGTGATGGAGGAGAAGCTGGGATATCAGATGGCATAACTAGATAGTTTGGAATAACTCTTGGATTTTGGGGGATGGTTGGTGGAATGTTTCTAAGGCTCTCCAGATACCCTTCATAGTCAACAAGATCTTCATCATCATTGGAATAGGAGGTGGCAGGAGCAAGGACAATATGACTAAACACATCATGATAGGATTGGTACTTCATGCTTTGACAATGAGTTTGATGGGGATGGGGTCTTGCATATGCATGAACATGGAAGCTCATGGTTAGATTTGGATTAAGCTTAGATTTTGGATTGGCTGATGAAAGATTTCCTAGGGAGAGTCAAAGCTGTATGAAAAACCTAAGGAGGATTGGCTGGAGATTTTTGGCTTTCTGGTGGATGGAAGACTTTCAAGGGTATGCTATCAAAAAGTGAGAGTTTTTCTTTCCTATGTGTAGGATTGGTGGAGATTGTGTCAACTTAAGGATAGACTAATGATCCTATGGGCATGACACGAGATTGACCACTTGTGAATCCCAACCTTTAGCTCAAGGTGATGAGGGATACAAGTGACAAAGTTGAGTTACCCTAGAAAATGCTTTGTCAAAGGGATAACCTTGGTGAGATTGGTTGATTGGTAGGATTGATTGGATAGAAAATTCTAGCAGAATGACAACAACTCTCTAAAGGCTTGGGTGTGATTTTGGATTGGGTTGCTAGCTGGCTGGGGGGGATGATTTGGATGGACTTTGGATTTGGGATTTTTCTAAAGCAAAGAACTAAGGGATCTTGGATGATCTTCTGATGAGGCAGTGACTACACTAAGTATGCCTTGAGCTGGGAGATTTTTGCTTTTTTGGGATTTTGACCAAAGTTGGCAAACATTCATTCAAAAGCTATAAAAAAACAAGCAGACAAAATTTTGGAGCAAGCACGTCAAACACACCAACATCCTAGGAAGCTTTCTAAAAGGATGAAATTTGTTATAGCTAGGGAGTCCTCAATATACGCAAGGTACGTGAGGCCCAAATCCATAGATGAAACCAAAAAGATGTCACACAGCTGAGAGGAGCGGTAACCCACTTCTCCTCTTTCACTTCTCAAGGGTATAAAGGTCCTTGAGGCTTAGCCCGATTGACAAAATCTTGATTCCAAGAGAGGTGTCTTTGGATTCACCTCCTAATTTTTATACTCTGCCAGAATGCTGGAGTTGAGGTCATCCCAAGGGGTGATGAAATCCCCAAGTAGGCCTCCTAAAAAGAAAAACAAAGTTTTGGATCCTAATCTTATGCACCCAAGATGGCCTCGAAAGATGACAAGGGGAGAGAAGACTTGGATGACCTTGGGCTAAAAAACACGCTTGTTCCTTTTCCAACTGACTCTTATGTGTGCTGATCTACACTTTGCAAGCACTCATTTTTAAGATGCAAATGTTCAATTCCAACTTTGAAATGTGCTAACAAAGAAAAATTGATTGAAGAATGCGAACAAGAAGAAGAGTTAGGGTCAACAAGAAAGTAAACCCGTGTGCCCGGAGGCCCTCCACATCAAGTATCGATTAATTTCTTTTAAGGCATTCAAGAGTTGGTGTGATTTTGTTTTAAGCCCAAAACAAAGATGTGTGAAATTTTATTTCAAGCGCATGCTCGGAGGTGCTCCACGTCAAGAGTTGTTCAATTTTAATGTCCAAATGAATGTCCAAATGAAGTGTTAGTGAGCCTAATGTGCATTTAAGGAATTTTCTAAGTTAGAAAAACTAATAAAAACACAAGTAAGTGACATTTGATCTTTGTGGAGCACTTAACACCCTCTTAGGTGGACCCATCCTCATAGATGGCACTGAGATTGCAACCAATGGTTAAATTGATGGGTGATTAAAGAGGGTGAGTCCAACTACAAACTCACTTAAAGAGTCTTTATTTGGTTTTTATAATTTAGGAATTTCCTAGAATGTAGATTCTTTTTATGCCCCAAAAGATGAAGTGTGAGATATTGTAATGATTAATTGACCTTTTGCATTCAAGATTGGATTTTTTTTTTTAATCATGCATTCATAAAAAAAAAAAACTTGATTTTAATCCATGGCACTCAAGAGTGATTTTAGCAACATGCATTCAAAGACAAGTGATTAAACATTCAAGTTTTTTTTTTTTTTTTTTTTGAGTATTCAAGATTGAGATTTTGTGTGTTGTTTTAAGAACTTTTAAGTGCTTTGTTTTAACCTTAGATCATTCAAGATTGTTTTGGACTCAAAAGTGAAAATGACTCTTTGGACTTTGCTTTTCATTCAAGATTTTGTGTTCTAGTTTGCATGTTTTAAGCCCAAAAATGATATTCCTAGATTGTTTTGATGCATGAAAAACCTAAGAAACATTCAAGATTTTGCAACAAGACATTTGTTTGGAACAAATAACAAAGCTTTTAGGACAATTTTGGCAACCATTTAGGACTCTTAGTTTTCATGAAATTTTTAAAAGAACTTTAAAATATTTGCAAATGAGGTTCATTTTATCCTTGATTGATGCTTTGAGTTTGATTTAGATTTTAGTGTGCACTTAGTGTTGATTTTGAACCTTTTGAAATGGAAACTTGAAGTTCTTTTTAAATCTCCAAAAAAGAAGTGTTCCTAACTTTGCATGAATGCATCTAAAACCTTGATGTTGCAAGGATGCAAATGATTGGATTTGTTTAGTTTCACTTGCTAAAAGGCTTTTTTTTTTTTTTTTTTGCAAATTTTTAGTTTTTAAAGGATTTAAGTATGATTTAGGGGTTCATTTTAAGCACTAAAAAGAAGTGTGTATGATTTTTCTTCCTTAAAAAAAAATGGCCAAGATCTCCCACAAGAAGAAGAAGAAGAAGTATATGGAATAAGAAGAATATAGACAAGAAGAGGAAGAAGAATTCCAAGTGCTTTGTGCACCTATAAGCTTGAAAAATCTGCAAACACTATGAGATAGACTATGAGTTCCTTTGTCTTCTTCATGCTCATGTGGACCTACAAAAACCAATTTATACAATCCTACCAATCACAAAAACAAGAAAAATTAGCCAAAATCAGAAAATGACATACAAAACTTGACTCTAAAAACTAATGAAGATGACCCATGCGAGGTCCCACCAGGTGTGCCAAAATGTATATGAGAAATATGTTAGCAAGTAATACTAACCTATTCAAAAACAAAAGCATTAACTAGCATATAAACCATAACATAAATGAGAGACTAAAGAGGAAACCCCAATTGGAAATGTGAGCCAAATGAATGGACTCTCCCAATAGGATTTAGCTCCTTGCTTGGTAGATGGGTCTAAGGATTGGGATGTATGCTCAAGGTTCCCAAAAACTAGCTTCAATGGAGATGGAAAATGGAAAATTGGTAGCTTTGTGAGATCTCAATTTGGCATCATAAGGGTATTGTTGATGGCTTTTAGCTCTGAAAAGGGCATTATAACTTTAGCTCCAAGACTGTGATGAAATGGCTTGGGAGGGGATTCAATTTATAGGCTAAGGGCTTGAGGGATGGAGGGCTAAGATGGAAGGAAAGATGAAAGCTTAAGGAGGGCTAGGATGCACTCAAAAGGGAGCACATGGATTGTGCTTGTTTAGCACCAATCAAGGAGTGACACATGTCACAAGGTGAGTGGATGGAGGAAAGGGGAAGGATGAGTCAACAAAGGAGGCTCAAAGGATAATATCTTCATAAAGACCCTTCATTATGGCTTGTAAGAGCTTGTAAGAGTCTTTATGGCTTTTGTAAGAGCATTCATTGTTGGGTGGTTGGGATATTTTGAGGGGAGTTGAGATTGTTGACTTTCCTTGGCTTAGGAAAGTCTTAAGCTTGTTTAGGGAATGTGACAACATTAGGGGGTGGATTAGGCTTTGGTTTAGGATTAGATTAGGGATGTTAGAGATTTGCAAGTGGATGGCCTTCATGAGGGTGGGCGAGTTAGTGACTAAGCTTAGTTAGTATGGGTGGATGGGGTGGATTAGGCTAAAAGGGGGATTTAGGATAGGTTAGGGGTTATTAGATTTGAGGGTTTTATTTATCAAATAGGCTTATTTAATAAATGGGGATTTTGGATTTAGGTAGAAGAATAGGATTTGATTGATAAATAATAGGTTATTTGATTTATCAATTAGGACTATAGATGATTAATTAAATTAATCAGCTAGGCGATGACAAAGGATTAATTAAATTAAAATTTAATTAATGATGCCTTTAGAGATAACTAAATAGGATTACTAAAGCAATGTAATCAAATTTAGGTGTCTACACTTGTAATTTGATTTTGAAGGAAATTCTGCTATCAAACTTTCATAGAATCTTACAAGGAACAAATGTATTCATCTCCAACTTACTATAGGTACTAGATAGAAATCTATTTTTCTTCATGTGAATCATTACCTCACATCTAACATGAAATGATTTATGTCTCCTTGATGCAAGAGCATCTTGGGTTTAAGAGAAATCTTGTGTCAACCAAAAATATTTCATTTCTCTTATTTGAATAAGGGTTGTCTTAATCCATAGTTTCTATTTTTGGATGCTTTATACTTAGTACGTTAGTCATATGAGCTTAGAATGCCCTAATTTTAGTGGGGGAGGTTCTAAACTCTATAATTTTTCATTTGCAATGATAATATGGAGCCCATATTTTGTTCTTGAAAAATGTTGTTATTTCTTTGTTTCTCTTATGTCTATAAGGTATTAAGGGGAGCATCCCATCATCAAGTAGTAGTAGAGAATACCTTCATCACTCCACTTATCTTCTCTCTTTTTTCATTCTAGGTTACTATCTTTTAGGTTCCTTCTAACTTCCTCAAGTAAATCCTTCATAAAATTTACAAATTCTTCATCTTAAACACTTCTCTTTGTCTCAAGGTTTAGATTTCTCAATTCAGTAGTTCACTTAGAATTTATCCTAGTAACAATCTCAAAAGGTATCTTCTTAGTGCTCCTATTCATAGAATTATTATATGAAAAATCTGTTTGTGCAAAAATCAAGTCCAAATTGGTAGGCTTATCTCCGACCAAGCATCTCAACAAGTTACACAAATATCTATTTACAACTTTGGTTTGTCCATCTATTTGAAAATGAAATGTAAACTAAACTTCAACTCTATATTCAACTTCTTTCAAGGTGTCCTCTAGAAATTGATAATGAATTTAGTATTTATGTCTGAAACAATACTTTTAAGCAATCCATGCAATTTCATCACTTCCTTAAAGAATAATTCGGCTACATGTATAACGTCAAATTTGTTCTTACAACATATAAAATGATTCATCTTTGAAAATATTTTAACAACTACCAAAATAGAATCATTACATCTATGGCTTCTAGGAAAAAAAGAACAAAATCCATACTAGTATCTTCCCATTTCTTGTCAGGTATAGGAAATGGTGAATATAATCCTAAATTCAAAATAGACCTTTTTGTTGTTTGACATATTTTGAAACTTCTTACCATTTTCTATAAATCCTTATATATCCACACCACAAAATGCCTATCTAAAATAAACTTCACTATTTTATCAATCCCAAAATCTCCAGTAAGTTCACTAGTGTGCTTCTCTTTTATGATTTTTTTCTTATAGATCCTCTAGATACGCACAAATGAATTCCCTTAAACAACATATCTTCCTGAATTAAATAATCAATCCAGTTGTTCTTCACCATATATTCCTTACAAGATTTCTAAGGTTCCAAAAAATTGGGACTAGTTTCATAGAAATACTTTAAATCATAAAAATCAAGTACATCAATTCTTATTTCTATCAAAAAATTCCTCCTTCAACTCAAGGCATCAACAACCTTGTTTGAATTTCCACTCTTATATTTCAAATAAAATAATTTTTTTTTAAAAAACTCAATCCACTTCATATGTCTTTGATTAAATTTGTTTTTACTTCCTAAATATTACCAAGCTTACAGTTAGTATAAAACATTGAATCCTTTGACATTAAATAGTGTCTCTTATTCTTCAAAGCTTGAACAATAGCATAGATTTCTTGAGCATAGGTTGAATATTTCCTCTTAGAATCATTCAATTTCTCACTAAAGAAAGCTAAAGGTATTCCATCTTCACTCAAACCCCACTAGCACTTCCACTAGCATCACATTAAACTTGAAAAACTATACTACAATTAGGAAAACCATGTGTAGGCAATTTTGCAATCTTTCATTTCAATGTTTCAAAACTCTTAGGTGCTCCATGTGTCCATTTTAAATCTCATTTATCTCAGGTCTCATAGTCTTAGTCATAACATTACAAATAGAACTAAACTATCTAATTAATTTTCTATAAAAGTTTCCTAACCTAGGAAATGATCTTACTTCTCCAATGAGGTGTAGGCCAATCAAGAATAACTTTTACCTTTTTAGGATCCATCTGCAAACCATCAAATTAAATAACAAAACAAAGATACACAATCTCTTCTTCACAAATGAACATTTTTTAAGGTTAATCAAAAATTTATCCTCTTTCAATCTATGCAATACTTTTGTAACATGTTTAAGATTTTCTTCCTTAGTCTTACTAAATATCAAAATGTCAACTAGATATATAATCACAAATTTACCCAAGAATATTTTCAAAACCCCATCCACCAATATCATAAAAGTACTAGGTGCATAAGTTAAACCAAAGGGCATAACCAACCACTCATATAAACATTCATTAGTATTAAAATCAAATTTCCATTAATCCCCCTCTTTAAATATAATCTAGTGATAACAACTTGTAAAATCAATCTTAGTAAAATACTTCACTCCACTCAAAATATCCATTATCTAATCTATCTTAGGAAAATAAAATCTATATTTCATTGTTATCTTATTCATAGCTCTAGAATCAATGCACATCCTCCATTCACTATTCTTCTTAGGTGCTGACACACTAGGTAAAACACAAGAAATCAAAATTTCTCTAATCAGACCATTCTCAAGCAATTCTTGCCCTTGCCTATTCAATTTAACCTTTTTATCATTAGTCAATCTATGTAATTCTTTATTGGGAAAACTAGTTTCTAGTATCAAATCCATACAATGACTTAAACTTCTCATAGGTGGTAAACCATGTGGCACATTATCAAACATTATGTCTTAAAATTTTGCTAAATAGATTAACTCTCAGGTGCATTCTCTATGATGCAGGAGCATCCAGTAGTGTAAGGGCAATCTTGTATCACCCAAAAATATGCTTAGAGATAGTTTCTATTTCATGTGTTTCCATTTTGGGATACCCATTTGGGTCAAATAAAGGTTCCAACTCTCACAAATCCACTATTAGTTTTCTGGGTTAGAGATTTATTAGTTTTTAAGCACCTTGGGATACATGTAAATGTAGAAAATGGGTTATTTTGTAATAGATACAAAAATATGATCAGTTATAGGGTGTAATTTGGAGGGATGATTTTACTTGTAATTTTAAATGCTCTAGAAAAAGAATCAGGTCAAGAGACTTTACGATTAGAAAGTTATTGCAGTTTTGATTTTCCTAGAGACCTCCTAAGAGTGCTTTAAAGTCAAATATGGGTCACTAAATGGCCTCGTATGGTGCCAAAAAATGGGGGACAAACAAAGCTGGTCCATAGGGCTGTAGAGCGCTTTGAGAACTTTCTAGAAATGTAAACAGTTTTTCAATCAAAGACCCAGTTCTAAAGTCATGCCTCTCAGAAGTTGGACTATTGTTTCTAGATTCTTCTAATTTTACACTAACTTCTAACATGACTTTTGGAACCTTTTATTTTGGTGGTGGATGCTAACTGGCATATTATAGAATGTATTCCTAACCCTAAACCAATTGAGGCCTATTTAAGAACATTTCTAACATTGTAAAGGTAGCTCTTAGTGGAGGTAGAGAGAAAGTATTGTGAGGAGGATTTCTTTCTCTAGAATCATACTATTGTAAGCCCATAAGACATTTTACATTGATAATAATATTTCCTTTTTCTTGTGTGTTCATTTTGGTCTTTGGGTTGTGTCCCCATCACTCTAACTCAATATTTTTCAATTTTTCTAGGAACCAAAGAAAAAGAAACATTATGTTCATTTACATCTCTAGCAAATTTATTACCCTATATTGAACATACTCTGACTATGGTACAATGATTCTACTCATATTTCTCTACCAAGGGTAACCATTTTTGTTTCTTTCCATTTATCCAAATAGTATGCCTATTAAATCTATCATCATGCAAAGCTTGTCTATCATATTTCCTAGATCTTCCCAAAAGAATATGACAACAATCCATAGGCATAATATCAGAAAAGACTTCATCATGATAATTCCCAATTTTTAATTTAACAAGGTATTGTTTACATACAAGCAATTTATCTTCTTTCTAGATCCAAGAAACATGATAGGTCCCAGAATATGTCAATCTCTAGAAATCTAAATTGTTAGCCAACTGCTTAGATTCTAAATAATAAGAAATTCCACTATCAACAATTACCTTGCAATATTTTCCATTTATTTTATATATGGTTTTGAACATAGTTTTATTGGAAATATAAGGTAGGCTAGGTTACTAAGAGGGGAGGGGTGCATCAGGAGCCAATAAAACTTTAAACTCAATTCACCAATTAAACCGTCACCATATAATCTAATCTAGTTGCATGTGTAGTGCCTACCCTCGTTAACATCTTTTCTAGACATTGTTATTATCTTCAGACTATGATAGAATAGTTTTATGTTGATGGATTAGTGGTATTGACACTATTAGACATTATGTTATGGATTCAGTGGTTATATGATGAGATCATTTATATTTTACATTTCATGCATACATGATGATCATTATATTGTTTTCAGTTATTATTGATGATTAGATGGATGGTTTATTATCTTATGTGTTTTATTATGGATACTTACCCCATGCTTACATGTGTATGGTGTGCATGTTTTCTTATTTTATGGCATTTTTGATGGGGTTAAGGAAGGGAGTCGTAGTCACCTGCTTAGTCAGGATCTACACGATGCATCACTTCTTGCCATTGTCTATTTAGCTTAGCATTATATATATTGTATGTACATGCATGGTTTTTTTGCAGGTTGCAGGTACCGGGTATCGACTTCTTTGAATTGCCAGGATTAGCGTACCCTATTATACTATCTCAATGATAAGAGAAGGGAGATAAATTCTCAAGTCCAAATCCCAAACCTTTAAACCAATTTTCCTAGTGAGGTATGACAAGTATTTGGATATTTTACCTGCCAAATGTGTCAGATGACATGATTCGTGATTTTTAAACCCTTTAGACTGATTCTGAGTGATTTTCTCTATGATGGGTTTTCATATTTTATCTTGGAGGTCTATGGTGAATTTTCTATTAATTAAGTCTTAATAAATAGATTTAATTAATAAATTAATTATTTGAGAAAATTAATATAAAATATCATGTTATTTGATATTTTGATTGTAATTAATTAAATGTGAATTATTGAGGAAAATGAATTAAATAAAAGAAAATTAGAAATTAAAATTAATAATAATAATAAAGTAATAAATAAATAATAATAATAAAAGTTATAAAAGTTAAAATGAAAGTTATAAATATTTAAATAAAAATTATATAAAAAGTGAATTGGAGTTATAAGCTTGCATGGGAATTAACACACTTCTTTATTTCTCAAGTGTCAACAACACAGGGGTTAGTGCATCAATTAAGCACATGGTGTCTACAACCCTAAAGGCTCATCTTGAAGGTTGGAAAAGACCCATGCTTAGTTGGTGACATCTTCCAGCTATTTCTAGAAGTATTCTAGATGTTTCCTGAAAGCTCTTTATATTCAAGCATTCATAGAAGGTTAGGGATAGCATTGGGAGAGCAATTGGAGCATTGGAGGACTCAAGAATTCTGAAGAAGGGAGGAGCTTTCTCTGTGGATTTTCTAAGGAAGAGCAATTTAGCATCAGAATTCGGTAGATTTTTGTGATTTTACTTATGCTATTTTTGCATCATGCATTCCCTGTCTTCTTCGTGTCTTCCATATGTCTTCGGAGAAGTTTTATATTAATATGCATTCTCAATGTGGGTAGATTAATTTAATTGGATAACTTTATATGAATTCTATAATGCAAATATCTTATTCTTAATTGTAGATATAATCTTTGTGGAAAAACAGAAAAAAAACATACATGGTTATATGTTCAGATATGCATACATATACATATATATAAATATATATTTATATATATGCATATGGATACATTTATTATGGATCTATTATAAAATTTGAATATATATATACATACATATATATATATATATATACTGATATACATATATATATACCTATGTATATTTATATATAATGCACCGAATTGAGCGATCAATAAAATCGTAGTGAAAAATTTATTAATTCGCATCACGATTCATATTGCATGGAACAAAGCATAGTATATATTATATGCCGTGGGCATGTTTTGTTCCCTGCGCCGGCAGAAGGCAGAGACCTGCCATCACAGGTCTGCGACGATAGGGGTACTATGTACCCGCTGTCAGTGCAGTGCCTGCAACCGCAAGCACTACGTACCGCAGCAAGAGTTGGGGGGGTTTTAATTCATGTTAATGATATGCAAAAATAATAATAACGTTTATGTTAAAATGTTTAAATACAATCGATTCTCATATGGTGTCAATCTAAATTGTTAATTCAATTTAATGAAAACGTATTTACATATGTATGTATGTGTATATATATATATATATATGTATGTAATATGTAAATATGTTATTTATAAATTTAAGTTATTATTTGATCAATGGCTTATATTGATGGTTTATTTTCATAAACGTGACTCTTTAATAATTTCCAACTATTTAATAATTTAAATATTTTAAATTATTAAATAAGGAATTGATAGTTGGGTGGGGGATGTATCAAACAAATGTTATTAATTGGAAAATGGATTTTTTTAGTTCTAATAAGAAAAACTTTTATTCAAAACAATATATGTGTTCCTCCATTCATTCTTCAGACTTGGAAACTTAAACTGAGATCTCTACATTCAAGCTGTAAAACCAAAACATGTGTCTACATTGTGTATTCTTTATGCTATTGTTTTGGATTTTGGGTTGACTAGTGTTGACCAATATAGGACGTCTACCAGAGGCTTGGGGGTTATGTGATTGTGGTGACATGATGATGTTTTAATCTCGATCTTTATAAACCCAACCATGGTTATTTGATGGAATGCTCTATGTATTGGTTGCGATTATTGATTGTTATAGTTGAGATTCTTATGAATGAGACACTTGACTTAACCATTATTTTTGGTCATCGATCAGTTATCCTTGGTTTATTTTCTAGTTGCCATGATGGGACTATAATGTGGATTTATTTTGATGATGTCATGATGTGACATGTTTGACTCAACCATATTTGGAGTCTTCGATCAGTATGATTGAGATATATATATATATATATATATTGGTCATTAAGAACCATTGAATATTTTATTATCAGTGATACTTCAGTTGCCAATAGAGAGCTATTGTGTTCATGATTTTCTATGGATGTTAGCTCATGGAGATTTGATGATTTTATGCATATTTGATGATTTTATGGATTATCTTTTGTAATTTTGAGATTTATGAGTCCATGAGCATTAGGGTAGTATATCTACATGTAGTGACAGGAAGTGGCCTGCAATGGGGGTCGGGGCCCTAAGAGGTTGCCAGGGTAACTCATTGTAAGTTGGATTAATAAGTGATAACATTCACACCTAACACTAACTGAATGAACCTAAAAAAATAAATGTTTTGTTCTCGCCCATGCCTTGAGTGTTTTTACAGGCTAGGATGGGAATAGTGAGATGCATGGTTGTGACCGTGCATTCCGTAGTATGCCTCGTCAGTATGAGAGGATACTAGAGGCTGCATGAAATCAGTATGGACTCGTGGAGTTTAGCTAACTGCCAGGGTAACTTGTACGTGATAATTGCGATGACACCTTCCTGCTTGCATAGTAGGTTCCTACATGTCATTGTGTGCCTCTGGGATTAGATGTCAGATTTTGTGTTTGGAACCTTTGAGTTAGTATACTTTTAGGATTCTTGGACTTATAGAGATATGTGCTATGTGATTTTGATAGCCTGTTTGGGACTTGAGATTATCTCCTTAGCATGGTGGGAGTGGACCACTTAGGTACCATGCGGTTGGGTGGTAGTGTATTTTCCACTCTTATCATTTTGAGATTCATTGAGACATCGTGGCTGATGCGTCCTTCATGATGATGGATATGTATCCTTTTTCATTGATGATTATCATATGTTAGATGATGTTATGTTATGCTTTTATTTGCATGTTAGATTAATTCTACATATGATTTTGTATTTATTAGGAGTGACATTCCTACTATGTAATACCGATGATCTCTTCGATGATTTGGAATGTTACGTACAGAGGGATGGCTAGGATCCACAATGGTCTAATGATTTTATTGATGGTTGGGAGCATACGTGCACTTAGTTTATTATGTTTGATCTTTATGATGGATGTATATGTTCTCTATGATGTTTTATCATGTGATTATCTCTACTCTAATGTATCATGGATTAGAATAGGATGATGTACCTTATTCTATGTATGTATATTCTTTTGAGCTTGTCATACCCTGTGACATGTATAGTGGATGAATGAGCATTTGAAATGTAATGTATCAACATTGGACTTATCATTTCATGAGGATGTTGTACTAGATGGATTCATGTATGTGATTCAACATTAAGGGATCTTAAAGAATATAATCTATTATTTATGTTATGTTTACTTTCAGATGGACAATGCTATTGCTTCTGTTATTGTGCATAAGTTATATGTGATGTTTACTACCATGAAAATTTTTTTTTTCTAAACTTAGTGAAATTCTAGGTTAATTCTTTGGATCCCTTGGTAGGGCATTACATTTTGTATCAGAGCCCGAATTTCTACATTGGGAGGTCTGGGTATTTGGAACAACTAGAACTTTTAACTATTAAGTGTAACTTTCCAAACTTGATCTAGGTAAATTGAAACAAGACTCAAACTATTACTTGAATATTTTTCATACTTCAACACTTAGTTTCAAAACTGGAAATTTTAACTTAAACCTAAACATAGAACTGAACTTAGTACCTTGTACTACTGTAGGATGGTATCTAGGACTAGGTCTCCTATTAGAGGCCATGGTAGAGGTCATGGTCATGGAAAAACTATCAATGTCCATGAGTTTGCCCATGAGGCATTAGATCATGTAGAGAGCAGGGAAGAGCACTCTAGTAGGTAGCAGGAAGAGAGCCATAGAGAGGACCAAGCTAAGTCTGAAGAGGTTGGTTTGAGGCAGATGATGTAGACTATTCTAGAACATCTACCCCTTGTTCAAGAATAGCCTAAAGTGCATTAGATAGAACAAGAGCATAGACCTAGATCTACAAGTCCTTAGAAGGAACGTCAGAGGTCCATTGTGTCCACTCAGATGAAGGATCTTTCAAGATCCAAGGTTAAGCCTTTCAATGGGCAAGGTTCTGGTTATGTGGCCGAGCAGTGGCTAATTTCTCTTGATAGGATTTTTTCCATGCAGGAGTTCGACAAAAATGTTAAGGGAAGGTTTGCAATCACTAATCTAGAGAATTTTGGGGCCACTTGGTCGACAATAGAGGAGAAGAAGTTGGGAATTGATATGAGCAGTGTTACATGGGAATTACTACTAGAGAGTTTCCATGAATGATTCCTACTAGAAGAATTGAAACAACAAAGGGCTGATGAATTTCATAATCTCAGACAGTACACTTTGTCAGTGACCAAGTATGAGTGTAAGTTTTATGAGCTTATGCCTTTTTTAGGGTTCAGTGAAAATTCAGCTCAGTTGACACAACATTTTATTAAGGGTTTGAATAACCATATTAATGGGGGAGTTAAGGTGTTTGAGCCAGAAAACCTTAAGGATGCAGTGCATCAAGCTATCCTTGTTGATAAAAGTGTTAACCTTGGTCAAGGTGGTTTTGTAGGAGTGCCAATAGCATCAGGATCTAAAAGAAACTACAATTCAGGTGGTGACAAGAAGTTTTCTTTTTCTAAGGGAAAATAGTATCAGTAGTAGTCTCAATAGACACAGCAATAGAAGGGCTCAAATTCTTAAGCTCAAGGTGGTGGCAAAGGTTCTAACACCAAGAACAACCACAATGCTCAACACAATAAACAAAATCAGACCAATTAGCTAGCTCAGAGTAGCCAGTCTTTTGTTAGTAGGAATAGTCACCAGCAATCAAATGTACCACCTATGGGAAGAGGTTCTGGCAGAAATACAATTTTTTTTTCATGTGGTCAGATTGGACATTATGCAGTTTAGTGTCCTCAGCAAGCACCTCAGTTTTTAGGACATAGACCTACAATTTTAGAGCCTACAGTGGGTGATGTAGGTAGAGCTCATAGAGTTTTTGCAGTAGTTGATCAGCATCAGGTAGATCATCCAGGAACAGTGGTTGAGACCACAGGTACTATTAGAGGTATATCTCTTTCAGTATTATTTGACTTAGGAGCTACAGATTCATTTATTTCACCATCTATAGTTTCTAAGTGTAAGCTAGATGCGGTGAAGCAAGATCATGGTTGGCAAGTGGAACTAGCCTTAGGCATTAAGGTCTCCACAGATTCTGTAGTTCATAAGTGTGGGCTTAGTTTAGGAAGCTTCAATATGGCAGTGGATCTTCAAGTCATACCCCTTGGTTCCTATGATGTGGTTCTAGGCATGGACTGGCTTGGATCTCATAGAGCCAGTATAGATTGCAGAAAGAAGATTATTATGTGCCAAGATGACCAAGGGAATGATGTGCAGATAATTGGGATATTGAGACCTATATCTCTGCGGATGATTTCTGCTATGCAATTGAAGTGAAGTTTTAGTAAGGGATGTCAGATATTTTTTGTTATGGTAAATGATCTTGATGAAGAAGATCCCATGAGGGAGACTTTAGATCACCTCATTTTGCAGGAGTATGCAGATGTCTTTCCAAGTGAGATTCCAGGCATGCCTCTGAAGAGGGACATTGAATTTAGTATTGATTTGATTCCTGGAGTGGAGCCTATCTCTAAAGCTCCTTATCACATAACTACTCAAGAATTGGGTGAGCTACATCTTCAGCTAGAAGAACTTTTGGCCAAAGGGAGCATTCGACCTAGTGTATCACCATGGGGAGCTCCAGTGCTCTTTGTGAAGAAGAAAGACAATTCTTTGCACCTTTGTATTGACTATAGATAGTTGAATAAGGTGACTATTAAGAAAAAGTATCATTTACCTAGGATTGATGACTTATTCGATTAAATCAAGGGAGGTACAGTATTCTCCAAGATTGACCTTAAGTCAGGATACCACCAACTTTGCATTAAGGAAGCAGATATTCACAAGACTGCTTTTTGAACTCATTATGGGCATTATGAGTTCACAGTGGTACCTTTTAGATTGACTAAAGCTCCATCGATTTTCATGAGTTTGATGAATGGTGTGTTATGATCTTATCTGGATAGGTTTGTACTCATGTTTCTTGATGATATATTGATATATTCTAAGACTCAAAAGGAGCATGAGGAACACCTACGATTGGTATTGCAGTGTTTAAGGGACAATTAGCTTTATGCTAATGTAGCTAAGTGTGAACTCTTCAAATAGGAGATTCAGTATTTAGGGCATTTTATTTCAAGTAATGGTATTTCAGTGCATCCTGCAAAGATTCAAGCGATAATAGATTGGTCGAAACTGACTAATGTGTCAGAGATTCATATTTTCATGGGTTTAGCTAGTTATTATCGCAGATTTGTCCAAAACTTCTCTAGGATAGCACATCCTATCACTTCTCTTCAAAGGAAATGAAAGATGTTCATATGGATAGAGAAATGTGAGGAAGCTTTCCAGAAGCTCAAGGAGCTTTTGACCAGTGCATCGACACTGGCTGTACCAAATCTAGAAGTTGATTTCATGGTATGTACAGATGCTTCTCTTGAAGGGATTGGGGTAGTATTGATGCAGAATGGATGGGTGATTGCGTATGAATCACGCAAGCTCAAGGATCATGAGTTAAATTATCCTACACATGATCTTGAGTTAGCAACAATAGTTCATGCTTTGACAAGGTGGAGATGTTTCTTGTTGGGGCACAGATTCGAGCTACATAGTGATCATCGTAGTCTTTAGTACATTTTTACTCAGCCTAATTTGAATGCTCGCCAAAGGCAATGGATGGAGTTTCTATGCGAGTATGATTTTGAGGTTAAGTACATTCAAGGTAAGGAGAATGTGGTGGAAGATGCTTTGAGTCGTAGGAGACATGTGTTATCATCGATGACTCTTAGTGTGGATTTGAGGAGTCATATTCTTTAGGCACTTCTTGGTATCAGGAAGTGTGCAAAGAGATTGATTCAGGAAGATCTTTGGAAGGTAAGTTTGCAGGTTATGTTCGAGAGTTAGATGGTCTTTTGAGACATTTGGGGAGGATTTATGTGCCATTTTCAGATGAGCTTCGCACCTTGATACTGGCAGAAGCCCATCATACACCTTACTCAACACATCCAGGTGTCAAGAAGATGCATGCTGATTTGAGACATTTTTTTTTTTGGTCTAGGATGAAGCAAGATATTTCTGATTTTGTGGCTAGGTGCCTTGAGTGTCAAGGAGTTAAGGTAGAACATCAGCACCTAGCTAGACTTTTGTAGCCTAATCTCATTCCTTCTTGGAAGTGGGATATCATCTCCATGGATTTCATTGTGGGATTACCTATGATAGTGAGACGTCATGATGCTATCATGGTCACTGTTGATCAATTGACTAATGTGGTGCATTTTTCACCAATTAGGTCTTCCTACACAGTAGCTTCTATAGCTAATGTATTTATGTGTGATATTGTGAGATTACATGGTATTCCTAGAAAGATCATTTTTGACAGGGATCCTGTATTCACATCTGCATTCTAGACATCGTTGCAGCATGAGCTTGGAGCATAGTTAAACTTCAATTTGGCATATCATCTAGAGACTGATGGTCAGACAAAGATGGTGAATCAAGTTTTGGAGGATATGTTACAGATGTATGTGATAGATAGGCAAACACATTGGAAGGATTATCTCTACTTAGTGGAGTTTGCTTACAACAACAGATATCATAGTTCTATTAGTATGGCACCATTTTAGGCATTATATGGGCATCCTTGTTGTACACCATTGAGTTGGGATAGTCTTGAGGATTGCATCCTGTTGGGTCCTGAGATGCTTCATGATATGGAGCAACAGGTAGCGTGTATCCGTGAGCACTTGACTACAACACAGGATAGGAAGAAGAAGTATGCTGATGCTCATAGGATTGATAAGCAATTTGCTGTGGGTGATAAGGTTTTCTTGAGAGTGCACCCACGAAAGAGTCTAATCCTTTATGGAAAGGGTTCTAAGCTAGCACCTCACTTTGTGGGACCATTCAAGATTCTAGAGAGGATTGGCCCAGTTGCTTACCATCTTGCTGTACTACCCAGCCTAGCTCGCATTCATGATGTTTTCCATGTTTCAGTGCTTTGACTGTATATTCCTAATATTGTACATGTTCTTGATTGGAATGCATTATAGGTAGAGGACGGGTAGTTGGCTTTGGAGCCGGTTCGTATTCTGGAGTAGCAGGAGTTGACCTTCAGGGGTCGAACCATCGAGCAAGTATGGGTCCAATGGGACCCTACTAATGATTCTTCAGCTAGTTGGGAGGATGTAGCTAGATTGAGGGAGTTATATTCCTACTTTTTTGTAGGCTTCTAGGAAAAAACCTAACCCAAGGGGGGGTGGATGTAGTGCCTACCCTTGTTCACATCTTTTCTGGACATTGTTATTATCTTCAGACTATGATAGACTAGTTTTATGTTGATGGATTAGTGGTATTGACACTATCAGATGTTATGTTATAGATTCAGTGGTTATATGATGAGATCATTTAGATTTTACATTTCATGCATACATGATGATCATTATACTATTTTCAATTATTATTGATGATTAGATGGATGGTTTATTATCTTATGTGTTTTATTATGGATACTTACCCCATACTTGCATGTGTATGGTGTGTGTGTTTTCTTATTGTATGGCATTTCTGATGTGGTTAAGGAAGGGAGTCAAAGTCACCTACTTAGTCAGGATCTACATGATGCACCACTTCCTGCCATTGTCTTTTTAGCTTAGCATTATATATATATTGTATGTACATGCATGGTTTTTCTGCAGGTTGCAGGTACCGGGTATTGACTTCTTTGAATTGCCAGGATGAGCGTACCCTACTATACTATCTCAATGATAAGAGAAGGGAGATAAATTCTCAAGTCCAAATCCCAAACCTTTAAACCAATTGTCCTAGTGAGGTAGGACAAGTATCTAGATATTTTACCCGCCGAATGTGTCGAATGACATGATTCGTGATTTTTAAACCCTTTAGACTGATTGTGAGTGATTTTCTCTATGATGGGTTTTCATATTTTATCTTGGAGGTCTATGGTGAATTTTCTATTAATTAAGTCTTAATAAATAGATTTAATTAGTAAATTAATTATTTGAGAAAATTAATATAAAATATCATGTTATTTGATATTTTGATTGTAATTAATTAAATGTGAATTATTGAGGAAAATGAATTAAATAAAAGAAAAATAGAAATTAAAATTAATAATAATAAAATAATAATAATAAATTAATAAATAAATAATAATAATAATAAAAGTTATAAAAGTTAAAATGAAAGTTATAAATATTTAAATAAAAATTATATAAAAAATGAATTGGAGTTATAAGCTTGCATGGGAATTAATGCACTTCTCTATTTCTCAAGTGTCAACAACACGAGGGTTAGTGCATCAATTAAGCACATGGTTTCTACAACCCTAAAGGCTCATCTTGAAGGTTGGAAAAGACCCATGCTTAGTTGGTGTTACCTTCCAGCTATTTCTAGAAGCATTCTAGATGTTTCCTGAAAGCTCTTTATATTCAAGCATTCATAGAAGCTTAGGGATAACATTGAGAGAGAAATTGGAGCATTGGAAGACTCGAGAATTCTAAAGAAGGGAGGAGCTTGCTCTGTGGATTTTCTAAGGAAGAGCGATTTAGCATCAGAATTTGGGTAGATTCTTGTGATTTTACTTATGCTATTTTTGCATCATGCATTCCCTGTCTTCTTCATGTCTTCCATATGTCTTCGAAGAAGTTTCATATTTATATGCATTCTCAATGTGGGTAGATTAATTTAATTGGAGAACTTTATATGCATTCTACAATGCAAATATCTTATTCTTAATTGTAGATATAATCTTTGTGGAAAAACAGGAAAAAAAAAACATACATGTTTATATGTTCAGATATGCATACATATATATATATATATATATATATATATATATATATATATATATATATATATATATATATATATATATATATAATGCACTAAATTAAGCGATTAATAAAATTGCAGTGGGAAATTGATTAATTCGCATCGTGATTCATATCATATGGAACAAAGTATAGTATATATTATATGTCGTGGGTACGTTTCGTTCCCCGCACCGATGGAAGGAAGAGACTTGCCGTCGCAGGTCTGCGACGACAGGGGTACTATGTACCCGCTGTCGGCGCAGTGCCTGCAACTGCAGGTACTGCGTACCACAACAAGAGTTGGGGGGGTTTTAATTGATGTTAATGATATGCAAAAATAATAATAACATTTATGTTAAAATTTTTATATACAATTGATTCTCATATGGTGTCAATCGAAATTGTTAATTTGATTTAATGAAAATGTATGTACATATGTATGTATGTATGCATGTATGTATATATATATATATATATGTAATATGTAAATATGTTATTTATAAATTTAAGCTATTATTTGATCAATGGCTTATATTGATGGTTTATTTTCATAAAGGTGACTCTTTAATAATTTTCAACTATTTAATAATTAAAATGTTTTAAATTATTAAATAACAAATTGATAGTTGGGTGGGGGATGTATCAAACAAATGTTATTAATTGGAAAATGGATTTTTTTAGTTCTAATAAGGAAAACTTTTATTCAAAACAATATATGTGTTCCTTCATTCATTCTTCAGACTTGGAAACTTAAATTGAGATCTCTACATTCAAGTTGTAAAACCAAAACATGTATCTACATTGTGTATTCTTTATGCTATTGTTTTGGGTTTTGGGTTGACTAGTGTTGATAGTATAGGACATCTACTAGAGGCTTGCAGGTTATGTGATTGTGTTGACATGATGATGTTTTAATAACGATCTTTATAAACCCAACCATGGTTATGTGATGGAATGCTCTATGTATTGGTTGTGATTACTGATTGTTATAGTTGAGATTATTATGAATGAGACACTTGACTTAACCATTATTTTTGGTCATCGATCAGTTATCCTTGGTTTATTTTCTAGTTTCCATGATGGGACTATAATGTGGATTTATTTTGACGATGTCATGATGTGACATGTTCGACTCAACCATTTTTGGATTCTTCGATCAGTATGATTGAGATATATATATTTTGGTCATTGTGAACCATTGGATATTTGATTATCAGTGATACTTCAGTTGCCAATAGAGAGTTGTTGTGTTCATAATTTCTATGGATGTTAGCTCATGGAGATTTGATGCTTTTATGCATAATTGATGATTTTATGGATTATCTTTTGTAATTTTGAGATTTATGATTCCATGAGCATTAGGGTAGGATATCTGCATGTAGTGACTGGAAGTGGCTTGCAATGGGGGCCGGGGCCTTAAGAGGCTACCAGGGTAACTCATTGTAAGTTGGATTAATAAGTGATAACATTCACACCTAATACTAACTGAATGAACCTAAAAAGATAAATGTTTTGTTCTCACCCATGCCTTGAGTGCTTGTATAGGCTAGGATAGGAGTAGTGAGATGCATGGTTGTGACCTTGCATTCCATAGTATGCCTCTTCAGTATGAGACGATACTAGTGGCCGCATGAAATCAGTATGGACCCATGGAGTTTAGCTAACTACCAGGATAACTTGTACGTGATAATTGCGATGACACTTTCCTGCTTGCATAGTAGGTTCCTACATGTCATTGTGTGCCTCTGGGATTAGATGTTAGATTTTGTGTTTGGAACCTTTGAGTTAGTAAACTTTTAGGATTCTTGGAATTATAGAGATATGTGCTATGTGATTTTGATAGCCTGTTTGGGACTTGAGATTATCTCCTTAGCACAGTGGGAGTGGACCACTTACGTACCACGTGGTCAAGTGGTAGTGTATTTTCCACTCTTATCATTTTGAAATTCATTGAGACATCGTGGCTGATGCGTCCTTCATGATGATGGATATGTATCCTTTTTCATTGATGATTAGTATATGTTAGATGATGTTATCTTATGCTTTTATTTGCATGTTAGATTACTTCTACATATGATGTTGTATTTATTAGGAGTGACATTCCTACTATGTAATACCGATGATCTCTTTGGTGATTTGGAATGTTATGCACGGAGGGATGGCTAGGATCCACGATGGTCTAATGATGCTATTGATAGTTGGGAGGAACCGTGCACTTAGTTTATTATGTTTGATCTTTATGATGGATTTATATGTTCTCTATGATGTTGTATCATGTGATTATCTCTACTCTGATGTATCATGGATTAGAATAGGATGATGTACCTTATTCTATGTATGTATATTCTTTTTAGCTTGTCATACCTGTGACATGTACAGTGGATGAATGAGCATTTGAAATGTAATGTATAAACATTGGACTTGTCATTTCATGAGGATGTTGTACTAGATGGATTCATGTATGTGATTCAACATTAAGGCATCTTAAAGAATATAATCTGTTATTTATGTTATGTTTACTTTTAGATGGAAAATGATTTTGCTTCTATTATTGTGCATAAGTTATATGTGATGTTTACTATCATGAAAAAAAAATTGTTTCTAAACTTAGTTAAATTCTAGGTTAATTCTTTGGATCCCTTGGCAGGGCATTACACCATGCATGAAAGAATGAAATCAATACAAAATTCATAACACATTGACACAAGATATGGTAACCCATAAACCTTCTAAATATAATTTAAAACTGGGGTGGGGATGATACCCACAAGATCTATTAGTGTAGTATAAATTTTGCATGTTAAGGCTTACAATTAATCAATTCTAGTGACATGCCTTGTTAGAAGCAATAAGGACTATTAGTCCACCTTGTGAAAGGATTCTACAAACACACAATGAAGTATGCACTCTTTAAGAAGATTTTGAATAAGAATGCTAAGTCCACCTTGTTAGAGGATTTGACTAATGCAACTATTAGGATGAAGCTATGGCTGATCTTCAATCTACAACTTTAATTTTTTGAGTGAGATTCCTTTGAATAGCAATGATCACCTTGTTGTGATAGATAAGTCTCTACTATTCCTTATATTGCTTGTAGCCTTCTTTAATTCACACTCATATTCTTCTCACTTTAATCATACATGTTCTCATTTGGATATGATATAATTTATTACATATATACCAATCTAATTAATTTCCTTCTAGAGTTGACTACAATACCCAATCATTATAATTCACAAAGCTGGCTAGCTATTGTAACTCGGGCCTTGAAGACAACTCATTGATGTTTTGGCACTCAAAAAATGATATCAAGACTTAGAATACTTTGGCACTCAGTTGATATTGAATTTTGGTCCATACTAATCACTTTGAGTAGTAGGAACTCAGTTCACACTGGATGACTTGGTGAAAATTGAAGAACTCGATAGATACTAAATTACTTGGTTGACACTACATGGCTTGGTCAGCACTATATTCATTACTTCATTCACCTAGTTAACACTATGAGATTCCTAGACACTGATATACTTGGTTGATACTATAGATCTTGGTTAACACTAAGATCTTCATCACTTGTACTGGAGATCTTGGTAGCTTCTGCTACACTTGGGTAACACTGTGTTTTAGCTTAGTAGCTCGGTAGACACTGTAAAGCTCAGCATGAAGTATTATTTGACTATATAGCTCAGGAGCAACTGAAACACTTGGTTAACACTACTAGAAGTATGTTAAGCTTAGTAGAAACTATAGATCTTGGTAGCAATAAAACCAACTGACTAAGTTTTAAGTCATTTATAGACAAATGATTTTACCATAAGGTCAACAATTTACCTCTTTAGCACTAGTGATAAAAACACTTATCATACCCAAAATCTGAATGCCCAAAATAAATGTCAAAACTCCCTTTATCAACAATCTAGGTCTTCAACTTGGTTTTGACTATTGTCTATTGTTGTAGCTTGGTAACCACTTACTCTCATTTTTTGTAAATACATTTTTTTCTTCATATTTACATCTGTCATATTGTACATGTGTTTCTCTTCTTATTGCATACTCCACCATACATATATCTCAACTTCCCTATACAGATATCTAGAGTATGATATACAACTCTCCCTTTTTGACACAAAAGTCAAAAATGCAAAAAATAAAATAAAATACAAGTTAATAGTAAAATGTGACAAGAAGTGATCGTGTACCTTCAAAATGAATTCCATGGCCTTGTCCCAATTTTATTGCAATACCTTTGATGCATGCAAGGCTATCTATACTTCTGCTAAAAATTTCATCATATGGTCAGCTATGGAGAAGTTGTTATCACAAATCAATGTCTTTGCATGTATAATGTGTTTATATATTGCATCCATGTTTGGAAGAATCCTACCTTGAATTTTTCCAAGTGTAGCATTAATCTTGGCTTCTTTCCTTAACAATTATGCCTAAAGATTTGTCAAGTACCTAATCTTTACAAAATGTGTAGAGATGCTACTAGGATCAAGAAACAATTGATGTGCACTTTCCTTCATTTCCTCATCTATCTTGGATAATTTAGCCTTTATATTGTTAGTAAAAAGATAAATTTGTGACTTAACTTGATAAATAGGAAAACTACATTATTTACATAAGTTTCAAGTGTAGCAAGAATAGTGGATAATTCCACTTGGTCTATAGCTATCTTCTTTGCTACCTTCTCCAAAATTTTATTCTCAAACTTTCTCTTTGCCCTCTGTATAAGTTCTTCTTGTGTATTTAGCTCCTCATTGTACTTGTGAACAATTTCCACAAGTTCACCAAAAATTGGTAGTTTCTCATCAACCACAATGTTTAGAGAATCAACAAATGTGCTCTTGATGTCTTCAAGTACTTAGTTTTTCTTTTTCCTTTATTGTCTGAGATTTTTTGTTCTTCTCTTTCCTTCTAGAGCTCACCAAGGGTATCCATTTGATTAGGAACTAGATTTGAAATATCCCAGTCTAGTATCACAATATCCTCCTCTAGATCAATCTCTTTCTTAGAGGCTTCAACCTCCTAACCCTTTTCTTTATGAATAATAGAGGAAAAATTTTCCTTTCCTTTATTCAAAACTTATGTGCTTGGTTGAGACTGAGTTTCAACTATCATTACACTTGATGTGGGCACACTTACTATAAAAACAATAGTTGAAATAGTAGAAACATAAACAAATGTAGGAACAGTAGAAATAACACTAACAATAGGAATACCTTTCTGTTGCTCAGCCAAGCCCGATGTTCGAATGACTTGAGCCTATTTCTCAGTTGATGAAGTGATAGAAACTTCACTCAGTATAGCACTCAGTAAGCTTTCTCTAGAGATTGGTTTGGTGTTTGATGATACATTTTTTACCTTAACAAACTTGGTAGAAGCCTTCTCTCAGATGGGTTACACTAAGTCTTTGCTTAGAGAATGAGGAAGAGAGGCTATCATCTCTTCTACTATATTGTCTACATTTGAGTATTCTATGCTCTAAATTTTAGGAATATCGCCTCCTATAGCTTCTTGAACCTCTTCCTCATCAACATCATCTTCTTCTATATTATCAACTTCTTCATTATCTATTTCCTCATTGTCTGTTTTCACATCTTCTTCCTTATCATCCTTTTCATCAATTTGCACAATTTGTTCACTAGTTTTATGCATCACATAGATGTTCTTCCATGCAGCAATGTTTGATTTGAAAATAGGTTCAATGTCCTTAGACATTATCGGCAATGCTTTGGATTTTGGGGTAAGCTTCTACTCATTTATCTTCAATGATTAATTTACATCCTTGTCTAATAGATTAGGCATTAGTTTCCTCAAATTTTGTTCCCTAATGTCTTTTTCCAAATTTATTACATTCTCCCAAATAGGTTTAACTCCCTTCAAAGTATTGTTAGGAACTTGTTTCATCAATTCATTAAGAGAGTATTTCTATTTTACCATTTTTTCTGCTAGGGAATCTTCTATCTATTTCTTCTCCTATACACTCCTAGTGTAATACTTAAGTGACTCGAAAGATGCAATACGTCCTCCTATTGGATATAATTGATTAATTGTGTGTTGTCTCTAATGTTACAAAAATGTCATATCATTATTAGTCAGTATATGCTGAGCTCACTCAAGTAGTGAAAATAGTTTTCTATGTCTACCAAGTGTTCCTATGTTTGGCAAGTTAAAAAAGTAGTGTCCTCTAAGTTCACTTAGGCATCAAAGGAAAAATTGTAGAAGGTGAGTGTTAACCAAGCTCACTCGAGTAATGAAGGAAAGTTGGATGGAACTAGTGCTAACCAAGCTCACTTAGTTGCTAATGGATTTTTGCAAGTTTGCAGTGTTAACTAAGCTTTTGTTGGTTAACAAAGAAAATCATTTTTAATTTAGTTTCTACCTAGTTGGGTAGGCTAATGAAGGATTTTCTTATTTCTTTGTATTCAACTTAATTGATTTATCTATTAATTCTAGCTGATTGAGGTGATGAATATTGATTATTCTAATTTGTATTTAAACCATCTTGACAAAGTGGAAGATATATAAGGACAAGTTGTGATTTCAAATGATGCAAGTATGAAGATGTGATTGAAGAGCTGGTGATGAGAAGAGGAAGTGAATTTGAAGGATAAGTAGAATATCCTTATGGAGCAAGAAAGCTATATTTGATTAAGAAGGATCAAGTGCAAGCCAGAACAAAGATTTGTAATAAAAAAATTAGTCACATTCAAATCAAGTCATCTCATTGTTACTCTCTAACCATTGTAGTAGTGATCTAAATATCCTAGCAAAGTTAGCTTAATAGATATTCATAAATCCTCTAATAAGGTGGCAATTCCATTGAATTATTCTCAAGACCTCTAACAAGGCCACTCCTAATAGGGTGATTAAATCCTTTAACAAGGTCACACCTAGTGATGTATTTTGTAACCTTCAACAAGGTTGGTTCCTAATAGGGCTCACTTTTTAAGAGTGAAAAATATAAACTAGTTGCAAATTGGTGGTTTTTCCCTAATTGGGTTTCCACATTAATTCCTAGTGTCAAATGTGTTCATGCTATTTTTTCTTATATGTGTTTGCAACTAAAATTAAAGTAATTCTAATCATAGATAAAATCTAAAGGCTTATTTGTTAATCATTTACTAAGCTAATCTAGTTATTACCAAGTTACAACATATTGTACATTTATCAAGCTTCATCAGTATTCAGTTATATGTTTGCATTTTTGTAGTAACATCTAAGGGATTTGAGATTTATTTTTGTAGTAACTAATTAACCCCTCCCCTCTCAATCACTCCTCTTATATTTCCAACAATTGGTATTAGAGCTTTTAGTTCTTGTAGAGAAGGTTTCAAGGACCTAAGCTAAAGATGACAATGTGTTACAAAAGAGAGATTCTCGAACTGAACAAAGACAATTTTTTAGCATGGCAAGGACTTATGAGATTACATCTAGCCACTATTAGTGATTTTGGTTGCAAGTATCTTTATTATTAATATAAGACTCCCACTAGAACTTTATTAGTTGAAGATATTGTTGAAAAGAAGAATCATAGTATCATGATGATTGACATTGCATCCGCTCTTAGTTATGCTAAATTTGATGAGGTAAAGGATTGCAAAACTACTTTTGAAATGTGGAACAAACTAAAAGATATCTATGGAGGAGATGGCAATGTAAGAAGAGCCAAAGTAGAATGCCTTAGAGGACAATTTGATCAAATAAGGATGAGAGAAGATGAAAACATTACAAAATATGTGGAAAGAATCAAGGCTAGTGTAAGTGTAATCAAAGCATCTAGAGGAGACAATAAGGAGGAAAATGTTGTAAGTAAAGTCCTCAGAACTTTTCTTCCTATTTATACAATTAGAGTATCTACTATTCAAGAAAAAAGATGTGATCCAAATTTAAAAAAGGCTTGGATACTCTAGTTGGAAGATTATAGTTTTTTAATTAGATAACTATGATAACTATGTTCTTGCTTCAAATAATATTGAATCTACATTCCAAGCTAAGCTCACACCCAAAGAAAAGGGTAAAAATTCAAAATCTAGTCAATTAGGAAGTGAAGAAGATTAAACATTAGAAAAAAGTTTAGAAAGTGATCTTGAAGTTGTTGAATCCCTACTTGAAAGGAAGTATTTCAAAGGTAGAGGAAAATACAAATTTAAAGTTTCTCTAACCTGCTTTTTTTTGTGAAGAAGTTGGTCACATTGCAGCTAAGTGTTTGAATAAGGAAATCAAGGATGAGAAGAAAAGAAAAAAGCATAAAGGCAAGAAGGAATCTAAGAACTACAAGAACTACAAGGAAAAAGGTAAGAAATCTTGTTTTATAGCAAAAGATTTTGATAATAGTCTAGATGAAATGGTATATATTGCTATGAAAGATGAATCTGATGATGAAGGAGATAAGATGGCACTTATCTCTCATGTTAGCAAAAATGATATATGGATTATTGATAGTGGTTGCTCACATCATATGACTAGTGACAAAACAAAATTTGAGCAGATGGAATATTATGATGGAGGTAGTGTAAGATTTGGAAACAATGAACTCGATAACATAAAAGGAAAAGGATGTATCTTGTTGAGTAAAGAACTTGTATGTGACAATTCTTATTGGGTTGAAGGACTAAAGCATAATCTACTAAGTGTGGCATAGTTGAAAAACATTGGATTCAAGGTAGAATTCATGAATGGACAAGCCAAAATATTAGATGGGAAAGAAAATTTGGTTGGACCTAGCAAGTAAACAAAAGGTAATTTATTTTATCTTGATCTTAGTTATTGTTCACATTTTATTGCTCAATTAGAAGAAAGCTGGTTATGGCACAAAAGGCTATGTCATATGAAATTTGATAATCTAGCTAAGATAAGCAAACATAGAAGAGTAAGAGCTATTCCTAGTTTGAAGAAGCCTGACGTCGGTCTATGCAAGAATTACCAAATTGATAAAATGGGAGAGACAAGCTTCAAGAGAAAAGACTATTAGTCAAAAGAAGTCTTGCAAATTGTTCATATAGACTTATGTGGACCTATTGGAATAGAGAGTTATAGTGGAGGAAATTTTTTATTCTTTGTGTTGATAACTACTATAGAATGATGACAGTAATGTACCTAAAAGGAAAATTAGAAGCATTTCAAAAATTTGGGTGGTATCTAGCAAGAGTAGAAAAAGAAACTAGAAAGAAGTTGAAATGCTTAAGATCAGACAGAGGTAGTGAATTCATGTCCCATTAATTCAATAATTTTTGCATTAAAAGAGGAATCAAAAGACAAGTATCAACCCTTGGTACACCACAGTAGAATGGTATAGCTGAAAGAAGAAACATATCTATCATGAATTATACAAGAACCCTAATAATTGAACTAAATGTTGCTCTCAAACAGTGGAAGGTAGCTATCAGCATTGTAGTTCATACCTTAAATAGATTTTAGTTTCAGAAAGATTCAAACAAAACACCTTATTAGCTATGGTATAGCTACAAACCTAATGTCAATTACTTGAATGTATTTGGCAAAAAATGTTATATATGTAAAGAATTTAGAGAAGGAAAATTTGATCTAAAAGGTGATGAAAGAATATTTCTTGGATACTCCTATAGAAGTAAAGCATACAGATGTTTGAATTTGTCTACTCAAAAAATTATAGAAAGTGCACATGTCAAAATTGATGAATTTGTAGAAAAGAGTGAAGAATATAGCAACAAGGAACCATAAGATTATAGAAGATTTGTTTACTATGAACCTAATACCCTACCAAATCTATCTGATAGAAAAGAATCTTCATCTCCTGAGTCTAGAGAAACTCCAATAGTTACCAAGTTGTACATAGTACAATCCAAGCTACAAGGACCTGGGTCATAATCAGAGGCTATTGAGCTAGTGCAAACTAAGCCTGATGGACCTAAGTCACAGACAAAAGGACCCGAGCTTGAAATTGAATTTCAAGAAGAAGATGGTGGAACTCATTCAAAGACCAAAGATCTTATGTTAGCAAGATATGTCGAAAGACATCATGCACCTCATTAGATCATTCAAGACATATTAGATGGAATAATGACAAGAGGCAAATTAAAAAGTACATGCTTACTTGCTAAATTTGAACTTGGAAGTGTTAAAGATGCTCTAGAAAATGAAAGTTGGATTGAAGAAATGAATGTTGAGATAGAATAGATACAAAATAATGAAACTTGGACTCATGTTCCTAGACCCAAGGACAAAAATGTAATTTGTACAAATTAGGTATTTAGAAATAAATTGAATGAATATGGACAAGTTTCAAGAAACAAAACAAGATTAGTGTGCAACGGTTACTCTCAAGAAGAAGTTATTGACTATGGTGAAACATTTTCTCTTGTGGCAAGACTAGAAGGTATTAGAACTTTACTAGCATATGCAACACATAGAGGATTTTAAGTATATCAAATGTATGTTAAATCTACATTCTTGAATAGAATTCTTGATGAAGAAATCTACATTGAGCAACTAGAAGATTTTGTAGATCCTAGCAAAAGAGACATGGTTTGCAAGTTACACAAAGCATTATATGGTCTCAAACAAGCTCCCGGGGCTTGGTATGAAAGACTAAATGATTACTTGATATAGATTGGTTTTCAAAGAAAAAATGATAACAGTAGTCTATATATCATGGAAGGGCCAAACAAGAAGATTGTATTGGAAAAATTATTTGTTAATGATATTCTATTTATAGGAAATGATGACTTGTGTAAAACATTTTCAAAAGAAATGAGTAAAGAATTTGGGATGTCCATGTTTAGTGAAATAAAATTCTAACATAACAAAAATGGTATCTACATCACCAATCCAAGTATATCAAGGAGATAGTGAAGAAATTTGGAATGGAAGATTCAAAACTTGTTGGAACCCCTATGTCTACAGGTCATATATAAGCCTTCCAAAAATGATGATTCCAAGATAGTAGATGGAATGGTGTCAAGATTCTCAGCAAATCCTAGAGAAAATTAGATGATGGCAATCAAGAAAATCATGAGATATCTAATAGGTACTAAAGAATATGGCTTATGGTACAAACTTGGAGGCAATTTAGAGTTGAAGGTGTTTACTGATGTTGAATTAGAAGGAATTCTTGATGACAAAAAAAACATTAGCAATGGAGCATTCTTTCTTGGTAAGAAACTAGTATCTTGGACAAGCAAGAAGCAAAATTGTACATCTCAATCTATAATAGAGGCAGAATATGTAGCAGCAGTAATCAGTTGTTCTAACATTGTTTGGTTCAACCAACTATTTGAAAGAATGAAGTTAGAGATCAAAGATCCAATTGTCATATATTGTGATAATACTAGTGCAATTAATATATCAAAGAATCCAATAATGCATTCCAAAACAAAGAATATTGCTATAAAATATCATTTCTTAAGAGAATTAGTGTAGAATAAAGAAGTTAGATTGGGATATGTGGATACATAAGAATAGATTGCAGACATATTCACCAAGACATTACCTAAGGATGCATGTCTATATCTAAGAGGTAAGATAAGGGTCATTCCCCTATCTAAAATTCACTAAAAGAAGTTTAGTGAATGCATCAACCAAAACCTGTCAAAGATCAATCAATTGGTGTATAATTAGCAAGAACATATTGTAGATGAACTAGTACTTAACATGTACATTGGTATTTATAGAATAATTTTCTTTGGCATGTGTTGATATAGAGGGAGAAGTTTACTATCATATCCTTGAGAAATTTTTGGATCTAGAATAATGTAAGAAACCAAAGGGGGAGGAATTTTCCAAAGAAAAAGTTTTCTAAAAGAGGGAGAAAGTTTAGAATTAACTTGGTAGTAGTTGCAGATAGAATCTAGTGAAAGGAAGATTTCATACCAACAAAGGGAGTTCTCAAGTCTAAAGCCAAAATTTCATTGTGCTATGGCATGTTGTGTTGCCATCAATGCTAAAGAGGGAGATTGTTGGATAAAATTGATTAATTATGTGTTGTCTTTGATGTTATACAAATATCATATCATGATCAGCTAGTATATGTTGAGCTCACTTGTGTAGTGAAGACAATTTTTTGTGTCTATTGAGCATTCCTGTGTTTATTGAGTTCACTTGGGGGTCGAAGGAAAAGTTGCAAAAAGTGAGTGTTAACTGAGCTCACTCAGTAAATGAAAGAAAGTTGGATGGAACTAGTGCTAACCAAGCTCACTCCATTGGCAAAAGATTTGTTTGAGTTTTCAATGTTAACTAAGCTTCTATTGGTTAATAAAGGAAATTTTTTCTTAGTTTCTACCAAGCTGGTTCAAATAATGAAGGATTTTCTTACTTTGTTGTATTAAGCTTATTTGATTTATCTATCAATTCTAGCCTACTAAGGTGATGAATACTGATTATTCTAAGTTTTATTTGAGCCAACTTGACAAAGTGGAAGATATAAGTACAGGTCAAGTTGTGATTTCAAAGGATGCAAGTATGAAGATGTGATTGAAAAGCCAGTAATGAGAAGAGGAAGAAAATTTGAAGGATGAGAGGAATATCCTTGTGGAGTAGCAAAGCTATATTTGATAAGGAAGGATCACGTACAAGCCAGAATAGAGATTTGTAATCAGCAATTCAGTCACATTCAAATCAGGTCATCTCATTTTTACTCTCTAACCATTGTAGTAGTGATCTAAATCTCATCATAGAGTTGTCTTAACAACTATTCACAAATCCTTGAACAAGGTGGAAATTCCATTGAATTGTTCTCAAGACTTCAAATAAGGCCACTTCCAATAGGGTGATTAAATCCTCTAATAGGGCTGCACATAATGGTGTGTTTTGTAACCTTCAATATGGTTGGCTCCTAATAGGGATCACTTCAAAAGAGTGGAAAATAGTAGCTAGTTGCAAATTAGTGGTTTTTCCCTAATTGGGTTTCCACGTTAATTCCTAGTGTCAAATGTGTTCATGCTATTTTATTTTATGTTTTTGCAACTAAGTTAAAGTAATGGTAATCATATATAAAATCTAAAGGCTTATTTTTTAATCATTTACCAAGCTAATCCAATTATTACCGAGTTAGAACATTCTCTGTGTTTACCAAGCTTCAGCAGTATTTAGTTATCTATTTGCATTTTTGTACTGACATCTAAAGGATATGAGATTTGTTATTGTAGTAACTAATTCACCCCTTCCCTCTTAGTTACACCTCTTATATTTCCATCACCTCCTTCTACAAGTCCTTTTAATATTTCTTCAAAGGTAGGGGCAATCTTCTAAAATATGATCTATTGTGCTTCATCTTCATCATCGCCCAACTTTATTTTCTTTCTTGATTTGGTGGATATTCTTGTAAACAGAGTAGGGGAAGACTTTCTAAGTTTGGTTGTTATCACCTTCACTTTCTCCTTGGGAGACTCTTCCTCTTTAGGTTCTTCTTCCTTTACATTATCTTCTTCTCCTTATTCTTCTTCAAGGTCATCACCTTTACCCTCAATTAGAATGAGAGGGGAACTGGACAATTTATTTCCATTAAGTATTTTCTCTATATTTTTCCTTCCTCTTTTCAATACCTAAGGTAACTTGATTTCAAGTACTATTCTAGTCTTAGCCTCCTAAAAGTGCTAAAATAAGATGCCTTGGGGTCAATTGGCTCATTCATGATTGCCTTAATGATGTCCTTAGTGTCATCTATGTTAACCTCATGTTTGAGAGGTTTAACTTGTGCACCCTTAGCCTTTTTGCATGGATATAGACCTTGTCACAATCAACCAAAAAATGGATATCTTGCTCATAGTCTTCCATCAATTTATTGGGGATTCTATATCTACTCTACATTTTCTCCTTGAAGGACTCAAAGTAGTTATTCATAATACTATTAATATTTTCATCCACCTCTTCTATAAACTCATTAATTTGATATAGAACTAGTGTATCTTTCTTCCACATCATAGTACCTTTTGAAGGGAAAAAATTTTGAGCATAAAAGAATAAGTATGCCAACAAAGAACCAAACTTATATGGGTTGTTCTTTAAGACTTAGATGATGTCAATGTTTTTTGTTGAATTAGTTTAGCATTAGCTTGATAAGGCCAATTTGGATAGGTTATTCTTCACCACCTTTAGGGCTAGGTCAATAGCTTTTCATGATATGTTGTTCAGACGGCTTGAGCTATATATTTTATGAGCAATCACATGAATTCCAAACTATAATTCCATTTCTCTAACACCACTTAGTTTCATTCCTCTTCCATCTCACTAGGCAGGAGTTCTCTTGGATAGTTCAACCTAACCTAGGATTTTGTGGTCTTTACCTTTTTTAACATTGTCAACTCGATAATTCTATATATCATTTTTTTTGTGATCAAAATAGGGTGATCAAGCCATAAATGTATGTCATGGACATGGCTCAAGATGAATCTAATCTATTTCCCTTGGAAAGCCCTCAACATATGCAAGATATGTGTCAAACCTTTCATCTCTAGGTGCTTGTGCTCAAGTTTAAAAATGTCATCCACACATAGCTCATTGAATGATTTTTTCATCTCTAGTTTCCCCAATTCTTGAATAGAGTAGTGTACAAGGAGTTGCTTTGGAGGAATCTATGATTATGCTCTAGTAGGGTCAAACACTTTCGTAATTGTTGGACTTAGTTTGAACTCAAGAGCTACACAATCAACTCCAACAACCAACATCTTAGAACCCTTCTACACCTTAATTCTTGAAGATTCCACTTGATCAATAAAAATTCAAACACAGTATAAATCTTCAAGAAAAATTTCTTCAATCACTCAGAGTATCTTAATTTTCTCTTCACTTAATGCTCTAAATTCTTTTGGTGAAACAAAACATTCAATTTCCTCCTTTAAAAAAAATTTGGTCTTTATGATCACCATTAATTCTTCATACAAATATTTTCTCAGTGATAGGATTTCCTCCACTCACTTAGGTCTTCATCACTTAGAAGACACCTTTAACTTAGTAGTATCTCTTGACTTAGTAGGAACTGTGAACTGAAAGAGAACTTCAAACTTGGTTTGAACTAGGTACTCACTAGAATCACCAACTTAGTATTTGAATCCAAAACTCAATAAAGATATGCAAACCAACCTTTCTCAGTAAGGTCTTATAACCCAACCTAGCTTGATAAGGTCTTCATTTTTCATCTCAATTCGAGGATCCTTGTGTTTCTTGAATACTAATATGGATTTTCGTTTTGCTAACTAGAATTGGTGTGTGATCTAGGGTATGAGTAAGATCATGGTCAACCAAATTATGGGCTTAAGTGGTAGTGAAAAACTACCAAATTTGGGTTATGTCAACTTGACACATAATTTTAAAGTGGTTCTATACTTTATATCAAAAAGTTGTAAGAAAGTAATCTGTAAGAAATTGAATTTAGCTTCTAAACTACTAGACCTTATCTACAGAAAAAATATTTGATTGGTCAAAAGTTTGGATTTTAATGTAGTACTGTGAAAGTTTAAGGGCAAAAAGTAAAATGTAAGTCCATGTCTGACCACCTTAATCAAAATCAAATGATAATAGTTTTTAATATAATTACAGATATAAAAAGTAGACTCATGCCTAGATGTGATGCATATTTTAGGTATTTTTATTCCAAATAAATAATTAAATATGAATTTTCTACTAAAACTCTTTTGGAATAAAAACCTCCCATGTCTGACCACCTTAACTAATTGAAAACTTTACCAAATTATTATTTTTTCCTTATACTAGGCAAAACATTGAATGTGATGCAACTTTTGGATTTAAAAATTATTATACCATTTGAAAGTTATAGCTATTTTTCAATTAGTATGTCAATCAACACTTTACAATCATCTTCATTGAAAATTAACTAATAAATACTTATCAAACTTAGAATTTGATAGCACTTATATTGATGGAATCTTGAAAGTGTTATAAAAAAAACCTTTTCACTTCATTCAATTTTGATAAAAATAACATTGTCAAATGGCTAGTCGAAGTCTAAGTGTCAGTGAAACCCTTCTCAAACACATTTTTTGGGTTGACCAAATAGGTTTCATAAATACCAAGTCTAATTGGGAATTCAAATAAAGTATTCGATTTTAAATCAGATACCCAGTATGAAATCACGTATTTGATTACTTCAAAGTTTGCAATTGGGAGGGAAGACACTCACATTGGAAATTTTGGAGGGAAATTTTAGATGAAACTTTTAGAGGGAAACTTTAGAGGAAAATTTTAGAGGGAAATATATTTTCGGGAAGTGTGGGTATTATTATTATTACATATGATTATGATTATTATTAACTATCATTATTATATATGATTATAATAATTATTATATATAGTAATATGTATAATTATTATGATTACTATTATTAAATATAATATATTTATAAATATAATTATTATTATAAATAAATATAATAAAGTAATATATATGATAAATATTATTATTATATATAATATTATATATGGTTATTATTGTTAAATATATAATCTAGGAATATACATGATTATTACTGTAATATAATCTAATAATATATTATTATTACACTAAAATATAAAGTATTACATTATTAAATATAATATTCTCATGAAATGCATCGAGAGGGGTCATAGGTTAACCTATGACCCCTCTCGATGCATTAGAACCAACCAAATGTGTCCCTAGGGGTTCTAGAGCCCCTAGAGAGTTATTATCATGAAATGTGTCGAGAGGGGTCATAGGTTAACCTATGGTCCCTCATGACACATCCAAACCAACCAAATGTGTCCCTAGGGGCCCTAAGGAACCTAGGGACATATGTTGTCATAAAATGTGTTGATAGGGGTCATAGATTAACCTATGACCCCTCTCAATGCATTAGAACCAACCAAATGGGTCCCTAGGGGTCCTAGGCCACTAGGGACATATGTTGTCATGAATTGTGTTGAGAGGGGTCATACGTTAACCTATGACCCCTCTCAACACATTAGAACCAAAAAAATTCATCCTTATGGGCCTTAGGGCCCCTAACAACATATATTGTCATGAAATGAGTAGATAGGGGTCATAGGTTAACCTATGACACCTCTCGACACATTAGAACCAACCAAATGCATCCCTAGAGCTCTTAGAGCCCCAAGGGACATATGTTGTCATGAAATGCATTGATAATTGGAACTAACCAAATGTGTCCCTAGGGGCCCTGGGGCCCCTAGGGGCATACATTGTTATGAAATGTATCAAGAGGGGTCATAGGTTAACCTATGACCGCTCTCGATGCATTTGAATCATGAAATGTGTTGAGAGGGGTCATAGGATAATCTATAATCTCTCTTGACACATTAGATCCAACCAAATGTGTCCCTAGGGGACTTAGGGCCCTTAGGGGCATTCTTTGTCATGAAATGCATTAAGAGGGGTCATAGGCTAACCAATGACCCCTCTCAACACATTTGAACCAATCAAATGTGTCTCTTGGAGTCCTAGGGCCCCTAGCGACATACCTTGTCATGAAATGCATCAAGAGGGAGCTTATGACCCCTCTCGATGCATTGGAACTAACCAAATGCACCATTAGGTGCCCTAGCACCCCTAGGAACATATATTATCATGAACTGCATTGATAAGGGCCATAGCTTATCTTATGACCCCTCTTGATGCATTAGAACAAACCAAATGGGTCCCTAGGGGTCCTAGGGCCCCTAGGGACAAATTTTGCCATGAAATACATCTAGAGGGGTCATCAACCTATGACCCCTCTCGACACATTAAAATCAACAAAATGCATCCCTAAGGGTCTTATGGTCCCTAGGGATATATGTTGTCATGAAATGCATCAAGAGGGGTCATAGGTTAATCGATGACCTATCGCAACGCATTGAACCAACCAAATGCATCCCTATGGGCCCTAGGTCACCTAGGGACATTCATTATCATGAAATGCATCGAGCAGGGCCATAGGTTAAACTATGACCCTTCTCAACAACTTCAAACCAACCAAATGCATCCTTAGGGGCCCTAGGGCCCCTAGGGACATATCTTTTCATGAGATGCATTGATAGGGGTCATAGATTAACCAATGACCCCTCTCAATGCATTAGAACCAACTAAATGGGTTCCTAAGGGTCCCAGGGCTTCTAGGAAAATATGTTGTCATGAAATGTGTCATGAGGGTTCATAGGTTAACTTATGGCCCCTTTTGATGCATTAGAAACAACCAAATGGGTCCCTAGCAGTCCTAGGGCCCCTAGGGACATATGTTGTCATGAAATGCATCGAGGGAGGTCATAGGCTAACCTATGACCCCACTTAATGCATTAGAACTAGCCAAATGCATCCCTAGGGGTTCTAGGGCCCCTAGGGATAGATGTTGTCATGAAATGCATTGAGAGGGGACATAGGTTAGCCTATGAACCCTCTTGATGCAATAGAACCAACCAAATGCATCCCTAGGGGTCATAGGGCCTCTAGGGACATATGTTTTCATGATATGCATCGAGAGAGGTCATAGGTTAACCTATGGCTACTCTTAATGCATTTGAACCAACCAAATGCATCACTGGGGGCCCTAGGACCATTAGTGACGTTCATTTTCATGAAATGCATGGAGCCAAACAAATGTAGGCCTCTAGGGACATATGTCATTGAATGCATTAATATGGGTGATAACTTAACTGATGACCCCTCTTGATGCATTCGATCCAACCAAATGGGTCCCTAGGGCACCTATGGACATATTTTTTCATGAAATGTGTTGATAGTGGCCATAGATTAACCTATGATCACTCTCAATGCATTGGCACCAACCTAATGCATCCCTAGGGGTCCTAGGGTCCTTAGTGACGTTCATTGTCATGAAATGCATCAAGAGGGGTCATAGGTTAACCTATAACCCCTGTTAATGCATTAGAACAGCCCAAATGTGTCCCTAGGGACCCTAGGGCCCTTAGGGACATATGTTGTCTTGAAATGCATCGATAGGGGTCATAGCTTAACCTATGACCCCTCCCAATGCATTGGATCTAACCAAATGGGCCCCTAGGGGTCCTAGGGCTCCTAGGGACAAATGTTTTCATGAAATACATTGATATTTTGACAAATTAGAACTAACCAAATGGTCCCTAGGGGCCCTAGGGCCCCTAGGGAGATATCTTGTCATGAAATGCATCGAGAAGGATTATAGGTTAAGCTATGACCCTTTCCAATGCATTAGAACCCAAAAAATTCATCTCTAGGAGTCCTAGTGCCCCTAGGGACATATGTTGTCATTAAATGAATTAAGAGGGGTCATAGGTTAACCTATGACCCCTCTCGAGGCATTTGAAACAACCAAATGCAACTATAGGGGTTCCAAGGGCCCTAGAGACATATGTTGTTGTGAAGTACATCAAGAGGGTTCATAGCTTAACCTATACCCACCCTCAATGCATTTGAACCAACCAAATGTGTCCCTAGGGGCCCTAGGGCCCCTAGGGACATATGTTGTCATGAAATTCATAGATAGGGGTCATAGATTAACCTATGACCCCTATCGAGACATTGGAACCAACCAAATGTATCCTTATGGGCCCTATGGCCCCTAGGAACATATGTAATCATGAAATGTGTCAATAGGGGTCATAGCTTAACCTATGACCCCTCTTGATGCATTAGAGCCAACCAAATGGGTCCCTAGGTGACATAGGGCCCCTAGGGACATATGTTGTCATGAAATCCATTGAGAGAGCTGATAGGTTAACCTATGACCCCTCTTGATGCATTAAAAACAACCAAATGCATCTCTAGTTTCCCTAGAGCCCCTAGGGACATTTGTTGTTAGCCATACCTATTAATTTGCAAAACATAATTTCTATTTAAAAAACCTAAATTTCAACAATTTCTATTAAAAAAAATCTAAATTTTAACAAATTCAATTAAAACTAACAAATTTATAATAAAATTTAACAAATTCATAATAAAATTTATTGAAAACATAGAAAAAATAAAAAAATCACTAACCTATATAGGCTATCCATTCGTGGATCAAATACCGAAGCTCAAAACACAAAATGTAGTGTGAAAAAATTGCCATTGGGTTTTTCTTTAAAAAAAAATCATAGTATAGGTATCGGATATTTTATTTCATATTAGATATATGATAATATTAGGCATCTAATATTAAATTGGATACTCAATAAGGCTTGGGCCTACTTTTTAGCTTTGGTATTAGGATGGATGGAAAAAGGTCATAGCAGACTTTGAAATGCTTTTAGACATTTTCAAATTCTATTTTTTTCACATTGCCACTTTTTGGCACACCATGATCCTACACATACGCTTTATTCTTTTGAATCATAGTTCTAGTGATATTAGTAGATGTCTAAGTTGAAATGGCTTAGTCACCCAACTCATTGAGTTGGGTGTCAACAACTTTAGGACATTGACTTGCATTCTCTAGAGATTCCTACACCCATTGCTGCCTCATTTTCTTTTTGATATTGTAAGCCTTTGCTTTCTCTTCATCTTCAAGTCTTCCTCTGTTCATATTGTTCTTGGCAAGGTGTCAAGGTTTTGTACAATAAAAAAATCTCTTTTTAGTATCTCTTTTCCTCATGTGATGTTTTATGCAATTTGCTCCAATATTCCTAAACTCACTACAATAGTGACATCTACACCATGTACTATAATCCCAACCAAATATTGCTTTCACAATTTTCTTTATTGGGTTCCACTTCTTGGTCTTTCATTCAAAATATTTATGTCCTTTCTTGTTGCAATTGAAACATTTTCCTTGAAATGCATTTTTCTCTATGCACTCACTTTCTCTATGCCCATGCTTATTGCAATAGTAAAAATTTCCATTAAATATTTTTTTTCCATTGCTCCAATACTCGTTTGATGAATTTCTTGTTTTTCCATAATCAGTACAAGTAGGATTTTTTTATTTTGAGCTCCTTGTTGAGATGATTATCCTTCATTTTTATAGCCTAAACCAGCTTTTCCTTTATGTCTTGATTGAATTTTCTTTTCAATTTTATTTATTCTTTCTTGAGATTTTATTGTCCTTCATTAGTTTTCTTCTCCATGCTGAGATCATTGTACAACCATTCATTCTCTATCATTGAGCTAAGAAGATCTTGATTTTCATCATTGAGTTGATCAAACAACTCTTCTTGTTGAATTGATAGTCCATGAATTTCATTATTCTTCTCTTCTATCTTCTCAGATAGCAATCTCTTATCTTCATTGGCTTTGTCATTTTGTTCCAAGTTTTCACATATCCTGACTGATTGGATTTCTTTTTCTCCTTTTAGCTTTCTAATTTCTTCATGAGGAGTGAGATTCTTTTCAAGTAGGTCTTTGATTGCTGCATCAAATTTATCTAAACCTTTTTCTTGGCACAAGTCTTAAATTCTTTTTCCAATGTAGAGATTGTCATTCAATTCTACTTCTATTTTCTTCCTTCTTTGCAAAGATTGGAAAAGATGCTCCATAGCTTTCTTGAGTTATCCAATGGCCCAACTGTAGATTCAAATTCTCATCCTCAATATATTTTTCTAACCTATATGCCTCCATTTCCTCTAATATTTTTCTCAAGTTGTCAAACATATGAAGTGAGAACCAAATGCTTTGATACCAATTGTTGGAAATATAAGGTAGGATAGGCTACTAAAAGGGGAGGGGTGAATCAAAAACCAATAAAACATAATTAATTCACCAATTAAATCATCACCACATAATCTCATCTAGTTGCATGTATGAAAGAATAAAAGTAATAAAACATTCATAATACTTTGACACAAGATATGGTAACACAAAAACCTTCCACATAGAAAGTAAAACTAGGGTGGGGATGATACCCACAAGATTTATGACTCTAGTATAAAGTTAGCCTATTAAGGCTTATAATTGATTATTTCTAGTGATCTTCCCTATTACTAGAAATAAGGTCTATTAGTCAACCTTAAAAAAGGATTTCAAAAACACGCAATGAAGTATGCACTCTGTTAGGAGATTTGGAAGAAGACTATTAAGTCCACCTTGTTAGAGGATTTTACTAATGCACCTATTAGGGTGAACCAATGGCTGATCTATTATCTACAACTTTGATTGCTGAGTTAGATTCCTTTGAATAAAAATGATAACCTTGATGTGATAAATAATTTTCTTCTATTCCTTATACTACTTATAGCCTTCTTTAATTCATATTTATCTTCTTCTCACTTCAATCCTATATGTTCTCACTTGGATATGATATAATGTATTACATATATAAAAATTCAAGTAACTTCCTTCTAGAGTCATCGTGTAGGAGAACCCAAAACAAATGATGACTCATCAAAGTCATCAGAACATCTAGAATAGGTTAGTACTATCATCTCAACATTTGGACCAAGTTGTAAGACCTAGTTCCAAGATTAGGGATTGTTATAATCCCTTTGTCAACTATGTTCAAAGATGGTCAAATGGATTAGAAACTTAGTATTTTGAATTATTTCCATATTTCATAATATTTTGATCCTATTTGGGTCATTTTGAATAGTTTTCTTTTCATTTTACCTACAGATTGCAAAAGTTGCAAAAAAGTGCAAAGTCGCTCAAAAGTTGTGAAGCAACTTTTAGCAACTTTTTGAAAACTAATGTAAAAAAAGCCCAATGACCAAAAATAAATTTTAAATATTTTTATGACCATTGGAAGGCCTACAAGAATCCCTTTTAGGTAGGTGATAGGAAGAGAGATGTATTTTGACATTTTGAATCAATATAATAACCGTTTTTTCCTTCAATATGACTGCTACAACTTAGTGTATTGACCTGTACGATCACTCCACTATTGAAAACCAATATTTTTGGATAAGTGAGTGAATTATCCTTCAAATTAATTTTTTTAAGTCTCTTCCTATCATCAAACTAAAGTTATTCACATTTTTGCATAGGTTGGTCTAGATAAGTTCTAACCTAGGGTTTCAACTTTTTATCATAACTAGTGATTTCAAGATGGGAATCTAATGACCTTTGGTCAAATCATAGTGTTTTTAATAAATTAAAAGATGCATTTGGTTTCATACTAGTACTTGTAGGGAACTATTAAATATTTGATTCCCTAGGCATGCAAGACCCATGTGCATGCTAGGAAATTAATTCAATAACTCCCATAACTCACTCCAGATTTGACATCAAGACTTGAAATTGGGTTTGTGACCTTTTTATTTCTTCCCTCTCATGTAAAATAATTTTTTCCAAGATTGGGAATCTATAACATATACCTCTGTTGTTAATGGAGCCCTAATAGGCATAATATCCTAGGCGATATGTTGGTCATAATCCCATTTGTTTTCTTCACTCAACCTTGATATTTTAGTGTGTTTAGTATGTCCCAAAAGGGTATGAAATTATTTGATTTTTTCCCTAGGTTATGTGGAGTTTATTGAAACTAACTCTATTTTTCATGAAAAATGGCTACTAGCCCATAGAGCATTTTTTCAAAGCAACTATGTGCCAAAAGTTGCATAGTTTGGTTTTAACCATTGAACCCCATTCTATGTGACATAAATATACCATTCCCTTATGTTTGAGTCTTCCCTAGTCATTTCACAAGCTTTAGGGGTCTTATACCAAATTGGACAAGTAGTGCATTGTAAGCAACTTGTGATAAGTTATCTTGGTTGGAGGGTTCCCTTGTGAATGGGGTTTTCCTTATTTGGGTGAGTGGTTGTGATAACCTAACATCAAGACTAAATAACTTGTGATTAGTGCTTGCACTTTGATCATCATAAAGGAATTTGGTTGATATAGCTTTAGTAAAGAGGACCTTAGGACTAGTTGATCAACATTTTATCTAACCCACTAGGCTCCATTGCATCAAGTCATCTACAATACCCAATTCAACATAATTCAAAAAATTGGCTAGTTGTTGTAACTTGGGCTCTAAAGAAAACTCAGTGATGTTCTAACACTCAAAAAACACTTCCAACACTTGACACACTTAGGCAATCGATTGATGTTGAAGTTTGGTACTGATCACTTCAAGTAGTAGGGACTCAATTCACACTAGATGACTCAGTGAACACTAAAGAACTAGGTAGATACTAAATGTATAGGATAAAAATATGGTTAATGAATAGGGTTTAAAATAATGCACATGAAATAGACCCTAAACCCACATTTTACACATACGTATAGATTATTTTGATATGATGTGCAAACTTGGAAATGCTAGTATTGAAATGAAGAGATGAAGATACTTCCCTCCACAAAAGAACCTATTGAAAACCCTATCAAACAATTTTACAATTAATTGTTGAATCGAATCACATTCATGAATCAAAAATTCAAGATCTACAAAATCCATAAGTCTTTTTCTTTTCTGAGGGTAGGTTGATCTTGACCTAGATAGTAGGGCACAATCTTACCCCAGGGCAATTATGCCCCAAAAAGTTGACCTTGACCTATACTACTCTAACAAAATTTATGTTCATGTATCCCATAAGTTTGACAAAAAGGGTATCCAAATCTACACTTCAATTTGATATCTTGTACCTATACCTACCAGAAAAATGGGTTTTTGTTTGAATGGTGTGTTTACATTGGTCAAACCCTAGTTTGGAATCAACCTTGAAATGTAATTGAATTTGCAATATGTATAAATAAAGTAAATGGAGCTATTCACCTTTCTTATGTATAAATTCTTGTGGAGGATTTGAGTCCTTGAATACACAAGTATAGATGCTCCAAATGGATGTAAGATGTCTCAAATCAATTATCTTAGATCTTCAACACCAAAATTGAATGGAAATGGATGAATCTACAACAAGAGGGCTCTATAGAGATTGAATCCTTTAATGGCTAACAATGGATCTCCTTGATGAATTGAATGCTTGAAGATAGATTCTTTCTTGAACTTGATAATGCTTGAATGCTTGATCATGAAAGAGAATAACTTTGTCTCATTTCCTTCTGCCTTCTATTTTGTGTTAGATAAAATGAGAAGAGGAGACTTCATTATATAGTGATCTAAGGCACAAAATTCTAGAGAAGATAACGTTGGATAATTAAACCCCCATTAATATTAACCCCTAGAAACGAACCTAGATTAAATGTAATTTTAGAGTTTACCATTTTAGAGACACAAACAATCATCTCGAAAGTGGACAAAGCAATTCTTTCCAAAACCTAACATTTAGAAATCATGGAACCTTGAAATTTTAATCTTGGTTTAGGGTTGATGTCAACCCTAACCTAGGTGAGGGTCACGGTTGACCCTGACCTAGGTTAGGGTCGAGGTTGACCTTGAACTTGAGGTTGTCCTTGACCCAAAAAGTCAAGAATCTTAGGATTTTAGTCTAGAATTCTAGAAAAGTGTAGAAAGAAAGTGGAAAAGGGTGCAGAATAGGGGAAAAATATGGATCCACATTAAAGACCCATTCAAGGTTTTTGATATGACCCCAAATCACCTACTCAAATGGCTAAACACTCTTAACATGGAAGTGCTTCCATTTTAGGATGATACATTTAGCCCCCACATTAGCAAGAGTGGACTTGACACAAACTCTGTGCAAAGTAGATCAAACAAAAAGATAATTTTATTAAAATCAAAGGGACAAAGATTTCCTTAAGCCCCTAGGGACTCAAGTCTTTTTCAACTCCAAGATCACAATAAAAGAGACATCTCTAGCAAAGAGAGAGAAGAGGGAGAGAGGAGTGGCTAGCTCATCCAGTAAGATATGTGTATTTCACTATGAACCCACAAAAATAATAAGATGGTCCACCAAGAAAGAACTTAATAGTCACCCAATAAAGTTATGCATCTTCTAGTAGCTTTGTGCATGTATGTAGTGTTTCTTTTGATGAATTTTCTAAAGTACCCATGGATCCATATCCTCATATCACCATAGAATACATTTGTAAAATGCAGATCTCTTCAAGATTTATCAACTTATTTATGTTACCTTCTAAGGATTTTGCATATTTAAAATTGAAAATGTGTGTCTCTTAAGAATTTAGCAACTTATGTGCATTACCTTCAATAGCATGTTACAAAAAATCTTAAAATAAAATGCATAATATAGAATGAGGGAGATCATATATATGCTTCCCTCCTTAATCTAGAAAAAATACATACTATTTTGACATGTTAAGGAAAGAAAAGAACAAGGATAAAGACTTCTTTAACATCAAGACAACACCTAGTCCAAGCCAAGAAGGTCAAATCTCCTATGGGGCCATATAAGTGAAGAATGTAAAGAGATATCATGCAAGAAGAGAAAAAGTAACCTAGTGAGAGACAACACACTATTCATCTTCCAAGGTGAGAGATTTATCAACAATGGAAACCCAATGTCAAACAAAAAAATAGGTTATGATCAACGATAGAGACCCTCAATGCAAACCAAAACTTGCATGTATGATTGGATATCACATAATATATAGATACTACTTAACTGAGGAAAAGTGGATCCTAAAAAGATAGAAAAGAAGGAGATGACATCCTTGCCCCCCAAGCATAGGAGCTATTGCTGTTTTGAAACAAAGATGGTTTCAAATTACCCCAATGAGAACAAGATACATGTAGGGGTAGCTAACTCCCATTATTAAGATATCCTTTTAGACACCGAGCCAACTATAAGGCTAGAACCTTCTTCTACTTCAGGCTCTACAAAATCTAAGTAGGTGGACCTCAGATTCAATTTATATGGTACCAATGTTAAACATATTCTTGAATCTATTAATAGTAGATTTAGCCCTTATTTCTCCTATTGACTCATGCAATAACATAGATCTATAATGGCTAAGTGTAAGATAATACAATTCATAAGTTGAGTCCTAGGGCATCTTGTTCTATTTCTTCAAACATAAAATATAAAGATGTTTTGAAATTGATTTTATTTTATGTGGGTGGGGAAAGTGGATTAAAACCAAGTATGCACAATAAACTAATAATATTTTAAATCATCAGTGCATCATTCATTGGAAAATTTACAAATCTCTCTCATGCATTTTTGATATCTAAGACACACATCCTATGCCAAGATTGAAGATCTATCCATTTACCTTGTAAATTGGATATCAATGTTCAATCTAAATATAATTCTTACCTAATATCCTTCTCAATAAAATAGCAACCCTGTTGATTTCCATAAATAATTTACATAACTCGTTGAATTATAGGCAATAATGAAACACCATACAGCCTTAAGGGACTGCAACTATGACCTAGACTCTTTGTTCAAAGATCATAAAAGATTGCAAACCACTAATAAAAGAAACAAGATCTAAAATGAAACTCAACACCTGGTGTGATATATATTTTTGAAATAATACATGAAAATGCATGAAATTGACTCAAAAAATACCTAATGAACAAGACTATACAATAAGCATATGCTATCATACAAGAGAGAAAATGGTGGAAATGAGAAACTAATGGGATCGGAAGGGGGTATCACAACCAAAGAATAGCTTCATGGTCTAGAACTAGCACATCTCAGATGTTGTCCATTTAGACTTCATCAACTCCGAAAACCATTTTTGCTAAATGTTTTTATTCCAGAATTTCTTATTTTTCCAACCCTAAATGAAAGAGAGAAAGATAAATATATAGGATGAAAATAATTCAATCCCAACCTAGAGATATTTTCATTTCCTCTTTTCTTTCACAAAAGATTTGATTCTTCAATCATGACTCCAACTTCAATCCCAAAATTTAGCACAACTAGAAAAACAAATATCAATCATGATTAAAAAGTGGAGCCAAATTATACCAGATTGACATAATATTCTCAAGATTAACCCAACATACCTTTAACCATGTGTTTTTACCATGCCTACAACTACATTTTAAATTTTTTCCCATTTTACTGAGAAGGCCCATATTTTACATTTCTTCTTATAACTTGAACCAATGACTCCCTATGTGAAAACAAGCTCCATAATTAGAAAGATCTTCTCCTAGGTTTGATGATATATAATATGCCTATGTTCACTTATCAAGAACTCTTGAAATGTCATTTTGAAAAATCAGCTCCTTATCTATAAATCTTTTGTCTAAACTTCAAAGTTTCAAAAATTTAAAATTTCTAAAGTTCAAACTTTAGAAAATATAACATTTTTTAATTTAAAAATCATGTATTTAATCTCTGGAAAATATTTTGAAAACATTTTTGAATTTTCCTTCTAGCTTCCATTTTGGGTCAAACCCCCTTTGATCAGGTTGCCACATGGAAGCATCTTATTGGTCCTCTGATCATCCAGTCAACTGCATTGTCATCATTTTATCTGCACCTACCAAATCACTACCATGTGGCACATTATTAATGGTCTAGGATATAGCCATCCACATAACCATTAACTAGCGACTGCTGCTACATGGTGGCTTGGTGCTTTCCTACTTTATTTAAACCTTGTGCATCTCCATGAAGTAGGGAAGTCCCATGTTGCCATGTGTCCACTATGACATACTTCAATTTTGTGCTTAGTTGGAATGTGAAGTGCTTGACACTTGGCATATTTTACTCATCTGAACTCCATGCTAATGTCATCTATTGGAATTAACAAGTGGGAAGATTTGCAATATTATCCACATGAATCTGATTCATCTAATATAGATGAAATTAGAAGCCATACATGAAAATAGATAACCCACAAAATTGGTAACCTAGAAACCCTCCAAAATGAGAAGTTAAAACTAGAGTGGGGATGACACACACAAAATATCACTGCAACAATGTGTAACTATTCAAGGTTATAATGTCTGACCACTTCCAATGGTCTACACTGTAAAAGGACTATCTTGTTAAAGACTTCACACCTTGTTAAAGGTGACCTAGTTAAAGGATTTCACTACCCTACTAAAAGTAGGCCTAGTTAAAGGACTTTAGTACATTCACTTGGAATGTCACTCTATTAAAGGATTTACAAATGGCTACTAGGCCAATCTAAGTCCATAGGATTTCCATATCTAATACAATTGCTAGACTTGATAACTTGCAATCCGCAATTGCTAATCACAGTTCATGGTTTCGCTCTGACTAATCTAATCCTTGCTTGATCTTATGTGTCACTCTTCGAGGTTTTGATACTTTTTTCTTAGTCAAATAAATTCTACAATGTTGCTCTATTCTTCACTAAGTCATTTAAACTCCCCTCTAAATTTCTCTATAGTTCACCCATACACTTCTCTCATTCACACATACAATGGGGTTTCATCCTCCTTTTAAAGATTTCAAAGACTTAGAGTTAGGTATAAATCTACGATCAATATTAAATCTTCTTTTTCCACTTATTTCTTTCACTTCTCCTATTGGTTGCATGCCTTCTCTATTTTTCTTATTGGCTGCATGCTGATTACATAGCTAATGCAAAAGATTTAGTCTTATCTTCAAGATCCTTCAAGATTCATCCTTTTTTAGCTCCAAAACTATTTACATCTGAGTTTGTGAAGCTACAAACTCATATGTTGATTCTATGTTATGCAACACTTACTAGTTGTCAATGCTCGACACATATAAGAAAATTGGCTCACTCAGCTCCTCTAGTAGTTCTATTTTACTTGACATCTATAGTGACTCAACATCTATACTTTTCTTGGCACTTGAACTTTGCTCGACACCTAAAGATTTCTTTACACCTATTGAATTCTCTAGCTCAACATACACTATAGCTTGGCTTTTGTATTATACTCGGCATCATCTTGAGAATTTGGTTAAGTGTGTTGACACTCAAATGTCAAAACCAATTTGAGACTAACAATCTCCCCCTTTGACATGAGTGGAAAAAACACTTAACTAAACATTATAAATCTAATCTCTATGAGTATATTACATATTTTTTTTAGCATATGTACAAGACTTCAAAAACTAATTCAAAATTCCATATACCTCAAAATTTTGTAACTCCCTTTGAGCTGATATGTCATTTCCATTCTTGTAACCAAAATTCTTGTGCTGAATGTATCTCATGCTGATGTACATTCTGATAGTTTTTGCCTTGTCTACCTTTGTTTCTATATCTTTGTACCCTATTTTTACTTCATGTACTCTATATCTATTTCCCTTTCACATCTTCTTGCAGTTTTGCATCCTTCTTAACTTTTATTGTTTCCTCAAAATGTGAATGTGAATATCTTCCCCTTTTGATATTCATTATTTCCATCAAAAAATGTATTATCTCCTATTCTTATTCACATCTCCCCCAAAACATTATATCACATCTCCCTTTATTATTTCTCCCCCTTTTTGACACTTATGTTGAAGGGTCCTAAGGATGAATAGAGTACTTTGCCAAAAATGTTTTATTTACCTCCATAATAATCTTGAGAGAAGCATCCCAATTGTTTAGTTCTATTACCAATGACTTGTTTTGGATGGCTATCTTTGCTACAAGATGAACAAGGCCTTCTAGTGTAGAAAGATTAGTGTCTTTCTTTAGAATATTTTCTACATAGGCTTGTTCCTTATGGAGTACTTCTAGATGTGGAGTAATGGAGGATTGTTTTTGCATCAATTTGGCCTTAATATTGGCCTCTTCTTCTATCCATACAACTAATTCTTTCTATGTGTGAAGTGTAGTTGCAAAGTGCTTCCCACTCTGAGTTGGATCTTTGGGTAGCTAAGTGCTAGAAATCTAGAGATTTCATTCCAAGATCATTATGCTTTGGCTAGTCTCTTGTGTGAAGTAAGATGAACAACACAACTTGGTGTACAATGAGAATACATTCTCAAGTACTTTCTTCATTTTTTCAATCTTCTTAGCCAATTCAATTTATGAAAGTGCTATCTCACTAGATATTTTCTCATTCACTTTCATCTAAAATTTCTTTTTTGACCATTCTAATAAGTTAACATTAGTGTCAAGGTCCTCATTCTATACCTAGTCCACTATATTGGATAATTTCTCCATGATGGATTTGGTTTCATTAGGTACTTTCAAACTGAAAGCATCAAGAAATATTTCTTTGATTTCCACCAGTGCTTGCTTCTACCTATACTCATTTTTTAGTATCTCTTGTCTCTTCCTTCTCTCAAGTACCTCTTGCACTTCATTTATCTATTGTAGGTTCATAGTTCTTGAGTCATAACTAGGTATGACTATTTCTTCATCAAGTTCAAGGTATCCATAGTGAAGTACCCTTGTAACCTTGGTGGAGCTCGAGCCTAGTGCTAAAATCTACAATGGTACTGCATTAGTGCCCAACTTCTTAGTAGGAGTCCCTACGGTAGGAAAGTTCACTAATGTTTGTATTGCCTCCTACTCCTTAGGGGTTTTCTCCTCTTTTTTCTCCTTTTCTCTACTACCTTGGTCAATAATGATAATTTGAGGAGGTGCACCTTGAGGTTGTGTTGTAGGAACATCTTTCCCTATTTGTTTGTTTGCTAATTCCTCGGTAGTTGTTGAGATTGTAACTATATTATCAACCTTAGAAATTTTATGTTGTGCTTCTGGCTCTTTAGGTTTATCTATTGTAGTTATGGGAGGTTGTATATATTGTACTTGAATGTTTTCTTTCTCCCTTGTTATCTCTTCTACAACCTTTTTTAATTCATCCACACTCACCAAAACTAGATCATTACAAAGTTGTGAATGCATTGTAGTTTGGCGAAGGATCTTTTTGAGATCCTCTATAGTTAGAGGGTTGATGTTTTGACCTAAGGTATCAAGAACATCCTTTAAAATTACTATTTATATAGATGCTATATGTGGAGGACTTGGTGGTGGTAGCTGGGTGTCTTGGACACTCTATTTAGTTTGCTACTCTTCAACTATTGCCTCTTCACCATGTGTCTTCTCCACTATCTCTTCTTTTGTCTCTTTCTCTCCTTCATCTTTCTCATTCTCTTCTTCTTCTCCACCATTTCTACCTTAAATGGGTCTTCCTATCCTTCCTTCATAGTTGTCAAACTGTATATTAATTTCCACATTTGTGTGGACTTTTGGACAATATCTTCTATTTGGTTGTTCAAAATCTTAAGGCTCTATATTTGGGTGGAAATTTTCTCCCATGTTTCTTGCTAGCCTTTGGTATTTGACCTTTTGTAAGGTATAACATTACATGAGCCAATCTAGACTCCCTTGTTTCTTTCTCTATCTTAAGAAAATAATGCTATTTATTCTCAACTAGAGAGCTTAGCTCCTTAGGCATTGTGTTTGTCCAGTTCAAGTGGGGTGGTCTTGAACTTAGCCATGATAGTGTAGATGGACTCTTCCACTATGTTATGTTGTTCCCTTGACAAATTATTAAATTCAATGGTCTTTAGACTAGTTAAATCAGCATTTTCTTTGATATTATTGCAAATTCTTTCCAATTTTGATGTCGTAGAATAGCTTACCAATCTAAATTGGTCTTCATCAGATTTAGTCCTTTCTTCATCTGATTTTGGAGGTGCAACATACTTTCTTCTTTTCTTTTTCTCTATAGCTCCTCCTTATTCTATTTCCTTTTGTCTCTCCTGCTCTTTTACCATTAGAGTTGTAGCCCTAGTGTAAACCCTTGTAGTTGGCTTGGCTGGGCTTGGCTTTGTAGCTTTCTTCTTTGTCTTTCTTTTCTTTAGCTTAGCCTTGGGTGATTCCTACTTGGCATCATCCTCTTCATCTGCATCCTCCCCCATACCTTGGGTTAAGACAAGTGGTCCTTGACCTTGCTCTTCTTCATCATCCTTGACATCTTCACCTTATTCTTCTTCTACAGTGCCTTCCCCAAATTTGGCCTTTAGCATTTTAAAAAGCTTGTCCTTCTTTTTCAAAGTAGAGGTAGTCTTCAAATCCATATCCACTTTTGACCTTACCACATTGTAGGTTCCAAAATATGGTGTATCCTTATCTATTTCCTCTACCAATAATGCAGTTATTGTTACTGATGCTTCATCTATGTTAATTTCATACACAAGAGGTCTTAACCATCTCACTCTTGGTATGGCAAATTGAATGTATGTATAATCAATATCTACAAGAAAACATACATCATTTACATATTTTTCTATTAATTACACTAGAATCCTTAGCCTTTTCTTCATTGTCTTCTTAAAGTCCTCAAAATAGATAGTTATTAAGCTCTCAAAATTAGCTCCCATATGCTCTATGCATTCATTGACTTGAGCTATAATAGACCTATTAGTTTTCTAGGCTACTTTACCAAATGAAGGAAACTCATTCTTAACATAAAAGAAAATATATATTAAAATGGCACCAAATTTGCTTTGGGCTCCCTTGGTTCTCCTGATAGCTACTAGATTCTCATTTATCTATTGTAGTTGTAGTTCTACAAGATCATAGGTATGATCCTTCTTCAAAAATTTATATCCTACATCCACTACAATGCAAGGCACACTGTTGAGTCTATTGGATTGATAGAATTTATGTGCAATCACTCTGATAGAAAAATCAATAAGAGGGTCTTGGATGGTATCAATTTTCATCCCTCTCTTATTCCACTTTGCACCAGTATTTTTTTGAATTGCCTCCTTTGCATCACTCCTAAGTGTCTTCAGCTGATCTAAGGTTGGGTACCCTATCACTCTATGCACAATTCTTTTGGTGATTTTTATTGGACCATCCTCCAACCATAAACTTCCATCATCTATTCAACTAAGTACTAGTCTAATCCATTAAATTTTGAAAACTGTAGGAAATTCTAGGGCACATGTTAAACCCTTGTTTTCAACAATTTTGTACTCTTTCTTCAACACTCCATTTTCACATAATTTCTCATATGCCTCTCTCATTTCCATGTCACCTATGGCTCCAATTTTTCAATTATAGCATCTCCTAACATCTTGAACCATTACATCCTCAGGGTGTATGATGGATAGGGCTCCAACAGGGTCATTCTTATATGTAACCTTTGGTATTGAGCATAAATTGAGTTGTTTGACCTCATTGGACACTAGCTAGACTTTGAAAGGTTTCTTCTTCTGAGTTTTCCTAGAGCTAGAAGCCATTTCCATAATTATGGGGTTTTAACATGAAGAAAATGGTAAATTGTGTAACTCGATACAGATGTAAATATCTCAAGACTAATGAAATCAAGTTGAAATGATGTTGAAATCTTGTTCAAACATTGGATTCTCTACTTTAAAACTTTCTATGTGCTCTTTCATGTCTTTTCTCTTTGTTTGTGGTGAGGAAAAATGATTGAAAACGTGATGATATACCCTATTTTTTATGCATTTAATGCTTAGTATAGATACACCTATCCACTTGGCTTCTAAAAGATTCTACATTATGCAACTTCCATTGGCTTTTCTTTACTTGGATTCCATAGGAGTATTCTTTACTCGGCTTTAACTAAATTTTCTTCTTCATTCAGCTTCTACTAATCATTTGGGTCCCACTATTTTGACAGTCAAATCATCATGTACTGGATTGATACTCAGCATTTGAGGGTAACTAGGAAACACTTCCTAAACCTTGAAATTTTAACTTTGCATATTTGTTCATGCTAATCTCTTCCTTTAAGTATTTTCTTGTTTTAGGAACTGATTTATGATAAAACTTTGTAAATCAGTCCCTCATGCCTTCACTTTTTCTTAGTTTGATGAAGTGTGACCACTTGACCTATTAGGTGATCCCTTCATTTGATGTGTTACACCCATCTTTATTCTTCCATGTCTTATTCATTTCTCCTATGATGTGTTCAACATCTACCTTCTCTTTACCTTTTTTTTTCTTTGAGTTGGGTGTCTTTGACCTTGTTGGGCTGATATGACTAGTCTTCAAGCAATTGAAACATGTGGTTTGACTCAACCATCTTCTGTAATTTCCTCTAAAATGTGTCCTTATGCAACTTTTAGGAATGTGTCCATATTCCTAACAGTAATGGCAGCTATAACTAGTGTTGTAATCCCAATTGTAGTGATCTCCATGGGTTTTTCCCCTTACTACTTGATTTGGTGTCCACATAGGCTTTGATCTGCACTCAAAAGCTCTATGTACATACTTTTTCCAATTGTAGCAATGACCTTCAAATCTTGGTGTCCTGATAGTCCTAGTCTTGCAGTTATGTGCTTGATGTCCTTGTTTTTTGCACTTATGACAATAACTTGCATTCTTAGGCTTGTCATGTTGATGTTCATTCTTGCTCCTACACACATTAGAGCTATGTCCCTTTCACCATAGAAATGAAAAGTAGGTTTAGTGTTCTTACCTTTGTTACTCCTTTCTTCTATAGTCTGGGATGACTCTCCCTATTTAGTATTGGTGTAACCAAGTCCTGAAGTACCATTGCTAGCCCTTGGTGATTTTAGTAGCTACTCAAAGTACTTGATTGCTTCATTGGGTTTATTGAAGCTTTTTTCAATCTCCTTTTCTCTTTTCAGGTCATTTTGCAGCTGATCATTTTGCATCTTCAATGTGGAGATCTCAATATCCTTGATATTTAGTTCATGATGTACATTCATCATCTAGCTCAGGGTGTCTAGTTGCCTATGTGAAATTCTTGCAATCTCAATTGACTTTTCTTTTAGTCTATTGGCAAGGTTTCTCTCATCTTCTTCTAGCATAGCTTTGACTTTAGTGGCTCTTTTCTTCTATTTAGTCATCTCAGAAAGCATTATGGCTTGTGACTCTTATTCAAGTTTGAGTGTTCTAATTTCTTCTGCTTGAGATCTATTCTTCTCCATTAGGTCTACTATTGTTGCATCAAACTCTTTGGAATCTCCATTTGAAAATAGATTTGAGGTGCCAATCTCCTTGTATTGTGTGCCATTTTCAGCTATGCAATCTCTCTTCTTTTCTTCAAGGATTTTCTTAGTTCCTCTCTAGCTTCCTCCAATGCATGTAGAGCAAGTTGTATATTAATTGATTGATTCTCTATGATCTTCCAAAGCTTGTAGAATTCAATTTCCATATCTTTTTTCCAAAATGTAAGGCTTCTTCTTAGGATAACTCACTCTGATACCAATTGTTCAAATTAACAAGTGAGAATATTTACTTCTATGGGGGGGGGGGGGGTGAATCAGAAGTAATTAACTTTAACCTTTTCAAATCCTTTCAACTAATATTATCCACATGAATCTAATTCATCTCATAAATATGAAAGTAGAAGACATGCATGAAAATAGATAACACACAAATTTGGTAATCCAAAAACCCTCCAAAATGAGTTCTAAGGTAAAACTAGGGTAGGGATGACAACCACAAAATATCACTGCGGCAATGTGTAACTATTCAAGTTTACATTGTTTGACCACTTCTAATAATTTTCCCTATGAAAAGCCTATCTTGTTAAAGACTTCACACCTTGTTAGAGGATTTCACTACCCTACTAAGAGTAGGCCTAGTTAAAGGGCTTTAGTACATTCACTTGGAATGCCACCCTATTAAATGATTTTCTAATAGCTGCTAGGCCAACCTAAGTCCATAGGATTTCCATATATAATATAATTGCTAGAAAGTATTAGAAGATTTTGACCTGATAACTTGTAATCCTTAATTGATGAATTGATGATCACAAATCCTATTTTTTCTTTGACTGATATGATCCTTTCTTGATCTAATGTGTTACTCTTCGACGTTCTAATACTCTATTCTTAGTCAACTAGACTCTATAATGTTGCTCTATTCTTCACTAAGTCTTTTAAACTCCCCTTTGAATTTTTTTATAGTTCACCCATACAATTCTCTCATTCACACATACAATTTAGTTTCATCCTCCATTTAAAGGTTTCAAAGACTTAGGGTTAGGTATGAATCTATGATCAATATTAAATCTTCTTTTCCCACTTATTTCTTGCACTTTTCCTATTTGGTTGCATGTCTTCTATATTTTTCTTATTGGTTGCATGCTGATTACATAGGTAATGCAAAATATTTGATCTTATATTCAAGATCTTTTGAGATTCGTCCTATGTCAGCTCCGAAATGATTTACATCTAAGTTTTTGAAGATACGAACTCATATGTTGGTTCTGTATTACACATCACTTATTAGTTGTTGATGCTCGAAAATTATAGGAAAACTATCTCACTCGACTCCTATAGTAATTCTATTTCACTTGGCATCTATAGTGACTTAGCATTTATACTTTTCTTGACACTTGAAATTTTCTTAGCACCTAAAGATTGCTTGGCAGTTGAAGTTCACTTGACACCTCTTAAATTCTCTGGCTCAACATAGATTATAGCTCAACTTCTATATTATACTCAGCATCATCTTGAGAATTTTTTTAAGTGTGTTGATACTTAAATGTCAAAACCAATCTATGATTAATAGTCATCATGGTGGTTACTTGGGCATCCAAAATTTTACACTATCTTCCTCTGGTTGGCTGTATATGGGCTAGTCAATGAATAGCTTGCCTTTTCAAAAGGCCACATGTCTTAAGACATTATACAATGCATGTGTTTTTTCATTTAAACACTCCAAAGTTTTACCATATAATGAATGTGGGATATATTTTTAGATGCCTTGCCATTGACTTTCCTTCTCTAACATTGGTGGCTTTGTTCCTTAGGATTTAATGTTATAATTCTTTAGAATAATTGAGAGGTGGGGGGAGGGGGGGGGTGAATCAGTTATTCAAGGTTCAAATGCCCTAATGAAACTTTTTCTCTTTCTCTACAAATCCTTAATGGTACATAACTAAACTTATCATGCATGCAATTTAAATATTGAAACAACTATGAAAAGTAAACATGCATCAAACCATAACACTAAGAATTTGATAACCTAAAAACCCTCTAGGAATAAGAAAGTAAAACTGGAGTGGGGATGATACCCACAAAATAACTGTGCAATTGATTTTAAACCACTTCTGATGGTTTGCCCTGTGAAAAGCCTGCCCTGTTAAAGGCTACAACACATTGTTAAATGTGACCTTGTTAGAGGATTTCACCAAGCTATTAGGAATGGGCCTGGTTAAAGGACTTTAGAACATTCACTTGGAATGTCACCCTGTTAAAGGATTTACAACATGGCTATTAAACCAACCTAAGTCCATAGAATTTAGCTTAACTATTACAATTGCTAGAGAGTAACAAAAATGGCTTTTGATTTGATATAACCTACAACATATCTTGCAGATTACAGATCACACTTCAGTTCAATCATTTGCTTGGCTATTAATCACTTCAGTTTTGATAGCTTGTCTTCCTCTCAAGCTTCGTCTCCTTGAGTCTTCTTACTCATCATATCAATGCAATCATATCTATGGTCATCCAATGAAATAGAGTATTTTGTGCTCTCTTTCTCCTTAGCACCTTCTTCAGCACTTCATGCTTTTATGCTTTTTCTCCACCATATATCTGCTTCATGACCTTATGACTTCTTAAATAGAAATCTAAAATATCTTTTGCCGCTTAGTTCTCCCTCTCCAACTTTAGGGTTTCAACGGATTAGGTAGGATACAATGTATCTACCCCATATCTCTTCTTCATCTAGAAAATTTTTCTAGCATCTAGTTGTATTTGCCACAAATGTTTTACATGGTGTTCTATGCCACCAGCTCATCATTCTTATCTTCTATCTAGTTTACAAAACTCTAGGTAACAACCTTGTTGGCTTAGATCTAGCGAATCTTCAATTTCAAAATAATGTAGCAACTCAGCATTATTAGTTTACTGATACTCGACTTCTTCTATGTTAGTCAACACTTGTTTTCTGCTTGGCATCTATATTTTCATTCGGCACCTATTTCTTACTCGGCACTTGATATTTACTTGGCACTTATTTTTTGCTCAGCACTTGATATTCACTTGGCACTTGTTATCTACTTGGCACACTCTAAAAGTGAACTTGTTCAACTTCAACTAAGAATCTGTTCAGCACAAACTAGCTTGCTCAGCACTCTCTTATGAACTTAGTTAGGCTTTCAAAAATTACTTAGCTAAACCCTTACATCTTTGATATGTTTTGGTGTGTCTATTATCTATGTCTTAGAGTATGTCAACAATACACTATTTCATCAATGGCTTAGCTAATCCTTTTACTTCATTACAACATCATAACTTCAATCTTTCTCTAGGTAGTCTAGTTACATCTTATTGATTGCCACCTCCTTGTCAATCAACCAATTGATAGTATTCGGATCACTAAAACAATTGTCATTCCTGCAAGTAGCAAGTTTGACATCAATGATAAAATAATGATTGAAAACATTCTTTGCTAGTTCCATCATTCTTCATTCATGATCTTATTCAATCATTTCCAACAATCTCCCTCTTTGGCATTGATGGCAAACCAAACTGATCATTTTATCAACTTAGTTACCACAAAAATTACATACATTTTTTTGCCACTTTCTATTTCTCCCTCTTTTTCTACTTTCTATTTCTCCCTCTTGATTGTAGCTTTATTACTGATCTCATATATCTTTTTTGCCACTTTTCGATCATTCCTCATAAGTCTCCCTCTTTCATATATATCTACCTCATGATTATCTCTCTCTCATTTTGTTTGTTTTGATACTATTTTGTTTGTTTTGATCAGTTTCTGCATATATCTCCCTCTTTGACATAAATGCCAAAGATGTAACATCTTTAACATGCGAAATATAAGCTTTGCATCTCATATTTTCTCCCTTTGTCACCATGCTTGTGACTGATTTGGATTTTCTTTTTTTTGATATCATCCTCTACATCATTCTTCTAATATTTCAATGATCTACTCTTGTTGATGTAGGGCAACATCTTTGTTGCTTTAAATTACTTGAGTTGCGGGCATTACCCCCAACTTGCCTCTTAGATATTCATAAGCATCCTTGGGCAATGGTTTGGTGAAGATATCTGCAATTTGTTCCTTTGTGTGAATATACTCCATCTTCACTTGTTTGTCTTCTACTAGTTCTCTGACATAGTGATACTTGATTGCAATATGCTTGGTTTTTGCATGCATTACTGGATTCTTAGATATATTTATAGCACTTGTATTATCATAATATAATATCACAGGTTTGGTTACCTCTTCTTTCATTCCTTTCAATAAATGTGTGAGCCACACAATGTTTGTGCAATTGGCTGCTGCTGCCATGTATTCTGATTCTGCAGTGGACTAAGATGTGCATGTTTGCTTCTTGCTAGTCCAAGTAACTAATCTTTTTCTTAAAAATAGTGCTCCTCCACTTGTGCTCTTTCTATCATCAATGTTACCTCTGCAATCTGCATCTGTATATGCATTAAGCTCAAACTTTTCATTTTTTTTATAATATAGGCCAAAGTCATCAGTTCTTTTAAGATATCTCATTATTCTTTTTACTGCTATGAGATGGTTCTCTTTAGGATTGGCAAAGAATCTAGCCACTATTCCAACTACTAATGCTATGTCTGGTCTACTATGTATAACATATTGTAAATTTTTAATCATTGATCTGTACTTTTTTTGATTAACTTCAGCTGATACATCATTTTTTGATAGCTTATGTCTTGTTGCCATTGATGTGTTGAGTGGTTTGGAGTCTTCTAATCCAAACATTTTAAATATCTCTTTGATGTACTTTGATTGTGTCAAAAATATACCATATTTTAGCTGATGTACTTGTAATCCAACAAAGAATTTGATTTCTCCAAACATAGACATCTCAAATTCATGTTTCATTTTGTCAGCAAAACTTTTGCAAAGGACTTCCTTTCCTCGAAACACTATGTCATCCACAAATATTTCAGATACAATAATATCCTTACCTTCTTCAAATTTGATGTACATGTTGTTATCATCAGTACTTTCAAATTCTATTTGCACTAGATACTTGTGAAGTCTCTCATACCATGCTCTAGGTGCTTGTTTCAGACCATAGAGTGCTTTATGTAGTTTATAAACCATATCTCTATTGTTTTCATCAACAAAACCATCTGGTTGTTCATTAATGTAGACTTCCTCTTCTAATATACCATTCACAAAAGCATACTTTACATCCATTTGATAGACTTTAAAACCTTTATATGCAGCATATGCAAGTAAAGTTCTTACTCCTTCCATTCTAGCAACAAGGACAAATGTTTCCCCATAGTCTAATCCTTCTTCTTGAGCATAACCTTTACATACTAGTCTAGCTTTGTTTCTAGTAATCTCAATATTCTCATCTAGCTTTTTTTGAATACCCATTTGGTACCAATCATATTTTTGTCAACTGGTCTAGGAACTAAACTCCAAGTTTTTTTCTTCTTTATTTGATCAATTTCTTCTTCCATAACTTTATAATAGTCACCATCTTGTAATGCATCATACACTGTCTTAGGTTCAAATTTTCTTAGTAGACATGATTCATTTCTTAGTCTATTCCTTTTCATTGGTTTTGCATCTTTGTTACCAATTATCTGTTCAGTAGGGTGTTGCCTCTTCACATATTTGGACAATCTTGGTTCTGTCCTTATTTCCATATTTGATCTCTCAGATTTAGGATCACTATGTGCTTTGTTGATAGGTAGTTCTACATCTCTGTCATATGTACTAACTTCATAGTCAAAATGAGCATTTTCTTCATCTGTAACTCAGCTTCTCAATGTAGCTCGACATTTACTGGTTGTGAGTTAGCTGAAACTATAACTTGTTGTTGAATCCCAGTTTGATTGATAGTATCTTCATCAATATGCATTCCTTCATAAGAATACACAAAGGTTATGTAGTCATCCATTTTCTTTGATTATTCAACTTGGACATCTACATGCTCATCAAAGTTTACATTTTCACTTTCCACAATTTTTTTAGTGTTAGTATTTAAACACTTGTACACTTTACTTCTAGTGGAGTAACCAAGGAATATGCATTCATCACTTTTTGCATCAAATTTTCTATTTCTAGCATCTTTAAGGATAAAACATTTTCAACCAAATACTTTGAAATGCTTTACATTGGGTAAGTGACCATACCATAATTCAAAAGGTGTTGCATTTGTACCTTTCTTGGCTTGTACTCGATTTAGTGTATGAACGACCACACTTACAGCTTCTCTCCAATATTATAGAGAAACAATCTTTTCCATCATTAATATTCTGGCACAATTAATCACAGATCTATTTCTTCTCTCAGCAATTCCATTTTGTGGGGGATTTCTTGGGGCTGATGTTTGTCTCTTGATTCCTTTGTCATTGCAAAATATCTTGAATTCATTTGATGTAAATTCACCACCTCTGTCTGATCTTAGGAATTTCAAACTTTTTCCTGTTTCCTTTTCAACTCTAACCACATACAACTTAAACATTTGAAAAGCATGAGATTTTTTCTTTAAGAACATAAAAATCATCATCTTGGAATAATCATCAACAAACAACATTACATATTTATCTCCTTTTTAGCTTTCTACTTCTATTGGACCACATAAGTCAGTATGGACTAACTTAAGTACTTCTTTAGATGTATAGTTTTCAATCTTGAAACTTGACTTGGTCATCTTTCCTAGCTGACATTGTTTGCATATGATATTGTTAGATTTCTTCAATTTAGGTAAACCTCTGACTTTCTTCATTTTACTGATATTGACTAGATTATCAAAGTTGACATGACATAGCCTTCTATGCCTTAACCATACATCATCAAATTTTGCAAAAAGAGAAGAGGTATTTTCTAGATCAAGATAAAATAGATTACTTCTTGTTTGATCTCCTTTTCCTACCAATCTACCATCAGTATCATAGATTTTTGCAATTTTATTTCCAAATTCTACTTTGCAACCTACATTGCCTAATTGTGAGACACTTATCAAATTGTAGTTTAGTCCTTCAACATAGTATGCATTATCACATGAGATTTTCTCTATAAGCTTAATGGAACATTTTCTTTTGACTTGACATGGAGCATCATTACCAAATCTAACACTATTTCCATCATACTGAGTAAAGTTAACAAACTTACTTTTGTCTCCTATCATGTGATGTGAGCATCTACTATCTATGATCCATATATCATTCTTGTTCATGCATGTTACCAGTTCTATTGGCTCTTCTTCATTAGATTGGTCCTTTATGGCCACACAAACAACTTCATCAACATTATCATTAGAATCCTCTTCAGCAATATAACACTTCTTGCCTTTGTCTTTGTAATCTCTTTTATCATCTTCTCTTCTATTTTTGTACTTGTTTCCTTCCTTGTATTCCTTTTTTTATGTACACCTTGCAGCAATATGTCCTACTTCATTACAATTGAAACAAATGATAGGTAGCATACCTTTGAATTTTCCTTTGCCTTTGTAAAATCTTCTAGCTAGTAATGCTTCCAATTGTTCCACATCTTCCTCATCAGTGCTACTATCACTAGATACATATTTCATCTTTCTTCTTCCCTTCTTTTATTTCACCTAATCAACACCTTTTAATGATAGCTTAGCTTTGAAAGAAGATTCAACATTCTCAGGTTTGTAGTTGTCAAAGTTAGATAACTCAAATGCAGTGAGTCTACCTACTATACCTTCAAAACTTAGATTGTTTCCTGGAACACATCTTAGCTCTTGTATAGCTAATACTTTAATAGCATAGATAGGGAGAAAGGCTCTTAAAAAATTACTATTAATATTATCATCATCTAATTGACCATTCAAGCATCTTATTTGTACTTACCACTTCCTTTATTCTTCCAGCATAGTGAACAACATTCTCACCTTCTTCCATTTTCATATCATCAAACTTTCCTCTAAGACATTCTCTTTTTTCTCTTTGGACATTCTGATCTCCTCCATAAATGTCAAATAGGGCTTTCCACATCTTGAATTTAGTGTCACATCCTTTGATATCATTGAATTCAGTATAGTTGAGTGCAGAAGCAATTTCTAGCATTGTCTAATTGTATTCCTATTTGTTTTTCAAATCTTCTATAGTAAGAGTACCAGTTGGATCAACACGTTATCAATTGAATTTTGAGCATAATCTCCTATGGATCCAAGATGTATCTTCATCAAGCTTTTCCATGCAAAAAAGTTGTCATTGTTGAGCTTGGGAGCTTCTCTCTTAGGCATTTTGATCTTTTCTTCTTCTAGTCCTTTTTAACTAAATCAGCAACCAATGCTCTGATACCAATTGTTATAATTCTTTAGAATAACTGAGAGGGGGGGAGAATCAAGTATTCAAGGTCCAAATGCCCTAATGAAACTTTTTCTCTTTCTCTATAAATCCTTAATGGTACATAACTGAAATTATCATGCATGCAATTTAAATATTGAAACAACTATGAAAAGTAAACATGCATCACTCCATAACACTAAGAATTTGATAACCCAAAAACCCTCTAGGAATAAGAAGGTAAAACTATAGTGGGGATGATACCCACAAAATAACTGTGCAATTGATTTTTAACCACTTTTGATGGTCTGTCCTGTGAAAAGCCTTCCCTATTAAAGGCTATAACACATTGTTAAATGTGACCTTGTTAGAGGATTTCACCAAACTGTTAGGAATGGGCCTAGTTAAAGGACTTTAGAACATTCACTTGGAATGTCACCCTGTTAAAGGATTTACAACATGGCTATTAAACCAACCTAAGTCCATAGGATTTATCTTAACTATTACAATTGCTAGAGAGTAACAAAAATGGCTTTTGATCTAATACAACTTACAACATATCTTGCCAATTACAGATCATGCTTCAGTTCAATCATTTTCTTTGCTTTTAATCACTTCAGTTTTGATAGCTTGTCTTCCTCTCAAGCTTCGTCTCCTTGAGTCTTCTTACTCATCATACCAATGCAATCATATCTGTGGTCAACCAGCGAAATAGAGTATTTTGTGCTCTCTTTCTCCTTAGCACCTTCTTCAGCACTTCATGCTTTCATGCTTTTTTACCACCATATATCTGCTTTGTGACCTTATAACTTCTTAAATAGAAATCTGAAATATCTTTCCTACTTAATTCTCCCTTTCCAACTTTAGGGTTTCAATGGATTAGGTAGGATACAATGTATCTACCCCATATCTCTTCATCTAGAAACTTTGTCTAGCATCTAGTTGTATTCACTAAAAATGTTTTACATGGTGTTCTATGCCACCAGCTCATCATTCTTATCTTCTATCTAGTTTACAAAACTCTAGGTAACAACCAATCTAGCAAATCTTTGATTTCAAAATAATGCAGCAACTCATCATTATTGGTTTACTGATACTCAGCTTCTGCTATGTTACTCAACATTATTAGTTTACTGATACTCAGCTTCTTTTGTGTTACTCGACACTTGTTTTCATCTTGAAATCTATATTTTCACTCGGCACCTATTTCTTACTCGATACTTGTTTTCTGCTTGGCACTTGATATTCACTTGACACTTGTTATCTACTTAGCACACTCTAAAAGTGAGCTTTCTCAACTTCAACTAAGAATCTATTTGACACAAACCAGCTTGCTCGGCACTCTCTTATGAACTTAGTTAAGCTTTCACAAATTACTTAGCTAAACGCTTACATCTTTGATTTTTTTTAGTGTGTCTATTATCTGTGTCTTAGAGTATGTCAACAATACACTATTTCATCAATGGCTTAGCTGATCCTTGTACTTCATTACAATATCATAACTTTAACCTTTCTCTAGGTACTCTAGTTACATCTTATTGATTGCCACCTCCTTGTCAATCAACCAATTGATAGTATTTGGATCACTAAAACAATTATCATTCCTGCAAGTAGCAAGTTTAACATCAATGACAAAACAATGATTGAAAATATTCTTTGCCAGTTCCATCATTCTTCATTCATGATCTTATTCAATCCTTTCCAACATTTAAGACATTCTTCTTAGGCTTGAGGCTAATTTTTGCTAATGTGGAGCTCCTTGCTTTCACGTTCATCATTCCACATGGTCTCTTCTTATAATGGAATTTGTTTTATTGTGACAAGGATTTACCACTAATAATGCTACCCTTATTCTTTGGCATTGTCTTGTTATGTTGGCATCTCCCCTAGGACCATCTTGCTATGAGTTCCCATTTCATCTTTAACTATGAGTTCCTCCTTAGATTGGTGGCTTCTTCCCCATGTGGTCTTCCTCCATATGCCATCTTGATACCATGCCTTGCATGTTTCATTCTATTTGAATTATAGATGGACTAATTGAGAGGGGGGTTGAATCAATTACCACAAAAACAAATCTATAGATCCCTGAGATGTCTTATAAAACTAGATACTTCTATCATTGGGTAGCCACATAGAAAAATTCTATAACTAGGTAGATGTTAATTTATTACTAATCTTTAAACATTCACAGAAATTTAACATGCATGCATAAAAGAAATAACATCAACACAAGAGACACCAGATTTAACATGGTAACCCAATATGGGAGAAACCACCAAGTTACTAGCTACCAATTTTCACTCTTTGGAAGTGAGTCCTATTTGGAGCCAACCCTATTAAAGGTTACAAAACACACTATTAGGTGTGACCCTATTAGACAATTTAATCACTACTAGGAGTGGCTTTGCTAGAGGACTTTAGAACAACTCAATAAAACTGTCCACCTTGTTAAAAAATTTACAAAAATGGCACTAAATTTTACAATAGGATTTTACAATTTTCTAACAAGGTGGACACTAAATTTTTTGTAAAATCCTTTAGAGACTAAGTGAACTCAGTAAACACTAACTTTCCTTTACTGACCTTGTGCACTCGATAGAAATTGATTTTCATTTGTTAACCTTGGGGGCTTAGTTACCACTGACATCTACCATGAAATCTTTTGACACTCGAGTGAGCTTAGTAGAAACTGTCTCCATAGTGTAATATTTAGGAACACTTAGTAGACTTTATAATTCACTTTTCTAGTCATCTGAGCTTGGTAGACTCTATCTTTTTCTTTTTTGACCAACTAAGCTTGATAGACTCTATTTGATAACTGATATGACATTTGTGTAACATCAAAGACAACACACAATTGATTAATTGTATCCAACAATCTCCCTCTTTGGAATAGATGGAAACACAACATGCCATAGTAGTTAAAATTTTAGAACAAGTCTTTTTCTAACATAATATTTCTCCCTCTTAGATTTTATTCTAAAAAATTCACAAATATAGTAATCTCCCTCTGTGAAGGAATTATATAACTTCTTATCAAACATCAAAATCTCCACAAATAAATTCAAATTTCAGATAGATATGATAGTATACTCTCCCTCTTTGACAACACATTCCAAAGACAACAAAAACCAAATGAGTAGTGATGTACCTTGAATACTAATTCATATGTAATGGTCCCATGACTATACTGAAGCAATTGATAGATCTTCAACTTGATACCTATTGATGCATCACTAAAACTTCATTTTAGTGAGCCTCAGATAGGGGAATGACCCCTAACTTACCTCTTAAATAGAAGAATGCATCCTTAGGTAATGGTTTGGTGAATATGTTAGCAATTTGTTCCTTTGTATGGACATATTCCAATTTGATCTCCTTATCCTGTACCAATTCTCTGACAAAGTGATACTTTATTGCAATGTGCTTGATTTTTGAATGCATCACTGGATTCTTAGATATGTTGATTGCGCTTGTATTTTCACAAAACATCATAGTAAATTCTTTGATTTCCACCTTCATGCCTTCCAATAATTGTTTGAACAAAACAATATTAGAAAAGTTTATTGCTATTGCAACATACTCTTCTTTTGCTATAGATTAGGATGTGTAATTTTTATTTTTACTTGTCCAAGAAACCAACCTCTTTCCATGAATGAAAGCTCCTCCACTTGTAGTCTTTCTATCATCAATGTTTCTTGCTCAATCAGCATCAATAAACACTTTCAAATATTGATTACCTCCAAATTTGTACCACAATCCATAATCTTTAGTGCTTTTCAAGTATCTAATAACCCTTTTGATTTTCATCATGTGATTCTCTCTTAGTTTTGATAAAAATCTTGCCACAATACCAACTGCAAGAGCAATATCCGACCTTGTATGAACTACATACTGCAATTTCTCAATCATTGATATATATAATGTCTGATCTACCTCTTTTGATTCATCATCCTTGGTAAGCTTTAGACCAGTGCACATAGGAGTTCCAACTAGTTTACAATCCTCCATACCAAAAATTTTCAGTATCTCCTTGATGTATTTAGACTGAGTGATGTAGATGCAATTCTTACTTTGCTAAATTTGTAGACTAACAAAGAATTTAATCTCACCAAACATTGACATCTCAAATTCCCTATTCATTTGCTCTGAAAATTCTTTGCAAAGATCATCATTTCCTATAAACAACGTGTCATCCACAAATATTTCTACCAAAACAATCTTGTAATCTAGTCCTTCCTTGATATACAAGCTGTTATTTTCATTATTTCTTTGAAAGCCAATCTAAATAAGATAGTTATGTAATCTTTCATACCATGCTCTAGGGACTTGTTTAAGACCATACAATGCTTTGTGTAATTTTTAGACCATGTCCTTTTCTGGATCAAAACAACTTTCAGGTTGTTCAATGTAGACTTCTTCATCCAATATACCATTGAGAATTGTTGATTTGGCATCCATCTAATATACCTTAAATCCTTTACATACTACTATAGCTTTGTTCCCTGACACCTTACCATCTTCATTTAACTTATTTATGAATACCCACTTAGTTCCAATCACATTTTTATCTTTTGGCCTAGCTACAAGAGTCTATGTTTTGTTCTTCTCTATTTTCTCTATCTCATCATTCATAGCCTCAATCAAACTTTCATTTGCTAATGCATCTTTGAAACTTCTAGGTTCAAAATCAGCAAATAAAAAAGTACCTTTTAGCTTACTTCTTGTCATAGTACCTTCATATTTCTCTCCAAAAATCTGATCTAGTGCATGATGTCTCCTGACATATTTCACTAATATAGGTTCCTTGCCTTTTGAATGAATTACATTTTCATCCTCTTGCATTTCAACTTCATGTTCTAGCTATTCTATCGACTGCTTGGGTCCTTAGACTCAATAGGCATTGGCTTGGTAGCATCTGTATGTGACTCGGGTTCCTGTAGCTCAGTTTGAACTTCTTACAAATTAGTTACTAAAGACTCAGGAGTAGAAGATTCCTAATTGATAGATGTATTTGGCACTATATCAGGTTCAATGAAAAAAAATCTCCTGTAATCTTCTAGTTCCTTTTTGCTTTCTTCATTAGTCCTTTCTGCAAACTCATCAACTTTCACATATGCACTTTCTATGAATTTATGAGTAGACAAGTTCAAACATCTATATGCTTTACTCTTGCAAGAATAACCCAAAAATATTCCTTCATCACCCTTCACATCGAATTTACCTTTTCTAGATTCTTTCAAAATGTAACATTTTCTTCCAAATACTTTCAGGTAACTTACATTGGGTTTATAGCCATACCATAACTCATAAGGAGTTTTGAATGAGTCCTTCTTTAGTTGTACTTAGTTCAAGGTGTGAACTGCAGTGCTGATAGCTTCCTTCCAGTATTTGATAGCAATGTTCTTTTCAATAATTAAAGTTCTTGCATAGTCCATGATAGATCTGTTCCTCCTTTCAGCTATTCCATTTTGTTTTGGGGTTCCAGGTGTTGATACCTATCTTTTGATTCCTCTTTCAATGCAAAAGTTATTGAAGTCATGGGAGATGAATTCACCACCTCTATCTAACCTCAAGAATTTCAGTCTTTTCCCTATTTCCTTCTCTACTTTGGCCAAATACCATTTGAACTTCTCAAATGCTTTTGATTTCTCTCTCACATACATGACAATCATCATTCTAGAGTAATCATCAACAAAAGGAATGAATTTTTTTTCTCTAGTATAGCTTTCAATTCCAATAGATCCACACAAATCAGTATGCACAATTTCCAAAACTTCTTCAAATTGATAGTTCTTTCTTTTAAAGCTAGTCTTTCCCATCTTACCAATCTAACAAATTTTTCATAGACCAACCTCAGGTTTCTTTATACTAGAAATGCCTCTTACTTTTCTAAATTTTCTTATTTTCACTAGGTTATCAAAGTTCACATGATACAACCTTCTATGCTATAACCAGATTTCTTCAACTTGAGCAATAAAGTATGAACATTCACCAAGTTTAAGATAGAACAAGTTACCTTTTCTCTATATGCTTGACCCAATCAGTTCTCCTTTGTCATCCAGTAGTCTTTCTTTTCCATGCATGAATTCCACTTTGAATCCATTATTGAGTAGCTATGCCACATTCAAAAAATTGTGTTTCAGACCTTCAACCCAATAGGCATTATCACATACAAGCTCTTTGGTTAGTGAGATTCTTCCTTTTTCTTTTATGCAGCAAGGTTCATTATTACCAAACCTCACACTACCACCATCATAGTCTTCAAATTGTTCAAGCTTTGTTTTATCACTAGTCATATGAAGAGAGAAACCACTATCTATGATCTATGTATCATTTTTGCTTACATAAGAAATAAGTACCAATATTTTATCTTCCTCATTATTATTAGATTCATCTTTCACAACAATGTAAACAATTTCATCTTTTTCATCATCAGAATCATTAGAATGATTAGCCATAAAACATGTTTTCTTACCTTTTTCCTTGAATGATTTGAATTCTTTCTTGCCATTGCACTTGTGACATTTCTTCTCATCCTTGTTTTTCTTGTTTGGGTACCTAGTAGCAATATGTCCAATATCTTCACATGAAAAAAAAAATAGAGGAACCTTACCTTTGTATTTTCCTCTACCTCTACAATATTTCCTTGCTAGTATAGCTTCAACCATCTCAAGATCACGATCTAAACTCTATTCTAATTCTTCTTCACTTTCTGACTAAGAATCATTTATCTTCTTGCCATTCTCCTTGAGTGACAACTTGGCTATAATGTTGATGCAATGTTCTTGGAAGCTAGATGTCATAGTCATCTAGCTTAAATCAAGTTAATCCTCCTAATATGGCCTCTAAATTTATCTTATGATTTTCTTCACATCTTCTTTCTTGAATTCCAGAAACTCTAATTCCATAAATGGGAAGTAATTTTCTAAGAAATTTACTTACAACTATTTCCTCCTCAACGTCTCCTCCACATGTCTTGATTACACTGACAACTACTTTGACTCTTTCAACATATTGGAAAATGTTTTCATCCTCTCTCATCCTCATCTGATCAAATTGTACTCTTAGACTTTCTACTTTGGCTCTTCTCACATTATCATCACCTCCATAGATATCTTTTAGCTTGTTCCACATTTCAAATGCAATTTTGTTGTCCTTGACATCATCAAAATTTTCATAGCTTAGGGAAAATGCAATGTCTATCATCATGGTGTTATGAGTCCTCTTCTTAAAAATGTCATTGACATACAGTGTACCAGAAGGAGTCACATATGCTTCATCAAGATATTTCAATTTAGTATCTCCAATTGAAGTGAGATGGAGTCTCATGAGACCTTGCTATACTAAAAACTTATCTCTATTAAGCTTTGGAATTTTCCTCTTGTAAGACTACTTGATCTTTAGCTTAGATCCTTGAAATCCTTCCTGCAAGCACCAAAAGCTCTTATACCAATTTTTGAAATTATAGATGGAGTAACTAAGGGGGGGTGAATCAATTACCATAGAAACAAATCCATAAATCCTTGAGATGTCTTATAAAACTAGATACTGCTATAGTTTATTAGTGATCTTTAAGCATTCACAAAAAATTAACATGCATGCATAAAAGAAATAACATCAAAACAAGAGACACTAGATTTAACATGGAAACCTAATATAGGAAAAACCACTAAGTAACTAGCTACCAATTTTCACTCTTCTAAAGTGAGCCCTATTAGGAACCAACCCTATTAAAAGTTACAAAACACACTATTAGGTGTGACCCTATCAGAGGATTTAATCACCCTGCTAGGAATGGCCTTGCTAGAGAACTTTATAACAATTTAATAGAACTATCCACCTTCTTAGAGGATTTACAAAAATGGCTGCTAAACCAACTTTGTTAAGAGATTTAGAATTCACTGCTACAATTGTGAGAAAGTAACAATGAGTGACTTAAATGAGATGCAACTAAACTTTTCTATTATAGATCTCTATTCTGCTTCACTAGATCCTCACTAATTGTATACAAATTTGTTGCTCCTCAAGGATATATGGTGCTTCTTCAAAATTTTCTCACACCTCCTTTTCACACAATCAAATCATTTGCATGATCATTCATTCATACATCCATTCATACTTTAAAATTCACAACTTGACATTTTATTTATACATTAAAAATTGTCAAGTTGGCTCATTTACAAGTTACAATTACCAATAATCACTATATCAGTTAGCTACAAAATTTACATGAAACAATACAACTTTATTTCCAAAATAATGAAATCCCTCATTAGCTAACCCTACTCGATAAACACTACTCCAGAAATGATTTTCAGTGTTAACCAAGTGAAACTTAGTAAAAACTATGAATTCTATAAAATCTTTTGGAGACTAAGTGAACTCGGTAAACACTAACTTTCCTTCACTGACCTTGTGAGCTTAGTAGAAATTGATTTTCCTTTGTTAACCTTGGGAGCTCAGTTAACACTAACCTCTCTCACAGAATCCTTTGATGCCTGAGTGAGCTCAGTAGAAACTATCTCCATAGTGTAATATTTAGGAATACTCAGTAGACTCTGTAATTCACTTTGCTAGCCATTTGAGCTTGATAGACTCTATCTTTTGCTTTGCTAACCAACTGATCTTGGTAGACTCTATCTGATAACTGATATGACATTTGTGTAACATCAAACACAAGATACAATTGATCAATTGTATCCAACACATTCATCTTTGTCCTCAACTATTGTGAATGCTATACTCCATTAACATGTTGGACTTGAGCTACAATCTCATACCATGCCCTTCGCACTCTGTAATCTCCTCCAATGCAGTAGGAAATCACTCCCATATGTGGATTATTTCTCTAAAGCCATCTCCAACAAGGGTTGTGGGATGTCCCCTTTAAGGAGTTTTCCTTGTATACATGGGACTTCTACTTGACATTGAAGCCCTTAGCCCTCTCTCAAATCCCAAACTCTTCCCAATTTTTTATGTGATGGAACTTCAATGTTTACTTCTTTGTAACTTGGTTGGCATGATTTTGGAAAATGGTTTGGCATGATTTTTTTTTCCAAATGTTGGAAATAATTGAAAACACCATGAGGAAATTTGTTGGAATGATATATGGAAATGGTAAAGAATGTTCTCAATCATTTTTTTGTCATTGATGTCAAACTTTCTACTTGCAAGAATGACAATTGCTTTAATGATCCAAATACTATCAATTAGTTGATTGTAAAGGAGGAGGCAATTAATAAGATGTAACTAGAACACCTAGAGAAAGGTTGAAGTTATGATGTTGTAATGAAGTACAAGGATCAACCAAGCCATTGATGAAAAAGTTTATTTGATGACATACTATAAGATATAGAGAATAGGCACACTGATACATATCAAAGATGTAAGGTTTTAGCTAAGACATTTGTAAAGCTCAACTAAGTTCATTAGAGAGAAGGAGCTGAGAAAGCTAGTATGTGCCGAGAAAATTCTTAGTAAGTGTCGAGCAAGTTCAAGTGTCAAGCAAGTTCAAGTGCCAAGTAACACAGAGATGCCAAGCACTAGTAAAACCAATAATATCGAATAACACAGAGATGCCGAGCACCAGCAAATCAATAATGCCGAGTTGTTGCATTATTTTGAAAATCAAACATTCGCCAAATCTAAGCCGACAAGGTTGTTATCTAGAAGTTTGTGAATTAAAATGGAAGATAAGAATGATGAGCTGGTGGCACAGAACACCATGTAAAACATTTTTAAGAATACAACTGATGAAGTTTGACGATAAGAACAAGATATGAGGTAGATACATTGTATCCTACCTAATCCATTTGAAACCCTAAAATTGGAAAGGGAGAAATGAGCGGCAAAGGCAAATAATAGTTCTATTTAAGGAGTCATAAGTTAATGGAAAAAAAAAAGGAGAGAGGTGGTCAAGCATGAAAGCATGAAATGCTGAAGGAGGTGCTAGGGAGATAAGAGAGCATAGTGAATCTGTTTCAGTAAGAAGAACCCTGATATGGATGCATTGGTATAATGAGTTAGAAGACTCAAAGAGACAAAGCCTGAAAAGAAGTCAAGCAGTTAGAGGTAAAGTGATTGAAGCCAAGCATTAGGATTGAACTGAAAGTGTGATTTGAAATTTTCAAAGTATCTTGTAAGTTAAATCAGATCAAAAGACCATTATTGTTACTTTCTAGCAATTGTAATAGTTAGTTTAAATCCTATGGACTTAGGTTGGTTTAATAGCCATGAAATAAATCCTTTAACATGGTGGCCTTCCAAGTGAATGTTCCAAATTCCTTTAACGAAGCCCATTCCTAACAGTTTGGTGACATCCTCTAACAAGATCACATTTAACAATGTGTTGTAAGCCTTTAACAAGGCACACTTTTAACAGGGCATCACTTCAGAAGAGTGAGAATCAAGTAGCATGTTACTGGTGCTTTTTCCCAAATTTGGTTTCCACATAAATCATTATGTCATGTGTTGATCTTGCATGTTATATCTTTGCATGTTGATTTACTGTAACTTGCTAATATGGTTGATTTAAAGTTTTGATAGATGAAAAGTGTATGGATTCATTAAAAGCAGTGAAAATTTATTAAAAGGGCATTTGGACCTTGGATAACTGATTCACCCCCCCCCCCCCCCCCCCCCCCCCCCCCCCCCTCCCCCACTCTCAGTTATTCTAAAGAATTCTAACAATTGGTATTAGAGCTTTACTGTTGATTCAGTTTAAAGGAACTATAAGCAAAAAATATCAAAATGCCTAAGAGAGAAGTTCTCAAGCTAAATAAAGACAACTTTGTTGCATGGAAAAGCTTGATGAAGCTACATCTTGGATCCATAGGAGATTATGCCCAAAATTCAATTGTCACTAAACATGTAGATCCAACAAGTGCTCCTACTATAGAAGATATGAAAAACAAGCAAGAACACAATCAGACAATGCTGGAAATTGCCTTTGCACTTAGCTATGTTGAATATGATGATATCAAAGGATGTGATACTACATTCAAAATGTGGAAAGCCCTATTAGACATCTATGGAGGAGAACAGAATGTACAAAGAGAAAAAAGAGAAATTCTCAGAGGAATGTTTGATGACATGAAAATGGAGGAAAATGAGAACGCTGCCTAGTGTGGTGCAAGAATAAAGGAAGTGGTAAGTGCAATAAGATGCTTGAGTGGTCAATTGGATGAAGATACTATTAATAGTAAGTTCTTAATAACCTTGCTTCCTATCTATGCTATTAGAGTATCAACAATACAAGAGCTAAGATGTATACCAGGAAACAATCTAAGTTTTGAAGGAATAATAGGTAGACTCACTGCATTTGAGTTATCTAATTTTGACAACTATAGACTAGAGAATGTTGAATCTACCTTCAAGGCCAAGTTATCACTGAAAGATGCTGAACAGGTGAAATCAAACAAAGGAAGAAAAATGAAGTATGTATCTAGTGACAGTAGCACTGATGAGGAAGATGTGGAACAATTGGAAGCATTTCTTGCTCGAAGATCTCATAGAGGTAAAGGAAAATTAAAAGGTAAGATGCCTATCATTTGTTTCAATTGCAATGAAGTAGGTCATATTGCTGCTAGGTGCCCACAGAAAAAGGATTATAAGGAAGGCAAAAAAAAAAAATTTAGAAGAGATGATGACAAAAGAGATTACAAAGAAAAAGGTAAGAAGTGTTACATTGTTGAAGAAGATTCTGATGAAAGTAATGATGAAGTAGTTTATGTAGCCATGAAGGATCAATCTGATGAAGAAGAACCCACTGCACTGGTAACATGTATGAACAAGAATGACAGGTGGATCATAGATAGTGGATGCTCACATCACATGATAGGAGACAAAAGTAAGTTTGTTAACTTTACTCAGTATGATGGAAATAGTGTTAGATTTGGCAATGATGCTCCATGTCAAATCAAAGGAAAAGGTTCCATTAAGCTCACAGAACAAATTTCATGTGATAATGCATACTATGTTGAAGGATTAAACTACAATTTACTGAGTGTCTCACAACTAGGCAATGTAGGTTGAAAAGTGGAATTTGGAAACAAAACTACAAAAATCTATGATACTGATGGTAAACTGATAGGAAAAGGAGATCAAACAAGGAGTAATCTGTTTTACCTTGATATGGATGATGTTTCTTGTTTTATTGCAAAATTTGATGATGAATGGTTATGGCATAGAAGATTATGTCATGTCAACTTTGACAATCTGGTCAACATCAGTAAAATGAAGAAACTCAGAGGTTTACCAAAATTAAATAAGCCTAATAATATCATGTGCAAACAATGTTAGCTAGGAAAGATGACTAAGTCAAGTTTCAAGAGCAAAAACTATACATCTAAAGAAGTACTTGAGTTAGTTCATACTGACTTATGTGGTCCAATCTAAGTACAAAGCTATAGAGGAGATAAATAGATAATGTTGTTTGTTGATGACTATTCCAGGATTATGACTATTATGTTTTTAAAACAAAAATTTGATGCTTTTCGAATGTTTAAGTGGTATGTGGCTAGAGTTGAAAAAGAAACAGGAAAAAGCTTGAAATGCTTAAGATCAGACAGAGGTGGTGAATTCACATCAAATGAATTCGAGATATTCTATAATGATAAAGGAATAAAAAGAAAAATGTTAGCTCCTAGAACTCCCCCACAGAATGGAATTGCTGAAAGAAGAAACAGATCTATGATTGACTGTGCCAGAACACTAACGATGGAAAAGACTGTTGCTCTAAACTACTAGAGAGAAGCTGTAAGTGTAGCTGTTCATACACTAAACTGAGTACAAGTTAAGAAAGGTACATATACAACACCTTTTGAATTATGGTATGGTCACTCACTCAATGTAAAACATTTCAAAGTGTTTGGTTGCAAATGCTTTATCCTTAAAGATGTTAGAAATGGAAAATTTGATACAAAAAGTGATGAAGGCATATTTCTTGGTTACTCCACTAGAAGTAAGGCATATAAGTGTTTGAATATTAACACTAAAAAAATTATGGAAAGTACAAATGTAAATTTTGATGAGCATACAAAAGTCGAAGCTGAAGTACCAAAGAAAATGGAAGAGTATAGAACCTTTGTGTATTCTTATGAAGGAATGATTGTTGATGAGGATGATGTCAATCAAATTGAAAATCAACAACAAGTATCAGTTTCAACCAAGTCACAACCAGTGAATGCTGAGTTGCATTCAGAAGCCGAGTTGCAGAATGAAGAAAATGCACAATCTGATTCTGAAGATAGTATGCATGATGAAGAACAACCTGACAATGAAGTACACAGTGATCCTGAATCTGAAAGATCAAACATGGAAAGAAGGACAGCGCCAAGATTATCCAAATATGTAAAAAGACATCACCCTGCTAAACAGATAATTGGTGAAAAAAATGCAAGACCAATGACAAGGAACAGACTAAGACATGAACCATGCCTGATCAACCAATTTGAACCAAAGATAGTATATGGTGCATTACAAGATGATAACTGGTGTAAAGCTATGGAAGAAGAAATTGATCAAATAAAGAAAAACAAAACCTGGAGTTTGGTTCCCAGACCAACTGACAAGAATGTGATTGGCACCAAGTGGGTATTCAGAAACAAGCTAGATGAGAATGGTGAGATTACCAGAAACAAAGCTAGACTAGTATGCAAGGGTTATGCTCAAGAAGAAGGAATAGACTATGGGAAAACATTTGCCCCTATTTCTAGAATGGAAGGAGTAAGAACTTTAATTGCATATGCTACCTACAAAGATTTTAAAGTCTATTAGATGGATGTAAAATATGCTTTCTTAAATGGTATACTGGAAGAAGAAGTCTACATTGAACAACTAGAAGGATTTGTTGATGAAAACAATAGGGATATGGTGTGTAAGATACATAAAGCACTCTATGGTTTTAAACAAGCACCTAGAGCATGGTATGAGAGACTTCACAAGTATCTAGTGCAAATTGGATTTGAAAGAACCGATGATAACAACAACATGTACATCAAAGCAGAAGAAGGTAAAGACATTATTGTATCTAAAATATTTGTGGATGACATAGAGTTTGGTGGAAAAGAAGTGCTTTGCAAAGGCTTTGCTGACAAAATGAAGCATGAATTTGAGATGTCTATGTTTGGAGAAATCAAATTTTTTGTTGGATTGCAAGTACATCAACTCAAACATGGTATATTTGTGACACAATCAAAGTACATCAAAGAGATTCTTAAAATTTTTGGATTGGAGGAATCCAAACCAGTCAGCACACCAATGGCAGTAGGAAATAAGCTATCCAAAAATGATGAATCAACTAAAGTCAATCAAACAATGTACAGATCCATGATTGGAAAACTACAATATGTTGTACATAGTAGACCAGACATAGCATTAGCAGTTGGAATAGTAGCTAGATTCTCTGCTAATCCCAAAGAAAATCATCTCATAGTAGTAAAAAGAATAACGAGATATCTTAAAGCAACTCATAACTTTGGTCTATACTACAAAAAGAATGAAAAATTTGAGCTCAATGCATATACAGATGCAGACTGGGGAGGCAACATTGATGATAGAAAAAGCACAAGTGGAGGTGCATTATTTCTAGTCAAAAGGCTAGTTACTTGGACTAGCAAGAAACAAACATGTACATCCCAGTCCACTGCAAAGTCAAAATATGTAGCAACTGCAGTCAATTGCACAAACATTGTATGACTTACACATCTATTGAAAGGAATGAAAGAAGAGGTGACAAAACCTATGATATTATATTGTGATAATACAAGTGCTATAAAAATATCCAAAAATCCAGTGATGCATGCAAAAACCAAGCATATCGCAATCAAGTATCATTATGTCAGAGAATTGGTAGAAGATAAACAAGTGAAGTTGGAATACATTCACACAAAGGAACAAACTATAGATATCTTCACCAAACCATTTCCCAAGGATGCTTATGAATATCTTAGAGGCAAGTTGGGGGTAATACCCCTAATTCAAGTAGTTTAAACCAACAAGGATGCTGCCCTGCATCAACAAAAACAAATCATTGAAATATCAAAAGAATGATGTAGAGGATGATAGCAGGTACAAAAACTCCAAATCAGTCACAAGCATGGTGACAGAGGGAGAAAACAACAAGAAGCTAAAGCTCATATTTTGCATAATAAAGATGCTACATCTTTGGAATTTATGTCAAAGAGGGAGAAATGTGAAACCTGATCAATACAAAGTAAGAGGGAAATATATATGAAAGAGGGAGATATATGAGATCAGCTAGTAAAGATGATGCATATGAAAGAGGGAGATATATGAGATTAGTAGTAAACTTCAACATCAAAGAAATATAGTAGACAACATATAAAATCTTGGTGGTAACTAAGTTGATCAATTAATCAGTTTGGTTACCCATCAATGCCAAAGAGGGAGATTGTTGGAAATGATTGAAAACACCATGAGGAAAGTTGTTGGAATGATATATGGCAATGGTAAAGAATGTTCTCAATCATTGTTTTGTCATTGATGTCAAACTTGCTACTTGTAGGAATGACAAGTGCTTTAATGATCCAAATACTATCAATTAGTTGATTGTCAAGGAGGACACAATTAATAAGATGTAACTAGAACACCTAGAGAAAGGTTGAAGTTATGATGTTGTAATGAAGTACAAGGATCAACTAAGCCATTGATGAAAACGTGTATTTGATGACATACTATAAGATACAAAGAATGGGCACACTGATACATATCAAAGATGTAAGGTTTTAGCTAAGACATTTGTAAAGCTCAACTAAGTTCATTAGAGAGGAGGAGCCAAGAAAGCTAGTATGTGCCAAAAAAATTCTTAGTAAGTGCCGAGCAAGTTCAAGTGTCAAGCAAGTTCAAGTGTTGAGTAACATAGAGATGTCGAGCACTAGTAAAACCAATAATATCGAGTAACACAGAGATGTCGAGCACCAATAAATCAATAATGTCGAGTTGTTACATTATTTTGAAAATCAAAGATTCACCAAATCTAAGCCAAAAAGGTTGTTATCTAGAAGTTTGTGAATTAAGATGGAAGATAAGAATGATGAGTTGGTGGTACAGAACACCATGTAAAACTTTTTTAAGAATACAATTGACGAAGTTTGACGATAAGAACAAGATATAAGGTAGGTACATTGTATCCTACCTAATCCATTCAAAACCCTAAAATTGGGAAGGGAGAAATGAGTAGAAAAGGCAAATCATATTTCTATTTAAGGAGTCATAAGTTAATGAAAAAAAAAAAGGGAGAGAGGTGGTCAAGCATGAAAGCATGAAATGCTAAAGGAGGTGCTAGGGAGATAAGAGAGCATAGTGAATCTGTTTCAGTAAGAAGACCCCTGATATGGATGCATTGGTATAATGAGTTAGAAGATTCAAAGAGATGAAGCTTGAGAAGAAGTCAAGCAGTCAGAGCTAAAGTGATTGAAGCCAAGCATTAGGATTGAACTGAAAGTGTGATCTGAAATCTGCAAAATATGTTGTAAGTTAAATCAGATCAAAAGTCCATTATCATTACTTTCTAGCAATTGTAATTGTTAGTTTAAATCCTATGGAATTATCTTGGTTTAATAGCCATGAAATAAATCCTTTAACAGGGTGACATTCCAAGTGAATGTTCTAAAGTCCTTTAACCAGGCCCATTCCTAAGAGTTTGATTAAATCCTCTAACAAGGTCACATTTAATAGTGTGTTGTAAGCCTTTAACATGGTAGGCTTTTAATAGGGCATCAATTCAGAAGAGTGAGAATCAAGTAGCATGTTACTAGTGGTTTTTTCCAAATTGGGTTTCCACGTAAATCATTGTGTCATGTGTTGATCTTGCATGTTTTATCTTTGCATGTTGATTTACTGTAACTTGCTAATATGGTTGATTTAAAGTCTGGATGGATAAAAAGTGTATGGATTCATTAAAAGTAGTGAAAATTTATTAAAAGGGCATTTGGACCTTGGATAACTGATTCACCCCCTCGCCTCTTAGTTATTCTAAAGAATTCTAACACCAAATTGTCTTCATGGTGACTCAAAATGTTATCTCTTGAAAGGGAGCCACCATATAGCACATCGAGTTTATATTTTTTTTATTCAACTACTATTTGTGAAGAAAATTTATTGCATTCTTAGATTCAAAAATTGAGAGCATCACTGAATCTGTGGAAGGGCCCTTTTGTACAACATTTAACTTTCAATGGAATTGGAAAGATGATGCTCAAGCTTACAATAAACAAATCCTTAAGGTAGATACACATACTTTCAAACAAAACTTCTAGAATTAGAAAGATGCTACACAACTCATGGAAATTATAAATCATTACTATGACATCTATTGGAAAAACTTGAAATCTCGAGACACCTTATTAATTTGAAGCAATCAATTAGACCGCCAAAGTGGGTTTGGCTAAAAATAAATTCAAAGTAGAACAACTAATACCTTAAACTGATCCACTAATCTTCACAAACTATCTAAAATCAAAATCAAGCACTAAATTCACCAGTGAATACTTATTTTAAATCATTTTGACACCATTGTGAATTCTATGTCAAGAGGCTTGTTTCCTAGCTTTAAAAACTAATTTATACACCTGATCAGGCTCTAAAACTCTAGATATCTTGTCTCTATAACATATTCAATAGGCCAACCAAATCTCGTGACATTGAAAAATCAAGTTCGAAAGATATCGAACTCCAAAGGTGCTTACTTAAAATCACCTACAAATAAACATGTCAAAAAACCACAAAGAGGATTTAGATTTGACTTTGAAAACTGGAAAAATGGGCATTAGTAGACACTAGCATAGAGAGTATAAACCTCTAGTCTGGGCTCATGATGAATGATTAGGCAAATTGAGCAAAGGTCTGAAGTTGGCTACCAAGATTTGTAGGATTGGAAACACTGGCAAAAAAACATTTTTTACAAATGGAATGGAACTAGAAAAGTGTGCTAATGGATTCATCATGATTTGAAAATTGACACACTTAAAGTAATTTTGGAGTACAACATAATAGTAGAATTTGTTCAATCTCACCTATCACAGATTCAGAGTTATGACATCAAGAATAGGGGTACCAACCGATCTGCATTTGTTGACACCAGTAAAAAGTTACAAATTGCATTTGGAATCACATTCAAAAATTGATCTAATGGATTCATCACAAGCTCAAAATTGAAACATAATAAGTATCTAACCTTTAGAATGCAATGAAAAAGAATTTTTATCATTTTGGTCAACTAGGTCAAAGTTATGACAAGTCAAATAGGGTCTCCCATAATTTTGAACAAATTACATCAGCATGACAACAATAAATGACCAAATTTGTGATATTCAAAACCTAGTAAAATGGATTCAAAACAACTCAAAATATGAGAGATAGGCTCTCTAGTATGGACACTAAACACTCCCAAATTGGTGAGTCATTAAACATTACTGGGTGTAATATATTCAATTGTAAACATAGCCTCCTATTATTGTTCAACACTTGGGCAAAAATGTAGATTTGGACATTGCTCAAAATGGGAATTCACGGAATGACTCAGAATGGAAATCTATCATAATGAAACACATAGACATACAGAGTGCAAGGTGTTAGAAACATTAAGCACCTCTTAGGCTTCACGAGTATAGCTGGGTATACTTGCATTAAAAACGCTTATTGGACTTGATTTTTTCAATGGTGCTCAAAATTAGGAATGCATGTCCCTTGAAGGCATGACAAGTATTTAGATCTTTGGAAGAAGTAGACCACACACTTGACCACAAAAACTTCTCTCTTGCACAACTTTATTGAAAGGAAAAACAACTACTCCTATTATGTACAAACGATGACACCAGGTCACCAAAATTCAACAAATTTTTTTACCTCTATTAAATACCCAATTCTCATTTACATCTTCTTGAGGTAAACTAAAATTCTCATTCTCCTTTGTTTCATCCAACACATCAGCACTTTCAATCACTTTTTTAGGAAAAACAAAATTATTATCATCACTTTCATACTGCATGTATAAATCAACACTAACTTCTACATCATCATCACTATGAAAATATGAATTAGCATGATCATAACTACTAATATCAAACTAAAATTGATCATCACTAACTAGTTCATGGACACCTTCAACCAGAAACACAAAACTTTGGTATTCTACTTCATTCAACAAGTTATATGAATGAAATTGTAACTCACCTTGTACATCCAAATATGAAGAAAATGTAAAATGTGATTTCTCCTCATTTGTAATATCAGTACTCCATAAATTATACTGAACACTCATTCCAACCTCTTCACACTCAAATAATTGATTAGATCCCAAATCACAAGAACCATCATGAAATTTCATGTTCACAATATGCTGATCCATATCAATCTTTTCTTCAAATAACTCATTAGAATGAACCACTTCATTACTATTACTTTCCTCATCATATGAGAAATCAAAATGTATCTCAGCCTCATGAAAATAAGAAGATAATGAGCATGTAATAGACCCTATCTCTACATCTTTCTTCTCAACATAGAAGTCATCATGTGATTGATATATGAACTACCATCACATACACCTCCAAAACTTGACATGGGATATTGTGAAACTATATATTCTTCAGCATCAAATTTAGGGGAAATGACTTCATCATTTGAAAAGGAAAAATGTGGCAAAGCACAAACATCCTTGGATAGATTTGCGTACCTTTCAAAATCATGAGCCAACAAATCTGAAATCTTATCAACACTTAACAAGACTTCATTACTAGTTTCGTATCCTTGGATGTGATTATTATCTAGATAGCTTGACACATTTATAAAAATAGACTCCTTAGTAATACATTCTAAAAAATTAGAACTCTGATCATCCCATACATCTTCTTCTTTAGACAATACCTCAACAACCAATATCTTAGCACATTCACATTCATCACTATAAGAAAGACTCTTACTGTTGTTACACTTTTCCTCTTCTTTATGAACATCATCATAACAAGATGAATCCACATTATGCATGTCATCAAATTTCTAGTTACTATCCTCTAATTCATAAAACTGAGACTCTTCGTCTTCAATATCATTTTCAATGGATTTATTGCATTATTAACATTAGATTCATTAGCATTCATAGCACATTCAATATCCATGAAAAAATCTTGGAATTCAAAAATCTTATCTAACCTTTACTTTGCTAACCAATTAATTGAATGTGGTGTAAAAAATTCTAAGAGTACCATTGGCCATGAAGACTCTTTAGGTCTAATATGCCCATCAAGATTCATAACTACTAATTTAAACTTCATGTAAATTTGAAAAATCACTAAGACCCTTAATATCACCAATTGTATTTCTTATCATTATGACAGTCTTATCATGAATCTTTCTTTTTAGCTTAGCAATATTTGCATGAACACTTTCTAGAGTTGGCACATCACTTTCAAACCTAGACTTTGAATCCATCTTATAAAATATTAAACTCCTACATCTATTTTCTTAGTGCTAGAAACACTAGATGGAGGCTATCATTTTGTTCATACAGCTTTCATGAAGCACAAATACATGAAAATTGAAAATACCTTTATGTGTTGCTGCATGAAACCTCTGATTTTCTGATTGGCATTTTGTAAACATGACATCTTAACACCATAGATAAAATCCTTGTAGAGCCACCACCTCCTTGAAGAGAAAAATGAAATCAAAGCAACGATTCAACTTTTGAAATCAACTACTTCAGCAGATAAAAAAAACCACATAAACTATCAATCAAGAAACTTATACTTCCTCTTTCCCAAAAAACTAGATCTACCCATAAATACTTAAAGCCTCTAATATTAAAATAAACCATGCACTGGCATAGAGATTTAGACTAGAGTTTCAAGTCACACTTAGTGAGAAAAGATATGAAACAATTTACCACTTGTAAATTTTGAACCAAACTTTCAATATGAAAAAGCTTGCAGATCATTAACACCTGGAAAAGAGAATACACTTCATAAATAAATTATTGACTCATAATGCTTCTCAATAGCACTTGTAAAAATGGAACTGATTGAAGATAGAATTATGATAGTCATAGAATACAATTTACATCCAATTCTCACAACATACTACTATCCATGAATAAAGCTTAACTAGAGAACACAAAGTTTAGTAAGGATATGGAAAACACCTCACAACCCCATTGCTATAGCAAATTTCTTCTGGTGTATTGAATCTTTCCTTTTCAAATTCTCAAGGTTTTTCTATCATATAGATTCAATACATGTACCTAGTAGAGTCACCATTTTTTTGGTGTTTTAAAACAAAGAAAGTTTCAAATTACCCTAATATGAACAAGAGACATCGAGGGGTAACTAACTCCCATTCTTAGCATATCCTTTCAGAAACTAGGCTAGCTATAAGGCTAGACCCTTCTACTTCATGCTTTGCAAAACCTAGGTGGGTGGAGCTCAAATTCAATTTATATGGTACCATTGCTACACATAATCTTGAATCCATTAACAATAGATTTAGCCCTTATTTCTCTTATTGACCCATGCAATAACATAGATCTGCAATAGCTAAGTGCAAGACAATGCAATTCATAAGTTGATTGAGGGCAACCTATTCTAGCTCTTCAAACATAAAGTATAAAAATGTTTTGAATTTACTTTGATTTTATGTGGGTGGGGAAATTGGATAAAAACCAAGTATGGACAAAAAACTAATGATCATGTAACATATTAGTGCCTCATCCATTGGGAAATTCACAAATCTCTCTCATGTATTTTGGATATCTAAGACACACATCCTATGCCAAGACTCTAGATCTATCCATTTACCTTGTAAATTGGATATCAATGTTCAATCTAAATATCATTCTTACCTAATATCCTTCTCAATAAACCTACAACTTTGTTGATTTTCATGAAGCAATTACATAACTCATTGAATTATAAGCAATAATGAAACAACATACGACATTAAGGTACTGCAACTATGACCTAGAATCTTTGCTTAAAGATCATAAAACATTGAAAATTATTGATAAAAGAGGCAAGATCTAAAATGAAACTCAACACCTGTTGTTCTTTGTATTGATTTCCTTGAAATAATACATGAAAATGGATAAAATTGACTCATAAAAACCTAATAAATTAGACTATACAATAAACATATGCTATCATACAAGAGAGAAAATGATAGAAATGAGAAATTGATGGGATGGGAAGGGGTTATCACAGTCAAAGAATAGCTTCATGGTCTGAAACTAGCACATCCCAGATGTTGTCCATTTAGACTTCATCAACTCCACAAACCATTTCTACAAAATGTTTTCATTGTAGAATTACCAATTTTTTCCAACCCTAAATGAAAGAGAGAAAGATACATATATAGGATGAAAAGAATTCAATCCTAACCTAGAGATATTTTCATTTCCTCTTTCCTTTCACAAAATATTTGATTCTTCAATCATGACTCTAACTTAAATCTTGAAATTTAGCCAACTAGAAAAATAAATATCCATCATGACTAAAAAATGGTCTCAAATTATACTAGATTGGCATAATATTCTCAAGATTAACCCAATAGACCTTTTACCATGCTTGTAACTGCATTTTTAATTTTTGCCTATTTCAATGAGAAGGCCCAAATTTTACATTTATTTTTATAACTTGAACCATTGACTCCCTATGTGAAAACAAGCTCCATGATTGGAAAGTTTGTCTTCTCCTAGTTTCAGTGATATATAATATGCCTATGTTCAGTTATCAAGAACTCCCAAAATGTCATTTTGTAAAATTGGTTCCTCTACTATAAATCTCTAGTTTGAACTTTAAATTTTCAAAAATAAAATTTTTTTAAAGTTCAAACTTTAGAAAATATATCATTTTTCATTTGAAAAATCCGGTACTTAATCTCTAGAAAATATTTTGAAATCAATTTTTTTTTTTTTGAATTTTCCTTCCAACTTCCATTTTGGGTCAAACCCCCTTTGATCAAGCTGCCACATGGTAGCATCTTATTGGTCCTTTGACTATCTAGTCAACTACACTATCATCATTTTATCTATACCTACCATTTCACCATCATATGGTACATTATTATTGGCCCAAGATCTACCCTGTCGAATCACCATGGATCAGGGCCTGCTGCCACGTGGCAGCTCAACACTTTCCCACTTTTTTTAAACCTCATGCATCTTCGTGAAGTAGGGAAGCCCAATGCTACTATGTGTCCCCTATGAAACATGGTATTACAATTTTGTGCTTAGTTGGAATGTGAAGTCTTTGACACTTGGTGCATTTTTACTCTTCCAAACTCCATGTTGATGTCATCATGGTGGTTACTTGGGCATTCAAAATTTTACACTATCTTCCTCTAGCTAGTTGTAAGTGGATCCATCAATGTATAGCTTGTCTTTTCAAAAGGCCACATGTCTTAAGACATTATACAATGCATGTGCTTTTTCATTTAAACACTCCGAAGTTTTACCACATAACAAATGTGTGGTATATGTTTAAATTCCATACCATTGACTTTCCTTCTCCAACACTAGCAACTTCCTTCCCTAGCATTGAAGACATTCTTCTTAGGCTCATAGATGCTTTTTCCTAACATGGAGATCCTTGTTTCTACCTACTCCATTCAACATGGTCTCTTCTTGCAATGGAATTCATTTTGTTGTGTCAGGGTTTTATCCCTTATAATGTTGCCCCTATTGTTTGACATGGTCCTATTTTGCTGGCATCTCCCCCAGGACCATCTTGCTATGAGTTCCACTTTCCTCTTTAACTATGGCTTCCTCCTTAGATTGGCAACTTCTTCCCCACGTGGTGTTCCTCCATATGTCATCTTGATACCATGCCTTGCTTGTTTCATTTATCTCTATCCTCAACTGTTGCGAATGCTTTGCTCCATTAACATGTTGCACCTAGGCTACCATCACATGCCATGCCCTCCACACTATAATCTTCTCTAATCCAATGGGAAATCACTCCCATATGTGGACTATTTTTCTAAAGCCATCTCTAGCAAGGGTCATGGGATTTCCCCTTTAAGTGGCTTTCCTTGGATGCGTGGGACTTCCACTAGACATTAAAGCCCTCAACCCCCTCTCAAATCATAGCCTTCTCCAAATTTTCTATGTGAGGGCACTCCAATGTTTACTTCTTTGTAACTTAGTCTCCTCCCAATTATCTCTTGAAAGGGAGCCACCATATAGCCCTTCAAGGTTACATTTTTTTATTCAACCACTATTTGTGCACAAAATGTATTCCATTATCAGATTCTAAAATTGAGAGTAGCATTGAATCTATGGAAGGCCCCTTTTGCACAACATTTAACTTTCAATACAAGGAGGGATGATGATCAAACTTACAATAAGAAACCCCTTTAGGTAGATACACATACTTTCAAACAAAACCTCTAGCATTAGAAAGATGCTACACACCTCACAAAAATTAGAAATCATTATTATGACATCCCTTAGAACAAATTGAAATCTCAAGACACCTTATTAATCTGAAGCAATCAGTCAGACCCCCAAAGCAGGTCCAGCTAATTTTTTTTGAATTAAAACACTTGATACCTCAAAACTGTTTCAATGATCTTTACAAACTATCTAAAATCAAAATCAAGCACTAAATTCACCACTGAATACTTATTTTAAATCATTTTCACACCACTGTGAAAACTGTGTTAGGAGGCATGTTGCCTACCTTTAAAAAGATATTTAAACAGCTGTTCAGGCTCCAAAACTCTAGATATCTTGTCTCTCTAACATATTCAATAGGTCTACCAAATATTGTCACATGATAAAATCAAGGTCAAAAGATATCAACCTCCAAAGTTTCTTACTTAAAATCACCTACAAATAAGCATGTCAAAAAATCACAAAGTGGATTTGAATTTGGCTTTGAAAACTAGGCGAACAGGCACTTGAGGTTCTAGAAATTGGGTCATTGGTAGACATTGGTATGGAGAGTATAAACCTCCAATTTGGGCTCATGATGAATGACTAGGAAAATTTGGTGAAGGTTTGAAGTTGGCTACCTAGATTTGCACGACTGGAAAGACTGGCCAAAAAACATTTTTTGCAAATGGAATGGACCTGGAAAAGTGTGTAGATGGATTCTTCATGATTTGAAAATTGACACACTTAAATTAATTTTAGAGTACAACACAATTATACAATCTATTCAATTTAACCTATCATAGATTCAGAGTTATGACATCATGAATAGGGATACTAACCAATCTACATTTGCTGACACTAGTAAAAAATTATAAATTGCATTTGGAATCACATTGAAAAACTGACCAAACAGATCCATCACAAGCTCAAAATTGAAACATAATAAGTCTCTAACCATTAGAATGAAATGCAAAAGGAATCTTATCATTTTCGTCAATTGGGTCAAAGTTATGCCAAGTCAAATAGGGCCTCCTAGAATTATGAACAATTGCATCAACATGACAATAATAAATGACCAACTTTGAGGGATTCAAAACCTAGTCAAATTGACTCAAAATTTAAGACATAGGCTCTTTGGTGTAGAAAATAAACACTCCCAAAGTAGAGAGTCATGAAACATTAATGGGTACTAGATATTGAATTGCAAACACAGCCTCTTGTCATTATTTGACACTTGGTAAAAATGTAGATTTGGACATTACTCAAAATGGAACTTCACAAAATGGCTCAAAATGGAAATTTATCATCATGTAACACATAGTCATACTGAATGAAAAGTGTTAGAAACATTAAACACTTCTTAGGCTTAACAATTACAGTCAGGTATACTTGCATTAAAAATGCTTATAGGACTTGATTTTTTTCAATGGAACTCAAAATCAGGGCTTCAATTTTGAGTCCCAACAGAAAAAAGATGGAAGGGGACCTATTATATCACTTGCAACACTATACAAGATAATGAGCCCCCAAATATTAGGCTAACATTGTTTAATTAATGTGGAGCTCAATAATAGGAACATAAATGTTATTTAGAGAAAATTAGATAGAAATAAAACTCATTGCCACATGATATATAAATAAATTTACTATCAATGAGCTACCTAATATTATAATGTAAAGCTTGAAATTCATTAATAGAGTGATAATTAAATCTATGATATAAAAAAAAATGAAGAGTCTTCAAGTGTGGACTATGTTTATTTTTGCATTTAGGTCTAGTAATCATCTTAGCATGAAGGAGATTAGGAAAAATACCTTCTTGGTCAAAATCCTTTATAGTTTCCTCATGTTTTGAAGTGTTATTTGAGTTGTTGAGGATTAAATCCCAATTCATAATAATTATCATGCCCCCCATTTTGTAAGGGCATTTGAATGCCATGTTTATGCTTACCACATCCTGGACCATAATGAAAATCCATATAAGAAGTAGTTAATGGAACTTCATTAGTCATTATGTCATCATTAGTTGGTTTAATAATTTCATTGTGGATAGAAGAAACAATAAATTAAAGTTCGTATGAAATGCATTAGAGGTAAAAACTTTTTGTTTAAATTGTCTTTGTTACTTCATAAAATCAAGATCAGAAACCTTATGCTCTCCAACAAAGGTAGGATTAAAATCCAAGGTTCCCCAATCATCAATAGGAAGAGAATTAGAGGAAGAAGAATTACTATTAGAAAAAAAATATTAGTGTGGGCTTGAATATTTAGGTAAGAATTTGGTGGGTCATCCATATGAAGTGTATACATTATGTTTTTATGTATAAACTTGACTTTACGGTGAAGGTTGGAAAGGATAGCATGCATCTCATGAAACAAAGGTCTACTCAAAAGAAGTTCATAATTGAGAGGTCCAAGCATAACATAAATAGGTGTATTGAGGATGATTGAATCTACTTTTATAGTTGAGGTAATCATTTCAAAAGAGTTCTTAGAAATTTTATCAAAGCTATGTATAGGAACATTATCAAGTTGATTAGTTTGAAGATAATCTTGAATTTCTTTGAACATTTCTATGCTACAAACATTAAGCCTTGATCCATTATAAATCAAGGTCCTATGAATGATACTTTTATTGATAGTAAGAGCCACCATAAGACCATCATATTTATTTTGAACTTCTTTAGAAGGTACCTCCTTTTGAGTAAATACAATGTTAGGAGCACTCGGGGTAATATGCATGCATTGTAAGAAGTGATTGATGTTCTCTTGATTAGGGAGTGGAGTAGGAAGAGTTTCTAGAGACTTTTGTAAGGCTTCATTGTACATAGGTGAAGTTTGAAGAGGCTCCCATAAAGAAATATTGGTAGGGTTATTTTGCAATGTGTTTATCAAATCATACTCCTTGGTAGGATGATGGGGTGGAGGAGGAAGAATGTTTTGACAAGGTCATAATGAAGTAGAAACCACTAGATTAGTTTGAAGATTACTCCTTGTAGGATATGTTTGAGCTATAGAATCTTGGTCACTAAAAGATTCTAAAGACTACACAGATTTATCTTTGATAGTAATGCGAGGATAACCTTTGATAGTCATAAATCATGTTAGTCATCTCAACACTATAAATAGATTCATAAGAAGGATGAAAATAAGACATCCTGGGAGAGGATGAGGTAGAATTTGGATTCTCCATAAGATCATCACTAAGAAGGAGAAAATTAAGGGAAGTCATATCATTCTCTATTAATGCCCTCAAATGGAGGCAAAGCATGTATAATGTCATCTTCTTTCATTAAAATGTCTACATAAGCGGAGTCTATTTTTGAAAAAGAGTTATCATCATGTATGAATATGTCATCCATTAATAAATCACCCTTTTGTATCAAAGCTTCCTCATGAGTAGAGGATAAATATTGATCTCCTTATCCATAAGATCATCCACAACAGTTTCATGAGGAAGAGAGTAATCAACATCCAAATCCAAAGTTTCATCCCAAATAGGAGGATTATCATCCCTATCAATAAAAAACATTGTAGAATTATATTCTAAAGTAGGGTCATAGAAAGGACATATATTAGGAGAAGAATTAACATCAATTCACAACTCATCTCCATAAAGAGAAATATGTTGTAGATATAGATTAAGGTCATCTTCTTACTCTAATACATCCTTACAAGGCAATTTAAAAGAGGAAAAAGAAACATCATAGACACTAGGAAATATCATTTTAGGTTTATCAAAATTGCAAATAATAGAACATGAAGACAACCATGGACATGCCCTATAGTAAAGTTCAATTAAAAAGGCTGTAGAGGAAGATGAAATAGGAATAGGATCAATGGAGATCTCATTTAGATAATTTTCATCCTCACTTCCATGTACATCATTATGGGATCTATACTCTTGTACAATAAAAGGTTCATCAAAGTATTGAAAACAAGAGTCATGCATGTTGAACATAAAGTGACCCTAAAAGAATGAAAAATGGAAATATTTTTGCAATTTCAAAAAAAAATTGCAATTTAGTTTTAAGGTATTTTGAAATATAAATGCAAGAAATAAAATTATAATGCAAAACTTAACATAAAAGAAAAATATGACACCAAATAAATAATATAAAAGGAAATCTTTTTAGAATTCTTTTAGAATAACTAAGAGGGGAGGTGAATCAGTTATTCAAGGTTCAATAATGTCCAATCCAATTTTTAAATCCTTAATGGCATATAATTGAAATTATCATGCATGCAATTAAACATTAAACAATCATGAAAAGTAAACATGCATCACCACATAACACAAAGGATTTTGGTGACCCAGAAACCCTCTAAGAATAAGAAGGTAAAACTAGGGTGGGGATGATACCCACAAAATTACTGCACAATAGATTTCAACCACTTATGATGGTTTTCCCTATTAAAGGCCTACCTTGTTAAAGGCTTTACACACTGTCAGATGTGACCCTATTAAAGGATTTCTACACCTTGTTAGGAGTGTGCCCTATTAGAGGACTTAAGAACATTCAACTTAGAATGTCGCCCTATTAAAGGATTTACATAGAGCTTTTAGGCTCACCCAAGTCCATGGGATTTATAGTCACCTTCTCAAAAGAATCATTTATCCCTCCCTAAGAATCTCCTATCCTTCTCCTGAGGATCTCTTATCCTTCTCCTGGGGATCTTCTATCCTCTTCTTGAGGCTTATCCACCTAGTTATTAAGCTAACCTAGCAATGTGGGATTTCAATGTCTAATACAATGGTAAGAAAGTATTAAAAAAGTTTTGACCTGATAAAGATTGCAACTCTAACCTTGTAGATTTCAGATCACTCTTTAGTTCTTTTCTTTGCTCGACTTTTCTTCCTTGTAGTGTTGATAGCTTGTTCACCCTTCAAGATCTGTCTCCTTGAGTTCTTCTAATTGTTATGCCAATGCACTTTATGGTCACTTGATCAATTCAAAGTCTTGATGGTCTATGCTTGCTCCTCAATGTGTCCTCTTCTTGACACTTCACACTAGCCTTCTCTTGGCTTCTTCACATGACCACACTTATGACCAACTCCCTCTCACACATTGTTGATCTCTAACTTGTAACTCCTTATAAAGAAGTTATGTTCTTCATTTCCCACTCAAATCTTTCAGTTCATTAATTTGATTTGATCTAAGAGAACGATATTATTTTCCCTCCAAATTGTTTCTTCCAAAAACTTCACGATAAGTCTGTCAGCATTCATCTTGAATTGATTTGCATGATTTACTTAAAATTTTGTGACATCTACTCATCATTCTTATCATCCAACTAATTCACAAAATTCAATGTAACAAACTTATCATTACTGATTTGGAAAATCTTTTGACTTAACAAATAATGCAGCAACTCGACATCATTGGTTTATGTTAGTGTAGTTTTTTATTTTTCCTATTTTGCTAGGTTTTTCCTACACTTTTAATAATCTTGCTTAGGTTAATAAAGCATGTCTTATTAGGTGAATGGTTGTGAGGTGTCACCTTCCTACATGTGAGCATCTATTAGCTATCTTGGGAAGATACTTTGCTATCTTTAGTCCGATAGATGGTTGCTCCTCATTGGTTGGTGTTGCCACCTCCTCCCTCTTCCTAGCCTATATAAGCATGCTACCTGGCTTGTATTTGTATCTCTTGTTTTTGCATCCTCTTAATGCTATTTTGCTTCCAGCATTTGCATTACTCTCTTGGAGACTAGCTCTATGATGCTATTTTGATTTTGTATCATTTGCATTCATAGTTTAGATATTTACTCTTTGCACTAGTTTTCTGGGTTATTAATCTTTTCAGATTCCAACATGGTATCAGAGCTTTTCTATGTGCAAGAGTAGATTTTAGTTTCTTTATTTGAGAGATTCGAGGGGGGCAAATAAACTATATTGTAGTTTTTTGAAAAATGAAAGATGCTCTTCTCTTGCATCTTTGGATGATCCTGAGAATCAAAAAAGTTTTGACAAAAACAATTTTTCTCTGGGGTTTCAATCTCAAATCTGACAACCAACTTGCATATTTGGAGTTTTCAATCAGTTTTGCAGGTTCCAGCATGCCATTGATGGACTTAAGAAGCTGATCCAGCATTTGCATGTCATATTTTGGTTGCTGGGGTCGTTTTCTGATTTTATGAGCCGTTTTTTACTGTTAAAGGCGTCTGATTTACACTACAGCAACATCTTCTATTCATCAACAAGAAAAACGCTTTCTGGGTTTTGTTCGCAGCCCTGAAAAACCATCTGGGTATCTTTTAGATTTTGCATGCAAGCTTTATATTTTTCAGAATCGAGCATGCAAAGCTACAGCCATACCACTCTCCGTTGGCAGCCGCAGATTTGAATGCAATTTTCAAATGTCTCGTTCTTGCTCATACGGACTCCGATTTTGTTGATTCTTGTTATGAACTTGGCTATTTTTTTGTGCTCTATCCACTAGTACAGTTATTGTTTGATTTTCATGCATGAATTCTTCAAAAATTGCAGATTCTTAGCTGTGACTGTGCACAGTTCTCATTTTGGAAACTTCGGAGGATCATAAATTTCTCATACGACCTCGTATCGAGGCAATTTGTTTTTTGAAAGTGCATGATTTTTCGAGTAGATCGCAGTGGTGCTATTTGTTTCTTTGATTATTGTGCCCAAGTTTCACTTTTAGCATATGCTCTTCATGAGGTTTTGTAATGCATTGAAATCAAGACCACTAAGTATCTCTTTCTAGTGGTAGTTGTAAATGCACTAAAATAAAGTGCCAAATCATATTTCTTTGCGGGGGGGTTCTTTGATTGAGTAAAAAGGGGGGGGCATTGTCATGGCTAGGTTCTCTTCTTTCTGGCATTTCTTCTCTATATTTCTTCATCATGGATCAAACAAATATGCCCATCCTAACTCCATACAATTACTTTGAGTGGAAATCACGCATGACAATTCACTTAAGGAAAGCTGGATTAAATAGGATAACTATGGGACTTGAAACTGAACCTACTAAAGATGAAGATAAGCCTAAGTGGCTTAACAAATGTGATGAGGCATTTGGAACATTGTGTTTGTCGATTTGTCCTAACTTGCTATTTCACATTGAGTCTTTGGATACACCAAATGAAGTATGGACAAAGCTAGAAACACTATTTGGCACACACGATTCAATGAGGGGTCATATGTTGGAAAATGAATTAATTAGTTTGAGACCAGGCAATTTCAACACAATCCAAGATTTCTTCACCAAATTGGAATCACTAAGGCTGTAGTTAAAACAATGTGGAATTGAAAAGAAAGATGAACAACTGATTCTTAGTATTCTCTCTAAGCTAAGTTTAGAATATTCTGTGTTTGTCTCTACCTTCTATGCTACTAAGGGTGCACTTGGTACTCAATTCACCATGCCATCTTTAGATGATTTTGCTGTCAATCTCACTCAAGAACAGGACAAGCTAATCCAGATGGGCATTCTTAATTCCTCTAAGTCACATGCCTTGGCTGCCAACCAAGGCACAAAAGAACAACAAGGACAAAGTAGTAACAACAATAGTAAGGATAAGAAACAAAAGAATAGCAAGGAGAAGAAGGATCATATATCGATTTCTTCAAAAGCAACTATTGATACAACATCTTCCAAGGGAAATAAGCCTAAGAAAGAAAAGGTCAAATGTGCCTATTGTAAAAGACCTGGTCATGATGAACATAAATGTTTGCAGAAACAACTTGATCACTTGACATACATTCTTGAGAAGAATAATATCAGTGTTCCTGAGTCTATCAAAGAAAGTTCTACTGAAGGGTCCAACAAAGAAAAAGAAAATAGCAAGGGGAAAGGAAAGGGCAAGGCTCTTTTTGCAGTTGCTTCCTCACCATCCACTTGGGTTCTTGATTCGGGTACTTCACACCACATGGCTTCATCTAAGGAAGAACTTACATCCTTGGAGCCATGTACTATGCCTTCTATTTTGATGGGTGATAACACTCCTATTGAGGTGTGTGGGAGAGGGTCTGTTGATGTAGGGGTTGGCACATTCCATGATGTTCCTTGTATACCCTCATTGTCAACTAATCTCCTATCGGTATACCAGATCACTCACATAGGTTTAGGCAAGCGGGTTGAGTTCCCTCCTGATTCAGTGGAGATACGTGAGTTGCACAATGATTCTACAATTGCAGTTGGGAGAGCAGATCATCAGTCAAGACTCTATATGTTTTCTCACCTTGTTCCTGATCCTCCTTTGACTGTTTCACTCACTCACTCTAATGATGTGAGAAGATTATGGCATGAGTGGTTTGGCCATCTTAACTTCCACTACTTGCATTAGCTTAACCAACAGAGCATGGTCATAGGGTTGCCTTCTACTTTGACATTAGAGTCACTTGGAATACATGATAGATCTTCTAATGGGTCAAATTCACTTGAGCAGTATTCTACCTCCACTTCTGATGCAGAGAGTGATTCAGAGGACTCACCTCCTTCCTCTCCTAGTCATCATTTATAGGTTGATGATTCTGCTCTAGATTCTCCATCTTCTGGTCCACTTTGGGCTAGACAAACCTTGCAGTTTGCAGGTGATTGGGTTGGGGATCCATCAGACACCAAGCAGACTCATTCACAATTATAGGATACTCTACATATCTTTATTGCTACTACCCCAAATCCACAGTCCTTTCATGAGGCTTCTGGTATTTCTGAGTGGGATACAGCTATGCAGGAAGAGTATAGTTCCTTGATGAGGAACCACACTTAGGATCTTGTCCCTTTTTCTAAGGGAAGAAAAATTGTTCGATGTAAGTGGATCAACCGGAAAAATTTTGCAAGCTTTGCTGGAGGTGCGGGATGCTTCATCTTTTGGGGGGGTCGTTTCCTCTCACTTGGAGTCCTAATTTTCTTTGGGGAGTCTCTTTTCTCTCTCTTTTGGGGGAATTTTATGTACATGGGTACCTCATCAGGCTTGACTTGCCGGGACCCATTTCTACATCCACCTAAGCTTCGCTTATGGGGGGTGTTAGTGTAGTTTTTTATTTTTCCTATTTTGCTAGGTTTACACTTTTAATAATCTTGCTTAGGTTAATAAAGCATGTCTTATTAGGTGAATGGTTGTGAGGTGTCACCTTCCTACATGTGAGCATCTATTAGCTATCTTGGGAAGATACTTTGCTATCTTTAGTCCATTAGATGGTTGCTCCTCATTGGTTGGTGTTGCCACCTCCTCCCTCTTCCTAGCCTATATAAGCATGCTACCTGGCTTGTATTTGCATCTCTTGTTTTTGCATGCTCTTAATGCTATTTTGCTTTCAGCATTTGCATTACTCTCTTAGAGACTAACTCTATGATGCTATTTTGATTTTGTATCATTTGCATTCATAGTTTAGATATTTACTCTATGCACTAGTTTTCTGAGTTATTAATCTTTTTAGATTCTAATAGTTTACTGATGCTCATCATTAACTAGGTTACTCATCTTCTACTGCTATTTACTGATGCTTAGCACTATCTAGTTCTGGATTTCTTGGCATCCTCTGTAGTTTTTGCTTTACTCAATACTTGCAGCTTTCCTATATTGCTTGGCATCTACTATTTTCTTGAATCACTTGACACTTGAAGGGTTGCTCGACATCTGAAGAAATTTTCTCAGCATCCACTACCTTTTTCTGATCCTCAGCACATGAAGGATTGCTCGACACACACTAAAGTTGAACTTGCTTGGCTTTAACTAGCTTGCTTGACACTCACAAATGAACTTAATTAAACCTTACATCTTTGATGTGTCTTAGTGTGTCCATTCCCTTTGTCTTAGAGTATGTCATCAATACACTATTTCATTAATGGCTTAGCTGATCCTTATACTTCATTACAACATCATAACTTAAACCTTTCTCTAGGTGCTCTAGTTACATCTAATTGATTGCCTCCTCCTTGTCAATCAACCAATTGATAGTATTTGGATCACTTAAGAAATTATCATTCCTGCAAGTAGCAAGTTTGATATCAATGACAAAAAAATGATTGAAAGAATTCTTTACCAGTTCCATTAATCTTCATTGATGATCTATTTAATCATTTTCAACAAATCTAGCACCACAAAATACAATAGGTCATCTAATTCCATAATTGAAATGAGGGTGAGTGTATGGGGTTCACAAAAATGTGTAATGACTATGAACACACAAGATAATATGAAAGGAAATCTAACACCACAAAACATAATAGGGAATCCAATTCCACAAAAGAAAAGAGGGTAAGCATGTTAGGTTCAATAAAATGTATAATGAAGGTGAATACACAAGATAATATGAAAGAAAATCTAACACCACAAAACATGATAGGGCACCCAATTCCACAAAAGAAAAGATGGTAAGTGTGTCAGGTTCACCAAAATGTATAGGATAATTTTTTTAGATACAATTGATTACTTGGGTGTTGTCTTTGATGTTACAAAAATGTCATATCATTATCAGTTAGTATATGCTAAGCTCACTCAAGTAGTGAAGATAGTTTTTTGTGTCTACCAAGCATTCTTGTGTTTTCTGAGTTTAGAAGGCACTATCTACCAAGTTCACTTAGGCATCAAAGAAAAGTTGCAAAAAGTGAGTGTTAACAGAGCTCACTAAGTTAATGAAGGAATGTTGGATGGAACTAGTACTAACCGAGCTCACTTAGTTGCCAAAAGATATTCATGAGTTTTTAGTGTTAACTGAGCTTCTGTTGGTTAATGAAGGAAATCATTTCTGAGTTAGTTTCTACCAAGTTGGGTTGGCTATATGAAGGATTTTATTATTTTTTTGCATTAACCTTACCTGATTGATCTATTGATTCTAGCTGACTAAGGTAATGGATTTTAATTATTCTAATTTGTATTTGAGTCAACTTCATAATGTGGAAGATATAAGTATAAGGTCAAGTTGTGATTTCAAATTATTAAGTATGAAGATGTGATTGAAGAGCTAGTGATCAAAAGAGGAAGCAAATTTGAAGGATAAGCAAAATATTCTTGTAGAGCACAAAAGCTATATTCAATCAAGAAGGATCAAGTACAAGCTAGAATAGAGATCTATAATGAGAAATTTAGTTTCATTCAAATTAGGTCATCTTATAATTACTCTCTAACCATTGTAGCACTAATGTAAATCTCCTAACAGAGTTGGCTTAGAAGCTATTTGAAAATCCTCTAACAAGGTGGCAATTCCATGAATCACTCTCAAGACCTCTAACAAGGCCACTCCTAATAGGGTGATTAAATCTTCTAATAGGATTGCACCTAATAGTGTGTTTTGTAACCTATAATAGGGTTGGATCCTAAGAGGGCTCACTTTAGAAGAGTGAAAAATAGTAACTTGTTGCAATTGATTGTTTTTTCAAAATTGGGTTTCCACATTAAATCTTGGTTTCAAATGTGTTCATTCTGTTTTCTTTTATGTGTTTGTAGCTAAATTAAGTTAATGGTAATCACATATAACATCTAAAGGCTTACTTATCAATCATTTACTAAGCTAATTCAGTTATTACTAAGTTACAACATTCTATGTGTTTACTGAGCTTCAACAGTATTCAATTATCTATTTGCATTTTTGTACTAACATCTAAGGGATCTGGGATTTATTTTAGTAGTAACTGATTCACCCCTCCTATCTTAGTTACTCTTATATTTCCAAGAATTGGTATCAGAGCTTTTTTTGATTCCAAAGAAGGTTGCAAGGACCTAAGCTAAAGATTAGGATGTCTTACCAAAGAGAGATTTCCAAGCTAAAAAGAGACAAATTTGTAGCATGGCAAGAACTTATGAGATTACATCTAGCTACCATCAATGATTTAGGTTGCAAGTATCTTGATGCTAAAAACAAGATTCCCAATAGAACTTTATTAGTTGAATATATTATTGAAAAGAAGAATCATAATATCATGATGATTGACATTGCATCTACTCTCAATTATGCTAATTTTGATGAGGTAAAGGATTGCAAAACTACTTTTGAAATGTGAAACAAATTGAAAAATATCTATGGAGGAGATGAAAATGTAAGAAGAGCCAAAGTAGAAAGCATTAGATGACAATTTTCTCAAATGAGAATGAGAGAAGATGAAAACATTGAAAAATATGTGGAAAGAATCAAGGCCAGTGTAAGTGCAATCAAAGCATCTAGAAGAGACATTAAGGAGGAAATTGTTGCAAGTAATGTACTCAAAACTCTTCTTCCTTTTTATACAAGTAGAATGTCTACTATTCAAGAAAAGAAATGTGATCCAAATAACAAAATGGGCTTGGATTCTCTAGTTGGAAGATTGACAGCTTTTGAATTAGATAAGTATGATAACTATGTTCCTACTTTAAAGAATATTCAATCTACATTCAAAGCTAAAATCACACTCAAAGAAAAGGGTAAAAATTAAAAATTTAGTCAATTAGAAAGTGAAAAAGATAGAACATTAGAAGAAAGTTCAGACAATGATCTTAAAGTTGTTGAAGCCCTGCTTGTAAGGAAGTATTCCAAAGGCAGAGGAAAATACAAAGGTAATGTTCCTCTAATCTACTTTTTTTGTGAAGAAGTTGGTCACATTGTTTCTAGGTGTCCAAACAAGGAAATCAAGGATGAAAAAAAAAGTCATAATTATAAAGGCACAAAGGACTCCAAGAACTACAAGAACTACAAGGAAAAAGGTAAGAAATCTTGTTTTATCGCTAAAGATTTTGATAACAGTGAAGATGAAATGATATATATTGTTGTGAAAGATGAATTTGATGATGAAGGAGATAAAATGACACTTATATCTCATGTTAGGAAAATTGATATATGGATTATTGATAGTGGTTTCTCACACCATATGACTGGTGACAAAAAAAAATTGAGCATATGGAATATTATGATGGAGTTAGTGTAAGATTTGAAAACAATGAACCTTGTAACATAAATGGAAAAGAATGGATCTTGTTGACTAAAGAACTTGTATGTGGCAATGCTTATTGGGTTGAAGGACTAAAGCATAATCTACTAAGTGTGGCACAGTTGAACAACATTGGTTTCAAGGTAGAATTCATGAATGGATAGGCCAAACTATTGGATGGAAAATGAGATTTTGTTGGATCTAGCAAGAAAAAATGGGTAATCTATTTTTGCTTGATCTTAGTGATTGTTCATGCTTTATTGCTCAAGTAGAAGAAATAAGGTTATGGAACAAAAGGCTATGTCATTTGAACTTTGATAATCTAGTTAAGATAAGAAAACATAGAAGAGTAAGAGGTATTCCTAGTTTGAAAAAGCTTGACGTGGGTCTATGCAAGAATTTCCAAATTGGTAAAATGGGAAAGACAAGCTTCAGGTGAAAAAAAACTATTAGTCAAAAGAAGTCTTGGAAATTGTTCATACAGACAAATGTAGACCTATTGGAATAGAGAGTTATAGTGGAGAAAATTTTTTTGTTCCTTTTGTTGATGACTATTCTAGAATCATGATTGTAATGTACCTAAAAGAAAAATCAGAAGCCTTTCAAAAATTCAAGTGGTATTTGGAAAGATTAGAAAAAGGAACTAGAAAGAATTTGAAATGCTTAAGATCAGACAGAGATAGTGAATTCATCTCCCATGAATTCAATAATTTTTGCATTGAAAGAGGAATCAAAAGACAAGTATCATCCCCTGGTATGCCACAACAGAATGGTATAGCTAAAAGAAGAAATAGATCTATCATGCATTCTACAAGAACATTGATGATTTAAAAGAATGGTGGTTTGAAATAGTGGAAGGAAGCTATCAACACTACAATTCATACCTTGAACAGAGTTTAGTTGAAGAAAGATTAAAAAAAAACACCTTATCATCTATGGTATGGCTACAAACCTAATGTAACTTACTTGAAATTATTTTGTAGAAAATGTTATATATTGAAAGAATCTAGAAAAGGAAAATTTGATGTAAATGGTGATGAAGGCATATTTCTAGGATACTCCTACAGAAGTAAAGCATATAGATGTTTGAATTTTTCTACTCACAAAATCATAGAAAGTGCACATTTCATAATTGATGAATTTGTAGAAATGAGTGAAGAAGAAAACAATAAAGAAGTTGAAGATTGTAGAAGATTTGTTTACTATGAACCTAATACCCTAGAAAATCTATCTGAGAGAAAAGAAGCTTCATCTCTCGAGTACTGAGTTGTAGACAATGCAACCTAAGCTACAAGAACCTGAGTCATAGTCAGAGTCTACTAAGCTAGTTCAAACAAAGTTTGATGGACTCGAGTCATAGACAGAAGGACCTAAGCTTGAAACTAAAATTCAAGAATAAAATGGTTGAACTCATTCAAAGACCAAAGAGTAGATATGTTAAAAGACATCATGCACTTGAGGGGATCATTTGATACAAATCAGATGGAACAATGACAAGTGGCAAATTAAAAGGTAATTGTTTACTTTCTCAATTTTAACTTAGAAGTGTTAAAGATGCTCTAGAAAATGAAAGTGGGATTGAAGTGATGAATGAAGAGATAGAACAGATATAAAAGAACACAACTTGGACTCTTGTTCCTAGACCCAAGGCTAAAAATGTAATTGGTACAAAGTTGGCATTTAGAAATAAGTTGAATGAAGATGGAAAAGTTTCAAGAAACAAAGCAAGATTAGTATGAAAATGTCATTCTCAAGAAGAAGGTATTGACTATGGTGAGACTTTTGCTCTTGTGGCAAGACTAGAAGGTGTTAGAACTTTACTAGCATATGCAACACATAAAGTATTTAAAGTATATCAAATGGATGTTAAATTTTCATTATTGAATGGAATTGTTGATGAGGAAGTCTACATTGAGCAACCAGAAGGTTTTGTAGATCCTAGCAAAAGAGACATGGTTTATAAGTTACACAAAGCATTATATGGTCTTAGGCAAGCTCCCAGACCTTGGTATGAAAGACTACATAATTACCTAGTATAGATTGGTTTTCAGAGAACAATGACAATAGTAGTTTTTGTATCAAAGAAGGACTAGACAAGAAGAATGTGTTGGTAGAAACATTTTTTGATGATACTCTATTTAAGGAAATGATGATTTGTGTAAAGCATTTTTAGAAGAAATGAGTAAAGAATTTGAGATATCCATGCTTGATGAACTAAAATTATTTATTACACTATAGATATAGTAGAAACAAAAAATGCTATCTACATCACTCAATCCAAGTATATCAAGGAGATACTAAAGAAATTTGCAATGGAAGATTCAAAAACTATTGGAACCCCTATGTCTATTGGACACAATCTTTCAAAAAATGATGATTCCAAGGAAGTAGATCAGACCACATATAGATCAATAATTGGAAAATTGCAATATGAAGTGCATACAAGGCCTAATATTACATTAGTAGTTGGTATCGTGGAAAGATTCTTAGCAAATCCTAGAGAAAATCACATGATGGAAATTAAGAGAATCATGAGATATCTAAAAGTTACTAGGAAATTTAGAATTGAAGGTGTTTACTATTGTTGATTGGGCAAGAAGTATTGATGACATAAAAAACACTAGTGGCAGAGCATTCTTTCTTGGTAAAAGACTAGTATCTTGGACAGGAAAGAAGCAAAATTGTACATCTCAATCCATAGCAGAGGAAAAATATGTAGCAGTAATAGTCAATTGTTCTATTTGGTTCAAACAACTATTGGAAGGAATGAAGATAGAGATCAAAGATCCAATTGTCATATATTGTGATAACTCAGGGTAATATGCATGAATTGGAAGAAGTAATTGATGTTCTCTTGATTAGGAAATGGATTGGGAAGAGTTACTAGAGGCTTCATCATAGGTAGGTGAAGTTGTAAGAGGCTACTATAAATAAAAATTGGTAGGGGTATTTTTCAATGTGTATATCAAATCATACTCCTTCATAGGAGGATGGCGTGGAGGAGGAAGAATGGGTTGAAAAGGTGGCAATGAAGTAGAAACCACTGGATTAGGTTGAAGAGTACTCATTAAAGGATATGTGTGAGCTATAGAATCTTAGTCACTAAAAGATTCTAAAGACTCCATAGATTTACTTTTGATAGTAATGTGATGATAACCTTTGATAGCCATAAAGCATGTCAGTCATCTCAACACTACAAAAAAATTTATAAGAAGGAAGAAAAGAAGAAATTGTAGTAGACGATGAGGTAGAAATTGGATTCTCCATAAGATTGTCACTAGGAAGGGAAACATTAAGGGAAGTCATATCATTCTTTGCTAATGCCTTCAAATGGAGGTAAAGCATTTATAATGTTGTCTTCTTTCACTAAAATGTCTATATAAGGGGAGTGTGTTTTAGAAAAAGAGTTAGCATCATGTATGAATATGTCATCCATTATTAAATCACCCTCTTGTATCAAAGCTTCCTCATGAGTAGAGGATAAATCAATGTCTTTATCCATAGGATCATCCACAACAGTTTCATGAAGAAGAGAGTAATCAACATCCAAATCTAAAGCTTCATCCCAAATAGGAGGATTATCATCCCTATCAATAAACAACATTGCATCATTATATTCTAAAGTAGGCTCATAGAAAGGACATATATTAGGAGAAGAATTAATATTAGTTCACAACTCATCTTCAAAAAGATAAATATGATGCAGCTATAGATTAAGGTCATCTTCTTACTCTAATACATCCTTACAAGTTGATTCAAAAGAGGAAAAGGAAACATCATAGACACTAGGAAATATCATTTTAGGTTTATCAATATTGAAAATAGTTCAACATGAGGACAACCATGGAGACACCCTATACTAAAGGTCAATTGAAAAGGCTATAAAGGAAGATGAAATAGGAATAGGATCAATGGAGATCTCATTCAAACAATTTTCATCCTCACTTGCATGTCCCACATTATGAGATCTATCCTCTTGTAGAATAAAAGATTCATCAAATTATTCAAAACAATAATCATACATGTCAAACATAAAGTAACACTAAAATCATGAAAAATGGAAATATTTTTGCATTTTTAAAGAGATTTTGTAATTTAATTTTAGTTTTTTTTCAAATATAGATGCAACAAACAAAATTATCATGCAAAATTTAACATAAAAGAAAAATGTAACACCAAAAATATAATATAAAAGGAAATATAACACCACAAAATATAATAGACCATCTAATTCCACAAAAGAAAAGAGGCTAAGTGTATGGGGTTCACCAAAATATATAATGATAGTGAACACAGAAGACAAAATGAAAGGAAATCTAACACCACAAAACATAATAGGGCATCCAATTCCACAAAAGAAAAGAGAGTAAGTATGTCAGGTTCACAAAAATGTATAATGAAGGTGAACACACAAGGTGATATGAAAGGAGATCTAACACCACAAAACACAATAGGGCACCCAATTCCAAAAAATAAAAGAAGGTAAGCATGTTGGGTTCACCAAAATGTATAGGATAAAAATTGTTGCATACAATTGATTAATTATGTGTTGTATTTGATGTTACACAAATCTCATATCATTATTAGTCAGTATATGCCAAGCTTACTTAGGTATTGAATACAATTTTTTGTGTCTGCTGAGCATTCCTATGTTTTTTGAGTTGAGATAGTTGTATCTACCAAGTTCACTTGAGCGTCAAAAGAAAAGTTGTAGAAAGTGAGTGTTAACTAAGCTCACTCAATTAATGAAGGAAAGTTGGATGGAACTAGTACTAACAAAGCTTTCTCAGTTACCAATGGATTTTTTTTGAGTTTTTAGTGTTAACCGAGCTTTTTTTGGTTAAGAAAGGAAATCATTTTTGAGTTAGTTTCTACTAAGTTGGGTCGACTAATGAAGGATTTTCTTATTTTGTTGTATTAAGGTTAATTGACTGATCTATTGATTCAAGCTGACTAAGGTGATGGATATTAATTATTCTAAGCTGTATTTGAGCTGACTTGACAAAGTGGAAGATATAAGTATAAAGTTAAGTTGTGATTTCAAAGTATGAAAGTATGAAGATGTGATTGAAGAGCTAGTGATGAGAAGAGGAAGTGAGTTTGAAGGATAAGTAGAATATCCTTGTGGAGCAAAAAAGTTATATTTGATCAGGAAGGATCAAGTACAACCCAAAATAGAGATCTGTAATCAGCAATTTAGTTACACTCAAATCAAGTTATCTCATTTTTACTCTCTAACCATTATAGTAGTGATCTAAATCTCCTAATAGAGTTGGCTTAATAGCTATTTGCAAATACTCTAACAAGGTGGCAATTCCATGAATTGTTCTCAAGACCTCTAATAAGGCCACTCCTAATAGAGTGATTAAATCCTCTAACATGGTCACACCTAATAGTGTGTTTTCTAACCTTTAATAGGGTTGGCTCCTAACAGGGCTCACTTTGGAAGAGTAAAAAATAGTAACTAGTTACAATTGGTGGTTTTTCCCAAATTAGGTTTCCACGTTAAATCCTAGTTTCAAATGTGTTCATTCTATTTTCTTTTATGTGTTTGAAACTAAGTTAAAGTAATGGTAATCATAGATAACATCTAAAGGATTATTTGTTAATAATTTATCAAACTAATTCAGTTATTATGAAGTTACAACATTTTGTGTGTTTACTGAGCTTTAACAATATTCAATTATCTATTTGCATTTTTGTACTAACATCTAAGGGATTAGGGATTTATTTTATTAGTAACTAATTGATTCCTCCCCTCTTAGTTACTCCTCTTATATTTTCAACAAAAAATATGGTTAATGAGTAGGATTTAACATAATGCACATGAAAGAGACCCTAAACCCATATTTTACAGTTACATATAGATTGTTATGAAATGATATGTAAATCTAGAAATGCTAGAATTGAAATGAAGAGATGAAGATACTTACCTCCAAAAAAGAACCTGTTGAAAACCCTTTCCAAAGGTCTAAAAGTATTTTGATTTTCATAAATCTGAACCAAAACTAAGAGATCTACAAAATCCAAAAATCTTTGTGTTTTTATGAGGCTAGGTAGACCTTGACCTAGATAGTGGGCCACAATCTCACCCTGGGACATAATTGTGCGCCAAAAAAGTTGACCTAGACCTACACTGCTCTAAAAAAATTATTTTCATGGATCCTAAAAGTTTGGTAAAAATGGTATCCAAAAATGCACTTCAATTCATTATCATATACATATACCTACAAGGAAAATGGAGTTTTGTTTGGATGGGGGTTTTCCTTGGTCAATGGTGTCAGAGCACACCTAGAAAACCTCCATTTTTTGGTTGATTGTTGGCTTGTACTTGACTCTAGCCAAGTCATGAGCATAGGTTAGATTGTTTTTAGACCTAAGAAGGTAATTTGAATTTTTGGCTAGGGGAGTTAGATAATAGGAATAAGGTCACACAAATAGCCTTTGTTAATTGTTATTTCAATTCCTTATGTGTTGAGGATATAGTGAGATAGAGTCTTTAATGTGTCTTCGACACATAAAAATTGTTAAGGTTGTTATTATGATGCCTTAGTATCATTTAAGCTAGTTGGTTCCTCATATTCTCATGAGGGAAAAGGTCTTTAGAAATAGGAACATGGCTTAACAAGAAGTTGCCAATTGTTGCAAAATGTTGTCATGACAATATTGGCAATAATTGCCAAAATTGCATGCAATATGGTTACCCTCTTATTCCCTAAAGTCTAGGAGATGGTGTTCGACCAAGAGGCCCTAGAATGATAGAGATGGAATCATATATTAGCCAAGACTCAAATCTTGCTAGAGGGAGGAGTGATACATTGTATTAATTGTGTGTGAAATAGAATTTTGAATAGTGTTACATCAACTTTTTGATTTTTGTGATCACAGTGCCTTAAAATGGATTGAAAGACTTGAATTGGTGATTGAATAGTATTATATTTTTAGTTTTATTTTTTATTCATTAAATAATCAAGTTTATTAGAGTAGTTTTGGAGGGTTAAATAAATTGTTTTTAGTTTTGATAGTGTGCTGGTCCTGAGAAGATAATTTTTGTTTTCATGGCTCCCACTTAAGATTCAACCATTGAAAATTTATAAAAGTGGATGAATCTTAGATTGGAGCCATTTAAATTATGTATAGTAAGGTAGGATTCTAGTGGAGTTGCGCTACTATTTTTAAATTCAAACCCTAGGCGAGCTATGAATGCATGGTTAGAGGTTTGTTAGTGCTAAATCCAATGGTTAAGTGTCGGGGATAGAAGAGTTGTATAAAATAGGTATAGTTATAGGATGGAGATGGACATATCTTGATATATGCTAGACATTGAAGTCTTACCAGTCCATTTAGGCAAGTTTGCAAACAAGTTCATGGTCTAGTCCTAGGAAATAGGCCTTTTAGTCCTATTTGACCTACATAATAGAAATCACTTCTACAAACAACTTAGGATTTCAAGAACTTCAAAGTATTTTAGAGAATACAAAAGGGTGTTTAAATCTAGAGTTTTTTAACTAGTTATTTGGAGATTTTTTGAAAGAAAGAGGAATTAGTGGATTACTAGGGCTAATTGGAACTAGGCCTAATTAGCCTTCTTGAGAAAAAATAACCTTGAAATCAGTAAGGAGGAGGTCTAAATATCTTTTCAAATGGACACAAATGGAAGATAATGGATCAATCTCATGATGTTGGATGACCTTGAAGTGAAGGATGAAGTTAGAGAGCAAGTTGCACATAGAACCCTCTAAGTGTGGATGGAGAAGAGTTCTAAATTAGTGAGTTAGTCTTCTAAGGGAAAGCAAAAAGGATCAAACTCTTGGAGAGGAGGTTGGATTGGTGTTATTTAATAACCTAAACTAGTCAAGAACCTTGGTGGACTAGGTGCCAAGAAGAGATATCTAGGTCTCTTGAGGATATTTGCAAGCAACCCTTGGAACACCACACCATATTGGTATTAGATCTGAGCTTTATTAGACTTGTAGTGGATTTTGCAGCCTATAGAATTAGTGGGAGATAATATACCAAGTGGAATAGTAGAAGGAAAAACCATGGTGACTAACATTGAGTTAGCCAAGAAGGTTGAAGAGCAAGAAGAAGGAAACAAGTCACTAAGGGAAAGAATAGCTCAAATGGAGCAACTCTTGGGTGAAATACAAGACAAAGTTGGTAAGGTCAAGAGAAGATTGACATAAGGAAGAAAAAGAATCAAGTGAGAAGGAACTAGAGTTGGAAGAAGAAGCACCAACTCCTAACCCTATTCTTCTTGAAGAGCCATTCTTAAAGGCATTAAAAGCATTGAGTGGCAAAGCTCTAGAAGGAGTACCACTATTTAGTGGACAAATGGATCTAGATTTAGTTGTGGACTAGATTGACAACATTGAGAACCATTTTGAATGTGATGGTATCTTTGAGGCACAAAATGTTGTGGTGTCCAAGTCTAGATTAAGAGGTTCAACTCTTACTTGGTTGAAGTTTGTGCAGACTAAAAGAGAGAAGGATGGGAAAGGTCCTATTGTTACATGGAAGGGTATGGTAAACAAATTGAAGTAGACCTATCTTCTTGATGACTGGAGTTCAAATTTATAGGAGAAGACAAAACCTTAGACAAAAAGATTTGGATATTCAAGCATAAACTGAGGAATTTCAAAAATTGTGTTTGAGATCCAAGGTAATTGAAGATGAAAGCATCAAGTTGGCTAGATACTTGAATCATCTCAAATGGTCTATTCAAGAAGGATATGTCTAGTAAATTTCAAAACCATTAGGTAATGTTATCAAATGACCTTGAAGATCGAAGATAAAAGCAAGAGAAATCAAGAAACCTCTAAAGGTAAAGGTAAGAGAAAGGAAAATAGAGGTAAAAAAGTTGGCTACGATGGAAAATGTTTAGATTCAAGGACTCAAGGAGAGGTAAAATTCAATGGGTAGTAAGAAGGAAGATCAAGTAGACATGGTAGAGGAAGAAAATCCAATGTTAGAGGAAGGATTGGTGGACAAGGAGGAAGAGGCAACTACTTTTGTAATATGAAGTGCTACCATTGCAATCAAATGGGGCACCTGGCTTACAGATGTCTAGAGAAAAGTAGTTCATCACAAGGAGGTGAAAGAAGGACAAATCTAGTTCAAGATGAGTCCAATACAGTAGAAAAGTATACTAAAGTACCACTAAATTTAGAAGAAGGGCAGAACCTCATGATGAGGAGAACTTTGATGAAGGAGCTGGTGAAGGAGGAGCCAAGCCAAAGAAGATCTTTATTTAGAATAAAGTGAAAAATGATGGGAAAAGTGTGTAGAGTCATAATTGACTTAGGATCTACTAAAAACATTATGTCATAGGAAATAGTCAACAAGCTAAAACTAACAATAATACCCCACACTAATCCTTATAAATTCACATGGCTACACAAAGGAAAACATGTGTTAGTAAATGAACAAGCATGGGTGGAATTCTCAATTAGAAGGTACAAGGATAAAGTTTTATGTGATGTGTTACCTATGGATGCATGTCATTTGCTCCTAGGTAGACCATGGAAATTTGATTGCCAGGCTATCAATGATGGAGGAAAGAAATCCTCTACCTTTAAGAAGGACACTATGACCTTAAAAATACAATCATTAATGGATTATGCTGAAGCAAGGACAACTGGTCCACATGTGCTCATGGTGAGTGAAAATGAGTTCCTACAAACTATGGAAGAAAGTGAAGATGTAGGTTTTGCATTAGTGTTGAGACCAAAGGAGAGAAATGAATATAAAGAGATTAATAGGATAGAGTTACCTAAAGAGAATCAAGGGATGCTAAAAGCTTACCAAGGTATTGTAAGTGATGGGAAACCATAAAAATTACCCACTAAAAGTGCTATAAGCCATAGGATAGACCTTATTCTAGGAGCTAACCTACCTAAAAAATCATCCTACAAGATGACCCTTTAAAAAAATGAGGAAATACAAATACAAATACAATAACTCCTAAACAAAGGCCTAATAAGGAAGAGTATTAGTCCATGTTCCGTACCAACTATACTTGCACCTAAGAAGGGGGGAACTTGGATACTTTGTATGGATTCAAGAGCCATAAATAGGATAACCATTAGGTATAGGTTCCCTATTCATAAGATTGAAGACCTAATAGAATGTCTAAGTGAAGCCAAGTACTATAGGTAGATAGAATTGAAGAGTGGTTATCACCATATAAGGACACATGAAGGAGATGAGTGGAAAACAACCTTCAAGGCCAATAAAGGGATGCATGAATGGCTTGTCATTCCATTTGGATTGTCCAATGTCACCTCCAAATTTATGAGACTCATGGATGAAGTTCTCAAGGAATACATAAGAAATTTTGTACTAGTGTATCTAGATGATATACTAATCTATAAAAAGACAAGGAGTGAGCACTTAGAAAAAATTGAGATTATTTTCAAGAAGCTACATGAGGAGAAGTTGATGATCAACTTGGAGAAGTGTGAGTTCATCAAAATAGAGATAGTGTACCTTGGGTTTGTTCTAGGATATGGTCAATTGAAAATGGATATAGGAAAAGTTGAAGCCATCAATTGGCCTACTCCAAAATAAAAAATAAAGGTAAGAAGTTTTCATGGTCTTGCACAATACTATAGGCAATTCATAAGATAGTTTAGTGCAATTTTTTCTCCTATGCTAGTTACTATCAAAGCAGGAATGAAAATCAAGTTTGTGTGAAATTATCATGCTAACAAGTGATGAAGGGTGCTCCCTACTCCCCTTCAAACCATAAACTCATAATAGAAAAAAATAAACAAAAACTAATTTCAAAATATGGACTTCTTATTTTCATTGCAAATGGAGAATTATAGAATTCTCAAGTACAATATGCTAACCCACATGGGTGTCTTCATTAGAATAAGTTGCAATACAAGTCTATGAACTATCACTCAAAGATATCCTAGATAATATTTGGGACCTTCTTAAATAGGAAATTTTATGCCACCTAAGAAGTTCCTAGACATTGAAACTTAATACCTAGGGCTGACAAACCTTAACAATACATATAGAGTCAGCCAAATACATCTTTGACAATTATTTTAGATATTTTGGGTAGACCAACTTTGAAAGGCCATCACTCATGAACCATTGCTCCATTGGCTATTATAACCACTTTTTAGAAACACCAACTCCTAATCTATGGGCTTGGAACTATGCTAGCACCCTTTCGTAGAGTTTTTAGACCTCATATGGGCACTCTAAGGCCTTCAATAGTGAGCATGAAGATTTTTTTACAAATTGTTTCACTAAAAATCTCTAATAAGTTCTTTGATACTTATTCTTGAGCAATGAGATTTCTATGGTAGGCTTACAACTCTAAAATTAACCTTCATGTAGAAAATGAGAACATTTCAAGCTCAGATGATAAACTTACTAAAAATAGAAAGTTCCTATAAATACTAACGACCTTGTCTACTAGTCCTTATTAAAGTAGAAAATATTGAAATACAAATATTTTTGGGGTGATGCAAGATTTCTCTTACACCAAGGATGCTCTTCCATAAGGCTTGATGAAGTGCATTGGTTAGCCCAAAAGGCATAACTGACAACTCATATAGTCTTTTCCTTGTCTTGAAAGTAGTCTTCCGCTAATTACCTTCTTTGATACGAATCAAATGGTATGCACTCTTCAGATCTATCTTTGTGAAATACTCAACTCTACTCAAACAATCCATAATATCATTCATCCTTGGAAATGTGAATCTATACTTGATTGTGATTTTTTTGATAGCACAAGAATCTATGCACATCCTCCATTCTCCATTTTTCTTTGGTGCTAATACTACTAGTACAACACATGGACTTAGACTCTCTTGACTCAACCCCTTCTGCAAAAACTCATGAACTTTTCTGTTCAACTCTTCACTTTCTATTGTTTTCATTCTATGAGCTACTTTGTTTGGTAAACTCACTTCTGGAACCAAATCCATCTGGTGACTGATCTTCCTCATTGGGGTCAATCCATTAGGTACATTATCTGATATAATATCATGAAATTCTCCCAACATATCTACAACTTCTACAATTACCTCCTCTACTTCTTCTTTACTCTCTTTTGGAATTATATAAAAACACACATGTTCATGCTTCATACCTTTGAGAAACTCTTTTCTATCAACAAAACATATTCTAGCAGCACTACATACCTTTTCTTCTTTATCCTTCAACGGTTTCAACTTATGTTTCACTCCATCCTTGGTTAGAGTGTAGGTCTTTGCTCACCCATCATGTACAACATGCCTATCAAACTACCATGGCTTACCCAAAAACATATAAAATATATCCATAGTTATGATATCACATAGTACCTCATCCTAGTAGCTTCTAATCTTGAACTTCACTGAGCACTATTCATTTACCATAACCTTATGGTCATCTTCCACCCAATAAATATGGTATGGATGTGGGTGTTTCTATCTCTTTAGCTTCAACTTGGTGACCATTTTTTTGACACTATATTGTTAGTACTTTCACCATCAATGATCATATCACAACACTTATCTTCACATATGCACCTTGTGCGAAACAAACTTCTTCTTTGATCAGGTTCATTCTCACAATTCAGTAGGACTCTTCTATTAACTAGGACTTCTCCTCTTTCAACATTTTCAGAATGTGAGGATTTTTCATCTTCATCAACATATACAACTCTAGGTGAGCCCTAATTTCTTCAATCTATCCTTCCTTGGTATTGGATACATTTAAATGTTCTATGCCCTTCTTCTCCATAGTGAAAACATTTCCCATGAAAGCCTCCTTTTCCAGATCCTTGTCCTCTATGTCTTCCTCTCTGATCTCTATTGTTTTGATCATGGAAATGATTGGAATTTTTTCCCCTTTGGTTCTAATTGCTACTTCTAGCCTCATCCTTCTTCTTTTGATCATCATTATGGCTTCCATAAGATCATCTGCCAGATCTTCCACCATGATCTCTTCCACTATTCTTGTTGTCAAACTTCTTACTAAGTTTCTTCTCAACTCTTAGGGAAACTTGTAATGCCTCCTCAATACTCTTCATTTTAACTAGACTCAGCTCATCCTAAATGCTTGGCCTTAACCTATTAAGATAATGGGTGACTTTCTCTTTATCATCTTTTGCATGGCCAATTCTAATGAGAACTCAATAGAGTTCTTTAGTATAGTCTTGGGGTAAAAGCATAGATCTGTGTCACCGTTTGTGATACAAAAACCTATTTTGGTCAAATCTCATTTCTCTATCAAAACTCAATTTTAAAAAAAAACTAAAAATACCCTTTTATATATTTCAAATTCAATATCATCATTATATAAATTTTTGAGTGTTTTGATTAGTTATAATATGTTATAATCTAAAAATATTATAAGTCGATATTTTAACATTTTAGAAGATGCTCTCTCAAAAAATGAAAAAAAATAGTAAATCATATCAAAAAAATAAAAAATATATATTTATCACTAGAGGAGAGAATCCTCTTCATGAATATGTAATTTTTTTTCAAGAAGGTATAGATTTGATAGGGAAGTTTTGACGGGAGGAAAAAACTGTTGGATTCTGACAAGGTCAAACTTGAGTACTTATAACAAAGAAAATATACATCAAAAATAATTATTTCTTTTTCTGTGCACTAGCTATACATGTCATCTATAAAATATTTTCAAATCATAACAAAAAAAGATGATTTGCACATTGTTTGACGGGAACTACATCCTATATTTTTTACAGTTAAAAAAGGGACTTCAAAATAAAATAAAATGAATAAATTCTTAGTCAAAAAAATAATAAAAATTATAGGCATAAAATTCATACAATTCTACACATTTCATTAGTTTACATCATCTTCATATTTTAAACGCAAATACCATTTCTTTTGTCATTAATGTTGAACTGTCACATTCTGATATCACTTTTCTTTATAAAAGGTGACACAGGTTTGTGCTTTTACTCCTTGAAAAGATTTTCCTACTTGCTTCATTCCTTGCATCTTCTTCAACAAATCAAGTTCATAATCCATAGGAATAAATTGTCACTTCATTTTAGTTATCATCTAATCCCATCTAGTGATTTTGTCCTTTCCCTTTCTATTTCGCTCCAACTGAACCTCTTGCCACAAGATCTTTGCATGTCCCTTATATTTTTCCTTTGTAAACTTGACCCTATTCAAATCCTCAATATCTTCATACTCAAAGTACTCCCCAAGTTAATTGACCTAATAAATAAACTCTTCTAGATTAAGACTTCTTGAAAATGTGGGAACCTCAAACTTAGTTCTTTTTCCATTCTTGGAGATGGCCCTAAAATGTCTCTCTTCCTCTAGGTTTAGAATTGCCTCTTCTCTAGTGTTTTCTTCTACTTGGTCCTCATCCTCACTTTCATCTCTCATAGGAAGATTTATTCCTCTTCCCATTTTTTCTTCCAATGCTTGCATTTACCTTTGGAGGGCTTGAAAACCCTCAGGTGTAACACCTAAACCTCTTCCACTACGCTCTCCTTGTGGAGGCTTTTTTTCACTTCTATTGAAACCCTAGTGTAAACTGTCTCACAATAAAAAATCTTTCCACACACTCAGCCCAAACCATGGTCCTAGTGCAAATTTCCTAAAAATTGGCAATCTATCCACACACTAAAGACCTCTAGCTTTGATACCACTTGATGCAAGGTGCTCCAACTTAATACAGTTCACTCATAATCGAAGAAAAGAAAAAACAACCAATACGAGAGCAAAATATGAACTTCTTATTTGCACCACAAATGTAGAATTATAGAATTATCAAGTACAATATGTTAACCCACATGGGCACCTTCATTATAATAAGCTACAAGACAAGCTAGAAACTATCACCTAGAGTTATCCTAGACAATGTTCGAGCCCTTCCTTAATAGGAAATTTTATGCTGCCTAGGAAGGTTCTAGACATTAAAACTTAATAGCTTGGGCTGAAAAATCTTAACAATACATATAGAGTGGGCTAAATACATCTTTAACAATTATTTTAGATATTTTGGGTAGCCCAACTTTGAAATGCCATAACTCAGAAATCATTGCTCCAATTGGCTATTATAACCACTTTTTGGAAACACCAACTCCTGGTCTATAAGCTTGGAACCATGCTAGCACCCTTCCATTGAGTTTTTGAACCTCATTCAGGTACTCTAAGGCCCCTAATAATGAGCCTAAAAAAAATTCTACAAATTTTTACTAAAAATTTGGAATAACTTCTCCAATACTTAGGCTTGAGCAATGAGATATTTATGATAGGCTTACAAATTTAAAATGAACCTTCATGTAGAAAATGAGAACATTCTAAGATCATATGAAAAACTTACTAAAAATAACAATTTCCAATAAATAGTAACCACCCTATCTACTAGTCTTTATTAAAGTAGAAAAGACTAAAATACATATATATTTGGGTTGATGCAAGATTTCTCTAACACCTAAGATGCTCCTACATCAACAAGAGCTTTGAGTTACTTAAGGAGCAAATAGATACTCAACTTATTTTAGTGTTACCAAGCTTGTAAAGGCTTTTCACTATTGAGTGGGATGCTAGCAATGTAGCAATTGGGGTTGCTTTAAGCCAAGAGGGAAAACTAGTAGCTTTTCATTCTGAAAAGTTGAGTGATGCCAAGAGTAAATACTCATCCTATGACTAAGAAATATATGCATTAGTCCAAGCTCTAAGAAAGTGGAGGCATTATTTGGTTCCTAAGGAATGCATAGTGTATTAAAACAATCAAGCAATTAACTTTTTGTATTCAAAAGAAAAGTTAAGTCACAAGCACATGAAGTGAGTTGAATACATACAAGCATATACCTTCAATATCAAGCACAAGAAGGGTATTCTAAATAAGGTGGAAAATGCATTGTCTAGAAGGGCACTCAAACTCCAAGAAATTTAGTTGAAGAGAATGGGGATAGATCATTTTAGGGATCTATATGTAGATGATGAGGACTTTTTGACATAAATAAGGTATGTGTTGAATACAAGAATTATTTTCATAGGAGGTATGCTAAATATACTTTGCAAAGTGATTTTTTTTTTCACAGGGAATCAGTTGTGTGTTCTTAGTGGCTCTATTAGAGAAAATTTGATACAAGAAAAACATAATGGATCTTTGAGTGAAAATTTTGGGATCTTTAAGATCCAAGATCTTGTTTCAAGGTTTTAATATTGGCCTAGAATGAATCTTGATATTAGGAGGTATGTGGAAAGTTGTGTCATATGTGAAAAAAAGTAAGGGAACTTATACAAATGTTGGCCTTTACCAACCACTACCAATACCTACTAGGCCATGATAATGTCTAAGAATGGATTTCATAGTTGGGTTACCCAAGAAAAGAGGAGGCATGAATAGTGTGTATGTGGTTGTACATAGGTTTAGCAAAATGGCTCACTTTGTGCCATGCAAGACCACTAGTGATGCCACTAACATAGCTTCCCTATTTTTCAAAGAGATTGTGAGAATCCATGGGTTATCTATTAGAATTCTATTAGATAGGGACACTAAGTTTATGAGTCATTTTTGGAAGTCTCTTTGGCAAATATTGGGCACCAACTTGTCCTTTGGATAAACTTACCGCCCAAAATTGATGGTCAAATTGGACTTGTTAATAGAATCCTTTGAAATTTTCTAAGATGCTTGAAAAAATAGTATATATAGTAGTGGGATAAATTGATTGGACAAGCTAAATATGTCTACAGGGTAAAAGCATAGATCTGTGTCACCGTTTGTGGTACAAAAACCTATTTTGGTCAAATCTCATTTCTCTATCAGAACTCAATTTTAAAAAAAAATTGAAAATACCCTTTTATGGATTCCAAATTCAATATCATCATTATATAAATTTTTGAGTGTTTTGATTAGTTATAATATGTTATAATCTCATAATATTTTAAGTTGATATTTCAACATTTCAGAAGATGCTCTCTCAAAAAATGAAAAAAAAAATAGTAAATCATATCAAAAAAATAAAAAAAATATATTTATCACTAGAGGAGAGAATCCTCTTCACGAATATGTAATTTTTTTTCAAGAAGGTATAGATTTGATAGGGAAGTTTTGATGGGAGGAAAAAACTGTTGGATTCTAACAAGGTCGAACTTGAGTACTTATAAAAAAGAAAATATGCATAAAAAATAATTATTTCTTTTTTTGTGCACTAGCTATACATGTCATTTATAAAATATTTTCAAATCAGAACAAAAAAAGATGATTTGCACATACTTGTTTGACAGGAACTACATCCTATATTTTTTACAGTTAAAAAAGGGACTTCAAAATAAAATAAAATGAATAAATTCTTAGTCAAAAAAAAAAAAATTATAGGCATAAAATTCATACAATTCTACACATTTCATCAGTTTACATCATCTTCATATTTTAAACAGAAATACCATTTTTTTTGTCATTAATGTTGAACTATCACATTCTGATATCACATTTCTTTATAAAAGGTGACATAGGTTTGTGCTTTTACCCTAAAATGACACCATAAATAGATCTATAGGGAATAGTCCATTTGAGATACCTTATGGACTACATCCTAGGGGTGTCTGTGAGTTGACATATTTGAAAGATGGAGTGAAGTTAAATTGTTATGCTGAGAATTTTTCATATGCCATGAAAGAGGTTCATAAAATAATAAGGAAAACATTAATAGAGAACAACATGAAGCATAAGGAAAAGATGGATGAAACTAGAAAGATAGTTGAGTTAAATATTGGTGACTTAGTCATGGTGCATCTTATCAAGTCAAGACTAAAGAAGGGATTTTCTCACAAGTTTTAGATGAAGAGGATAGGACCCTGTCCTATATTGGCCAAGTATGGTGATAATGCATTAAAGGTTGAACAACCCAAAGATAGTGAACTACCACCAATCTTCCACATTGTTGACTTAGTCCATTACAAGGGACCACATTAAGAAGTGGATCAAACTCTTCATGAAGTGGTCAAAGATGTAGAGGATCTCCATTTACCTACTACTACAACTTTATGATTAGATAGTACACTAGACAAAAGAGTCTAAAAGAAGACTAGAACAAAGGAATATAAGGAACACTCAATAAAGAAGCATGGACATATAGATACTGATGCAGTATGGAAAAAGGAATTACAGTTAAAAAATTTGGGGATTGATCCAAAAATCATCAACCCAAGGGTGGATTAATATTTTCATTTTAGGTGGGATGGTGCAAGAGCACACCTAGGAAAACTCCATGGTTTGGCTGATTGTTGGCTTGTATTTGACTCTATCCAAGTTACAAACATAGTTTAGTTTGTTTTTAGACCTTAGAAAGTCATTTTCATTATTTTCTAGGTGAGTTAGTCATTAGGACTAAGGTCAAACAAATAGCCTTTTTTAGTTGTTATTTCAATTTCTTAAGTGTATTGAGGAAATAGTGAGATGGAGTCTTCAATGTGTCTACGAGATATAAATATTGTTCAAAGACCAAAATAGTCAACCTATAAGTAGGAAAATAATTCTTTCCAAAACCAGACATCAAGAAAACATGGAACCTTGAAATTTGAACCTTGGTTTAGGGTTGAGGTCATCCTTTACCTAAAAGGTCATCCTTGACCAAAAAGTCAAGAATCTTAGGATTTCAGTCTAGAATGCCATAAAAGTGCAGAAAGAAAGTGGAAAAGGGGGAAAAAGAGGGGAAAAATCAAGATCCAAGTCAAGGATCCATTTGAGGCATTTGACATGGCCCCAAACCACTTACTTAGAGGTCTAAACACCCTTAACATAGAGGTGATTGTATTTTGAGATGATACACTAAGAAGATGCAGAATAAAGAAGTGTTCTAGAGGTTTTAAGATTTGATTAATGTAAAGGATTTGATAAGAGGAGAATAGTAGCAATAGAAAAGTACTATTTGGTATTCTTGGAACTTAGATGTTTTTCATCTATGTTGTCATCAATGCCAAAGGGGTAGATTGTTAGAATTCATGTTGATGATATTCCTTTGGGGGAGTATCCTAAGCATTGGAGAGTATTGACTTGCTACATTCATGACTATTTTTGTCATTGCGATCAACATACTAGTAGGTCTATGAAGACTGATAGAGTAGAAAACAGAGATCTTAGTTGTACAAAAAATAATTTGATTGTTTGATGATTCTCATTCATGTATATATTCTTCACTATGTCCTTATGATGTGGTTCAATGTGCAACACGTAAGTCAAAGATGTACGGAAGTTGTACCTAATTTATAGAGAGAAGTACATAGACATAGTACATGAGATGAATTTTTTTTATGTTTGCATGGTATCTTCTAGAAATGATATAATTTTTTTATGCATGGTCAAATAGTGACTTATGAAAATTTGATGATGACATCAGTGGATGTACAAGCCCTAGTGTGGAGTGCATGAGAATTTGTATAGATTATGAGTTGAAAGTGCTATTGTAATTGTAAATTAATTAATTATCTTACTATAATAATTGGGAAAGCCTCAATGCTGACTCAAGGAATTATTTTTAAGATACGGTATAAAGGAAATATATTTTCCTTGTTTGTAGAATGATTGAAAGACTCAAGTATATGAAAAGTGTGAAAAGGTGTAGAGTGTTTACTGAATGCAAGTAAGAAATCCAAGGGATTATTGGATGTGAGATTTTCGATCTAGTTTCAAGATCGAAAGGAGAAAAATTTTGGTTGATATTACAAAGAAAGAGGAAGGAGTAGTACTATTTATTTCTACTATTCTACAAGGACTAATACATAGATCATTTGGGTAGTGGGTTCATTGGCCTTTCCCTTGAAGAAGTTTGGACAGTGGGTCCATCTACCTTCTACAACTCCTACTAGGAATTCAAAGTCTACTAAAGAATAAAATGTACTAAATGTATTTTGCAAACTCCTAATAGTGTCTATTCTCTTAGAATAAGGAATATTTATATTAGTACATCATCTTCTTGGTATCATCCCCACTAGAGTTTTCCCTCTGATCAAGTTTTTTCCTAGTTAATATATATAGTATTATTGTGCATGAGTATCTTGTTGTGGTTTCTAATTATATTGTTCATATGGTTAAAGTTTAATAAGGTTGATAATTGTGATATTAGTTGGATAATAGATTCAATCCTCCCCTCTCGATTATATTGGTGCACTATATATTCTAACAAAGGCATTAATAAGTATTTGTACAAACCATATTTTTTCTTGAAATAAGTCTTCCATTCCTCACCTTCTTTTATTCTAATATGACGATAACCACTTTTTCAAATCAATCTTGGTGAAATTATTTTCTCCACTCAAAAAATTCATTATGTCATCCATCCTCGACATGGGAAACCTATAAATCAGTCTTCCATTCCTCACCTTTTTTATTCTAATATGATGATAACTAGTTTTCAAATCAATCATGGTGAAATAATTTTCTCTAGTCAAACAATCCATTATGGCATCCATCCTCAACATACGAAACCTATATTTAACAATGATCTTATTAATAGCTCTAGAATTAGTACACATTCTCCATTCTTCTTAGGTACTAATACATTAGATACAACACATGGACTCAAACTTTCTCTAATCAAACCTTTCTATATCAACTCCTACAATTGTCTATTAAGTTCCTCATTCTTAGTGGGTGTCAATCTATATGAGGGTATGTGTAGGATCATGGTCAACCAAACTATGCTCTTAAGTGGCAATAAAAAATTAGAAAATCATGGTTATGTCAACTTGATGTGCAATTTTCTACTTGTTATTAACTTTATATCAAAAAATTGAGAGAAAAGAATCTCTAGAAAATTGAATCTAGTTTCTGAATTACTAGGACTTATCTCAAAAAAATAAAAATTGATTGGTCAAAATTTTAAACTTTAATGCAATACTACAAAATTTTAAAACAAAAATAAGAAGTAGATGTATGTCTGACCACCTTAATCAATATCAAATGATAATATATTTGATTAATATTCTAGATATAAGTAGTAGACTCATGCCTAGATGTGACACATTTTTTTGTATATTTTATTCTAAATAAATAATAATTAATTAATTTTTGACTTTAGTATTTTTGGAATAAAAAAATTCTCGTGTCTGACCACCTTAACTAATTGAAAACTCTGTAAAATTCAATTTTTAATTTTTTTTCCTTGTAGTAGAAGAAACATAGAATGTGATGCATCTTTTGGATTTAAAAAATGTTGTACCATTTGAAAATTATAGTTGTTTTTCAAGTAGTGTGTTAGTCAACACTTTATATGTAACTCCATTAGAAAATAAGTAATAATTACTTACTAAACTCATAATTTGACAAATCTTACTTTTATGGAAAGATAAGAACATTCTTAAGAAACCCTTTTCATTTCATCAAATTTTGGTGAAAAAAAATTCATCAACTACATGTTTGAAGTAAAAATCACATTAAAATAGGTCATTATAGGTTTGGTATCAAAAGATATAGTAGACCTTATAAAGATATTAATTGTTTTCATTTAGTATTAGGGTGGGTAGGAAAAATGTTGAAATAGATTTTGAAATGGTTTGAGATATTTATGAATTATAGATTTTTTAGATTGTCACTTTTTGGCACACCATGATCTTGCACATACCCATGATTCTTTATTCAAAAACCTAGCTCTAGGAATCAGGTCCATACAATAAATTATACTTCTTACTAGTAGTAAACCATTAGGTATATCATCTACAATAATATCTTTGTATTCACTCAACAAACTTACAATTTCTTCTGGTACTCGATCAATACTACTATACTCTACTATCACTCAGTTACCACTAACCTCTTTCACTTGGTTACCACTATCTATCACTTGGTTACCATGATGGTCTTCCACTCAGTTCCCATTATCTATCACTTGGTTATGACTAGCATAACTTGGTCTCCAAGGAATTATGGAAAAATAAACTTGATTCTATTAGAAATAGATAATATTGAGAGAGAGGGGTGAATGAGTATTCTAAAAAAAATTTCCCACAACTAATTATTGTTAATTACATTATAGCTTGCATATGAAAGTAAACCAACAATGTTGAACAAAAAATATAACCATACACAAAGACATGATGTAACACCATTATTTGTTAACTAGGAAAAGCCTGGCTAAGGGAAAGCCCCGATGGGGATGATACACACTAGATGATCCACTAAATAAAAGAATCTTGTGCAGGATATTAACCCTATTAGGAGTCTATGAAGTACATATAGTCTCTCAAGTCCTTGTTAAAGAGGACTACACCCTATTAAAATCTTCAATCTTGCTTGGAGTTGGTAGATCAAACACAATATATGAGAGAAGAGCTTAGTGCCCTAACATGCAATAAACAATATAGTTATTTACAATTATAAGTATAAATACAATACTTTCTCACTATTTAAATTCATACTTGATCTTATCATACATTAAATTTCATATCAAATAAGGCTCACATATATTTCAAGATTTCTTCACAATAGTTCTCATGTCACACATCTTACACATTATCTACACAATATAAGATATTTACTTATATCTTGCAAATAAATAAATCTTTATTCAATCGGCCTTAATGATTTAACACTCTTTATCCAATATAAAAATGACCTAGGGTAAACATCTAGGATGTCAGCCCATTATGATTTAGTAATTATTTTTTCACCAAAATATTTTGTTAAGTTGTATAGTCCAATTCTTTGATATGCTATATTTTATCCTATTAGATACAGGAACTAGTAAATCAATTGTAACTTACACCATATAGTCTATACAATTCAACACACTAACATACATTATCATGATGCTATCATATAACTATCCTCAATTGTGCATGATCTCACTCAAAGTGTGTCATATGTACACATTACATCAGTCTATATTCTATTGCAAATTATCTAACACTTTGACAATATCTAACTCTAAATACATAAATGACTTTAGACATCTAATTGACCATATTGCCAACAATATCCTCTTTTCCATTGAAGGAATTTTTTTGGAAAATTGGCTAAGTCCCAAAAAGATATCATATAGAATAAAAGTAAATAAAAAATAAATGCTTTCAAAATATAACAATTTTATTCATGTCTTGATGGATCATTACATTCCTTATCACTCCTTACATAAGTGTACTCCCCTTACACACACACACACACACACACACACACACACACTTCTCCTTATTACATATTCAATTTTCCTTACGTATACTTCTCCTCCTTTGACATCAATGGAAAAGGTGTCAAAAATTGTATACTAAACTGTGTTGTTTTTTTTGATCAAATTGTAGTTCTAGAAAAGCGATCAATAAAAACAAGTTTTAGAAACTCAAGATCCTTTTTAAGTTCTCCATGACTATATTAGATATTCTAATGAGTGCGCAAAGTGCATAGGATGTCACTTCAACTATACACAAGTAAGTATGGGAAAATTTTTCATAGGAGGCCTTAAGTGCAAGATACTCCCCAATTGCCTCTACAAAATTTATCTAAGAGTAGAGAATCTTTTGATTACCTTTTCCTTACTAGTCTCTATGCCTCTAATTGCACTATTAATCTTTTCCACTTCAGTTCCAAAATCTTTAATGTTGGACTCTAGTAACTACAACTTGGTGGTGAGTGTATGAAGCTCACTCATTTGAACTTTGATCCGATTCTCAAAATCTGATTGGTATTTTATGGCAGTGCACACTATTCATACAACTCTTACCTTCATCAATGTTCTTCCTCAATTCCTTTATGCATATATTAAGTGTCTTTAGATCATTTCTCTTATTTATGCATGTTGTATCAAATAGTGATGCATCATGCTCTATATGTGCTTGTGCTAAAGATACTTTAGACAATGTTGTGAATTCTTCAAAAGATTTATCTAATTCTTTAGCCTTAGTCTACAAGTCTAGATTTGTAGTAGCTATGTGAACTATCCTCTACATCCTATCCAAGGCTTCTTACGATTTCCTCTCTAAGGACTTAACTACTTTATTTGTGGAAGCAATATGCTCAGAGAGTTCATCAATCCTTTTTGATCATCATCGTTATCAAATATTATTGGTACTAGAGTTACTATAGGAATAAGTGTAACTAATTTTAGTTTTGTACTCTTCTTCTCTTCCTCATCCTTCTTCCTTTCTTTTGCTAATCTTTATTTATCAACTTCTTTTTTCTTCTCCTCTTCTTTCTTTGATTCCTTTTCTTTTTTCTTTTTCCTTTCTTCTTCTTTTCTTTTTCCTTCTTCTCTATTTTTCTTTAATTTTCTTTCTATCATCTTCTTCTAATATTTTACTCTTTATATTCCTCTTCTTTATCTTCTTCATCAAAACTAGTGTAGTAGTAATATTGCCCACAATTTTTGTTCCATGAATTGTAAAGGGGCTCTCTTTTGCATCTATTGTTATGTGCATACTATCCACTTGCATGGATTTAGTACCCATAACTATGTGACACAATGAGTATGATTTTTGTGTTTCCTCAACATCTTCTTCACCATGAGATGGTAAATTGGCTTTTACATAGAATAGACAATTTGATCATGGTTGCACACTCTCCTTCATGACTAGAGATATAGAGGTCATGTGTCTCACTATGGCTTCCTCCATTTCTTTCCTGAATTCCTCATAGTTTCCTCCCATATGAAGAGTATCTCTTCTTTTATTTTGTAATAGGGGTTCATGTTGACCCTATGGTTAACTCATTTGTCTATTAGTGACTTTACCCTTAGTCAGTTGGTTTCATTGCTATCGATCTCTACAGTTGCTACCGAGCTTATCATACTTCTAGTAGCGTTAACCAAGTGTTTCAGCTTCTACTAAGCTAAATATTCAGATCATAATTCATGCCAAGTTTCATAGTGCCTACTAAGAATCTGAGATAGAATATAGTGTTACTCAAGCATAGCAGAGTCTACAAAGCTTTCAAGTGTAAGTGATGAAGATCTTAGAGTTAACCAAGTTCATAGTGTTAACTAAGTGAATGAAGATAGTGTTGACAAATCCATGAAATGGCTACCAAGTAATTAAGTATCTACAAAGTTCTTTAGTGTTCACCAAGTAATCCAATGATGACTAAGTTCTTGGTACTCAAAGTGATCAGTATGGACCAAGCTTCAATGTTAATCAAGTGCTAGAGATTTTTGAGTGTTGATAGTGTTTTTTGAGTGTTGGAACATCACTAAGTTGTCTTCAGAACCTAAGTTCCAGTAACTAGCCGACTTAGTGAATTATGCTGAATTGGATATTTTAGCTGACTCTAGAAAGAAGTTAAGTGGGTTGATGTATATGCAAAGAATTATATCATATCCAAAGAATAATATGCAATGAAGGAAGAAGCATATGAGTGTGAATTAGTAGAAGGCTATAAGTAGATTAAGGAATAGCATAGACTTATCTATCACAACAAGGTGATCATTATTATTCAAAGGAATCTCATTTAGAAAATAGAGTTGTAGATTATGGATTAACCAATGATTCACCCTAAGAGGTGCATTGGTGAAATTGTTTAATAAGGTTGACTTAACACTCTTATTCCAAATCTCCTAACAGCGTGCATACTTCATTGTATGTTTTTAAAATTCTTTCACTATTACTCCTAATAGGAAAGATTAACAAAAGTGATCAATTGTAAGCCTTAATAGGCCAACTTTACACTGCAGTCATAAAGCTTATCGGTATCATCCCCACTCTAGTTTTACTCTGTATTTGGAAGGTTAAATCTTGTGTCAAAGTGTTATGAATTTTTTATTTCTTTCATTCTTTCATGCATGCAACTAGATCAAATTAAATGGTTATGGTTTGATTGGTAAATTAAGTTTAAAGTTTATGGTTCATGATTCACTCCTCCACTCTCACTAACTTATATTACCTTATATTTCCAATAATTGGTGTTAGAGCTTATAGTTCTCACATCAAAAGTTTAACAAATTGAGAAAAAGATCAGAGCTAGTTGAGGTATACAAGCTAGACAAAGTTATTGGGAATGAGAAGTTGAGTATAGGGAATTAGTTCTTCCCCTTCAACTCAAGGCCACTATCAACATCATGTTCCTAGTTGTTGCTTGGGGCCTTGAGAATATTGCTGACACCCTCCTTTACACTAATTACCTATCCTCATACTGATGCTCTTTGTGTGCTTGTGTTGAAGCTACTTCAAACAAGGTTGTGAATTCTTCTAAAGATTTTGCTAATTCTTGAGCCTTAGTCTACAAGTTTATATTTGTAGTATTTGTGTGAACTATCCTTTGCATCCTATCCAAGGCTTCTTACAATGTCCTCTCCAAGGACTTAACTACTTTATTCTTTGGAAGAAATATGCTCAAAGATTTCATCAAATCCTCTTTTATCATCATCGTCATCAAATATTATTAGTATTGGAGTTACGATAGGAAGAAGTGTAACTACTTTTAGCTTTGTACTCTTCTTCCCTTCCTCATCCTTCTTCCTTTCTTCTTCCAATCTTTCTTTATTAGCTTCTTTTTCCTTCCCCTCTTATTTATTTGATTCCATTTATTCTTTCTTTTTCCTTTCCTCTTCTTTTCTTTTTTCTTCTTCTCTATTTTCCTCTTCTTCCCTCTTCTCTTATTCTACCTATTTCTTCCTTTCCTCTTCTTCAAACCTTTTCATTTTTGCAATTTTCTTTCTTTCTTCTTCTTCTAATATTTTACTCTTTTTATTCCTCTTCTTTATCTTCTTCATTAGAACTAGTATAGGTAGTAATATTCCCAAGGATTATTGTTCCATGAGCTACAAGGGGGTTCTCTTTTGCATCTTTTGTTATGTGCATACTATCCACTTGCATGGATTCAATACCCATAACTATGTGACACGGTGAGTATGCTTGTTGTGTTTCCTCAACATCTTCTTCACCATGAGACAATGTACTAGCTTCCACATAGACTAGACAATTTGATTATGGTTGTGCACTCTCCTTCATGACTAAAGGTACAAAGGTCATGTGTCTCACTGTGGCTTCCTACAGTTCTTTCTTGTCTTCCTCATAATTTCCTCCCATAAGAAGAGTATCTCTTCTTTTATATTTTAGTAGGGGTTTATATTGGCCCTATGGTTAAGTCATTTTTCTATTAGTGACTTTACCCTTAGTCAATTGGTTTCATTATTATCAAGCTCTATAGTTTCTACCAAGCTTATCATACTTATAGTAGTGTTAACCAAGTGTTTTAGTTACTACTAAGCTAAAAAGTCATATCACAGTTCATGCCAAGCTTCATAGTGTCTATTGAGCATTTGAGATAGAATATAGTGTTACTTGAGGATTGTAGACTATACTAAGCTTTCTAGTGTAAGTGATGCAGATCTTAGAGTTAACCAAGCTCATAGTGTTAACTAAGTGAATGAAGATAGTATTGACCAATCCATGACATGGAAACCAAGTAATTAAGTATCTATCAAGTTCTATAGTGTTCGCCAAGTAATCTAATGATGATTGAATTCCTACTACTCGAAGTGATCATTATGGAATAAGCTTCAATTTTAATCAAGTGCTAGAGTATTATGGGTGTTGATAGTGTTTACCGAGTGTTAGAACATCATCGAGTTGTCTTTAGAGCTCGAGTTTGAGTAACTAGCTGACTTAGTGAATTATGATGAATTAGGTATTTGAGCCAACTCTAGAAAGAAGTTAAGTGGATTGATATATATGTAAAGAATTATATCATATCCAAATAATAATATGTGATGGAAGAAGTATATGAGTGTGAATTAATAGAAGGCTACAAGTAGAATAAGAAATAGCAGAGACTTATCTATTTGGAAGGTTTTTGGGTTACCAAAACTAGTGTCAAAGTGTTACGAATGTTTTATTTTTTTCATTCTTTCATGCATGAAACTAGATTAGATTAAATGGTTATGGTTTAATTGATGAATTAAGTTTAAGGTTTATTGGTTTTTGATTCACTCCTCCCCTCTCAATAACCTAGGCTACCTTATATTTCTGATAATTGGTATCAGAGCTTTTGGTTCTCACATCAGAAATTTAACAGCTTGAGAAAAAGATTAGAGGTTGTTGAGGTATATAGGCTAGACAAAGCTATTAAGAATGAGAAGTTGAATCTATAATTGGCCATGGGACAACTCAAGAAAGCTAAGGAGCATATCTCTTAATCTTAGAAAAGAAGGAAGGAACTGGTAGTAGAATTGAAGACTTGTACCAAAACAAAATTTTAGATGAAGTTGATGCAATAATTAGAGACCTACTTGGAAAGAATCTCGCTCTTCATGAAGAAATAAGAAATATAAAATGAGAGCAAGAAATCAAATCATTTAGGATGTGTGAAAAATTGGAACAAAAGGATAAAGCCAGTGAAGAGAAGAGATTGCTAACTAAAAAGATAGAAGAGAAGGATAATGAACTTCATGAACTATTAATTCAAAAAGAAAATTTGATTGATGAACTCAATGATGAAAACCAAGAGCTCATTAACTTGAGTATCGAGAATGAAATAGTATAAAATAATCTCAGCATGGAGAAGTAAACCAATGAGAAGATGATGAAATCTCAAGAATTCATGAAGGAAATGGAAAGTAAAATTCAATCAAGCCACAAAGGAAAAGATGGATTAGGCTATATAGATAAAGGATAACCATCTCAACAAGGGCTGAAAGAACAAAAGGCCTACTTGTAATCATTGTGGAAAAATAAGGCATACATCAAACAAGTGTTGGAGAAATAGTAAACCTACATTCAATGGAGATTGTTATAGTTGTAACAAGCATGGACATAGAGAAAGTGAGTGCACAAAGAAAAAAAAGTTTGAAAGAAAGTGTTTTAATTGCAACAAACAAGGACATAGATCTTCTAGAATGCAAGACCAAGAAGTGAAACCCAATAGAGAAAATTATGAAAGAAATATTTGGTTGGGACTACAATACTATTAGAAATAGGGAAAAATTTTGTTAGAAACTAGATATTATTTATTAATTTGAACCATGCATAATAAAGTAAACAAGTAATGTTGAATGGAAGTAATAGCCATGCATAAAGAGAACTCATAACACTGTATTTTGTTAACTAGAGAAACCCTGGCCAAGGTAAAACCCTAGTGGGGATGATACCCAATAGATGATGTACTAATATAAATGTTCCTTGTTATAGAATGAACCCTATTAGGAGTCTATTAAAACATTTAGTACATAGGAGTCCTTGTTTGGAGACTTTGATTCTCTGTTAGGAGTTGTAGTACAGTGGATGCAAGAAGAGCTCACTACCCAAACAAGTAATTAATCCGCAAGTATATAGATGTTTTACCTTCTTTCTTGGTTGATCTCTAACCTTAGCTTGATCTCAAATCATGAAAATAGGTTCTCAAAAACATCACATATATTGCTTCATAAAAAGTTTTCATATCACTTATCACAAAGCAATTGCACACTTAATCTCACAAGATATCGTGTGTAAAAATATCATGCCTTTTCACAATTTTTTTCTAGATTGGATAGCACCAAAATATATATTTTTCCAACATAGAGTAAAGGGTATGTGTAGGATCATGGTGTGTGAAAAAGTGGCGATCTAAAAAAATGTAGTTCTAAAATGCCTCAAACCATTTCAAAATCTATTCCAACTTTTTTCCCACCCACCCTAATATAAATGAAAATAATTAATATCTTTATAAGGTCTACTATATCTTTTGATACCAACCCTATATGGTCAACTTTAAAAACATCCTAAAAATGTGTTTTTGACCTATTTTTTATGTGATTTATACTTCAAACATGTAGCTGACAACTTTTTTTCTGCCAAAATTTAATGAAATGAAAAGGATTTCTTAAGAATGTTCTTATCTTTCCATAAATGTAAGGTTTGTCAAGTTATGATTTTAGTAAGTAATTATTACTTATTTTCTAATGGAGTTATGTATAAAGTGCTGACTAACACACTACTTGAAAAGCAACTATAACTTTCAAATGGTAAAATATTTTTTAAATCGAAAATATGCATCACATTCTATGTTTCTTTCATTATAAGGAAAAAAAATGAAAAATTAAATTTTGTAGAGTTTTGAATTAGTTAAGGTGGTTAGACAAGAAATTTTTTTTATTCCAAAAATACTAAAGTCAAAATTTAATTATTTATTATTTATATAGAATAAAAATATCCTAAAATATGTGTCACATCCAGGCATGATTCTACTACCTATATCTAGAATATTATTAAAAAATATTATCATTTGATTTTGATTAAGGTAGTCAAACATATGTCTACTTTTTATTTTTGTTTTGAAATTTTTTAATATTGTATTAAAATTCAAAATTTTGACCAATCAATTTTTTTTTTTTTTGAGATAAGTCCTAGTAGTTTAGAAACTAGATTCAATTTCCTAGAGATTCTTTTCTCTCAAATTTTTGAAATAAAGCTAATAACAAGTAGAAAATTGCACATCACGTTAACATAACCCTAATTTTCTAATTTTTTATTGCCACTTAAGAGCATAGTTTGGTTGAACATGATCCTCCACATACCCTAAACATCTAGGATGTTGGCCCTAATTGCTCAAGTAATTATTTTATAAACAAAATAATTCCCTTATCTTTAGTCATGTTGTTGTATTCACTGATAAAACATGAATATCTCTTTTCTATACTATCTATACTGATGTATGAGATTATACACATCATCATCAATATGCATATTGATTCCATCTAACTTCTTTCTCTAAGATAACATTGTTGGTCTAATTTTCTACAAAGTATTTGTTTTTCCAAATCCTAGGTTAAAAATCATAATTGAATTCATTGTTTGCTTGCTAGGGGTTTTGGTTCTTTGGCCTTGCAATTTAATAACCTTTAAAAAAGCTTGTTAAACCCTAAGTCTTGTGTTCTTTTGAAATTTTATTCGGACGCAAAGCTTTTCAAGCTGCGAATATTCCTTGACCCATTTAAACATTTCATGCCACCACATGTCTTTTCCTTTTTTTTTCACACCATCTAATCTCTTTAAGATCTATGATAGTCGTATCATCGCTATAGAAAGATGCAAGTGTTTTAACCATAATGACATAGTGGCTGGTGCAAAATTGAGTGGCAATGTCATGAAATGGAGACACAATGGCTAGAAAGTGCATTGCTTCAAAAGTGTTTAGTCATGTGTTTCATGTTAGAGCTACTAGAACCATAAGAGGAACCAAGAATAACAAATTGCAAAAGGTGTCAATGGAATCCAATTTTTCTGATGGGTTGCTATGTCACTATCGAAAAAAGTTTACATTCTATCATTAGCAAGATAGCACCTTAACAAAAAGTGAGGAAGATGATGGCTATTAAAAAATCTAGTTACCATAAAAGCTCCAAAGTGGCATGGTGGACGTATGATTTTATTGTTCTATCAAAGGTGCTAATTAAGATAATCATGATTAATAGGTATCTATCCTTCTGACATTGAATTTTAACAGAACACTAGAGGTCGCTATGTCATGACCAAAAAAATAATGGATCTCACTAGTAGTGACATAACACCTTACCAAAAAGTGATGAAGATGGGAGGTTATGCAATAGATGAGTGCCAAAATTTATGTCACTAATAATGGTCATGTGATTTTATTTTTTTGTTAGAAGCATTGATTGTGGTTATGATGGTGGAACTAAAAAATTTATCAACACTAGAATCTCTAAAGCCTTAAGCAGGTCACTATGTCATGATTAGAAAATTAAAGTTTTCCACTGTTTGCAACATAGTGCCTTGACAAAAAATAATGACGCGGTAGTAGTTCCTGAAGGTGGGTCCCAAACATATACTTTGTCAGCTATGAATCACACAACCTTTGGGACATGGTGGCATCCAACTAGAGACATGTATGTACCTAAAATTTTAATGAACACCGAAGGTTGCTATGTCATGATCAAAAAATATTTGCACCTCACTAATAGTGACATAGCACCTTGCCTAAAAATGTGCATGTGTTGGGACCTAGGTCACCTGGTGATATAGATAGGATTCAAATATCAAATTACATGCCAGTTGGGCAAGACGTTCCCATGTCAGCAATAACATGGGCACACACCCAAGTCAAAAATTAGATGATAGATTGTAATCATTAGATCAAGATTACATCAATGATCACCATTACGTTGCTATGAGGTGTGCACTTTTTACCCAATGTGACATAGTGACTATGGGACCCACCATTTTTATATGTATGTAATGTAGTTTCTTTTCCCTCAAATCAAGATTAGATCTACGATCGTCACTTTGTCACCATGGGAAGTTGCTTAAGTTTTATGTATAGCAACATAGCGAATAGGGTAAATAAAGGAAGGACCCATCACTCTGATATTGAAAAATGCATTAAAGTGTCTACCATCAGATTGAGATGAGCTTAAGGGTCATCACTTCATTGCTATGGCATTATGCTCACTCTTTATGTATAGCGAGATAATGACTAGGTAACACATGTTCTCAAGAATTAGTGGGTTCATTCTAAAATGCTAGTAGTGAGGGGAAAGTACACATGGAGAATTTTCATTGGTTTGATTGTCAACATGTCAAGTGGAAGATGAGTCATTCCTATTTTCACTCTTGGATCATAAGATTTTTTGAGATCAACGGTCTGCATTCAAATGAAGAAGGTGGCGCCACTCTGTTTCCCTTATAGTTCATTTATGAGGATTGAAAGCATCTTGTGTGAGAAAAAATAGAGTATATTGTAGAAGATCTCACCATTCTCATCTTAAATGAACAAGATTTCAAGCTTTCCAAACAAGAGAAATTAGCAAAAATTTGTGTTGAGCTTGATCAAGAGCATGAAGCAGTTTTCTATTTGTTTGTGAGACATTGTAGAGTTATAGAGAAAGGCAAGCAAAGGTTAAGTAAGTTCTCATGTTCCATTTTAGCTATAAAAAGTTATTTTTCTACAAGTTATAGTCAATATACCTCCAAAGAAGGTGCTTTCTAGGAAAGAGGATTATTTGGCTAGAAATATTCATGATGCTTTGCTTGAATTGCTCCTAGAGTTCACCATTGAAACTATGCAATTTAAAAAATTAACTTCATTAAACCCTAGGCATAAAATGACATATGGATTATATGACAAGGGGAACTAGGTCCAAGATGCTAATTCTCCTCAAACTAGTCCTATTTTATTCAAAAAATGGTTTTTAGAAAGAAATTTATTTGCCCCACATGCCAATATTTGGAATGTTGATTTGGGAAAATTAGTAGTTCCAAGTGTTTTTATGGATTATGACCTCCTTGAAGATATTGCAAAGAATTATGACCAAGAAATTAGAGTGGTTAGGAGAATTGATGGTGAAATTTTGATCATAGTCAACCCAGAGGAAATTCAACAGGTATTTGGTTTAGGGCATTTCACTGACTATCATGTGCCTATTGACCTGAAGGAATTAGAAAAGGAATATATGTCAAAGAAGGATGTAGTCAAGTGAGGTGCACTAAGGGAACATATAGGAAAAAATGGAAATTTTCCAACAATAACAACATCCTCTAGGGAACCCTTCAAAAGGGCATATTTCAATACCAAGATTGTGGAGGCATACATGACTCTTTGTAGAGTTTTTGGAGAAGATGAAGAAGAGTTTATGCCCATAAGCTTTATGTATATGATCAATCAGATTTCCTCTTTTGGTGTGGACATAATTTTTTATTTTTCTTCTTATTTAGTAGAAGAAATTCATAATGGCTTGGTTGGGATTGTGAAGGGTAAAGTAGAAAAAACTTTTGGCCATTATTCTTTGCTGATGCACATGTTTTTTTTTTAAAGGAGTGACATATTTTGGTAAAGAAATGAAGTTGAATACAAAATAGGATCAAGAAGGACTAAAAGTAGAGTTATGGAGTGCATATTTCACCTGAGATGCAGAAAATGCTAGCTTTGTCAGATTTGACAGGTAATTTTTCTCAAGGTTGAGGTGCCTATTATTAAGTGACAATCCTAGAGCACCCAAGGCACTGGCAAGTTTTATTAGACCCCTAGAAAATCCCATTGGTTTGAAAGTTTCACATAATTGGGGAGACATCATCCCATATTCAATCCCAACTATCTTTAGGGTTTATGGTTTCAGAGGTACGTCACATGTATTGCCTTGCCAAGTGCCATTAACGGTAGGAGTAGCTGAAATGTTGTGGTAGCTAGGAGGACTAGAGGAAACTTATTTGTTGAAAAGATAGAGAGCATCAATATTCCCACTTACACTATAGTCCATCAATTTGTAATCACCAAAGGGGGTTGGATTTCTCTGCACAAGATATTAGATCAATATAAGATGGCTATTTCTCATCCTCATTTTTGTGACACTAAGTGATTTTACAACTTAGCTCTTAGACACAGAATTAAGTTTGGAAAAATTGACCATAAATTTTATTTTCCTGAAGACATAAAGAAATGAATATTCCTTGCAAGAACAAGAGACTAAGAAAGAAAAATGGAGAGTGTTCTCAAGGGTTTTGGATTTCATTCATTATTTTGATGAAGAGTATAGTCCTCTAGGTAATGCCATTACAAAGGTTGATAAAATAAATAAGCTCATGCTTACTTTTCCTCAAACAATGGAAATGATGAATGAGAAGAAGAAAAATCTTATTAATTCTTTCTGAGACAAGGCCAAGGAGGTAATGAGGAAATTTGGATTCACTCCCAATATAGGGGCATGGCAACTGATTGTCTAGAAAAGGCTAGGGTATACTATTATTCAAAATAAAAGGACCATTATGGACAAAGGAAACCAAGTAGTTGAATCCACTTGTGGTGTCTAGGAAGAGACACCTCCTCAGCCCTCCCCTAAGAGATGGAAAATACTAAGGGAACAAGATCATGACATTGAGGAATATTCACCTTCACATACCCCTCTAAGGATTGAAGAGGAACAACTTACTAGTGAGCAAATTGAACAACTAGGATCCCAAGGAGGAGTTTTTGTTACTCAAGCTGAAATAGATGAAGGAAACCCTCAGGAGCCTTCTATGCCAAGTTTAGAGTTGACTGTAGAAGATTTTAAGTGAAGGGAATTAGACCCTATCATAGAACAAGATAGTCAACAATTTTTGTTAGATGATAGTTTTGTCAAATTAGAGGCTTCCACCAGTTTGCATGGAGAACCAACATGGGAAAATTTGAGGAAAGATGTAATAAGTTGAGAACAAGGAATCTAGAGCTAGAGGAGGCAGCCTTGCAAAATTAGATAAAAGAATAGATGATGCAAAAATTCCAAAGTATAACTCCTAAAGAGGGGAGACAGATGGTAAAAGCATCAAATATTTTATTATTACCCAATTGGGATATAGCTAATGCTTTGATTTTTAATTTTTTTTTGAATAAATTTGACCTGTAAGATTGAAGCAAGAAGAAATTCATAAGTACTTCTTTCAGTGAGGAACAGGCTGCTCTGGTTATATGGTCATTAAGGAAAGGATCTAGGGTTGTTTCATCATAGCTAGATGACTCAAGATTGATGGGAAACATCATTATAAGAAGGGTAGTAGATATCTCCCACGTGCAAGTAGCCCACATGGGTGTTGGAACATCTCAGTTTGTTCTTGCCACTGTAGAAAAGGAAGAAAATATAATGTTTGAACTATAGAGTAAGTATGAGAGTGTTTTGAAGGCCTATAATAAAAAAGTTCAAAAAAGAATTGAACTTGAAAATATGGTAATGGGAAGGTCTACAAGACCAAGAATCACATATCCCTGCCCTCCAGTGGAACCTTTTAAATCCACTCCTCTCATAAAGATGCTAGATACACCATAAAGGCCATAGTATTACATAGATGAAGACTTTGAAGAAGAAAAGAGAAAAATATGGGCATTGTATGTAGAGCTAAATGTACAATATGAGGACAAATTGAGAAAAGCTCTCATGCATCTGGGAGATAAAATTGAATGGCCACCATTTTATGATCAGCTAGCAAAGACAATAAACATATGGGATGAAATGAAAGCCAATGATGAGGCTTTGAAGCCTATTGTGAATAAGTGGGTAAAGAGGAGGAAAGAAATGACATTTTTGTGCTACTCTATCATAAGGTCTTCACATGATCAAATTGAAAAAATCTATGATATTGTTAATGACCTTCCAAAATTTGATAATAAAAGAGTTCATTTGCAAAGAAGAATAGTGGGCTACTTGGATAAATACAAGAGCCAAAATTTTGATTTATTCCCTCATGCTCTAGATAGGAAGAATAAATGGGCTAAGGAATTAGATGATTTATTTTGTCTGAGAATGAATAAAATCATCAATGAAATAGGACATGCATGCTGAGACACCACAATAGAAGAAATAGTGAAAGCCCAAATATTTTTTGATTCTTTGAAAACACAATTTTATTGATATTAGTAGTGAAGTTGAATATGTTATCAAGAAGCAATAGAATATTCTACAATTTGATTGGCTAGATGACACACTTTTTGACAAGTGGATGGTAGATATTGCTTCTGATGAACAATTAGAAGAAGCTAAAAGTGATGATGATGAAATACATGAAGATGAACTATAGATCATCGACTCACTTCCATTAGCACCTAGGAAAGAAGAAGACAAAGAAGGGAAATCATCTCATGTGAAAGAGATAGTAGATCAATTGGATGATGTGGTAAAAATGAAACCAAATGTAACTATCACCTTGGTAGTACATAATGATATGAGTGAAAATGCCAGAGTAGAGGTGAAGCTATATGAATTAGAGCCTGACACATTACTGGCAAGTTTGATAGCTACATATACCAAGGATGGAAAGAGAATAAAGGCCAATCATGGGATTTGTAGCATTTGAAGATGTAACCAAAGAGGGGCCCAGAAAGAGAATATTATGATGTATTACCTTTCTATTATATAAACTGTTGTCTTTTCTAGTTGATAAAAATGTAAATATCTTTGCAAAAGGACACCTATTAGTTCTCTGTGCCTAAAGCTTGTTGCCTCTCACTCTATATAAGTGAGATTCCAAGGCTAGAGAAGGGTCTAATTTCTAATGTAATTCTAGTTTTACACTAAGCATGTTTCGATCTAGTCATTGTAGCAAACTTCATGATGTATCTTCTCTATAAATCTTCTAGGAATACATTGATATCATATGATCCTTGTGTCTTTTTAGAGTCATTTCAAGTTTTACTGCAATTTAATACAATTTTCAGGGAAAATTAATACAAAATTAAGCTATCCCCATATTTGTTCTTGTTGAATTTTTTCTCCTTTGTTATTGCCTAGTCATTTTGATATTGTGTGAGTAAAGCTTGTCTAATTGAATCCAATTCACTTAGGTTTTACATCAACTCATTATTGCTATTAATTCAATGAATTAAGTAAAGCTTTAGTGAATTTGATGGGATTGCTATGGTAATAGAAAGGATGTCTATAAGAATGAATTCTAGTAAAAAATGTTGATAATATTTGTTGTAATGCAATGAATCAAATCTATAAATTGGAGTAGACTCTGAATCCTAATGGAATAGGCATTGATCAAATTAATTCAGCCTGCATATAGGTAGATCATGAATAAGCATCAAGTCTAAAATCAAAATCAACTTTATTTTACTATTCTTCAAGATTTTCAAAGGTGGTCAACACTTGTTTGCATGGAATATTCTAGCCTTAGTTAGCTGCTATTGTTGGAAATTCTTGCAAATCTAAGAAGAATTGTGACCAAATTTGCTTATAAGGGATGCATATCATCTAGAATGTCAAGGAATGGATAAACTGTGTATGTGTCTAAAGATAGAAGATGAGAATTAGAATGAAACTAATACAATTCTCGTACAATAGCATTCAGTTTGAATCATCCCCTAGGTATACCCACCTTGGTTCTATAGAGCCTAAAGAGTAGAAAACCATCCTTAGTTTTGTTGAAGTTGGGTCCAAGTGGTTTCCACATGTAATTTTTAATAGGAAATAGCTAATCCTTAGGTTACATGAGTATTATTACTTTGGTATTGATAATTTTATTGTTTAGTAGTTAAAAACACCAACAAAACATCATATAAACAAGTTATACATGAAAATAATACACTGTTGTAAACTAGTTTCATACTTAGATAATTTTTTGAGTACCAAAAGCTAAGTATCTTTATTTTTGAGGATTTCTATAACAAGTACATCATTTTTTTCTATTAATGACAAAAATTACATCAGTACACAAAGTCAATTGTCAGCAATCTCCCCATTTGGCATTGATGGCAATAAAGTAAGGAAAATTGGCTAAGTGACAAAACTTCACCAAAAATTACAATACTTATCATCTATTGCATTACATATAATTCATATTAAAAATTCTCCTTCTTTCAATATGATTACTATATACATAACTTACTACACAATTTTCTTCTAAGCCTCCCCCCCTTTGATATTAATGAAAAAGGTCGAAAAGTGCAAAATCTATCAAAAGTTTTTGTCTTCCTACCTCAAAATGCTATTATCTTCATACAATCATCAAGATTTTCCTTCAAACTATTCATACCTTTTTCCCATGTGTCATTTGCTACTTTGGTAGTAGTGAGCATTGCACATAAGGCATATGGTGCAATCTCAACTACATTAAAGTTAGAGTAAGTGAAGTTTGCACATAAGTTTCCTTTTCTTTGACATCTTCTTCCAACTATCTCTCAATGGTTGGTATCTTCTAAGTAATAGATTCTGTGAATTCTGATAGTCTTCTCAAAACTTCTCTTTTCAAGTTGAAATTTCCTAAATTTTATGTAAACATTGACAACTTATCCTTCAAACTCATTAACTCTGCAAGAGGGTTGTTGTATCTCACTAGTTAGAGCTTCTAGCTCACTCAGCTTCCCTTGAATCTTACTATTCATATCTTTGGTCAACTTATGAGATAAACTACATTTGATGTACACTACCTTTCCAACTTGTTGACATCTTTGGAGTTCCTTGATACAAGTATCAAGACTCTACGAATCATTCTAAATATTTTGAAAAATGGTGCTAAAAAGATTAGCATCATGTGAAATTTGAGCCTTAAACTTAGCAACATTCAAAAAAATTTGTAAACTCATCATCAAATGATTTTATAACTATTTGTGCTCTCTTTTTGGGGTTTCCTTCTTTATATTTAGCTATGAGAATGTTGTGTAATCTATCAATCACCTCCATTAATTCTCTTTGCAAACTTTTAACCTTTTGTTCTTCTTAATCAATTTTTTCAAGGATTAGATCAAATTAGATTTATCATCATCATCACCCGTAAGGTTAGCAAGAGATATAGGAGTGGATGAGATGGATGCTTTCAACTCATCTTCCTCTTGTTTCTTCTCTACTGCCTTCTTTGATTTTCTCTCTTCTTTTTCCTTCTCCTCTCTTTCTTTTCTTTCTTTTTTCTTTGTTTTCATATTCTTCCTCTCTCCTTTTTTCTTCTTCTCTCTACTTCTTTTCCTCTATAATCAATTTCAGCTTGGTTTCTTCAATCTTCTTCAACCAGTCTTAACTAATCTTGAATATCTTTAGAATGGGGCTCAAGTTGACTAGAACTTATGAAATGACTATCATCAATGTTAATTCTAACACTTGTTTGATCAATTTTTATAATATCACCACTTATTGATACTTCTGAATTTTTCTCTATAGTGGTAGGAGTTGGCTCTACCTCAATTACCATATTATTGATAATTGCACTAGTTTCACTTCTTATTGTATTCTTATCACCTCCCATAAATAGAATAGGCCTCATTTTGTTCCATAGATAGGGTGCTAGTTTACCTATCAATTTCTTTATTTCTTCTTCAACTTCAGTCTTGCACATAGTTCTTATCATTGATTTTCAAGGTTCCATATCTTCTTCCTAAACTAGTTCCTTCTTTGTTATAAGTCTAAAATAGACTTTCTCATTGACAAAATCTTTAATGTCTTTAAGTTTTAAGTTATTAAGAATCATATGTCTCACATTAGAGATATCAATCTATTCTTTCTCCATATCATTGTACAAATCATAAAACTTATTCATCTTCACAAAGTTCCCTTTATTAACAATGGTTGATTTAATTTTCTCTATTTTTGGTTTCTAGGGTTGCCTTGATTTACATGTTGGCTTCTTGGAAACAATGACTTTCTTTAGTTGTTTGTCTTCTTGTTCCTCTTCTTCTTCTTCATCATCAGAGTCTTCAATTGTCGACAATGTCTTCTTTGTTTTCTTTTGTCTAATAGCTTGCTACTTAACTCTTTTAGACTATTTTTTAGATCCACTTGGTTGCTGGGTTAATACAAAAGCATATGGGATGCTCTATTCTATAGGAGTTTCTAGAATGGATGCAACGAATGCTTGGCCAACTAACATAGGTGTCAGATACATTACACCTTATTCACTAGTCAGTTTCAATTTGGAGAGTTTTTTTCTAACTTCTTGTGATTCTTCTTCTAACATATTGGATTCAAATAGTTCTTTCTTCATTATAGTTGCATTCTTCTTATGTGATACTTTCTCTAATGATGTCTAGTAAGCTAATTGATTTAACTCTTCATATGTTCCAAATCTATATGATGCTTGATGTAAATTAGATTTCAACATTAAATCAATATAACCAATAGCTACATCATCATTAACTCATAACCTAAAGACTTAAGAAATTTTTCCTAAGATTCTACTACTTTAATATAGGCTAGGTTTGTATCCACCATAAAGCACATATTATTCTTAAAACTATCAACAATTATAGGAGTAATTTTGAATCTTTGTTTCATCTCATTCTAAGATGTCCTCATAATTAGATTTTCACTGTCCAAAATTTTCTCTGATAGATTCCTTTTGCACACATTTGTTATCTTGTCCATAGTGCATCTTTCACTACTCATAATATTAGTAACTGATAGAAATGGAAATCTCTTAAGTATATGAAAGAAAATATGATTAATCAAAGTTTGGAATCTAAATACACCATTCTTAGTTCTATTAATCTTCTCCAAATTCTTAAGGAGTTGTACTTTCAAAATATCACTAAATTTTACTTGCTCCTTATCAATGAAAATCCTATAGGTTGCATAGATAAAACCTGCTGAGAACTCATTACTATATGCAATAATTCTACTCAAGAATCTCACACCATGTTTTCTGATGGTGATGATCACCATTGACTTACCATTGTAAACTACCTTAGTATAACTTTCAACCTTTTCCTTAACTAGTTTCTCACCAACAGGTACACTTCCTTGTTTTCTAACACTCGTGACCTCATGAATAAGGTTGGTAGAGATGTCAACTATATCTTCAGCCATCCAAATATTTCCATTATATATTCTTCTTAATATAATCTAAGTCCATTCTTCAGTATCAAGTTCATGGTAAAAATGATATCTAACTAAGCCCAAATGCTTTAGATGCTCATATATGGGCTTAATATTTATATCATGATGGAAAAAAATTTCCATATCTTTTCTCATAATACCACTTCCAATAATTTCAAATTTACTACACAAGTAGCTTCTTGTTGAAAATATTCTAGACTATGCTAAGTTACTAAGTGGGGAGGGGTGAATTAGTAACTTCTAAAACTTCTACGATTTGAACTCTTAATCCAATAATCCAATTAGCATTTAATACTTCAAATATAATTTGATCTAATTGTACGCATAAAAAATTAAAAACATGAAAGCATTCATAACACTATGACACAAAGATTTGGTGACCTAGAAACCTTCCAATAAGAAAGTAAAACTAGGGTGGGGATGATATCCACAAGCTTTAGTACTACAGTATAAAGTTTTCCTATTAAGGCTTACATTGATTACTTTTGATTATCTTCCCTATTAGGAGCAATAAGGACTACTAGGTCTACCTTGTGAAAGTATATACAGACATACAATGAAGTATGCACTTGGTAAAGTGATTTATAAAAGACTATTAGGTTTTCCTTGTTAAAGGATTTGATTGATCCACCTATTAGGATGAAACATTAGTTGATCTTTGATCTACAACTTGGTTTGCTAAATGAGATTCCTTTGTGTACTAATCAGCTTGATGTGATAGATATGTCTTTTTTGTTCCTTATACTATTGTAGCATTTGTAATTCACTCTTTTTTCTCTTCTCTAATTATATTTGATTACATTGCATTTACATTCACACTTTCTCACACTTGGATATGATACAGTACATTACATATATACCAATCCAATTATACAAACTACAAAGTTGGCCACAATATAAGTTCTAAGGAATAATTGGGTGAGGTTCTAATACTTAGCATCCACTATCAATGCTTCACATCATCATGCACTTGGTAGATGTAGAAGCTCAGTCCATATTGATCACTTCCAAGTAGTGGGTATGTGCAGGATCATGGTGTACCAAACTATGGCCTTAAGTGGTAGTGAAAAACTAGCAAATCAGGGTTATGTCAACTTGACACATAATTTTTAAGTGGTTTTGGACTTTATATCAAAAAGTTGTAAGAAAATAATCTGTAGGAAATTGAATCTAGTTTCTAAACTACAAGGCCTTATCTGGAGAAAAAATTATTTGATTGGTCAAAAGTTTAGATTTTAATGCAGTACTACAAAAATTTCAGGGCAAAAATAGAAAGTAGGTGTATGTCTGACCACCTTAATCATAATCAAATGATAATATTTTTAAATATAATTTTAGATAGAAAAATTAGACTCATGCCTGGATGTGACACATATTTTTGGAAATTTTTATTCCAAATAAATAATTAATTATGAATTTTCTACTATACTATTTTCAGAATTAAAAAACTCCCGTGTCTGACCACCTTAACTAGTTCAAAAAAATCAAAATTAATTTTTTCTTTTTTTTTTCTTATACTAGTCAAAGAATAGAATGTGACGCATCTTTTGGATTTCACAAATCTTATACGGTTTGAAAGTTATAGCTATTTTTCAACCAGTATGTCAATCATCACTGTGTAGCTAACTCGATTAGACAATAAGTAATAATTACTTACTGAACTTGTAATTTGACAAAACTTACATTTATAAAAGCTAAGAACATTATTAAGAAACACTTTTCATTACATCAAATTTTGTTTAAAAAAAAGTTGTCAGCTACATGCTTGAAGTAAAAAACACATAAGAACATGCCAAAAACACATTTTCGGGATGTTTTAAAGATGACCATATAAGTTTGGTATTGAAATATATAGTAGGAATTATAAAGGTATTAATTGTTTTCATTTAGCATCAGGATGGGTGGGAAAAAAGTGGGAATAGATTTTGAAATTCTTTGAGGCATTTCAGAACTACATATTTTTTAGATCGCCACTTTTTGGCACACCATGATCCTGCACATACCCTAGTCTTGAACTCAGTTTGCACTAGTGACTCAATAGACATTATGAAACTTGTCATATAAACTAAATCACTTTTTTACCATTACATGACTCGGTAAACACTATCACCTCAAGCTTGGTATAAATTGAGTCACTTGGTTAACACTAAGTAGCTTGGTTAATATTGGAGTTGCATCACATAAACTATGAACTCGGTGAATACTGCATAGCTCGATTACACTATAAACTTGGCACACATTGAGATGCATAGTTTACACTATTAATTTTCACTATAACTATAATAGTTTGATAACCACTATGATTTTTCCAAAGGACTCGATAGTGACTCTAGAACTCAACAATAACTAAAATGCTTGGAAAAAATTGTTAACTATACAATAAGCTCAGTAGCTATTTATAATTTGAATAATATGTCAAGAATCTCCCCCTTTGGCATTAGTGACAAAAACACTTATCATCCAAAACTGAATTCAAAGAGTTTCCTAAATACCTTTATTCATCACCTTGTGATACTAGCTCGGTATACTATTTTTTATATTTTTCAAAATTTATTTTGTAAGATATTTATCTATATATGGTAAGGTTCTTTCATATAGTATACTATACACCTTCTTTCTATATACAACATATCTTTCTATACATATCTTTCTCCCCCATTGCTTTTACAACTTATTACACTTTCTCCCTCATAACTTATATCTTTCGCCCCCTTTTTGACATTAATGCCAAAGATTTATTCTATCTATTTACATAGTAACTTAAAAATAAGATAAAAATTATGAATGTAACTTGAGAATGATCACCAAGGTTTTATTCCAATTGTCTTGTAGGATCTTACATATGTGAAGTGAAATCTGCACTTTTGTTGACAATTCTATCATGTGGTCCGCTATGGAGAAATTGTTGTCATGGATGAGAGTTCTAGAATGTACAATGTGTTTCTATAGTGCATCCATGTTGGGAAGAATCATATTCTATATATCTAACAATGTAGATTTGATCCCTGCTTCTTCTCTAAGCAATTCTACTTGCATGTCTGTCAAAAGTCTTATCTTCTTAAAGTGTGCAGAGCTTGAACTAGGGTCAAGTTGCAACTGTTGAGCACTTGACTTGAGATCTTCATCTATTTTGGAAAAAATTTCCTTTCTTTCCTTGGTAAAATTAGAAACATTACATAGCTTATCAAAAATTGATGATACATTTGTACAAGATGTTTCCAAAGTAACCAAAATTGTAGAAAGTTCTACTTGATAGATAGCAATCTGTTGAGCAATGTGCTCCAATACTTTATTATCAAACTTATTTTTTGCCTTTTGCACTACCTTATCCTACCCATCAGTATCTTCATTAAACTTCTAAACTACCACTACTAACTGATACAAAATAGGTTGTGAAGAATCAACCTCAATGCCTATGGCCTCTGCCAAATTGTTCTTTGCATCCTCAATAATTTTAAATTTCTTATCTCTTTCCTCTCTTAATCTTTTTTTTTTGGCTTTCTTCTTGAGGAGTTCACCAAATGGCTACATTTGGTTTGGAGTGAGCTTGGAAATGTCCCAATTTGGGATTACAATTTCCTCATCTAGGTCAATTTCCTTTTCCATCTCTTTTCCTTTACCAAAAATTTTTGTTATTGATTGAGCCTTAGTCTCAACCATCCTTGCACGTATTTCTTGTGTGCTTGGAATAGAAATAATTGTAGACATACTAGGATTGATTGTAAAAAGTGATATTGTACTTATTAAAGGAATATTAACAAAAATACCCGATGAATCCAAAATTGATGTATTCAAAATTGTTGTGCTCTGAACTAAAGTAGCCACCTTGGTAGAAGAGGAAAGATTATGCAGCTCGGTAATGAAGTGGAGGTCACTTCATTCAATTATGTGCTAAGATAAATAGGAAAAAAGAGTGATTGGATGTTTGAGTTGTCACTGATGGTCATAATCAATCTTGCTAGGACTATCTCCATGCTTGATGTTGTCTCTAGTTTTCTTGGAGAGTGAGGAAGTGAGGCAATGACTGCTGCAACTATCTTAATTGGATTAGTTTCCTCATCATCTTTCTTTTCATCCTCAATAGCCTTTGCCCTTTTTTTTCTACATCTTTATCCGTATCCTCTTCATCATCATCATCATCATCATCTTTTATGTCAATAGGAAAATCACTTGGTTTATGTAAAAGATAGATATTTTTCCAAGTGTTTTTTGCATTCCTTACAACATGTTCAATGCCTTTCATCAAAATTAGGCAAGTGTTGAATTTTAGAGTCAATGTTTCTTCATTTTTATTTAGTGACTCTTTTACCTCTACATCTAATATGCTCGGTATAAGCTGCCTCAGATTTTTCCCATATATGTCTTTGACAGTTTGCAAGGAAAATTCTCATCTTGACTTGATTTTCTCCAACAAATCATTAGGAATCTATGAAGCAAGCTAGTCTATTAAGTATTTCCATTTACCCATCTTGTCCATCACTAGATCTTCTATCTACTTTTGCTCTATCCTAATTTATACTAGCTCCAGCTTATAGATCTTTCAATCTGTCTTGGAAGGTGGGTAGAGGTTTTTGGAATATAATGTCTCCTCCTTCCTTGTTAGATTTCCTCATGAAGGATGCTCTTTTAAATACTACAGTGGATGGCTTTGGTGGCTTGGTGATAATTACCTTGCCTTTCTTCCTTAATGGTTCTTATTCCTTAGATTCTCCCACATCCTCTTCTTCCTCATCCTCTACTTCCTCATTCTCACCTTTTTCCTTGGCCAAAAAAAGGGTAGAACTTGATTTTAGTTTTGCAATTCTTTTCTTTCCTTTGTTAACTGCCTGAGAAAGCTTTATTTCTAGTTATATCCTATCTTTTGCTTCGTCATATGCACTAAAATATGCATCATTAGGATCAACTAGCTCATTATCAAGTGCTTCAATGATGTCTTTAGTTTCATCAATATTGACCTCATATCCAAGAGGTTTTACCCATGCAATTGTAGGCTTAACTGCTTGAATGTATATTTTGTCACTATCCACTATGAAACATACATCATCCTTATAATCTTCAACAAGTTTCTTGGGGATTCGGTATCTATTGTTCATTTTCTCCTTGAATGCATCAAAATAGTTATCCATAATACTATTATAGTTCTCACCCATTTCAGCAATATACTCATTTATCTGATAAAGTAAAGACATCTTTTCTCCAAACAATAGTGCCTTTTGAATGAAAGAATTTTTGAACATAAAAGAATCAAAAATTTAATAGGGAGCCAAACTTACATGAGTTATTCTTTGATGTCCTGATGCTTCCCATATTCTTGTTGAATTGTCTCAACAGTAGCTCAACAAGGTCAAAAGATAAATTGTTCTTTACTCTTGTAGGCAAAGTCCACAGCTTTACATGACACACTATTCAACCTACTAGAGCTATATATCTTATGTGCAATAATATGGATTCCAAGTTTCAACTCCATGTGAGTGACACTGCTAATCTTTATTTCTCTATCATCCTATTATGCTAGGGTTTTCTTTTCAAGTTTAGCCCAACTTAGGGTTTTGGTCATCTTAGATTTTGCTAGCATTGGGTGATGCAGAGCCACACCTTGGAAAACTCAGGAGGAATCAGACACTCAACTGAGTTGCATCAAGGGGCATCTACAACCTTCAGGATAACACAATAAAATCCAACATCACAATATATTAATTGAGTTTCTTCATACACATTAAAAATGAATATACTCTCTAAATCCATTCTATATACTTTTCCATCCACTTAATCCATTAAACAAAACTTTTAAAACAAATTGCCCAGAAAATACATTCTTGCTGCCTCCTGGATAGACCTGCACTCAGACATGAATAACTTTCGAACCAATACGGATTTACTCAATCTAACCATTGAGATTTGGCATAACTAGGTTTGAAACAACATATAAAAATTTGAGATAAATCTAACGGTTCAAACTTGAGATATTGACCACGCATCAGAGTACATTTTTCTGCAAAATATTGCTTCTTGCTGTCTCTAGATAGACCTGCACTCAGACATGAATAACTTATGAACCATATCAAAACTCTTTGATTTATTTGGTTAAGATGGGCATAATTAGGCCTATAACAACATATCTAAAGCTCATCAAAATATAATGGTGTATTTGGGAGATATTACAAATGCAATGAGACTGATTTCTGCAAACATACCGAATTCAAACCAAAAATAAAAACTTGTCTTCTTCCTCTCTCTTCCTCTCTAAAAATTGACTCCCTAAATAAGGAATATGAAACGTCCCTATCCAAGAATAGGAGACTGTTTCAAAAATTATGAATATTCTTGCTGCCAACTATCTGTCCTTTTTTAGGATATGATTAGATTCTTAAATCATTGCACACTACTAACTCCACTAAAACAAACACACATGGTCCTAAGTGGCTATATTTGGAGAGTTTATCATTTCACTCCTCCATTTATGCCACCACATCATAGGAAATTATTTTAAAACATAAAACTCTAAACTCACACACACAAACATTTCAAAATTTAGATTTTAAAATCAAAACTTTCTGATATTTTCTTTGTACCCTGCATTTTAGTCATATTGCAAGTTGTCTTCCTGTCGCCACCAAACTTCCTATCATAGACGTGCTCCTGCACCATACTCCCAAATTTCAAAAGTTTTCGAGTCCCTTGGAAACACCTACAAAACAAAGCATTAGAAAAACATATGTATCCCTTCATCTTGACTTTTGGTTTGTACTTTTCCTCCATTAGAAAACTTGGCCTTTCTTGAACTTGTATCATTTGAATTTTCTCTTTCTCTTTCATCTTTACCTTTGGTTTGTTTTCCATTGGTAAGATAAAAATTATTTGCTGCTCACTATGCATCCACTTCATCATATTCTGAATTTGTATGGCTGCTACATACACTTGTAACTTCATCACATTCTGAATTTTTATTATTGCTACATACACTTGAATTTTTATTCTAAAATTTATGTCTCAAAAATAATTTATTGCCCTGTCATAAATATATCCAGCCTCATCTTATTTGTCCATAACATCATCTGATACCTCTTCTTTGGAAACTTCTTCATGCTGAGTCTCCATACTACCACCATTTCTTTGCCATTCTCCCATGATGGTTGTAAACTCTTCCCATAAATCATATTCTTCTTCAAAACTTGCTGCTACACAATCTTTATCTCCATCCTCATGCTATTGCTCTTGACATTTCACTACATCATGCATTTTGAAGGCTTCATTATTTTCCTCCAAACTCTCTTTCATAGGAGTACCTTTAGCAATGTACTCATCTCTATTTTCAAAGGACACATTATTGTTCCAACCATAACTTTATCACACTCAAATCCCATAGGACTTTCCTCTTTATTCTTCTCATCAACATTTACTTGCTGCAATTTATCTTCTTTCTGCTCTTCAGGTTCTTTCCCTTCCAAAGGACAACTTACATCTATCACTATAAAATATTTGTACCAACTTCACATACATCTACACTCTTTATGGCTGCCTTCTCTGTAGTTTGATTTGCCTCTACCAAAACTTCTTTCACTTCCTCTTTCACTTCATCATGCATTGGAAATGCTATCCTATCAATAAGACCTATACTTCTTGATTCCTTCCATGTTGTATCATCCTTCAATGGAAATAAAAGCATCTTCTTCCCATTCTTGTTGATGGTATATGTGTTCTCTCTACAATCATATATGGTTGACCTGTCATATTGCCATGCTCTTCCCAAAATCAAGTGACAATCTTTTAAAGGCATAATATCACATTCAATGGTATCAAAATATGGTCCAATGTTAAAAGAAACATATGACTTTTTAAAGACATCAATCCACTGTTCATCTCCTAACCCATAAGCTCTATAAGGTAAATCATGAGGTACTATTGGAAGATTCAGTTTCTCACCCATTTCTACTGAGATTATATTTTCAAAGGAACTACTGTCAACTATAACTTTGCATACATTATTCTTGCACTTGCACTTTGTTCGGAATATAGAATGTCTTTGGCTATAGCTTTGTCTTTTTGCTTCTTCTTCTTCCATTTCTTCTTTCATTTCTTTCTTCTCAACTATATTCTACATATATTTCAACTCCATGTGAGTGACACTGCTAATCTTTATTCCTCTATCATCCTATTATGCTAGTGTTTTCTTTTCAAGTTTAGCCCAACTTAGGGTTTTGGTCATGTTAGCTTTTGCTAGCATTGGGAGACTAGTGATTTGGTGAATCATCTTCTTTGTGATCAATACTAGTTGCTCCAACCACAACTATCCATTATGCACCCAACTAAGGATAAACCTAATCCATTTTACTTGGAATTCACAGGGCATGTGAGGGATGTGAGTTAACCCTTTAGTTTCCAAATGTTGGTGGTTGATTTTCAATACTCAATTCACACATAGTTTATCTAAGGCATCATCCATTTCCAAAGTGCCAATCTCTTGAATAACACATTTAAAATGAGTGTGAATATCATTGATCAACAATACCTTTGAAGGTATTTGTGACTATGCTCCACTGGGACCTAGGGTTTTAGCAACTGTAGGGGTGAGCTTCAAGTCTAGTACCTTCCATTCCATTCCATGAACCAACATGTCAGATCCTCAATTTGCCTGGCTGTTACTAGATTCCATGCTCACTTGGTAGGGTTTGAGACAATTTGAAATCTTTTGATAAATTTTTTCTCAAATTACTTGAATTCTCTAAAGATTGCACTTTGCAATAGCTCTCACAAATTTCACAATAAGAATGACTTCGATTCAATTCCTTTTATCAAAATTCTGAAATAAATGCTTTAGTATGGAAGTTAGATCAACTATTGACATCATGTTGATAGTCTGTCATCCACTACTTGCATTGAAAACTTGATGAAGTCTTCATGACTCGGTAACCATATGCATCTTCATTACTCTTGACCTTGCTCGATAAAGTCTGCGACTCAACCTTACTCAATAGAGAAGGTAACTTGGTAGACACTAGTACCCTTTTACTTGGTGATCCCTTTGTATCTTGAATACAAATTTGGATCATTTTGTTTTTTGAATCTAGAACTATTTTGAATATTTTCTTTGGTAGCATAGTCCCAATTTCTCCTTTGAGAACTTAAGTAGAAATGTTGGAGTCACTCAATTCTTGAGTGACTTGATCATCATTGCTTGGACTTGTACCCTCAGTAGATTTTGAAACCCATTTTTTTCTCATCTATTTTTGGATGTTATCATCTTTTACCTTCTTCTCATCTTCAATTCTACCAGTATTTATGTAGTTCTTGGCAAGATGACCAAGTTCTATACAAATGAAACATCATTTAGTAGTATCTCTTTTTCTCAAATGATGCTTTACACAATTCATTCCAATGTGTCTAAATTCTCCACAATAATGACATCTACACCAGGTGTTGTAGTCCCAACCAAATATGGCTTTCACAATTTGCTCTTCTGGATTCAATATCTCAGTTTTGTAGTCTGATGACTTGCATCCATGTTTCTTACATTTGTGACATTTTTCTTCAAATCATGGTTTCTCTTTACATTCATTAGCCTTATGACCATGCTGATTGCAATTGTAGCATTTTTCATTAAATTTTTCTTTTCCATTGCTCCAACATTTGTTTGAAGTATGACCTACCTTACAATAGTGATTGCAAGTAGGTCTTTGATTCTTTCGAGATCCTTGCTTGGATGATCCTCCTTATTCTATATATTCAATTCCTACTTTTCCTTTTTGTCTATAGAGATTATACCCATTCAATTGATTCATGTTTGCTTGGGATTTCATCATTCTTTCATTGATTTTCCTTACAGAGTTTAGATCATTTTGTAATCTTTCATTGACTTTCCTTTAAGAGTTTAGATCATTTTTTAATATTTCATTTTCAAATCTTAGACTTGTGATTTCCTTGTTTGCATTGGAGAGCTAATCAATAAGGTTTGATTGCTAAAGGGATTGGTTCTAAATTTCATTGTTCCTTCTATCTCTTCTTTTATCTTGTTCTTCTGCTCCATCACTTCACATAGCCTTACTGATTGAATTTATTGTTCTCTTCTTATTTTTTATACTTCTTCTAGTAGGGAACCATTCATTTCTAGGAGTTCTTTGATTGCTTCATTGGCTTCAATTGAATTTCTTCAATGAAGGTCTTCAATTCTTCCTTTAATGCAGAGATGATCATTCATTTGAATTGCAAGTTATTTTCTTATTTTTAGGGATTGAGAGAGTTGCTCCTTTGATTTCTTGAGTTGGGAAATAGCCATTTCCAAATCTAGCTTTTCATTATCAATAGCTTTGTAAAGTCTGAATATCTCCATGGCCTTGATCTTTTCTCAAGCTGTTAAGCTTTCTCCTAATAACCACAATTTTCTAATACCAATTGTCAAAAATATTGTAGACTATGCTAAGTTATTAAGAGGGGACATATGAATCAATAACTTCTAAAACTTCTATAGTTTCAACTCTTAATCCAACAATCCAATTAGCATTTAATCCTTCACATATAATATGATCTAATTGCATGCATAAGAAACTGAAAACATGAAAGCATTCATAATACTATGACACAAAGATTTGGTAACCGAAAAACCTTCTAAATAGAAAGTAAAACTGGGGTGGGGAGGATACCCACAAGGTTTAGTACTATAGTATAAAGTTGGCTTGTTAAGTCTTACATTGATCACTTATGATGATCTACCCTATTAGGAGCAATAAGGACTGCTAAGTCCACCTTGTGAAAGGATTTACAAATATACAATGAAGTATGCAATTAGTAAAGAGATTTACAAAAGACTGTTAGGTCTACCTTGTTAAAGGATTTGACTAGTCCACCTATTAGGATGAAATAGTAGCTGATCTTTGATATAAAACTTGGTTTTCTGAATGAGATTCCTTTGTGTACTAATTACTTTATTGTGATAGATATGTCTTTTCTGTTCCTTATACTATTGTAGCCTTTTTAATTCACTCTTTCTACTTTTCTCTAATTATATTTGATTACATTGCATTCACATTCACAATTTATCAGGCTTGGATATGATGGAATACATTACATATATACCAATCCAATTATACAAATTACAAAGTTGGCCATAATAAAAACTTACATGAATATTAAAAAGTTGGCCCAAAAGGAGACACTAGGGTTCTAAAGACTAAGTTGGTGAGGTTTTGATAGTTATCATCCACTATCAATGCTCAACATCATCATGCACTTAGTAGATGTAGAAGCTCAGTCCATATTGATCACTTCCAAGAAGTCTTGAACTCAGTATGCATTGGTGACTCAGTAGACATTGTAAAACTCGTCATATAAATTGAATCACTTTTTTACCATTTCATAACTTGGTAAACACTATCACCTTGAGCTTGGTATAAAGTAAGTCACTTGGTTAACATTGAGTAGCTTGGTTAACATTGGACTTGCATCACATAAACTGCGAACTTGATGAATATTGCATAGCTTTTCTTGGTTTACACTAGTAAACTCAGAATACACTAAGATGCATGGTTTACTCTGCTGATCTTCACTATAACCGTAACTGTTTTGTAACCACTAGGATTTGTCCAAAGGAATCAATAGCAACTATAGAACTTGGCAACAACTAAAATGCTTGAAAAACTATGTTAACTATACAATAAGCTCAGTAGCTATTTACAATCTAAATAAGGGTATGTTACTAATAAAAAACTTGACTAATATGTCAACACTTCCTACATCTTCCAAATAAACTACATTTTCTAGAGTAATTGATAAAGCCAAATTAGGGTTTTTCTCTAGAGTTTTCTTGGGAACAACCTTTAATTTGGGTCTCTCAATATTCTCAACATTATAAACTATAGACATATCTATAATTATACCAGATAGAATTTTATCGAAGAATTTTTTCACATAAAATGATAAAATACCTTTTTTTTGAACTAGGTTTTTTCTCGAAATCACTTTGCCAATTCGCTTCTAGGTGCTCTAAGCTTCTAAGATGAATGAAATGTGGAAATAATCAAGTTTGTACTCTATTTATTCAACTGAAACTTTCATTATCTCTTGAATTGTAGGATCTAATTGTATAATTAGGAAGAAGGATTCTGAGTACCTTTTTGACCATTGTTGCATCATTAACTTCTCCACCAGAGGCTTTGATTGCACTTACACATGATTTGATTCTTTCAACATATTTTGTGATGTTTTCATCCTCTCCCATTTTTATTTGATCAAACCAACCTCTAAGAATTTATGCTTTGGCTCTCCTCACATTGTCATCTCCTCCATATATAGCCTTTAGTTTGACCCACATTTCATGAGTAGTAAAAAAATCTTTGAACCCTTCAAATTCAGCATAATTAAGAGTAGATGCAATGTTAATCATCATAATGTTATGGTTTTTCATTTAAGAAATCTCTTCCACACTCAAAGTTCCAATAGAAGCTCTATACTTGGCATTCAAATACTTCAGACCTAAGTCATTGATGGTTGCCAGATGTAGCTTCATAAGTTCCTACCATGCCTTGATGTTATCTTTTTTCAAGTTGGGAATCTCTCTTCTATAAGACATCTTGATCTTTAGCTTAGGTTCTTGAAACCTTCTCTACAAGAACAAAAGATCTGATAACAATTGTTAGAAATATAAGAGAGTAACTAAGAGGGGAGGGGAAAATCAATTACCACAAAAATAAATCCCAAATCCTTTAGATGTCAATATAATTCAATTCATAAACTCTACTAAAATTGTATTCTGATGTAGCTCAGTTAAAATAAAGGCACTTAGTTAATAGTAGCAATTTATTGACACTTTTCTAGCACTAAAATATCAACTATAACTCTATAACTAATGAACATTCAGATATTAAGATGTTTAGTGTGATTAACCTTAATTAACTTAGTTACATACACATAAAATAAATAACATGAACACAAGTGACACCAATATTTAACATGGAAACCCAATTTGGAAAATACCACCAATTGCAACTAGTTACTATTGTTCACTCTTTTTAAGTGAGCCTTGTTAGGATCCAACCTTGTTAAAGCTTACAAAAAACATTGTTAGATGTGATCCTATTAGAGGATTTAATTAGCCTGTTAGGAGTGGTTGTGTTAGTGGTGTTTAGACACTTTAATCTAGTAATGCTGCCTTATTAGAAGATTTGTAAATAGTTGTTAGGCTAACTCTGTTAAGAGATTTGATTCACTACTACAATGGTTAGAGAGTAATAATGACTTGACCTAATTTTTGATGCAACCATATCTGTTGATTTTAGATCTTAATTCTAGCTTGAATACTTGATCCTTCTTGATCAGATAAATCCTTGTAGCCCAAAAATGATATTCTTCTTATCCTTCCAACTCACTTCCTCTAAGCATATTTTTATCTTCACACTCTTACACACATTCAATCCCACAACTTGACCTTATACTTTATCATATATATTATTGATTCGGCTTGAATACAACTTAAAATAATTAATATTCATCTCCTTGGTCAGCTAGAACCACTAAAAAAATCTATTTAAACTCAACATGCCAAAACAAGAAAATCCTTTGTTAGTCATCCCTACTCGATAACACTAACCAAAATAGATTTTCATGTGTTAACCAAGTGAGCTTAGTTAATAGCATGCAACTTTGTAAATTTCCTTTGGTAGCTGAGTGAGCTCGATTAACATTGGTTCTAGGCTAACTTTATTTTGTCTCCTAAGTGAACTTAGTAGACACTGTCTTCTACAAATTCTCTTTGGTAGCTGAGTGAGCTCAGTTAACACTCATTACTTGCCATCTTTCCTTTGTCTCTCAAGCGAACTCAGTAGACACTTTCTCATCATACACTTGACATTTGTGTAACATCAAAGACAACATACAATCGAATGATTGCATCCAAAAAATTTATATGTATATCATTTTTCCTTGGATGGTGATGCTTGAATTTAGTGTACAAAAATTGACTATAGAATGACCATTTTTAGACTTATGTGAAAATTGTGAAGCCAACCATTAATCTAATGAAGATATTTACACTTCATTGTAAATAATGTATTTTGTTTAATAAATGTAAATTGCATTAATGTATTAAATTAATTTACATAATAGAAATTTGACATGTTTCATGTCATTGTAAAGTTTATTTTTAAGTATCACTTGACACTTGTATTGTGTATGTGGTAGTGAAATATCTATTAGGGTTGGTAAGAGTTCCCTAAGCTAGGGTAGACCTAGTAGGTTTGTTGAAAAAACCCACTTGTTTGGAATTTCTTTAGTGTGGTCCCATCAACTTAAAACCATAATTAAACTTTAGGTGGACTTTAGAGGGATTAAAAGTGACCTTAGGGTTCTAATTAAGTCAAAATTAACTAGCCATGATGGGGTACTATCAGTTAGGAGTTAAATTTTTCTATAGAGATGTCTACATTGCATTTATGCTACTTTTAAAAAGGGTTCAAAATGTAGAAGGCTGTATGTATTTTTTTGTTCACCACTTTCTATTTAACTCTCATTAACGAGGGAAGACAAAGTGGCAGGGACATGCAACCACTTTTGCATTTATGACTACTGGTTGAGTAGGAATTTGAAGGTCATTTTAGTGGACTTTGAGAGACTTAGAGGGTGTTCACCCACTCTCTAGTTTTGGAGATTCTTAGGGTTTTGAAGTTGAAAAATACAAGGAGAAATAAATGGAGGAAATCTATTTTCAAACTTCATTTTCCATTGCAAAGGATTGAATGTGTGTGCTATTTCCTTGAAGGATATACTCTTATTTTTTGTAACTTTGTTTCTTTTGCCACGAAATGAATATGTTGGATAGTAATACATTTATTATTATGAAGATTTTTTATAGATGTTGTGAGTGTGACGAGTATGAGAGTTTTCTTTCACTATATTTCTTCTTGTTTTATTTATGGGTGTGAAAAGCATCACTCACCCTTGGGAGTGAAGTATTAGCATTTTGGGTGAAGGGGTTGGTTGTACTTTCCATTTTAGTTGAGAGCCTTTTCTTTGGAGAAGATAGAAATTTCATGGTGTATGGGATTTGTGTGGCCATCCTAATTATTATAATATTTTGGGGTTATATAGGGAGAAGATTGTGAAGGAAAAATATATTATTATAGCCTTCAGAATACATAAAATTACTTGGTTGTTTATTGGTATTTGTATGGAAAAATCTTCTTTGATAGGCCCACCTTCACCCTATTATTTGGGTTCTTAAGTGACTCATTTGTGAACCTCATGTTTAAAGGAGTTCATTGTTGTAATAGTTGTATTTTTTATTTGTGAAATTTGAATGTTTGTAACCCTTCTAGCCTTGGTTCTCTAAGCTTTGAGGTGGCCTATTAGAGGCCCAAGTTGGGAGAAAAAGAAATGATAATTTTTGTTGCATGTATTTCGTAGGAGTTGTATTTGTTCATTGAGCATAGTAAAAGTGTGTAATATGTTTTTTTCATGCTATTGAGAAAAGAGAAGGAATGTAATATATAGAGTTTTATAATACCATAACAAGGAGATACATGCAATATACTTTATTTTCTTATCATGATAGAGTGAAATAAGAAAAGTTCTCAAGATATATCTTATTATTTAATTTAGTATAATGATAGGTTGTAGATTTGTACTATGATGTTTGTTGCATAGTATTTTCAAATAAAAAGGTGAAATCTTCCCTTGGAAGGTCTTGGTGTGATAGTGTGTTGGTTTTAAGAAATATAGGATTTTAAACATGTGATTGTTTTTGGGTTGAATATAAATGATATGTGAAAAAAACATTTATGGTTGGAAGTAGTTATATACATTGACATACTGTGTTATATTCCTAAAATAATCACTCACACACACACACACACACACACACACACACACACTTGTGATTTGGTTCTAAACATGTTGGCATTACATATTGTAACTACCTCTAGCATAATTCTTTGATAGCGGCTTGGAACTAGTCTTGACCAAATGAAATTTAACTCACTATAATTAATACATAAAGAGTTGTGACCATATATATAAGGTATTCACTAATTTTCTAACACAAATTCATCCTCACATACTTAAGAATATTGTATACAATTTGTATTATATTGAAACTACAAAATCAATGTCTATTAAACCTCATTTTGAAAGACGTATATTGACATCAATGAAAAATTCTATGACCAAACCATCTTATCAATAAAAAGTTCCAACTTAACAATCTCAGCAACCTCCCCCCACTTCTAAAGAGTCTAGTAGTCATTCCCCTATTGGAGAAGAATTAAGCTACTATTACAACATCAATCCATAGAATTATGTATATACCTTCTAATGGATTGATGTAATGGGGATTACTTATCAAATGTTGTAAGTTGTTTTTTAAAAAAAAATTGTTGGAGATTGAAAATATGAAGGTGCACTCATTTATGGGTAAGGCACATTAAGCATTATTGTCAAAGCATGAGAGTTACAAGAATAAGAGAAGATCACAAGAAGATCACATCATAATTTTTCCCCTCTAGAGCAGTAGTATAAGAAGATCAGGAAGATCATAACAATTTTTTAGGTAAATTACAACAAGAAATTGTTGGATTAGCTCAAGAAGCATTCAAATAATACATACTAATTAATATGTTTGTATCAGTTATTAGTGTTACCAATGCTTTTGGTGTTGGCTATCTTTGAATTTTTTATCAAGAAGCCAAGTTTTGTATTATGCAAGTGATAAATCAAGTGTGCATTTAATTTATGTGATTTTTTAGACTATACAACATATATTACATTGACTCAAAGATGTTTCTATTTGATGTATATATAATTTTATTTATTGCACATAAGTATTCAATGAGTTATGATTAATTAATGTAAAACAATGTGATTGTGTTAATCAATTTATGGAAGAGACCATTTAATGAATTTATTGGTCTAACAAATATATAATTTTTACATGCCAAAAATATATCAAATATGAATATTAAAATTATTTTGCCCTCATTTAGTTTCACAACAAATATTAAATCCAAAACTTATGTACCTAGAAAGATTAATTTAATATCACTTCCTATCAAAATTATTTAATTTTTCTTTAAATTTTCACCTAGAAAAAAATTAAATTAATTTTTTGTCCTAAGTATAACACACGTTTTATAGATTTTTTGTAATCTAAGTCTTAATGATCTCTTGGTTTGCATTAGCAAGTTCACAAGACCCTTATAATTTAGTGACCATATGCTAATAAGGAAGTTTGATTTATACTAAATTTAAGATTAATAATTTCAAATATGATTTCAAATTTTATTTGAAATTTTAATTCATGAATAGTGCAAATATTTTGTAGACATCTTTCTGACCATCTATACATTGTCGATATTTTTTTCTTGTTCTTCTAGATTTAACTTTAAATGTTAAACATTGACTTTAGAATAGTAACCATTGAATATTACATTGTACTAAAATATCATGAATGACAACAAATATTTCTTTTAAATAGATAGTAAAATGCACATTTTAAATTTGTCAAACAATATTATTTATAAAGATGTTTAGAACACACAAAATTCTCTGAAAGCCCATAATTCATAGATTCGTAAACTCAATATATAGAAACTTATTGATGTTGAAGCCAAATTTAATGGAAACTTGAATAAAAATAAATGTAGAGAAAAAGAGAATCATCTTTCATGGTCAACACATCTGACTAATGTGACTTGGATGGTAACATAACGATCCCTTCTTGAATAAAAGAAAATATTGAAGCATGAATGCTAACTTGACATAATCAAGTTTCACAAAAAAATTATGTTGTAGATTAAGAAAATATATAAATAATCATGTTCTAGAGTCAAATGAAATAATGTTGAACTTTAATAAGAGGATGTGACTTGATTATTTAAATAAGTCTCTAGTATTTGTGTTGTTTAGTTAGTACTATGAAAGTGATTTATTGTTTATTGAAGCTCCACTAGAACTTACTCACTTATTCTTAGGAACCTTATCTCAAGATATAGGATTAGATGTATAATTTCTTCATGAAAATAAAATAGCATAGTTGGAAGGTACAATATTTATAAAATAAATAGTACTATTTATAATTTATTAAAGATAACAATTTTTATTTGCATAAACCTAAAAAATATTCTTTTGATAGGACCTGGGAAGAATATGTTGATATCATTAGGAATGGTAGGAGCTTTATCTCCTTCAGTATTACCAGAATTGATCAACATTTTCCTCAACTATTACTCAATTTACTATTTTGTGCACAAAAGTAGATGTAATTACTAGTCTTGAACACACTTGTATTTTTTTAACCTGAAATTCTTCCTTATCAAAATTTGAAAGGCAATGACACATATTTGTTTCAATCTCTTTTTCCCATCTTCTTCAAAGTTATTCTATTTAAATTTGGCATCCACAATTAAATAACTTTGAAGAAGGTGAGAAAAAGAGATTGAAACAACTATGGTTCATTGCCTTCCAAATCTTGATAAGGAAGAATATAGTCAAATTAAAATAGTACAAACATGTTCAAGACTAATTATTACATTTACTTTTGTGCACAAAACACTAACTTCAATAACAGTTCAGGAAAAATGCTGATCAATTTTAGTAATACTAAAGGAGATAAAACTCCTACCATTCTTAATGATATCAAAATATTCTTCCTGCGACCTATCAAAAGAAAATTTTCTAGGTTTATGCAAATAAAAATTTGTTATCTTCAACAAATCTTAAATAGTACTAAGTAGTTTATAGATATTATACCTTCTAACTACAATATTTTATTGTCATATGCAAAAATTATACATCTAATCCTATGCCTCGAGATAAGGCTCCTGAGAGTAAGTAAGTTCTGATGTAGCTTCAAAAAACAATAAACCACTTTCATAGTACTAACTAAACAACAAAAATACTAGAAGATTATTTAAATAATCAAAGTGTATCCTCTTATTAAAGTTAGAACTTTAGTTATTTTTGTAACCTTCGAAATAGGGCATTAGTATTGTTGGATTGAACTTTGTTCATATGTACTTATGTTTCTTGCAAAGATTGGCTCTTTGGCTAAACTTTTGCTTATCTTTGATGAAATTAATTTTATTGTAGAACATAGTAGGAAAATAACTTGGAGTCATGAATTCTTTAAGGAAATTTATTTTATAGAAATAGTGAAAAAAGAAATTGGAAAGTTTGAAAGTGGAAAATAAAAGAAATATATAATGTAAATTAGAATAAGCTAGCAAGATTATTGGTAAAGCCTTTAGCCCATATGTCAAAAGTAGAACACTGGATTTTGACAATTAAATAGAATTCATTTAAAATTTAGATATGATTTAGGGTTGGGTTATTTATCAATAAGGTTGGGTTATTTATCAAGCCATGGCATGCTGGCTTCAACTCGGTAGAGGAGCTACCTAATTGCATCCCAGTATGGGTTCAGTTACTGAGGCTCCTGGTGGAATGTTGTCATGAGGATGTGTTGCATCTTTTGGCCTCAGTGCTTTGAAATACTATAAGGACTTCATCGCAAACCTTGGGAAAAAAGGTAATGACTTTTGCACACATTTGTGTTGAAATTGATCAAAGTACACCTTTACAAGATGCAATAGAGATGTGTGTGGGTTCTAATTCTCAGGTGCAAAAATTGGACTATGAAACTCTTCCTTTATGTTGTCCTCTTTGTCAAGAATATGGTCATTAACAACAAAGATTCCTAAGGAATAAACCTCTGGAATCCCATCCAGCACAACCTATGAGCAATCCTCCTGAGATAGATAAAGGGAAGAGCATATCTCCTAATGAAGTAGGTGCTTCTAATGGCTTTGTTCTGGTTAGGGTTCAGAATTAGCATAGGGATCAAAAGAGGCTTTTTAAAGAAAGGCAGGATGATACCTTTAATAGGTTTGAGGTTTTGGATGAGCTCAACCAACAGAAGATGAACCCAGGTTTGATCAATTTGGATCATGGGCTTCTCGACCTAGCTCAAGAGGATCATGTTATTGATTCTACTATGGATCCCTTAGGGGATGAGTGTTGGAAATTGGATGCTAATAAGAAAAAGGGGACTTCTGAGGTGTAGGAACCCTTGGAAATTGTTACAATAGCAGGTTTGGATTCTTTCTCTATTGGGTAGCACATTGGTTCAAGCTTGATAGTGAAGATTAAGTCTCCTCCCAAACTAGGCATTATGCAAAAATATATCAAGGAGGGTGGGGTAGATAAATTTGTTAAATCTAGCCAAAAAAAAGGATGTGGAAAAGATTAAATTAGTTGATAAAAATTTGGTCGAGTTGGGGGCAGTTAAGCCTTTGGATTCTATTTTTTAATTCCCCTTGAAATGATTTTTTTGTCATGGAATGTGCAGGGCTTGAACAAAAGCCCTAGAAAAAATGTGGTTCATGAGTTAATTAGAAGACAAGGTCTTGATGTTGTCTTTTTGTAGGAAACTAAGTTATCTATGGAGAGTATGCAATGTCTAAAGCCTAGGTTGTGGAGAAGTGGGGAATGCCAATGCATTGGAGCTCAGGGTGCTTCTGAGGGTTTGGCTTCTTTATGGAATCCTCAAAAATCCCAACCTCTTTGGTGGATTTCCTCTAAATCTTTAATGTCTATGATTGCTACTAGCTTAGAGATAGGGAACGTCATATCATTTTCTAATATTTATGCTCCTACTGATTTCCAAGGTAAAAAATCTTTGTGGTCCAACATCAGGTTGATTAGTAGCATGTTGCCTTTTCATTCTTGGATCTTGGTTGGAGATTTCAATGCTATTTGAGAGTTGACTAAGAAGCAGGGTGGTACTACAAGATTGGAGCCTCCTACACTACTGCTTCAAGACAATATCAATACCTTGAACCTTGTGGATATTAAACATAGCAATGGTCAGTTCACCTGGAACAACCATTGGAGTGGAGAGTTTTGTATTGTAGAAAGGTTAGATCGATTCCTGGTTTCTTGTTACTAGATTGGAGGGATGTGGTCATCTTTCTCTAAGATCTTGGATTGGAGAGGATCAGACCATTGATCTATTAAAATTTCTACAGAGTTAACTCGAGTGCTTTGGAAGCCTTCCTTTAGGTTCCAAATTATGTGGCTTTAGGGCTCATCTTTGTATGATTTGGTCTCCAATTGGTGGAAGAAATTTAGACCAACCTATGGTAGCTCAATGTATATTTTTTCTAAGCTCCTTTAATATGTTAAATTTGAGCTCAAATGATGGAATTTTTTGCACTATGGGAATATCTTCCATGAAAAGGTAGGGGCCTAGGTAAATCTAGATGATATCATAAGAAGGATAAGGGAGGAGGGGGTAACAGATGAGTTACTTCAGGATGAGGCTCAGGTTATGAAATTGCTAGAAGAATGGGAACTGCAAGAGGAAATGTATTTAAAATAGAAGGCACGAATTGAGTGGCTTTAGGAAGGGGAAAAAAATACAACTTTTTTCTTCAACTTTGTGAAAGCTAGGAGACATGGTAACTCTATCTATGGACTGGTGAATGATAGGGCAGAGCATCTTTCATCCTTTCTAGAAATGTTTAGGGAGGTAGTATAGTACTTTGAATCTCTCTTTAGAGAGGACTTGCAAGGGGGGTCTCCTAAGGAAGGGCAAGTTCTTTCATGTATTCCCTCTCTTGTGACTGAAGATATGAATCGGTAGCTCATGAGGTATATCTCACTTGAGGAGCTTGAAGGGGTTTTTTTTAATATGAAGAAAGGGAAGACACTAGGTCTTGATAGTTTCACAATTGAGTTTTTTCAAGAGTTCTAGGATATCATCAAATTTGATCTCTTGGCTATGGTTCATGAGTCTCAACACAATAAGAAGATGTTAAGGGCCTTAAATGCTACTTTTCTTACTCTTATTCCCAAAAATGAGGGAGCTAATAGGTTGAGCCAATTTCAGCCCATCTCTTTATGCAATGTTATTTGCAAAATTATTTCTAAACTTATTGTAGATAGGTTGAAGAAGGGGCTTGCCAATTTGATCTTCGAGGAGCAAAGTGATTTTGTAGCTGGTATGCAAATTCTAGATGGGATTGTTATTGCAACTGAGGTCATCCATTCTATGGATAGATCAAAAGAAAAAGTGATGTTTATCAAATTAGATATGGCCAAGGCTTATAAAAGAGCAAGGTGGTGCTTCCTAGAATGGGTTCTTAGGCCCTTTGGCTTTGTAGAAGATTGGATTCAATGGGTTTGGAGTTGTGTTACTTCAGTCTCTTTCTCGGTGCTTATTAATGGGAGCTATTCTAATCTTTTTGGGGCTTCAAGGGGGCTTCATCAAGGAGACCCTCTATCTCCTTATTTGTTTATTCTTTTGGCAGAAGGCTTGGGGAGATGGATTAAATGAAATGTGGAGTTTAGTTTTATTCAAGGTTGGAGGTGGGGTGGAGCCTTACCCCTGCAGACTCACTTGCAATTTGTAGATGATACTACTTTGATGAGGATAGCTAAAATGAGGGAGGCATCTAATATTTGTAGGGTCTTGGATGTGTACCTATTTTCCTCAAGAAAATAGATTAATGATGGAAAATCTTTCGTCTACTTCTTTAATACTCTGAGCTCTATTCAACAAAGGATTATTTGCACTTTGAGATTTTAGATCAGGAATCTTCCATTGAAGTATCTTGGCATTCCCATCTCAGTGAGTAGGCTTTCCAAGGAGTCTTGGTAGGTTATTTTGGACAAATTTTGGGTGAAATTTAATCATTGGACTCACCATTGGTTATCCTTTGCTAGTCGTGTCTAGTTGATTAAGTCAGTTGTAAGATGCATGCTCCAGGTTGCTCCTATGGGATTTCTTAAGGATTTGAATTCTGTGATGCACCAATTTTTATGGGTAGGTTTCTTGGAGACCTCCAAATGGAGTTTGGTTAGATGGGAAGTGGTGTGTAGTCTGAAATAATATGGGGGACTAGGCTTGAAGTAGTCATCTTTGATAGGAGAGGCATTGGCTGCTAAAGTTTATTGGCAATGGTGTAATGAGCAAGCTAAGAGCTGGGCGACGGTTCTTGCTCAGAAGTATCTCCTAGGGATTCCTCATCTTGATATTTCTAGGCATCCACTTGGGGGGAAGGGATCTGTGATTTGGGATACTCTAAAGAAAGGGGCTAAGCTTATTAAGGATGGATTATTTTGGATTTGCAAGAGAGGGGAAAAGGCCCAATTCTGGTTGGACTCTTGGGATGGATATCTTTCAATAACTTCTCAGTTTCCTAATCTAGTGATTCTTTGTTAGTGGTTTTTGGAGGTTGGTTGGTCATAGGTTAGTGACTTTAAGTCCTTTTTCTCCTATGGCCAAATGGAAATGGCTAAATGGAAGTCCCTAGATGAATGGCCAGTTACTGATTTATAGCAAGAATGTGTTGTGCTGCAAAATATCGTGTCCAATAGAAGATGTTGTTCTCTCTAGGAGGATGATGTGCTTTTCTAGTCTCCCAATTCTAAGGGGACCTACATGGTTGCCTCTGGGTACAGTAGATTGATGTCTCATAAGATGGTTCTACCTAAAATGCAGTGGTGGAAGACGGTCCAGAACAAGCTATCTTGGCCAAAATGTGACTATTTTATTTGGATGTTGGCTTGGAATAAGTGTTTGACTTGGAATAATATTCAGAAGAGAGGTTTCCATGGCTCTTCTATTTGTGTTATGTGAGGAGCTAATGAGGAGGACTCTTCCCATTTGTTCTTTCATTTCTCTTTCACCCTATAACTTTGGCATTTTTTGTGGGGTGTTTGGATAGCTCCTTGTGTCCATGCTTCCTCCTTTATTGAATTTTGGTAGGGGATGGGTTAGCTCCCTTCTATGGCTCCTTTTCTATAGGAGGTGTGGTTTTTGGGGCTTATCTTCTTATTATGGTAGATTTGGCTGGAGCGCAATCAAAGGATTTTTCATGGAGAGTAGAGGCTAGTGCAAAAAATTTGGCAGAGGTTATTGGGCATGATTCAAGAGACAGTGGAGGCTAAGTGTGAAGTGGAATTACCTTTGGGGAAATAAGACATAGAGTTGGTGGAGAGATTGGGGACTTTGGGTTCTTCTTTGGCCTTAACTAGGGCTAAGAGATGGCATTTTGAGAAGCAAAAAATTGATAGGGTTGTAAAATGACAACTTTCCCACTATGGGGTCTTGAAGATCAATACTGATGGATCTTCAAGGGGAAATCTGGGTCTGGCTAGTATTGGCAGGATTGATAGAGATTCTTTGGGCTTAGTGATTTTCATCTTTTCAATCTATGATGGGATTCAGACCATTAAGTTGGTGGAAGGGTTGGCTATTCTGGCCACTCTTGAGAAAGCCCACACTTTAGGGTAGAGAAAAATTGTTTGTAAATTTGATTCCTAGGTTTCAATCAGCCTGCTTATTGAACAAAAAGTGGTTGATGTTAATTAGCAATTGGCTAAGATTGTGCAACAAATTTTTCAAGTTAGTTCTTTGATGGAAATGGTGACTTTTGCCCATATTCCAAGGGAGTGGAATAGGGTAGCTGATTGTTCGGTAAAATGGGCTTCCAAGCATGTTGAGGGATGAAGAATTGAAGAATGGGAGTTGGTTCCTAAGGAGCTTTGTCTTGACTTAAGGAGCATTCTTGATGAGGATAGGGTTGAGAATGATGATAGATACCGGTGTTGGCTATCCTTTCTCTATTTGGGGTTGTGCTTTTTTTTCTCCTTGGGACCTTAAGTCCTTGATCTCTTTGTATTAGTGCTTTCTAATCTTTAATAAAAAATTTACTCCTTTATTCCAAACAAAAAATATTGACAAGGTCTTTAGTAGAGATAATTAAATTGGGAGCTTTAATTCTACTTAGTTAAAAGAAATGGTTGACTATGTTCATGAAGTTCCATATTTAAATTCTTTGCTAAAAAAATTAGGTTTACAATATGGAAACATAATTTTGAATTAATTAAATTGCTAGAAGTAATTTTTTGATGACTCTGCCTCTATCTAGTTTGGAGATTCTAGCACGGACTCTAAACTCATCACATATTTCATTCCCTTGTCTGTAATTCTTACCTTCTCTAAGGTTCAACTTGGCTACCCTAGTAACCTTTATATACCCCGAATATCATCCACCTTTAAGTGAGTACAAAATCTTTTATGAAAATATATTATTATCTAGTTGCAAACTAATAGAAGGATGAATCAAACCAAGGGAGGGGAAATAATTGAAAGGAAGAAAAAGTGTGAAAAACTTCCAAATTCTAAATCTAACACACAAGATGATGCTAAAATTTCTCACAAATTCCTAAGCTATTGCTAACCCAAAAAGTATACATAAAATGGATTCAAACTATAACACATATATGTAGAAAGGACTTTCAGAAAAATAGCCCACCACTCCAAAGCCATACCCAATTAAATTATCATCAAGAAGTTAAAATACAATCTTTTGAGTCAAAGATCTCTAGGTGTGATATTTAAATCTAAAACAAATGTGGCAACATAACAAGACTCTTCAAAAACTTATCACTACCACTTTATTCTCAACAATAACACCTTGTATTAATAATTTTTTCATGCAAAATGGAATATTTCTAAAGGTTTACATTAAATGCATTTATATCTTATTTTAAGAAAACCTTTATACACAACACTTGCCTTAGAAAAGAATAGCCTAGCAATAAATCAACAAAAAAGAAAAAGTTTATATTTCTTGCCTATCTATCTTTGTGGAAGAATTTTTCTTCATTTAGCGTCTTTCTGAAAATGAATAAATAAAACTAATAAAATATTATAAAATTAAGCCACCTTATCCCAATAGAGAGCATGTGCAAAGTTGCTAATGGATTGAGACAAAATATTAGCAATATTTGCTAATGTAATTGCTGATTCTAGATCCTAGATACAAATAATTTTGAACTCAACATTAGTCCACTCATTCTATAACATCTATATCTCAAAATATATACAAGTAGTAATAATAATCTTCATCCTCAAAAATATCCTTTCACAAGATAAATCTGCATAAGAATACTTCTAAATAAAGAGGATGAAGACAATTAAGGAGTTACATTTATTTTGTAAGGAGTTATTTATTTAACTTCTTATTGTTGTTAGAATAAAACTAGTATAAATAAAATAATTTTACTAACATTTTTAATTATACCCTACTTGCTCCATTCAAAACCCCTCCCATATAATTACAAAATTGCATCTTAAAAAATTGAACTACATTATAACTTGGCTATCCATTAATACTAGAAATGATGAAATAATTAATAATCATAAATTTTCACTAAACACTCTTGTGTTAAAAAGGATATGTTAGGAGTCCAATCAACAAATGTATTTCATTATACTTAGTGTTTACCTTAACCATTATTTCCTTTATATATCTATAACTTAAATTGATATTATCTACACTCCACTATAAAAATAAGGTCGTCTTGATCATTTCAATTATGTAAAAAGAAAATAAATTAAATTAGATTCTATTAATCATATAATAAAATGATTATAATATATTCCAATTCCAATAACTTGAATACCTATAAAATAAGACTAAGATTTCTCTATTCCATAAACCATATCTAATTATAAATTTCCTCTATTGAATTTTATATAAAATTAAATTTCTATGAACTTTCACTAATCATGTGATAGTGAAAAAAAAATGATTAGTAAAACATGATTTTGAAAACAGTTATTAAACATAACACATGGGTGCCAAAGGAAACGTTTCTGAAAAAGCAAAAAAATAAATAAATAAAAATAATTCATTTAAGGCTCAGGAAGGAGAGTGCACGCTCCAACGAATATGATAGGGATGATAAAATAGGTTACAAAAAGAGAGCAAAATTTTAAAGCAAACGCCAAGCATAGCGGTGAGTGGAGTGGAATGGAATTGTTTTGTTGCTATCTCCAAGCAGGGGAACGTTCATTTTTTTTTTCATCTTAGCACTTGGCTTAAGACACAAATAAAATGATCTAATAATTTCAATGCATGTAATAGAGATAAATAAGTAAAATAAAAGTCTCTGACATTCTGAATTAATTTAATTTATCAATAGATAGAGAAAACATTTTTTTCTGAAAACATGCACAGCTATGGAAATTAATCATGAGACATTCCAGCAAAATTTAATAATAGAGGAACCTTATAGTTCAAAGGTTTCTGATTCCACAAGATTCCTGTTGCCTCCTAGTCCTCCATGTGTGTAAGTTTTGTGTTCTCCCTCTTATTATAATCTCCAAAACATTCTATTTTCTGACAGGCCAAAAATCCTCAAAACTTAGTTCTATTAATTTCAGACAAAATAGTAAAGTTTTTGAATAATCAAAATTTTCAATTTCATCTAAATGCCTCTCAGAGACAATATAAGTTCAAAATAAAATTTCTTATTTATATCAAGAATACAAAAATGGGTTGTGATAATCCAAAACAAATTAGCAATATAAATTGTAATAAAATTGTAATACAATTTTGGTATATAGGCTTCCAAAGATTAACCAAAAAAAAAAAAATTAACTGTATTACAAAACTAACATCCAGATCTATTTAAATAAGAAAATAAATAGCAATTAATCATCCCCTGCAACATCTCTTTCATAGTTATTAATTTTAAGCCGACTATCCATTACTTAAGTAATGTCACATTTGTTCTCACATTTTTAAATATATATTTATGATTAGAGGAGGCAAGTATGATATTAATCCGTAGAGGTTCTACATGGAGAAGGCCCATGACTATGGGTTAAGTGTATAAAGCATGGACATCTTGCAAGGCATAGGTAAAACTATAGAAGAGATAGTTTTAGAATATCTTTGTGTCCTATCATTATCGACACTGAGTTGGACAATTAGTGATAGATGAAAGAGATTAATGTATGCAGCAATAATGGAAATTAGGGCAGAGAAGAAATGTTGTCCAATGATAATGCTACAATTTATGATGCTGGGAAGGTTGGAGGGATTACTTGATGGAATGCCTTAGAGAAATGTGATGTAAAAGGATTAACTTGAAACAACTTATGTATCCATCACCAATTAAAGGTAGGGCACTGATTTGAAACATATTCTAAAATTTTGTGAGAAAATGTAGTGGATAAACTAATGGGAGGATAAATTGCAGATCACATTGACCATTTTGTTTGCTCCTTAGTGTCCCTACGTACTCCGGGCATAAAATTGTAGTGTTGAAATCAACCATGCTTCTCTTCACTACGTGGCTGCTCTCTTTGTTCATTTTAATCATTACTTAAAATGCAGATTTGGTGTTTCACTCAAACCTCGTCATGAGCTCGTGTGAGAATTATTTATAAACAAAATAAGATGGAGCATGCAGCCAGTACTATTTGTATGCAGATTTTGACTTGTAATGATTATGCATAACTTGTAAATGATAAAAATAAAAGATCTAAGATTTACAAAGATCTGAAATAAACACAAATACTTGGCAATGGAAAAATCAGAAATAAACACTTAAGAGAGAAGCAAATTGTATTCATCAAACTGATTGCTCCAAAGCTATGCAATGGCCTCTATATATAGAGAGCCTATGAGATGAGGGCATTGATAGAAGATGATTCTAGAGGATAAGTGGATAATGCTAAATGACCTAGTATCATGGAGGACATTCATATCTTCTTAGGATAATGTTTTATGACCTAGTTTCATGGAGGACATTCCTATCTTGTTACCAATTTAATAGGAAATGTGTGGTATACCCGATGTTTGGTTATAACAGCATAACTGTTGACTATTTCTACATCCCCCCTTAATTTCTACCACTAACAATAATGTGTGGAAGAAATTACAATAATTTTTTTAGATAGTATAGGTCCCGACATTAAGCCTTGTTAGGTACCTATTTACAAAAAAAGAAAGAGAGGGGAACATGATATGACTATCGCCCTTTAATGTTCACCTCAATCATACCGAGCATGCCCCGTAGTTTCAGAAATTTGGCCTCAAGCATAGTTTTAGTAAATATGTTTTCAGCTTGGTCTTCACTTGGACAGAATTGGAGATTAACAAAATTTGTTTGAACAAGATCCCGAATATAGTGAACATCAATCTCAATGTGTTTTGTTTTAGCATGAAAAAAAAGATTATTTGCAACTTGGATAGCACTTTGATTATCACAATACAGAGTAGTAGCTGAACTCTGTGCAAAACCAAGCTCAAATAAAAGGTTGTGAATCCAAACTGCTTCCTTTCCAGCTTCTTTTGTTGTTCTATATTCTACTTTAGATGAGGACAACGATGTAGTAGTTTGTTTTTTGCTACTCCATGTAATTAGACCTTACCCAAGCTGAAAAATATAACCACCAGTGGATTTTCTATCATCTATGTCACCTCCGAAGTTTGAATCTGTGAAGCCAGTCAAAGAAATTCAGGACTTGTAACTATAATGTATGCCATAGTAAATGGTTCCACAAACGTAGTGTAAAATCCTTTTGGTAGCCAACCAATGAGTTTCTTTTGGTTCCTACATAAATCTAAATACCAAATTGACTGCAAAACAAATGTCTAGTCTAGACTGTGTTAGATAAACCAAGCTACCAACAAGCTATCTATATAAAGTAGCATCCACCTTCTTTGAAATGCATTCTTTAGTTAACTTAATTCTAGATTGAAAAGGAGTAGGGGTTGGCTTACATTCAAGCATGTTAAATTTTTCTAAAAGATCCAAAGCATATTTTGATTGAGAGATAAATAACCCATCATGAAGTCTACTAATTTGCAAGACAAGAAAATAATTAAGTTCACCCAAATCACTCATATGAAATGCCCCTTTAAGATCTAATTTCAAATCACTAATTAACCCAATATTTGGTCTAGCTATGAGTAAATCATCCACATAAACTGTAACAAGAATAATTTCATTTTGCACTCTCTTCACATAAAGATTTGGATCTGATTTGCATTTTTGAAAGCCATAAAGCTGAAAATACCTATCAATCTTCTCATTCTATGCTTTTGGTCCTTGTTTAAACCAATAAAGTGACTTCTTTAATCTGTAAACAAGATTAGGATGTTGCTGATCTACAAAACCTGGTGGCTGATCCATATATATTTTTTCATATAAATCTCCATTTAAGAAAGCATTTTTTACATCCATTTGATGAATATGCCACCCATGACTTGCAGACAAAGAAAGAATAATTCTAACTGTATTCATTTTAATGACAGGAGCAAAAGTTTCTTCATAATCAACACCCTCTTTTTGATTAAATCCCTTAGCAATCAATCTAGCTTTAAATTTTTCTATAGGACCATCGGATTTAAATTTTGTTTTATAAACCCATTTGCAACCAATGACATTCTTACCTTTCGAAAGTGGCACAAGTTCCCAAGTTTTATTTTTCACCAAAGCATCATATTCTTCTTCCATAGCTTGCTCCCATTCTTTCTTCCCTCTAGCTTCCTCATATGATCTTCGGTCATTTACTTGTAATACTTTGACCATGAGAGCACTACCATTCCTCCCTTGGATCTTTGAGCCTTGCCTATATATTTCTTCAACACTTCTTGTCTTTTGTCTAGCTGAAAGGTTATCTTCTTCATCATTACTACCTGCAGAAAATGTCTGATTACAAGTATTAGTTGTGTTGTTTTCACTAGTATTTTCATCATTTGTAGAAGTGCACAGCTCATCCTCATCAATGTAGTCTCCATTTCCTCCTAAAATATCTAAAAAATGAGAAGCTTTTTTTGTCGTAGAGTGAGAAGGAGTGGCTGTAAATTGTGAATGCTCATCAAACTTCACACCTCTACTAACAAAGACCTTGTTTGTTGTCAAATCATATAACCTATAAGCCTTTGATTCTTCACTATAACCCATAAACAAACACTTATGACTCTTTGGTTCTAACTTTTCCCTTTGTGCATCAGGAATGTGTGCCCAAGCAATATACCCAAATACTTTAAAATATCCAATGTGGGGTTTCTTACCACTCCATGCTTCTTCAGGGGTGATATTTGTGAGAGCTTTGGTGGGGATTCTATTTATAATATGTGCAACCAGATCAATATGAATAATGAAAGTTATATTTTCATATTTTTTCTTAGTTCTATTATGGTATCAAGAAACAACCAAACCTTAAAATTTATTATGCAAACTTTTAAAATGCAACATACAACGAGCCATTTCTAAAAGAGTTATATTCATTGGTTCAGCTACCCCATTTTGTTGAGGAGTATAAGGAACTGTTCTTTGCACCTTAATACCATAATTTTCACAAAATGACTCAAATGCATAATTGCAATATTCACCCCCATTATCCGTCCTTAAACATTTAATTGTTTTGCCACTTTGATTTTCAACTAATGCCTTAAACTTTTGAAACACTTCAAACACTTATTTTTTCCTTTCAAGAAAAGAAACCATACTCTCCTACTATAATCATCAATAAAAGTGAGAAGGTACTTGGCACCTGAAAGTGAAGGATATCCTGGTTCACATAAATCACTATGAATAAGTTGCAATGGATGATTAGCTCTCCATGCTTTACCTGAATCAAAAGGATCTCGATGATGTTTCCCTAACACACAACTTCACAAGCTGAAATTTTTGTTAATCCTCTTACCATATCCATTCTAACCATATCTTGTAATTTTCTATAATTTAAATGTCCAAGTCTAGCATGCCAAAGTTGTGACATATAATCAATTTGAGCAATAAAAGCATGAGAGAGTGTATATTTATCATTAAGAAACCACACAAATTTAAATAGATTCTCTTCATGATCAACTCTACCAATAGCAATTATATTGCTTGGGTCATTTCTATCTCTAACAATAACTTGATCAGCATTGACAACAAACTCATATCCAGCTTGAACTATTTTGTATATAGAAATAAGATTCACCCCCAATCCTTTAACCAATAAGACATTTTTCAAAGACCCGTGTGTTACATTAACAGTTCCTATACCTAAAATTGAAAGTTTCATTTTATTGCCAATAGAAATTTCTTGATCTGAATTCTTCCCTTCATAAAAATTAATAAACAAAGATCTATCCCCACTCATGTGAGATGATGCCCTCGAATCTAAAATCCATTCTTTATTAGAATCTGAAGCAAAGTATCCCCCCTTAACACTAGATTTATCTTTAGGTGTCGCAATTACCTCCTCATTTGATTTCTCTTGCCTTTTTAAAGAGATAGCTAAAAAACTATGATTATCCTTCTTTCCATCCTTAAACCTTTCTTTCTTGGGCTTATATTGCTGCCTTTCATTGTCCCTCTTCTTCAAACAAAACTTCTCCATGTGATTCTCACCTCCACAATACTTGCAAATAAAGGGCTTTCTTCTAGCTTGCTTTTCTGCACCATCATTTCTAGAAAAATGATTAGAACCTTCATGATTTTGAAATTTATTATTTCTTTTCCAATTCTTTGTTCCATCATTTCTTAAAAATTTACTTTTGGCTATATATGCATGATTCTTCTTAATATGCCCTTCTTTAATAAGCTGAACTTCTTCATCAAAAACAAATTTGCAAAATTGATCAAAAGTTTGCTGGGGGGTATTGGGATTTAGTTGAAGAACCCTTTTCCTTAATTCCTTAAAGACTTTATATGGCAGGGGAAGCTTACTTTCAACCATTGCGATCAACTAAAAATCATTTTTTGCATATTCAGCACCTTATTTTTTTTTAGTTGAGCATTTAAAAAAGGTAACTTCATTGAAGTAATCAAATATTTTTCCAAAAATAGATGGATCTAAATTCATCAATTTTTCTTCTATATTAAACATGCTAGCAATGTCTGCATCTTTATAATCTTTTTCTAAAGTCTCCCACAGCTCTATTGGGTTATCAATATCAACAAATCTTCTATTTAGATTGGGGCTCAAAGCTTTACCAATAATACCTCTAGTTTGCTCCAACTTGCATTTCCACAACTCCTTTTCTCTATCAGTTTGTTGAGGTTCCCCAATTTCTTTATTTACTAACCTCCATGAAGCCTTCTCTCTTAAAGCATTCTTGACTTCAATCTTCCAATCTGTAAAACCACTTCCATCAAAGATAGGCAAAACTTCATTTGAAGAACCCATGTTAGTAAAAAAAACTAGCTTTCAAACAAGTCTAGCAATACTCCAAAAGCATAACAGCCCTGCAACAAAGTATCACTCCACAAAATATATCAGCCCTGTAAACAAACCATTTCTAGCAATATATTTTCCTGCAGCAAAACCCTCTAGCAATATTTCTAGCTTAAATTTCTAAATGAATCTCCAAATGAACTTGGCTAAACTAGGCTCTGATACCATGATAAAAATAAAAGATCTAAGATTTACTAAGATCTGAAATAAACACAAATACTTGGCAATGGAAAAATCAGAAATAAACACTTAAGAGAGAAGCAAATTTTATTCATCAAATTGATTGCTCCAAAGCTATGCAATGGCCTCTATATATAGAGAGCCTATTAGATGAGGGCATTGATAGATGATGATTCTAGAGGATAAGTGGATAATGTTAAATGACCTAGTATCATGAAGCACATTCATATATTCTTAGGATAATGTTGTATGACCTAGTTTCATGGAGGACATTCCTATCTTGTTACCAATTTAATAGGAAATGTGTGGTATACTTGCTGTTTGGTTATAGTAGCATAACTGTTGACTGTTTCTAACAATAAATAGTTTTTTATTCCAATTTTTTTGTGGATGGCTTCTGAGAACCTATGTGCCATAGAGGAATCTTTCACCATGCTGCCATGCACAAGAGTTGTATACCCAATATTGGATTCCACAGATGTAGCAGAAGCATTGCATTCTATGAATGCTAAATATAGTTACAATTTACTTTTTCAATAGAAATATTTGACAGCTTGTTGGTAAAAAGATTGATCTTCTTCTTTTTCTCTTTTTATGTGCCAAAACTTATAATGAAGAACAACTTTACACAATTGTTGGGAAACCGTTTCTAAGAATATCTAGTTTCTCTTTGAATTGAGGTACAACTCCCTATGTAAATGATATCCAATGAATTATGTTTTATCTCTAATTCCTAATACAGGGTATGTTCTTAACTAGAGAACTATTAGAAATAGTCAACAGTCATGCTGTTATAACCAAACAACAAGTATGCCACACATTTCCTATTAAATTGGTAACAAGATAGGAATGTCCTCCATGAAACTAGGTCATACAACATTATCCTAAGAAGATATGAATGTCCTCCATGATACTAGGTCATTTAGCATTATCCACTTATCCTCTACAATCATCTTCTATCAATGCCCTCATCTCATAGGCTCTCTATATATAAAGGTCATTGAATAGCTTTGGAGCAATCAGTTTGATGAATAAAATTTGCTTCTCTATTAATTGTTTATTTTTTATTTTTCTATTGCCAAGTATTTGTGTTTATTTTAGATCTTAGTAAATCTTAGATCTTTTATTTTTTATCATGGTATCAGAGCCTAGTTTAGCTAGGTTCAGCTGGAGATTCATCTAGAAGTTCAGCTAAAAATATTGCTAGAAGGTTTTTGACTATAAGAAAATATATTGATGGAAATGGTTTGCTTGCAAGGCTGATATATATATATATATATATATATATATATATATATATATATATATATATATATATATATATATATATATATATATATATTTTAGAGTGATATTTGGTTGCAGGGCTATTATGCTACTAGAGAATTGCTAGATTTGTTTAAAGGATGATTTTTTTTGCTAACATGGGTTCTTCAAATGAAGTTTTGCCTATCTTTAATGGAAGTGGTTTTGCAGATTGAAAGATTGTAGTCAAGAGTGCTCTAGGAGAGAAGGCTTTATGGAGGTTAGTAAATAAAGAAATTGGGGAACTTCAACAAACTGATAGAGAAAAGGAGTTGTGGAAATGCAAGTTGGAGCAAGTTAGAGGTATTATTGGTAAAGCTTTGAGCCCCAATCTAAATAGAAGATTTGTTGATATTGATAACCCAATAGAGCTATGGGAGACTTTAGAAAAAGATTATAAAGATGCAAACATTGCTAGCACGTCTAGTATAGAAGAAAAATTGATGAATTTAGATCATCTGATTTTGAAAAAATGTCAGATTACTTCAATGAAGTTACTTTTTTAAATACTCAACTAAAAAAAATAGGTGTTGAATATGCAAAAAAGGATTTTCAGTTGATTGCAATGGTTGAAAGTGAGCTTCCCCAACCATATAAATTCTTTAAGGAATTAAGGAAAAGGGTTCTTCAACTAAATCCCAATACCCCCCAGCAAACTTTTGATCAATTTTGCAAATCTATTTTAGATGAAGAAGTTCATCTTATTAAAGAAGGGCATATTAAGAAGAATAATGCATATACAACCAAAAGTAAATTTTTTAGAAATGATGAAAAAAAGAATTGGAAAGGAAATAATAAATTTTGAAATCGTGAAGGTTCTAATCATTTTTTTAGAAATGATGGTGCAGAAAAGCAAGCTAGAAGAAAGCCCTTTATTTGCATGTATTGTGGAGGTGAGAATCACATGGAGAAGTTTTGTTTGAAGAAGAGGGACAATGAAAGGAAGCAATATAAACCCAAGCAAGAAAGGTTTAAGGATGGAAAGAAGGATAATCATAGTTTTGTAGCTACCTCTTTAAAAAGGCAAGAGAAATCAAATGAGGAGGCAATTGCTACACCCAAAGGTAAATCTAGTATTAATGGGGGATACTTTGCTTCAGATTCTAATAAAAAATGGATTTTAGATTCAGGGGCATCATCTCACATGACCGGGGATAGATCTTTGTTTATTGATTTTTATGAAGGGAAGAATTCAAATCAAGAAATTTCTATTGGCTATAAAATGAAACTTCTAATTTTAAGAATAGGAACTGTTAATGTAACACGTGGATCTTTGAAAAATGTTTTATTGGTTGAAGGATTGGAGGTCAATCTTATTTCAGTATACAAAATAGTTCAAGTTGGATATGAGTTTGTTGTCAATGCTAATCAAGTTATTGTTAGAAATAGAAAAGACCCAAGCAATATAATTGCTATTGGTAGAGTTGATCATGAAGAGAATCTATTTAAATTTGTGGGGTTTCTTGATGATAAATATACACTCTCTCATGCTTTTATTGTTCAGACTGATTATATGTCAAAAATTTGGAATGCTAGACTTGGAAATTTAAGTTATAGAAAATTACAAGATATGGTTAGAATGGATATGGTAAGAGGATTAACAAAAATTTCAGCTTGTGAAGGTGTGTGTGAAGGTTGTGTGTTAGGGAAACATAATCGAGATCCTTTTGATTCAGGTAAAGCATGGAGAGCTAATCATCCACTACAACTTATTCATAGTGATTTATGTGAACCAGGATATCCTTCACTTTCAGGTGCCAGGTACCTTCTCACTTTTATTGATGATTATAGCAGGAGAGTATGGGTTTATTTTCTTGAAAGAAAAAAAGAAGTGTTTGAAGTATTTCAAAAGTTTAAGGCATTAGTTGAAAATTAAAGTGGAAAAACAATTAGATGTTATTGAAATTATGCTTTTGAATCATTTTGTGAAAATTATGGTATTAAGGTGCAAAGAACAGTTCCTTATACTCCTCAACAAAATGGGGTGGCTGAACGAATGAATAGAACTCTTTTAGAAATGGCTCATTGTATGTTGCATTTTAAAAGTTTGCATAATAAATTTTGGGGTTTGGCTATTTCTTGTGCTGCACATATTATAAATAGGATCCCCACCAAAGCTCTCACAAATATCACCCCTGAAGAAGGATGGAGTGGTAAAAAACCTCACATTGGATATTTTAAAGTATTCGGGTGTATTGCTTGGGCACACATTCCTGATGCACAAAGGGAAAAGTTAGAACCAAAGAGTCATAAGTATTTGTTTATGGGTTATACTGAAGAATCAAAGGCTTATATGTTATATGATTTGACAACAAACAAGGTCTTTGATAGTAGAGATGTGAAGTTTGATGAGCATTCACAACTTATAGCCACTCCTTCTCACTCTAGAACAACAAATGCTTCTCATTTTTTAGATATTTTAGGAGAAAATGGAGACTAAATTGATGAGGATGAGTTGTGCACTTCTAAAAATGATGAAAATACTAGTGAAAACAACACAACTAATGCTTGTAATCAGACATTTTTTGTAGGTAGTAATGATGAAGAAGATAACCTTTCAACTAGACAAAAGGCAAGGAGTGTTGAAGAAATATATAGGTAAGGCTCAAAGATCCAAGGGAGGAATGGTAGTGCTCTCATGGCCAAAGTATTACAAGTAAATGACCCAAGATCATATGAAGAAGCTAGAGGGAAGAAAGAATGGAAGCAAGCTATGGAAGAAGAATATGATGCTTTGGTGAAAAATAAAACTTGGGAACTCGTGCCACTTCTCAAAGGTAAGAATGTCATTGGTTGCAAATGGGTTTATAAAACAAAATTTAAATCCAATGGTGCTATAGAAAAATTTAAAGCTAGATTGGTTGCTAAGGGATTTAATCAAAAAGAGGGTGTTGATTATGAAGAAACTTTTTCTCCTGTCATTAAAATGAATACAATTAGAATTATTCTTTCTTTGGCTGCAAGTCTTGGGTGGCATATTCATCAAATGGATGTAAAAAATGCTTTCTTAAATAGAGATTTATATGAAGAAATATATATGGATCAACCACCAAGTTTTGTAGATCAGCAACATCCTAATCTTGTTTGCAGATTTAAGAAGACACTTTATGGGCTTAAACAAGCACCAAGAGCATGGAATGAGAAGATTGATAGGTATTTTCAGCTTCATGGGTTTCAAAAATGAAAATCAGATCCAAATCTTTATGTGAAGAGAGTGCAAAATGAAATTATTCTTGTTGTAGTTTATGTGGATGATTTACTCATAGCTGGACCAAATATTGGGTTAATTAGTGATTTGAAATCAGATCTTAAAGGGGCATTTCATATGAGTGATTTGGGTGAACTGAATTATTTTCTTGGCTTGCAAATTAGTAGACTTCATGATGGGTTATTTATCTCTCAATCAAAATATGCTTTGGATCTTTTAGAAAAATTTAACATGCTTGAATGTAAGCCAGCCCCTACTCCTTTTCAATCTAGAATTAAGCTAACTAAAGAATGCATTTCCAAGAAAGTGGATGCTACTTTATATAGATAGCTTGTTGGTAGCTTGGTTTATCTAACACAGTCTAGACTAGACATTTGTTTTGCAGTCAATTTGGTATCTAGATTTATGCAGGAACCAAAAGAAACTCATTGGTTGGCTGCCAGAAAGATTTTGTGCTACATTCGTGGAACCATTTACTATGGCATACATTATAGTTACAAGTCCTCAATTTCTTTGACTGGCTTCACAAATTCAGTAGAGGGAGGTGACATAGATGATAGAAAATCTAATGGTGGTTATATTTTTCAGCTCAGGTAAGGTCCAATTACACGAAACATCAAAAAACAAACTACTACATCATTGTCTTCATGTGAAGTAGAATATAGAGCAGAAAAAGAAGCTAGAAAGGAAGCAGTTTGGATTCGCAACCTTTTATTTGAGCTTGGTTTTGCACAAAGTTCAGTTACTCCTTTGTATTGTGATAATCAAAGTGCTATCCAAGTTGCAAATAATTTTGTTTTTCATGCTAAAACAAAACACATTGAGATTGATTATTCACTATATTCGGGATTGTGTTCAAGCAAATTTTCTTAATCTCCAATTTTGTCGAAGTGAAGACCAAGCCACAGATATATTTACTAAGAGTATGCTTGAGGCCAAATTTCTGAAACTATGGGGCATGCTAGGCATGATTGAGTTGAAAATTAAGGGGGGATAGTCATATAATGTCCCCCTCTCTCTTTTGATGTTGTAAATAGCTACCTAACAAGGCTTAATGCCAGGACCTATCCTATCTAAAAAAATTATTGTAATTTCTCCCACACATTATCATTAGTGGTAGAAATTAAGGGGGAATGTTAGAAACAATCAATAGTCATGCTATTATAACCAAACAGCAAGTATGCCACACATTTTCTATTAAATTGGTAATAAGATAGGAATGTCCTCCATGAAACTAGGTCATACAAAATTATCCTAAGAAGATGTGAATGTCCTCCATGATACTAGGTCATTTAGAATTATCCACTTATCCTCTAGAATCATCTTCTATCAATGCCCGCATCTCATAGGCTCTCTATATATAGAGGCCATTGCATAGCTTTGGAGCAATTAGTTTGATGAATACAATTTTCTTCTCTCTTAGGTGTTTATTTCTAATTTTTCCATTGCCAAGTATTTGTGTTTATTTCATATCTTAGTAAATCTTAGATCTTTTTATTTTTATCAAGAATAGCAGAGGCAAAACCAAGCTAATCCTATCCAGAACTAACTCAGGCAAATTTAGATTCTCATCCTATCCAATTTCAGGAACTCACACATCCTATGACTTCCCAACATTGGTGATGCAAGAATGCTATTTGTTATGCAAATGCAATGACATGAGATAAAAAAATGAAGATTGAGCATTCAACCCTTTGCAATAGGATCAGTTGACAGTACTCTGATCTATCTCCCAATCACCATTTGACCAAGAATACAAGAAAGTGCTCAAAACTGATCAAAAAAATACTCTGATTGAAAGTAATTAGAAAAGTGTTGTCCAAATACTCTGATTCATAACAAAACCTTTCCTTGTTTTAAGCACACAGATACAATACTCTAATCATATTTTCCTGTAGACTATAGCCAAACCTATTACAAAGAAAACTTAACATTAATCTTGATACATGAATGAAATTACAAAAATTAAACGTGCTCTCCCCTCCACTCCAGCTCTCTAACTATCTATCGAAAAGGGAAGCCTCCTTTGGCTTAAGAAAAGATTTGAAATAAATAATCTCCTTCAGCCCCTATTTGGTTTCGCTCCAATGACTTTTCAATTCTCGCATGATGACCTTAGGTTTCATAACTGCTTCTTTCTATTCCCCTTTTCCTATTTGTCTTTTAAGATTCTCCATTTATCTTGATTGATCATGTGTTCTCAACTATTGAAATTGGAACCTTTTAGATTCTAAAAGAAATATCATTTAAATGAGATTTTCTTTTAAAACATAATAATGGTTTTTCCTTCTCTTAAACTCACAATAGTACTAATATTTGTGTCTATGAGTACATAAATGTGTAGGGAACCTTTTCTGGGCCAAGCCTATTTTTCAAATTTGGATTCTTGTTCCTCTCCATTAAATTCTTCTCCACCTCCTAAAGAGCAAAGGACAGTCTACTAAAAGCTTCATCAACCTCCACATCATCTATCCACTCTGTAGTGGATCCCTTTCTCTCTCCAATATAAACTTCATTTTTTTGCATGCTTTGACAAAATCTCAAATTGACTCATCACAGTAGTGGTTGTGTTTAGATCTAACACAATTTTGAGTAAATATGCTTTCAAATCCTTCACCAAATTGGAATATTCCAGTGACCCCTTCTGCAGAATCAGGCATCTACTCAAGGTGGGGCAGTTGGGCATGTATCCTCCATAAGTATAGTGTCCAAAGTTTATATTTGCATGCATAGCAGACGCCAACCATATTATGGTGGTCAGTGCTTCTATCATTTCACAGAAGCTTTCCATTTTATACCATCCTTCTTTTATATCTGCATGCCCAATGGTTAGTATTTCATTCCACCATGATTGCAACTCCTTGTCCCCTTTGATTGAGGCATTGCTCTTATAGTAGAGAGATAAGTACTTTGTTACCCATTTCTTTAAGGCAGCCCATATCTCTAGACTGTCCACTGCATATGGATAGTCTTTGATAACAAGCCTTAGCCGAGGTGTTCTTGAGTCTGGAACAGCCATGCCCCTTTTGAGGAGGTCTGCAGGTGATCCCTGTTCGTTGAATCTCCACTGCTTGTAAAACTTTGGAAGACATGTGCATGGAATATATGGAGGATGAAAAAAAAATTTTGATGAATCTTGCAACGCTTAATAAGGTCTGACGGGCAACTTGATTGGTTTCCATAGTGTTTAGAAAATGGGGTCTTAATAACTTGTAGACCGGATGCATTGTGCTGAGTTACCTATGGGTTGCTATAATTATTGGCTCAAGAATAGGATAAGTAAATAGCCAATGGCCAATGACTTGACGGTATCCAGCCTCATTTACTCGAACATGAGTTTTAGCTAGTAGCCACAATGTACCTTCTTCTATACCTTCCTCAACAGGAGTATAAACATGTCATTCAGTTGGGAGATCACTGATTGCACCCAACAACAACTCAATAGCGACTGGCTTGAGGATGCCACTGCTGGTAAGGAACAAAACTATTCTACTGGCATATGTTTTAACAACGTTTGAGTGGATGTTAATTTTTGTAGCATAGGGTATATACACATCATGGTAGTCCAAAATAAACAATCTCTTTGACTCCGTAGCCTTGGATACTGAAAAGCCTTCTAAATATTTTTCAATGTGTTGTGTTGTGATTGAGCACTGCTGAGGCCTATATTTTCCTCCGCTCAAATTGGTAGATGGAGGAAAATTTTGGCCATAGTTTCTTCTTTTAGTATCTTGTAAACATCAGCTGGCAAGCCTGCCTTATAGTAATAGACTTCTACATTATCATTTGAATCTCCTTCTTTAAATTTGTAGAAGAACTCCTTTAGCCTATTAAGCATAAGCAAATCTATTGCCTTTCCCATTGGATCCGTATCAATTGGTGGCCAAGTTTGGCGCTGCTGTTCTACCAATAGAAGGCATCTAGATATATCCTCTCCATCGAATGTGAGTTTAACTCATATCATTGGCAAAGCAACTCAATTCTCAATACACAAAATGGACATAGATTGAGAACATATATTTACAACACATGTAGAAGCTACTCTATTTCCAAATGTTGTTGCAATGCTTTCCACGATTGTCAAATGTCTCTGAAATAATCAAAACTATAGAGAACATATGGTGATTATGTGAGGAAAGGTGCAACTTTTCCCATAATATCCAATCTCAAGGGCGGTAAAGATCTTCAAATACCTGTTTATCATTATACTTTAATTTTCCCATTTGGTCTTGAAGAAACTCATAATCTTTATTGAACATGCTTGATGGAATATTACTTTTGAAAGGAAAAATATGTAGCAAGTTTCTCATTTTCCACTTCTTCATCCCAATGCCAATTCAAATTCCCAATGCTAGTTCTATAATCCAATTCTGCATTCTCCTTTCTAATTTCAACTGAAATTATGAGTTAGAATTGAGGCAATGGAATCTGAATTCAAAAATCTCAAAAAAGGCATTTCACATTCGCATATGAAGATTATGATCTTCATCCCTTATAATGACATATTAGAGAAAATTTCAAGCATCTTATGAGAAATCTGACCAAGACAACCACATATTGAAGTTTCGGAATAGGGGTACTAAAAGTATGCCTACATAGCTGCATTTAAAAAAAAAAAATTGGTCTAGGGTATTTAGAACCCTTGTGTGACTAAAGAACGCCTTCATGCAATAAAACTTAATAAAAACCTATGATTCAAATTAAAAATCATTTATTTAATCATTTTAGATATTAAGCACAAAACATAGATAGCTCGTTTGTGAGTTTTTTGGCACAAATGTAGTCTTGGAGTTTTGTCAAACATAATAAGGTCATAAATTATTAAAGCTTGTGATTATAAATGTGTAGTTATTTAAAATTAATTTAGAGAACAATTTGATTGCTTAAAAATAAAAAATAAGGTAAATTACAAGTATTGTAACTGTAGCACTCGACAGAATTACAAAAAATTAAGATTGAATATTGTTTGATTTATTCATACAGATAGCTTCCAACAATAAAGATTGGAAAGCACATTTATTTATTCAAAAGAAGACTTTCAACGTTAGTTAAATGCAGGATAAATGTTTTTGACAACTATAATTTAGTTGGAAATTGAACATTGAGAGCCTAGAGGTTGTCCTCGAGCCTCGCACCCATCTACCCTATCAGTTTTTTTCCCGCAGGCATCCATGGATGGCAGCCATTTATTTTGGTAGGTGATTTTGAAATTTGAACATTGAGAGGGAAAATGGAATATGACAAAAGGAATGTTTTCTACATTCGTTCATTCAGAGAGTTAGCTCAGTAGAACAAAGAACATAAGAGTTGCAAAGCAAAGAAAAGCAAAAGGAAAGAGATCAATAGATCTAGTTGGCAAGTGTTTCCCTTGTTCACTTTGTAAGTTTGCTATTGTTGGTTTTTTCATGTTGAAGTAGTGATTTCTCCGGGCACCATTGTATGCAACCATTAGAGATGCAAGTTTAAAGTTCATTGAAGTTTGAAGTTTTTTCAGTTTAGGGTTATTTTAGAATTTTCTGGTTGAAGCCGAATGATCCCTGATTTTGTAATATTTTTAATCAAAGTTGAATAGAAAGCAAGAAGGCATACTTGAATCCATTATTCTTCTCCTATTCATTGCATTTGAGAAGTTTCTTTAGAAGCTTCAAGATTTGGCTCTGTAGTTTTAATGGTGGAAACATTCACGTTGAAATTTCTCTAAGTTATAATTTTTTTAGTTTGAGCTGAGCTCACTCGACATCCATTGTTGTCAACCATTTCCCTTTGTGTGCCAAGCTTACTCAGCTTCTTCTTGTGCTGAGCTAACTTGGCACCTACTACCTATCGCTTGGCAGCTTTACGTGCCGACAAAACTGTCACTTGGCTCCTTAAGGTGCCAAAAAAATTGGCACTCGACAATAGTTAGTGCCGAGTGAAGTTTTTTAAAGTTGTAATTTATTTCTCGCATGGTATCAGAGCTTTGAGGCCCCACATCCACAGTGAGTTAGGGAAAAGATTTTTTGAGATGTTTGACCTGGCAGAGATGTAGGAAACATATGGCAGTAGCCACCACCATTCAATGGAAAAAACTATGATACATGGGCAAAGAAGATGAAAACCATAATGGTTGCAAATGATTTGTGGGAGTTTGTAGTTAGTGGGTTCAATGATGTGATTGACCCAACTTAGTATGTTGCTCTCACAAATGCATAGAAGAATTTTTTGAAAGAGTCAAGGAGGAAGGATGCTAAGGCAAGTCTTATTGAACTAGCAATGATAGAGGCAGTATTTTCCAAGATTGCAGTAGCAAATTATGCAAATGAAGCATGGGATATCCTTGAGACAAACTTCAAGGGGACTAATAAAGTATGTACTGTAAAGCTACAAAATATAAGGAGGGAGTTTGAGAACTTTCAGATAAAGGAAACCAAATCAGTTGCAGATTTCAGTTCAAGAACCTCCAATGTGATTAACCAACTGAAGTCAAATGGAGAAGACTATCAAGAGCAAAGGATAGTGGAAAATATATTGAGGAGTTTACCTCATAAATATGACAATTTGGTCATGACCATAGAAAAGGCAAAAGACCTCACTGTTTTGACAATGGATGAGTTGATGGGTACTCTTCAAACCCATGAATATAGGATCAATAGATATGCATCTTCTTCTTCCCAAGAGCAAGAATTCAAGGCTCAGTCAAATCTAAGAGGAAGGGGGAGAAGAAGAAACAGCTCACACAGAAACTCTAGAGGTAGAGGCTGAGGTAATGGAGGACAAATAAATGTTGCAGCAGAAAGCTCAGGAAGAGCAAATGGAGCAAGTAGCTCGCAAAATACTTCAAGAGGAGGTAAGAAAAATTACAACTCAAATAAGAGTAATGTAGAATGCTACTACTATCATAAATATGGGCATTATGCAAGTGAATGATGGAAGAAGCAAAATGATCAATTAGGACAAGCAAATGTGGCTAATGTGAACATGGGAAGTGGAAACAATGCCACTGCCTTCATCTTGTGTAATGTTGGTGAAGAAGGAAGCCCTGAAGTTTGGTACTTCAATAGTGTATATAGCAACCACATGAGTGGTAATGAAACCTTGTTTTCATTCATTGACAAGAGTTTCAAACCTAAGATTAAAATGGGTAACAATGGAACCCTAACAATTGCGAGAAAAGGATCTATTATGTTCCACCCCAAGAAAGGTGAGAAGAAGAAAATAAAAAATATACATTTTTCCCCTGGTATGAAGCACAATTTGATAAGCATTGATCAACTAATTCAAAATGGATACAAAGTGTTGATGGAGAATGACAAGTGTGTCATTCATGAAAATGATGGGAGTAAGAACTTACTTACAGCAGTTCAAATGACAAAGAACAGAATGTTTCCCTTGAGGATAGAGACATGTTTCTCATCTATAGTTGGTGTTGCACCTTGTACACAATCAAATCTAAGGAGTGAGATTGAAGACCCCTCACGGCTATGGCACCTTAGGTATGGTCACCTAGGCTATGCTAGTTTAAATTTTTTGTCAAATAAAAGAATGGTAGAAGGTTTTCCACGTATAGAAAATTCATGTGACAAGTGTGAGGCTTGTATTTTGGTCAAGCAACATAGGCTTCCCTTTAATTCTGAAAATTCTAGGATGGCTAGATATCCATTAGAGTTCATACATACTAATCTAGTCAGTCCTATGCAAGTTACTTCCATTGGGGGGAGTACTTATTTCATGACATTCATTGATGATTTTAGTCGTAGGACATGGGTTTATTTTTTGAAATCTAAATCTAAAGCATTTGATAAGTTTCTTGAGTTGAAAGCCCAAGCTGAAAGAGAATGTAGACACTATATCAAGGTCCTAAGATCAGATAGAGGAGGGGAGTACACCTCTAATTCTTTTGCAAATTTTTGCAAGAAACATGGTATAAAGAAAGAGCTCACAACCAGCTATACACCATAGCAGAATGGAGTGGTTGAAAGAAAGAACATGACCATTGTTGAAATGGCAAGTAGCATGATGAAAGAGAAAGGTCTCCCAACTGAATTTTGGGGAGAGCCTATGGCAACAGTAGTTTACCTAATTAATAGTTGTCCTTCAAAGGAATTCCATGATAGAATTCTGATGGAAGCATGGTCACAAGGAAGATGGACAGTTGAACACCTAAGGATGTTTGGATGTGTTGCATATGCACATGTGCCTAAAGAGAAAAGGTAGAAATTGGATGACAAAGGTGTGAAGTGCATCTTCATAGGGTACAACTACGAGTGAAAAGCATACAGATTGTATGACCCATTGAACAACAAGATGATTCTCTCAAGAGATGTGGAATTTTTTGAAAATCAGTCTTGGTATGGATCGAGTGATGAATCATCGAGCACCTCAAGTAAAGTGCCAATTATGAGTAAAGAGGATGCTAATGAACAACAAGAAGGAGCAAATAGAAGAAATAGAAAGTAGCCTTAGTCACTGTCAAGCTCCTCTAGGCATGACCAAGTGTCAATGCTAAGTAACAATGAAGACTGAGCTGGTAGGCAAAGTAGTAGCAGTGAAGATTTTGATCCCACACTCTCTTCCCTTTTACCAAGAAATTCTAAGAGTCTTAGGGAGATATACCAAGATGAAAGGTATGAAGATTATGATGAGAGTGTTAATTTTGTATTATTTTCTCATAGTGATCCAAAATATTTTGAAGAAGCTATTAAGGAGAAGAAATGGTGTAAGGCCATGGATGAGGAGATAGATGCTATAGAAAGAAATGAGACATGGGAGCTAACTGAATTCCTTCCCAAGAAAAAAATAATTAGAGTGAAATGGGTCTACAAGACCAAATGTAATGCTGAAGGAAAAATTGATAGGCATAAGACAAGGTTGGTAGTCAAGGACTACAAACAACAATATGGAAGAGATTATGATGAGACATATGCCTCAGTTGCAAGAATGGAAGTAGTGCATGCTATCATAGCAACTGCAGCTTAGCACAATCGGAAGGTATTTCAAATGGATGTGAAGTCCACCTTCATAAATGGTGTATTGAAAGAAGTATATGTGGAGCAGCCATCTAGTTATGAAGTAGCAGGTGAAGAGAACAAATTATATAGATTGAAGAGAGCTCTTTATGGGCTCAAGCAAAGCCAAGGGCATGGTACAGTAGGATTGACTCATATTTGATGAGCAATGGCTTTAGCAAAAGAAATGGTTAGCCTACTCTCTACATCAAGGCAGCAAATGGAAATGTGTTGATTGTTGTCTTGTATGTAGATGACTTGATTTTTATTGGTAATTACAAGGCTCTAATTGATGAGTTCAAAGAGGCCATGAAAAATGAATTTGAAATGATAGACTTAGGTTTCTTGAAGTACTTTCTAGGCATAGAAGTAAAACAAATGCATGATGACATCTTCATCTCTCAAGAAAAATATGCAGGGAAAATTTTGGAGAGATTTAAAATGTAGAACAATAAGCCAACCCCCACACCAACAGCAGTAGGTCTAAAGTTGAGCAAGGAAGACTCTAGCAAGAGAGTGGTTCTAACACTATACAAGAGTATGGTTAGAAGTTCAATGTAGCTGCAACTTGGCTAGACCTAATGCATGTAGTAAGTTTGATTTCTAGATTTATGAAAACACCAAAGGATTCCCATTGGCAAGAAGGAAAGAGGATCCTAAGGTATGTGAATAGTATCAAAGGATTTGGAATTTTGTATACTGCATCAAATAGTTTCAAGCTGGTGAGTTATATTGATAGTGATTGGGCTAGAAGTTTAGATGATAGCAAGAGCGCTTTCTGAAACATATTTCATATGGGATCGGGTGCAATTTCATGGGTATCCAAGAAGAAACCTATTGTTTCTCAATCTACAACAAAGGCTGAATACATAGCAACAAATGTAGCAGCATGTCAAGCTATTTGGTTAAGGAGGATCTTGACAGACATAAATGAAAGACAAGAGGATGGAACCAAAATTTATTGTGGCAACATCTCTTCAATTGCATTGTCCAAGATTCTAGTCTTCCATAGGAGAAGCAAACATATTGAGATCAAATATCACTTCATCAGAGAGTTGGTGGAAAATGGGGATATCAAGATGAAATTTTGTAAGTCTAAGTAGTAGCTAGTAGATATTTTAACAAAGCCATTAGGCATTAGAAGTTTTTTACACCTAAGAGAGTGTCTTGGTGTAGTTGATTTGCATCAGTAGTGATCCTTGTTTGTGGATCTCAAGACAAAGGGGGAGTGTTGAAAATTGAACGTTGAGAGCCTGCAGGTTGTCCTCGAGCTCCACGCCCATCTACCCTATTAGTTTGTTTCCCATAGGCATCCATGGATGGTAGGCATTTATTTTGGTAGGTGATTTTGAAATTTGAACATTGAGAGGGAAAATGGAATATGACATAAGGAATGTTTTCTACATTCGTTTATTTAGAGAGTTAGTTCAACAGAGCAAATAAGATAGAAGTTGCAAAGCAGAGCAAAGCAAAAGGAAAGAGATCAGTAGATCCAGTTGGCAAGTGTTTCTCTTGTTCACTTTGTAAGTTTTCTATTATTGGTTTTTTCCTATTGAAGCAGTGATTGCTCTAGGCACCATTATATACAACCATTAGGGTTGCAAGTTTAAAGTTTATTGAAGTTTTACTAGTTTAAGGTTATTTTAGGGTTTTTTGGTTGAAGCTGAATGCTCCCAGATTTTGTAATGTTTCTAATCAAATTTGAATAGAAAGCAAACAGGCATACTTGAATCCATTGTTCTTCTCCTATTCATTGCATTTGAGAAGTTTGTTTAGAAGCTTCAAGCTTTCGCTCTCTAGTTTTAATGGTGGAAACATTCACGTTGAAATTTCTCTAAGTTATAATTTTTCTAGTTTGAGCCAAGCTCACTCGGCATCCATTGTTGCCAAGCATTGCTCTTTGTGTGCTAAGCTTACTCGGCACCTCCTGCCTATCACTTGGCACCTTCACATGCCGAGAAAACTACCACTCGGCTCCTTAAGATGCTAAGCAAATTGGTACTTAGCAATAGTTAGTGCCGAGCGAAGTTTTTTAAAGTTGTGATTTATTTCTCACAAATTTCTAGAGATGCAAGAGACTTGCATCCTTTTGGTTTCCAATTTGAAGCATTGCGAAGTCTTATTGCATAGCCATTAGAGTCTTAGGAATCTATCACCATGGAAAATAATTGTGAGATGGGTAGTTATTGGGAATATTGAGAATAATTTGGTCTATATATTTTTGACATATTAGGTAAATAAAACTGAACCATTCCAAAGTAAAAAAAACAAAACTTAGATCAATTAAATTATATACATACTTGAGGTAAAACCATCCTACTAGTCATTGATTTATTGTAGAAATATTTGAGCCTCTCCATTTTCGAAGCATCTGTGAATGGAAAACCAACCATGTCCCCCCACTTGAAGATATCTGAGATTTGTAAATGCTCCATCACATTGGTCATTTATTGCCACAGAATTGTTGGAAATATAGATGAAGTAACTGAGAGGGGAGGGGTGAATCAGTTACCACAAAAACAAGTCCAAAAAAATCTCTTAGATGTCTAAAATGTTTATTCACTACTGATACTCGATAAATAGTGCAAATATACTTTAACTGGGTAAGTTAACTAGTTACTGTTCATCTAGCATTCAAAGTTATTAATATGCATGCAAAGATTAACTAAATGAACACAACAGACACCAGATTTAACATGGAAACCCAATATGGAAAAAACCACCAAGTAACTAGTCACCAATTTTCACTCTTCTGAAGTGAGCCTTGTTAGAAGCCAACCCTGTTAAAGGTTACAATGCACACTGTTAGGTGTGACCTTGCTAGAGGATTTAATCACCTTGTTAGGAGTGGCCTGGTTAGAAGTCTTTAGAACAATTCAACTAAATTGTCACCTTGATAGAAGATTTACAAAATGGTTGTTAAACCAACTCTGTAAAGAGATTTTGAATTCACTGTTACAATAATAAGAAAGCAACAATGAAATGACCTGAATGATATGCAACTTATCTTTTGCTGATTATAGATCTATGTTCTGCTCTTTTGAATCCTCATTGATTGAATATGACTTTGCAACACCTCCAAGATATCTAATTCTTCATCAGAATTCGCTCTTCCATTCACTTTTTCACACACACACACACAATTCCACAACTTGAACATCTATATATATATATATATATACCTTTCAGATTTATCAAGTCGGCTCAAATATAAGTTACAATAACTGAAAAACATCAGTCGGCTACATTAATTCCATGAAACAATCAAAATAATAAAATCCTTTGCTGGCCCGACTCAGCTCAGTAATCTAGTGTTAACCAAGTGAAGCTTGGTAAAAACTGCTTCAGAATGATTTCTAGTGTTTAACCAAGTGAAGCTCAGTAAACACTACAAAATCTTGCAAAAGTCCTTTGTAGACTGGGTGAACTCGGTAGATACTAACTTTCCTTTGCTAACCTTGTGAACTCGGTAGAAGCTAACTTTTCTTTGCTAACCTTGTGAGCTCAGTAGAAGCTAACTTTCCTTTGCTAACCTTGTGAGCTCGGTAGAAGCTAACTTTCCTTTGCTAACCTTGTGAGCTTGGTAGACTTTGTTTGATGACTGATATGACATTTGTGTAACATCAAAAACAACATTTAATTAACAATTGTATCCAATAGGAATCTCCTAGCATCAGGACCCGCAAGGAACTGCGCATGGCATCTAAATGTATTGATTCAACTCTAGTTAAACATATCTTCTAGGAGACTCAAACCTTTGATATTGTTAAGCTTATGTTTATCTCCCACCACATTTGGGAATTCCCTATAATTTTTAATCCTAGTTTCATTTGCTACTTTATTTCCCATCAAGTGAAGGATATCAGAAACAAACACATTCCCTAACCGTCTCTCTTTACTAACCCTTGTTTGTGGAGAGCTTCAAGGTTATTTGAATCCACAATCACAGCAACATCATTCCATGACCAACCATGAAAATATGTACAAATATCAAGAAAGGCCTTTTAGCTTCTTGATCTCTCATTTTATCATACTGAAAGAGAAACTTTTCACTCAGGTTCCCTTCATCATCAAATCTATCTATATCTCCATCTTTAAGGGCTTTGAGGACTTTCTCGTAAGTAGAATGCTCCCTTTCAACTCTCAAGTAATCTTTGAAAATAGACAGAAGTAACGGGGCTCCCTTGCATGCCTCTATAATGGAATCTATACAACTCTCTTCGTCGAAATCACCTTTGACTACTTATCTTTCGACATCATCACCCTCACCCAAAATTGTTCTGCGTAGGATGATTTTTCCTACAATGTCAGATAGGGGTGCTATGTGGTATTCCTTTAATATTTTGATACCTAGAAAATGTTTTATATTGTTCTGGCAAGAGGTTATGACAATTCTTAACCTCGCCTCTATTTCTACCTGCAATTTTCTTGGCAAGAGTTCTTTGATATACCAAGCATCAACCATATTGTCAATAAATATAAAACACCATTTGTTCTTTAAGACATTTTGCACTTGTTGTCACCCCTCCACTGTACTTCGCAACTCCAATTCACCACCGCCAAAATGATAAATGATATCTTGTTGTAGCTGCTTGATGTAAGATGTTCTGTAAGGAATTTTCTCATCAATTGTTACCCTACAAAACTTGAAACCTTTGGAGACGCAATCCAACTCCTCAACCACTGTGGAGGCCAAAACACTCTTACCATGCCACCAAACCCCCATAGTACAATAGCTAGAGCTGCTTCACTGCCTTCCAAATCCACCAGTTCCTTCACTTTAGCTACTTTTTCTTCTATACCTTTGCAAATGTCAAATGAAAGACAAAATATTGAAGATGCCATAACCTGGGAAACAAATGCAACAAATCATCCCCAAAGAAATGAAAGCTACAAATGATAATTAGGTGTGCACCTAGCTTGAAGTCAATGAGGTTCTGTGTAGAGTGCTCTATACGTACACTAACTTGTCTTTCAATGTCTGTGACGGTGGAGAGATTATCTACGACGGCGGTAAGACTACGGACTCGAGAAGAATTAATATCTTGGATACCTTTTTCAGTCTTCTCAATTTGATCATCCATTACAGGGAAAAACCAGTACCTACCATAATGAGCGAACATAATCATTGTTATCTTTGAACTTGATGCATACGATTGGAAATCATGTAGTCTACTACGATTGAGATTCTAAAATATTCACCTTCGAGCACAAGGCATGCCACATACATTACAGAAAACAAAATTTTGATAGTGGTAAGAGAAATTTTAGTATAACATCACAAATCAACATGAATGAAAATAAATATGGAAGGGCAGAGGGCAAGCAATAAAGTAAGAAGGATGTTGTACCGACCAGGAGCTGTTTGTAAGAGTGTTGCTATATATACAGAGGCTTATTCCTACCACTATTACTCAGACAACATGGCTAAGTATTTCACTGTCATGAGGAGTCGCTTCTCCGAGATTCTTGACATGTTTAGCCAGATGACCCATTTTCTCCAATAGCTTGTTGCATTCAAACACCCTTGCGCATCTCTCCATGGCATATGCAGCCATAGACAATCCCAATAATATCGAGTGAGAGTCTCCCATTTCTTCCACTATTTTTATAAAAAAATCCTCTTGCTTCTTCCTGATTCAAGAAAATGCAACGTAGGTCAACTATCCATTCACAAACTTCATAGTAACATTATCCAATTATGCTCGCGTTACCATATTTATTGACTCATTCGCCTCTCCTATAATGCTACCAATAATGTTTAAAGCAACTCTGATACTCCATGCTACAGATTCAACTAGAACAGCCGAAGAGGAGGTTGATGCCTCTTCTACTGAAAGGGCCTGCAAAAACAAACACAAACTACAGACGTTATCACCATTTTTTGTTAGCCCGCGAGAGGGATGGATGAGAAGTGAATTGTAATAACCTTTATTTTATGCAGCGTACTATCAACAAATTTGACAAGAAAATCAATTTGGATAGGATAGATTTCATTCCCAATAGATTGTCTTATGGAGTGGATAATTGACACCAAGGAAAGGCGGGGGAATGATAGATGAGTTTGGGAGGTAGGAGCAGATTGATCAATTGATTGAATGGCCGATTCGGGGGGACGATGACTAGGTGGAGAAGAATGAGAGAGCAGGGCAGCAAGAGATTGATTATTAGGCAGAGGAGTTTGAAGGCATCTACAATAGTTTCCCGTCCTTTTGAGAAGATAGGACAGATTAACCAAGTTTTGGCTGGGAGAGCTGTTATAAGTGTAGGAGGGAGAAAACATCCACAAAAGTTGCCCGTCATTTTAAAACAAAATATGGGTCCTTAACTTAAAGAGAGCCCTTGCAAATCTACGCGTACAATATGTTTTTCAGATCTCCCTTCTCATTTTTAAGAAGAAGGCAATAGTGATAAACTGAGAATAAAAATAGAGCATAGAGAACAACAGCTGAAAAACAAAGCAAAAACTTGGTAGCAGAGTCAGAATAAAAATAAATAGATATAGACACTGAAAAAGACAAAATTTTATTAACAAGCACACTCCAATATTGTTTGTTGCATTCATATGTGTGGATTTTTTTGTCTTTTATAGACTTCCAATGGAGTTCTAGAGAGTTCTATAGAAGCTACATAGAGGAGAGAAAGATCTAGAGTTAGATATTTCTAGAATTGTCAATAAATGCTTCAGCTGATAATCACTGTTAATTATCTAGAATTGTCAATAAATGCTTCTGCTACCAATCACTATTAATAAACATTATTCTAACACCCTCCCCCCCCCCCCCCCCCAAATAATGTTTATTTGGAGAGGATAGGAACTTTCTTGAGTTGTAATAAATCTCTAAATTTAGTAAATTTTACAATAGACAATGCTTTTGTAAATATATCAGCAACTTGATCTTCTATTCCACAAAAATGAATCTCCACCTCTTGACTTTCAATTAGATCTCGAACAAAATGATGATGCACTTCTATATGCTTGGACCTTGCATGATATACCAGATTTTTTGCTAGCTTGAGAGTACTTTGGTTGTCACAAAATCTTGTAGTTGGAGAGTCTTGTGGATGGTGTAGTTCTTCAAGTAATCTCCTAAGTCACAATGCTTCTTGAGATTCCTTTGATGAGCCAATATATTCAGCTTTTGTTGATGAGAGTGACACCATTGATTGCTTCTTGCTACTCCATGAGATTGGTTCTGATCCAAGATGGAAGATATATCCTGAAGTTGACTTTCTACCATCAATGTATCTTAATATTCTTTTAGCCACTTTCCAATGTTTAATGTGTGGATCTTCCATGTACCTGGATACAATGCCAACTGCATATGCAATATCTGGTCTAGTTATAGTAAGATACAAAAGATTTCCAACAAGCTACCTATACAATTTTCCATCCACTTTCTTTTGAGTAGAGTTAGCACTCAACTTTAATCCTACTTCACATGGTGTATTACATGGTTTACAATTACTCATATTACATTTCTTTATCACATCAAAAGCATATTTAGTTTGAGAAAGCACGAATCTTCCTTCTCTTTGCCATACTTGTATGCCCAAAAAGTAGTGCATTAGCTCTAAATCAGTTATTTCAAAAACTTGTTTGAGTTGATCTTTAGTTATCTCAATATCATGTCTATGATCTCCTGTAATAATCAAGTCATCCACATACAATACAATGATAAAAACTTTATCATCACAATATTTTACATACACATATGGATCGGCATTACTTCTTTTAAATCCAACATCTAGAAAGTACTTATTTATTTTTGAATACCATTCCCTTGATGCTTTCTTAAGACCATAGAGTGATTTTCTTAGTTTACACACCAATTTTTCTTCACCATACTTAATAAATTCTGGTGGTTGTTGCATGTAAATTTCTTCTTTTAAGTCACTATGTAAAAATGCACTTTTTACATCCATTTGAAAAATTTTCCAACCAAACTTTGCAACTAAAGCAACTATTGTACAAATGGAAGTCATCTTAGCTATTAGAGCAAAGGTTTCGGTATAATCTATACCTTCTATTTGCGAGAAACCTTTAGCCACTAACCTTGCTTTGTATTTTTCAATAGCTCCATCTGATGTAACCTTTGTTCTATAGGTCCACTTACAACCAATCACATTTTTGCCTTTTGGAAGTGTTGTTAGTTCCCACGTTCCATTCTTTATCAAAGAGTTGTATTCTTCTTGCATAGCTACTTCCCACTCATCTTTTCCCTTTGCTTCTTCATATGTGCTTGGAGTGTCAACCTGCATCACCTTCGTCATAAGAGCATAGTTAGCAAATATATTTCTAGGACCTTCTTGATAAATTTTTTGGATGCTTCTAAATTTTCTTGAATTTTCATTATCACTTTCACTTAATTCTTTAACTTGAGTCTCTTCCCATGTAGTAGTTTGCACACCTTGACTTTGACTATTGGTAGAAGTAGAATTTTCTTCATCAATCAAAATTGGAAAGAAAAATAATGTTGGAGAGTTATCATTCTTAACATCTTCATCAAACCATACTTTTTTTAAATATAGATTTCATTAGTTCCAGGATAGTATAATCTATATCCTTTTGATTCCTCACTATATCCAACCATTATGCACTTCTCACTCTTCCTTTCATGTTTGCTCCTTCTTTCATTAGGAATGTGAGCATATGCATTGAAACAAAAAATTCTAAAATGAGATACTATAGGCTTTCTTCCACTCCATGCTTCTTCTAGTGTTATGTTCAAAACTACCTTAGTAGGTGTTCTATTCAAGATATATATGGCAGTATGAACTGCTTTAGCCCAAAATTTAGCTTCTAGATTTCTAAAATGAAGCATACACCTAGCCATTTCTATTATAGTTCTATTTTTCCTTTCCGCAACCCCATTTTGTTGGGGTGAGTAAGAGATAGTTGATTCCTTCTTTATGCCATGTTCTTTAGAAAAATCCAAAAAGGTTGTATTCATGTATTCAGTCCCTCTATCAGTTCTTATTATCTTTAAATATCTTCCACTTTATTTTTTAGTTAAAGCTTTAAATTCCTTGAAATTTTGGAACACTTCATCTTTCTTTTGTAGAAAATACACCCAAATTCTTCTACTATAATCATTTATAAAAGTGAAGGCATACCTTGATCCTCCAATTGATGGTGTTTTAAAAGGACCCATTACATCACTATGAACTAGATGTAGAGGAGGTTCTGTTCTCCATGATTTACCTTGTGGGAAACTTTCCACATGTTGTTTTCCCATTGCATACCCTTCACATACCTTGAGACTCAATGATATCTTTGGAAGCCCATGCACCATTTGCAATCCCTCCATAAGCTTGAGACTTTGAAAATTGATGTGCCCCAAATGCTCATGCCATAACCTACTCATATCATCATATTGGGCAATAGCACACATATGTTTATCTCCACATTTAGAAGTAAATTATTGAAACTTATGTAATTCATTCTCCATTTTACCAATTGCAATAACTCTATAATTATCAGTGAAATCTTTGATTAAACACTTATCATTGTATAATTCTATTTTATGTCCTTCACTTGCAATTTGAGATATTGAAAGTAGATTTGTTTTTAATTCAAGGACTAACTTCACATTTTTGAACAAACCATTATCAACTTTGACATTACCAGTCCCTTTAACTTCTAAAGCACTATTATCCCCCAAATATATTTTCTCTATAGTATTTTCACTTATTGATTCAAATTGACTCTCATTATGAGACGTGTTGTGTAGCACCAGAATCAATAACCCCATAATCTTTAAAAATATTGTTTTCTTTGAGTGCAACACAAAATGCATTTCTTCTAGAATCACCAAATTTTGGAGAATTCTTTTTCTTTTTCTCTGTATCTCTCTTCTTTTTGAAACATTCATTTACCTTATGGCCCATTTTACCACAATAATGACATTTTCATTTACTTTTATTATGATCTATGGATGAAGAACCTTTATTTTCATACTTTAAATTTCTTTCTTTAAATTGATTATCTTGTGACTTCTTATAGTATTGTTTTCCTTTCATTACAAATGCTTGAGATTCTCCATCAAATGATTCTTTTTCTTTAACTTGTCTTTTCTCTTCCTGAACCAACTTAGCACACAATTCTTCTGATTTAATACTTTTTAATTTATCTCTAGTATCTAAGTCCCTTATAAATGATTGAAAAGATCTTAGAAGATTTTGTAATATAATTTGCACAAAATTTCTATCATCTATATCTTTTCCAAGAGAAGCAAGTTTATTTTTCTTTTCCTTTATTGTGGGACTATCTCTTGTGAACTTGATAATTTCATATTATATAACTCAGTAGTGAGAGATAAAATTCATACATCACCTGAATTTGGATATAGATCCTTCAAAATCTCCCATACTTCAACTCCATGTCTCTCATTACGAACTTCTGGAAAAACTTCTTCTGAAAGCGTAAGCTTGATTAGTGCTGCTGCCCTCTTATCCTTTTTATTCCAATTATCTTGATCCTTTTCTAGATTTGCAGGTCTCTATTCACTACCAGTCACAATAGCATAACAATTTTGAAGAGTTAGAGTGATTTCAACATAAGATACCCAATCATAATAATTTTTCCCATTTAACTTAACTGTAGGAAGAGTAACACCAAGTGATTGCATTATCAAATTCTCTCATTTTTGGTTGAGAATGAAAGAGATTTCAAAAAAAAAATTAATGCTCAAGTTGAATATTGAAAACCTCTCACCAATTTGTTGAACAATGTCTCTTTCTTTTGCTGCTGTATTGATCTTTTTGCTACAAGAATTGCTGATGCTGCTCACTCTCAAACTATAGCCTACAAGTAAAAGATTCAGCCAAAAAAATAAATTTATAGCTCAAAGAACAAAGAGTGCTCTGATACCATGATAAACTAAGAATAAAAATAGAACATAGAGAACAACAGCTTAAAAAAAAAACAAAACCTTGGTAGCAGAGTCGGAATAAAAATAAATAGATATAGACATTGAAAAAGACAGAATTTTATTAACAAGCACACTCCAATATTGTTCGTTGCATTCATATGTGTGGAGTCTTTGTCATTTATAGACTTCTAATAGAGTTCTAGAAAGTTCTAGAGAAGCTACATAGAGAGGAGAGAAATATCTGAAGCTAGATATTTCTAGAATTGTCATTAACTGCTTCAGCTGCCTATCACTGTTAATAAATTCTGACAGATAGATGCATTAAATTTGACTGCAAAGGCGAGAAAAATGCAATAATAGCAAAACCGTGTTGCAATATTTTGCTCAGATGTGTGCCAGGCATTGATTTCTATTCGAGGAGAATGTTTTCTTGGCACCGGCATGCCATGCCTACGACGCCATCCATGAGGCTATCAGCCGCGTTCTCATACTGCCAATCCTTCAAATCCATTGGCATTAGTAATAAGTAATTTTTAATGCCCCTCAAAAATGTTTTTGAGAGTGGATACCTTTGTAGAAGCTACCCATATATAATGTTTATCATATGTTACATATAATATATTTTTATTATATTAAGTATTGGTTTATTCTAAATTTTTATAAAATATATGTATATAATGAAATTTATCAAGGAAATTTAATAGATTATATTTAGTTTAATATTTTTCTAACTTATATATAATCATTTATAAATGTTTTTATATTATTTTATCTTATATTGTGAAAGTATTATAAATAATAGTAAATTTGATTTTAATATAATATTATTATTTATTTTCAAATTTTACTAAAGTTCATAGATATATTGAATTAAATAATTTATATATATGGCATATTTTCATTAATTTTACATCATTTTTTCATATGATTAATTCATTTTCTAATTGCTAATATGAAATATATTTTATTGTTATAGTTATTTAATTTAGTCTAAATTTATTATAAATAAATAAATAAAAACATAATTTTTAGAACATTAGAAAACATGATAATTAGTTTTTAAAAAAAAATATTTTATAAAATTATTAAAAACTAAAAAAATATTTTTTTAAATCACACAAATCAAAACTTTTAAGTTATTAGTTATTAAGCTACTTTATACATTAAATACATATAAATATCATACTTAATATCACCAAACAAAATATTTAATATTGTCATTGGTGATTGACATAAATCCCCACCCTAAATGAAAATATATTTTTTAGTTTTGTTAAAACTAATATTTAATATGAGTATAAATTTAATATGATATTTTAAAATAATAGTATTTATTATTGTATATAGTAATTTATATAATCAATAATAATCATTTAAAATATTAAGTAAGATTAGTTAAGTAAAATAATCAAACAAACTACATTATTGAAAAGTTAAGTATACACTTTATTATGCATATGTTAAACCAGATTAAACCTATATATATAATTTTTATGATTTGATGTACATATATTTTTTACTAAATGATTCTTTCCTTACCTTGATTGAGGATTATGAGAATATTGCCAATGCTTTGCAATGTTCGGATACCTTTTGCTACTGCTAGTCTTTTTGCCTGGGCCTCACTAGTTGCAACAGTATGGATGCAAATGGGTCCAACATGGTGAAATCTTTACATTTATGGGCATTCCATTTGCTTTTAAAGCTTCTCCCATGGAGCTATGGAGTGTTGTGCTTGCTCAATTTGAGAAGAAGTTGGACTATTGGATTATTAAGCCACTCTCTCTTGCAAGAAATTTTTTACTCTATTCCAAAGTGATTGCTGCTACTCATGTTTACTATTTGTCTTGTTGGGCTCCCACTAAAACCTCGTACCTTAAGCTCGAATGTCTTCCTAGGGACTTTCAATGGGCCTTTGATGTTATGCATCATGGCTTTCACAGAGTTGCTTAGGACTTTTGTTGCTTGCACAAAGATTTTGGTGGCCTTGGGTAACTCTACACCTGCAACCAAGGGACAACCCTCTATGTCAAGTGGGTTATACGGGCTCTCTCATGGGATGAAGCCTAGAAAATTTGTCTACGTCACTGCATTTCGTTATGATTTTCGGTTAACCATCCATCTTGGAAGGGGATTGGTCTTCAGACCCTTCTTGTGACCTCTAAACCTATTCAGATTCAAGGAATTTTTGTTGCTCAGAGCATTTGGAAATCTTGGGAAGCTCTCAAACCTTGGCTTCACTAAGCTAGTAATGGATTCAAAGATGGGCTCTCAATGAAACAACAAAACCTTTGGTGGTTGTCACCCTTATTTTCCACGCAACATGTACCTTTAGCCAAAATTCAAGGAGCTAGTGCTTTGTGATTATTTTGAAAGGGTATTAGAACTCCTAGAGATTTATTCTCCAGGGTTAGTATGAGCCTTCACTCATGGGAGGATCTACCAGTCTAGTATAAGCTTATCCATCCAGATTGATAGACAATTGATCTTCTAGTTTTTGTGGTTCCTCCCAATCTATTGCACAACCTTGGAATTCACTCATCACACCCATGGTAGAAATATTGAAAGTGGTACCCTACCACTTCAATGACTAGTTATAAGTCCATGCTAGGGTACCAATGGCTAGTGCCCCAACCTCTGATGGTTGAGACTCTCAACCAATATTGGCATTTGCATTCTTTGCATAAGACTTGGAGTCTTAGATTTTCCACTGTTTGGCATACCATCACAGAGATAAAGATTTCTCACTTCACCTGGTGTTTCCTCTTCTAGGGTTTTCCTTTGGGCCCTCAGCTTTGACATTTGGGAGTCCCAAATCCTAGATGCCCTTTTTGTGGCCAACCTAATATCTTTCCTCATATTTTTTGGTTCTACTGAAGAACTTAGAATTATTGGATCTAGATTTATGATTTTTTCAAGCCTTTTCATCTAGAGGCCTTCACTTGGTATATAGTAGATTTGGATGATGCTCCCAAACTCCCTTTAAGATATTCCAAGATCTGGCATGCTCTTAGAATGGAGATATTGTTTACAATCTAGAAATATTGTAATGTTTTTTTCATTCTCTTACAACTTTCTTGATATTTATGTTGCAATGTACTATAAAACACATATATGTAATAATGTCATGTTGCAGATTCAAGTAAAAATTGACAAGGTTATGTTGGAAGTGGCTCACCTATGAGAGCTACTTGCTCACTAGGGAAATACCCCTTGTACAGTTGCTCGAGTACCTCTAGATAATTTTTTCGATGATCACACTCCTCCCCATCGTTGTCGGCAAGGTTGAAGTAGTTTTTCTCACTGTTCATAGACCCCTAAGGTTGCAACCTCGTTGCCACTCTCCCAGTGGTTGATTTTGTGGTTGTCAATGCTCGGCCTCACCTCCTTAGAGGTTGGGTTCGAGCTAGTCCCTACTAGCTCCCCCTGCTACCACTGATGTGGGTTGGCCATCTGCTACCCATGACCCCAAGTGGGCTTTCCCTTGGATGGATCTTTCCATTTCTTGTCCTAGGGTTGAAGAAGAAAAAAAGGTTGATAAAGATATTGCTACTGCTAATAGTTGGGCTCCTCCTAAGCCAACCACTGACCCCAAGGATTTCTAGGGTTCTAATGATAAAGACCATCCTTTAGCTAGCAATGCTCTTGTAGCTTGAAGTTTCTTCTTTTTTCTTATATATGGTTTTTGATGAATAGTTGATTTCTAGCCTTGGGGTGTTTGAACTCACGAGGTGATCATGTATCCCTCAGCCCCTTTTTTATGAATATGTATGTTTACTATTTTAATTAATGGAAAAGGTATATTCAACAAAAAATATTTTTAGGAATGTCAAGAATTTTTGAATTTAGATTAATCTAAACTTAAGATTTTCTTTATTATTTATCAAATCATAAAAAATATTTCATACAAAATTTTTAAAAATAATTAGTTGTATTGTATAAAAGTTATATTTAAGAATATTTATGATAGTAATACAACAATAAAAATTATATAACATATTATACAATGTTTCATATAATTTTCATTATATAGCTATGCTACTTAAAAAATACATTCAAGAAAAGGATTGAAACATAAAGATTATTTGTAAGATATTCTATGTTGAAAAAATAAAGAATGTATATTGAGACATCCCATTGAAAAATATATTAAAGACATGTTTAAAAATAACTATTACTATAGATTGAAGTGCACATGTAAAAGATGACAGAGTGATGCAGTGAGGTTGCTAAGGCATTAGATGAGGAGCATGGCATCCAATGCAAATATGTCACACTATTTCAGGTGGCCTATGCTTTTATGTTGTTTGCAATATGTACATCATGACCACAATTCATCTTGACCATCACCTTGAATTTTGATGTACTTCTTTTCGAACCTATTGTCTTTCTCCCTTGACTTTCTAGCTTTTTTTTCTTTTTCTAGTGTGACATCTTAAAAGAAAATCTTTGTGAAGAGTTAGAAATTAAGCATTATTTAAGTTTATACGCTTATATGTGGGAATTTTATTCTTGGATTTTACAATTTTCTACCAAAAAATTGTGAGCTCCAATTGTAAAAGAAAAATCCAATTGCTTTGACTATTTTTATTTTCTTTCTATTATTTGAATTTTTTCTTTAATTTATTTCCTTTTACTTCCCTTAAAATTGTTTCTATTCTTATTTATTTCTATTCTTCATACTTTCTTTAAAAATCTTTCCATTTTAGTTAATTTCTATTTTATACTCATCACCAAATCTAAATAATGAAATCTTTGGTGGATTTGTGAAGAATTTTTTTTTAAAAAAGTGGGGTAAAAACTTTATTGAACTTTAGAACAAAAAATTACAAAACAACAAAGGGCCAAAACCCTAGGAACCACCAAAAACCAGATAAAACAAGAACTAAATCATCCCTCCCTAATTGCAATTACATCCTCTGTAAGGGTCCTCTCCAAATCCTAACATAACTTGTAGGGCATTTGCGCCCACTCATCAATCTTCCCCCCCCATCTAAATTTTCAAACGCCCATTTTGCCAAACTATCAACCGCCCTATTCCACTCCCTTAGAATATGGGCAAATGACACTAAATCCATCATAGAGCTAACCTGTAATATCTGTTGCACTATCACAGACAACTGCTAGCTAACATCCAAAATCTTCCTCTCAAGGAGAAGATTAATCAAAACCTGAGAGTTAGATTCACAAATCACCTTATGCCACCCAAGTGCATAAGCCTGCTTCAAGGCATATAGTATAGCCAAACCTTCCATCCTATTCATAGTCTGCACCCCCTTTTTAGCCAAAAAGATAAAAACCACTGATCCAAAAGAATCCCTACCAATCCTGCCAATCCTAGCTGGACCTAGATTACCTATGGAAGAGACATCTGTATTAATTTTCAAAAAACTAGTTGGAGGGGGCATCCATCTTCCTATCCTTTGAACTTTTTGCTTCACACGTCTGCCTCTCCTGACATAGGATAAAGCAAGAGATATCCCCTATATTCCAAACCTATCAACCATCTTAGCATCAATTTTCTCAAGTGACAACACAATCTCACTCTTAGCTTTAACAGTATCTTGGATCATTCCCAAAATTTTGAGCTAGACCTGTTGAATTTCCAATTTCTCCCCCCGAAAGATTCTTTGATTTCTTTCCAACTAGACTTGCAATAGCAGAAAGATAGGTCCAACATACCAAATATCCTACAAGAAGGGGTCCATGGAGGGGCATCTCCCTAGACTCATCCAAAACTCTGCCAGGGAGGAGACATGAATGCATGGGTGTTTCCAAAAACCCCACTAGAAGTGTCAGAGCTGTAGGGTGAAAGAGCAATAGAAGAACAAATGTGAAGAGTCTCTCTCCCCACTACTGCAAAGAACACACCATAAAGGGAAAGAAAAACCCCTCTTCCAGATATTGTCCCAATTCAAGCATCTATTTGAGACCAAGGTCCAAATAATGTAGTTACACTTTGGCTAAGAAAACTTATTCCACACTTTCTTCCACCACTAAACTTCTTCACCCACAAGTTGCTTAGAGAGCAACTTCTAATGCCCACAAGAAATAGTATAAGCACCCTTGGGATTAGGGGACTAGGCCAATACATCATCATCCCTAAGGGCACTACAGTTACAACTAGAAAGAATGTAATGGAGCTTCACACACTCCATTTCTAGACTAAGAATCAACCATTCCTCTAGGTTCTTCCATCTTGCCTCCACCATCTGCCTCTAAAGGGAAAAGGACTTAAAGTCACTCACCTTAGACCATCCGGCTTCACAAAACCTTTGGGACAATATTTGTAGATCAACCATTAAAGGGTAGCCATCCCAAGCATCATGCCAGAAATGTGCCTCTAACAACTCTTGAATATCCAAAAAGGACCACCTTTAATGAGCGCAACCTCTTTATTGAGGGTATTCCAAATCATCAAACCCTTCTCAGACAAGTTATACCAAGGGATATATTTTTGGGAGATCCCTAGAAAGTACTTCTGGGTCAAATTTTTTTCCCATATCCAGTTATATTCCAAACACTATCACCAATACAATTTGGCTGCCAAAGAAATACCGATTAGCATAGATTATTGTAATCCAAGACAACCAAATTGTTTTGGGCTAAAAAAAACCTTCCATTTGATAAGGCTCCACTTGGTTGAAGATAAATTACCAACCCATAAAAACTATCATGCTAAGAAATCCAAGTCCCTGAATCATACACCTATAGAGAGGAAGAGCCTAAAACATAGATTGGAGTAGCTAGACTCGACTCGCAAAGGATAGCCATCTGTGGGTCCAATGAGTGACTTTGACACAGAACTCATCCAGAATGATCTCCAAGAATCCTTGGATTTTTTGCACACTAAGATAGGAATCCCAAGATAGAGCAATGGAAGACTCCCAATTTAGAATCTTAGAATATGAGAAACTCTCCTTTGAATAGATGGCAAAGTGTTGAAGAAAAAAATGGAAGACTTGCCTTCATTAATTAGCTAGCCTGAGGCAGCAAGATAGACATCTAGCACCTTGCACATATTAGAAGCCTCTTGAATGGTAGCCATGCCCATCAAAGCGGTATCATCCAAAAACTATAGGTGTGATTGAACAAGAAGGTCCCTTACTATTGCCAGCCCTAAATGAAGCTCTCTTCAACATTCCTTTCTATCAACCTTCCCAAACCTTCTACCAGAAGAAGAAACAAGTAAGGAGAGAGGATGTCACCTTGCTACAGACCTTGAGAGGCACCAAACAGACCAGAATGCTCTCCATTAATCAAAATTGAGAAAAATGTCAAAGTCACACAACTCAAAACCCAATGAACCCATTCCTTGTCAAAACCAAAGGACCCCAAAACCTTTTAGAGGAATGACCAAAAAACTCTGTCATAAGCCTTAGCCATGTCTAGCTTGATGAACATATCCTTGTCTTTAGAGTTGGCCATGGAATGAATAGTCTCAGTAGCCACCACCACCCCATCCAAGATCTAGTGTCCCACCAAAAAGCCACTTTGTTTTTCAGAAATTAGCATTGGAATCCACTTTTTTAACCTATTAGCAATCAACTTAGATATAATTTTATAGATAACATTGCAAAGAGAGATAGGGAAAAAGGGACTTAACCAATTAGCCCCTTCTTCCTTGGGAATGAGAGCAAGGAAGGAAGAGTTTAGGGCCTGAAGCATCTGCTTATTTGAACAACTACTAATAAATCAATTTTGATAATGTCCCAAAATTCCTAGAAGAACTCAATTAGAAAGCCATCTAGACTAGGAGCTTTTCCTTTTTTCATCTATAAAATAGTCCTCTCTAGCTCCTCCAAAGATATGGCACTCATAAGATGCTCTTTCATTTCCAAAGAAACCAAAGAAGGACTACAAGAAAGGATCTGAGCTTCTTCAACTGAATCCCCCTATGAATCCTCTCTAAATAAAGAAGCAAACTATTGCACCACTTCATTGGATATATCCTAAGAAGAAGTTAGAAGCTCCCCCCTATTTTTCATCAAAGTTGATATAGAATTACCATGTTCTCTAGCCTTCATTGAGTTGAAGAAAAAGTTAGTATTCTTATCCCCCTTTTGAAGCCATTCAATCCAAGATTTTTTTTTCCAATAGATTTTCACGCTCAGCTCCCATTCCTCCATAGTTTTTAAGGCCCTAGCTTCCTCTTGCAAAAAATACTCTGACACCCCATCCTCCCTAATCATCCTAGTGATATCATTCAACTCTTCTTGAGCTGCATTTTTCACATGGAAAATATTTCCAAAGCTTTGCCAGTTCCACCATTTGAGCTGATGCTTAACATATCGAAGGAGTTTTGCAAAACTATACATTGTTGTACTAAAGGTAGGTCTATGATCCTTCAACCAATCAACCACGCACCCATAAAGGTTCGGGTCCCTCAACTACATGAGCTAGAATTTGAAAGGTGGCTTCTAAGGCAATTGGGTAGAAGAAATAACTAGCTTAGTGGGCCAATGATCCGAACCTCTCCAATCTAATATCTTAGAACTGGAAGACCACAATATACCAACCCAAAAATAGGAAACCATGAACCGATCTACACATTTAGAAATGCAACTATCCCCCACCCTTTTGTTGTTCCATGTGAATTGACCATTACTAGGCTTGGCATCCACAAGATCGAGTGCCGATATAATATCTCAAAATAACACAGAAGAGGGCTCAATTCTTGCATTACCCCCTTGTTTTTTACATAAATCAAGAATAGCATTAAAGTCTCCAGCAATAATCCATGGCAAGTAAGGAAAGTAGCTATGAACAAAATGAATATTATTCCATGCAAGAATCTTACCTTGGAACTCTATGCGAGCATAAACATTGGAAAAAAGAATAGATTCTCCTAACTCAGGGCACAGAGAGACCATGGATAAGGAGGACCTATAGGATATGCACCACAATGGTTGAATCTTTTTTGGGTTCTAGAGACATGACACACCTCTCAAAGATCCTTGAGCTCCAATGCATTAAAATTGACCATTCTTCAACAATTTAGGTGCTATACTCATCATGCACTCAACAAAAAACTTTGATCTCCTGAAGAAAAAGAACATCAGGAGAATGATTTCTAACCAATTCGAGAATAGCTTTTTGTCTAGGGCTACTGTTCAAACCCCTTACATTCCATGAAATAATGATCATTTTGGGGGAGTCAAAAAATGGGAATCCAAGGTCTTAATAGATCCTAACTCCACCAAAGTCTCCCTTATCACCTTAATCTTCTCTAAGTCCTTCTTATGTCCACTTTCACCACTTTTTCCTAAAACACCCTCCTTTCCCTCCTTTTGAAGAATACCTAGATGAGGAGAAGACTTTCCATGCTTATCCATACTTGCAACAACAATTTTTGTAGGAGGGGTAGTGCCCACTCCTCCTTTTCCCAAGTCCACATTTGACTCTAGAATCGTCTAAATACCTGCCTACCCATCAGTGACCATAGGCATGGTAGATTCCACACATGGAGCAAGAATAGGAATGGAAGAGGCAATCTCTAGGCCATAATGCGCCACAAATTGATCTACACTGGTAAATCTTGGATTAACTTCTTGCTGACCCAACTCATCCAAGACCTCAAATTTGATAAATGTATGTTCATCCTATCTCTCCCTTAGCGTCCTCTTCTAACCTAAATTTTTTTTATGAGCCTTTACCTAAAAAAAACCCTCAGCATCCATACTCTCATCAAAAATAGGCTTCTCCTCTTTATCAATACTAGGAGTAGTTACGAGGAGGAGGCAAAGCTTGCTGCTCTACTATCTTGTTGTTTGGGCATCTTCGCATCAAGTGACCATATTCATGAAAAAGGTGGCATCAGAAAGGGAGGGTCTCATAATCTAGTTATTTCACCCAAGAATGTGAACTTGCACACATTTCCACCACATCTAGCAATGGTCTACTCAAATTCAATTCCACACAAATTTGAGCAAAAGTCATTACTTCTTTCCAAGGGTTTGTGTCGAAGGCCCCACTAGCTTCTTGAGCATCGAAGCAATCATATGAAGAGCATCCTCCCAACAACATTCTATTGGAAATCTAGGTAACTGAACCCACACTAGAACCTAATTTGGAAGCTCCTTAAGGGGATTAAATCCTGCATGCCATGACTTGACAAATAGCCCAACCTGGTTGTAAGAATAGGGCCTACCCTCAAACACCCTATTGCAATCAAATATGCAAATGAATGTAACCATGAAAAAATAATTTACAAGCAATGTGACCTCCATTTCACCCTCTCGTCCCCAAATTCTCTAAGCCTAATTTTCCAAAAATTGGAGAGATACACTTAATCCCAAAATTTTACAATACAATGAGTGCTTAGAATAGTATTCAACATCCTCAGCAATCATATCAAAAGGAATTACCAGTTTGGGTCTTTCTTTGCATCGTTCAAGGAAACCATTAATCTTCATTATCCAAGATCCACTAGGTGAGCTCGAATTTGTAGGTCCTAAAATTTGAGAAAAGAGGGCATTATTGAACACCCTCGCCCCATGTTCCAATGGATGCACTTCTATTGCATCATGCAAATCATCATCCAGCCCATACCTAGAAGGCTCACCCCAAGACATGGCCTCACACTAGCTTGGGCTGTCCACGATAGGGAAAACCCATCCAAGGACCTTCAAAAAAGAGTGATCCTACTACTACTCGTAGGAGGGCATCCAAAAATAGATCGAACCAGTTTCTATGCCCATGTTTGCTACCAGTTTTTCTCTCCCTGACAACCAAACATTCACCCCCACCTACGAATATATAGATTTAAAAAAATGAGCTAGGGCAGCAACTTCAATTTGCAAAGTACCTCCATCAGCACATAGCTTCTTTCAATAAATTTGTGAAGAATTAATTTTCTACAAATTGAATTAATTGTTTGAAGCTTTTATTTCTCCATAGAAATATCCAACAAGATTTTTTTTGTAGGAGATGACCATGACATGCATGTTACAATCAAGCCAAGGCCTCATGTTTTTCTATGATGTGGAATTTCAAGCATGTTCTCAATTTTTTTGAGTTTTTAAAATCAAAATATTTTGTAATTACTTTTTCCTCCAGTTATGCTTAAAATGGAAAGGGATTTGTTCATGTTCTATAGTTTTCACATGGTGTGAGTTTGAACCTTGATTTCCCCTGATCTAATAGAAATATGTGCTTTGGCTTTGAGTGAACTTAGTTTGATGTTCTTTAATTTGTAGGTAGGGTGATATTTATAGACATTTTCTTGAAGGAATTCTACTATGCCATTGCTTGCTTGAAATTTATATTTAGAAATAATTTTACTAAGGGTGATCTTAAATAGACATGTTTTTTCTTTCACTAAATCAAAACACAGTCATCATTGTGTGTGTGTGTGTGCGGGCGCGTGCATGCACGCGCGCCCGCGTGCACGTGCGCATGTACGTGTGCGTGCGTATGTGCATGTGCGTGCATGTATCTGTAAAGCATGTGGGAGGGAACATGTTCAAAGAGGCGTCATCTGCAAACATTGAATTCATGATGGTTGGTGGTTTGAACCTCATCATGCCCTACCTATTTTTATGTCGAAGAAGATTGTTTGAAGTTTCTTCATGGGTTTGTGTTGTTTTCTTTGTTGTTATGTAGTGGATAATGCATGATTGGTTAGAAAATGACTACACAAGGATTCTAAGCAATGCAAAAATGTGATTCCAAACATAGGGAAGGTGATCCTCATGGATTTGGAATTGAATGACAAGGAAAAGACACACTTTCTCTTGTATTTTACTAGATGTTTTGGCATTATAATGTTTTTGTAAAAGTTTTTTAAGTTTACCAACTTTGTTGAAGTAGTTGAGCTTTAGTAGTGTTGAGTGACTATAGACAATGCCAAGCAGGTATTGTTGAGTCATAGGTAGTGTCAAGCTATGGGCAGTGCCGAGTTTCTTGGTAGGTCTATAGTGACTGAGTAGCTCAATTACCAAAGTGATCTCAACAAACAGGGAGTTCGATTAAAGGAAGATGAGTTACTTGGCTCAAATACAAGCTGAGTGATGTGGGAAGGAAGAAAAACATTCCAAAGAATGCATAAATGATTTAATGGATTCTCCTCCTCTTTTGCCAAGACTTACTAATTATGCACATCTAAAACATCATAGATTGAGATTTGCATGTATGCTTACTTGATTTCTATTAACTAAATCAAACTAATACAAATATAGAGAATAAACTATAAACCCTAGGAGAACAAAATATCTAAATACTTAAATCAAACTTACAGCAATGTATGGCTGCCTACATCTAATATCCCAATCTAACCCACTATTTTTCTCTGGCGAGTATTTCATGGTCCATCAATCATGTTGAAGTATGTGGATATGTTGGAGATGTCATGCATTCATCATATCCTCAAATAGGATCATTGTTTCATTTAATAGTGTTAGTGTAAATAAGTATTCACTATTTACACTTGAGTTTACTTAGGTTAATGCATTATTTTATTATTTTTATTTGTGAGACACTTAGGAATTTGCACACCTTTTTGAGTTTTCATGTAGACAACATAGGAGTATGCAACTCTATTTTAGCACATGGTATCTACAATAGTAATTTGTGTCTCACACCCTTGTAGGCTTATCCTCTCAACATTGTACATACTTTCATGCTTAATGGAGGATAACCAATATCTAGTGGACATGTGCTTGGTTGTATGACATATCATGGTGTTGATTATGAGGCATTCTAGATGTATCTTAGAGGCCTTTATATATAGGCACTCCTAGTGTACTCTCATCATGGAATATTGAATATATCATCATTCTGATCATACTCTCTCTCTTGGTCTACAGTTGTGCTTGTGTTTGAGTTCTTAGTTCTTGGTTGAATTTTTCCCTTAGGAAAATTCTTACATGGTATTAGAGCTTGGAGATTTTCTCATCACATAGCCATTTCAAGACCACACTTTCTTTAGCACACCTCAGCTCGAATCTAGAGTATTGCAGAAATTGGGAGCATCTAGAGCTAGATCTAACCTCACCATTGCATCTAAAATGTTGATCTAGTGAAAATCAACTATTATCTCACCTACCTTGGCCCAAATTTGATCATGAGGCAAATAGTTTTTGCAAATTGGACCGCAAAGGCCTCAATTTGCAGTTCAGGCATGGTCATTTGCAGATCTTATTTATTATTTTTGGAACTGTAATTTATTAATTCTCTACATTTTTCATTATTATTGGTCAAAAAAAAAATTCCCTTCAAGCACCTGGTAGAGATTTTTTTTTTGCAAAACCAAACTATTAGATCTTGGCACTACAGTGTGGAATATTTTATTATTTTCTGTAGGGTATATTCCTAGTTATAGCGAGCACTTATCATCATTTTTTGACACCACACAGTATTCTAGCGAGTGCCTTTAAGCCAAACACACCCACGGCTAAGTCTATTAAACCAGGAGCTCTTTACATTATATGTGGAGGGCTTTGTTTTTAACAAACACCATAGACCCTCCCCACTCAATGTGGGATTATTAATATACAAACTCGGCTGCTATTTTTAAAACCAATGACCACTTTTTATTTTCCAGCTTGTTATCATACTTTGGTGTCATAGATTAAACTCCACCCTCATGTTTTTGAAGACATATTCCAAGATTCCATCGTGAATCTTTGGAAAAATAGGGAAGGCATATTCTGGCAGGTTTTAAAACTTTATTACCCCCACATGAAGTACTTTTCCTACCCACGAAGAATGTTTTGGCCACATGTTTTAACCTCTATCTTCCTGCATATTTGGACACATTTCAGCAAGAGCACTAGGAATATTCGGCCTCCTTTTAAGAATCTGGCCCGCGTTGTTGGCATTCTCTAGTGAGCGCTAAATATTTTTGGCCATGGCAATGGTATATCCTTGGTGCATAGCTTTTCTAGCACTATCATTAAACTTATAGCATCTACTAACTCAGTATCTGGTGGTAGTATTTCTAAAAATTGATGATTGACAAACACTTTTGATATAATTTTTGACATAGATTTCAATTCTCCTGCCTTAGCCAAGTTAGACATGCGACCCCACACACACTGCCACTTGACCAGCAACAAAGAACACCTTACAACAACATATTTTGACACATTGTCAAAAAATAGTGAGCCAAGTAGGATAGAAAGTGAAATAGCCTTTGCCACATGTACAAGAGGAAACCAATAAACTGGTGCCACATGTCCTCCACTAGACACCTATACACTACCAACTAAGCCGCACACTCAGCCAGCACTTCCATGTTTGCCACATGGAAGCTGGCCTACACTCATTTTCCACATCAGCACATTGAATGTGCTTGACACATCATCATACATGTGTACCTTTCATATAGTATGAAAATCTAACTTAGCATCCAGTCAGCCTAACATGTCAGTAAGGGCCTAGATTTTTTATTTAAGTCATCTTTTTCTGAGGTTAAAATTGACAACCATCTTACTATCAAAATTAGGTGATTTATAACTATAGTGATGGCCATTTGACTATCAAATTTAGGCTCCTAGTTTTTGCTCCAGACCCTTCTCCAGATTTCTTTTCAATTTGGCAACCTAACTTTGCGAGCCCATAACCTGGACATTTGGATTTTGATTCAAGTGTAATTATTTTTGAAATTGGGTAGAATTTTCTAAATTTTTCCAATGGTGGTGTTGTTTCTAGTTTTGGTGTACAAATTTTGTAAACATTGTGTTTTGTGGTGATTGTACCTACATAATCCTACTTTTTGCAACTTCAAATGCTCTATACGAGCACATCTGGTCACTTTTTTAGGTTCTATTTTTTTGAAAGTGTATTTTTTTTGTCTACTTTCTAGATCTAAAGTTAGATTCTAGGGTTGTGTGGAATAATTTCTCACTTTAGAATTAGGCCATTTTCAGCATTGTAAAGCTTTGATTCTCTTTCAAAATTGTTGTAAATCTGAGTGACAATGCTTAAGTGACTGATTTAAGCCTCATAAGGTAGTTATAAAAGAAAAATTAAAAATTTCACTTTGTTCATTTTGACAAGTGGCCCATTGTAAATGCACTACTTATAAAGTGCCAATAACATTTTTTTGGAGGGGTCTTTTGATTGAGTGAAAAGGGGGGTGTGTATTTTGTTTCTTGTGTCTCTCTATTGTGCTCTTTTCATTTTCTACATCATGGGTTTTAAATGTCCTCCTCTAACTTCATGCAACTATTCTACATGGAAAGATATTGCATGGAGTAGATTAATGGAAAAAGGATATAGTCTTTATGTTGATGGTATAATTACCAAACCTACTAATACTAAAGAACTCATTGATTGGAAAACTTAAGACTGACAAGCTTTAGGAGTTATCAGGAGTTGTGTACACGGGGATCTTCTCTTTCACGTTAAAAATTGTTTAGAATCTAAAGAATCTTGGGATAAACTTGAACAGTTGTATGGTAAGGTGAATGAAGAAAAGGGATTTTAGATTGAAGATGATCTACTTCTCTTGGATCCTAAGAATTTGGACAAAATTCAGGATTACATCATCAAAGTCAATGAGTATGGGATTACTCATTTGGAAACCAAATTTGTTTTGAGTTTTAATACTTAGAAGTTGACCATGGGATTTGCTTACCACAAGCCTTCCTTTGATGTATTTGTAGAGATGTTGATTGTTGAACAATCTCACTTGGTGGATTTTGGACTTCTCAAGTCATCAAAGACTAAAGCCTTGGTGGCTATTGATGAGCATAAATCAAGTCAAGGAGGGAAAAGAAACAACAACAAGAAGTAGTGGAAGCAAAAAATACAATGTGAGACATGACAATCCTCCTCTCAACAAGGTAATTCTTCTACAAAAAAGAAGGAAAGTAATGAAAAGAATGACAAACTCTTTTGTGCATAATGCAAAAAGCCAAATCATGATGAGCATCATTGCAAACCAAAGAGAATTGATGAGTTAGGAAACCTACTCAAGAAGAACAAGATTCAAGTGGCAAGTACTTCCAAGGATTCTACTCTAACCTCTTCAAAGAGTATTGGGCAAGAACTTATAGAAAACAAAAGTTCTTCTTCGGAATGGATACTTGACTCATGTGCCTCTTACCATATGGGTTCTTCAAAGGAGGAACTTTCTTCATTGAAGTAGTCAAAGGTACCACACATCTTCATGGGAGATGATACTAAAATGGAAGTTGAAGGGAAAGGACATGTGGATATGAGAAATGGGGAATTCAAAGATGTTCTCTACGTTCCAAATCTAAGCTCCAATCTAACAAGACATACTTGGCAGGTTATGATTATCATGGCAGGTCTTCATAGAGCAAGATTACAGATGTTATGGTGGGCAACTCAGATAGTTCTAGGATGCACTTGGCGAGGATGTATAGGCATTGTAGGCTACATTGCAACATATTGCAAAAAAAATGCAAAGGAAAGTCAATAAATTATCAAAAAATATTGAATGAAATAAACAAAAATAGGTCATAAGAATTCAAAGAGCCACCTTCTCTTCAAGAAACTAATAGTAGAAGCCTAGTTTGGCATTGAAAATAGGAGCCATTGAAAGACAATCCATTGATCTCCTCTCTCATTCCCTATCTAGTTTTCAATGCTCTCTTATCCAAAAACTATGCTTCTTTGCAATAGACAGTGTGAAGGATTATATTGATAGCAAACTCTAGTAGTCATTTCACAAATTTAAGATCCCACTCTAACCCACTATTTTGCTTTGGCAGGGATTTTGTGGTCCATCAATCATGTTGAAGTAGGTAGATATGTTGGAGATGTACATTCATCAATTCCTCAAATAGGATCTTTATTTTATTCAAAAGTATTAGCATGGCAGAGCCTTCTACACAACCAATCAAAAAAGCCATACATGGCAAGTTACAATTGTCATGGCAGGTCATTGCAGAGCAGGATTGCAAATGTTATGGAAGGCAACTCAGGTAGTTGTAGGTTGCACTTAGCAAGGATGTATAGGTAGTATAGGCTACATTGAAACAAATTGTAGAAAAATACAAAGGAAGGTCAATAAATTATCAAAAATATTGAATGAAACAAATAAATATAGGTGATAAGAATTCAGAGGGCCACCTTCTCTTGGAGAAACTGATGGTAGAAGCTTAGTTTGGCATCAAAAATATGAGATGCTGAAAGACAACCCACTAATCTCCTCTCACATTCCCTATCTAGTTTTTGATGCTCTCTTCTCCAAAAAAATGCACTTCTTTGTAGTAGATAGTGTGGAGGATTATATTGATAGCAAACTCTGGTAGCCATTTCACACATTTAACATCCCACTTTAACCCAATATTTTGCTCTGGTAGGTGTTTCATGGTCCATCAATCATGTTGAAGCAGGTGGATATGTTGTAAGTTGCACTTAGTGAGGATGTATAGGCATTTTAGGCTACATTGCAACATATTGTAGAAAAAATCAAAGGAAGATCAATAAATTATCAACAAATATTGAATGAAACAAATAAATATAGGTGATAAGTATTCAAAGAGCCACTTTCTCTTGGAGAAACTGACAGTAGAAGCCTATTTTGGCATAAAAAATAGGAGGCACTAAAAGATAACCCATTGATCTCCTATCCTATTGCCTATCTAGTTTTTGATGCTCTCTTCTCCAAAAATTGTGCTTCTTTGTACTAGACAGTGTGGAGGATTATATTGAAAGCAAATTCTAGCAGTCATTTCACACATTTAATATCCCACTCTAACCCACTATTTTTCTCTGGCAGGCATTTCATGGTCCATCAATCATGTTAAAGCAAGTGGATGTGTTGGAATTGTCATGCATTCATCAATTCCTTGAAAATAGGATCTTTGTTTCATTCAATAATATTGGCAAGGAAGAGTGTTCTACACATCCAATCTGACAAGCCATACTTGATAGGATACGATTGTCATAGGAGGCCATTGTAGAGCAAGATTGTAGATGTTATGATGGGCAACCTAGACAATTTTAGGTCGCACTTGGCAAGGATGTATAGGCATTGTAGGCTACATTGGAACAGATTGCAGAAAAATACAAAGGAAGGTCAATAAATTATCAATAAACATTGAATGAAACAAATAAATATAGGTGATAAGAATTCAGAGAGACACCTTCTCTTGGAGGAAATAATGGTAGAATCCTAGTTTGGCATCAAAATAGGAGGTACTAAAAGACAACCCATTGATCTCCTCTCACATTCCCTATATAGTTTTCAATGCTCTCTTCTCCAAAAACTGCACTTCTTTGCAGTACATAGTGTGGAGGATTATATTGATAGAAAACTCTTGTAGCCATTTCACACATTTAATATCACACTCTAACCCGCTATTTTCTCTAGCAAGCATTCCATGGTCCATGAATCATGTTGAAGCAGGTGGATATGTTTAAGGTGTCACACATTCATTAGTTCCTCAAATAAGATCTTTGTTTTGTTCAACAGTATTGGTGTGGAAGAACCTTCTACACAGCCAATCTAACAAGCCATACTTGGCAAGTTATGATTGTCATGGTAGGCTGTTATAGAACATGATTATAGATGTTATGGCAAGCAACACAAATAGTTGCAGGTTGTGCTTGGCGAGAATTTATAGGCATTGTAGGCTACATTGCAATAGATTACAAAAAATTACAAAGGAAGGTCAATAAATTATTAACAAATATTGAATGAAACAAATAAATATTGGTGATAAGAATTTAGAGAGCAACCTTCTCTTGGAGAAATTGATGGTAGAAACTTAATTTGGCAACAAAGATAGGAGGCTTTGAAAGATGACCCATTGATCTACTCTCTCATTCCATATCTAGTTTTTGATGCTCCCTTCTCCAAAAACTATGCTTCTTTGTAGTAGACAATGTGGACGATTATATTAACAAAAAACTCTAGTAAGCATTTCACGCATTTAATATCTTACTCTAACCCACTATTTTGCTCTAGTAGGCATTTCATGTTCCATCAATCATGTTGAATCAAGTAAATATGTTGTAAATGTCATGCATTCATTAGTTCCTCAAATAGGATCTTTATTTCATTCAATAGCATTGGCATGGCAAAGCCTTCTACATTTCAAATTTGACAAGCCATACTTGGCAGGTAATGATTGTCATGGTAGGCCATCACAAAGTAGGATTACAGATTTTATGACAAGCATTTTGGGTTGTACTTGGTGAGGATGTATAGGCATTGTAGGCTACATTGCAACAAATCATAGAAAAATATAAAGGAAGGTCAATAAATTATCAATAAATATTGAATGAAACAAATAAATATAGGTGATGAGAATTTAGAGAGCCACCTTCTCTTGGAGAAACTAACGGTAGAAGCCTAGTTTGGCATCAAAAATAGGAGGCACTAAAAGACAACCCATTGATCTGCTCTCTTGTTCTCTATCTAGTTTTCGATGCTATCTTCTTCAAAAACTGCACTTCTTTGTAATAGACAGTGTGGAGAAGTATATTGATAGCAAACTTTGGTAGTCATTTCACACATTTAATATCCCACTCTAATGCACTATTTTTCTCTAGAAGGCATTTCATGGTCCATCAATCAAGTTAGAGATTCCATGAATTCATCAATTTGTCGAATAGGATTTTTGTTTGTTCAATAGTATTGGCATGGCAAAGCCTTCTACACAAAAAATCTAACAAGCCATACTTGGAAAGTTATGATTTTCATGGTAGGTCATTGCATAATAGCATTCCAAATGTTATGGCAGGCAACTCAGACAGTTGTAGGTTGCACTTGGCGAGGATGTATAGGTATTGTAAGCTACATTGCAACAAATTGCAAAAAAATACAAAGGAAGGTCAATAAATTATAAACAAATATTGAATGAAACAAATAAATATTGGTATATTCCAATATATAACTATTTAGTATCTGTATTTCTATTATTAAGTTTTTAATTTATTTCTTAAAAAATAATAAATTTTTATACTTGAAGGTATAATTGCAGAGGTAATATTTTTGGGCTTGGTGGGTATTGGATTGCCCATTTTTTCTTTATTCATTTTAGGTTTTGATGAACTGATGGGCTATTAATATGGACAATCGTCTCTAGAATTGGTGTTCAACATTATGCCTTCCATGATTTGAAGTTCAATTGGTATTATGAGGACCTTTTGTTTGTGATAAGTTTTAGATTGGTGATATCATTGTGTTCTATTGGTTGTTCATAAACTCTAGTTTTTGATCATTGTATTTTATTTCACAAGTGCTTATCAAATTTTTTTAATGCACAAGCTCTTCCCAGAAAACACATAGATTACCCATGTTTGAGCTTCTGATTGTGAATGATGGAGGCACTAGTAAGATAAACAATTTAATTTTCTTTGTTTATTTTTGTCTATTGAATTTAGAAGCAATGGAAATTGGTGTGGAAATCTTTTGTTTGTTGTTTCTTTAGATTTCTTTCCATTTATAAGGTATCTTTTGGAGAGTTTTATGGATTTGTTAGTTCTGTGTCATTAAGGAGGGAGACTTAAATTTTCAATTGCATTTATCCATTAATTAGAATCTTATAAATTACACCCCAATAATTTAACCTAGGCATATTTTAAAACTTCCTATTAAAATCAATTTAAACTTTTTTATTTCTTTATTTCATTGGTTGAGAACATTTTTGGTGGTGTAGTCTTTTTTACTATTCAAAAAAATTGGAACAGTTGAAATTTAATTTTTAATTTTTGAAATAGATAGCAATTTCATATCTACATATCATACACCATGTTATATTTATGTTGATCTCTCTATTATAATCTGATAGCATGTATTTTTTAATTCATTAATTGGCAAGGGTAGTGAAAGAACAAGGAAAATAGAAGCTGATAAAAGAGTTATGTCTATAGGAATAACCAAAAGCAATAAAAAACACAACAAGTTTCTTCTTCAGATGAGACTCTCAGTATTTTCAATTCATATGCGGTTCACGTGGTGCAACTCAGATAGTGACTCTCTGTTACGTGGTGCGAGCTTTTAATTACTATTTTCTATGGTTTCTTATACTCCTTTTGTTTTCAAAATAGTGAGGTTAAAATATATTCATGGTAGGCAAGAAACATGTAAGGACTATTTTCATTGGTTAGGAAGGGCATTGACTTAGATGTATTTTTCTCATCAAACATGACTAATTTTTTCTTAAATTCTTTTCATCTAAAGTTTCAAATGTCAAAATCTATAATTTGTCAAAAAGTTATATAAATTTTGGGTTTCATAAATAGTAAAATTGGAACATGAATAGATATCTAACCAAAAAAATAAATAAATAGTAATGACCTAGTTTTTCTAATAGATTTGTCCAAGTTTTGATGAACATGATTTTAGTTTATGTAAAAAATTTGTGTTGTTTATTCTCTAACAACAAATATGTTGCAAGATATTTTTTCTACTTAAATTTACAAGATGGTTTGTGCATTGAATTGAAATCTAAAGTTTTATTACAATTTATAAACAAGTGTCACTAGTGGTGTACTTGTCTTATAGTTTTTATACTAATTATAAAGTATAATTTAAACTAAAAAATATAATAGTTAAATTAGATTTGAACATGGTTTAGAAAATTCAGTTGAAATTTGGTTTGTTTTGAAATGATGAGTAGCACAAAATTGTAATAGTAGTAAATTTATTGTCTACTTTATTTCATTCACTATTAATGAAATTCATTGAAACATATCCTTGATAGATAGATGCACCAGTGCTCTACATACAAAAGGCATAGTAATCACCATCTTGAGCATTATACTTGATTGAGGCATGCAGCTTAAAATTAGATAATAATAAAATGTACACACCTCTACACTTTCATGCTAACATCGATCTCTTTTTTCATTGGTGCTACTGGAGATTCTGATGGTGTCTAGTGGTGTGGGAGGAGGAAGAGAAGTATCAAATGGTAGCTTTCCCCCATGACAAATTGCTTTGTGCTCATCTACTCACCTTTCATCAGATTTAGTTTTGTGCAAAAAAAAAGAGAGTGAGTGAATCGGTGGTGTTGAACATAAGTTATACAAGTATGGAATGGAGAGATATAGGTGATAAGAATTCAAAGAGCCACCTTCTCTTGGAGAAACTAAAAATAGAGGCCGAGTTTGGCATTGAAAATAGGAGGCCTTGAAAGATAACCCATTGATCTCCTCTCCCATTCCCTATATAGTTTTCAATGATCTCTTCTCCAAAAAATTCTCTTCTTTGCAGTAGATAGTGTGGAGGATTATATTAACAGCAAACTCTAGTAGCTATTTCACACATTTAATATCCCACATTAACCCACTATTTTTCTCTAGGAGGCACTCAATGGTCCATCAATCATGTTGAAGCAGGTGGATATATTGGAAATGTCTTGTTTTCGTCATCTCTTGAAATAGGATCTTTGTTTCGTTCAATAGTATTGGCATGGGAGAGTCTTCTACACAACCAATCTAACAAGCGATACTTAGCAAGTTATGATTGTTATGGCAGGCTGTTGTAGAGAAAAATTGCAGATGTTATGTTAGGTAAGCTAGATAGTTGCAAGTTGTAATTGGTGAGGATATATAGGCATTGTAGGCTACATTACAACAAATTGTAGAAAATTACAAAGGAAAGTCAATAAATTATCAAGAAATATCAAATGAAACAAATAAATATAGGTGATAAGAAATCAAAGAGGCACCTTCTCTTGGAGAAACTGATGGTAGAAGCTTAGATTAGCATCAAATACAGGAGGTGTTGAAAGACAACCCATTGATCTCCTCTCACATTCCCTATCTGGTTTTTGATGCTCTCTTCTCCAAAAACTATGTTTCTTTGTAGTAGACAGTGTGGAGGATTATATTGATAGCAAACTCTAGCAGTCACTTCACACTTTAATATCCCCACTCTAACCCACTATTTTTCTTTGGTAGGCATTTCATGGTCCATCAATCATATTGTTGAAGATGGTGGATATGTTGGAGATGTCATGTATTCATCAATTCCTCAAATAGGATCTTTGTTTCATTTAATAATATTATAGAAAAATGCAAAGGAAGGTCAATAAATTATCAAAAAATATTGAATGAAACAAATAAATATAGTTGATAAGAATTCAAAGCACCACCTTTTCTTGGATAAACTGAAGGTAGAAGCCTACTTTAGCATAAAAAAAAAGAGGCACTGAAAGACAACCCATTGATCTCCTCTCCTATTCTCTATCTAGCTTTTGATGCTCTCTTCTCCAAAAATGCACTTCTGTTCAGTAGGTAGTGTGGAGGATTATATTGACAACAAACTTTGGCAGTCATTTCACACATTTAATATCCCACTCTAACTCACTATTTTTATTTGGCAGGTGTTTCATGGTCCATCAATCATGTTGAAGTAGGAATATATGTTGGAGATGTTGTGCATTGATCAGTTCCTCAAATAGGATTTTTTTTTCATTCAATAGTATTGGCATGGTAGAGCCTTCTACATAGCCAATCTAACTAGCTATACTTGGCAGGTTACGATTGTCATCGCAGGTCATCATAGAGCATAATTGCAGATGTTATTGTGGGCAATTCAAATATTGCATGTCACACTTAGTGATGATGTAATGGCATTGTAGGATACATTGCAATAGATTTCTAAAAAATACAAAGGAAATTCAATAAATATCAAGAAATATTCAATAAAAATAAATAAATATAGGTGATAAGAATTTAGAGAGCCGCTTTCTCTTGGAGAAACTGATAGTAGAACCCTATTTTGGCATAAAAAAATAGAAGGTGCTAAAAGAAAACCCATTGATCTCCTCTCCCATTCCCTATCTAGTTTTCGAAGCTCTCTTCTCCAAAAACTTTGGTTCTTTGTAGTAGACAATATGGAGGGCCATACTAACAACAAAATCTTGCAGCCATTTCACACATTTAATATCCCACTCTAACCTACTATTTTTCTCTAGAAGGTGCTTCATGGTCCACCAATCATGTTGAAGTAGGTGGATATATTGGAAATGTCTTGCTTTCATCAATTCCTGAAATAGGATCTTTGTTTCGTTCAATAGTATTGGCATGGCAGACTCTTCTACATAGCCAATTTGACAAGCCATATTTAGCAGGTTATGATTGTCATGGTAGGCTATAGTAGAGAAAAATTGTAGATGTTATGGTAGGCAAGTTAGATAGTTACAAGTCATAATTGGTGAGGATATATAGGCATTGTAGGTTACACTGCAATAGATTGTAGAAAATTACAAAGGTAGGTCAATAAATTATCAACAAATATTGAATGAAACAAATAAATATACATGAGAAGAATTCAAAGAGCCACCTTTTCTTGGAGAAATTGATGGTAGAAACCTAGTTTGGGATTGTAGATATTATAGTGGGCAACTCGAATAGTTGCAGGTCACACTTGGCAAGGATGTATGGGCATTGTAGGCTATATTGCAATAGATTGCAAAAAAATACAAAGGAAGGTCAATAAATTATCAAAAAATATTGAATGAAACAAATAAATATAGGTGATAAGAATTCAGAGAGCAACCTTCTCTTGGAGGAACTGATAGTAGAAGCCTAGTTTGGCATAAAAAATAGGAGGTGTTGAAAGACAACCCATTGAGCTCCTCTCTCATCCCCTATCTAGTTTTTGATGCTCTCTTATTCAAAAAATGCACTTCTTTGTAGTAGACAGTGTGGAGGATTATATTGACAACAAACTCTAGTAGCCATTTCACACATTTAATATCCCACTCTAACCCACTGTTTTTCTCTGGCAAGCATTTCATGGTCCATCAATCATGTTGAAGTAGGTGGATATGTTGTAGATGGCATGTATTCATCAGATCCTCTAATAGGATCTTTTCTTTTTTCAATGGTATTGGTGTGGCAAAGCATTCTACATAGCCAATCTAACAACCCATACTTGGCAGGTTACGATTGTCATTGTAGGTCGTCGTAGAATAGTATAATTGATGTTATGTTGGGAAACTTGGATAGTTGCAGGTCATACTTGGCAAGCATGTATAGGCATTGTAGGCTACATTGCAATATATTTTGCAGAAAAATACAAAGGAAGGTCAATAAATTATCAAGAAATATCGAATGAAACAAATAAATATAGATGATAAGAATTCCAAGAGGCACTTTCTCTTGGAGAAACTGATGGTAGAAGCTTAGATTTGCATCAAAGACATGAGGCATTAAAATACAACCCATTGATCTCCTCTCTCATTCCCTTTCTAGTTTTTGATGCTCTCTTCTCCAAAAATTGTGCTTCTTTGTAGTAGACAGTGTGGAAGATTATATTGATAGCAAACTCTAGTAGTCATTTCACACACTTAATATCCCCACTCTAACCCACTATTTTCCTATAGCATGCATTTCATGGTCCATCAATCATGTTGAAGCAGGTGGATATGTTGGAGATGTCATGCATTCATCAGTTCCTCAAATAGGATCTTTGTTTCATTCAATAATATTGGTGTGGCTGAGCCTTCTACACTACCAATCTAACAAGCCATACTTAGCAGGTTACAATTGTCATGGTAGGCCATCACAGAGTAGGATTGGAGATGTTATCACAAGCAACTCAAATAGTTACAGGTCACACTTGGAAAGGATGTGTAGCCATTGTAGGTTACATTACAATATATTGCAGAAAAATATAAAGGAAGGTTAGTAAACTATAAATAAATGTTGAATGAAACAAATAAATATAGGTGATAAGAATTCAAAGAGCCACCTTTTCTTGGAGAAATAGATGGTAGAAGCATAGTTTGGCAAAAAAAAAGGAGGCACTAAAAGACAACCCAATAATCTCCTCTCCTATTCCCTATCTATTTTTTGATGCTTTCTTCTCCAAAAACTACACTTCTTTGCAGTAGACAGTGTGGAGGATTCTATTGACAGCAAACTTTGGCAGTTGTTTAACACATTATTATCCCACTCTAACCCACTATTTTACTCTCGCAGGCATCTCATGGTCCATCAATCATGTTTTTTGGTGTAAGTATTTACTTATTACACTTAAGTTTACTTTGGTTAATTCATTATTTTTATTTGTGAGGCACTTAGGAGTTTGCACACCTTTTGAGTTTTCATGTAGACAACACAGGATTACGCAACTCTATTTGAGCACATGGTGTCTACAACACTATTTTAGTTGTCCCACCCTTGTAGACTTATCCTCACATCACCACACTTACTTCTATGCTTAATGGAGGATAATCCATATTTGGTGGACATGTGCTTGGTTGTATGACACTTCATGGTGCTAACTTCTATGCATTCTAGAAGCTCTCCTGAGGCCTTTATATTTAGGCACTCCTAGTGTACTCTAGTATCAAGTTCTTGAATACATTATTATTCTGATCATACTCTCTCCATTTTTGGTCTATAGTTGTGCTTGTGTTTGAGCTCTTGGTTCTTGGGTGAATTTTGCCCTTAGGCAAATTCTTACATGGTATAAGAGCTTGGAGATTTTCTCATCACAAGTTGTTTGAGACCTCTTGCTTGCTTCATTACCTCAGCTTGAATCTAGAGTGCTACAAAAATTAGGAGCATCCAACACCAGATCTAACCTCGCCATTGCATTCAAAATGTTGAACTGGTAAAAATCGAGTATAAGCACGCCTACCTTGGCCCATAGTTGACCGTGAGGCAAATTTTTTTTGCAAATCGAAACTCGGAGGCCCTAATTTGTGGTATGGGTATGATTATTTTTTGCAGATTCATTTCATTAATTCAAATCTGCACATTTGATTTCACTGTAGTTATTTTCCATCAGTTAATTTGCAGAATTTCAGAGAAATTTTTTTTTTTAACAGACCCAGGCAGTGACACCCTAGATCTGCCATTTTTAGTGTGGAGGTATTTATTTGTTCACAGGGCTTCTATTTTAATTCATGGCCTTTCACACTTAAATTCATGACCTTTGATCTACACACTATCCTACGCTACCGCTTTTCTAGCATCAAATCTAAATTTTGGCAGGACAGCTAGAACCAGCGGTCTCCCCCCTGTAGACACCTAAAAACCTTTAGAAAATAAAGTATTTTTATTTTTCTGAAAAATTCTTGATGACATCATCATTTATTAATTAATTAATTATTTAATTAATTTATTTATTTTTATGCCATTAAATCCCTTTATCTTAATAAAAAATATTTAATTAAGGAATCCCTCTCAAAAAATTTTAAATCTTATTTAAACATTATTTCCTTATTTATTAATTATTTAATTAATAAATTGACCAAAACACCCAAAATAAATAAAATCTTTATTTTTTGCCCAAAACTTGGCCAATTTCCTTAAGACCACTAACCTCTTCCAAAATCAATCCTTCTTTAATTTTGATTAAAGGCTAATCCCATCATTTCCTACCCCTAATCCCAACTCAAAATATTTAATTAAGATTAAATATTAATCCTCGAGTTTATTAAAAAAAGTTTTAATAAATATCTCCTCAACCCAAACCCTTGAAATAAATAAAACTTTATTTATTTCCTAAAAATCTAATTTATCCTCATCCTAAGAAGTTCTAGACTCTTCTAGAAAGTCTTTATCCTCATCCGAGGAAATTCTAGACTATTCTAGAAAGTCTTTATCCTCATCCAAAGTTTAGACTCTTCTAGAAGATGTCTTTAAACCTAATCCTAATCCCCTCCTAACCTTGTCACATTCCCTAAACATGAGTTAAAACTTACTAACCCAAGCCAAAGTTAACAAATATCTCCTCCTTCACCCACCCTTATTAAATGCCATCCACTTGCCTATCCCTAAGCTAATCCTAAACCATCCTAATCCATCCTGTAATCATTTGCACAAGCCTAAGCAAGCTTAAAACCCTCCTAATCAAGCCCAAGTCAAAATTTCTCTCATCTCTCTCAAAATATCTCAACCATTAAACTTTATGAAGCCCACTAGGCCATAAATGACTCTTCCAAGCCCTTTTATTACTCTTACAAGCCATTATGAGGGTCTTTATGAAGATTTTATCCCTTGAGCCTCTTTTTTTGACTCATCCTTCCCCTTTCCTCCATCCTCTCCCCATGTGACATGTGTCACTCCTTGATTGGCTGTAAGGAAGCACAATCCATGTGCTCTCCTCTCATGCAATCTGAACCCTCTGTTGGAGTTTGAAAACGTTACCCATTTCCAATTACCCTAATGAGAACAAGATGCATCTAGGGGCAGCTAACTCCCATTATCAACACATCCATTCAGACACCAGGCCAACTATAAGGCATGACCCTTCTTCTACTTCAGGCTCTGCAAAACCTAGGCGGGTAGACCTGTAGATTCTTTATATGGTACCAGTTGTCAAAGCATACACTAAATCTAATATGAAGCAGATAAAACCCTTATTTCTTCTATACTCAACCAGGAATCATAAGCATGAACTAGCTAAGAACATAACTCATGAAACTGGCAAGCTAAGTGTGGGTTAACATTGAGTAGCTTTCAACATAAAAGGGAAAATTGATTTAATATGTTGATAACAGCAAGACCCAAGTATGAACAACAGAACTTAATGATCCTATCTCTGACCAGTGCCTTATCTATTGGGCAATTAAATGAATCATAACCATACATCTCTTGGAAACCTCAAACGTATCTCTACATTAAGATCCCTGATCTATCTTTCACCTTGTGAATAGACATCTACTACAGAATGAATCTCATACTCAGAAAATCCTATTATGAAATCTGCAAACTCCGTGACAAATATCAAGCAATTACATGGTTCTTTGTTCCATAAGCAAGACATTTTAACCACATACATTTCAAAATGTAATGCAACCTAATTCATGCTCTTTGATCACAAATTAGAAGAAATAACAGAGCCATAATCAGGAGACAAGATTCAAACTGAACTTCAAACTTTTGCTGCACTTTATTTGTTTTCCTTGAAATCAAATACATGAAATGTACAGAAAATAACTCATAGATCACCCAACAGAAAAGAACTATCTGCAAAACTTAAAATGTTGTTCAATACAAGAAGAAATGCTGAAGAATGGTTTCTCAGTGCCAAAACTGGAACCCCTACAAATGAAGAAAGAAAGAAAGATATAGCAAGAAATGAATTCCCGGATCTGATATGCAATTGCCAGGTGTCCACTTGAAATCCAATCCTCTGTAACTGAATAACTTCTTCCTTATTTCATCCCTTCTGATCTGATTTTGTTTCATCATTAATCTGTAACAAACTTGCAAAATATCCTTGCCTAATGATGAAAACCCTTTACTTGCCAAAATATCTGATAGAAAACCTCATGTAGCTCAAACTGACTGATACCTGTGCAAAAACCAACTCCAGATTTGGAAAGTTCATCTTCTCTCGATTCCGGCGATATATAACACTTCATACTTTGCTTACCGGAAGCGCCTGAAATTGCCATTTGAAAATGTCCCCTCTGGCTAAAAGTTCATGCCTGCACTTCTTTGAATTTAAATTTCGCAAAATTTAAATATTTCATAAAGTTTAAAACTTTACAAAATGAAACTCCTTTTATTTAAGAAGTAAAATTGCACGCCTGAGAAAATGATAATAAAATATTTAATTTTTTATTACTCTTCACATTTTCCTTGCTCCTTAAAACTATGGTCAAACCTCTTTTGACCGATGCCACGTCATCATCCACCTTGGAACTCGTGCCACATCATCATCTGCCAGACTTGCTGCCACGTCATCCTCGCTATCTCGCTATAGTTAATTAGCGAGCATCTTCCCATGGCGAGGTAACGATGGCCCTCTGATCAGGACACTTGTCATCAATCTAAGCGCATTTGAAACTGGGCGCCACATCATCATCTATGCGTGCTCTGTCAAAATTTGGCTCTGCCTTATTGATGACGTCGCTGTGGGACCCCCAAGCCTGCGTGAGCTTCTAAAAGGCCGTGTCTTTAGACAACATAATGAATACGTGCATTGTTATTTGAACATTAGTAAAGATGTAAACAGCATGAATGTGGGATAATACATTCCTTCTCTGTCTCTCTCTGTTGAATACGGGGGCTGTTCTTTACATCCGTGGGTGAATTTTCTTTTTCGCATGGTCTTCTTCCAACTTGCATGAACTGCCTCCTCTGTTCTTTGAGTAAGGCTCCTGCAAGGCATCTTTATTTTCTACTGGAGTTTCTATGCTTGCTGGGCGGTTCATTTATGCCCTGTGTTTTCCTTAGTTTCTCTGCAGCTTTTCTTAGTTGCATAGGTAACTTTGGCAATGAAATGTAACGTCTCTACCTTGAAAACGTGGGTGGTCTCCTTGCTGAAGATGTTGCCTCCCCTATTTTAAAATGTGAGACTCCTCATTTATGTTGCTGCAAACTGTGGACACTTCCCTCTTTGTGTGAAGCTCCACCTTCAGGATGCGTCTCTTTTCCACGTTCTTTCGCTTGGAATCCCTTTTGCGGGCGTGGATTACAGTTGGTGAAGCACACTTTTTATCATGAGGCTCCTCCCTTGATATTGTCAGAGCTACCACATTGAATAGAGAGTCTGTAAAGATAACTAGTAGCTGGCTGGTGAGTTTCTCCTCTTAACGCATGAGTGATGCCTTTTATTAGCTCTTTGTTACTTTTGCATGAGCCGTGGGCATTTTGCTGGCTATGGCCCTTCTTCTTTGGAGTAGCCCCTCTGGTGCATTTTCCTCCTCCCATGGCGTCTATTCTGCACACACCTTCCCTTACAATTTATAATGTTCTTTGTCTACGTGTGGTTTGGCTCCCAACACACGTGGCTTGCTTTCTCTGTCAAATCATTTCCCTCATGTGTAAAAAATGAAAGGGATTCAATATTTATCAACACATGAGTTAGCTGAAGTCATTCTATAAGACACAACCCAATTCAAATTGGACCTTATTATAGGCATGTCAAATGGGTTATCCTTTCGTTTCCAGATCATTGAAGGGAAAACTTGAGGTTTCATATGAATAGGATAAGGCACAATTATATAATGTTGATTCTCAGAGAAGTCCTTGATTGATTTTAATTGAAAAATAATTGACTCCACATTTAATTTTCCCTCAACTTTTAAAGTTTAGTACTATCATTTAAAACTCATTTGATCACTTTCGCACCATTGTGAAATCTCTGTCAGGAGGCCTGTTACCCAATTTTTTTTTTTTTAAATGACATAAGCACCTGACCAAGCTCTGAAACTTAGGATCTCTGTTCTCTCTGACATGTTTAACAGGCCTGCCAGATCTCGTTGCATGATGACATCATGGTCAAAACAAAATGACTTTCAAAGTTGCCAACTTAAATTAACCTGCAGATAAACATGTTAGAAAACTGGAAAGTGCGTTTGGAAATGGCCTAGAAAAATGGACATATGGGCACTTGGGGATCTGGAAAGTGGGGCACTGGTTCTCTTTCATGAGGAAATTATGGATCTATGATTTAGGCTCATGACGAAAAACTGGGTGCATTTGGAAAGCGTCTAAAATTGGCTACCTGGATTTGCAGGACAGGAAACGATGAAAACATAACAATTTTTACAAATGGAATGACCGTGGAAAAGTGTGCAAATGGATTCGTCGAGATTTGAAAACTGACACACTTGGATTATTTTTAGTATAGAACATAGGGAAACAAACCATTTGATCTCATCTATCACGGATCAGGAGATATGATGTCACGAACAGGGGTTCCAATCAATCTGCAAATGCTGACACCAGTAAAAGTTAGAAATTCCATTTGGAATCGCGTTTGAAAACTGATCAAACGGATTCGTCAAGGGCTGAAACTTGAAACATGACAAGTCTCTGACATCTACAATGCAACGCAAAAGGAATTTCAACATTTGGGTCAACTGGTCAAAAGTTACAACATGTCAAACAGGGCTTCCCAAAATTATGTATAAAGTGCATCAGCATGAAAACAGTAACTGACCAACTTTGAGGGATTCAAAACCTAGTCAAACGGACTCGAAACGACTTGAAATCTGAAACATAGGTTTTTAGATATGGATATTGGGTACTCTCAAAGTGGCGAGTTATGATACAATTTTGGACAAAAGATATTCGGGTTCAAACACAGCCTCCTGTCGCTGTTTGACACTAGGGCAGAATTGTAAATTTGACAAATGCTTGAAACAGGACTTCGTCAAATGACTCAGAAACTCAATTTAACTTCATGAAACAATCAGGCAGGCTGAATATAGGGTGTTAGAAACATTAAACACCTTAGGGGTCTCAGATGGACAGCCGGGTACAACCAGGCATATGCATTTTAAAAGCGATTAAGGGCTTGATTTTTTCAATAGTGCTCAAAATTGACCATGCAATTTTTAGTGCCAACACCCTCCATAAGCTTTTTCCCATCCTTGCAACTTAGCCCTCAATCCCTCAAGCCTCTTGCCTATAAATTGGATCCTTCCCCTTTGCAAAATAACACAATCCATGAAGTAAAGTCATAATGCCATTTTAAGAAGCCATTTTACATCAAAACCATACACTCACACCCAAATTCCAACTCCATTTGAAGCCCTTTTTGAAGCATAAGCTTGAGCATACATCCTATCTATTTAGACAAAGCCACTCAACAAGAGAGCTTCTCATTGAGAGATCCCATTAATGGCTCATATTCTCAATTGAGAGCTCTTCTTATTCTATGTTGAAGTTTATGAATTTTATTTAGTTTGTAGAAGCTTTATTTAAATTTGGTTTCTATTAGTATACTAATATTGCTCATATACATTTTGGCACGCCCGGTGGGACCCCGCATAGGTCATCTTCATTAGCTTTTTTAGTCAAGTTTTGTAAGTCATTTGCTAATTTTGGCTAATTTTGCTTATTTTTGTGATTGGTAGGATTGTATAAATTGGTTTTGTAGGTCCACATGAGCATGAAGAAGACAAAGGAACTCATAGTCTATCTCATAGTATTTGTAGATTTTTCAAGCTTATAGGTGGACAAAGCACTTGGAATTCTTCTTCCTCTTCTTGTCTATATTCTTCTTATTCCATCTTCTTCTTCTTCTTTTTCTTGTGGAAGATCTTGGCCATTTCTTTTTAAGGAAGCAAAATCATACACACTTCTTTTTAGTGCTTAAAATGAACCCCCAAATCATACATAAATCCATTAAAAAATTAAAAATTTGCAAAAAAGAAAAATTCTTTTAACAAGTGAAACTAAACCAATCCAATCATTTGCATCCTTGCAACATCAAGGTTTTAGATGCATTCATGCAAAGTTAGGAACACTTCATTTTTGGGAATTTAAAAAGAACTTCAAGTTTCCATTTCAAAAGGTTCAAAATCAACACTAAGTGCACACTAAAATCTAAATCAAACTCAAAGCATCAATCAAGGATAAAATGAACCTCATTTGCAAATATTTTAAAGTTCTTTTAAAAATCTCATGAAAACTAAGAGTCCTAAATGGTTGCCAAAAATTGTCCTAAAAGCTTTGTTATTTGTTCCAAACAAATGTCTTGTTGCAAAATCTTGAATGTTTCTTAGGTTTTTCATACATCAAAACAATCTAGGAATATCATTTTTGGGCTTAAAATATGCAAATTAGAACACAAAATCTTGAATGAAAACTAAAGTCCAAAGAGTCATTTTCACTTTTGATTCCAAAACAATCTTGAATGATCTATGGTTAAAACAAAGCACTTCAAAGTTCTTAAAAAAACACACAAAATCTCAATCTTGAATGCTCAAAGGAAAAAACTTGAATGTTTAATCACTTGTCTTTGAATGCATGTTGCTAAAATCACTCTTGAGTGCCATGGATTAAAATCAAGTTTGTTTTTTTTATGAATGCATGATTAAAACAAAAAATCCAATCTTGAATGCCATAGATAAAATAATCATCTTTTGGGGCATAAAAAGAATCCACATTTTTGAAATCTTCTAAGTTATAAAAACTAAGAAAGACGCTTTGAATAAGTTTATAGTTGGACTCACCCTCTTTAATCACCCATCAATTTAACCATTGGTTGCAATCTTAGCACCATCTATGGGGATGGGTCTACCTAAGAGGGTGTTAAGTGCTCCACAAAGATCAAACTCCACTCACTTGAGTCTTTAGTGGTTTTCCTAAGTTAGAAAATTCTTTGAATGCACATTAATCTTGCTCACACTTCATTTGGGCATAAAAATTGGACAAATCTTAACGTGGAGGGCCTTCGGGCACGTGCTTGGAAATCGAGTTTCACACATCTTTGTTTTTGGCTTAAAACAAACTCACACTCAATCTTGAATGCCTAACAATCAATGAACATTGCATGGTTTGGACACAGTTTCAATAACACTCGCATTTCTTATGTTGACGATCTCTCAACTTTCATTATGCTGATGATGCTATCAAATTGGAATGAACATTGTATGCCATAATCACAAGTGTCTTCAATCATAGCTTACAAAATCTAAATCATCAATTAGAATAAACGCGTGTCTTTTAAAGCCCAAGATCATGTATGTGGTCTTGTTTTACACTTTTTAGGAGGCCTGCTTGGGGATTTCATCACCCCTTGGGATGACCTCAACTCCAGCGTTTCGGTGGAGTATAAAAATTGGGAGGTGAATCCAAACACACCTCTCCTAAAATCAATATTTTGTCACTCGGGCTAAGCCTCAAGGAACTTTATACCCTTGAGAAGTGAAAGAGGAGAAGTGGGTTACCGCTCCTCTCGGCTGTGTGACATCTTTTTGGTTTTATCTACGGATTTTGGCCTTACGTACCTTGCGTATATCGAGGACTCCCTAGCTATAAAAAATTTCATCCTTGTAGAAAGCTTCCTAGGATGTTGGTGTGTTTGACGTGCTTGCTCCAAAATTTTGTCTACTTGTTTGTTCATAGCTTTTGAATGAATGTTTGCCAACTTTGGTCAAAATTCCAAAAAAGAAAAAATCTCCCAGCTCAAGGCATACTTAGCGTAGTTACTCCCTCATTAGAAAATCATCCAAGCTCCCCCGCTGCAACCAAATCTACATAGTTCCTTGCTTTAGAACAATCCCAAATCCAAAGTCCATCCAAATCATCCCCCTAGCTAGCTAGCAACCCAATCCAAAATCACACCCAAGCCTTTAGAGAGTTGTCATTCTGCTAGAATTTTCTATCCAATCAATTTGACCAATCCACTAGCCTCACCAAGGTTATCCCTTTGATAGAGCTTTGTCTAGGGTAATCTAGCTTTGTCACTTATTATACCTCATCACCTTGAGCTAAAGGTTAGGATCCATAAGTGGTCAATCTCGTGTCATGCCCATAGGATCATTAGTCTATCCTTAAGTTGACACAATCTCCACCAATCTAGCGCATAGGAAAGAAAAACTCTCACTTTTTGACAGCATGCCCTTGAAGTTTTCCATCCACAAGAAAGCCAAAAATCTCCAGCCAATCCTCCTTAGGTCTGTCATATAGCTTTGACTCTCCCTAGGAAATCTTTCATCAGCCAATCCAAAATCTGAGCTTAATCCAAATCCAACCATGAGCTTCCATGTTCATCCATATGCAAGACCCCATCCCCATCCAACTCATCATCAAAACATGAAATCCCAAACCTATCATGATGTGTTCGGTCGTACTGTCCTTGCTCCTGCTACATCCTATTCTAATGATGATAAAAATCTTGTTGACTATGACGGGTATCTTGAGAGCCTTAGAGGCCTTCCATCAACCATCCCCCAAAATCCAAGAGTTATTCCAAACTATCTAGTCATGCCATCTAATATCCCAGCTTCTCCTCCATCACCCAATCAACCAAGCTTCCAATCTTCCACCCTCATCACACCAGCTATTCCTATCAATCCACCACCTCCACCTCTGACACACGAGTCTCCAAGGAATCTCCTAGAGGAAATACAAGAAAAGCCACCTCCAACAGTCGATAAGCCATGTCATCTAATCCAACCATGTGAAGTAGTTAGTGATGAAGCTTCCCCATCTATAATATCACCCCCATCTCCTATAGCTATCATCCCCATACCATCCATCAAGTTTCTTAAAATCCTTCCACTTCCTGCAAGCATCAAATTCCCACCACCCATTGAATCGCTCCAAATCCCATCCACATCTCCTCCTCCAAGCATTATCCAAATCCCATATAATGAACGTCATGCATCCACTCCCATCAATTCCTGTCAAGATCTTTTCCAAAAGCATGTTGAAATATCCTCCAACAGAATAGTAGATCCCGCCATCCCACTTATTCCCCTACATGATCCACTTTTACCATCCCCTCCATATCTAAATCCTACCATCTTACTTACTCCATCTCAAGATCCCTTTCGCTCAGCCCACCCTACTCAAGATCCTATCCTCCCATCTCCTCTACTTCATGATCATACATCTCCCATAATCCATGATGATAGATCCATCGAAGAAGAACTAATTATCATATCCGAAGCTCCAACTCCTTCAGCTAGTAATGGACTCACATCTTGTGTTCCAAATAATGAACATCATATTGAAAAAGGAAATGAAAATGTATTTCTAGATGTTGGTATCCCCGCTATTCCTGCATGGTCCCAAGACCTTCCATCTCCACCCAAAAGTTTCGATCCATCTTATTCCGCATCTATTTTGGGCCCTCATCCTACTCCTTATCTCCAACCCTCCATTTTGGGTCCATATATCCCTTATCTAAATCCCACACCCTTTCCATCCATTTTGGGTCCTTACATACCTAATATGGATCCTTTATCCCCTCCATCTATTTTGGGACCTACACCTTCATCGTTTCCATCTATTTTGGGCCCATATCCTTCTTTCCATCCATCCATTTTGGGCAATTATATCCATCCATATCCTATGTTCCAATATATCCTTCCATCCCCTCAAATCCACCAGCTAGATCATCAAAGGTACTCACCCTTGAATCCCTTCCAACCTTTAAACCCTATCACTCCATCAATTATCCCTTCATCTCCTCCATGCTCTTGTTCCCATCCCATGGCTAATAGAAGCATATTGGATGCCAAAATACAAAAGCATAAATCCAAAAATCCACAAAAATCCAAGTCTCAACATGTCCCTTCTAAAATACATGTTCAAAACAAGAAACATTTAATCCCAATCAAAGAAAAAGTCAAGAGGCCACAAAAGCCCAAGCTAAAAAGGTCAAAAATTGTGTGGATACCCAAGATGCTCATAAAAGAAATGCATCTCAAAGAAAAATCTCAATTGGCATCCATTCATGCTACTCAAAAAGCCTCATCCATCCATCCTTCATCCAAATCTCCATATAAGCATCCTTCATCCCCCCAATCCACTTTTAGTCCATATGCTTCTTATCCTAAATTTCCCATCCTCCATCTTCCAACTCTACTTTTAGTCCTTATCTTTCTCTTCCTCCATTTTCTCCTCAACCTCACTCAAAACCATCTTTCCCACTACTTTATCACCTCTCAAGGTGTGTGCCAATGATGATCTTTCCATTTTCCTCATCCATTTACCCACAAGCCTTATGTCTTCGCATCCATTATCTATCAAACTCCCACCCACCATTCCACTTGTTCAATCCAATCCTTTTTCATCCATCCTACCAACATCTATGAGCCAAAAATAGCTGAAGAAAGCCAAAATCATTCCAGCTAAGTCCAAAGTCAAAAAGTCAAAAAAATAAAAAAATAAAGAAAATAAAGCGTCCACTGGTGAAAACTTGGCAATTCAAGCTCCTTGGACAAGTACCATGATGAAAACTTGGCAAACAAGCATCATGCATAATCTCGCCATCCCCATCTTAGCCTATCAGCCTCATGCTTTTGGTCATCTCTTGACATCCAACTCCATCTTCCAATCTATCCACCTATCCTCCACCCTCCATCTTCCATCTCACACCATCCATGTATCTCCCAGAGCTTTAGCCAACCATCCCAACTATCATCCATCTCCCTAGCCCCTTCAGCTTTTTCCATCCTAGCTTTAATCCTATCACATCCATCATAAGACCTCCTTCCGCATGTTATCTTCTGATTGGGGGCACTATATTCCTTGGAGATCTTGTCTTGTCCATCCTCCCTTGTCATTGGCATCTAGCTCTAGGCTATCCTCATGCAAACCCAATGTGATCTCTTTATATCCATCATAATCCTAGCTATCTACCATCCTATCTAGCCATCTCATCCTGCTCCTCTAGCTATCCTTGGTCACAAAATCTCTCATCATCATTGGATGCATCCTGCCAAATCCATATCTTTCGCTATCACCCCATCCTTAGCTTTTGCCTCTTGCACCAAATTGAGCCATCCCGCTATCCTCTCATCTTGAGCTTTTTATCCATCTATATCATACCTATCATTGGTCCGTTAGCTTGTAGCATATCTTGATTAGCCTACTTATAAATATCTTGGTCCATCAGCTTGTACATCTTCTTTAGCTTAGTACCAATGTATCTATCCAGCGTTTGTGTCAGTTCATCCTTGATCAGCATCTTGCACCCATCGTACATCTTGGTTAGCTATTCCAATGCATCCTTTAGCTAGATTTCCTGTCACCAAAGTGTTATCTTTCTTAGTTCAGCTTGCCAAACGCATCACTCATCCAAATCCACCAGCTTAGGTGCTCTCCGATAGGTCCTTGCAGGATATAGCTTTCCTCATGTCTGATCTTGGTCTATTAGTACCTCGTCCTACCCATCTCATTGACAAACGGTTCTCTTTTGAATTTTCGCTTTCTTTTGATTTGGGCTCTTCCCTGTTGGGTCTTGAAATATATTTTCCAAGAAATCTCCTTGTTCCCTCCTCAAGGTTGCCTCGATCTTCCATATCTTGGTATACTGCAAATGGGGCAATCAGAGCATAAGGTCTTGATCATGTCTTTACTTGTTTTCTTTTCTGCTTATGGGTTACTCAGTCTCGTTTCCACACTGCTTCCTCTGGGATTCATGTGTGATACTGGGTCAATCCTTGCGTGTTTGTTTTGAGTCAGTTCGTTAGTCCTCTAGATAGTTGGTGAAAAGGCCTTGATGTTCTTGGTAACCTTGGCAATTAACCAATAGTCCTATAGCAAATCTAGTGCTCAACTACATGGTGGTACTTCTCTTTGAAGTATCCACCTGCTCAAAAAGCTTCAATGGTTTTCCTTCATCTCCATTGTCCCCCATCCATATCCAACATCTGTCTCTCCTACCCCAGCTTATGCACCAGTATCTCTTTGAATCACTCCTCACCTTTAGCTTTAGGGATCCAAAATCCTAGTCTTAGGGATCCACCAATCCAAATCAATCCACCAAGCCTCATCTTTCGAGATCCACAATCCTAGTTCTAGGTATCTCCGAAACCCATCTTTCGCCAATCTAACTCTTTGAAATCTTGTTACATCAGCTTTTTAATCCCCTCATCCATCTCCCCATCCTAGATTCCTTTTATAGTGCTCTGCTCCTTCATCCTCTGCAATCCCTGAGAACTTAAGCTTGCTTCCTCTTGTGCCTCTAATTCTCCCTTTATCATTCTCTCGTAGTGAGAGTTTGAGCTAACTAAACCTCTTCTCTTAAGCCAATCTAAGTCTTCTTGCTCATCTCGAATTCTTGTACTTTTCAAGAAGTTGTCAAGCCTCACTTTCTCTACTCGCCGCCTTCTTGAGGGGGCATCTCGCAGTCCATTCTCTCCTCTTCTCCTCTAGCCTTGGGCATCTTATTTTCTTATCTCTGATGCCATGCCACTTGCGGCATCACATCAAAGAGGGGCAAAATGTAGACACCTAAAAACCTTTAGAAAATAAAGTATTTTTATTTTTTTTAAATTCTTGATGACATCATCATTTATTAATTAATTAATTATTTAATTTATTTATTTATTTTTATGCCATTAAATCCCTTTATCTTAATTAAAAATATTTAATTAAGGAATCCCTCCCAAAAATGTTTAAATCTTATTTAAACATTATTTCCTTATTTATTAATTATTTAATTAATAAATTGACAAAAAAACCCAAAATAAATAAAATCTTTATTTTTTGCCCAAAACTTGGCCAATTTCCTTAAGACCACTAACCTCTTCCAAAATCTTCTAATCCTTCTTTAATTTTGATTAAAGGCTAATCTCGTCATTTCCTACCCCTAATCCCAACTCAAAATATTTAACTAAGATTAAATATTAATCCTCATGTTTATTAAAAAAGTTTTAATAAATATCTCCTCAACCCAAACCCTTGAAATAAATAAAACTTTATTTATTTCCTAAAAATCTAATTTATCCTCATCCTAAGAAGTTCTAGACTCTTCTAGAAAGTCTTCATCCTCATCCTAGGAAATTCTAGACTATTCTAGAAAGTCTTTATCCTCATCCAAAGTCTAGACTCTTCTAGAAGATATCTTTAAACCTAATCTTAATCCCCTCCTAACCTTTTCACATTCCCTAAACTTGAGTTAAAACTTACTATCCCAAGCCAAAGTTAACAAATATCTCCTCCTTCACCCACCCTCATTAAATGTCATCCACTTGCCTATGCCTAAGCTAATCCTAAACCATCCTAATCCATCCTCTAATCATTTGCATAAGCCTAAGCAAGCTTAAAACCCTCCTAATTAAGCCCAAGTCGAAATTGCTCTCATCTCCCTCAAAATATCTCAACCATAAAACTTTATGAAACCCACTAGGCCATAAATGACTCTTCCAAGCCCTTTTATTACTCTTACAAGCCATTATGAGGGTCTTTATGAAGATTTTATCCCTTGAGCCTCCTTTGTTGACTCATCCTTCCCCTTTCCTCCATCCTCTCCCCATGTGACATGTGTCACTCCTTGATTGGCTGTAAGGAAGCACAATCCATGTGCTCTCCTCTCATGCAATCTGAGCCCTCCATAAGCTTTTTCCCATCCTTGCATCTTAGCCCTCAATCCCTCAAGCCTCTTGCCTATAAATTGGATCCTTCCCCTTTGCAAAATAACAAAATCCATGAAGTAAAGTCATAATGCCATTTTAAGAAGCCATTTTACATCAAAACCATACACTCACACCCAAATTCCAACTCCATTTGAAGCCCTTTTTGAAGCATAAGCTTGAGCATACATCCTATCTATTTAGACAAAGCCACTCAACAAGAGAGCTTCTCATTGAGAGAGCCCATTAATGGCTCATATTTTCAATTGAGAGCTCATCTTAGTCTATCTTGAAGTTTATGAATTTTTTCTAGTTTGTAAAAGCTTTATTTAAATTTGGTTTCTATTAGCATACTAACATTGCTCATATACACGCCCAACATACTACCCAGTGACAGAATTTGATATACCTGCGTGGTTTGGATTTGTTTATTACGTTTGTGGGTTTATTTAGAAAGAGCATAGAGCCCTGACCCACAACAATTGTGGGACTAAATCCACCAAAAATCGATGAGTCTGACCACGTTTTACCATCTCTCAGTGATTGAAGCATTTTTCAGTGACAGCATCTGATTTCCTAGGTTCATAGGCTTCTTTCGGCATCACAAGAAAATTTTGGCAGAGGTTTCTTTTCAAAATCTCTATGGCTCGACCTGCGCTTTCCAATGGTCATAGGTTTTACTTAGCCTCGCATTTTTTACTGGCATCCTGTCCTAATTTCTTGGACCTATACTTTCTGGCAGTGTGACTTCCTGGTGCCGCAAAACACGTTTTGGTGCCTCTATTTACTCCTCCCAACCACAGCTAAACTCTAGTAGGGTAAAACTGGTCATTGACTTCCTTTTTGATGAATGCTTCTCCAAAAATTGGCAATCATTTTACATACTCTAACGACTGTTGCAACCTATTTTTCGGTGAGATCCTTTCCCGTCCAGCCACATGGAGCAGACTGCAATAGCCCACACAACATATAGTGACAGAGTTAAACCTGCCAGTGCATCCACACTCCTCCGCAACACGTGGAGTATTTTAAATCATCCACAGCTACACGTCAGCACTGATGACTCACATGTGGACACGTCATTAGTGACTCAGTTGCACAGTAAATTGGACTGCCACATCACTCATGGAACCAGTGGTAATGCCACATCACCTGTACAGACTGCCATGTGTCCTTTTTTGTACAGTATGGATAGCCACATTAGCTTCCATGTCACTAAGGGCATTGAATTTTTGCTAATGTCAGCTTTGGCCTAGTTAAATTTGATACATCTCTGAACATCATTCCCAGGCATTTTTAAATTATGTTGACAACCATTTGACTATCAAATTTAGACTCGCAGTTTATCCTCCAGACCCGTCTCCAATTCGTTTTTCAATTTGGCAGCCTGACTTTGAGAGCTCATAACTTGGACATTCAGACTCTGATTTAGGTGAAATTTCATTTGAAATCAGGTAAAATTTGTTGAATTTTCAAGTGGTGGTGTTGTTTTCTGGTTTTGGTGCATAGATATTGCAAAATTTGCATTTTTTGATGGTTGTACTTGCATAATCTTTCTTTTTTGCAACTTCAGAAGCTTTGTACGGGCACATCTGAAGTTAGATTCTAGAGTTGTGTGGACCAATTTCTCACTTTTAGAATTAGGCCTTCTTTGCAATTGTAAAGCTTTGATTCTTTTCAGAATTGTTGTACCTCTAAACTACAGTGCTTAAGTGACAAATTTTAGCCTCATAAGGCAGCTGTAAAAGAAAAATTAGAAAGTCCACTTTGTTCATTTTGACAAGTGGCCCATTGTAAATGAACTACTTATAAAGTTCCAATAGCATCTCTTTTGGGGGTCTTTTGATTGAGTAAAAAGGGGGAGTGTGTACAATGTTTTCTTGTGTCTCTCTATTGTGCTCTTTCATTTCTGCATCATGGGTTTTAAATGTCCTCCTCTAACTTCACGCAACTATTCTACATGGAAAGATATTGCATGGATTAGATTAATGTAAAAAGGATATAGTTTATATGTTGAAGGTACTATTACCAAACCTATTGATACTAAAGAACTCATTGATTGGATAAATCAAGATCGACAGGCTTTAGGTGTTATCAAAAGTTGTGTACATAGCGATCTTCTCTTCCACATTAAAAATTGTTCAACCTCTAAAGAAGCTTGGGATAAACTTGAACAACTATATGGTAAAGTGGATTAAGAAAATGCATTTTAGATTGAAGATGATCTACTTCTCTTAGATCCTAAAAATTATGACACAATTTAGGATTATATCATCAAAGTCAATGAGTATAGGGCACTTCTAAATGATTGTGTAAATCCCATGAAGTATGATAGGTTGATACATCACATCCTCAAAAAGCTACCTACTGAGTACGCCAACTTTGTTTCGAGTTTTAATACTCACAAGTTGACCATGGGATCTACTTACCTGAAACCTTCCTTTGATGGATTTGCAGACATGTTGATTGTTGAACAATCTCACTTGGTTGATTTTGGTCTTCTAAATTCATCTAAGACCAAAGCCTTAGTAGCTCGTGATGATTAGAAATCTAGTCAAGGGGACAAAAGCAACAACAAGAAGAATTAGTGGAAGCAAAAAACACAATCTGAGACATAGCATGACTCCTCTGAACAAGGTAGTTCTTCTTCAAATAAGAAGCGAAGTAATGACGAGAAGGACGAACTCTTTTGTGCCTACTGCAAAAAGCCAAATCATGACGAACATCATTGCAGAATAAAAAGAATCGATGAGTTAGAAAATCTACTCAAGAAGAACAAGATTCAATTGCTAGGTAATTCCGAGGATTCTACTGCTAACTCTTCAAAGGGTAATAGTCAAACACTTATGGCAAACACAAGTTCTTCTTTGGAATGGATACTTGACTCAGGTGCCTCTTACCATATGGGTTCTTCTGAGCAAGACGTTTCTTCATTGAAGCAGTCACAAGTACCACACATCTTCGTGAGAGATGATGCTAAAATGGAAGTTGAAGGGAAAGGACATGTAGAAATGGAAGATGGGGAATTCAAAGATGTTCTCTATGTTCCAAATCTAAGCTCTAATCTCCTATCAGTTTACCAAATCGCTCACCTTGGAGATGGCCATAAGGTTGAGTTCCTTCCCAATTCAGTAATGGTGCGTAGTCTAAAAGATGATTCATTAGTAGCAGTTGGGAAAGTCAATGATAACATGAGGCTTTATTCCTTCTCCCATTTTTTGCCTAAGAGTTCTTCTCAATCCTTGTTAACTCACTCTAATTCAAACAACAACTTATGGCATGAGCGGTTTGGTCACCTTGACTTCTGCTCTCTTTAGCAACTTTCCTCAAAATACATGGTCAAAGGTCTACCCAATATCAACTTTTCTAAGGGGGAGTGTTCATCTTGTTCAATGGATATGCATCTCAAGGATAAGAATGATAAAGGGAAGTCTTCTAAGCTCTAGTTGTTCTTTAGCTAGTTCACATGGTATTAGCAGGACTATTTACAGTAACTTCAGTCAGCCAAGGCCACTACATACTCGCATTTGTTGATAACTTTTCAAGATTCACTTGGGTCTTCTTCCTTCATCATAAGAATGAAGTAGTTCACAAACTTCAAGACTTCAAGACTCGTGTTGAACACAAGTCAAGGAAAGCCATCTAGGTATTAAGAGTGGACAATGAGAACAGATATGTTGACAGAAGGCTTAAGAATTTTTTTGAAAATGAGGGGATTGATCTTCAGAACTCACCAGCATTTAGTCCTCACAAGAAAAATGTTGCAGCTATGAGGATTAGGACTCTCAAGACCATGGCAAGTTGCATAATAAATGCCAAGTCTCTCAATCCTACACTAGAATTTGAAGCCATTAGCAGTAGTGCTACTCACATACTTAAAAGATCTCCTCATCCAGCCTTAGATGGCAAGACTCATTTTGAGGTATGGTGTGGCAGAAAACTAGTTATGAGTCACCTTAGAGTCTTTGGTTGTCCAACATGGGCAAACCTATCTTCCAAGAGTTGCAAGGGACTGACACCTAGGCCTTGGACCTTTATTGGTTATGAAGACAATGCAAAGACTTACAAACTTATAGATCCAAAGACTCATGATATTTTTTTGGAGAAGGATTTTTACTTTGAGGAAAGTTCTCCTATCTTGTCCTCTACTCCTCTTCGCACATCATACACAATGGAAACTGATAGTGACACCAGCGATAGTGCTTCAACATGTTCAGACACATGGGGTTCTATTGACAGTTGTAGTGAGAGGTCACATCAGTCCAGTCCACGTGCTTATATTGCCACAGTGAAAGGTCCATCTCAGCATGGTACATCTCATCTTCCAGCTCCTACTTCAGTTCACTTGGGAGATAGACTTGAGGACTTACATCTTCTCATTGATGATAATACTTCTATAGTTGTTGTGAGGGCTCACTCTGAACCTCAAGTCCATTATCTACATGATCAATCTAAATAGGTTGGTGTGATTTTGGATCCTTATGAATAGAAATTAGTGGAGGCCTCTTTGTTAGTAGAGGAGACAGATGGTTTAGTGGAATAGGTTCAATAGACATCCTTGCCAGATTTGCATTCTTTATTTTCAGCATAGTTGGAAGGGGTGAACTTCAGCATCAGTACAGGGATAGTTGAGCAAGTTTTAGGGCCAGAACACATCTTCAGGACAGTACCTTGGGCATTGTTTCTTCCTAAGGGGAGGAACACTATTTTGCATTCTTGGACCTGCTTCTTTATTAGAGTAGCTTTCACTTGTTGGCATTCTTCTTTTAGGGGGGGAGCCTCTTCTATCTCTCTTCCTTCTCTTATTCTCTTATGTATATACTGGATGTATGTTATCATGGGGGGTCTTGACTACTCCATCCATCGATGCATCCTTACTTATCTCTCTTTTTGGGGGAGGGTTTTTCCCATGAGGTTTTCCCTCTTTCCCCACTTTATGGGAGATTGCATCTTCATTATGTGCATGGGTACCTAACATGGCCTAGTATCCAGGACCCATTATGCATCTTCATCCTAGATCGTATGCTTAAGGGCATTCCCCTAAGTTGCACTTAAGGGGGGGTGTTGGTGTAAATAAGTATTTACTTATTACACTTACTTAAGTTTACTTAGGTTAATGCATTATTTAATTATTTTGCATTATTTAATTATTTTTATTTGTGAGACACTTAGGAATTTGCACACCTTTTGAGTTGTCATGTAGACAACATAGGAGTACACAACTATATTTGAGCACATGGTGTCTACAACATTATTTTGTGTGTCCCACCCTCGTAAACTTATCCTCACATCACTGTAGTTACTTTCTTTCTTAATGGAGGATAATCCATATTTGGTGGACATGTGCTTGGTTGTATGACACTTCATGGTACTAACTTCTATGCATTCTAGAAGCTCTCTTGAGGCCTTTATATTTAGGCACTCCTAGTGTACTCTAGTATCAAGTTATTGAATACATTATTATTTTGATCGTACTCTCTCCATTTTTGGTCTATAGTTGTGCTTTTGTTTGAGTTCTTAGTTCCTGGGTGAATTTTTCCCTTAGAAAAATTCTTACAATGTTCAAGTAGATAGATATGTTGGAGATGTCATGCATTCATTAGTTCCTCATATAGGATCTTTATTTTGTTCAATAGTATTGGCATGGAAGAGCCTTCTACATAGCCAATTTTACAAGCCATACTTGGTACATTGCGATTGTCATGGCAAGTTGTCGCAAAGCAAGATTCTCAATGTTATGACAGGCAACTTAGATAGTTGTAGCTCATGCTTGTCATGGTGTATAGGCATTGTAAGCTACATTGCAAAAAAAATTTTAAAAATGCAAAGGAAGGTCAATAAATTATCAACAAATATTGAATGAAACAAATAAATATTGGTATATTCCATTATAAAACTTTTTAGTCTATATATTTCTATTATTAAGTTTTTAATTTATTTCTTAAAATATAATAAAATTTTATACTTGACATTGTAATTGCACAGGTAATTATTTTGGGCTTGATGGGTATTGGATTGTCCATTTTTTGTTTATTCATTTTAGGTTTTTGATGAAATGACAGGTTCTAAATATGGACAGTCATCTCCAGAATTGGTGTCCAATATTATGCTTTCCATAATTTGAAGTTCTATCAGGATTATGAAGACCTTTTGTTTGTGACAAGTGTTAGATTGGTGATATCATTGTGTTTTGTTGGTTGTTCATAAACTCTTGTTTTCAATCATTGTATTTTATTTCTCAGCTACTTATCAAATTTTTTTAATGCCCAAGCTCTTCCCAGACAACACAAAGATTGCCCATGTTTGAGCTTCTTATTGTGAATGATGGAGGCACGAGTAAGATAAACAATTCAATTCAATTTGTTTATTTTTGTCTGTTCAATTTAGAAGCAATGGGAATTGGTGTGCAATCTTTCATTTTTTGTTTCTTTAGATTTCTTTCCATATATAAGGTATGTATTGAAGACTTTTACGGATTTATTAGTTTTGTGTCATTTAGGAGGGAGACTTTAGTTTTTAGTTGCATTTATCTATTAATTAGAATCTTATAAATTAAACCCCAATAATTTAACCTAAGCTTCTTTTAAAATTTCCTATTAAAATCAATTTAAACTGTTTTATTTCTTTATTTCATTGGCTAAGAACATTTTTGGTGGTGTAGTCTTTTTTACTATTCAAAAAAATTAGAAGAGTTGAAATTTGGTTTGTAATTTTTGAAATATATAGCAATTGCATATCTACATACCATACACCACTTTATATTCATGTTGATCTCTCTATTAAAATATGATAGCATCTATTTTTTAATTCATTAATTGGCAGGGGCAGTGACAAAATGGGGAAAATAGAAACTGATAAAAGTGTCATGTCATCAGGAATAACAAGAAGCAATAACCAAAGACAACAAGTTGCTTCTTCAAATGAGACTCTCAGTATTTTCAATTCATATTGCATTCCTCACAGTAAGTTACCTTTTGAAACTAGTCTCTACAATATTATCTCCCAATGAGTATTTGGTGAACCACATAGGAATTTGGTGAATGAGGGGCATGTTAAGTGGTGTGAACTTTTAATTACTATTTTCTATGCTTTTTTATCCTCCTTTTGTTTTCAAAATAGTGAGGTTAAAATATATTCATGGTATGCAAGAAACATTTAAGCACTATTTCCATTGATCAAGAAGGGCATTGACTTAGTTGTATTTGTCTCATCAGACATGAATAATTATTTTCTTAAATTCCTTTCCATCTAAAGTTTCAAATGTAAAAATCTATAGTTTGTCAAAATGTTATATAAATTTTTGAGTTTCATAAATAGTAAAATTGGGAACACAAAAATATATCTAACCAAAAAAATAAAATAAATAGTAATGACCTAGCTTTTCTAATAGATTTGTCCAAGTTTTGATGAACATAATTTCAATTTATGTAAAAAATCTATGTTGTTTATTCTCTAAAAACAAATATGTTGCTAGACATTTTTTCCATAGAAATTTACAAGATGGTTTGTGCATTGAATTGAAATATAAAGTTTTATTACAATTTATAAACAAGTGTTACTAGTGGTGTACTTGTCTTATAGTTTTTGTACTAATTCTAAAGTATAATTTAAATTAAAAAACATAATAGTTGAATTAGATTTGAACATGGTTTAGAAAATTCAGCTGAAATTTGGTTTGTTTTGAAATGTTGAGTAGGACAGAATTGTAATAGTAGTAAATTTATTATTTTCTTTATTTTATTCACCATTAATGAAATTCATTGGCATATATCCTTGATAGATAGATGCATCAGTGCTCTAGATATAGAAGGGATAGTAATCACTGGTCTTGAAAAATATACTTGATTGAGGCATGCAAACTAATATTAGATAATAAAAAAATGTACACACCTGTACACTTTCATGCTAACATCAGTCTATTTTTTTGTTGGCACTGCTACGGATTCTGATTGTGTCTAGTGTTGTGGGAGGAGGAAGACAAGTATCCAGTGGTAGCTTGCCTCTATGACAAACTACTTTTTGCTTGTCTACTCGCCTTTCACTAGATTAGTTTTTTGCAAACAAAAGGACAGTGATTGAATCGGTGGTGTTGAACATAAGATATACAACTATGCAATTGAGAGATATAGGTGATAAGAATTTAGAGAGACACCTTCTCTTGGAAAAATTGATAGTAGAAGACTAGTTTTGCATCAAAAATAGGAGGCCCTGAAAGACAACCCATTGATCTCCTCTCCTATTCCCTATCTAGTTTTTTATGCTCTCTTCTCAAAAAATTGCACTTCTTTGTAGTAGATAGTGTGGAGGATTATATTGACAAAAAACTCTTGCAGTTGTTTCACACATTTAATATCCTACTCTAACCTACTATTTCACTCTTGGAAGCATTTCATGGTCCATCAATCTTGTTGAAGTAGGTGGATATGTTAGAGATATTGTACATTCATTAGTTCCTCAAATAGAATTTTTATTTCATTCAATAGTATTGGCATGGTAGAGCCTTCTACACAGCAAATATGACAAGCCATACTTGGTAGGTTACGATTGTCATGGTAGGTTTTCATAGAGTAGGATTATAGATGTAATGGTGGGCAACTCAAACAGTTGTAGGCAGCATTTGGTGAGGATGTATAGGTATTATAGGCTACATTGCAACAAATTGTGAGAAAACAAAAAGGAAGGTCAATAAATTATCAACAAATATTGAATGAAACAAATAAATATATGTGATAAGACTTTAGAAAGCCACCTTTTCTTGTAGAAACTATTGCAGAAGCTTGGTTTGGCATCAAAAATAGGAGGTGCTTAAAGACAACCCATTGATCTCCTCTCCTATTCCCTAGCTAGTTTTTGATGCTCTCTTCTCAAAAAACTACACTTGATTACAATAGATAGTGTGGAGGATTATACTGATAGCAAACTCTGGCAGCCCTTTCACACATTTAATATCCCACTCTAGCTGACTATTTTTCTCTAGCAGGTATTTTCTGGTCCATCAATCATTTTGAAGTAAGTGGAAATGTTATAGATGTCGTGCGTTCATCAATTGCTCAGATAGGATCTTTGTTTCATTCAATAGTATTGGCATGGTAGAGCCTTCTACATAGCCAATCTAACAAGCCATACTTGGTAGGTTATGATTTTCATGGCAAGCTGTTCCAAACTAGGATTTTAGATGTTATGGTGAGCAACTCAAATAGTTACAGGTCGCACTTGGTGAGGATGTATAGGCATTGTAGGCTACATTGCAACATATTGCAAAAAAATGCAAAGGAAGGTGAATAAATTATCAACAAATATTTAATGAAACAAATAAATATAGGCGATAAGATTTCAGAGCACCAACTTCTCTTGGACAAACTCAAGGGAGAAGCCTAGTTTAACATCAAAAATAGGAGGCACTAAAAGACAACCCATTAATCTCCACTCTCATTCCCTATCTAGTTTTCAATGCTCTCTTCTCCAAAAATTGCTCTTTTTTGCAGTAGATAGTGTGGACGATTATATTGACATCAAACTCTGGTAGTTGTTTCACACATTTAATATCAAACTCTAACCCACTATTTTTCTTTGGTAGGAATTTCATGGTCCATCAATCATGTTGAATTAGGTGGATATGTTGGAGATGTTGTGCATTCATTAGTTCCTCAAATAGGATCTTTGTTTCATTCAATAGTATTGGTGTGACAGAGCCTTCTACACAACCAATCTAACAAGCCATACTTGGTAGGTTACGATTGTCATGGTAAGCTTTCATAGAGCAGGATTGTAGATGTTATGGTGGGTAACTTAGACAGTTGTAGGTGAAACTTAGTGAGGATGTATAGGCATTGTAGGCTACATTGAAATAGATTGCAAAAACATAGAAAGGAAGGTCAATAAATTATCAACTAATATTGAATGAAACAAATAAATATAGGTGATAAGAAGCTAGAGGGCCACCTTCTCTCAGAAAAAATGATGGTAGAAACCTAGTTTGGCATTGAAATTAGGAGGCCCTAAAAGACAACCCATTGATATCCTTTCCCATTGCCTATCTAGTTTTAGATGCTCTCTTATCCAAAAATTGTGCTTCTTTGCAGTAGACTATGTGAAGGATTATATTGACAAAAAACTTTGGCAGCCAATTAAAACATTTAATATCCCACTCTAACCGACTATTTTGTTGTAGTAGGCATTTCATGGTCCATCAATTATGTTGAAGTAGGTGGATATGTTGGAGATTTCATTCATTCATCAGTTCCTCAAATAGGATCTTTGTTTTGTTCAATAGTATTGGTGTGGCAAAGCCTTCAACATAACCAATTTGACAAGACATACTTGGTAGGTTACAATTGTCATGGCAAGTCATCACAAAGTAGGATTGTAGATGTTATGGTGGCCAACTCAGATATTTGCAAGTCACGTTTGGTGAGGATGTATAGGCATTGTAGGATACATTGCAATAGATTGCAAAAAAATACAAAGGAAGGTCAATAAATTATCAACAAATATTGAATGAAAAAAATAAATATAGGTGATAAGAAATTCAGAGAGCCACCTTCTCTAGGAGAAACTAATGGAAGAAGCTTAGTTTGGCATCAAAAATAGGAGGCACTGAAAGAAAATCCATTGATCTCCTCTCCCATTCCCTATTTAGTTTTTGATGCTCTCTTCCTCAAAAACTATGCTTCTTTGCAGTAGACAATGTGGAGGATTACATTGGCAACAAACTCTGGTTGTTGTTTCACACATTTAATATTCAACTCTAACCAACTATTTTTCTCTGGAAGGTATTTCATGGTTCATTAATCATGTTGAAGTAGGTGGATGTGTTGGAGATGTCGTGCATTCATCGGTTCCTCAAATAGGATCTTTGTTTCATTCAATAGTATTGACATGGTAGAGCCTTCTACAGAACCAATCTAACAAGCCATACTTTGAAGTTTATGATTGTCATGGTAGGTTGTTGTAGAGTAGAATCATAAATGTTATGGCAGGCAACTTGAATAGTTGTAGGTCGCACTTGGAGAAGATGTATAGGCATTGTAGGCTACATTGCAATAGATTGCAAAAAAATACAAAGAAAGGTCAATAAATTGTTAACAAATATTGAATGAAACAAATAAATATAGGTGATAAGAATTTAGAGAGCCACCATCTCTTGGAGAAACTAATGGTAGAAATCTAATTTAGCATCTAAAATTGGAGGTGCTGAAAGACAACCCATTGATTTCCTCTCCCATTCCCTATCTAGTTTTCGATGCTCTCTTCTCTAAAAAATGTCCTTCCTTGAAGTAGATAGTGTGGAGGATTACATTGACAACAAACTCTTGCATTCATTTTGCACATTTAATATCCCACTCTAACCCACTATTTTGCTCTGGTAGGTGTTTCGTGGTGCATCAATCATGGTGAAGCAAGTGGATATGTTGGAGATGTCATGAATTCATTAGTTCCACAAATAAGATCAATGTTTTGTTCAACAGTATTGGTGTGGCAGAGAATTCTACATAGCCAATCTGACAAGCCATACTTGGTAGGTTGCAATTGTCATAGAAAGTTGTCGCATAGTAGGATTCCAAATGTTATGACAGGAAAATCGAACAATTGCAGGTCACACTTTGCGAGGGTGTATAGGCATTGTAAGCTACATTGCAACAAATTGCAAAAAAATACAAAGGAAGGTCAATAAATTATCAAGAAATATTGAATGAAATAAAGAAATATTGGTATATTCCATTGTATAACTTTTTAGTCTATGCATTTCTATTATTAATTTTTAAATTTATTTCTTAAAAAATAATAAAATTTTATCCTTGAAGGCATAATTGCACAAGTAAATTGTTTGGGCTTGGTGGGTATTGGATTGCCAATTTTCTCTTTGTTCATTTTAGGTTTTTGTTGAGATGATGGGCTCTAAATATGGACAATCGTCTCCAAAATTGGCATTCAACATTATGCCTTCCATAATTTGAAGTTCAATTGAGATTATGATGACCTTTTCTTTGTGAGAATTTTTAGATTGGTGGTATCATTGTGTTCTATTGGTTGTTCATAAACTCTACTTTTTTATCATTGTATTTTATTTCCCTGCTACTTATCAAATTTGTTTAATACCCAAGCTCTTCCCAGACAACACGTAGATTGCCCAAGTTTGAGCTTCTGATTGTGAAGGATGGAGGCACTAGTAAGATAAACAATTTAATTTTCTTTGTTTATTTTTGTTTGTTCAATTTAGAAGGAATGGGAATTCATGTGGTAATCTTTTGTTTGTTGTTTCTTTAGATTTCTTTCCATAAATAAGGTATGTATTTGAGAGTTTTATGGAATTTTTAGTTCTCCAGTCATTAAGGAGGGAGATTTCAGTTTTTGGATGCATTTGTCTATAAATTAGAGCCTAATAATTTAACCTGAGCTTGTTTTAAAATTTCCTATTAAAATCAATTTAAACTTTTTTATTTCTTTATTTCATTGATTGAGAACATTTTTGGTGGTGCAGTATTTTTCTACTATTCAAAAAAAATTAGAATAGTTGAAATTTGATTTGTAATTTTTGAAGCAAATAAAAGTCTTAATTGAGAGCACAAATAAATTGGGTTGGCTAATGAAATAATTGTGGTAAGTCAATGTAAAAGTATTAGCCATATGAGGGACTATGTTTTTTTTAACATATGAGGGACTATTTTTCCAAAAACTAGATAAAATGACCTCATTAAATTTTTTATTCTTTTATAATACCATCTCAATGTAAATGTGATTTTTTCATTGCATGATTCCTTTTATTCTTTTCTCAAGATTTTTAGGTGCTTATATTTAATAGCTAAATTATCTAAAATAATAAAGAATGTGTAATATAAACTAGTAACAAGTGTCATGTAGTGGCTTGTATTTGCCTTAAATTATAATAGTTTATAGAAATATAAGAATAGAGATTATGACTTGATTTATGATTTATTCTTTCTTGTAATTGATTATATTAGAGTATAATAGTCAAATCAAAATAAATGTGGTGAGTAGTAAAATCTAAATATGAAATTACTTTTAGTTAGAGAAATGTTGTGAATAATGGAAGAGAAGGCGAGGCTCAATTGTTAAATCCTGATTAAATTTATTTTGTTCAACGAATCAAAATTTTAGATTTATTTGTATCGTTGTCATTTATCAAATGTTTCATGTGCAACTTACACATTTTTCACTTGCAATAATAATATTAAGTATTTGACACACCTTTGATTGGTGTTATAGAAGGTAATCTTATCTTTGATAAGTCTTTTTGAATATCAAGACAAGAGAAGGTACCATAAACTATGTCTCTATCATATCACAATAATTTGCAGGGACACGAATCAATGTCTTGGGTATAGTTTTCTTAGTATTGTAATTGGATATTTTTGAGGCTATAGATTCTCTATAGTTTATACCTAGTATTAAAATGCAAGAGGAGGCACAATCAGAGAGCATTGTCAGCTGATAAAATAGTAGGCACAAATGTTGTAGTATGGTTCAAGCATATTTTAGGCAATAAAATTAGTTATGAACTTGAGAGGATGGATTGACACATAAGAAATGTCATTCAACTTCATGGATATTTGTGTGCTTTTGTTTAACTATAAAACTCCACATCAAAGGGAGTTTTTTGGTTGGGCAAGCTAGGGTTTATTGTTCCTACATGAAAATATGGTTTGTACACTGATAAGCCAACTCCTAATCATGGACGAGCATATTAAGGACATTGCACATGAGAACCACAAAGAGATTCTCTAGTAAATGGTTGATTTTTTCTTTCTTTCACTGTATGTTGTTCTCATTGCTAGTTTTTGGAAACCATCTAGTGCATGGTCTATTTTACCTAGACCTTGGTCAGCCAACATGCCCAAGGCTTGATGGGTTTCCTTCTCACTTTTTACCATATGGAAAAGAAAAAGTGGCTAGTTTTTAATCTAAAGATTTGAGAGAAAATTTTCATAAATTTTCCCTAAACACTATTACCTAAAAAGAATATGTTGAGAGACCACCAATCAACAAAACATATTTTTCCACTAACCATAGATTGTATTTCATTATATTTGGTGTTTACCTTAATCATTACCCTAAAGTTATATATATTTTTCCCCTTTATATATCTATACTTAGATTGATATTATCTTCACTCTATTATAAAAACAAGGTTGTCTTGATCATTTCAATTATATAAAAAAGAAAATAAATTAAATTAGATTCTATTAATCATATAATAAAATGATTATAATATATTCCAATTCCAATAACTTTATTACTTAAACAAATAAAACAAGTGCCACATAGTGGCTTGTATTTGCCGTAAACTATAATATTTTAATAAAATTGAATAGTGTAATAAACTTAAAATAGTGTAATAAAATTTAATAGTGTAATAAAATAGAATAGTATATTAAACTTAAAATAGTTTAGTAGTGTAACTAGTTAGAATAGTATATTAAACTTAACAATCAATAATTATAAAAGAATCATTTATTTGATTCTAATGATAATATTTAATGAAATTAAATTTAAATTTTAATATATTTCATAAAATTCTAGATATAAAAAATGCTAATATTCAATTTCTATTTTATTAAAAATTTCATTCTATTGTTAAAAATAATTTCATATTTAATATTTTAAAAATAAAATATTTTTAATATAAAAATATTCATTAATTTATAATTTATAATTTATAATATAAATATAATGATCTACCTTAGCTATTAATTTTTTATTATCATTTGTAATATAAATACATAGTTAGTGTCTCTACATTTGAATTCAAAATCTTTAGAAATATATTTGATTCGTTTAATATTTTCATATATCTATCCTTCCAAAAATATTGCCTCATCATATGGGTATGCTTCCTACAAATTCACTCCTATAACACCCAAATGTATAAGCCAATCATATTGAAATAAAATAATTTTATGGATTTTAGAAATTAAAAATATTTTATATATACCTTAGAAAAATTGTAAATTGAAATCTAAAACAAAAATATTTAGATGTGATTGGTTGGAATAAGAGAGATTAATCACTACTTACATAGAACTGATTGCAATGGTATATTGCCTACAGCAAATTCAATAAGACAAGATTTCTCTATTCTATAAACCACATCCAATCATAAATTTCCTCTATTCAATTTATATAAAATGAAATTTCTAGAACTTTCTCTAATCAAGTGATGGATGCAGCGAAAAAAATGATGAGTAAAACATGATTTTGAAAATAGTTTTTTTTTTTAAAGACATAATGTGGGTGCCAAAGGAAACGTTTCTAAAAAGTGAAATAAATAAATAAATAAAAATAATTCATTGAGGCTCAGGAAGGGGAGTGGGCGATTAATAGGTTGGGGAAATATTCCAGGCAGGGAATTTCGAATCTAGCACAAACCTTAGACCAAGACAACGACCAACCTCTGGAGTTAAGAAAATAGATGACAAAAGTGGGTGGTAGGAGAACAAAGCTGCAGGAAAGCTAGCTGTGATGCAAGCGATGTGAGAAATATTAAACTTCAATCACCAAGAACCTTAAATATTTCATGCACAACCCTAAAATCAAAATTTACCACCCTAAAATATTACTCAGTAAACACTATTACCGAGTGGCAATTTTGCTTGCTCGGTAACCAAAGGAACTGAATGATAGAAGACCTTACCGAGAGAACTTGGTAACCAAAGAACAACAACTCGGTAGCCAAATGATACCGAGTGATCTTGGTAAACACTGCAGGGTGGAGCTCGATAGAAGGAAGCACCGAGTGAACTCAATAACCACTGCAAAAATAAAGACTTTAACAAGACTTCACCAATTGATGATTTATAACGTTAACAACTTCCACCATTAAAATCAAAGAGCCAGTATTTGAAGCTTCCAAATAAAACTTTTCAAATGCAATGAATAGAAGGAGACAAATGGATTCAAGTATGCCTGCTGCTTTCTATTCAACTTGGATTTAAAACATTACAAAAATTGGGAGCATTCGGCTTCAACCAGAAAACCCTAAAACTTCAAACTGGAAAAACTTCAATACTTAGAAACTTTAATCTTGCAGCTTTAATGGCTGCATACAATAATGCTTAGAGCAATCACTGCTTCAACAGGACGAATGAAACAATAAACTATGAACTTATAGAATGACAGGTAAAAACATGTGCAACTTCAGGCATGACAATGATTCCTTCTGTCTCTACAATGACTGATCTGTTGATCGCTTTTCTTCTTTCTTCTCTACAACTTCTCTGCTCTGCTAAACTCTCTCTGTGTCTCTCTTCCGAATGGAATGTGAGACATTCCTTTTGACTTTGGCAAAATATTTTCTCCCTTATTTTAAATTTCAAAAACTCACCTACCAAAATAAATGTTTATGACTATTATGCAGGTCGTCAGGGATGCTAGGTGGGTGTTTGGCTCTAGGGTCAAATAGCCTTCTTGCATTTAATATTCCAACACTCACCCTTTGTCCCAAGCCAAAAAATCAAGGATCACTGCTGATCCAAATTAACTACACCAAGAAAATCTCTTAGATGTACAAAAGTCTCAATGCCTAATGGCTTAGTAAATATGTCTGCTAGCTGTTGCTTAGACTTGCAATATTCAATTTTGATATCTCCATTCTCCACCAGCTCTTTGATGAAGTGATATCGAATCTCTATATGTTTGCTTCTCCCATGGAAGACTGGATTCTTGGACAATACAATTGAAGAGATGTTTTCACAATAAATTGTGGTTCCATCCTCTTGCCTTTCATTCAAATATGTCAAGATCCTTCTTAACCAAATAGCTTGACATGTTGTTGCATTTTCTGCTATGTATTCAACCTCTATTGTAGATTGAGAAACAATAGGTTGCTTCTTGGATGCCCATAAAATTGCACCCGATCCCATATGAAACATATATCCAAAAGTGCTCTTCCTATCATCTAAAAATCTAGCCCAATCACTATTAGTGTAACTAACCAACTTGAATTCATTATTTGTGGTATACAAAATCCCAAATCCCTTGGTACCTTTCACATACCTTAGGATCCTCTTTCCCGCTTGCCAATGGGAATCTTTTGGCGTTTCCATAAATTTGGAAATTAGACTTACTGCATGCATTAGGTCTAGCCAAGTTGCAGTCAAATACATTAAACTTCCAACCATACTCTTGTATAGTGTTGGATCCGCTCTCTTGCTAGAGTCTTCTTTGTTCAACTTCACACCTATTACTATAGGTGTAGGGTCTGCCTTACTATTCTGCATTTTAAATCTCTCCAAGATCTACCTTGCATACTTTTCTTAAGAGATGAAAATGCCATTATGCATTTATTTTTACTTCTATGCCTGGAAAGTATTTCAAGAGACCTGGGTCTATCATTTCAAATTCACTTTTCATGGCCTCTTTAAACTCACCAATTAGAACCTTGTCATTTTCAGTAAAAATCAAGTTATCTACATACAAGACAACAATCAATACATTACCATCTGTTGCTTTGATGTAGAGTGTAGGCTCGCCATTGTTTTTGCTAAAGCCATTGCTCATTAAATATGAGTCAATCCTACTGTACCATGCCCGTGGAGCTTGATTAAGCCCATAAAGAGCTCTTTTCAATCTATATACTTTATTCTCTTCACCTACAACTTCATAACCAGGTGGCTGCTCCACATCCACTTCTTCCTTCAATGCACCATTTAGGAAGGCGGACTTCACATCCATTTGATATACCTTCCACTTATGCTGAGCTGAAATTACTATGACAACACACATGGTTTCCATTCTTGCAACTGGGGCATATGTTTCATCATAATCTCTTCCATACTACTATTTTTAGCCCTTGACTACCAACCTTACCTTATGCCTATCAATCTTGCCTTTAGCATTGCATTTGTCTTGTAGACCCATTTCACTCCAATCACTTGCTTTTTGGGAGGTAATTCAGTTAGCTCCCATGTCTCATTTCTTTCTATAGTATCTATCTCCTCATCCATGGCCTTACACCATTTCTTCCCTTTAATAGCTTCTTCAAAATATATTGGATCACTATGAGAAAATAATGCAAAATTAACACTCTCATCATAATCTTCATACCTTTCATCTTGGTATATCTCCCTAAAACTTTTGGTCTTTCTTGATGACAGGGAGAAGAGTGTGGGATCAGAATCTTCACTGCTGCTTCTTGGCATTGACACTCGATCATGCCTATAAGAGCTTGGTAATGAGTGAGGCTGGTTGCCTTTTCTTCTATCTACTCCTTGCTGTTCATCAGCATCCTCTTCACTCATAATTGGCACTTTTCTTGAAGTGCTCGATGACTCATCAATTGAACCATACTAAGAATAATTTTTGAGAAATTCCACATCTCTTGAAAGCATCATCTTGTTGTTCAATGAGTCATATAATCTGTATGCCTTTGATTTTGAACTATACTCTCTGAAGATACACTTCACACTTTTGTCATCTAATTTTTGCCTTTGCTCTTTAGGCACATGTGCATATGCAACACATCCAAACACCCTTAGGTGTTCAAATGTCCATCTTCCTCGTGACCATGCTTCCATTGGAATTCTATCATGGACTGCCTTTGTAGGACACCTATTAATTAGGTAAATTGTTGTTGCCATAGCCTCTCCCCAAAATTCAGTTGGGAGACTTTTCTCTTTCATCATGCTCCTTGCCATTTCTACAATGGTCCTGTTCTTTCTTTCAGCCACTCCATTCTGCTGTGGTGTGTAGCTGGCTGTGAGCTCTTTCTTTATGCCATGTTTCCTACAAAAATTTACAAAAGAATTGGAGGTATACTCCCCTCCTCTATCTGATCTTAGGACCTTAATATAGTGTCCACATTCTCTTTCAGCCTGGGCTTTAAATTCTACAAATTTTTCAAATGCTTCGGATTTAATCTTTAAGAAATACACCCATGTTCTATGACTGAAATCATCAATGAATGTCATGAAATAAGTACTCCCCCCAATGGAAGTAACTTGCATAGGACCGACTAGGTCAATATGCACTAATTCTAATAGATATCTAGCCCTCCTAGAATTTTTAGAATTAAAGGGAAGCCTATGTTGCTTACCCAAAATACAAGCCTCACACTTGTTACATGAATTTCCTATACGTGGAAAACCTTCAACCATTCTTTTATTTGACAACAAATTTAAACCAAAATAGCCAAGATGACCATACCTGAGGTGCAATAGCCATGAGGGGTCTTCAATCACACTCCTTAGAGCTGATTGTGTGAAAGGTGCACCACCAACTTGAAATGAGAAACATGTCTCTATCTTCAAGGGAAACATTCTGTTCTTTGTCATTTGAATTGTTGCAAGTAAATTTTGCTCCCATCCTTTTCATGGATGACACACTTGTCATTCTCCATCAGCACCTTCTATCCATTTTGAATGAGTTGACCAATGCTCATCAAATTGTGCTTCATACTAGGGGAAAAATACACATTTTTTATTTCCTTCCTCTCACCTTTCTTGGTTCGGACCATAATTGATCCTTTGCCCACTACTGATAGGGTTCCATTCTTACCCATTTTAATCTCAGATTTGAAACTCTTATCAATGAATGAAAACAAGGTTTCATTAACACTCATGTGTTTGCTACATCTACTATTGAGGTACCAAACCTCAGGGCTTCCTTCTTCACCAACATTACACATGATGAAGGGAGTGGCATTCTTTCCACTTCCCATGTTCACATCAGCCACATTTGCTTGTCCTGACTGATCATTTTTCTTTTTCTAGTATTCACTTGCATAATGCCCATATTTATGATAGTAGTAGCATTCTACATTACTCCTATGTGAGTTGTAGTTTTTCTTACCTCCTCTTGAAGTATTTTTTGAGCTACTTGCTCCATCTGCTCTTCCTGAGCTTTCTACTGCTGCACTTCTTTGTCCTCCATTTCCTTGGCCTCTACCTCTAGAGTTTTTGCTTGAGCCATTTCTTCATCTCCCCCTTCCTCTTGGATTTTACCGAGCCTTGAATTCTTGCTCTTTGGAATTAGAATATGTAGATGTATTGATCCTATGCTCATGGGTTTGAAGAGTACCCATAAACTCATCTATTGTCAAAATAGTGAGATCTTTTGCCTCTTCTATGGTCATGACCAAATTGTCATATTTATGAGGTAAACTCCTCAATATATTTTTCACTATCCTCTGTTCTTGATAGTCTTCTCCATTTGATTTCAGTTGATTAATCACATTGGAGGTCCTTGAACTAAAATCTGCAATTGATTCATTTTCCTTCATCTGAAGGTTCTCAAACTCCCTCCTTATATTCTATAGCTTTACTGTGCAGACTTTATCAATCCCCTTGAAGTTTGTCTCAAGAATATCCCATGTTTCCTTTGTATAATTTGCTACTATGATATTTGGGAATACTGTCTCTGTCATTACTGCTTCAATAAGACTTAATGCCTTAGCATCCTTCCTTCTTGACTCCTTTAACTGAGTCTTTTGATTATTGGTAAGAGTAGCATACTAAGTTGGATTTGTCACATCATTGAACCCGTTAACTACAAACTCCCACAAATCACTTGCAACCATAATGGTCTTCATCTTATTTGCCCATGTATCATAATTTTGTCCATTGAATGGTGGTGGCTGCTACCATATCTTTCTTGCATCTCCTACCATGATAAATATCCCAAGAATTTTTTTTTCCCTAACTCACTTTGGATGTGGACCCTCAAAGCTCTGATACCATGTGAGAAATATTAGACTTCAATCACCAAGAACCTTAAATATTTCATGTACAACCCTAAAATCAAATTATACCACCCTAAAATATTGCTCGGTAAATACTATTACCGAGTGACAGTTTTTCTTGCTTGGTAACTAAAGGAACCGAATGATAGAAGACCTTACTGAGAGAACTTGGTAACCAAAGAACAAAAACTCGATAACCAAAGGATACCGAGTGATCTTGGTAAACACTGTAGGGTGGAGCTTGATAGAAGGAAGCATCGAGTGAACTCGGCAGCCACTGTGAAAATAAAGATTTTAACAAGACTTCACTGAGTGATGATTTATAATGTGAACAACTTCCACCATTAAAACTAGAGAGTAAGTATTTGAAGCTTCCAAATTAAACTTTTAAAATGCAATGAATAGAAGGAGACAAATGTATTCAAGTATGCCTACTACTTTCTATTCAACTTGGATCTAAAACATTACAAAAATTGGGAGCATTCGACCTCAACCAGAAAACCCTAAAACTTCAAACTGGAAAAACTTCAATACTTAGAAACTTTAATCTTGCAACTTTAATGGCTACATAAAATAACACTTGGAGCAATCACTGCTTCAATAGGATGAATGAAACAATAAACTATGAACTTACAAAATGACAGGTAGAAACATGTGCAACTGCAGGCACAACAACGATTCCTTCTGTCTCTGCAACGACTGATTTGCTGATCACTTTTCTTCTTTCTTCTCTGCAACTTCTTTGCTCTGCTGAACTCTTTCTCCATCTCTCTTGCGAATGGAATGTGAGACATTCCTTTTTACTTTGGCAAAATATTTTCCCCCTCATTTTTTATTTCAAAAACTCACCTACCAAAACAAATTTTTATGACTGCTGTGCAAGTCATCAGGGATGGTAGGTGGACGTTTGGCTCCAGGGGAAAATGGCCTTTTTGCATTTAATATTCCAACAAGCGAAGGTTAAGGTCTACACACTCCAACAAATATGACAAGGATGATAAAACAGGCTACGAAAAGAGAGCAAAATTTTAAAGCAGATGCCAAGTGCAGCCTTAAGTGGAGTGGAATTGTTTCATCGCTATCTCCAAGAAAGGGAACGTTCAATTTTTTTTTTTTTCATAGTGCTTGGATTAAGGAATATTTGAAAACATGCATAGCTGTGGAAATTAATCATGAGACATTCCAGTAAAATATAATAATAGAAGAACCTTAGAGTTCCAAAGTTTCTAATTCCACAAGATTCTTGTTGCCTCCTAGTCCTTCGTGTGTGTAAGTTTTGTGTTCTCCCTCTTATTATAATCTCCAAAACATTCTATTTTCTGACAGGCCAAAAATCCTCAAAATTTCCTAAGTTTTGTTAATTTCAGACAAAATAGTAAAGTTTGTGAATAATCAAAATTTCCAATCTTATCTAAACGCCTCTTAGAGACAACAAAATGGCTAAGCAGCTAACCGGATGGCTAATATTTTTAATTTATATATTATTTCAAAATTATAAAACAGTTCTATTTTAATTTTAATAATTTATTAATAAATTTAATTTCTTATTTGTATCAGGAATACAAAAATGGGTTGTGACAATCCAAAACCGATTAAATATATAAATTATAAAAAATTGTAATACAATTTGAATACATACGCTTTGAAGATTAACCAAAAAACAAATGAACTGTCTTACAAAAATAACATCCATATCTATTAAAATCAGAAAATAAATAGCAATTAATCATCCACTGCAACTCAATCATAGTTATTAAATCCATTACCTAAGTAATGTCACATTTTTTCTCAGATTTTAAAATATATATTTATGATTAGAAGAAGAAAGTATGAGATTAATTTCTTGGAGAGAAAGTTTTTGGATTTTAAATCCGTAGAAGTTCTATGTGGAGAAGGCCCATGACTACGGGTTATACGTATAGAGCATGGACAGCTTGCAAGGCATAGGTAAAACTGTAGAAGAGATAGTTTTAGAATATCTCTATGTCCTACCATTATCGACACTGAGTTGGACAATTATTGGTGATCGATGAAAGAGATTAATGTAGGCAGCAATAATGGAAATTAGGGCTAAGAAGCAATGCTGTCCAGTGATAATGCTACAATTCATGACGCTAGGAAGGTTGCGGGGATTACTTGATGGAATGCCACAGAGAAATGTGATGTAAAACGATTAACTTGAAACAAATTATTTATCCGTCACCTATGATTAACTTGAGATTTTAAACTAATTTGAAACATATTCTAAAATTCTGTGAGAAAATGCAGTGGATAAACAAACGGGAGGATTAAATGCAGATCATATTGACCGTTTTGTTTGCTCCTCAGTGTCCCTGCATACTCCGGGCAAAAAATTGCAGTGTCGAAATCAACCACGCTTCTCTTCACTATTTGGCTGCTCTCTTTGTTCATTTTAATCATTACTTAAAATGCAGATCTGGTGTTTTTCTCAAACCTCGCCATGAGCTCAAGTGAGAATTATTTATAAACAAAATGAGATGGATCATGCAGCCACTATTCGTATGCAGATTTAGTGTGGATTTTGACTTGTAATGATTATGCATAACTTGTAAATAGTTTTTTATTCCAATTTTTTTGTGGATAGCTTCTAAGAACCCGTGTGCCGCAGAGGAATCTTCCACCATACTGCCATGCACAAGAGTTGTCTGCCCAATATTCAATTCCACTGATGCAGCAGAAGTGTTGCATTCTGCGAACTTTGAATATAGTTGCAATTTACTTTTTCAATAGAAAAATTTGACATCTGCAGTTTTTAATGTTTTTTGGGTACGCGGTATTTAGAACCCTCGTGTGACTAAAGAACACCTTCAGGCAATAAACCTTAATAACAACCTATCATTCAAATTAAAAATCATTTATTTAATTGTTTCAGATATTAAGCACAAAACATATATAGCTCGTTTGTGAGCTTTTCTAGCACAAAATATCCCTCACAAAATATCCCTTTGACTTGGTGATAATATCAGAAATAATATAATACATACTCTATCCCACTAGCCTATTGCAGCTTTATTTCTATCCCTATCTTGCACTAATTCCTCCTTAACTTTTTAACTTGGAAGAATATTAATAATTGCCTTGTATACGCATTGCCCATAATGATCATAGTATAGCTTTCCCAAACTGAGATCTATACTGTGATCCTTGTTTGGCGGACTTCAATTTGCCTGTGCTACTACAGTGCAAATTAAAAATTATACTTTCACGAATTTCTCATTTGAAAATGTGAATTATATACTTCACCATAACCATGTAAAAGGAATTGATGATTCTTACTGATTTTATGTATATATAGGATATCAAGAGCACAGTTTACACAAATAAATAAACAAATTTAAAATACAATTAAATCTAAAAACAATCTTACTTACAAGAAAACAAACATATTATTTATTTAAAAGATTTGTGCATTAGTAGTGCTAATACAGGATGAAGCTGTTCATCATCCATAAAACTCGTGAGAAACCATCCATGTTGAGGCAAATCAAAATTGGAACGTTCTCCGTAATAGATAGCAGACGGAACATAAAGATAAAACGCAGAAGCAAAAGGTCCTCGGTAGGTCTCCGTTATCAGAATAGTAACATAACCCTCTCTTTTACAATAGAGGCCAAGAAGGTAACGAGAATTCTAATTTGACGCATTCTGGTTTCTATAAAATCCCTCGCATAGCTTATGATGGTCTCACTACTCCTTTTGGAAAGCAACAAAAAAAATATTGTTATTAGAAGGCATAATACCTGTTGGTGATGTAGGCTTCCAGCTATCCGTTTAATCTTCCTTGCCCTTACCTACTCCAACTACTTCATTTATTGCTTCTTCTCATCGAGAGTTCTAGACCTCTCATTTTAAACTATGCTTCTAGATTGTTAGATTTAGGTTTAGGGTTTTTTCAAAGAGTCTGCTGTAATATTTTTTTAGAAGTTTGTAGATGTTTCGTCTTCTCGGCTAATAGTAGATTTCTCTAGAATATTGTATGCTTTCTTATAAAAGGTTGTATGTACTCATTTGATATTACGGTGGAATGAAATATAACATAGTTTATTGTGCGACAGCACATCGTATTGTTTGCGCATTTATTTTTTGTCCTCTGCCTATCCAACAGATTGGTATCAGGGAAGTAGAAATTTTGGGCATTGTTTTTATGGGCAGATGTCATTGTGGGTGAAGGGAAAATGAGAGCAAAAAGATCTAAGGAGGAGATCATAGTTTCTATGTGAGGAAGGAAGAGAAAGGGTTTGTAGTGGTTACAAGTCAGAAAGTCTTACTGTTAAATCATGGCAGGAACTAGTGGAAGTATTTTACAGACACAAATTCCTACTTTTAATGGCAAAAATTATGATTATTGGAGCATCAAAATGAAAACACTTTTTCATTCTTAAGATGTTTGGGATTTAGTTGAAAGTGGGTTCCCTGAACCAACAGACCAGTAGACATATCAAGCTCTTTCACAAGCTGAAAAAGATTTATTAAAGCAAAATAGGAAAAAGGATGCTAAGGCGCTGTTCTTTATTCAACAGGCAGTGGAGGAAGCAATATTTCCAAAGGTAGCTGCTACCACAAGCTCAAAGCAAGCATGGGACAACTTGAAATCAACATACTAGAGCACAGGAAAGGCAAAAACTTCAAAGTTACAAAATCTTAGAAGAGATTTTGAAAATTTGCAAATGAAAGATTCAAATTCAATAGATTCATTTTTCACTCAAACAATGGGGATAGTAAATCGGATTGGATCATACGGAGAAACCCTTGGGGATCAACAAGTTGTAGATAAAATACTTAGAAGTCTACCAAATAAGTTTGATTCAAGAGTTGTAGCCATTGAAGAATCTAAGAATCTCTCCTTGCTATCAATAGATGAGTTAATGGGTTCTCTCTTATCACATGAACAAAGGTTGAGTCATTCGGGAACTTCATCATTGGAGAACGCTTTCAAGACTCAACTTTCATTTGGAAGAACAAGAGGAAGATCAGATCACAGTAGAGGCAGAGGACATTTTACACCAAGAGGAGGAAGACAAAATCCACAGTTTGAGAGTAGAAGGCCAACATCAAGCTCACAAACCAATTTCACATCAACAAGAGGAAGGGGGAGCAATCATCATCAAGGAGAAAGGTATGACAAATCTAACATCCAATGTCATTATTGTAATAAATTTGGGCATTTTGCATCTGAGTGTAGAAAAAGACAATATGACATGAATAGGCAAAAGACACATTTTACAAATGAAAGTCAGCCCAACACTATTGAGAAAAACACCATCTTGATAACATGCAATGTTGCACAAGAGAGTTCTAAAGAAGTATGGTTCTTAGATAGTGGTTGTAGTAACCATATGAGTGGATCTAAGGAGATATTCTCAACAATAGATGAATCAGTAAAATCAGAGGTTAAGTTGGGGAATGATCATCAAATCTTAGTCATGGGAAAAGGGTCAATTAGCATAAGAACTAAGAAAGGTGAAGAAAAGGAAATCCCTGATGTATATTATGTTCCTAGATTGCAACACAATCTCATAAGCATTGGACAACTAGTAAAAAATGGATATAGAATACATTTTGAAAAAGGTGAATGTGTGATTCTAGATAATGTTAGAATTCTTTTAGAACAACTGAGAGGGGGGGTGAATCAGTTATTCAAGGTCCAGATGCCTTATTAATACCTCTTTCAATAGATCCATACCCCTTTTATCTGTTCAAACTTAAATCAGTCATAAAAGCAAATTACTGTAAATCAACATGCAAAGATAAAACATTCAAGATCAACACATGACACAATGATTTATGTGGAAACCCAATTTGGGAAAAACCACCAGTAACATGCTACTTGATTCTCACTCTTCTAAAGTGATGCCCTGTTAAAAGCCTGCCCTATTAAAGGCTTACAACACACTATTAAATGTGACCTTCTTAGAGGATTTCACCAAACTATTAGGAATGGGCCTGGTTAAAGGTCTTTAGAACATTCACTAGGAATGCCACCCTGTTAAAGGATTTATCTAATGGCTATTAAACCAACCTAAGTCCATAGGATTTATCTTACTGTTACAATTGCTAGAAAGTAACGATAATGGTCTTTTGATCTGACATAACTTACAACATACTTTGCAGATTTTAGATCTCTCTTTCAGTTCAATCCTTATGCTTGGCTTCAATCACTTCAGCTCTGACTGCTTGTTTCCTTCTCAAGATTTGTCTCCTTGAGTCTTCTTACTCATTCTGCCAATGCAATCATGCTTGTGGTCACCTATTTAAGCAGAGTTCATGTGCTTTCTTCTCCTTAGCACATTCTACATCACTTCATATTTTTATGCTTGACCACGGCTCTCTCTCTCACTATCTCCCTCTTTTCCACACTTTAATTATTAACTTATGTCTTCTTATATAGAAGTTTGATTTTCCTTTTGCCACTCAATTTTTCCTTTCCAATTTTAGGATTTCAAAATGGATTAGGTAGGATACAATGTATCTACCCTATATCTTGTTCTCTTCTAGAAAATTTTCCAGTTGTATCTTAAAAAAAAAATATTCTACATGGTGTTTTGTGCAACCAACTCATCATTTTTATCTTCTTTTTAATTCACAGATTTCTAGATAACAACTTTGTCGGCTTAGATCTGACGAATCATCAATTTTCAAAATAATGCAGCAACTAGACATTATTGAGTTGCTGGTGCTCGACACCTCTGTGTTACTTGACATTATTGAGTTATTGGTGCTCGGCACCTCTGTGTTACTCAGCACTTGATTCTGCTCGACACTTAGTTTTTCTTGGCACTTGATACTGCTCGGCACTTGGTTTTGCTCGGCACTTGGTTTTGCTCGACACTTGATTCTGCTCGGCACTTGATTCTACTCGACACTTACTAGCTTGCTCGGCACTTACTAGCTTGCTTGGCACTTGAACTTAATTTTAGATTTACAAAATACTTAGCTAAAACCTTAGATCTTTGATATGTTTCATTGTGCTCATTCTTCGTATCTTTTAGTATGTCTTCCAATACATTGTTTCATCAATGGCTTAACTGATCCTTGTACTTCATTACAACATCATAACTTCAACCTTTCTCTAGGTGTTCTAGTTACATCTTATTGATTGCCTCCACCTTGACAATCAACTAATTGATAGTATTTGGATCACTAAAGCAATTGTCATCCCTGCAAGTAGCAAGTTTGACATCAATAACAAAACAATGATTGAGGAAATTCTTTACCAGTTCCATAGATTATTTCAACAACTTTTCTTATGATCATTTCAATCATTTTCAACAATCTCCCTCTTTGGCATTGATGGCAAACCAAACTGATCAAGTAATCAATTCAGTTACCACCAAGATTGTATACATTGGCTTGCTGCATTTTCACTACTGATCTCATATATCTCCCTCTTTCATACATATCTCTCTCTTTTTTTGCATTGATCAGTTTTTTGTATATTTCTCCCTCTTTGACATAAATGCCAAAGATGTAGCATCTTTATCATGCAAAATATAAGCTTTTGGCTTCTTGAAGTTTTTCTCCCTCTGTCACCATGCTTATGACTGATTTGGAGTTTCTGTTCCTGCTGTCATCCTTTGCACCAACCTATTAATATTTCAATGATTTATTCCTGTTGATGCAAGGCAGCTTCCTTGTTGCCTTAAACTGGTTGAGTTAGGGGTATAACCCCTAACTTGCCTCTAAGATATTCATAGGCATCCTTGGGCAATGGTTTGGTGAAGATATCTATAGTTTGTTCCTTTGTGTGAATGTATTCCAACTTCACTTGTTTGTCTTCTACCAATTCTCGGACATAATGATACTTGATTGCAATATGCTTAGTTTTTGCATGCATTACTAGATTTTTGGATATATTTATAGCAATTGTATTATCACAATACAATATCATTGGTTTTGTTACTACTTCTTTCATTCCATTCAATAGATGTGAGAGCCATACAATATTTTTACAATTGGCTGCAGCTGCCACATATTCTAATTTTGCAGTGGACTGGGATATACATGTTTGTTTCTTGCTAGTCCAGGTAACCAGCCTTTTTCTTAGAAATAATGCACCTCCACTTGTGCTTTTTCTGTCATCAATGTTTCCTCCCCAGTCTGCATCTGTATATGCATTAAGTTCAAATTTTCCATTCTTTTTGTAGTATAGACCAAAGTCATTAGTCCCTTTGAGATATCTCATTATTCTTTTTACTGCTATGAGATGATTTTCTTTAGGATTAGCAGAGAACCTAGCCACTATTCCAACTTCTAATGCTATGTCTGGTCTACTATGTATTGTAGTTTTCCAATCATGGATCTGTACATTGTTTGATTGACTTCGGCTAACTCATCACTTTTGGATAGCTTATTCCCTATGGCCATTGGTGTGCTGACTGGTTTGGATTCTTCCAATCCAAATGTTTTAAGAATTTCTTTGATGTATTTTGATTGTGTAATAAATATTCCATGTTTGAGTTGATGTACTTGCAATTCAACAAAAAATTTGATTTCTCCAAATATAGACATCTCAAATTCATGTTTCATTTTGTCAGCAAAGCCTTTGCAAAGTACTTCCTTACCACCAAATACTATGTCATCAACAAAAATTTCATATACAATAATGTCTTTACCTTCTTAAGCTTTGATGTACATGTTGTTGTTATCATCAGTTCTTTCAAATCCAATTTGCACTAGATACTTGTGAAGCCTCTCATACCATGCTCTAGGTGCTTGTTTCAAACCATAGAGTGCTTTGTGTAACTTACACACCATATCCCTATTGTTTTCATCAAAAAATTCTTCTGGTTGTTCAACGTAGACTTCTTCTTCTAGTATACCATTTAAGAAGGAAAATTTTACATCCATCTGATAGACTTTAAAATCTTTGTAGGCAGCATATGCAAGTAAAGTTCTTACTCCTTCCATTCTGGCAATAGGAGCAAGTGTTTCTCCATAGTCTATTCCTTCTTCTTGAGCATAACCCTTGCATACTAATCTGGCTTTGTTTTTGGTAATTTCACCATTCTCATCTAGTTTGTTTCTGAATATCCATTTGGTGCCAATCACATTTTTGTCATTTGGTCTGGGAACCAAACTCCAAGTTTTATTTTTTCTTATTTGATCAATTTCTTCTTCCATAGCTTTATGCTAGTCATCATCTTGTAATGTGCCATGTACTATCTTGGGTTCTGATTGACTAATCATACATGATTCATGTCTTAGTATATTCCTTGTAATTGGTCTTGCATCTTTATCACCAATTATTTGTTCAGCAGGGTGATGTCTTTTCACATATTTGGATAATCTTGGCTCTGTCCTTGTTTCCATGTTTGATCTTTCGGATTTAGGATCACTATGCTCTTCATTGTCAGGTTGTTCTTCATCATGTATGTTGTTTTCAGAATTAGATTGTGCATTTTCTTCATTTTGTAACTCGACTTCTGAATGCAACTCGTCATTCATTGGTTGTGAATCGGCTGAAACTGACACTTGTTGTTGACTTTCAATTTGATTGATATCATCCTCATCAGCAGTCATTCCTTCATAAGAATATACAAAGGTTCTATATTCTTCCATTTTCTTTGGTATTTCAGCTTGGACTTCTGTGTGCTCATCAAAATTTACATTTGCACTTTTCACAATTTTGTTAATGTTAATATTCAAACACTTATATGCCTTACTTCTAGTGGAGTAACCAAGAAATATACCTTCATCACTTTTTGCATCAAATTTTCCATTTTTAACATCTTTAAGGATAAAACATTTACAACCAAACACTTTGAAATATTTTACATTTGGTGAGTAACCATACCATAATTCAAAAGGTTTTGTGTTTGTACCTTTCTTAACTTGTACTCGACTCAGTGTATGAATAGCTATGGTTACAACTTCTCTCCAGTATTTTAGAGCAACATTCTGTTCATCATTAATGTTCTGGCACAGTCAATTACAGATTTGTTTCTTCTCTCAGAAATTTCATTCTGTGGGAGAGTTCTAGGAGCTGATGTTTGTCTTTTGATTCCATTGTCATTACAGAATATCTCGAATTCATTTGATGTAAATTCACCACCTCTATCTGATCTTAGGCATTTCAAGCTTTTTCCAGTTTCCTTTTCAACTCTATCCACATACCACTTAAACATTTGAAAAGCATCAGATTTTTGTTTTAAGAACATAACAGTCATCATCCTGGAATAGTCATCAACAAATAACATTATGTATTTATCTCTTCTATAGCTTTGTATTTCCATTGGACCACATAAGTCAATGTGAACTAACTCAAGTATCTCTTTAGATGTATGGTTTTTGCTTTTGAAACTTGATGTTGTCATCTTTCCTAGCTGACATTGTTTTGACATGATATTATCAGGCTTCTTTAATTTTGGTAGACCTCTGACTTTCTTCATTCTACTGATGTTGACTAGATTGTCAAAGTTGACATGACATAATCTTCTATGCCATAACCATTCATCATCAAATTGTGCAAGTAGACAAGAAACATCATCCATATCAAGGTAAAACAAATTACTCTTTGTTTGATCTGCTTTTCCTATTAGTTTACCATCATTGTCATAGATTTTTGCAATTTTGTTTTCAAATTCCACTTTGCAACCTACATTGCCTAGTTGTGAGACATTCAGTAAATTGTAGTTTAATCCTTCAACATAGTATGCATTGTCACATGAAATCTGTTCTATGATATTAATGGAACATTTTTCTTTGATTTGACATGGAGCATCATTACCAAATCTAACACTATTTCTATCATACTGAGTAAAGTTAACAAACTTACTTTTGTCTCCTGTCATGTGATGTGAGCATCCACTATCTATGATCCATCTATCATTCTTGTTTATACATGTCACTAGTGCTGTGGCTTCTTCTTCATCAAATTGGTCCTTCATGGCTACATAAACAACTTCATCATCATTGTCATCAGAATTTTCTTCAACAATATAACAGTTCTTACCTTTTTCTTTGTAATCTCTCTTGTCATCATCTCTTATGTTCTTGTATTTGTTGCCTTCCTTGGAATCCTTTTTCTGTAGGCATCTTGCAGCAATATGACCTACTTCATTGCAATTGAAACAAATTATAGGCATCTTACCTTTGAATTTTCCTTTGCCCCTGTGAAATCTTCTAGCGAGCAATGCTTCCAATTGTTCCGCATCTTCCTCATCAGTGCTACTGTCACTAGATACATACTTCATTTTTCTTCCTTTCCTTGATGTCACTTGTTTGACATCTTTCAGTGATAACTTGGCCTTAAAAGAAGATTCAACATTTTTCAGATTTGTAGTTGTCAAAGTTAAATAACTCAAATGCAGTGAGTCTACCTATTATACCTTTGATGCTTAGATTATTTCTTGGTATACATATTAGCTCTTGTATTGTTGATACTCTAATAGCATAGATAGGGAGCAAGGTTCTTAAGAACTTACTATTAATAGTATCTTCATCTAGTTGACCATTCAAGCATCTTATTGTGTTTACCACTTCCTTTATTCTTGCACCATACTGAGCAGCATTCTCATTTTCTTCCATTTTCATTTAATCAAATTTTCCTCTCAGACTTTCTCTTTCTGCTCTTTGTACATTCTGATCTCCTCCATAGATGTTTGATAGGGCTTTCCACATTTTGAATGTAGTGTCACATCCTTTGATATCATCAAATTCAGCATAGCTGAGTGCAAAAGCAATTTCTAGCATTGTTTGGTTGTGTTCTTGCTTGTTTTTCATGTCTTCAGCAGTAGGAACACCTGTTGGATCTACATGTTCAGTGACAATTGAATTTTGAGCATAATCTCCTATGGATCCAAGATGTAACTTCATCAAACTTTACCATGCAACAAAGTGGTCTTTGTTGAGCTTGGGAACTTCTCTCTTTGGCATTTTGATCTTTTCTGCTAGTAGTCCCTTTAAACTAAAACAACAGTCAGCTCTAATACCAATTGTTAGAATTTTTTTAGAATAACTCAGAGGGGGGTGAATCAGTTATTCAAGGTCCAGATGCCTTATTAATACCTTTTTTAATAGATCCATACCCCTTTTATCTGTTCAAACTTAAATCAATCATATAAGCAAATTACTGTAAATCAACATGCAAAGATAAAACATTCGAGATCAACACATGACACAATGATTTATGTGGAAACTCAATTTGAGAAAAACCACCAGTAACATGCTACTTGATTCTCACTCTTCTGAAGTGATTCCCTATTAAAAGCTTGCCCTATTAAAGGCTTACAACACACTGTTAAATGTGACCTTGTTAGAGGATTTCACCAAATTGTTAGGAATGGGCCTAATTAAAGGTCTTTAGAACATTCACTAGGAATGCCACCCTGTTAAAAGATTTATCTAATGGCTGTTAAACCAACCTAAGTCCATAGGATTTATCTTACTATTACAATTGCTAGAAAGTAACGATAATGGTCTTTTGATCTGACATAACTTACAACATACTTTGCAGATTTTAGATCTCTCTTTTAGTTCAATCCTTATGCTTGGCTTCAATCACTTTAGCTCTGACTGCTTGTTTCCCTCTCAAGCTTTGTCTCCTTAAGTCTTCTTACTCATTTTGCCAATGCAATCATGCTTGTGGTCATCTACTTCAGCAGAGTTCCTATGCTTTCTTCTCCTTAGCACATTCTACAACACTTCATGTTTTTATGCTTGACCATAGCTCTCTCTCTCTCTCACTATCTCTCTCTTTTCCAAACTTTAATTATTAACTTATGCCTTCATATATAGAAGTTTGATTTTCCTTTTGCCGCTCAATTTTTCCTTTCCAATTTTAGGATTTCAAAATGTATTAGGTAGGATACAATGTATCTACCCTATATCTTGTTTGTTCTCTTCTAGAAACTTTGCCAGTTGTATCTTTAAAAAAAAATGTTCTACATGGTGTTCTATGCCACCAACTCATCATTTTTATCTTCCTTTTAATTCACAAATTTCTAGATAACAACTTTGTCGGCTTAGATTTGACGAATCTTCGATTTTCAAAATAATGTAGCAACTCGTCATTATTGAGTTGTTGGTGCTCGGCACCTTTGTGTTACTCAACATTATTGAGTTACTGGTGCTCGGCACCTCTGTGTTACTCAGCACTTGATTTTTCTCGGCACTTAGTTTTGCTCGGCACTTGATTTTGGTCAGCACTTGATTCTGCTCGGCACTTGATTCTGCTCGGCACTTACTAGCTTGCTCGACACTTACTAGCTTGCTCAGCACTTGAACTTAGTTTGAGCATTACAAAAGACTTAGCTAAAACCTTAGATCTTTGATATGTTTCATTGTGCTCATTCTTTGTATCTTTTAGTATGTCTTCCAATACACTATTTCATCAATGGCTTAACTGATCCTTGTACTTCATTACAACATCATAACTTCAACCTTTCTCTAGGTGTTCTAGTTACATCTTATTGATTGCCTCCACCTTGACAATCAACTAATTGATAGTATTTGGATCACTAAAGCAATTGTCATCCTTGCAAGTAGTAAGTTTGACATCAATGATAAAACAATGATTGAGGACATTCTTTACCAATTCCATAAATTATTTCAACAACTTTTCTTATGATCATTTCAATCATTTTCAATAGATAAAAGACCAAGCAATAGGCTGATTGCAAAAGTTGAAATGACTCAAAATAGAATGTTTCCACTTAAAATCCAAAGTGAATTATTCTTAGAGCCAAATGAATTGCAAAAACTAGATGAATTTGCATTCAAAGCTTTCCACAAAAATGAATCTTGGCTATGGCATTTAAGGTTTGGTCACTTAAACTTTAAAGGGTTACAACTCTTATATACGAAACAAATGGTCTATGGGTTGCCATCAATAGAGCCACTTAAGACAACATGTAAGAGTTGTATTTTGGCAAAGCAACATAGAGAAAAAAATTTAGTTGGAAAGTCTTATAGAGCAAAACGTCCACTTGAGATAGTCCATTCAGATCTTTATGGGCCAATGCAAACACCATCCTTAAGTGGAAAACTTTATTTCTTGACATTTATTGATGATTTCAGCAGAAAAGTTTGAGTTTATTTTGTGAAGTATAAATCAGATGTATTTTCTGTCTTTGAAGAATTCAAGGCAAAAGTTGAGAAAGAAAGTGGATACTCTATTAAAACATTAAGAACTGATCAAGGTGGAGAATACATATGAAATGATTTTTTGAATTTTTGCAAAGAAAATGGCATATGGAAACAATTTACAGCAAGGTACACTCCACAACAAAATGGAATAGCAGAAAGAAAAAATAGAACAATTATGAAGATGACAAGGAGTATGTTAAAGGAAAAATACTTGCCAAATGAGTATTGGGCTGAAGTAGTTGCATGTTCAGCATACATACTAAATAGATGTCTAACAAAAGTAGTAATAAATAAAACACCTGAAGAAGCTTAGAGCAGAAGGAAGCACAATATAGCACATTTGAGAGTGTTTGGTTGTGTGGCATACTCATTGGTACCTCAAGAAGTGAGACAAAAATTAGATGATAAAAGAGAGAAGTGCATATTTGTGGGATATAGTGAACAATCCAAGGCATATAGGCTATACAATCTTATCACAAAGAAGTTAATAATAAGTCGTGATGTTGAGTTTGTATTAGAAGAAGCATATGATGGTAGCTTGGATAAGTCAACTACAGTTGCAACTAGTGTTCCACAAGAAAATGAAGAAAATGAAACTCAAGATGTGCATTCTACAACACAAACAAATGTTCCTTAAACACCTACAAGGGCACCTACCACTCAAAACACTACTACTCCAACAAGCACTAATAGCAGTGAATCATCTAATCCAACACTTGCTTCATTAAGATCAAGAACTATAAATACTTCAAGGAAGACACAAAGTCTTAGAGATATATATGATGAATTACAAGAGGCTGAAAATGATGACTTAAGCATTAATTTTGCACTCTTAGCACATGCTGATCCAATTTATTTTGAAGAAGCTATTAAAGATGACAAATGGATTTCAGCCATGGATGAAGAAATTCAGTCAATAGAAAAGAATGATACTTGAGACTTAGTAGATCTTCCTAAAGGCAAGGATGTTATTGGAGTTAAGTGGGTATATAAAACAAAATATAATGCTGATGGAAAAGTAGAGAAACACAAGGCAAGGCTAGTAGCCAAAGGCTTCACACAACAACCAGGTATAGACTACAATGAGACATTTGCACCAGTGGCAAGACTAGACACTATTAGAATGATTTTATCCATTGCAGCTCAAAATCATTGGAAGGTTTATCAAATGGACGTGAAATCAGCATTCTTGAATGACATTTTAGAAGAAGAAGTGTATATAAAACAACCATCATGATATGAAATTTTGGGAGAAGAACATAAGGTATACAAGCTAAAGAAGGCACTATATGGGTTGAAGCAAGCTCCCAGAGCTTGGTACAGTAGAATAGACTCTTATTTTGTGAATAATGGTTTTAGTAAGTGTGGCTATGAACCAACTTTGTATGTCAAAGTGAACAATGAAGGAGAAATATTAATAGTTTGCTTATATGTAGATGATTTGATATTCACAGGTAATATGTCAATTAAAAATTTCAAGGCAACCATGAAAAATGAATTTGATATGACTGATTTGGGACTCATGAGATATTTTCTTGGGATACAAGTAAATCAAAATGATCAAGGCATTTTCATTTGTCAAAGTAAGTATGCTACTGATTTGTTGAAAAGATTTAAAATGACAAATGTGAATTCAGCCCCTACACCAATTGCATTGGGTATAAAACTTAGCAAGAATGATGAAAATCCTAATGTAGACTCAACTTTATTCAAAAGATTAGTTGGCAGCCTTTTATATTTGACAACTACAAGACCAGATATAATGCATGGAGTTAGTCTCATTTCAAGATTCATGGATAAACCAAAAGAAACTCATTGAAAAGTTGGAAAGAGGATTCTGAGGTATATAGCTAGAACAAAGAACTTTGGGATCTTATATGCACGTTCAGATCATTACAAGCTGATTGGCTATACAGACAATGACTAGGTAGGTAGCTTTAATGATAAAAGAAGCACTTCAAGACATATCTTTCACCTAGGGTCAGGAGCTATTTCTTGGGCATCAAAGAAGCAACCAATTGTGACATTATCATTAGCTAAAGCAGAATATGTTGCAGCAACATCAGGAGCCTATCAAGCAATATGGATGAGAAGAGTACTTTCAGACTTGAAGCATCCACAAGAAGAACCTACAAAAATATATTGTGATAATAATTCTACAATTGCTTTATCGAAAAATCATGTCTTTCATCAACATAGTAAACATATAGATATAAGATATCATTATATTCGTGAATTAGTAAACAAATGGTGACATATGTCTTAAGTTTTGCAGGTCCAAAGAACAACTAGCAGACATTTTCATAAAGCCTCTTGCAAAGAATGTCTTTGAACATCTTTGAGAAAGTATTGGTATTACAGATATACATGGCAGTGAAGATTCAGGGGGAGTGTTGGTGATGTAGGCTTCCAGCTATCCGTTTAATCTTCCCTGCCCTCACCTACTCCAACTACTTCATTTATTGCTTCTTCTCATCAAGAGTTCTAGATCTCTCATTTTAAACTATGCTTCTAGATTGTTAGGTTTAGGTTTAGGGTTTTTTCAAAGAGTCGGCTGTAATATTTTTCTAGAAGTTTGTAGATGTTCCGTCTTCTTGGCTAATAGTAGATTTCTCTAGAATATTGTATGCTTTCTTATAAATGGTTGTATGTACTCATTTGATATTACGATGGAATGAAATATAACATAGTTTATTGTGTGGCAGCACATCGTATTGTTCTATGCATTTATTTTTTGTCCTCTGCCTATCCATCAATACCTTTATAAACGAAGTAGGAATGCATAAGAGTAATGAAAGAACATATTTTTTAGTGCACTTTAAAGAATAATATCTTTGAACCAAATTAGCAATGGTTTAACTGAAATAGAAGAACACAATTTGGTTGTGAATAAACCTGGGGATTTTTTTTTGTCCCAGGACTACTTCATCCCTGGAAATTTTGTTGTTGATGTTCCATTGCAGCTTATCTCAATGAATGGGATTACAAATATTATTTTTGCATTGGGACAAATCATTCTCGTGAGAAGAAATAACATCTCTGGACCAATAATGTTTAATACTAATGCACGAAGAAAACTAGTTAATATATAACTAAATCTAGGTCCACTGGAAATGTTTTTGTTGAAAATGGCGATGTCATATGAAATAAGAGTAGGAGCTTTATTTCATTTACCATTAACGAAATTCATTGGCATATATCCTTGATAGATAGATGCACTAGTACTCTGCATACAGAAGGGACAGTAATCACCGGTCTTGAACATTATATTTGATTGAGGCACGTAGCTTAAATTAGATTTAAAAAATGTACACGCCTCTACACTTTCATGGCAACATCAGTCTCTTTTTTTGTTGGCGCTGTTGGGGATTCTGATGGTATCTAGCAGTTTGGGAGGGAGAAGACAAGTATGCAATGGCAGCTTGCCCCCATGACGAACTGCTTTATGCTCATCTCCTCACCTTTTACAAGATTTAGTTTTCTGTAAACAAAAGGAGAGTGAGTGAATCGGTGGTGTTGAATAGAAGATATACATACAACTATGGAATGGAGAGATATAGATGATACGAATTCAGAGACCTACCTTCTCTTGGAGAAATTGACGGTAGAAGCCTAATTTTTCATCGAAAACAGGAGGCGCAGAAAGACAACCCATTGATCTCCTCTCTTTTCGATGCTCTCTTCTCCAAAAATTGTGTTTCTTTGTAGTAGATAGTGGAGGATTATATTGACAGACAACCGTTTCACACATTTAATATCTGGTGCAGGAGCACATTAAATACAAGAACATGAGAAAGTTAAGATTCATTATTTATAATATTAAATATAGTTGAGTCATTTATATTGTATTTGGGTCAAGTTGTAAAGGCTATGAAGCCATTTTTGTCAAAAATGTAAAAGTTGCATAAAAAGTTGTAAAATACAACATTGAGAAAGTTGCTATTAATAGAAAATGATGTAAAAAGGCATCTAGTTGGTCTTGGAGGTAGTTAGGAAGGTTTATAACTATCAAATGGATATAAAAACCATTGTATGGTCGAACCAAATCAATGGGGAAAAGAGGAAATAATTTGATACATTTTTGGTGCATTTTATTGTTGTGGTTTTGATTGATGTTTTTTAGTTTTAGAGTAGTTTCCAGGACTTGTACGGCCATGTACAGCCTGGAAACCATGTAATATAGTAATGGATATATAGTATGATGAATCCTTCTTCTCATGCTTTTTGTTTGGTTCAATTTTATGAAGAAATGAATAAGTTATGGGTATTTTGGTGAAAGTGGATGTTTGCAGATTTGAGATTCGCCAAATATAGTCATATTACAGCGTGTGGTGCAGACATATTTTGGAGACTCGAGATCTTTAATAATATTCATTGGAAATATATGTTAACTACCTTTCATTTCCAACTAGTTTGAATCATTTTCATTTAGATTTGGAAAAGTTATGAAGATTTGAGTGAAAACTGATTTTTAAATGCCTTCAATGGTGTTGCAGAAAAAGATTTGATATTATACAATGGTTTATGAATGAGAAAAGAAAATAACTTATATATTTGGAAACTAGACTTAGAAATGGATACTTCAAAATTGGTTTGGTATTATTTAAATTTATTTTGAGAAATTTATTTGATTCCCTAGGAAGGGTTAATGGTTTGGCTCCTAATTTATGATAGAAAATATGAATCTTGGTTCAGAGTACATAATTTATAATCTAGTTATTGGATTGGTCTCAGTTTTGGATATGTTTTAGAATTACTAATTCGGAAAATTTTTCTAAAAAGTTTTTCAAGAGGATATTTAGAACTGAAGTTATGAACAATGCAATCAGACATAGCAATCTGATTGTGTGAGTGAAGATGTTGTCTTTATTGGTGTATAATGTCAGGGTTCTTTGTTGTAATCTTTGAGATGTTCTTGGTTCCTTGAGGGTGTACCAGCCTATTGTGAATCCCTTGATTTGAGCTAAGATTCCTTGAAGATAAATACGGAGGGCTCTGCATCAGATTGGTATCAGAGCTTGAAGATCTTGAGTGTGTGGGTAGAGCACGGAGGGAGGCAATCCACACCAAGACCTTGAAGAATTGGTATTTGTTTTGTTGATGGGTTTTCGTTGTAGGTTCTTATCCATCTTGCTACATATGAAGGTTTGGTTGTATGGAAAAATAAGAGAAGGTCTGTCATAACCATTCTCCAATAGAGATAAAGCTGGGTAGAAGGTGCAATATGAAGAGAGAGGCATCTTCTAAGATCTACTGTTGGGTAAGATGAATGGTCAAGGGCCATGGATTGGTCTAGTTGATTGCCAAGAAACTAGAGAGAGAGGAAAAGAGGAGGACTCCTAGGTGAGGCATAGGGGAGAGTTTTTTGTGGTGAGTTTGAAGTAGCAATGGTAAAGATGGATCTCTTACTGATAAGGCACCGTGGAAGTTGCAGCCACTAATGCTCCACTAACAGAAGTATTTGAGAAGATAATTTTGAGGACAGTCATGTGTCCTTAAGGAAAAAGATGATGGTAATAAAGGCATGAAGAGGTAAAGTCAAATGAAGGTGAAGATGAAGATTTTTGTCATTATTGTTATTTTTCTTGCAGGTTATGGCACACCATTCCAAGAGACTTGGAAACTTTTCAAGTTTGGGAGTATGGTGCAGGAGCACATTAAATACAAGAACATGAGAAAGTTAAGATTCATTATTTGTGATATTAAATACATTTGAGTCATTTATATTGTATTTGGGTCAAGTTGTAAAGGCTATGAAACCATTTTTGTCAAAAATGTAAAAGTTGCGTAAAAAGTTGTAAAATGCAACATTAAGAAAGTTGCTAATAATAGAAAATGATGTAAAAAGGTATATGGTTAGTCTTGGAGGTAGTTAGGAAGGTTTATAACTATCAAATAGATATAAAAACCATTGTATGGTCAAACCAAATCAATGGGAAAAAGAGAAAATAATTTGATACATTTTTGGTGCATTTTATTGTTGTGGTTTTGATTGGTGTTTTTTAGTTTTAGAGTAGTTTTTAGGAATTGTACGGCCATGTACAGTCTGGAAACCATGTAATATAGTAATGGATATATAGTATAATGAATCATTCTTCTCATGCTTTTGGTTTGATTCAATTTTATGAAGAAATGAATAAGTTATGGGTATTTTGGTGAAAGTGGATGTTTGCAAATTTGAGATTCGCTGAATATAGTCATGTTGCAGCGTGTGGTGCGGACATATTTTGGAGACTCAAGATCTCTAATGATATTCATTGGAAAGATATGTTAACTACCTTTCATTTTCAACTAGTTTGAATCATTTTCATTTAGATTTGGGAAAGTTATGAAGATTTGAGTGAAAACTGATTTTTAAATGCCTTCAATGGTGTTGCAGAAAAAGATTTGATATTATACAATGATTTATGAATGAGAAAAGAAAATAACTTATATATTTGGAAACTAGACTTAGAAATGGATACTTCAGAATTGGTTTGGTATTATTTAAATTTATTTTGAGAAAGTTATTTGATTCCCTAGGAAAGGTTAATGGTTTGGCTCCTGATTTATGACAGAAAATATGGGTCTTGGTTCAGAGTACATAATTTATAATCTGCTTATTGGATTGGTATCAGTTTTGGGTATGTTTTAGAAATACTAATTTGGAACAATTCCTCCAAAGGGTTTTTCAAGAAGATATTTAAAACTGAAGTTATGAACAATGCAATCAGACATAGCAATTTGATTGTGTGAGTGAAGATGTTGTCTTTATTAGTGTATAATGTCAAAGTTCTTTGTTGTAATCTTTGAGATGTTCTTGGTTCTTTGAGAGTGTACCAGCCTATTGTGAATCCCTTGAGTTGAACTAAGATTCCTTGAAGATAAATACGGAGGTCTCTGCATCAATATCCCACTCTAATCCACCATTTTAATAACGCTGTACCAAAGTCGTTTCCGAAACTTTCGCCGTTACTAGACCGTTCATCAGTTCCCCTAAATAGTTATCGTTACTGTCAGTAGCGGAAGCCAACAGTTCCTCTAGCATGTTTATGAATGATTTCCTTTTTGTTGTTGATTTTACGTGGACCAGAACCCATTCCGAATAACTGCAGACATGGTGGGCCAGCGTTTCACAAATCTGTTGACACCCATTCTAACCTACTTAGTTTATTTGCAGCATCTTATTTTAATATGTAAATTTCTATTGGATTTTTAAATTGTTTTGGTGGCGGCTTTAGCTGATTGGCAGCTTACAACAATCATTTAATATAACCCACTGTTTTGGCCTGTGGCTATATAGCCACGAAAATGCTCTTTCTTTACATTGTTTTTTTTAACTTTTTCAAAAAAAATTCTTAGTCCTCTCCTTCGTAGGGAAGTGCATTTTTGTGGCTGTATAGACGTTGCCACTGTTTTGCTCTGGCAGGCGTTTTATGGTCCATCAATCATGTTGAAGCAGGTGGATATGTTGGAAAGGTCATGCATTCATCAGTTCCTCAAATAGGATCTTTGTTTCATTCAATAGTATTTGACAGAGCCTTCTGCAACAGCCAATCTGACAAGCCAAACTTCGCAGGATATGATTGTCATGACAGGCCGTCGCAGAGCAGGATTGCAGATGCTATGGTGGGCGACTCGGACAGTTGCAGGTTGCACTTGGCGAGGATGTATAGTAGGCTACACTGCAACAGAATGAAGAAAAATACAAAGGTCAATAAATTATCATCAAATATTGAATGAAACAAATAAATATTGGTATATTCCATTATATAACTTATTAGTCTGGTATTGCTATTGTTAAGTTTTTAATTTATTTTTTAAAAAATAATAAAATTTTATACTGGAAGGTGTAATTACACAGCTAATTTTCCTAGGCTTGGTGGGTATTGGATTGCCCATTTTTACTTCGTTCATTTTAGGTTTTTGATGAAATGATGGGCTCTAAATATGGAAAATCGTCTCCAGAATTGGCGTTCAACATTATGCCTTCCTTAATTTGAAGTTTAATCAGGATTATGAAGACCTTTCTTTTGTGAGAAGTGTTATATTGGTGATATCAATGTGTTCTATTGGTTGTTCATAAACTCTAGTTTTTAATCATTGTATTTTGTATCCCAGCTACTTATCGAATTTGTTTAATACCCAAGCTCTTCCCAGACAGGATGCAGATTGCCTATGTTTGAGCTTCTAAGTGTGAATGATTGGGGCACTAGTAAAATAAACAATTTAATTTTCTATGTTTATTTTCATCTGTTCAATTTAGAGGCAATGGGAAAAGGGTGAGGCAATGGGAATGGGTGTGGCAATCTTTCATTTGTTGTTTCTTTAGATTTCTTTCCATATATAAAGTATGTATTAAAGAGTTTTATCGATTTATTAGTTCTGTGTCATCAAGGAGGGAGACTTCAATGTTTTCAGTTCATTCATCTATTAATTAGAATCTTATAAATTAGACGCCAATAATTTAACCTAAGCTTCTTTTAAAATTTCCTATTAAAATCAATTTAAACTTTTTAATTTCTTTATTTCATTGGCTGAGAACATTTTTGGTGGTGTAGTCTTTTTTTACTATTGAAAAAAATACATAAATTAGAACAGGTGAAATTTGATTTGTAAATTTTGAAACAGATAGCAATTGCATATCTATGTACCATACACCACTTTATATTTATTTTGTTGATCTCTCTGTTGTAATGTAATAGCATATATTTTTTAATTCATTCATTGGCAAGGGCAGTGACAGAACGGGGAAAACAGAAGTTAATAAAAGAGACATGTCCGCAGGAATAACTAGAAGCAATAACCAGACACAACAAATTGCTTCTTCAGATGAGACTCTCGGTATTTTCTCTTTAGATGAGACTCAGTATTTTCAATTCATATTGCATTCCTCACAGTAAGTTACCTTTTGAAACTAGTCTCTACAATATTATCTCCCAATGAGTATTTGGTGAATGAGGGGTCTATTAAGTGGTGCGAGCTTTTAATTAATATTTTCTATGCTTTGTTATCCTCCTCCTATTTTCTAAACAGTGACGTTAAAATGTATTCATGGTAGGCAAGAAACATTTAAGGGCTATTTTCATTGGTTAGGAACGACATTGACTTAGCTGTATTCATCTCATTAGACGTAACTAATTTTTTCTTAAATTTTATGTCTAAAGTTTCAAATGTCAAAATCTATAATTTGTCAAAATGTTATATAAATTTTGGGTTTCATAAATAATAAAATTGGAAACATGAATATATATCTAACCAAAAAAATAAAATAAATAGTAATGACCTAGTTTTTCTAATAGATCTGTCCAAGTTTTGATGAACATGATTTCAATTTATGTAAAAAATCTGCCTTGTTTATTCTCTAACAACAAATATGTTGTTAGACATTTTTTCTACTGAAATTTAAATTTATGAGATGTTTTGTGCATTGAATTGAAATCTAAAGTTTTATTACAACTTATAAACAAGTGTCACGAGTGGTGTACTTGTCTTATAGTTTTTATACTAACTATAAATTATAATTTAAATTAAAAAATATAATAGTTAAATTAGATTAAAACACAGTTTAGAAAATTCACTTATGACATAGTTGAAATTTGGTTTGTTTTGAAATGTTGAGTAGCACAAAATTGTAATAGTAGTACATTTATTGTTTGCTCATCTAAACTTAGTCAAAAAAAATTTCAAGTGTTGAACAACTATTATTTTTATATATTTTGACATTATTTATCACAAATAGGAACAATAGAATTTCAAACTAGGAGATCCATTTGACCTTCATGAACTACATACAATATATCAAATAATTGTAAATAAATTTGAGAAAAATAAATTTTATAATATATTAAATTTGCAAGTAAATAATAAATATTTAAATGACTAAAAACTAGTTATATGTAATGTAGAAATTAATTGATCAATCATAAAATAGTATATTGTCTAGATAAACTATATTATTATAAATAAGATCTATGCGGAGATAACTTTTACAAAATATTTAATATGAAGAACTAAATGATGTGGTGGTGCTCAAAAATTAATCAAACTTAATACCTAGCCTAAAATATAGTAGAAAATAAATCAATATGGAGGAAAAAAGGGTCCTATAAGACCAAATGAAATGAATCAATTATAATTGAAATGAATAGTATAAATAATATATTAGAATAGTAATTTAAAATAATAACTTTACAATTACCTAAAAAATAGTTCTTTCTCATTGGCTGATTAGGTTTAAACTAATGAAACAATTGTCGGAAGTGAATGTAATAGTATTAGCCATATGAAGGAGTATGTTTTTTTACCATATGAGAGACTATGTTTTTTTAAAACTAAATAAAATGTCATCATTGAAGATTTTATTCTTTTATTACTACCATCTCAATGTAAATGTGATTTTTTCATTATATGATTCCTTTTATTCTTTTCTCAAGATTCCTAGGTGCTTATGTTTAATAGCTAAAATATCTAAAATAATAAAGGATGTGTAATATAAACTAGTAACAAGTGCCATGTAGTGGCTTGTATTTTCCTTAAGTTATAATAGTTTATAGATAAGATAAGATAATTGTATATGAGCAATGTTAGTATGCTAATAGAAACCAAATTTAAATAAAGCTTCTACAAACTAAAAAAAATTCATAAACTTCAAGATAGACTAAGATGAACTCTCAATTGAGAATATGAGCCATTAATCGACTCTCTCAATGAGAAGAAGCTCTCTTGTTGAGTGGCTTTTTCTAAATAGATAGGATGAATGCTCAAGCTTATGCTTCAAAAAGGGCTTCAAATGGAGTTAAAATTTGGGTGTGAGTGTATGGTTTTGATGTAAAATGGCTTCTTAAAATGGCATTATGACTTTACTTCATGGATTGTGTTAAAATGGCTTGGGAGAGGATTCCTTAAATAGGAAAAGGGCTTGAGGGATCAAGGGCTAGGATGCAAGGATGGGGAAAAGCTCATGGAGGGCTCAGATTGCATGAGAGGAGAGCACATGGATTGTGCTTTCTTACAGCCAATCAGGGAGTGACACATGTCACAGGATGAGAGGATAGAGAAAAGGGGAAGGATGAGTCAACAAAGGAGGCTCAAAGGATAAAATCTTCATAAAGACCCTCATAATGGCTTGTAAGAGCAATAAAAGGGCTTGGAAGAGTCATTTATTACCTAGTGGGCTTCATAAAGTTTTATGGTTGGGATATTTTGAGGGAGATGAGAGGAATTTTGACTTGGGCTTGATTAGGAAGGTTTTAAGCTTGCTTAGGATTGTGCAAATGATTAGAGGATGGATTAGGATGGTTTAGGATTAGCTTAGGGATAGGCAAGTGGATGACATTTAATGAGGGTGGGTGAAAGAGAAGATATTTGTTAACTTTAGCTTGGGTTAGTAAGTTTTAACCCATGTTTAGGGAATGTGATAAGGTTAGGAGGGGATTAGGATTAGGTTTAAAGACATCTTCTAGAAGAGTCTAGACTTTGGATGAGGATAAAGACTTTCTATAATAGTCTAGAACTTCCTAAGATGAGGATGAAGACTTTCTAGAAGAGTCTAGAACTTCTTAGGATGAGGATAAATTAGATTTTTAGGAAATAAATAAAGTTTTATTTATTTCAAGGGTTTGGGTTGAGGAGATATTTATTAAAACTTTTTTAATAAACATGAGGATTAATATTTAATTTTAATTAAATATTTTGAGTTGGGATTAGGGGTAGGAAATGATGGGATTAGCCTTTAATCAAAATTAAAGAAGGATTAGAAGATTTTGGAAGAGGTTAGTGGTCTTAAGGAAATTGGCCAAGTTTTGGGCAAAAAATAAAGATTTTATTTATTTTGGGTTTTTTGGTCAATTTATTAATTAAATAATTAATAAATAAGGAAATAATGTTTAAATAAGATTAAAACATTTTTGAGAGGGATTCCTTAATTAAATATTTTTAATTAAAGTAAAGGGATTTAATGGCATAAAAATAAATAAATAAATGATGATGTCATCATAAATTTTTCAGAAAATAAAAATACTTTATCTTCTAAAGGTTTTTAGGTGTCTACAATAATAAGATAATATTATTAATGTCCAACAAAAGATCACAATGAGGGTCTATGGGATTGGAAGCTTACATCAAGAAAACAGCAAACAAATGGAGCACCAAATGGTGACCACAAAAGAACAAGAACAATAAAAGAAGAAGAAGAAGAAGAAAGTATGAGACAACATGGGAAAGATTAGGTATCCATCCTTGTAGAGAAAAATTCCAACAACAACTTATTAGTGTAGCTACCAGAGGCTCTGTGATGAAGCTGAGTGTTACAAGAGGAGTGTCAGTAGTGAAGAGGTCCTCTATGGGGTCTCACAAATATGGAATGACCCATATTAGGGAGGCTGTAATGATGCTTCACACCCCAAACTAGAGTTAAGGGTGAGAAGAAGGTCGTAATAAGTTGTGTTTGGGCCTGACTCCTAGGAAATGAAAGATGCCAAGTATGATCATGAAGCTACAAGGACTCATGGAGATAGAGTGCAATGCAATGCTAATTGGTGTACTTGAAAATATTTTAGAGGGACCATCAATCTCTAAACAAATAGTAAAATCTCCCTCTAATCTTGTAGTATATGGGTATTTGAAAAGAAAATGAATCTCAGATTTTTCCTCGTGTAAGGTACAAAGTGTGCACCCTTGATCCTCTCTAGCAATATGGCGATCAACCTGGATTCAGAGTTTGTGTGAGCCCACCCTGAAGGAGCCAAGAGAGATACATACAGCATGTGTCTAGTATTTGTGTAGGTACTCAAGGCGAGCAATACTCCCATCCTGAATATCTAAGAAGTGCTCAGCATAGAAAGCCATCCTCAAACATAGTCCCCCTAGAGGATCCACCTACGTTCGTATGATATACTTGCTATAGATGTCAAGTTTGACATGCTTGTTTAGGGGAGTAGATGAGCAGGAGTGTCTAATGAGAACTGGTATAAATATATAATGATAAAGATTAAGACTTGATTTATTCTTTCTTGTAATTGATTATATTAGAGTATAATAGACAAAATAAATAAATGTGGTAAGTAGTAAACTCTAAATATGAAATTAATTTTAGTTAGAGACATGTTGTGAAAAATGGAAGAGAAGGCAAGGCTCAATTGTTAAACCCTGATTAAACTTATTTTCTTCAACCAATCAAAATTTTTTGATTTATTTGTATCATTATCATTCATCAAATGTTTCATGTGCAACTTACACATTTTCTACTTACAATACTAATATTAAGTATTTGACACACCTCTGATTGGTGTTATAGAGGTTAGTCTTGTCTTTGATAAGTCTTTTCGAATATCAAGACAAGAGAAGGCACCATAAACTATGTCTTTGTCATATCGCATTAATTTGCAGGGGTAGGAATCAATGTCTTGGGTATAGTTTTCTTAATATTGTGATTCGATATTTTTGTGGCCATAGATTCTCGATAGTTTATATCTAGCATTAAAATGGAAGAGGAGGCACAATTATAGAGCATTATCAATAGATAGAATAGTAGGCAAAAAATTTGTAGTGCAGTGCAAGCTTATTATAGGGAATAATAATAGTTATGTACTTGAGAGGATGGATTGATGCATACAAAATGTCATTCAACTTCATGGATATTTATGTGCTTCTATTTAACTGTAAACCTCCACGTCAAAGGGAATTGTTGGTTAGGTAGGCTAGGGTTTATTGTTCCTACATGCAAATATGATATGTAAACTAATAAGCCAACTCTTAATCATGGATGAGCATATTAAGAATATTGCACATGAGAACCACAAGGAGATTCTCTAGTAAATGATTATTATTTTCTTTCACTGTATGTTGTCCTCATTGCTGGTTTTTGGAAACCATCTACTGCATGGTCTATTTTACCTAGACCTTGGTCAACCAACATGTAGACCTTGGTCAACCAACATGTCCAAGGCTTGATGGGTTTCCTTCTCACATTTTACCATATGGAAAAGAACAAGTGACTAATTTTTAATCCAAAGATTTGAGGAAAAATTTAAAGGGAATGCATTAAAATCTTGGCTTCCTTGCATCTATGTTGATCTTCAAGTTTTGAGCATATTCATGGTTGCCAATCTCTTCATGTGAGGTGCTTTGATTGAGGATGATACCTATATTTCTTAGCCCATACTGGATAGAATCTACATGGAGTGAAGGTTCAGATATAATGAAGGAATAATTAGGAAATATTCTTGAATTGACAATTCATGGACATTATTGAAGAAGTACTTATGTTGAAGGTACACTTCTTTCCATGAACATTAGTTTTGGTCTATGTACAAAATGTAAAGCCTTGTATATATGTTTTTTTCTTTGTATATATTTGTTGTGTTTTCCTATGTGTGTTCATTTCTCTCTTAGAAAGTTTTCATTTTTTCAACTATGTCGTATGCTTTTACTAGACTTTCAAAGCCCTTGTATGAATATGCATTATTCATCATGGCTAGATAGAGCCACTTATAGCCTTTTTATTTGTGCCCCATTATTTCAAAATACTTCCAGAATATTTTTTAAAATTTTAACAGTCTTATTTTATTTATGGTGGGAACTTTCAAATAAACCCTACATACAAACATGAAATACATTGAAAAACCCTAGTATTACTTCAAATTTCTTTGATAGGGTTATTTCCCTATTATTAATTTTTTTACACAAGATTAGGGTTAATTCCTAAAGTCATTTTTTTTTATCAAACTATGGTGTCATCTTGGTTAGTTATTGGCCTATAAATTACCTTCTTTTAACCCAAGTGGTGAGTTATTTTGGTGAGAATTGATCTTCATGAAAATATATGATTCTTACTATGTTGTTATAAAAAGGTGTGGTGATTTTAACCAAAGTGAGATAGCAACAAGATGACACCTTTTGTGTGGTACCAATGAGATGCAACAATAAAAAAATTTAATCTCATCCATTAGATTGACTGAAAGATCAATGCTTCTCACTATGTCACTATGAAAAGTTTCAAAGTTTTTAGTCTTGGTGATATAATGATAGCACACCACATGGAATAGGTGGGACTAGTTTTAGTATCAACTAACTAAATGTAATAATAAAAATTTGAAATGTTAGTCATTGATCTTGTGAACAAGATCCATGGTTGTTGCAATGTCATAATGAAAAGCAATAGGTCTTTTAAGTAAGGTGGCATAGCAACTATGTGATGTGTGTCCAAGGTGGTGCCATCTTAGAAAGGCTAGGATTGTCATTGCACCAAAATATTGACCTTTCAATGCCTGATACAACCAATAGTCTTATAGAACCATAGGAAAAAGTTAAGCCATGTCGCAAATACTGTGAGGGATGTTGGCCCATTACCAACAATCTGCCTTCTAGCTTCAATCTCTATGGCCTACAAGATTTGAAGTTGTAACCAAGCTCTAATACCAATTCTAACAAAGCCCAGTGCTGTTGTTGTACCAAAATATCAAACTATCAATTCTCGATACAACCAATAGTCTTATAGAGCCATAGGAGGTGGTTAAGCCATGCTACAAATATTATGTGGGAGGTTGGCCCACTGCCAATAGGCTAGTCAATCTATGGGTATCCAAAGGGGCTAAGATTATTTAGATGATAGGTGTACTTCAATGATGATTTGTCTTTCTTCCTCGTCAACTAGTTTTCAAAGTTCTTTCTCAACCATTGATCGGATCAAAGATCATCACATGTCACTATGTCATTATAAATAGATGTGAATTGTTTAACCAAGGTGAAATAGAAATAGGTTGACATGTGTCCCTATGGACCAATGTAGTTCGGTACATATAATATTTTCTCAGTCGTCAAATCAAGAAAAAATCTACAAGGAGCTGAAGAGTCTGATCGTAGTAAGTGGTTTTTTTTTCCCTTAAAGAATTTTGATAATTGCCTTCATTTTCTCACAATGCCTCCAAAAAAAGGGTTTTTTCTTGGCAAAGAGATTATCACCAGAGAAATATCCATGATGATTTTTTAGAGTAGTTGAATGAGATAATAAATGATATAGCACAAATGAAAAAATTGAATCTTGTTAATTCAAGATTGAAAGTTGGCAAGGGTTTATATGATAGAGGAAACTAGACTCATGATATGATAACATCTAAGACTGGGCTACAACTTTTCAAAAAATGGTTCTCAAAGAAAATATTATTTGGCCCATGTGGAATTATTTGGAATTTTTACCTTATGATACTAGTTGTTCCAGGAGTATTCATGGACTTGGACCTTCAAGCTCCAGTAGCTAAAATTTATAATCCAATAACTAAGTTAGTGAGGGGGATAAACAGAGTCTATTGAAAATGACACAAGAGAAGATTCAGGAAATATTTGGAATGGATTCTACATCCACAATATCACAAGTCTATTGATTTTTAGAAGTTAGAAAAAGGATACTAGTCTTAGAAAAATAAAATTAGCCAAGGATCCTTAAGGGGACACTTGTCAACTATTGGGAACTTAACATTGGTCACAACCTCGACCCAAGAACCATTTAACAAATAATTTTTCAATTCCTGTGGCCTAGATATCTAGATGTCCTTATAATATAGGGCCTTTGGTGAAGATGAACATGACTTCATGCCTATCAAGTTCATGTATATGGTGAAAATTTCTTGTTCTTGAATCAATATCATCTTTGATTTTTATTCTTTTCTATCTAAAGAAATCTTTGTTTGATTGATTGGGATTGTAAAGTGAAAGATAGAGAGAAAATTTGGGTGGTATTTAATGTTGATTGAAAGAGCACAAAGGAAAACCTTTTCCTTTTCATCTATGGAGTGCAGATATGTCATAGGATGCAAGTGAGTCCAACATTGTTAGGTTTGATAAATATTTTGTATCAAAATTGATGATGCTCTTGTCAAATGATAACCAAATAATTTCTAAATTTCTTTCAAATTTTATCAGACCTATGGACTCTCCAAATGAATTAAAATTTTCTCATAACTAGACAAACATTATCATGTACACAATCTCTATTGTGATCAGAGTGTATGGATTTCAAGGAACTCCACATGTGTTACCATACTAGGTACCCCTAAAAGATGGTTTAACTAAGGTATTATGGTAGATAGGAGGATTGAAAGAACTAGAGTTAATAGGTAGATAAAGAGGTTCTATTTTTCCCACATGCACTATTGCTCATGAATTTGTGATTACCATAAGGGGTTGGGTTTTCTTGCATAAAATTTTGAACCCTTATTAAATGGTAACCTCCCATTCAAGTTTTTTTGATAATGAGGGGTTTCTTGAGATGTTTAGGAAGAGAGAAAAAAATAAGTCTTTGTGAACATTTTTTTCTACTATCCTAAAGATGTCATACGGAATGAGTTTTCCTTACAAGACTAGGAAGTGAAAAAATAAAAGTGGAGAGTTTATTCTAAAGTTCTAGAATTTGTCAATTGTTTTGAGAAAAGTTACAACACATTATCATTGCTAAAAGAATGGTTGATAAAGAAAACAAGCTAATGACCTTCTTTATAGACATAATGGATGCACTCAATGAGAAGAACGTTGTTCTCATTGGAACTTACCCTGATAAATCAAGAGAGATCATGAGAAAACTATTTTTTACTCCTGTTGTAGTATATTGTTTAGAAAATTTTTGATTATAGTGTAATCAAGATGGGAGAACACATTGATAATAAGGGAAAAAGGAAAAAGAGACACATCTGCTTGTCACCACAACTCACAAGAGACCTCAGGTTGAGGAAATGCTATAAGAGAACATGTGCAATGTTTCTAATGGACTAAGATAGAATATTAGCAATATTTGTTAATGTAATTTTTGATTCTAGATCCTAGATACAAGTCATTTTGAACTCAACATTAGTCCACTCATTCTATAACATCTATATCTCAAAATATACAAGTAGTAATTTTAAGTAATAATAATCTTCATCCTCAAAAATATCCTTTTTCACAAGATAAATCTGCATAAGAATACTTCTAAATAAAGAGGATGAAGACAATTAAGGAGTTACATTTATTTTGTAAGGAGTTGTTTATTTAACTTCTTATTGATGTTAGAATAAAACTAGTTGGTTTTTCAGAAAGTATAAATAAATTAATTTTACTAACATTTTTAATTATACCCTACCATGTTGCTCAGTTCAGAACCCCTCCCATATCATTACAAAAAGTGCATCTAGAAAATTGAACTACATTATAACTTGGCTACCCATTAATACTAATCATAAATTTTCACTAAACACTCTTACCTAAAAAAGGATATGTTGAGAGTCCAATCAACAAATGTATTTCATTATTCTTGGTGTTTACCTTAACCATTATCCTAAAGTTATATTTATTTTCCTTTATAAATCTATAACTTAAATTGATATTATCTTCAATCTATTATAAAAACAAGGTCATCTTCATCATTTCAATTACATAAAAAAGAAAATAAATTAAATTAGATTCTATTAATCATATAATAAAGCAATTACAATATATTCCACTTCCAATAACTTTAATACCTATACAAGTAAAATAAGACAAGATTTCTCTATTCCATAAACCACATCCAATAATAAATTTCCTCTATTCAATTTATATAAAATGAAATTTCTATGAACTTTCTCTAATAAGTGACAGGTGGGGAAACAAAAAATGATGAGTAAAACATGATTTTGAAAATAGTTATTATTTTTCAAAACATAACATGGGTGCCAAGGAAAAGTTTCTAAAAAGGCGAGAAAAATAAATAAATAAAAATAATTCGTTAAGGCTCGGGAAGGAGAGGTGGTGATTAATGTTAGTTTTGTTAGCTTGGACAGTTGTTTGTCCATATGCTATTATTTAGTATCTAATTGTTTTTGCTAACAAATTGGTTAGAGCAAGGACAATTATTTATTAAATAATTGACTTCTTTTAGAAGCAACTCAAAACCAATTTTGTTAGGGTTGGTAAGTTGTTTTATATCTCCACCGTCGATTGTAAATCAATCTCGACTGTTGGTTTACCAAGGAGAGTAGTATAAAAGGGGGTCTAGGGGGCATTTGGAGAACAATGAAGTTTGGAGAAAAGCTTGCAATGTTAGCAAACAGTCTTGCAGTGCTAGCAAGGGCACAGTGTTAGCGTGGGAATAGCAGTGGGGAATATCAGCGGGATAAATTAGGAGGTTGTCGGAGTTCTGCCAGTGAGAGGCAAGGAATTTTCTATCTCTTGATTTGTTGAAGTTTAATATAATTCCTCATCTGTAGAACTGGTTTTCCCTTAGGGTTTTTTTTTCCAGGGACAATTTGTTCGAAAATATTGTGTTCATTGTGTTGCGCATTTCTTTCTGTATTATAAGTGAAGTTGCAGTTGTGTTATTTTTCAATATTAGCTGGAAATTTGTTTTTAGCAGTTTAATAATCATTTACGATAGGAGATTAATAATCAGTGACTGCAATAATAATTTTTCACATGGTATCAAAGCATTGTTAAGGGTAGAAGAGTTTTTCCCTAGGAAATAAATTTTGATCTCTTTAGATTTATTATTGCTTTAAACCCTTGAGATGGCTTCAGCTGGTTTGAGAGATTAGGATAGATTGGATGGTGCCTCAAATTTTGGTGTCTGGAAGGCCAGAATTTCTTTATTGTTGGAAGAGAATGGTATCAAGGATTATGCTACCAGAGTTGTACTTGTACCAACGGATGCAACATAGCTTGCAGCATATAGGAAGGACAATGCCAAGGCGAGGAGGATAATCCTTGATGGTCTCAAGGATCATATTGTTCCACATATCTCGGAGCTAGATACAACGAAGAAGATGTGGGACGCCATTCTGAATCTATACCAGAATGCTACCACCAACAGGAAGTTGATTCTCAGAGAGAAGCTAAAGAATACCTGAATGAATCAGGGAGAAGACGTCACAAGTTACCTCACCAGGCTCAGACTTTTCAAGGATGAGTTAGCAGCTATTGGAGATAGCCCTAGTGATGATGAGCTAGTGAGAATAGCCCTAAATGGGTTTACTAAAAAATGGAGTGTCTTTGTTCAAGTTGTTAGTGGACGAGATACTTTATCGAGTTGGGATCGACTATGGACTGATTTTACTCAGGAGGAGTTTAGACTAAGTCTTGTCAATGGGGCCAACAAGAGTCAGAAAAATGAGGTGGAACAAGAGAACGTTGCCCTAGCAAGTAAAGGGAAACCAAAGAAGGGATCTAGCAAAGGATCAAATTCACAAAGTGAAAAGAAGAAGAAGGACCTTTCTAAGGTCAAGTGCTTTGGGTGTCACGAGTTTGGCCACTATGTCAATGATTTCCTAGAGAGGAAGAAGGGTAAGAAGCAGCTGGCAGCTTCAGCAAGTGCAGAAGAACTCTCCAGTAGAATGGAAGATGAGTTTGCACTCATAGCTTGTATGGTTAGCTCAACCTCACAGTGTGTTTGGTATATAGATAGTGGGGCGTCATTTCATATGACAGGAGTTAGATAGTACTTCTCTAGTTACAAGGAGGAGGACACCAACATCCAAATTTCTATGGGAAACTTTTCCAAACTCAACCCTATTGGGAAAGGGACTGTTCAGTTTTAGAGGGAGAATGGAAAGATAATTCCACTTCATGATGTGTTATATGTGCCAGGCTTAGGTATGAATTTGATTTCTGTATCTGTTCTTCAGGATAGGGGGTATAATGTACTCTTTAGAGGGACACATGTGTTGATTAAGCACAAGGATTGGAAATCACCCATAACTATTGGAGTTAGGAGTGGTCGCCTTTATAAATTGTAGTTTGATACACCTAAGGCACTTATGAGCAACATTAATCCTAGAGATCTTGGAGAGCTATGGCATAGGAGGATGGGCCATATTCATCATGGAGCACTTAGATTGCTTCGTGAGACAGTGACAGGTGTTCTAGAGGTGAGCACAGAGCATGATGATGTATGTAAGGGATGTGTGTTGGGGAAGTTTGCGAAAGCATCTTTTCCAAGGGGTGACACCAGATCTAAGGGTGTTCTTGATCTAGTACATTCAGATGTTTGTGGACCAATGTAAACAAAATCTCTCATAGGATATGAGTACTATGTTACTTTTATTGATGATTTCTCTAGAAAGACCTGGATATACTTCTTGAAGACTAAGGATGAGGTTTTCAGTTGATTCCAAGAGTTCAAGGCTCTTGTGGAGAACTTGACAAGAAAGAAGATAAAGGTTCTTCAGTCAGACAATGGAGGCGAGTACAAAGGAAATGTCTTCTAGGAGTTCTGCACCAGAGAAGGAATCAAGAGGGAATGGACTATTCCTTACAATCCATAGCAGAATGGAGTTGTTGAGAGGAAGAACCGTTCTATATCGGAGGTAGCAAGAGCTATGCTACATGACTAGGACATGCCCCATTACTTATGGGCAGAGGCGTGTAATACAACAGTCTACATTCAGAATAGAGTTCCACACAAGGTGCTAGGGAAGATGACACCAAAGGCAGCTTTCATAGGGAAGAAGCTAGATGTTAGTCACTTCAGGATATTTGGGAGTTTGGAATTTTGTCATATTCCTGGAGATACACGTACAAAGTTAGATCAGACTACAGAGAGGGGGTACTTTGTTGGGTATAGTGAGACCTCAAACGCATATAGGATTTTCATTCCGAGGACTAAAAGAATTATTGTCAGACGGGATGTCAAGTTCATGGAGGACAAGGCATTCAGGAGATCCAAAGATTTGCCAGCAGATGATCAGAGTGAGCAACCAACAGAAGCTCCAAGACCAAGTCAAGGGCAGCAAAGCTCAAGTATATTTACGAGTATGAGTGTAGACTTAGTTAGTGAAGATTCACAGAGTATGGAGCAACAGGTGCAACATGAAATGCATCTAGAAGACTTAGAGGTTGACATTTCATCCTCTACAATTGGCAGCAGGAACCATGTGGTTCCAGATACACAGAGGGATACTCAGGAGTTTGTGGGAGCTCTTAGGAAGAGTACTAGATGGCAAAGACAACTAGCCAAGTTCAACGACTATGTGGCATTAGTTAGTCAGTTGGTAGATAGTGAGCCTTCTAGCTATCAAGAAGCTGTAGAACATCAGGTATGGCGAGATGCTATGGTTGAGGAATATTCTTCAATAATGCATAATGATGTGTGGGAGGTAGTACCTAGACCAACAGATAGGGCTATAGTTGGATCAGGCTAGATCTATAAGATAAAGCACGGTGTAGATGGTAGCATCGAGAAATAAAAGGCTAGGTTCATAGCAAAGGGGTTCTCTTAGAAGGAGGGAATAGACTATGAGGAGATATTTGCTTCTGTTGCCAGGTATACTTCTATGCAAGCTATAATCTCACTTACAGCACAGATGGGATGGCAAATTCATCGAATGGATGTCAAGACAACATTCCTTAATGGTGAGTTGAAAGAGGAGGTATACATAGAACAACCAGAAGGCTTTGTAGCACACATCAAAGAGACCCACATGTGTAGATTGAAGAAAGCATTATACGGACTCAAGCAGGCTCCTAGAGTGTGGTATGAGCGCATTGATACATACTTGCAAAAAATGGGCTTTGTGAAGAGTGAAGCAGATGCTAACCTCTACTACTTGATGGTTGAAGGTGAGATTCTCATTCTTGTTCTTTATGTGGATGACCTATTTCTTACAAGTTCACTAGGGCTCATAGTGGATTGCAAGAGGAACCTTGCAGAAGAGTTCGAGATGAAGGATTTAGGACTTATGCACTACTTTCTAGGCATGGAAGTGTGGCAGACAAATGGGGAGATTTTCCTTGGTCAAGGGAAATATTGCATTGAAATCTTGAAGAAATTCGAGATGGAGGATTGAAAAGCCATGTCTACACCCATGATCACGAATTGGAGGAAGGTAGATACATCGAAGGAGAAAGATGTAGATCCCACTTTATATAGACAGTTGATTGGTTCACTTATGTATTTGGTCAATACTTCACTAGATATAGCATTTGCAGTTAACTCTCTTAGTCAGTTCATGGTTGAACTAAAGAGAATGCATTGGATAGCAGCCAAGCATGTGCTACGTTACTTGCATGGTACATTCGAGTATGGGATCAAATATGTTCGAGGTGGAGGTATCAGGTTGATAGGCTATACTGACACAGATTGGGCAAGAAGTACAATAGACAAAAGAAGCACTTCATGGTGTTGTTTTAGCTTGGGATCAGGAGTTGTATCTTGGTTCAGCAAGAAGCAGAAGTCTGTGGCTCTAAGTTTAGTAGAAGCAGAATACATAGCAGCTAGCATGGCAACATGTGAAGCTATATGGCTTCGAAAGTTGTTAGTAGCTTTCTTTTGTCAAAAGGTTGAGACTACTATGATACATTGTGATAATCAGAGTTGCATCAAGTTGTCTGAGAATCCAACGTTTCATGATAGGTCTAAACATATAGATATTAGATATCACTTCATCAGAGATTATGTACAAAGGGGAGTTGTTCAGCTACAATACATACCTACAGAGGAGCAGGTAGCAGACATTCTGACTAAGGCATTGGGGAAGGCAAAATTTATCTTCTTTAGAGATAAGTTAGGCATCCTAGAACAACTTCCTCACTAAGGGGGAGTGTTAGTTTTGTTAGCTTGCACAGCTGTTTGTCCATATGCTATTATTTAGTATCTAATTGTTTTTGCTAACAAATTGGTTAGAGCAAGGACAATTATTTATTAAATAACTGACTTCTTTTAGAAGCAACTAGAAACCAAGTTTTTTAGGGTTGGTAAGTTGTTTTATATCTCCACCATCGACTGTAAATCAATCTCGACCATTGGTTTACCAACAAGAGTAGTATAAAAGGGGGTCTAGGGGGCATTTGGAGAACAATGAAGTTTGGAGAAATGTTTGTAGTGTTAGCAAAAAATCTTGTAGTGCTAGCAAGGGTGCAGTGTTAGCATGGGAATAGCAGTGGGGAATATCAGTGGGATAAATGAGGTTGTCGGAGTTCTGCCAGTGAGAGGTAAGGAATTTTGTATCTTTTGATTTGCTGAAGTTTAATATAATTCCTCATCTGTAGAATTGGTTTTACCTTAAGGGTTTTTTTCCAAGGACAATTTGTTTGAAAATATTGTGTTCATTGTGTTGCGCATTTCTTATGGTATTATAAGTGAAGTTGTAGTTGTGTTATTTTTCAATAGTAGCTGGAAATTTGTTTTCAGCAGTTTAATAATCGTTTACGATAGGAGATTAATAATCAGTGACTGCAATAGTTGATTTTTCACAAGTAATAGGTTGGGGAAATATTCCAGGCAGGGAATTTCGAATCTCACACAAACCTTAGACCAAGACAACGACCAACTCTGGAGTTTAAAAAATAGATGACGAAAGTGGGTGGTAGGAGAACGAAGCTACAGGAAAGCCAGCTGCAATGCAATCGAAGGTTAAGGTCTGCACACTCCAACGAATATGATAGGGATGATAAAATAGGCTGTGAAAAGAGAGCAAAATTTTAAAGCAAATGCCAAGCGCAGTGGTGAGTGGAATGGAATTGTTTCGTCGCTATCTCTAAGCAAAGAAACGTTCAATTTTTTTTATCTTAGTAGTTGGCTTAAGGCACAAATAAAATGATCTAATAATTTCAATGCACGTAATACACATGATAAATATGTAAAATAAAAGGCTCTAACATTCTAAATTTATTTAATTTATTAACAGATAGAGAAAACAATTCTTTCTGAAAACATGCACAGCTGTGGAAATTAATCATGAGACATTCCATAAAATTTAATAGTAGAGGAACCTTATAATTCAAAGGTTTCTAATTACACAAGATTCCTATTGCCTTCTAGTCCTCTGTGTGTGTGTAAGTTTTTTGTTCTCCCTCTTATTATAATCTCCAAAACATTCTATTTTCTACAGGCCAAAAATTCTCAAAACTTAGTTCTGTTAATTTTAGACAAAATAGTAAAGTTTCTGAATAATCAAAATTTCCAATTTCATCTAAACGCCTCTCAAAAACAATATGAGGTCAAAATAGAATTTCTTATTTGTATGAGGAATACAAAAATGGGTTGTGATAATCCAAAACAAATTAATAATATAAATTATAAAAAAATTGTAATTCAACTCTAGTATATAGGCTTTGAAGATTACCCAAAAAATAAATTAACTGTATTACAAAAATAACATCCAGATCTTTTTAAATCAGAAAATAAATAGAAATTAATCATCCCCTGCAACTCATTCATAGTTATTAATTTTAAGTTGACTGTCCATTACTTAAGTAATGTCACATTTTTTACCAAATTTTTAAATATATATTTATGATTATAGGAGGCAAGTATGACATTAATCCGTAGAGGTTCTACATAGAGAAGGCCCATGACTATGGGTTATGCGTATAGAGCATGGACAACTTGCAAGGCATAGGTAAACCTGTAGAAGAGATAGTTTTAGAATATCTCTGTGCCGTACCATTATCGACACTGAGTTGGGTAATTGGTGATTGATGAAAGAGATTAATGTACGCAGCGGTAATGGAAATTAGGGCTGAGAAGCAATGTTGTCCAGTGATAATGCTGCAATTTATGACGCTAGGAAGGTTGCGGGGATTACTTGATGGAATTCCTTAGAGAAATTTTATGTAAAAATATTAACTTGAAACAACTTATGTATCCATCACCAATTAAAGTTAGGGCACTGATTTGAAAACATATTCTAAAATTTTGTGAGAAAATGAAGTGGATAAACTAATGGGAGGATAAATTGCAGATCACATTGACCGTTTTGTTTGCTCCTTAGTGTCCCTGCGTACTCCGGGCAAAAAATTGCAGTGTAGAAATCAGCACGCTTCTCTTTGAGCATTTTAATCGTTACTTAAAATGCAAATTTGGTGTTTCGCTCAAACCTCGCCATGAGCTTGCGTGAGAATTATTTATAAATAAAATAAGATGGAGCATGCAGCCAGTAATATTCGTATGCAAATTTAGTGTGAATTTTGACTTGTAATGATTATGCATAACTTGTAAATAGTTTTTTATTCCAATCTTTTTGTAGACGGCTTCTGAGAACCCGTGTGCCGTAGAGGAATCTTCCACCATGCTGCCATTTACAAGAGTTGTCTGCCCAATATTCGATTCCACTGATGCAACAGAAGCGTTGCATTCTGTGAACGCTGAATATAGTTGCAATTTACTTTTTCAATAGAAATATCTGACAGCTGCAGTTTAAAAAAAATAATTGGTACGTGGTATTTAGAAGCCTAGTGGGACTAAAGAACGCTTTCATGCAATAAACCTTAATAACAACCTATGATTCAAATTAAAAATAATTTATTTAATCGTTTTCGATATTAAGCACAAAACATATATAGCTCGTTTGTGAGCTTTTCTAGCACAGATGGAGCCTTGGAGTTTTGTCAAACATAATAAGGTCATAAATTATTAAAACCTGTGATTATAAATGCATAGTTATTTAAAATCAATTTAGAGAACAATTTGATTGTGATGAATTAAAACAACAACACAAAGAATGAAAACAGAGCATAAAAACAGAGCTTTAAAAACAGAGCAGCAAAAAACAAGACTCAAATATATCAAAGAGCTATAAAGTTTCTTCATGTTATTACAGCTGAGAGGAATGCTCTATTTATAGAGCTCATACATATTTCTAGAGGGTTCTTGAGAAGCTTCAAGAAAGGAAGCATTCTAGAGATTTCTACATAATTTTAAATTCACATTTTGCACAAAGAGAGAAGCTCCAAGAAGCAAGTAGAAAGTTCTGGACTATGCATTAAATGCCCGACTACTATAATAAACATTATTTTTAACACCCCCTCATAATGTTTATTTGGAAAGAGTAGAAACATCTTTGAGCTGCAATAGATCTCTAAATTTTGTAAATTTTACAATAGACAATGCTTTTGTAAATATATTAGCAAGTTGATCTTCTGTTCCACAAAATTAAAGCTCCACCTCTTGTCATTCAATTAGATCTCGAACAAAATGATGATGCACTTCTATATGCTTGGACCTTTCATGATATATCGGATTTTTTGCTAGCTTGATAGTACTTTGATTATCACAAAATATTGTTGTTGGAGAGTCTTGTGGATGATGCAATTCTTCAAGTAACCTCCTAAGCCATAATGCTTCTTGAGATGCCTTTGATAAACCAATATATTCAGCTTCTGTAGATGAGAGTGACACTGTTGATTGCTTCTTGCTACTCCACGAAATCAGTCTTGATCCAAGATGGAAGATATATCTTGAAGTTGACTTTCTATCATCAATGTCACCTGCATAATCAGAATCCGTATATCCAACTAAAGTAGGTTCTCCTCCATATTTGTATTCAATGCCAAGCTGGTAAGTACCCTTAATATATCTTAATATTTTTTTAGCCACTTTCCAATGTTCAATGTGTGGATCTGCCATGTATCTCGATACAATACCAACTGCATATGCAATATCTGGTCTAGTTATAGTAAGATACAAAAGATTTCCAACAAGCTGCCTATATAATTTTCCATCCACTTTTTTTTGAGTAGAGTTAGCACCTAACTTTACTCCTATTTCACATGGTGTATTACATGGTTTACAATCACTCATATTGAATTTTTTAAGTACATCAAGAGCATATTTAGTTTGAGAGAGCACGATTCTTCCTTCTTCTTGCCATACTTGCATACCTAAAAAATAGTGCATTAGTCTTAAGTCAGTTATTTCAAAAGCTTGTTTGAGTTGATTTTTAGTTATCTCAATATCATGTGTGTGATCTCCTGTAATAATCAAGTCATCCACATACAATACAATGATAACAACCTTATTATCACAATATTTTACATACACATCTGGATCAACATTACTTCTTTTAAATCCAACTTCTAGGAAGTACTTATTAATTTTTGAGTACCATTCCCTTGGTGCTTATTTGAGACCATAGAGTGATTTTCTTAATATACACACCAAATTCTCGTCTCCATACTTAATAAATCCTGGTGGTTGTTGCATATAAATTTCTTCTTTTAAGTCACCATGCAAAAATGCACTTTTTACATCCATTTGAAAAATTTTCCAACCAAACTTTGCAGCTAAAGCAACTATTGTATGAATGGAAGTCATCTTAGCTACTGGAGCAAAGGTTTCAGTATAGTCTATACCTTCTTCTTGTGAGAAACCTTTAGCCACTAACCTTGCTTTGTATTTTTCAATAGCTCCATCTGATGTGAATTTAGTTCTATAGGTCCACTTGCAACCAACCACATTTTTTCCTTTTGGAAGTGTTGTTAGTTCCCATGTTCCATTCTTCATCAAAGAATTGTACTCTTCTTGCATAGCTGCTTCCCATTCTTCTTTTCCTTTTGCTTCTTCATATGTGTTTGGAGTGTCAACCTGCATCACCTTAGTCATAAGAGCATAGTTAGCAAATATATATCTAGGACCTTCTTGATAAATTTCTTTGATGCTTCTAAATTTCTTTGGATTTTTATTATCACTTTCACTTGATTCTTCAACTTGAGTCTCATCCCATGTAGTGGTTTGCACACCTTGACTTTGACTATTGGTAGAAGTAAAATTTTTTTCATCAATCAAAATTGGAAAGAAAGATAATGTTGGAAAATTATCATTCTTAACATCTTCATCAAACCATACATTTCTTTTAATATAGATTTCATTAGTTCTAAGATTGTATAACCTATATCCTTTCGATTCCTCACTATATCCAACCATTATGCACTTCTCGCTTTTCCTTTCAAGTTTGCTCCTCCTTTCATCAGGAATGTGAGCATATGCTTTACAACCAAAAATTCTAAAATGAGATACTGTAGGCTTTCTTCCACTCCATGCCTCTGCTGGTGTTATGTTCAAAACTGCCTTAGTAGGTGTTCTATTCAAGATATATACGACAGTATGAACTGCTTCAGCCCAAAATTTGGCTTCTAGATTTCTAGAATGAAGCATGCACCTAGCCATTTCTATTATAGTTCTATTTTTCCTTTCAGAAACACCATTTTGTTGGGGTGAATAAGAGACAGTTGATTCCTTTTTAATGCCATGTTCTTTACAAAAATCTAAAAGAGCTTTATTCATGTATTCAGTCCCTCTATCAGTTCTTAGTATCTTTAAGTACTTTCCACTTTTGTTTTCAGTCAAAGCTTTAAACTCTTTAAACTTTTGAAACACTTCATCTTTCTTTTGTAGAAAATACACCCAAATTCTTCTACTATAATCATCTATAAAAGTGAGGGCATACCTTGATCCTCCAATTGATGATGTTTTGAAAGGACCCATTACATCACTATGGACTAAATGTAGATGAGTTTTTGCTCTTCATGATTTACCTTGAGGGAAACTTTCCACATGTTATTTTCCCATTGCACATCCTTCACACACCTTAGGGCTTAATGATATCTTTGGCAGCCCATGTACCATTTGTAATTTCTCCATAAGCTTGAGACTATGAAAATTGATGTGCCCCAAACGCTCATGCCATAACTTGCTCATATCATCATATTGGGCAATAGCACACATATGTTTATCTCCACATTTAGAAGTAAATTCTTGAAATTTATATAATCCATTCTCCATTTTACCAATTGCAATGACTCTATAATTATCATTGACATCCTTGATTAAGCACTTATCATTGTAGAATTCTATTTTATGTCCTTGACTTGCAATTTGAGATACTAAAAGCAAATTTGTTTTTAATTTAGGGACTAATTTTACATTTTTGAACAAACCATTATCAACTTTGACATTACCAGTCCCTTTAACTTCTAAAGCACTATTATCCCCCAAATATATTTTCTCTATATTATTTTCACTTATTGATTCAAATTGATTCTCATTATGAGACATGTATAGTGTAGCACCAGAATCAATAACCCAATCTTCTTTGAAAGTATTATTTTCTTTAAGTGAAACACAAAATGCATTTCTTTTAGAATCTCCTAATTTTGAATAATTATTTACTTTCTTTTCTACATCTCTTTTCTTCTTGAAACATTCATTTGCCTTATGACCCATTTTACCACAATAATGACATTTCCATTTACTTCTATTATGATCTATATATGAAATACTCTTATTTTCATTCTTTCAATTTCTTTCTTTAGATTTATTTTCTTGTGACTTCTTATAATATTGTTTTCCTTTCATTACAAATGCTTGAGATTCACCATCAAATGATTCTTTTTCTTTAACTTGTCTTTTCTCTTCTTGAACCAACTTAGCACACAACTCTTCTGATTTAATACTTTTTAATTTATCTGCAGTATCTAAACCCCTTATAAATGATTGATAGATCCTGGAAGACTTTGTAATATAATTTGCACAAAATCTTTATCATCTATATCTTTTCCAAGAGAAGCAAGCTCATTTTTCTTTTCCTTTAACTTACTTAAATGTGGGACTATCTCTTGTGAGCTTGATAATTTCAAATTTTATAATTCAGTTGTGAGAGATAAGATCCATACACCACCTGAATTTTGATATAAATTTTTCAAAATCTCCCAAACTTTGACTCCACTTCTCTCATTACTAACTTCTGGAAAAACTTCTTCTGAAAGTGTAAGCTTGATTAGTGTTGTTGCCCTCTTGTCCCTTTTATCCCAATTATCTTGATCATTTTCTTGATTTGTAGGCCTTTGTTCACTACCAGTCACAATATCATAACAATTTTGAAGGGTTAGAGTGATTTCAACATGAGATACCCAATCATAATAATTTTTTCCATTTAATTTAACTGTAGGCAAAGTCACACCAAGTGATTCCATTGGTAAATTCTCTCCTTTTTTTTTTTGGATGAGAATGAAAGATATTTAAAAACTTGAACACCCAAGCTTGAAACTGAAAAAATCTCACCAATTTGTTGAAGAATTTTTTTTTTTCTTTTGCTGCAATATCCTTCCGTTAATGTAGTTTTTTTGTCCCAAACCAAACTACTATTCACTCCTTAGTTACAGCCTGCAAATGTAAAGATTTACACAAGAAAAACACATATACTCATTCCAAAAGCATCATATATTCACAGCCCAAAGAACTGAAAATGCTCTGATACCATGATGAATTAAAACAGCAGCACAAAGAATGAAAATAGAGCATAAAAATAGAGCTTAAAAAACAGAGCAGCAAAAAACAAGACTCAAATATATCAAAGAGCTATAAAGTTTCTTCATGTTATTACAGCTGAGAGGAATGCTCTATTTATAGAGCTCATACATATTTCTAGAGGGTTCTTGAGAAGCTTCAAGAAAGGAAGCACTCTAGAGATTTCTACATAATTTTAAATTCACATTTTGCACAAAGAGAGAAGCTCCAAAAAGCAAGTAGAAAGTTTTGGACTGTGCATTAAATGCCTAGCTACTATAATAAACATTATTTTTAACACATTGCTTAAAAGACAAAAATAAGATATAGTACAAGTATTGTAAGTGTAGCACTTGACAGGATTACAAAAATTTAAGATTCAAACATTGTTTGCTTTATTCATACAAATCGCTTCCAACAATAACGATTGTAAAGCACATTTATTTATTCAAAAGAAGAGCCTCAGCGTCACTTAAATGCAAGCTAAAATGTTTGTGACAACTGTAATTTCTAGAGATGCAAGAAGCTTGCATCCTTCTGGTTTCCAAGTTGAAGCGTTGCAAATTCATCGCAACCTGCATAGAGTACATCGTATTGCATAGTCATTAGAGTCTTAGGAATCTATCACCATGGAAGATAATGTTAGATGGGCAGTTATTGGAAATACTGAGAATAATTTGGTCTATATATTTTTGACATATCAGGCAAATCAAACTGAACCATTCCAAAGTAAAAAATAACAAAACTTAGATCTATTAAATTATAAACATACTTGAGGTAAACCCATCCCAGTCGTCGATTTATTGTAGAAATATTTTTTAGCCTCTCCAATTTTGAAGCATCTGTAAATGGAAAACCGGCTACGTCCCCAACTTGAAGATATCTGAGATTTGTAAATGTTCCATCGCATTGGTCATTTATTACCACGGAATCTCCTAGCATCAGGACCCTCAAGGAACTGCGCATGGCATCTAAATGTATTGATTCAACTCTAGTTAAACATGTATCTTCTAGGAGACTCAAACCTTTGATATTGTTAAGCTTATGTTTATCTCCCAACACATTTGAGAATTCCCTATAATTTGTAATCCTGGTTTCGTTTGCTACTTTATTTCCCATAAAGCGAAGGATATAAGAAACAAACACATTCCCTAACTCGTCTCTCTTTACTAAACCTTGTTTGTGGAGAGCTTCAAGGTTATCTGAATCCACAATCACAGCAACATCATCCCAAGACCAACCGTGAAAATATGTACAAATATCAAGAAAGGCCTCTTTAGCTTCTCGATCTCTCATTTTATCATACTGAAAGAGAAACTTTTCACTCAGGTTCCCTTCATGATCAAATCTATCTATATCTCCATCTTTAAGGGCTTTGAGGACTTTCTCGTAAGTAGAATGCTCCCTTTCAACTCTCAAGTAATCTCCGAAAACAGACAGAAGTAACGGGACTCCCTTGCATGCCTCCGCAATGGCATCTATACAACTCTCTTCGTCGAAATCACCTTTGACTACTTGTCTTTCATCACCATCGCCCTCACCTAAAATTGTTCTGCATAGGATGATTTTGGCCGCAGTGTCACACAAGGGTTCTACGTGGTATTCCTTCAATATTTTTATACCTAGCCAATATTTTATATTGTTTTGGCGAGAGGTTATGACAATCCTTAACCTCGCCTCTTTTGTTACCTGCAATTTTCTTGGCAAGAGTTCTATGATATACCAAGCATCAACCACATTGTCAATAAATATAAAACACCGTTTGTTCCTTAAGATATTTTGCACTTGTTGTCGCCCCTCCGCTGTACTTCGCAACTCCAATTCACCACCGCCAAAATGATAAATAATATCTTGTTGCAGCCGCTTGATGTAAGATGTTCTGTAAGGAATTTTCTCGTCAATTGTTACCCTATAAAACTTGAAGCCTTTGGAGATGCAATCCAACTCTTCAACGACTGTGGAGGCCAGAACACTCTTACCAACGCCACCGAACCCCCATAGTACAACAGCTACAGCTGCTTCACTGCCTTCCAAATCCACCATTTCCTTCACTTTAGCTACTTTTTCTTCTATACCTTCTGCAAATGTTAAACGAAAGACAAAATATTGAAGATACTATAACCTAGGAAACAAATGCAACAAATCATCCCGAAACGAATGAAAGCTACGAATGCTAATTAGGGTGTGCACCTGGCTTGAAGTCGACGAGGTTCTGTGTAGAGTGCTCTATACGTACACTAACTTGTCTTTCGATGTCTGTGACGGTGGATAGATTATCTACGACGGCGGTGAGACTAGGGAGTCGAGAAGAAGTAATATCTTGAATACTCTTTTCAGTCTTCTCAATTTGATCGTTCATTGCACGGCAAAACCAGTACCTCCCAAAATGAGCGAACATAATCATTGTTATCTTAGAACTTGATGCATATGATTCGAAATCATGTACCCTGCTACTCTTGAGATTCTAAAATATTTTAAAATATTCGCCTTCGAGCACAAGGCATGCCACATACATTAGAGAAAACGACATTTTGATAGCGGTAAGAGAAATTTTAGTATGACATTGCAAATCAACGTGAATGAAAATAAATGTGGGAGGGCAGAGGGCAAGCGAAAGTAAGAAGGACGCTGTACCGACCAGGAGTTGTTTCTAAGAGTGCTGCTGTATATACAGAAGCTTGTTCCTTCCACTATTACTTGGACAGCACGGCGAAGTCTTTCACTGTTGTGAGGAGTCGCTTTTCCGAGATTCTTGACATGTTTAGCCAGATGACCCATTTTCTCCAATAGCTCGTCGCATTCGGACACCCCTGCGCATCTCTCCATGGCATATGCGGCCATCGACAATCCCAGGAATATCCAGTGAGACTCTCCCATTTCTTCCACTGTTTTTATAAACAATCCTCTTGCTTCTTCCTGATTCAAGAAAACGCAACGTAGGTCAACTATCCATTCACAAACTTCATAGAAACATTATCCAATTATGCTCGCGTTACCAGATTTTTTGACTCACTCGCCTCTCCTATAATGCTATCAATGATGTCTGAAGCAGCTCTGATACTCCCTGCTACAGATTCAACTGGAACAGCCGAAGAGGAGGTCGATGCCTCTTCTACTGAAAGGGCCTGCAAAAACAAACACAGACTACAGACGTTATGACCATTTTTTGTTAGCCGAGAGGGATGGATGAAGTGAATTGCAATCACCTTTATTTTATGCAGCTTACTGTCAACAAATTTGACAAGCAAATCAATTTGGATAGGCTGGATTTCGTTCCCAAAAGATTGTCTTCTGAGCGGATGATTGACACCAAGGAAAGTCGGGGGAATGATAGATGAGTTTGGGAGGTAGGAGCGGATTCATTAATCGATTGAATGGTCGATTCGGGGGACGATGACTAGGCGGAGAAGAATGAGAGGGCGGGACAGCAGGAGATTGATTATTAGGCGGAGGAGTTTGAAGGCATCCGCAACAGTTTCCCATCCTTTTCAGAAGACAGGACAGATTAACCAGGTTTTGGCTGGGAGAGCTGTTATCAAGCGTAGGAGGGAGAAAACATCCGCAAAAGTTGCCCGTCGTTTTAAAACGAAATCTGGGACCTTAACTTAAAGAAAGCCCTTGTAGTCTGCGCGTACAATATGTTTTTCAGGTCTCCCTTCTCGTTTTTAAGAAGAAGGCGTTAGACGCGTAAAATATGAATGCAGACGCGGAAAAATTTCAATAATAGAAAAACCGTGTTGCAATATTTTGCTCAGACGCGTGCCAGGCATTGATTTCTATTTGAAGAGAACGTTTTCTTGGCACCGGCATGCCATGCCTCCGACGCCATCGATGAGGCTGTCAGCCGTGTACTCATACTTCCAATCCTGTTAAATCCATTGGCATCAGTAATAAGTAATTTTTAATGCCCCTCAGTAATGTTTTCGAGAGCGGATACCTTTGTAGAAGCTACACATATATAATGTTTCTCATATGTTACATATAATATTTATTTGTTATATTAAGTATTGGTTTATTTTAATTTTTTTTAAAATATATGTATATAATGAAATTTATCAAGGAAATTTAATAGATTATATTTCGTTTAATATTTTTCTAACTTATATAACTTATATATGATCATTTATAAATACTTTTGCATAATTTTATTTTATATAATACTAAATTTGATTTTACTATAATATTATTATTTATTTTCATATTTTACTAAAGTTCATTTGTCTAACTTAAATATATTGAATTAATTAAAATATATATTATTTTAGATATATATGCTTATATTATATAAATATATATAAGATAAGACATGGCATATATTCATTAATTTTACATCAAATTTTAATTTATTTAATTTAGTCTAAATTTAAAATTTAAAAAAAAAATAGAAACATAAATTGTTAGAAAGTTAGAAAACGTGATAATTAGTAAAAAAATATATATTATTTTATAAAATTAAAAAAATATTTTGTTAAATCACACAAATCAAAACTTTTACGTTATTAGTTATTAAGATATTTTATACATTAAATACATATAAATATCATACTTAATATTACCAAAAAATATATTTAATATTGTCATTGATGATTAACATAAATCTCCACCCTAAATGAAAATATACATTTTAGTTTTGTTAAAATATAAATTTAATATGATATCTTAAAGTAAAAGTATTTATTATTGTATATAGTAATTTATATAATCAATAATAATCATTTAAAATATTAGGTAAGATTAGTTAAGTAGAACAACCAAATCAAACTACATTATTGAAAAGTTAAGTATACAATTTATTAGTCATATGTTAAACCAAATTAAACCTAAAAGAAGAATATATATATAATTTTTATGATTTGATATACATATATTTTCTACTAAATTCATTGTTTCCTTACCATGATTGAGGATGAGGAGAATATTGCCAATGCTTTCCAATGTTTGGATACCTTTTGCCTTGCTTCAGGGTTTGCTACCCAATGGCACAAAACCCTTTGCTATTGCTAGTCTTTTTTGCCTAGGCCTTACTAGTTGCAAAAATATGGATGGAAATGGGTCCAACATGGTGAAATCTTTAGATTTCTAGGCATTCCATTTGCTTTTCAAGCTACTCCTATGGAGCTATGGAGTGTTGTGCTTGCTCAAGCTGAGAAGAAGTTGGACTATTAGATTACTAAACGACTCTCTCTTGCAGGAAAATTTCAAATCTATTACAAAGTGGTTACTACTACTCATGTGTACTATTCTTCTTGTTGGGCTCCCTCTAAAGCCTTGTATCTTAAGTTTGAACGTCTTCTTAGGGACTTTCAATGGGCCTCTGATGTTGTGCATCATGGTTTTCACAGAGTTTCTTAGGGACTTTTGTTGATTGTTGAAAGATTTTGGTGGCCTTACGTTACTCTCCACTTGCAAGTAGGGGATAGCCCTCTATGTCAAGTGGGTCATATGGGCTCTCTCATGGGATGAAGCCTACAAAATTTGTCTACGTCACTGCATTTGTTCAAGCTTTCTAGTTAACTGTCCATCCTGGAAGGGGATTGGTCTTCAAACCCTTCTTGTAGTGCCTACCCCTGGTTTGCATTTTGTTATCATTGCTGAACTCTTTTAGAGCTAGTTTCATGTTGATGGTTAGTAACATTATTATGAGATTATCAGATATTGTGCTATGGATTCAGTTGACATGTGATGAGACTACTTAGACTCTACATTTCATGTATGTATGATGATTATTTTCAGTGTTTGTAGTTATTAATGATGATTAGTAAGATGATTTATTATCATATGTGTTTTCTTATGGATACTTACCCCATACTTGCATGTGTATGGTGTGCGTGTTTGCTTTGTGTGTTTGCTTTTGTATGCTGTGTCTAATGTGGTTAAGGAAGGGAGTCGTAGTCACCTGCTAGTCGGGATCTACATGATGCACTACTTCCTGCCATAGCCTGTTTAGTTTAGTATATATTGTGCTTGTACATGCATAGTTTTTATGCAGGTTGTAGGTACCGAGTATCGACTTCCTTGAATTGCCAAGATGAGCATACCCTATCACATTATCTCAATGATAAGAGAGAGGAGATAAATTCTCAATTCCAAATCCCAACCCTTTAAGCCATTTGTTCTAATTGAAAAAATTAGGACAAGTATCTAAGTTGAGTACCCTCCGAATGTGTTAGGTGATGTAATTCGTGATATAATCCCCTTGGTTTGATTTGTATGTATTTTGGCTATGATGAATTTTTCGTATTTTTACCTTTGTGAGTCTTTGGAGTATTTTCTATTAATTAAGCCTAATTAAAAGATTTAATTAATGGTTTGATTAAATAAAAAATTAATATGATATTTCAATATTTATTTTATTTAATTAATTGAAAAATTAATTAAATAAAATAATTAAATTTGAAAATAAAATAATTAAATTGGAAGATAAAAGTTAAAAGTTTAAATTTTGAATGTGAAAATATTTATAATATATTTGGAGCTCATTTTTAAGTAAATGACTAAATAATAATATTATTAAAGCTAATAAATATTTTAGCAATAAAGTTTTGAAAAATGAAATTTAAAAGTGGAAAATATATTTTAAATTATTAAAAGATTCTAAATCTCATATGACTAAAATATAAATATATTAAGATTGAAAAGTGGAGATATTAAAGTTAGTGCATGAAACTTAATAAATAAATAAATAAAATTGGAAAGAGTAAAGTAAATTGGAATTATAAGTTTGCATGGGAATTAACATGTGTCAACAACACGGGGGTTAGTGCATCAATTAAGAACAAGGTGTCTACAATTCTATGACTCATCAAAAAGGTTGGAAAAGACCCATGCTTAGTTGGTGACACCTTTCAGCGGTTTCAAAAAACATTTCAAAAGTTTCTTGAGAGCTCTTTATATTCAGGCATTCATAGAAGCTTAAATGAAAAAACTTAATGGAAGCTACAAGTTTAATGGAAGCCACGAGCTACAAGCTAAAATAGAAGCTTCAAAGCTTACATGCAAGGGAGAAGATTCATATGCTCATATATTTTCTACTTGCTTCTATGCTCCTTCTAGCACTTCTAATCACTTGGAAGATTCGATTGGCTTGGATTCTTAGAAGAATTGCGAATGATGGAGAAGGAAGAAATTTTCTATGGACTTCTGAGGCATGGAAAATTAGCATCAGTGTCCAGGTGCACTCGTGATATTCTCATATTCCCTCTGCACTCTTTCTCTTCCTGTCTTCATCATATCTGTTTTATGTGTCTGAATACTCTCTGTGATTGAATCTACTATTTGAAATTGGAATCTAGATATTTTATTTGGATTTGAAGGAAACAATAGAAAAACCCTAGTTCCAAATGAGAAAGAAATTAGATTTTAATCGGGTTTGGGATCGAATTTATATTAAATTAGAAAGACAAGATTTGGAATTAAAATAGAAATTTTATGGTGAAAATTCGAATGATTAGATGTAATCTTTCTATCAATTATATTTTTAGATGCATATGAACAAACCCTTTTATGGTTAAATTTAGAGAACAATTATTTTAATAGGAAATTCTTAATTCATCACAAATTGTCTTGTCGCTGCTCTTTGGATAGACCCGAACTCAGTCATTCATAATTTTTTATCGTGATCGAATTTATTCGATCGATCTAGTCAAAATTGGTGCAACTTGGCCCTCTCCAACATATTTAAATTTTAGCTTGATCCAACAATTCATTAGGGAGATATGGCCGTCGTACTGGGACTGTTTTATTCAAGGATAGATATTTCTCCATTTTCCATAACCAAGAGTTCTTTATGCTTAAGCTTCACAAAAATAATATATCAAAACATGGAATGAATTAAAGATATTATTGCAATGTTCCCTTATTAGAATCTTATTAATATGCATTAGTTTTATATGATTTATTATCTAATCTAATTAAAACAAATTTAATTAAGATTAGTTAATAGTAGAAGAAGTGTAATTAATTATTCGTCAATCTAGGTAAATGGATTTTTAAATGAGAGAAAATTAAAAGAAAAGATATTTTAATATAGTTTATATAGTGGAATTTTTATAATGTATATTGAATACTATTTAATATATATTAAACAATTTTAGAGTTGTTTAATGAAGATGATAATGTTAAAATTTTGAAGATTATTCATGTTAAAATCTACAATGAGTCTTATTGGTTTGTGATAGGGATCTTTTTCAAACAACATTTATATAGACAAAATATTATTAGAACAATTAGAAAATGGAGTCTAATGGTTGATTTTAATATTGATTAAATAATTCTAAAATGATAATTTATATTATGTTGATTTAAATTTGGAAACTCTGAATGATATTGGATTAAGACTGAATTATTATGTTATTGGTTAATACGTTTGAATACCTTAATAGAGTTAAGAGTTAGTCAAATATTAACTAATGAGTTTATGGAAGGATTCTATAGATCGAGTATATATAGTTTGATGAGTTTATTATTTGTTAATGTTTGTTGGGTCTAACAAGCTATTAATAAATAATGGTTTAAATAGTTATCAACAAATTTGATTAGAGATAATCTAGTGGAGATTATTTAATGATTAAAGTTTTGTAAAAAGATATTAATTTTTGGAATTTGAAGTATAATTGATCAATTGATATTCATTGAGCTGATATCATAACTATGATATTAATAATTAAGTTGTGTGATAGAGAGTTATTTGAAAAGAATGACGAATGTGGTCATTATAGATAAGATTCCCAACATAGCTTGTTATTAAATATTAACAAGTTATTATTATTGAACTATGAATATGAATATTTGTGTACTAGATTATAGTTGACCTTAATCTTACAAAATTCTAGTTAGTTATTAGTCAACTGATGTTAATTGGAACAATGCTATGGTTATGCAATTATTAATTAAACCAATTAACTAGAGTTAATTAGATTTAATTAATAATTAAATTATGTAATAGAGATTTAATTGATATAATTCTTAAACAAGATTGTTAAAATATTGGTATCAAAAGTTGGTAAGTCTTATAACTTGAATTATGATTTTAGATATTTTAATGGTGAAGGCTTAGTAACATATAATTAAATATTAGGTCATGGAATTGTGTACCTAAGTTAATTGGCGGATTTAATTGATCATTTTAATAAAGTTATAATCTTCTTATTCGAAGATTAGTAATTGGCTCTCTTATAATTTAGATGATTAATGATCCTTGATTTATGTTAAAAGTTGAAGTAACATTAAGAAGAGTCATTCAATTTGTAACATTGAGTGAATGATTTTACTAAGTGTCAAATGATTTAATATTTACCCTTAAGCTATTCTTAGAATATTATTTTAAATAATATAAGGATAATGCTATCGGGGAACAAATGGGTTGACTTTTAGGTCAAATGATGAAACTTAAGGCACTTGAAAATATACTTGCAAACAGAAAACTGGAAACCCCTACACTTGATTCAACTATGAGATTTTAGCAAAACCAAAACATGTGTTTGCATCGTGTATTCTCTATGCTTCTTGTTTTGGGTTTTGGGTTGACTAGTGTTGACCAGTCCTAGGTTGTTACCAGAGGCTCAAGGGTTATGAGATGTGATGGCATGTTGATTTTATTTGGTCTCGATCTTTATAAGCTCAACCATGGTTATGTGATCGTATGCTCTATGAGATGTTTATATTTGTCCATCAGTCTTCATGTGTGAAGCTAAGATATATATGTATGAGACACTTGAGCTAATCATTTTTGAGTCATCAATCAGTTATCCTTGGATTATTTTCTAGTCGCCATGATGGGATTGAAATGTGGATTTATTTCTTGACGATGTCACATTGTGACATGTTTGACTCAACCATTTTGGAGTCTTTGATTAGTATGATTTTGAGATGTTCTTGGTTGTTTATTGAGAACTAATGGATATTGTGATTTATTTTGAGATATATTTTGGTTATTGAGAACCAATGGATACTTATGATTATCAGTGATGCCTTTAGTTGCCAATAGAGAACTGTTGTGGTTATGATTTTCTATGGATGCTTTTCAGATGCTCATAGAGATTTGATGATTCTTATCTTGGAGGTTTGGTGATTTTTATTATGGATATTTGATGCTTTTATGTATATTTGATGATTTTATTATGGATTATCTTTTGTGATTTTGAGATTTATGATTCTGTGAGCTTAGGGTAGGTAATCTACTTGTAGTGTCGGGAAGTGGCTTGCAATGGGGGCTGAGGTCCTAAGTGGCTGCCAGGGTAACTCATTGTAAGTTTGGTTAATAAGTGATAACATTTACACACTAAATGGGGATTAAATGAACATAAAAAGATAATTTTTTTGATGTTCTCGCCCATGCCTTGAGTGCTTGTACCGGCTAGGATGGGAGTAGTGAGAACGCATAGTTGCGACCGTGCATTCCATAGTATGCCTCGTCAGTATGAGAGGATACTAGTGGCCACATGAGATTAATATGGACTCGTGGAGTTTAGCTAACTGCCAGGGTAACTTGTACGTGATAAATGTGATGACACTTTCCCACTTGCATAGTAGGTTTCCTACATGTCTTTGTGTGCCTCTGGGAATTAGATGTCGATTTTGTGTGTGATTGGAACCTTTGAGTTAGTATACTTTTAGGATTCCTGGACTATAGAGATTTGTGCTATGTGTTATGGATAGCCTGTTTGGAACTTGAGATTATCTCCTTAGCACGGTGGGAGTGGACCACTTAGGTTCCACACTGTCAGGTGGTAGTGTATTTTCCACTCTTATCATTTGAGATCCATCGGAGACACCATGGCTGGAGCATTCTTGGTTGGTATTTATCTTCATTATGTTCTTGGAGCATTATGATAGATGATATACCTTATGATGGATGTATTTGTTGGTATGTTTCCTATATTAATGATTTGCATATGTTAGATGATGGTATCCTATGCTTTACTTTGCATGTTAGTAGGATGTTTTAGGAGTGACATTCCTACTATGTTAATACCGATGATCTCTTTGGTGCTTTGGAATGTTACGCACGAAGGGATGGCTAGGATCCACGATGGTTTAATGATGCTATTTACAGTTGGGAGGAACCGTGCACTTAGTTTGTTTTGTTTGATCTTTATGATGGATGTATATGTCTTCTATGATGATGTATCATGTGATTATCTCTACTTTGATGTATCATGGATTGGAATAGGATGATGTACCTTATTTCACATATGTATATTCTTTTAAGCCTTCATACCCTGTGACATGTATAGTGGATGATTGAGCATTTGGAAATGTAATGTATGAACATTGGACTTATCATTATTATTCATGTGGATGTTGTACTAGATGGATTCATGTATGTTAGTTTAGATGTAACTCAATGTTAAGGGATTCTTAAAGAATAAAATCGGTTATGTATGTTATGTTTACTTTTAGATGGACATTGCTATTCCTTCCGTTATTATGTACAAGTTATATGTGGTATTTAATTTCATGTTATAAAGAAAAAAATAAAATTACCAAACTTAGTGAAATTTTAGGTTAATTCTTTGGATCCCTTGGCAGGGCATTACACTTCTTGTGACCTCTAATCCTATTCAAATTTAGGGCACTTTTGTTGCTAAGAGCATTTGAAAATCCTGGGAAGCTCTCAAACCTTGGCTTTGATAAGCTAGTAATGGATTCAAAGATGGGCTCTCAATGAAACAACAAAACCTTTAGTGGTTACCCTTGTTTGCTACATAAGGTGTACATTTAGCCAAAATTCAAGGAGCCAATCTTTTGAAATTATTTCATAGGGGTATTAGAACTTCCAAAGATTTATTCTCCAAGGTTACTATAAGCCTATGCTCATGGAAGGATCTATAGGTCCAGTATAAGCTTATCTGTCCAGATCGACAGACAATTGATCCTCTAGTTTTTGTGGTTCCTCCCAATCCGTTGCACAAGCTTGGAATTCACTCATCACACCCATGGTGGAAAGATTGAATGTGGTACCCTACCACTCCAATGACTAGTCATAGGCTAAAGCTAGGGTATCGATGGCTAATGCCCCATCTTTCAATGGTTGAGACTCTCAACCTGCATTGACATTTGCATTCTTCACATAAGACTTAGAGTCTTGGATTTGTCACTATCTGGCATACCATCATAGAGCCAAAGATTGCTCACTTTGCTTGGTGTCTCCTCTTCTAGGGCTTTCCTTTGGTCCCTTGACTTTGACATTTGGGAGTCCTAGATCCTACATGCCCTTTTTGTGGCTAGCCTGAAATCTTTCTACATATTTTTTGGTTCTACAAAAGGGCTTAGAATTAGTGGATCTGGATTTATGATTTTTTCAAGCCTTTTCACCTAGAGGCCTTCACTTGGTATATAGTAGATTTGGGTGATGCTCCTAGACTCCCTTTAAGATATGCCCAAATCTGGCATGCTTTTAGAATGGAGATATTGTTTACAATCTGAAAAGATTGTAATGTTGTTTAATTCTCTCATAGCTTTCTTGATATTTTTCTTGCAATGCACTCTAAAGCATGTATATGTAATAATGTCATGTTGTAGATTCAAGTACAAACTAACAAGGTCACACTAGAAGTGACTCACCTATAGGAGCTACTTGCTAACTAGGGAAATGCCCCTTGTATGATTGCCCGAGTACCTCCAGATAATTTTTTCCGTGACCATGCTCCTCCCCATGGTCACTAATGAGGTCAGAGTAGTTCTACTTGCCATTCACAAACCCCAAGGTCACAACCTCATTGTCACTCTCCCAGTGGTGGATTTTGTGGTTGTCAATGCTTAGCCTTACCTCCTTGGAGGTTGGGCTCGGGTTGGTCTCCGATGGCTCCCCCTGCTACTACTGATGGGGGTTGGCTGTCTGCTACTTGTGACCCCAAGTGGGCTTTCCCCTGATTAGTTCTTTCTGTTTCTCTTCCCAGGGCTAAAGAAGAAAAAGAGGCTGATAAAGATACTACTATTGCTAGTGGTTGGGCTCCTCCTACGAAAACCACTAACACCAAGGATTATGGGGTTCTGATGATAAAGATCCTCCTTTGATGGCACTACTCTTGCAACCTGAAGTTTCTTGTTTTTTCTTATATATATATTTTTTGATGAATAGCTAATTTTTTTGCCTTGGGGTGTTTGAACATGCGATGTGATCCTGTATCCATCAGCCCCTTTTTTGTGAATATGTATATTTAATATTTTAATTAATGGAAAAGGTCTATTCATCAAAAAATATTTTTAAGAATGTCATGAAATTTTTGAATTTAGATTAATCTAAACTTAAAATTTTCTTTATTATTTATCAAATCATAAAAATTATTTCATATAGAAAAGTAATAAAATTTTAATAAAATTTTAAAAAATTATTAGTACAGTATAAAAGTTATATTTAAGAATATTTATGATAGTAATACAACATTAAAAATTATATAACATATTATACAATGTTTCATATAACTTGCATCGTATAGCTATGCTACTTTTAAAATATATTAAAGGCATGTTAAAAAATAACTATTACAATAGATTGAAGTGAATATATGAAAGATGATAGAGTGATGCAGTGAGGCTGATAAGGCATTAGATGAGGGGCATGACATCTGGTGCAAATATATTGCACTGTTGTTGGTGCCTTGTGCTTTTATGTTGTTTGCAATATGTACATCATGAACATGATTCATCTTGACCCTCACCTTGAATTTTTATGTACTTCTTTTAGAGCCAATTGTCTTTCTCCCTTGACTTTCTAGCTTTTTTTCTTTTTTTAGTGTGACATTTTAAAAGAAAATCTTTGTGAAGAGATAGAAATTAAGTATTATTTAAGTTTATATGCTTATATGTGGGAATTTTGTTTCTGGATTTTACAATTTTCTACCAAAACATTGTGAGCTCCAATTGTAAAAGAAAAATCCAATTGCGTTGACTATTTTGATTTTCTTTCTATTATTTGAATTTTTTCTTTAATTTATTTCCTTTTACTTCCCTTAATTTTTTTTCTATTCCTTATAATTTCTTTAAAAATCTTTCCATTTTTATTAATTTCTATTTTATACTTATCACCAAATCTAAATAATGAAATCTTTGGTAGATTTGTGAAGAATTAATACTCTATGAATTGTATTATTGTATATAGCTTCCATTTCTCCATAGAAAGATCCAACAAGAAAAATGCATGTAGGAGGTGACCATGACATGCATATTGGCAACAAGCAAAGGTCTCATGTTTGTCTTTGATGTGGAATTTCAAGCATGTTCTTGAATTTTTTGAGTTTTTAAAATTGAAAGATTTTGTAGTTATTTTTTCCTTTGGTTATGCTTAAAATGGAAAGGGATTTGTTCATGTTCTATTGTTTTCAAATAGTGTGAGTTTAAACCTTGATTTCTCCTTATCTAATAGAAATATTGGCTTTGGTTTTGAGTGAACTTAGTTTGACTATTATTTAATTTGTAGGTAGGGTGATGTTTATGGACAAAATCCTAAAGCAATTCTGTTATGCAATTGCTTGCTTGAAATTTATATTTAGAAATATTTTTACTAAGGGTGATCTTAAATAGACATGTTTTTCCTTTCACTAAATCAAAACATAGTCATCGTTGTGTGTGTGTGTGTGTGTGTGTGTGTAGTAGTAGTAGTAGTAGTAGTAGTAGTAGTAAAGCATGCAGGAGGGGACATGTTCAAAGGGGTATCATCTGCAAACATTGAATTCATGATGGTTGGTTTTTCGAATCCCATCAAGCCCTACCTATTTTTATGTGGGAGAAGACTGTTTGAAGTTTATTCATGGGCTTGTTTTGTTTTCTTTGTAGTTATGTAGTGGATAATGCATGATTGGTTAGAAAATGACTACATAAGGATTCTAAAGAAATGCAGAAATGCGATTCTAGACACAAGGAAGGTGATCCTTTTGGATATGGCATTGAATGACAAGGAAAAGACATACACTTTCTCTTGTATTTTACTAGATGTTTTGGCATTATACTTTTTTTGTAAATTTTTTTAAAGTTTACTAACTTTTTTGAAGTAGTCAAGCTTTAGTAGTGTCGAGTGGCTATACGCAATGCCGAGCAGGTAGTGCCAAGTCATAGGTAGTGTTGTGCTATAGGTAGTGTTAAGTTTCTTGGTAGGTCTATAGTGATTGAGTAGCTTAGTTACCAAAGGGAGCTCAAAAAACAAGGAGGTTAAAGGAAGATGAGATACTTGGCTCAAACACAAGTCAAGTGATAAAGGAAGAACAACATTCCAAAGAATGCATAAATGAGTTAATGGATTCTCGTCCTCTTTTGTCAAGGCTTACTAATTATGCACATCTGAAACACAAAAGATTGATATTTGCATGTATGCTTTCCTGATTTCTATTAACTGAATCAAACTAATACAAATCTAGAGAATAAACTATAAACCCTAGGAGAACAAAACATCCAAATACTTAAATCAAACTTATAGCAACATATGGCTACCTACAATAAACCTAGAGAAATCACTTCTTATACAGGACAAAAGATTACTTTCACAAAATACCTAAAAAGTCATCCACACTTGTTGAGCTACTAGATTTGATCAAACTTCTTGCCTCTAATGTTTTGCTAAACTTGACTAACTCTAAGAGTGTCTAGATCTAACTTATAGAATGAACAAACATTTTCCCCATTTTGTCTCTTGCTATCCACTCAAATCTCCCTCTCATTTTCAAAATTCAAACTCACCTACCTATATTAAATATTCTATCTATTGGAGCCACAAACCATTAGAAATGGTAGGTGAGTATGTAGAAGGCTCACAAGACAACATAATTTAATATTCCAAAACTCCCCCTTTGTCCTGAGCCAACAAGAAAAGTATCACTATTGATCCAAATTAATTATGCCAAGACTTCTTCCTAGGCACCCAAACCTTGCTATGCCCAATGGCTTAGTGAAAATGTCTGTAAATGGTTGTTCAGACTTACAATATTTTATTTTGATTTCTCCATTCTCCACTATCTCTCTGATGAAATGATATTTGATCTCAATATTCTTGCTTCTCCCATGGAAGACTAGATTATTCGTTAATGCAATTGAGAAAATGTTGTCACAAAAAATTGTGGTTCCATCCTCTTGCTTTTCATTCAAATTTGCCAAGATTCTTCATAGCCAAATAGCTTGACATGTTGCTAAATGTGCTACTATGTATTCAAACTCTACTATAGATTGAGAAATAATTTGGTGCTGCTTGGATTCCCATGAGATTTCACCCAAACCCACATGAAACATATAACTAGAAGTGCTCTTCCTATCATCTAAATTTCTAGCCCAATCACTATCACTACAACCAATTACCTTAAACTCATTATCAATAGTATACAAAATGCCAAATCTCTTCATACCATTCACATACGTTACAATCCTCTTTCCTGCTTGCTAATGGGAATCCTTTGGAGCTTCCATGAATAAGGGAATCAAACTCATTGGATGCATCATATTAGTCTGAATTATTGTCAAGTACATCAAGCTTCCAGCTATACTTTTATACAATGTTGGAATCAAATTACTACTATAGTCTTCTTTGCTCAACATTAGACCCATCATTGTTGGTGTTGGGGCTGTTGGGGCTGCCTTATGATTTTTCATTTTGAACCTCTCCAAGATCTAACTTTCATATTTTTCTTGAAAGATAAAGATGCCATCATGCATTTTTTTTACTTCTATGCCTAGAAAGTATTTTAAGAGACCTAAATCTATTATCTCAAATTCATTCTTCATGGCCCCTTTGAACTCACCAGTTAGGAAATTATTATTTTTAGTAAAAATTAAGCCATCCACACACAAAAAAAGAATCAAAACCTTGCCATTTATTTCCTTGATGTAGAGAGTGGGCTCACCATCACTTTTGCTAAAGCCATTGCTCATCAAATATGAGTCAATCCTACTATACCATGCTCGTGGATCTTGCTTAAGCCCATAAAGAGCTGTATTCAACCTATACACTTCGTGTTCCTCACTTGCAACTTCATAACTAGGTGGTTACTCCACATAAACCTCTAAGGAGAATATAACATCCATTTTATAATCCTTCCATTTATGTTGGGCTACAATTGCTATGACAATAAGAAAAGTTTCCATTCTTGCAATTGGGGCACAAGTCTCATTGTAATCTATTCCATACTGCTATTTGTACCCCTTTACCACCAATTGTGACTTATGCCTATCTATTTTTTCTTCAGCATTGCCCTTGGGCTTATAGACCCATTTAACTCCAATTACTTTTTTCTTGTGAGGTTGATCAATTAGCTCCCATATTTCATTTCACTCAATAACATATATTTCCTCATCCATATCATTACACCATTTCTTTTTTATGGCTTCTTCAAAATAGATTGGATCACTATGAGAAAATAATGGAAAATTAACACTCTCATCATAGTCTTCATCATACCTTTCTTCTTGGTATATCTCCCTTAGACTCTTAGTATTTCTTGGCAATAGGGAGACAAGAGTGGGATCATAATTTTTAGTACTATTGTTGCTACTATTTTTTCATACCAATTTGGAGCTGTCTAGAACTACTAGGAGCTAATTCTCTGGATGTTTGAGGTTGCTTATCTTTTTATCTTTGTCACAAGCTATCTATATCTAGTCCTCCTCCATTTTTTTGATCACTAGCTTCATCTTGTTGATCAATAGTCGATATTTTACTTGAAGTTCTTGAAGATTCATTTACCAAGCCACCCCACAACTTATTTTCAAGAAACTCCACATCTCTTGAAATGATGATCTTCTTGGAAATTGGATCATATAATTCATAGGCCTTTGATTCTAAACTATAACCTATGAAGATGCACTCACACCCTTTTCATCCAACTTTTTCCTTTGGTTCTTTGGCACATGTTCATATACTAGACACCTAAACACTCTTAAATGCTCAACTACCCATCTATGTCTTGCTCATGCCTCAAGATGAATCTTGTCACAAACTACTTTCATTAGACACCTATTTATCAAGTATACTACTATTTCTATTGTTAGACTAAATAATTAATTAATTGTTAATTATTTACTCTATTTCTTAAGCTTACTTAGGTAAATGCATTTATTTATTATTTGTAGCCTAAGAGTTTGTTATAAGTTGACAATACGAGATTTTTTTCTCTCCTAAGTCATACTTATCCTCTCACATTGTTTGAGGACTTTCCACCTCAAGTGGATGTATGCTTAGTTGTCACACTTATCTCCTAGCATCTTCTAGCTTGTTCTAGGAGATTCTTGGAGCTCTTTATATTCGGGCTCCCTCATTGTATTTTCACAAGACATTCTCATATTGTAAATACATTTTCTCTTGTATTTGCATATTTTCTCTCAAGTTCATTTAGGGTTTTTCCCTAGCTCCATGCTCTTCTCTTCTTGGCTTCCCTTTGACAAGTTTTCACATGCAGGTGATCTTGGGCATCTTTGGAGTTGGCTTTCATCAACTCCAACATGGTATCAGAGACTCCTTGCTGCTACTTCATTGAAGAATTTTTGAAGCCGTGATTTGGAGTCACAAACCCTAGTTTGTTTGTGCATTTTTCTTCAAATCAGAGGATCAACAATTTTTTGGAGCACTTTCAACACAAACAGATGCTACCATTGGATCTAGAAGGCCGTTTGCAGTTAAGATTTATATAAAAAAATTCTTTTCTTGGAGATAGAGCTATGGGAGGCATACTTTTTTTTAGCTTAGATGTCGTACAGACGATTTTGGCATTAATTGTGATTTTAAAAAAATAAAAGCAGTGCCACTGGGTGGCCATTGCCACGCCACCCAGTGGCCGCTTCCATGCCACCACAGTCCCCTTAGTGCATAGCCTATAGCAGCCATGCCTCTGCATCATCGCTGCCGCCGGTGGTCCACCCACTAGCCACCATGGCTGGGCGGTGCCCCCAACTTCATCCGCTTCCCCAGCATCTTCCATTAGCTCGTAGCTCCTCTGCCTCTAGTCTTCCACTTGCCCATGTTAGTGTTACAGTTAGGGCAAGCTCAACAAGTTTAGTCAGTGCCTGTCCACGTGGTTCCAGCATGTTTTGCAGAGTTTTTTGGTGCTGAAACGTGGCATAGGTGCCACATGGCACTTTTTCGCGTGGCCCTTGCCATGTGATCCATACTTGCCACATGGCATCCATGTGGCACTACGATGTGGAAGCCACGTGGTAGCTTTTTTGTGGTGATGGCCTTGAAGCCATCAATTTTAATGTCTTAGATTGCTAAAATTAGCATTACATTAGCACTGCATTGCCATACCTTGCCTGCCTCTCTTTTAGGGTCCTTTTTGAACTACTTATGGTTTTTTGACCATAACTTGAGCATACAGAGGTATTTTTTTGATATGAAAGAAGCACTAGAAAGATGGTTCCAAGATAGAGACATTGGTGTAGGTATTTTTTATGTTTTAATGCTTTTTAATACCTATTTTTTCAATCAAAGTCTGAAGTTGTGTTTTTGACTCCAGGAAGCATATCTTTTGCATCCCATGCCCATTTTTTGAAAAATTTATATTTTTAGAAAGTTGATTCTATCACCTTTTTGAAAAATTTATATTTTTAGAAAGGTTTTTGTCCCATGCTCTTTCTATAATAGTTTTGGCATTTTTTCTATATGGTGGATATCTGGAGTGTTTTAGGCCCGAGGATCATTTTCCTAGCATGGTTTCCTTTTTTTTAGGTTTTACTATGTTTTTTTCCAACCTATTTTTAGTTTTGATCATTGTAGCTATAATTTTGAAGTACTTTAATGTATCACATTGAGATAAAGTGTCACTCTTACATTTTGGGGGTCATGAACATTGTTTTTGAGTCAATTGTGCATGTACTATTTTCATAAAGCACCATGGGCGGAATAGTTTTTTGTTGTTTTAGGTTTCTCCGTTTGTCAAGTGAGTGTCCCTTCCATGACATTAGCCCCATGTAGAGTCAATTTGACCATGTCTTTATAGGTGTTTGTACCTCTTCCTCTATCGTCGTTCTTGGTTCATCTATAGGAGACTTTGGCCCACCTTTTTAGTTGCTTATCATCACACCCCATCTGCATTAAGGGGGGTTATTTTTTTGCTCTAATGCATCCTTGGTTCGATGTTTTGATAGTGTGAACTATATATTCAGTGGTTGATCCTATGTACAAGGCAATTGTAGTGGCTAGCTACCTATGCATTTCGGTAAGATGGATCATCTACCATATAGACATGCTCGGTTCATGCCTTCTTCTTCCATGGAGCTTCTTCAAATCAATATTTTGGAAGATTTGCGGCTTCTTCATGCTTCAGTGATGCTCGTCATGATAATTTTTTGTTCCTATTTTTGAGGACAATTTCCCTAGTTGGAGGCTTCTTCTGTTCTTCACTAGGTTCTTACCTCTTTTTGGGCGAGGGTTTTTCCCACGTGGTTTTCTCTCTTTCCCCATTTTTAGAGGATGCATTTAGTTGCAATGTACTTGAGTACCTAAAATGGCCTTGTTGTCGGGACCCATTTTGCATTTTTTCTTTTTTTTTGTGAGCTTAAGGCATTCCCCTAAGTTGTACTTAAGGGGGGGTGTTAGAGTAAATAATTAATTAATTGTTAATTATTTATTATATTTCTTAAGCTTACATAGGTAAATGCATTTATTTATTAGTTGTAGCATAGGAGTTTGTTATAAGTTGTTAACAATACGAGAATTTGTTCTCTCCTAATTCATACTTATCCTCTCACATTGTTCGAGGACTTTCCACCTCAAGTGGATGTATACTTAGTTGTCACACTTATCTCCTAGCATTTTCTATCTTGTTCTAGGAGATTCCTAGAGCTCTTTATATTTGAGCTCCCTCATTGTATTTTCACAAGACATTCTGATATTGTAAATACATTTTCTCTTGTGTTTGCATATTTTCTCTCATGTCCATTTAGGAGTTTTCCCTAACTCCATGCTCTTCTCTCCTTGGCTTCCCTTTGACAGGTTTTCACATGCAGGTGATTTTGGGCATCTTTGGAGTTGGTTTTCATCAACTCCAACAGCTATAGCCTCTCTCCAATATTTATTTTGGAGTCCTTTTTCTTTAATCATGCTCCTTTCCATTTCAATAATGGTTTTAATCTTCCTCTCAGCCACTATATTTTACTACAAAGTATAGTTGGTTGTAATCTCCTTCTTTATGTCATTTTCCTTTAAAAAATTTACAAAAGAATTGGTGGTATTCTCTTCCCCTCTAACTAGCCTTAGAATTTTTACATAATTTCCACATTCTTTCCTAGCCTAAGCTTTAAATTAAACAAGTTTATCAAATGCTTCAAATCTTCTTTTCAAAAAATACAGCCATGTCCAAAGACTAAAATCATGTATAAATGTCATAAAATAAGTACTCCCCCCAATAGAAGTGGTTTGTGGTGGAATAATTTAGACTAAATAAAAGGGGTAATGAATCAGCTATCCAAGGTTCAAAACTCCCAATTAAAATTTTTAGTACTTAAAAAAAATCATGCATATATCTTCTTCTCATTAACCTTGTATGCATCCATCATATCATTCATAACTTAAACTTGTAGATTACTATCCTATGTGAAAATCACTTTGGAGAAATGTAAACATGAAATAACAAAATCATTCACACATGTGACATAAAGATTTTACGTGGAAATCCAATTTGGGAAAAACCAACAAGAGCATGCTACTAATTCTCAATCTTTTGAAGTGATGCCTTGTGAAAGGCCAGCCCTATTATAGATTACAATACACACTACTAAATGTGATTTAAATAAAGGATTTCAATCACCCTGTTAGGAGTGAGCCTTGTTAGAAAACTTTAGGCCATTCCATTAGAACACCAACTAGATAAAGGATCTACAAATGACTATTAGGTCAACCTTAATCCAAAAGATTTACCCTAAAATAATACAATCATTAGAGAGTAATAGTATGGCTTTGATCTAATAATAAATCAAAAATCACTTGCAGATTTTAGATCTCTATTCAATCCTCTATTATGCTTGGCTTCATTCACTTCAACTTTGATAGCTTTCTCACCATTCAAGCATTCATCCCCTTAAGCCTTCTTTCTTTGCATGCCAATTGTAAGCTCTTTCTTTAGGCCACCATATGAAACAAGACCTTAGACCTCTTGTCTTCCTTGGGTTCTTGCACATGTCAACACTTGCTTCTAGCTTTGCATTCCCTTAAAAATAGATTTTTGATCTTTTTCCACTTAATCACAATCGTCCATTCCAGGGTGAGGTAAGATTCATTGAATCTAACCATCTTTCTATTTTTCTCCATCTAGAAACTTCCTTCACAATCCTCTTTGAATTCACCTCAAAACTGTTGATCTCAGTTTGGTTTTGACAAATGAGTATCTAAACACTTAAGTCATTTATAAGTTATGTACTTAGTTCATGCCAAACAAGTAATGCATGTCAAGAATAACATGTCAGATAGTGCATGTCGATTAAGACACTTAGATAGTGTCAATTAAGTAGATAGTGCTAAGTCACTCAAGTGTTGAGTAGTCAGTATGTTTTGAGTAATTCAAGCTCTGAGTAAAGTAGTACATGCAAAGTCATTTGAATGTTGCGTGGTAACACTAAAGTTGTAGTTGATGTCGAGCATTAGGGACTTCAGATGCCACGTAATATAGTTTTGACATAGTTGTTTTTATTGGCACAAAAAACTATGTAAATCCTTTCTGAGCTAACTTGAGGATTGTTTTGTGATCATAGATGATAGGATCTAATCTTAATTTATGATTCCTATGTATTATGTGTAGCAAATTAGAAAAATGGATGAATTGAGTAGCTTTATAAGCCTTATAAGCCTTTAATAGGGTAGACCTTTCACTGGGTAGATCATATTTTATGATCAAACAATTGTAACCTTCATTGGATAATCTTTACAATTGTAATAGTGAATACTTATGGGTGTCATCCTCACCCTCATTGGAGGGTTTCTGGGTAATCATATCTAGTGCTATATGTGTGAATGTTTATGTGTTTTCATGCAGTAGATGTTTAGGCTTAATTTGGTATTTTAGTTTACAAACTAGAGATGGATGTGTGGTGAATTATTTTAGAGTTGAAGATTTTATAAGTGATGATTCACTACCCCCACACCCCACACCCCCTGCCCCCCACCCTTTCTTAGAGTTTAATTTTCCTATTGTATTTCCAACAATTCCTATTAGAGCCTTGTTCTCTAAAAAATAAAGCTTTTTAGCTTTGAGGAAAGATCTTGGAAATGGAAGTCTACAAGTTGGGAAAGACTATTGAGAATCAAGTGATTGAAATATAGCTTGCCCTACCTCAGATAAATGAAGCAAGAGATAACCTTAAATGCTCACTGTAGAGAAGAAAAGATATAGCTACTGAACAAAATGACATACGTTACAGAGAGATTGATACTATTGGATTATTTACTGAAAGAAATTCATGTAAATTTTATACAGTAGTTGTAGATCTGATGAAAAAGAATGTAATCCTAATTGAAGAGGTTAGAACACTAATGATAGAACAAGAAGTCCAATCAACATTGCTATGTGAAGTGACTGAGTAGAAAAAGAAAGGTGAAGAATACAAGGTCATGATAGAAGATCACAAAACAACACTAACTAACAAATTAGAGGGAAGGACATCAGAAGTGCATAGAATTACTAACATACAACTGGAGACAATGAATCAAGTCATGATTTCCAATCATGAATTGAATGGAAAAGACATTGTGATCACAGCCCTAAAATTATAGAATGAATAGCTAAGTAATATGAGGTTTCCTAAATCTAATGATGATACTAATAGATTAGGTTACACAAATATTGAAGAAGGAGAATCATCTAGAAATGGTTAAAAAAGTAACAAAGTTAAGAACTCCAAACCCACTTGTCATAACTATGTGAAGCTAGGACATGTACAACAATTGTTTGTAGAAGTAAGACTGTAGATTGAAATCCTAAGCAAAAGTTTATGGGCCATTACCACAAATGTAATAAGTAAGGACATCCCATGAGTAGAAAATGATTTGAAGGATACTACTATAACTGTCAAAAGTATGGACATAGAGTATCTAAATGTAGATCCAAGCCCAAATGGTCATCAAACAAGAAAACAAAGGTAAACCACAAAGGAAACTCTTATAATTGTGATTATAATACCAGGTATTATTAACAGTATTGTTAAGTGTATGGAAATTTTTTTTGAGAATTTTATAAGAACACATTTTAGAAGTGATTACAATAGGTCGTTAAGTCAAACCATATGTTTTTGTTACTTGAAAATTAGTTACATAAGCAAACATTAACCAACAAGGTCAAAGACACCAAGTAGTGAGTTCAACAAAGGCAATAGAAAGGTTGATGTTGAAGAAGTCAAAGTGGAAATGAATAAAACATGGAAGAAGAAAGATGATTGTAGAACATCAATTTTAGATGGGATCACTTCACCCAATGAGTCAAGTGATCACACCAACTCCAATTAAGCAATCAAGAGGTATGTTGGGACTGATATCTTAAATGCCATATTTCACATCTATTCGAAGGATTTAGTTATAAAAAGATTATATATGGATGACGAAAGATGCAAAATGTTGATTATAACCTAGAAGAAATCTTTAAGTTTTGATAGTTTTCATGTTACTGACAAGAATGAAAAGTTTTCATATCTGCTGAGTGAAAACTAGTTAATGTTGATCTATCAAAGAAGATAGTATTGGATGAGCTCGTAGTGTTTTCTGAGTGAGAAGGAAATTGCATGGAAGCCAAGTGAGTTGGAATACCCATTGAAGCTGAACTTACAATTGTGTAAGCACTAAGCATTTATTGTGAAGTTTCAAGGGCTATATGATTGATTTTGACCCATTTGACATCATTCAAATTTGAAGATGAGCACGAAGAGCTAAAGGTAAATTGAATAGATTATTCCAAGAGTTTATAGATTGAATTCAACCATTTTTCTATTGATATTTGTCTAATAGTGATAAGTAATTATTTTCATTTATGTCTAAACATGATGTACATGTTCACAGGAAACCTTGAAAATAAAGATACTTAGTGTTTGGTAATAAGAAAATTGTCTAAGTATAGAATTTGGTTTACAAAAATGTATTGTTTTGTTTATAATTTGTTGCTGACATCATATTATGACTAGAAAGGTTACATGGAGATAGTATACATGTTGGTGATGATGTTTATAATTTTAGAAGGCAGTACCAAATATACAGAACATAGATATTTGTATTTTGATGAAGTAGGACAATGGAATTGAAGGAAAGAATTGTCTTGTTTACAAAATAATTACTTGTCCAATTAGGGTAGACATCCTAGATGTTTACTCTAATATAGAAAAGTGAATTTTTGTCTTAGCCAACCCAATAGTAATTTGTGTAAATGCACAGTATTTATGAAAAGGACATTTTGCGATAGGAAGCATGCTATCTTGGAAGATTGTATAATTGTAAATTGCGAATTGTGATGAGAAAATTTTTGTGAAAGTGATATATGAAAAGTTTTATATGAGATATTTGGTGATATGAGATCGAGTTGAAGATCAAAGATTAGTTGAGGAAGAAGATATAGTACTTATATCTAGTCTGATTACTTGTTTGAGCAATGAGCTCTTCTTGTGATTGGAAGTGCATGTTTGGGAAATGGGCTCATCTTGCATCTACTATACCACAACTCCTAACAGGGTTGAAATCTTCTAACAAGGATTCAAAGTCTCCTAATAGGGACTGCTTATACTGAATTTTCTCATTTAATCTTAACAGGGTCCATCCTCTAACAAGGAACTTATATATTAGTATATTATCTAGTGGATATCATCTCCATTGGGGTTTTCCCTTGCCAAGGTTTCCCTAGTTAACAAAATATGGTTTTATGAGTTATCTCTGTGCATTGTTACTAATACTATTTAGTATTACTTTACTGCTTTGTTATGCATGGTTTAAAGTAAGTAATAATATCTAGTTGGTGACTAAAGTTTGTAGATTACTAATTCACCTCCCCTCTCAGTAATCCCTATTTCTAACAATTGATATTAGAGCCCAATTACTTTGAAGAGGGTTAATAGCCTAGGTAAAATCCCTATGGATATGGAATAGTTGATGAAGAACCTTGAAGAAGCTCTTGAAAAAATTGATCTCCTTACTGAAGTAAGAGATAAGCTGAAGGATAGATATGAAGACTCCAAAGTATACATTGGTCAATTGAAAGAAAAAATTGGACATCTCAAATCAAAGCCTAAATCTACTGAATCTAGAACTAGTGATGATGATTATTAAAAATTGAAGACATAGTATGAGATTTTAAAGCATGAGTTGAAGATTTCAAATTTGAAGTTAACTTTGAGAAATGATCCTAGCAAAGTTGAATTTGATTTCAAGACCAAAAATGCAAATCTAAGAGCAAGATTGGGAAAGAAAACATCTGAGTTTGAAAGATTGAAACAAGATCATGGAGAATTCCATAAGTAAAATACTATTGTGAAAGGTGAATTGACATGGTGCAAACAACAGCTTGAGAAACTTTATTCTAGCAAAGAAAAGCTTGATGATTCAATGTCTATACAAAGGCCTACTTATGATAAGACTAGTCTTGGTATCTAATTAACATGTATATTAAGAAACCTAAGATTAAATCAGATCCAAAAGAGAAATATAAATTTGATGATAAGATTGAATCTAGTCAATCTTCTGAGAAACCTTAAGAAGTTGAGCAAAAAAAGGAAGCTGAAGTCTTGGATGAACCAAAGCAAGTGGAAACTCCTAAGGAAGCCAAGTATGAATTTAGAGGTATGTGCTTTTTATGTAATGAAATAGCTCATTTGAAAAGAGATTTATACTAATAAGTCATTTATTCATGTTAAGGACTTTTATTGTCATAATTATCATGGTATGGGTCATAATGTAGTTGATTGTAGGAAACCTAAGTATGATAAAAATAGAAGAAATATTAGAATGTCTATAAATACTAACCATATAGATAGAAGAAGATCTAATGAGAGGACATCAAGAGAAGGAAGATCTTATGAAGATAGAAGATCGATCATGTGTTATAAGTGTAACAACTTAGGATACAATGCTCAGAATTTGTTGACATTCCAGTCATGTTTGTTATTAGTGACATACACTTATTTAGATTATAACTTCATACCGAGCATATTTTACACTTAACAATGTTAACCAAGCATATCAGTTCATACCAACTTATATAGTTGCTATTGAGTTCTTTGGATAGATTTCAATTTACACCAAGAAATTACTATTATGGTGATGGTCAACATTGTAATCTAAGCATCTTAATGTATGCCAATTTTACCAGTGCAAACCAAGTTGTGTAGTGCTTACCGAGTTCATAGCTGATGTGATGTAAGTCTAGTGTTACTCAAGCTACCTAGTGTTAACCAAGTGACTCAGTTTATACCAAGCTCAAATTGATAGCATTGACTGAGCTATGCAGTGTGAATCAAGTGATTTAGTTTATATGTTGAGTTTTGTAGTATTTGTTGAATCACTAGTGCAAACTAAGTTCAAGACTACTTGGAAGTGATCAGTATGGACCAAGAGCTTCTACATCTACCAAGTGCATGACAATTTTGAGCATTGACATTGGATGTTGAGTATCATGACCTGATTAAGTTAGTCTTTAGAACCTGAGTTTCTACACTCTATCCAACTTTGTTTAATATTTGTGAAACTTGTATTGTGTCCAAATTTGCAATTGTGTAATTAGATTGGTATAGATGTAATGTAATGTATCACATCTAAATAATTGAAGAGAAGGAATGTAATAATAAAAAAAGAGAAAAAGAGTGAATTACAAAGGCTACAGTAGTATAAGTGTTAGCATACATAATTAATTATTATTACACATAACTTAAGTTTACTTAAGTTAATGAATTCTCATATTAGTTGTCATATAGACACCTTGGAGTATGCGTAGCCATATGAGTTGTCTTGTTGACAACATAGGAGTTTGCATATTCATCTAAGTTTTCATGTAGAAAACACAATTATTTGCATTCCAATTGAGTACATGGTGTCTACAATCTCTTTATGAGATACACCTTGGTATTCTTATCCTCTCATCATTGCACAAACTCTTGTGCTCAATGGAGGGTAATCCACTCTTGGTGGACACATGCTTAGTTGTGAGTCTTATAACTTTGCTTACTCCTAGTCATTTTAGATGCCTTATATACATGAATTTCTATTGTGTATTCATATGATATTCACTCTTTTTATTGTTATTATGATCATACATTGTTGGTCCATATTGTGCTAAGTGCTTGAGCTTCTTGATCTTGATGTCATTTTACCCTAGGCCAAATTCTTACATGGTATCAGAGCTATACTAGATTCTTACATGGTATCAAAGAAATACTTCCATTCACTATAAACTTGGTCCAATAGAACTACTTACACCAAAAAAAAATTCTTCCATTAGAAAGAAAGACTATGTCCCATGTGTTGTTTCTCATAAGAGAATTATATTCTTCTTCCATTTCTTTATCCCATTCTGGAATTTATCAAGCTTCTTTGAATGATTGAGGAATGGAAGAAACTAGAATATAAGCATGAGGGAGTGAGTTGTGTTGTGATTGTTGGCATTAAGTTAATATTTCCATTAGTGACAACACTTATCCATATCAGTATAGCTACCAAGCTTAGCACTTAGTTTCCTACACTCATTGGGCATTCCAGTGTTAATGAAGCTTTGAAGAGTTCAAAAATTTACACTAAGTAGACAGTGGCTACTGAGTAAATATAGAAAATGTGAAGATCAACAATGTCTAGAGAGCTTCATAGTGTTTGCTGAGCAGCAAGTTTGTGTCATGAAGATTTAGTGTAAACTGAGCATTGGAAGAAGTAGTGTTTACCAAGTGAAGCAAGGTAAACTTAGTGTGCAATATCTATCGAGTGACACTACATCCATCGAGTCAATAGTGGTCATCAAGTTTAGAACTACATCAAGTGATTAGTATGGATCGAGCCTTCACTTCTACCAAGTCCATGATGATGCTAAGTAATGTAGCAGATGTTGTGTATTAGAAGGTCACTGAGTAAGTTCAGTGAACCCAAGTTATTTACTATTGGGCCGACTTTGTAATGTATTATTCATTTGTATTTTGGTTGACCTTGCAATTTTGTAAATTGGAAAGGTATATATGTAAGGTTTAATATAAGATATCATATGTATGAAGAAATAGAGAAGTAATGTGAAGTGATTTTTAAGAAGTACATGTGAAGGATTATTAGTAGCAGTTCAAGGAATACAACAAGGTCAATATAGAGGTAAAAAAGTTATATCGATCACATATGGTGATCAATGCATAAAGGATCTTATCAACAATTAGTTGTAAGTAGATCCATTACTTCATCTTAATAGGTGAATCAATTTCTAAATCCTTTAACAAGGTAGACTTAACATTCTTTATATAAATCTCTTAGCTAAGTGCATACTTCATTATATGTTTGTAAATTCTCTAACAAGGTGGATCTAGCAGTCCTTTGTGCTCCTAACAAGGTAGATCACCAGAAGTGGTCAATGTAAGCCTTAACAGGCCAACTTTATGCTGTAGTATTGAATTTTTGTGGGTACCATCCCCACTCCTATTTTACTTTCTATTTGGAAGGTTTCTAGGTCACCAAAATATTATGTTCTTTTGTGTGATGAATGTTTTATCTTTCAGTATTAATGCATGCAGTAGCACAGATGGATTTAGGGTAAATTTAAAAGGAAGAATTTTAAAGTTATTGATTCACCCCTCCCCTCTTAGTAACTTGTTATATCTTGAATATTTCCAACAATTGGTATTAGAGCTGTGTGGATCTTAGGATAAAAGTTTGACAACTTGAGCAGAGATCTAAGGACAAATGGAGATATTCAGACTTGACAAGGCAATTGAAAATAAAAAGCTAGATCTAGAGATGGCCATAGCTCAACTCAAAGAAGCAAAGGAGCATCTTTCCCAGTCCTTGAAAAGAAGGAAGGAACCTACAAGACAAATGAATAACAATCAGTATGTTGAAGAAAGGATTGAAGACCTTTTCCCATCAAGAAGCTCAGATGAAGCTAATGAGACAATCAAAGAACTCCTAGCAAAGAATGGTTCTCTACAAGAATAAGTAAGGAAACTCAAAAGAGAACAAGAAATTCAATCAATCAGGCTATATGAGATTTTGGAACAAAGGAGTAAGGCAAATGAAGACTTGGAGGCAAGAAAAAATGAAGAACAAAATCAATCCAATCAGCACGAAGACCTCATTGATCAAATCACTGGAGCAAATGAAGAAATCAAGATTCTCAAAGCATAGAATGAAAGAATAAGAAGTGATCTAAATTATGAAAGGGAAATTAATGAAAGAATAATAAGAGAACTAAGATGTGAAAAGTAAATCATTGAAAAATTGAAGAGAGACCTAAATGCTGAAAAAAAAATCAATGAGAGAATGTTGAAATCACAAGAAGACATGAATCAATTGAATCAAAAAAATTAGTAGAATCTTCATAGGTAAAAGGGTAAAGCAAGACTTTGATACAATGAAGAACAAGGTGAGTCTTCCAAGAAAGGTGAAAAAAGAAATAAAAAACCCTCATGCAATCATTGTGGGATAATTGGTCATACATCAAACAAATTTTGGAGCAATGGATGAGAAAAATTTAATGGAAAGTGCTATAACTGCAATCAGCATAGTCACAAACCTAATGAATGCAAGGAGAAACCAAAATTTGAAGGTAAATGTCACAAATGCAAAAAGCATGGTCAAAAGGCATCTCAATGTAGATCCAAATCATTCAACCTAGCTAAATAATTTGTAAAAGCAATATTTGGATGGGACTACAATATCTAGTGCAGATCTCATTATTGTGGAGAATATGGACACACTAGCATGAATTGTGCAAGGCATCATCTAAGAAAGAAAGATACTACTATAAGGTGTTACACATGCATTGAACTTAGTCTTATAGCTAAAAACTACATCAATGTAGGCAAAGTTGAAGATGAAAAGAAAGCAAGGGATGACAACATAAGGAAACAGATGAGGCAACAATGGATTCCTAAATCTACTGAGGACACAAGCTCAAATCATGGAAGTGAAGTCACTCAAAAAGTGAGTGACTCCATCCAATGTATTGGAGCTGTACTCAAAAAGAAAATTATAAGTAGTTCCAAGAAATACGACGAATGCAAATGACCCAATCAGTATTCCAAATACACTAGGATCATAGGGAGGTTATCTTTCACCAAGTTGCATCAAACTCTACAAAGGAAAGTTGGTTGAAGACCCTACTAAGCAAGGTTAGGAGTAAGAGAAATTTTGTTCATCTGCCAAGTTGATACTCTCGCTGAGTTAGATTAGTGGATGATATTCTATCATGCACCAATTCATAATGGTGCTAAACATTTATAAAATTTTCTCAACAAAAAGGGGTAATTTTGATTTTATTTTTCACCACATTCACAACATTCAAAGAGTAGAGCATTGTAGTGTTTTCAAACAATTTAGTAGTGAGATCTTCATGAAGTTTATCATCTACTAAGAACCAATGGCATCTACTAGTGGAAGCAAAACTAAACCAAATAAGGGTTCTAAAATGCTGGTTAAGGGTGTTGAATGGAAGGCACCAAAAATCAAGATTGTTTCAGTTGTTGCTATTTCTCTTGATCCTTATGGAGCTCAATCGTAAATCCCACCAAAGGTACTCCTAATTAAAGACATAAGAAATCATTTTAATTTTTTTTTTTAAGAATTAGGGACATTAGAAATGGATACTACCCTACCTAAAATGTGTGTTGATGGAGTTTTGAAACCTGAGCATAAACATTTGGAAGGGTATGTGCAGGATCATGGTGTACCAAACTATGGCCTTAAGTGGCAGTGAAAAACTAGCAAATCAGGGTTATGTCAACTTGACACATAATTTTAAAGTGGTTTTGGACTTTATATAAAAAAGTTGTAAGAAAATAATCTTTAGGAAATTGAATCTAGTTTCTAAACTACAAGGCCTTATCTAGAGAAAAAATTATTTGATTGGTCAAAAGTTTGGATTTTAATACGATTCTACAAAAATTTTAGGGCAAAAATAAAAAGTAGGTGTATGTCTGACCAACTTAATCATAAGAAAACGATAATATTTTTAAATATAATTTTAGATATAAAAAGTAGACTCATGCCTAGATGTGACACATATTTTTGGGAATTTTTTTTCCAAATAAATAATTAATTATGAATTTTCTACTATATTATTTTCAGAATTAAAACTCTCATGTCTAACCATCTTAACTAGTTCAAAAAAAATCAAAATTAAGTTTTTGTTTTTCTTATACTAGTTGAAGCATGGAATGTGACACATCTTTTGGATTTCACAAATCTTATATGGTTTGAAAGTTATAGCTATTTTTCAACCAGTATGTCAATCAGCACATTGTAGCTAACTCCATTAGAAAATAAGTAATAATTACTTACTCAACTCATAATTTGACAAACCTTACATTTATGAAAAGCTAAGAACATTCTTAAGAAACCCTTTTCATTACATCAAATTGTGGTTAAAAAAAAGTCGGCAGCTACATGCTTGAAGTAAAAAACACATAAAAACATGCCAAAAACACATTTTTGAGATGTTTTAAAGATGACCATATAAGGTTGGTATCGAAAGATATAGTAGGAATTATAAAGGTATTAATTGTTTTCATTTAGTATCAGGATGGGTGGGAGAAAAGTTGGAATAGATTTTGAAATTCTTTGAGGCATTTCAGAACTACATATTATTTAGATCGCCACTTTTTGGCACACCATGATCCTGCACATACCCGGAAGCTAAAGGATTAACTCATATCCCTCACATGCCTAAAAATTTCCAAGTGAAATGGATAAGATATATATTGACTCAATTTCACAATGGTCAATTATGGTTGGAGCAACCCATTTTGATTAGAAAGAAGATGATACACAAGGTTACAGGTCTACCAATAGTCAGCAAAGTTAAGACAACCAAAACCCTAGGTCGGGAGGAATTGCAGAAGAAAACCATAGCCGAGTGGGATGGTAGAGGTTTGAAAATAAACAATTCCATTGACATAGAGCTTAGGTTTGGCATCCATATCATAGAAAATAAGATCTATAGCTTGATTTAGTCGAACAGTGTTCCCTATGAGGTAGTTGACCTAGCATACAAGGTTATAAAGAAGAACATTGAATTTGATTTGTTAGATGTATTATTGAAGCAATTAAATGAAAACATTGAAAGTGTGAAACCTTCCAAGAATAATTCCTTCAAGTTCGGTTCATTGCTCACTTATTTATTTTTTTATGTTCAAAAATTCTTTCCATCTAAGGGCACAGTTGTGTGGAGGAAAGACACCCCTGTTCTTTATCAAATAAATGAATTTATTGGGTGAAAATTTTGAAAGGGTGTTGGATAACTATTTTGAGGCATTAAAGGAGAGAATGAACAACAGATTCTGATTCCCACCCAAGCTTGTGGAATACTAAAAGGATGACATATTCTTGATGGTGGAGTGTGACAGAGTGTACATTCAAGCCATCATACCAAGAGTGGCATGGGTAAAACCATTGCCTTATGAAATTAACATTGATGAAGCTTTAGTAAATGATCCATCCAAGCCTAATATTCTTGCATTTGGAAAATATGAGGAAGACAAGAAGAGGATAGAGCTCAGTATCAAGATTCCTCAAGCTCTTAGTAGAGGCAAAAGAGAATTTCCAAATTGAAGACAGATGAAAGTCCTCTAATGCTTACTAAGGGCAAGGGTGAGGACAAAGAAGAGGAATATGAAGAAGAAGAAGAAGAATCAGAGAAAGAGAAAGAGGAACCAATAAGGAAGAAAGGTACAATGATCATCACTAAACCTTAGAAGAAACCAACTACAGTTTTCTCTAGGAGAGGTAGGAAAGGTAAAAGTGAACCAATATTCATTCACTCTCCACATACATTTGAGGAAAGGATGAAATAGCTAAGAGTTGGAGCAAGAATATGTAACTTCAAAGTTCTCAAATATGAGACTCAAACTCTAGCTGAGCAAAAAGAGATTGAGGACTTAGTCATGTAGAAGATGGTATTTGGAAATACTCCCTTACACAAATTCAACCTTAAATTCATGTAGATCTTTTTGCCAAAATAAAATTCAGATGGGAGAACATGGTGCAAACTGTAAAAGACATCTTTGAACAACAGTTGAAATGGTTAGTACCAAATCTAACTAATGAAAGAGTAAAGAAGACAATAAAAGAACATGAAAATAGAATGATTCTAAGCTTAACACATGTTTTATATTAATGAATAACATAGAATCAGTGGTTAAGCATTCCTAGGATGTTTGGAGAGATGTATATCATGTCAACAAGCCATCAGATGAAACTGTTATAATTAGAGATAACAATAGTGATGATGATGATGATGACAACACTCCTTCAATCTTAGTTATTGTAGGAGATTTGCATGCTCTAATGGAGGAGAAGGAAGAAGAGGAGAATGAATAAGGAGGAAAAGAGGAAGAAAAGGATGAAGATGATCCAGTCAGAATTGCAACTAAAGCAATTGCATCACTTCCTCACACTCCATGACATATTGTCACATCTATGGAGATAGCTTCTATGATGTAGGCAAATGGATGAATAATTGGGGCCAAAGGCTCACCCAACTATCCAAAAAACCCTACAAGAGTTAAAATAGTGGAAAACACAACACAAACATAGCACCAAGGAGAGAGAACAAGATATCTTTATTTAATTCATCAAGTAAATAGCATACATGCCCAGCTCTAAGGCCTTCTAGGTTACGTCTAGATATATAATACAATTTCCAGATCCATGATCTAGCTTAAAATTTGCATCTCCAAAATCATACCCTGCTCTTTCTAAACTCTCCCAAAATTTACCTTTAATCTAAGCCTAAGCACTCTATTTATACTTGCAAAAATAGCTTATAGAACATTCTAGAACATAGAGAAGCCACAAGTCAGCACTCAGAAAATATAACTACCTATACCAAAATTAAATGTGAGAAAAGTCGGCCCAAAAAAGAACCAGGCATAGACAACTCGACATGCACTGGATGAATCGACATCAAATAAAAATTGGCACTTAGCATCAATAGGAAACTAGCACTCAACACCAATTGGAAACTGGTCACTCGGTATCAACTAGAAACTGGTCACTCGGCATCATCTGGAAACTAGCACTCAACATCAACTAGGTAACTCGGCACATGAAGAAACACTTGGCATGCACTAGGTAACTTGACACATGTAGGAATAACTTAGCACGCACTGGGTAACTCGGCACATGAAGAGTGCCATAGTAATTTGGAACCAACAAAGTAACTCGGCACCAATTGAAGGATGAAAAAAATGAGCAGGATAACAAGGCAACCCAGGATGCTCCTGCATCATTCTATTAGTGAGATTGTGAGCACAACAACACCATCAATTGCTCAATCTTCACCAACCTCCTCCTAGCTCCTGGTGTCTATAATGGAAGTGTCAAGCACTTCATCTATTGAGCTGACTATTACTTCTTTAGCTACCAAGTTAGCTTCCTCTACTCCATCATCATCAGTATGTGCAAGAGTAAGTTCTACAATTTTTTCTTCATCAATTCCTATAAGCTCTACAATTTTTTTTTCATCAACTTTGACTCTAGTTACTTCAGACATTTCTATAGGTATTCTATGGAGTGTGGAACCATTTTTGGGAAGTGTTTCATTTTTGGACTCAATTAGTACTCCTAGTCTTATCCCATTTTTCATTGCTAGCCCTTCTATCTCTGCTATTGTGTCTGTTCCAAAGGTCAAACTAGTAATCACTGAAGTAAAACAAAGACAACCATTAAAACTTTTGATCACTAGAAAGGAAATTGACGAAGATATTGACTTAGACATAGATATAGTAATACCTAAGATTGGCTATGAGACTGCTACTATTGAAGAAATGAGGTTAGCTAGTCAACTCATAGAAAAGAGAGCTACACAAAAGCAATTAAGGTCTAAAAGGGATAAGGAGTACAGAATAATTTAAAATGATAAGAATATAATCACAAAAGCTTTAGGTGTTGAAGTTGATTCCACTCAAAATATTTTGATTTAGTTAAAAGAGGCTATATAGAAATATAATGAGGACTCCTCTAGACAAGAGAAACTCATTGAAAAGTCTAAAAGGAAGTTTGATAACAAGGTGCTAGAGCATATTGCTCAGTAGATTGCAATCAAACAAGATGAGTTGTCCATATTTTTGGGTAATTTCAAAAATTCTTTTAATAATGCAACATCACTTTTTGCCAAACTTTGTGATGTGTCCAATTTTACCAATGAAATAAAGGAGAATCTAAATAAGATTGATGCTAAGATGAAATCTAGTGCAACAAAGTTGCAAGCTCACCCCTCTTCCATCTCCTCTCATCACACCAAGGTGAAATTTCTAGTAGAAGTGCAGGAAGAACTTGTAAGAAAAGAAGCAAGAATCAGAGCAACCTTGACTAATATTCAGAACATGGGGTAAAAGCACAAACCTGTGTCACCTTTTATAAAGAAACATGATATTAGAATGTGACAGTTCAACATTAATGACAAAAAAAATGGTATTTGTGTTTAAAATATGAAGATGATGTAAACTGATGAAATGTGTAGAATTGTATGAATTTTATGCCTATAATTTTTATTATTTTTTGACTAAGAATTTATTCATTTTATTTTATTTTGAAGTCCCTTTTTTAATTGTAAAAAATATAGGATGTAGTTCCTGTCAAACAAGTATGTGCAAATCATCATTTTTTGTTCTGATTTGAAAATATTTTATAGATGACATGTATAGCTAGTGCACAAAAAAAGAAATAATTATTTTTGATGTATATTTTCTTTGTTATAAGTACTCAAGTTCGACCTTGTCAGAATCCAACAGTTTTTCCCTCCCGTCAAAACTTCCCTATCAAATCTATACATTCTTGAAAAAAAATTACATATTCGTGAAGAGGATTCTCTCCTCTAGTGATAAATTTTTATTTTTTATTTTTTTGATATGATTTACTTTTTTTTTCATTTTTTTAGAGAGCATCTTCTGAAATGTTGAAATATCAACTTATAATATTTTGAGATTATAACATATTATAACTAATCAAAACACTCAAAAATTTATATAATGATGATATTGAATCTGAAATCTATAAAAGGGTATTTTTAGTTTTTTTTTTAAAAATTGAGTTTTGATAGAGAAATGAGATTTGACCAAAATAGGTTTTTGTATCACAAATGGTGACACAGATCTATGCTTTTACCCCATGATCTTGCCAATAATGGATACAATCCAGAAACATATTGCTCATTGCAAAACATTGGTCCAGAATTAGAACTTCTCAGTGGCTGATCACATGATCAAATTATCAGAAAAAGTTCAGATTGCTCTCTCCACTTGTCAAATTTTGCAAGAGAATTGGGATACCTCATTTGCTCTCATTCTCAAGGTACATCAAGAATTTCTCTCTCATTTTGGTGTAACTATATAGATAGTATATGTAGCCCTTTGGCATTACTATCAAAAGGGGGAGAGATATCAGTATAAGAACAAAGGAAAACTCTATATATAAGGAGAGATATCAGTATAAGTGAAAGGGGGGGATAGCACTTAATAGAGTTAGCATGTATATGTGCATAGCTATGTACATAAGTATCTTTGTATATACATTATGTGTCATCAAGGAGATATATTTAGAAATGTATATGCAACAACTTTACAAAGATCAATTTTGAAAAAAATTAATTCAGTGAGTCAGTTTATGTACATATATTTTGTCTTATAAGTGTTTTTTCACTAATGCCAAAGGGGGAGATTATTGGGATTAAGTTAGTATTTACATTAGTGACAACACTTATCCATATAAGTATAGCTACCAAGCTCAACACTTAGTTTCTTACACTCACCAAGCATTCCAGTGTTAACCAAGCTTTGAAGAGTTCAATAGTTTACACTAAGAAAACATTGGCTACCAAGTAAATATAGGCAATGTGAAGATTAGTACTATTTATTGAGCTTCACAGTGTCTACCATGCTTCATAGTATTTACTGAGTAGTAAGTTTGTGTCATGAAGATTTAGTTTAAATCAAGCGTTGGAAGAAGTAGTGTTTACCAAGTGAAGCAAGGTAAACTTAGTGTGTAGTATCTACCAAGTGACACTACATCTATTGAGTCACCAGTGGTCATCGAGTTTAGAACTACACTAAGTGATTAGTATGGACTGAGCCTTCACTTCTATCAAGTACATGATGATGCTGAGTAATGCAATGGATGTCGTGTATCAAAAGGTCACTGAGTTAGTTCAGTGAACCCAAGTTATTAACTATTGGGCTGACTTTGTAATGTATTGTTCATTTGTATTTTGGTCAACCTTGTAGTTTTGTAAATTAGAAAGGTATATATGTAAGATGTAATATAAGATATCATATGTATGAAGCAATAGAGAAGTAATCTGAAGTGATTTTTGAGAAGTACATGCGAAGGATTATCAATAGCAGCTCAAGGAATACAATAAGGTCAATATAGAGGCAAAAGAGTTATATCCATCACATATGGTGATTAGTGCATAAAGGATCTTATTAGCAATTAGTTGTAAGTAGATCCACTGCTTCATCTTAATAGGTGAATTAGTTTCTAAATCCTTTAACAAGGTAGACTTACTAGTCTTTGTATAAATCTCTTAACTGAGTGCATACTTCATTGTGTGTTTGGAAATCCTCTAACAAGGTGGACCTACCAATCCTTTGTGCTCCTAATAGGGAAAATCACCAGAAGTGGTCAATGCAAGCCTTAATAGGCCAATTTTATACTATAGTATTGAAATTTTGTGGGTACCATCCCTAGCCTAGTTTTACTTTCTATTTGGAAGGTTTTTGGGTCACGAAAAAATTGTGCTCTTTTGTGTGATGAATGTTTTATCTTTCAGTATTAATGTATGCAGTAACATAGATGGACTTATGGTAAATTTGAAAGGAAGAATTTTAAAGTTACTGATTCACCCCTCCCCTCTAAGTAACTTGTCATATCTTGAATATTTCCAATAGTGATCATGTCCTCCTAGTATCTAAAGGATTCCCTACCAATGGTTCTATTGCATCCAATGTTTCCTAAGCCCATTTAGGTCTAGTGGAAGAAGATGTAGAATTAGAAGGGATTTCATCAAACTCATCTATCTGCTACCTCTATTTGGGTCATGGATGAACATCTTCCAAGTCACTGTCGTCACTGCCACTCTCTTCAATGAAGGAGGAAGTGTTGAAATTATAGGTGGGAAGATTTACTTTTGAGAGGGGTGGGGGTGAATCAGAAGTAAATGTATTTAACCTCTCAAAAATTTAACTAGGATCATTCAAATGCATCTACCATATCTAATTAACATAAAAGTAAAGTCATGCATGAAAATAGATCACACAAGATTTTGGTCAGCCAAAAACCCTCCAAAATCAGAAGGTAAAAATGGGGTGGGGATGACACCCACAAATTATCACTAGAGTAATATGTAATTGTTTAAGGTTACAAAGTTTGACCACTTCTAATGGTCTACCCTATGAAAGGCCTACCCTATTAAAGGCTTTACACCCTATTAAAAGTGACATGGTTAAAGGATTTACAAACACTCACTTGATATGTTACCTTGTTAAAGGATTCAACACCTTGTTGAAAAGCTTACAACATGGCTATTAAACCAACCTATCTCTATAGGATTTCCATTCCTAATAAAATGGCTAGAAACTATTAGAATGTGTTGACCTGATGACTTATAGTCTTCAATTATTGATTCTAGATCCTTGTTCTGCTCAGTCTATTCTAATCCTTCTTGACCTGATATGTCTCTTCTCAAAGTGTTGATACTCTATTCTAACCAACTGGATTTTGCAATGCTACTCTTCCTCTAAGTCCTTGTACCCCTCTAAACTTTGCTAGCATTCTCCTATACAACTTTCACTCATGAATGAACTATGGGGTTTCTTCTTCCTTTTTAAGGCTTTAAAGACTTAGGGTTAGTTATGAATCTATGAATGATATTCATCTATCTTTCCCACTCAATTATTTACACATTTCCTATTGGTTGCATACTTTCTCCATTTTTCTAATTGGCTACATGCTGATTAGATAGGGAATGCAAAATATTTGATCTTATCTTTTAGATCCTTCAAGATTCATCTTAAGTTGACTCAAAAATTGTTTAAATCTGAGTTTGTGAAGGCACAAAATCATATGCTGATTCTATATTATTTGACACTTATTGGTTGCTAATGTACGACACATATAGGACTCTATCCTTCTCAACTCCTATAGTAACTCTATCTCACCCAGTATCTATACTTTTCTCAACACCTATAGTGACTCAGCATCACTTGTCACTTAGTAGTTGAATCTTTCTTAGCACATGAAGTTCACTTGGCACATACCGTAGCTTAGCATATGTATTGTACTTGGCATCATCTTTGAAATTGGTTAAGTGTGTTGGCACTCAATTATCAAAACCAATTTGAGACCAACAATCTCTCCCTTTGACATGAGTGTCAAAAACACTTAACTAAACATTATAAATATGATCTCTATGAGTATAACACACATTTTGTTCAGCATATATATAAAAACTTCAAAAACTTGTTCAAAATTTTGTAGAAGACTATATACTTTAAAAACTTGTAACTCCCCCTAAGCTAATGTGTCATTTCTAAAACCAAAATTCCTTATGCTGAATTTGTCTCATGCTGTTTCCATTTTTTGCCTTATCATTCCTTTTGTTTTTGTCTACTCTATGTCTGCTCCCCTTTCACACATCTCCTTATCACTCCTCAAAACTCAACATTTGAATATCTTCTCCTTTGGGTCTCATTGATTACCTCACCCAAATTATTATATCTCCCTCATTCTTATTATCTCATATCTTTATTATATCTCCCCCTATTTGACACTTATGTCAAAGGGTCCTAAGAATGAATGGAATATTTAGCCAAAAAGGTTTTATTTACCTCCATGATAATCCTCGAAGAAGCATCCCAATTTTCCAATGCTATTTCTAGTTCTTTGAGGTAGATGGTTGTCTCCACTGCAAGGTGTACTAGGCCTTCTAATATAGAAAGAGTAGGATATTTCTTTAAAAAATTCTATATGTGGGGTTATTGTAGACTATATCTGTATCAATGTGGCCTTAATATTAGCCTCATATACTATTAATATAGCTAACTCCTTTTGGGTGTGAAGCATTTTGGAAAAATACCTCTCACTTTGACCTAGATCCTTTGATAGCTATGTGCTTGATACCTTAAGGTTCCTCTCCAAGTTCAATATTATTTGGCTAGTTTCTTGTGTGAAATATGAGGAATCACACAACTTGGAGTACAATGAGAATATGTTCTCAAATACTATTTTTACCTTCTCAACTTTCTTAGCCAGTTCTACTTGTGATAGTGCTATCTCACCAGATATTTTCTCATTAATCTTAATTTTAAATTTCTTGTCAAACCATTGCAGTAATTTGACATTGGTATCAAGGTCTTCATTCTGTACCTGGTCCACTATGCTAGATAGTTTCTCCATAATGGGATTTTTTTCATCAAGTACTGGCAGGTTGTAAGAATGAAGAAAGATTTCTTTGATTTCTATCAATGCTTGCCTTTGCCTATACTCATTTTTGAGTATCTCCTACTTCTTCTTCTTTTCTAGTGCCTCTTGCACTTCATTAATCTATGCTAAGTTCATTGTTTTTTAGTCATAACTTGGTATGAGTCTCCATAGTGAAGTACCCTTGCTACCTGGGTAGAGCTCAAGCCTGGTGCTAAAATTTGTAGTGGTACTACATTAGTGCTCAATTGCTTAGTAGGAGTCCCTGTAGTAGGCAAATTGACTAGAGTTTGTATTGCCTCTTGTTCTCTCTCCTTAGGGGTCTTCTCCTCTTCCTTATATTCTTCTATTCTACCTTGATCAATTATGGTGATTATAGGAGGTGCACCTTGACTCTGTGCTATAGGATCAATGGTATCTTTTTGTCATATTTTCTCCTTTGTTTTCTCCTTGAGAATTATCATGATTGTAGTTTCAACCTTAGCAAATGTGTCTTGTATCGCTTGCTCTTATGGTTGACCACTTGTAGTTTTAAAAGTTTGTGAAGGTGGTTCTTGTGTATTCACCTTCTCCTTGGTTATCTTAGCTATAACCTTTTGTAGTTCCTCTACACTCACTAAAATTGGATTAGTGCACAATTGTTCTTGCAGAGTAGTCTGGTGAATGATCTTTTAGAGATCCTCTATAGTCAATGGGTTGATGTTCTCACTTGAAGTATCAGGAACATCCTTCACAATTATAGTTTTTGTAGATGTAGGTGTTGTATGTGGAGGATTGGGTGGTGGCAATTGTGTGTCGTGGACACTCTATTCTTGTTGTTGCACCTCAACTATTGCCATGTCACCTTTCTGTGTTTCCTCCTATTCCTGTTCTTTCTCTTCATCATTTTTTCTTTCCTCAAAGGGATCTTCTTTTCCTTCCTTGACTATTTGGAGACTATATATAACTTTCCACATAGGGGTGGACTTCTTTACAACATCCTCAATCTTATTTTGTAGACTACTGAAGGTTTTGTATTTGGGTGTAGATTTTCTCTCATGTTTCTTGCTAGCCTTGCTTATTTGAACTTTAGTTAGGTTAGGAATTACATGAGCCAATGTTGACTCTCTTATTTCTTTCTCCATATTTAGAAAATAATGCCATTTATTTTCAACAATTGAAATTTTCTTCTTAGGCATAGAATTATCAAGTTCAAGTGGAATAGTCTTGAACTTGGCCATCATAGTGTAAATAGATTCTTCTACTATGTTATGCTCCTCTCTACTTAACTTATTAAAATTAATGGTTTTCAATCCAGTTAAGTCTACATTATCCCTAATGCTATCACAAGCATTTTCAAGATCAGATTTAGTGGTGTGACTTACCACTCTAAATTGTTCATTGTCATATTCTATCCTCTCTTCATTTGACTTTGGAGGTGCCACATCTTTTCTTCTTTGCTAGCCCTCCTTTCTCTATGGCTTTCTTCTTTTCCTATTCCTTTGCCACTTTTTTTGTTTCCCTTGTAGCTATCCTTGAGGTAGGATTGGCTAGGCTTGGCTTGGCTGCTTTCTTCTTTCCTTTTGGTTGTGTTGTAGTTTGTTTCTATGCTTTCCTTTTCTTGGGTTCTACCTTAGGTTCTTCCTACTTTGCACCTTCTTCTTCCTTAGCATCCTTACCCATTCTTTTGGGTAAATGTTAATGGCCCCTATCCTTGTTCATCTTCATCATCATCTACCTCTTAATCTTCATCTTCCTTTGCCTCAACTGCCCCTTCTCCAAGTTTTTCTTTAAGCTTCTTTACCAATTTATCCTTTTTGTTCGATGTGGAGGAAATTTTCAACTCCATATCTACCTTTGATCTTACCACATCATAAGTGACAAAATGTGGTGTACTCTTATCCATTTTTTCTGCTAACAATGTTGTTATTACTACAGATGGCTCATCAATGTTTATTTCATTAATAAGAGGTCTAAGCCATCTAACCCTTGGTATGGCTACCTAAATGTAAGTATAATCAATATCGACAAGAAAACATACATCATTTACATGTCATTCAACAAATGAAATAGGTATTCTTAGTCTTTGTTTCATGGATTTCTTGAAATCTTCAAAATAGCTACTCATAAGTGTTTCAAAATTAGCTCCCATTTGTTCAATGTACTCATTTACTTGAGCTACAATGGACCTATTTGTTTTTTAGCTAAATTTTCCTAAGGATGGAAATTCATTCTATACATAAAAAAATATACAAATCAAAATTGCACCAAATTTACATTGTGCTCCTTTAGTTCTCCTTATTGCTCCTAGGTTCTCTTTAATTTGTTGCAATTACAATTCTGCTAGGTAATATGTATGATCCTTTTTGACTAATATGTAGCCAACATCTGCCATAATTCAAGGAACAATGTTAATTTTTCTATATTGATAAAAATTGTGGGAAATGACTCTAATAGAAAAGTCAATAAGAGGATCTTGAATAGTATCTATGGTCATGCCTCTCTTGTTCCATTTGGCTCTTGTGTTCTTCTCAATAGCTTCCTTAGAGTCACTTCTAAGGGTCTTTAGGCTGATCTAGTCCTAGATACCCTATTACCTTGTAAACAATTCTCTTTGATATTTTAATTGGGTCATCTTCCAACCATAAACTCCCATCATGAATCCTACTTAACACTATTTTGATCCATTCATTTTTGAAGATATTAGGGAATTATAGATCATGAGTTAAACCCTTCCTTTCAACAATTTGGAACTCTTCCTTCAAAACTCCATTTTCACAAAACCTATCATAAGCTTCTCTAATATCCATGTCTCCAATAGCACCAATCTTACAATTATAACATCTCCTAAAATCTTGGACCATTACTACCTTAGGAGGAATAACAGATAGGGCTCTGGATGGGTCATTTTTGTATGCAACTTTAGGAATAGGCCAAAAATCTTGTTGCTTAAATTTATTTGACACAAGTTGAACTTCAAAAGACTCTTTCTTATGAGGTTTCATAGAACTAGAGGCCATTTCTGCTATCTAGGGTTTGATCATAAAGAAATTTGAAACTACATAAATTAGCACTAGTGTAAATAATTGGAATTGATGAAACTATGTTGAATCTACATAGAGCTCTACTTGAATGTTGGATTCTCTGCTTGAATTTTTTTTTGCACTCTTCTTCATCTTTGCTCCTTGTTCACAATGAAGAAAAATGGTTCAAAATGTGATCATATACCCTTATTTTGTAGCATTTAATACTTAGTGCATTTAGAATTGTCCACTCAAATTCTTAACCATTTTTTCATTGCTCGGCTTCCATTTTCTTTCAACTCTTGACATCCACTAGAGTCTCCCTTACTCAGCTTCAATTGAAATTTCCCTTCACTTAGCTTCTGCTACTAACTCAACTGCAGCTAATCATTCAACTTCTATTGACTTTGGTAGATAACTAAGCATGTACTAGCATCTGAAGGCAACTCAATAACACTTGTGAAATCTTGAAATTTTAACTTTTCATCTATATTCATGCTAATCTCTCCTTTTTAGTCTGTAGGCACACTAAAATTACCACAATTTTTAAAACTTTTAAGTCACCACCAATGATAAATTTCCACTAATGTATTCCTTGATTCTAAGAAAGTTTCTATGAAGGATTGAATTGTTTCTAATTCTAGATATGTAGATGTGGAAGCAAAATGGTGAAAATTTGACAAAGTTTTAAAGAAATGGAAAATTCATTTTCCACTGTGCCTTTTGTAGGCATTTTCAGATTTTCTATTGGAGAAGCAAATGCTTCATTTTCCACCAAAGGAAAAATGCGTAGTGGAAAAATCATTTTCTGTTGCGCCTTTTGCAATCATTTTCAGATTTTTCATTGGAGAAACAAATGTTTCATTTTCCACCAAAAGGAAAAATTCGTAGTGGAAAACACATTTTCTGCTATGCCTTTTCAAGTCAAATTTAGTTTTCCACATGATGAGAGAAAAGGAAAATCTTAATCCACAATGAAGGTATATGGGGTCTAGTATCAAGATCACTCTAGAAAAGTAATTTGTGAATCAATCTACATCAAAATTGTGCCACTACATGGAAATGGAAAATTGAAGATTGGGTGTGCTTTTCACACTCAAAAATGGAATTTCCACCAAGCATCAAATCCACAATAGAGAGATGGAAAAGACCTCTTATTTGATTAAACAAAGAATGGTAATCTCATAATGATTTATTTTGTGAAGGTTTGGATGTCAACATGACATTAAATATGAAGTGGAAAATTCAGTTTCTACTACACCTTTCAAAGTCAGTTTGGAGTTTTCCATAAAGGGAGGAGATAAAAGTCAAATTTGCATCAAGGATGAATTGGAATGTTCTATAACTAGTGACCTAATAACAAAGAAGAAGTATTTCTTGTTAATTATTTTCAAAGTGTAGCTATTACTAGAATGTGTGAATTTAACGTACAACAAAGAAATGGAAAACTAAGAACTTGGTACATTTTTCAACCATCATTTGGGATTTTTTTCCACAAGCATTCCAAAGAATTACTCCAAAAATTCAGAAAGGAATAAACATGGTAAGCATAGAAGATAACATATTGGAAAATTGAAGACATCTGGGTTACATAGCATGTGAAAGAAGAGTGCCTTGAAACTTTATTTTATCAATTCTGATTTTATAACAGTCATATAGACCAACATTCAGTAGTTGACTATGTGATTAGTTTTTTGATCGCTTCAGTCAGAATGCAAAAAATTAGGTTTGGAAAAAATATCAAAAAATAAGCTCGATCCAATGGTGGAAGAAAAAGATATGCCCCCCAAAACATGACCCATTTTTACCTGGCAATAGTATTTATTTTGTTGTTTTCCCAACAAACAAAAGATTTTGATATTGATTTAACATATTTAAATGTCAATTGTTAAAATATAATTTAAATATGTTAATATTTATCATTATTAAATTTAAAAATTAATAAGGATATTAGTTTTCAAAAGAAAAAAGATGAGAAGTCAAAGAGAACTGAAAAGCCACTAGAAGAAACCAAACAATTGTTGGAGAATGTATTTATTGTAAAACCTTTTCATTTACCAGGGTTCTTCTTTTTTGAAAGAGCAGGTATTTCTAGAGTAGAGGGGAGATAGTAGCTTATGTCATGTATTTCATTTCATGTATTTAGGGGTTTTATGTTTTGATTTCTGTAAAAGATTTTGCTAGAGTTTCAGGCAAATAAAAAATTAGAGCATTTTATTTGTTGTGTTCAAAACAAAGAAGTGTTTCACTTTGAATTAGAGAATTTGGGTTTTATTTTCGAAGTATATTCAATCAGAGCACTATTGTATTTGGTTCTAGAAATTATCTTGCATCTTGTGTCAAATAATGAATGTGTTGTAGATCAGAGTATTTGCATGTAAACCTCTTGTAGAAATCTAAATATTAAATCTTTATTTCTTCATTGCATTCACATAATTTGCATCCATATTACATTACCAATATAGAGAAGTCATATGAATTGTGGGTTCTTGGCATTGGATAGGTTTAGGAACTAAAATTTTCCCAAGTTAGTTCTATCTAGGGTTGGCTTGGTTTTCCACTTCCATTCTTGAGTTAAGAATGTACCCAATTAGTTTAGGAATAAAAAAATTAATTGAACATCATTGATAAGGGAGATGTACCTTTCAATTCAGATGAAAGCTATCAACGTCATGATAGATTATCCAATTGTTGGTATCAAATTGTTTCTCACAGGTTTGGGCATGTAAGAGTTACATTGGAAAGAACAATCTATATATCAACAAATTTTTGGTGACTCTACTGGGGAAAGTAGAAAAGAAGATTAGTGTCAAAGATTGTTTCCTTACTTTTATTATTATTTATGTTATCTAGAGATTGGAAACACTATTATTGATTCTCATAATTTTTGGTTGAGGAGTCTGGTGTTTTCATTTTTAGAATTATTATTATCTCTACCTACAGGAGATTGGCTACTTTGTTATTAAAGCACCATGTCTTTTGAAGTTGTGAAAGGGAGGAGGCCAAACCCTTCCTTTATTGAAGTTTATCATACTCATGATCTAGTTTTGTGTAATCTTTTTGATGCTTTTAGAGAAAGCATTACCCATGGAAGAAAAATGAAGCTGAGTATCAAAGAAGATCATGCACTAGTTGTGTTATGGATGTTAGAGTAAATAATTAATTTACTAATTATTTATTCTATTTACTTAAGCTTACTTAGGTAAATGCATTCATTAATTAGTTATAGCCTAGGAGTTCATTATAAGTTGTTGAAAATATGAGAGTTTGTTCTCTCCTAAGTCATACTTATCCTCTCACATTGTTCGAGGACTTTCCACCTTATATGGATGTATGCTTAGTTGTCACAATTATCTCCTAGCATCTTGTAGCTTGTTCTGGAAGATTCCTAGAGCTCTTTATATTCAGAATCTTGCTTTGTATTTTAACAACATCATTACATTCTCATTGTAAATACATTTTCATTGTGTTTGCATTATTTTGTTTCTCATATCCATTTAGGGTTTTTCTCTTGCTCCACACTCTTCTCTCCTTGGCTTCTCTTTGATAGGTTTTCACATGTAGGTGATCTTGGGCATCTTTAGAGTTGGATTTCAGCAACTCCAACATGGTATCAAAGCCTCCCTACTGTTGCTTTGTTGAAAAAATTTTGAAGCTGTGATTTAAAGTCACAAACCCTAGTTTGTTTGTGCATTTTTTCTTCAAATCAGAGGAAAAATGAATTTTTGGAGCATTTTTATCCCAAATGAATGCTGCCATTAGATTTGAAAGGTCAGTTGTAGTCAGGATTCATATAAAACTTGTCAATTTTAGAGATAGGGCTCTGTGAGGTAAATTTTTTTAATTCTAGGGAGGTTTCATATGGTCGTACAAACGATCAGCATTCCAAAAAAATAAAAAAAGGGGTAGTAAGTTGCACCATCATGGCACTGCCTAGCGGCCACCGTGAGGTCGCCCGACTACCACCCGTGCTCCACCAATCACCTACTAAACCACCGTGGGGCCACCTGCGCACAACCTGCACTCCTCCCGATTAGGTAGTGCCACCTGAATTCCTCCCAGCCTTGCCATGGCTTGGCTGCCACCTGTTCTACCATCTCCACTAGTGGCAATGTTTGTTCTCCACCTCTCCACCCAGCTCCTCCTTGTTCAGAGCTCCACCTCTACTCGAACACAGTCAGCAGGTTCCACAGACTCAGCAGCTGCATGGAAGGACCTTTCACCGATAGCATTTCTATAGTGTTAGCCAGCATAGGGGTGACATGTGGCTTGGGTGCCATGTGACACCCTACCACATGGACCTGCCATGTCACCCCTACCACATCAGCTTGCTGCGTAGACTTGCCATGTGGCATTTTTTTTTGCTGTGATGGCCACCAAATCATCAAATTTAATGGTGTCAAATGATGAAATCAGCATGACATCAACATTGCATCAGCATACCACCTTACACCTCTCCTTCTAGATCATTTTGGACCTACCTTCAATTTTTTTGCCATCACTTGAGCATACAGAGGTATTTTTCCAATCCAAAAGAAGCATTAGAAAGCTGGTTTCGAGACGTAAACATTGGTGCAAGTACTTTTAGGTTTTAATGCTTTATTCATATTCATTTTTTTAGTTGAATTTAGAAGTTCTATTTTTTACTCCGGCAAGCATATCTTTTGTGTCCATTGTCAGTTTTTTGAAAACTTTATATTTTTGAAAAAAGCTAGTTTTGTCACTTTTTGAAAAATGTGGCCTTTTTTCTTAGTTTTTGGCCCATGCTCTTTCTATCATGTTTTTGGTATTTTTTCTATATGGTGGATATCTTTAGTGTTTTAGGCTTGAGAATTGTTTTCCTAGCATGGTTTCCTTTGTTTTAGGCTATACTATATTTTTTTGCAGCTTGTTTTTAGTTTTGATCATTATAGATATCATTTTGAAGCACTTTTATGTATTGCACTGAGATAAAGTGCCACTCTTGCATTCCAGGGGTCATGAACATTATTTTTATAAATCACCATGGAGGGGATAGTTGTTTGCTATTTTAGGCCTTCTCTCTTTGTCAAGTGAGTGTCCCTTCCATGAAATTAGTCCATCCAGAGTCAGTTTGACCGTGTCTTTATAGATGTCTGTACCTATTTTCCTCTCTCATCATTCTTGGTTCATTTGCAAGAGACTTTGGCCCACCTTTTCAATTGCTTGTCATCTCACCCCATCTATATTAAGGAGGGATTATTCTTTTCTTCTAATGCATCCATGGTTTGATGGTTTGAAAGTGTGAACTATGTATTCAGTGGTTGATCCTATGTACAAGGCGATTGCAGTGGCTGGCTACCTATACATTTCAGTGAGATGGATCATCTACCATATAGACATGCTTAGTTCGTGCCTTCTTCTTCCATGGAGGTTCTTTAGATTAGCAGTTCTTTTTCTGATAGCAGATTTTGTGGCTTCTTCATGCTTCAGTGATGCTTCTTCATGATCACTCCTTGTTCCTATTTTAGGGGACATTTCCCTAGTTGGAGGCTTCTTCAGTTCTTCACTAGGTTCTTACCTCTTTTTGGGGGAGGAATTTTTCTACGTGGTTTTCTCTCTTTCCCCATTTTTCAGAGGTTGCATTTTGTTGCATTGTACTTGGGTACCTAACATGGCCTCATTGCCAAGACACATTCTACATTCTAAATTTCTTAGTTTTGTGAGATTTAGACATTTCCCTAAGTTGCACTTAAGGGGGGTTGTTAGAGTAAATAATTAATTTACTAATTATTTATTCTATTTACTTAAGTTTACTTAGGTAAATGCATTCATTAATTAGTTATAGCCTAGGAGTTTGTTATAAGTTGTTGACAATATGAGAGTTTGTTCTCTCCTAAGTCATACTTATCCTCTCACATTGTTCAAGGACTTTCCACCTTATGTAGATGTATGCTTAGTTGTCACACTTATCTCCTAGCATCTTCTGGCTTGTTCTGGAAGATTCCTAGAGCTCTTTATATTCAAGCTCCCTCTTTATATTTTCACAACATTATCACATTATCATTGTAAATATATTTTTATTGTGTTTGCATTATTTTGTCTCTCATGGTCATTTAGGGTTTCTCCCTTGCTCCATGCTCTTCTCTCCTTGGCTTCTCTTTGACAAGTTTTTGCATGCAGGTGATCTTGGGTGTCTTTAGAGTTGGATTTCATCAACTCCAACAATGGAAAGGTGTCTATGCCAAGTATCACAAATTGAAAGAGCTAGAGGTGAGGACAAAATTATTACAACACTATGAGGAAAGGGTGTTGTAGATAAGAAATGAATTAAAGGTGGATGATGAAGTGGTTTCAGAAGTCCCACCTAATTTTGTTTCTTATAATTTTTCAATCTTAAGTGAGCAAGAAGTTCAACCAAGAAAGAGAATCAAATGGAAACACACATTTGAAGAAATAAATGCTAAGAGTGATCCTAACTTATAATTCCTTTGGAGTACATTTAAAAAAAGTATTACTAAAGCTAAAAGAAAAGGATTAAATTCCTCAAAAGATCATCAATCCACTTTACTATTAAAGTGTGTGATCCAAAGATATTTTAATGTCCAAGATCAAAGAAAGGGAAAATTAATTTCAGTGAATTTTTCCAGAGAAAAACTAATAAAAAAAGAAGAATCTTTATTCATAAATTGCTTGGTTCTTGGAAAGCAAGAAATATCCTAGTTTCCAAATGTGTCCACTTTGATGAATATGGAGATTCTTGAAGATGGTAATAAAATGGGAAGTGAATATGAAAAAGAAAAAGGAAATTTGTTCATACCCTCTTTTCTTCCTATTGTTGAAAGTTTTAGATTTGAAAAGAATGATGAAGATTATATTTTGCATAACATTTTTTTATGAAAGTTAGCCTTTGGTTTGTACACAAGTAGAATATAAGACTTATAAGTTTAAAGAAGATAATAGAAAAGATGATGTTCAATCTATAATGTTAGAATAATTCTCTTTTATAGAAGATGCCAAGTTGAGTATTCTTGATGATTTATGTATTGATGAAAATGTTGAAACATGTTTTCATGAATATCATTTTGAAGACTAAAGATGTGGTTGAAGAAGTGGTTGTAAGGATAGATTTCAAACAAATACCTTTGATAGCTAATAAAGTGGTGCATCATCATAAAGAGGATGAAGAGCACAATTATATATTTCTTTGCCATGAAATGGAAGTTTATCAAACCTTGATGCCTATCTAAGGTGAGCCTTCCTCTATAGTTGATTCAGTTATTAAAGGTTTGAATTTGGATAGAGAGTTTCTAGACTTGATAGCTACTAGAAAGGATGAAGTTAGTTTAGTCCAGATTGACCCTATGTGCAATGAAGAACCATTTGATTTCAGCCTTGATTTGAAATCTAAAAGTTCTATACAAATTGACTGTGATAAATGTGCATATGATGGAATATCATTTTCAAAACCATTTGCGTATCTTGACTTTTTCAATCTTTTTTCAGATGCTGAAATCTCTATTAAAAATGATGTTGTAGAAAGAGATGAAGGTGAGTATGTTCCTATACTAGATTCAGAATCTTTAGAATTTTCTTCCTCACAAAAAAAGATTGATGGTGCAAGAAGTAATGCATAGGAAGGCATGGAAGAATTAGAAATATATGATGAAGCATGGTTGTTTGGAAGAGATTTATAGGCCACATATTTTCAATGTGCCTCTAGATTCACTTTTGATTATGATGAAGTTTCCAATAGGGAATTTTTTTGTTTAACTTGCTCAAGAAAAAATTTCTTTTCTGAAAAGGTTCATACTTCTCCCTTTAAGTTAATGGTCATGTATGAGTCCATTTCTCTCTTATTTTCCTTTGGTGAGGCCTTCTTACATGTGTTTGTAAATAAGCTTAGCTTAGTGTTTCTCTCTTTCTCAGTTTTTGTTTTTCCTTGCTCCCCTCTGCCCTCTTGGCAAGAAATTCTTTGATAGTCCTATTTGTTCTTAGACTCTATAGCCCAATGGATAGGCACTTGTCTTTTGCTAGAGATGTTGGATTTGTTATGCACTTTGTAACACATAATCCCCATTCAGAGCTAGTTGTAGGAACACTAAAAGTACCCCAATTTTTAAAACTTTTAATTTGCCACCAATGATAAATTTCCACTAATGTATTCCTTGATTGTAAGAAATTTTCTATGAAGGATAGAATTGTTTCTAATTCCAGATATGTAGACATGGAAGCAAAATAGTGAAAATTTGACAAAGTTTGAAAGAAATGGAAAATTAATTTTTTGTTGCTCCTTTCATAGTCATTTTCAAATTTTCCATTGGAGAAGCAAATTTTCATTTTCCACAAAAGGAAAAATATGTAGTGGAAAACTCATTTTCTACTACGCCTTTTGCAATCATTTTCAAAAATTTCCATTGGAGAAGCAAATGTTTCATTTTCCACCAAAAGGAAAATGCAAATCTCAATCCACAATAAAGGTATATGGGGTCTAGTATCAAGATCACTCTAAAAAAGTAATTTTTGAATCAATCTACATAAAAAATGAGTCCACTACATGGAAATGGAAAATTCTGCACTTTTCGCACTCAAAAATGGAATTTTCACCAACCATCAAATCCACAATAGAGAGATGGAAAAGAGCTCTTATTTGATTAAACAAAGAATAGAAATCTCATAATGATTTATTTTTTGAAGATTTGGACATTAGTATGACATTAAATATGAAGTGGAAAATTCATTTTCTGCTACGCCTTTTGCAGTCAGTTTGGAGTTTTCCACAAAGGGAGAAGATAAAAGTCACATTTGTACAAAGGATGAATTGGAGTGTTCTATAACTAGTGATCTGATAAAAAAGAAGAAGTATTGCTTGTTAATTATTTTCAAAGCATAGCTATTACTAGAATGTGTGAATTTCACCTACAACAAAGAAGTAGAATACTGAGAACTTGGTACACTTTTTAACCTTCATTTGGGATTTTTTGCCACAAGAATTCCAAAGAATCACTCCCAAAATTTTGACAAGGAATAAACATGGTAAGCACAAAAGATAACATACTACCAAATTGAAGACATTTGGGTTACATAGCACATGAAAGAAGAGTGGCTAGAAACTTTATTTTATCAATTTTGATTTTGTAATAGTCATATAGACCAGAATTTAGTAGCTCATATCTTTTGACTAAGTGGTTTTTTTTCCAATTTCTTTGGTTAGAATGTAGATAATTAGGTTTGGAAAAACTTATCCAAAAATGAGCTTCATCCAACAATGGAAGAAAAAGATATGCCCCCCAAAACATGACCCATTTTTTCTTGGTAGTAGTATTTATTTTGTTGTTTGCCCAACAAAAGAAAGATTTTGATATTGAGTTAACATATTTAAATGTCAATTGTTAACATATAACTTAAATATGTTAATAAATATCATTATTAACTTTAAAAAATAATAAACATATAAGTTTTCAAAAGGAATCAGATGAGAAGTCAAAGAGACAAGAGTTGGTTACAGAACTGAAAAGTCACCAGAAGAAACCAAATGATTGTCGAAGAATGTATTTATTGTAAAACCTTTTCATTTACCAGGGTTCTCTTCTATAAGAGTAGGTATTGCTGGAGTAGAGGGGAGATAGTATTTTATGTTATTTATTTCATTTCATGCTTTTAGGGGTTTTATGTTTTGATTTCTATAAAAGATTTGGTCAGAGTTGCAAAAAAAATAAAAAATCAAAGCATTGTATTTGTTGTGTTCAAAACAAAGAAGAGTTTTTCTTCGAATCAGAGAATTTGGGTTTTATTTTTTGAATATATTCAATCAAAGCATTGTTGTATTCAATTCTAGACATTATTTTGCATCTTCTGCCAAATAATGAATGTGTTGTAGATTAGATTATTTTCATGTATTCCATTTGTAGAAATCTGAATATTAAATCTTCATTTCTTCATTGCATTGACATAATTTGCATCCATATTGAATTATCACTAACAAGAAGTCATAGGAATTGTGGGTTCTTGGTGTTTGATAGGTTTATGAACTAAAATTTTCCTAAGTTAGTTTTGTCTAGGGCTGGCTTGGATTTCCTCTTCTGTTCTTGGGTTAAGAACATATCCAATTAGTTTAGGAACAAACAAATTCATTGAACATCATTGATAATGGAGTTATACCTTGAAATTTAGAGGAAATCTATCAACCTCATGATAGATTATCCAATTTTTGGTATCAAATTATTTCTCATAGGTTTGGGTATGTAAGAGTTACATTGGAAAGAACAATTTGTTTACCAACACAATACTTACTTGTTTTGGAACTGATGTATGATAAAGCTTTTTATATTAGTCCCACATACCTTCTTTTGCTTAGTTGGATGAAGTGTGACTACTTGAACTTTTAGGTGAAGTGATCCCTTCATTTGATGTGCTACTTCCATCTTTCTTCTTCCAAGTCTTATTCAATTCTCCTTTGATGTGTTCAACATCTACCTTTCATTTTCCTTTGCTGAACTTTGAGTTAGGTGCCTTTGAACTTGTTGGGAAATTTTTGCTGATGTGATCAGTTTTCAAACAACTAAAGAATGTGGTTTGGCTCAACCATCTCCTATAGTTTCCACTAAAATGTGTTAAAGAATTTTCAGGGATGTGTCCATACTCCTGATAGTAGTGACAACTATACCTGGTGTTGTAGTCCCAATTGTAGTGATGTCCATGATTATTTTTCCTTGTTGGTTGATTAGGTGTCCACATAGGCTTTGATCTACATTCAAAAGCTCTATGTTCATGCTTCTTACAATTGTAGCGGTGACCTTCAAATCTTGGTGTCCTGATAGTCCTAGTCATGTAGTTATGTGCTTGATGTCCTTGCTTTTTGCACTTATGATAGTGACCCATATTTTTAGGCTTTTCATGCTGATGGGTGTTCTTTCTCCTACACACATTAGAGGTATGTTCATTTTTACTAGAAAAATGAAAAGTAGGTTTAGTGTTCTTACCTTTGTCACTACTTCCTTCTACAGTCTTGGATGACTCTTCTTTTTTAGTGCTGGTGTATCCTAGTCCCGAAGTATCATTGCTAGCTCTTGGTAATTTGAATAGCTATTCAAAGTACTTGATGGCCTCATTGGGTATTTTTAATCTCTCTATAATCTCCTTCTCTCCTTTTAGGTCATTTTTTAGTTGTTCATTTTACATTTTCAGTGTGGAGATCTCAATGTCCTTGACATTTAGTTCATGATGTGCAATCATCATCTAACTTAGAGTGTCTAGTTACATGTTGAAAATTTTTGCAAGCTCAATTGACTTCTCTTCCAACCTATTAGCAAGATTTCTCTTATCCTCTTCTAGCATAGCCTTATCTTCAATGACTCTTTTCTTCTATTTAGTCACTTCACAAAGCATCATGGCCTGAGATTATTGTTCAATCTTAAGAGTTTTGATCTCGTCTACTTGGGCTCTATTCTTCTCCATTAGGTCTGCTATTGCTACATCAAACTCTTTGGAATATCCATTTACAAACACTTTTGAGGTGTTAGTCTCCTTGTACTATTTATCATTCTCAGCTATGCCAATCTCTCTTCTTCTCTTCAAGGATTTTTTCAGTTCTTCTCTTGCTTATTCCAAAGTATGTAGAGTAAGTTTTATATCAATCACCTAGTTTTCTATGACCTCAAGTTTGTAGATTTCCATTTTCAAATCTTTGTTCCAATCTATAAGGCTTCTCCTTGTGAGAACTTAGCTCTGATACCAATTGTTGAAATTACAAGTGGGAAGATTTACTTCTGAGAGGGGGGTGGGGAGGGAGGCGAGCTGAATTTGAAGTAAAAGTATTTAACCTATAAAATTTTTAATTGAGATCATTCACATGCATCTACCATATCTAATTAACATAAAAATAAAGACATGCATGAAAATAGATAATATGACATTTTGGTCAGCTAGAAACCCTACAAAATGAGAAGGTAAAATTGGGGTGGGGATCACACCCACAAATTATCACTGTAGCAATATGTAACTATTTAAGGTTACAAAGTTTGACCACTTTGAATGGTTTGCCCTATGAAAGGCCTACCCTATTAAAGCCTTTACACTCTATTAAAAGTGAGCAAGTTAAAGGATTTACAAACACTAACTTGGAATGTTACCTTGTTAAAGGATTTAGCACCTTGTTGAAAGGCTTACAACATGGCTATTAAACCAACATATCTCTATAGGATTTACATTCTTAATACAATGGCCAAAAATTATTATAATGTGTTGACTTGATGACTTAAAATTTTCAATTGTTGATTCCAGATCCTTGTTGTGCTCAGTCTATTCTGATCCTTCCTAATCTAATATGTCTCTACTCAAAGTGCCGATACTCTATTCTAACCAACTGGATTTTGAAATGCTGATCTTCCTCTAAGTCCTTGTACCCCTCTGAACTTTTCTAGAATTCTCCCATACAACTCTTACTCATGCACTAGATATGGGGTATCATCATCCTTTTAAAGCCTTCAAAGACGTAGGGTTAGCCATGAATCTATGAACAATATTCATCCATCTTTCCCACTCAATTATTTACACTTTTCCTATTGGTTGCATTCTTTCTCCATTTTTCTAATTGGCTACATGAAGACTACATAGGAAATGTAAAATATTTGATCTTATCTTTTGGATCCTTCGAGATTCATCTTAAGTTGACTCAAAAATAGTTCACATTTGTGTTTGTGAAGGCACAAACTCATATGTTAATTCTTTATTACTCAGCACTTACTAATTGCTGATGCTTGGTACATATAGGATTCTATCTTTCTTAGCTCATTGAGTAACTCTATCTCACTTAGCATCTATACTTTTCTCAATGCCTATAGTGACTCGACATCACTTATCACTTGACACTTGAATTTTGTTCGACACCTGAGGTTCACTCGACACCTATTGAATTTTTGACTCAGCACATACTATAGCTCGCTATCTATATTATACTCATTGCCATCTTTGAAATAGGTTAAGTGTGTTGATACTCAATTGTCAAAACCAATCTGAGACCAACAAGAAGGAGGAGCTAAAGAAGTAAAGCTTGGACAACTTTCTTCAAAGTGTACACTACTCTCATAAAAAAAATTGCGTCTCTGGATCCATCAACTTGTAGGCTTTATGAGAGTCCACATAACCAACAAAGATGCCAAGTGTACTTTGAGGTTCCAATGCCTTGTGTTTTTGTGGAGGTACTCATGCCCATGCTAGACAATGAAAGACTATAAAATTCTTTAGAGTAGGTTTCCTTCCATTCCAAGCATCAACCGGAGTTAAAATGGATAGAAAGCTTTATAAGGACTCCTATTCTGGATGTAGTTTGCACAATTCATTGCTTCAGCCCAAAAAACTTGATCAAGAGACTTATGTAGTAGCATGCAAGTGGTCATCTCTTGGAGGGTTCTATTCTTCCTTTTGACAACACCATTTTGTTGTGGAGTGTATGGCACTAAATGCTGAAGGTCAATTCCCTCTTGAGTACAAAAATCTATAAGTCTTGATTTTATATACTCCCTTTCCATTATCTATTCAAAGAACCTTGATGGCTTTCTCTAATTTCTTTTCTACATAAGCCTTGAAGGTGAGAAATCATTCAAACACTTCACTCTTATGAGCCATGAAGAACACCTAAGTATGGCAAGAATAGTCATCAATGAAGGTGAGTGCATAGCTAGAATTTCCAAATGATGGTACTAGAAATGGGCCCTCCAAATGAATGCTTTAGGAACTTTATACTTACTATGATTACAATAGCCACTTGCCAATTTAGGGCCTAAGTGAAGTTCTAATTTTTCTATTTACAACCTCCTCTTGGAGTTCAAATCTAGTACCTAGCAATGTTGGCCATATATACAAATTTTTTGAAGTTTGATCAAAGCAATACAATGCAAAAAAGGACCTATTTATAAAAGTTGTATTTATATCCACACAAGCCTATAATCTAATTGCAGATCTAGAAATTAGATGAAGAATTATGCACTTAATAAAAAAAATGAACCTGAATATGTGTCTAGATGAGCTTGTATGAAGCATTTGAAGTTGCAAAATGTAGGACTGGATAGGTATAGTAATCTAAAACTAATCCGTCTAAAAAATCTATACACCAAAACTAGAAAATAATAGCCCCATTGATTTTTTTTGGAAATTCTAGCCCAAATAAAAAGAATTGCATCTAATTTGGAGTCGAGATGACTGAGATATGGCCTCCAAAATTTGCACTATTAAATCAAAATTACATATAGTGAGGGGTCTACCTTGGTGACATCAGGTAACCACTATTTTAAATTTGACATCTAAATGGCTATCTTAGGAGTGCAATTTGGCCTACTTGTGATGGTCAAATGACTATCAAATTTAGGATCGTATGTTGATGACATCAACTAAAAATGTGCTCAGCTAGTTGACATGGTACTATAGATGGATGACATGATAGATTACATATAGTTCTGATGTATCACTGATGTCTTAGTTGATTGTGCCAAGGGCTATGATGTTGTGGCTAAATGTTCTAGGGGCACTGACTTGTCACTAGTGCGTCAGATGCAAGGTATATTTTAGTGGCTAATATTGGCATATTAGCTAATTTTAGAATTTTTTGGCTAGTAATTTGGCTAATAACTCAAGATTTGATAGAACCTAAATTGCCATAGTTTTATATAATTTAGTTTTGGAATATTTAAAATCACTCAATAATTTATTTTATTAAAAACTTTAAATTCAAATATTTGCCACAATATGTGTTCAATGATTAGATTTGAGTCAACTAAATATAATATATTAATGAAGAAATTAAATTGAACTAACTAATAATTATCATAATTATTAGTCACTTTGGGGATATATCACTAATATTTAGTTTCCACTATTGATTTAAAGTATATGTAATTATCCTCATAATATTCCACAAGGTTAAAAAAGGTTCAATTTTGATTTTTAATATTCCATGGTGATTAATGAACTTCCTATTAGTATTGAGATTCATCAATATTTTAAACAAAAAAAAATTGATTCAAAAATAATCACCACTATTAATCATATTTAGAATATAAATTTGAGAAATTTGCCACTAGAAATAATTTTGTTTTTTCAAAATAGTGAAAGATTCACCAATATTTTATATCCTTTTTAGGGGAAACTTTCTTAAAGTTTACCCTAGTCAGATGCTGATGTGGAAGATGACAATGGTACACATAGAGATGCCAAAAAAGACTTTTCAGTAGTCAAATGTCACTGGGGTTATTCACTAGTAGATGCTACCAAGTGGTTGGCAAGAGCAGACGGATGGTGGTGGGCATTGCAGAGAAGATGCTAGCAAGAGGAGAAGCTAGTGGTATGGTAGCGTGGGAAATTAATCCCACATGCACCATGTTTGCAAGAACAAAGGTGAATAAAGATAAGGGACTATAGAGTGCGTAGTGGCTTAGAAGCTACCAGTGTATGTTGAGATCCACCAAGATTGTTGTTTCACTGATTTATGGTTTGCTTGTTGTGCTTGATTTGTAGTGTATAAGCCAATTGTGGTTTGGACTATGTCAGTTATGGGTTGTTGGGGTTTGACCACCAAATTTGCCTGCAAAAAATATGCTCCCCTACTGGCGTAAAAGGCCAATTTTTTCATAGAATTTTAGAAATAAAATGCAATTCCAAAAAGAAAAATTGTAGAGATGCAAAAATATTCAAATTTGAAAAGTTAATTGCACATATCTAAAGAGATTATACCAATTTAGCAAATCAAGCCTTTGGGTTTCGGTTTTCAAAAAAAAATTGCCTCATTTGATTATGGCCTAGGTTAGGCAAATTTATCATCAAAATTCACTGAATTGATCCTCCAGATGCAATGATGAGGTTGGCATTGGCTCTAGACACTCCCAATAATTAAAAATATTCTGGATTTGAATCATGGCCCTCCAATAGGTGAAGTAAAAATGGTCTCTAGTGGCTATGAAATGAAGCTCCTTCAACTCTAATACCATGTAGGAATTTTCCTTAGGGAAAAATGACAATAAAATCAAGAAGCTCAAGCACTTAGCACAATATGGATCAATAATGTATGATCATAATAACATTAATTTTAGTAAATATCATATGAATACATACTAGAAGTGCTTGTATATAAAGGAATCTAGAATGACTACGAGTCAACAAAGTGATAAGCCTTACAACTAAGCCCATGTCCACCAAGAGTGGATTATCCTCCATTGGGCACAGGAGTTTGTGCGATGAGGAGAGGATAAGCTTACTATTGTCTGACTTTCAGTCACCCATTTTTTTGGCATTTTTGGAGTCATATGGTCATATCAAGTTAGTCTAGTCAGTTTGGTGTCTAGGTCTAAGTTTTCCCTAGGATAGGTAGTCTTTGTCAGGTTCCCCTTTCCTTTCCTTCATGATTAGCTAGGTGGGTTGCTATCAGAGTTTCATTATTTTGGGTAGGTTGTAGATCCTAACCTGGCAAAGACTTGTGTTTTAATGGATGTTTCTTTTTTGGCAATGGTATTTAGATGTATTTCTTGAATAAATAATCATTGAAGGTTTGATATCTCAAAGTCTTCAATAAGGAAATAAAGGTATTCTTGAAAGTTTTCAATATGCATTGGATTCAAAATTAAGTGCAGAGTTTTCATGGAAGGTTTGATAGGATTAATAGCATCCATTGAAAAAAGTTTTGACTTCTCAAGTGCTACGAAGTGCCTCTATTGATAGAAGTTATTTCAATGATGAATTGATCCCTAAATTGTATTAAAGGATGAAACAATGCTAATAATTGGCTTAGAAATATCATTGAAACAGAGTTATATGATGGAATGTGCAATGACTGTGCCTTCTAAAAGATCATAATCTGAGTTCAGGTTTTAGTTCTTTATCAAGTTTTGAATACAGACTTAGGCCTTTGGTGTGTATTGATGGATCGATCCTCATGATGGCACAATGTTTCAAAAAAGATCTCACTGATGTGTCGGTTAATATGCAATAGAGAATTGTAGAATGCGCCATTGCCTAAGTAATAGTCAAAATTATAGAGCCTCAGTTTAATTTTTTTTTGGAAAGATTTTGGTCATTCTTGATTCATTTGCAATCAATAACAGTGTCTAAAGTGTCTAGAATTGCAATTTGAAAAGTTTTAATGCAATTTTGAAGAAGAAAGGACCATTAAAAGATATAATAGAATCGAGTTAAGACACCTTTTATGCATATTTTTACGGACACTAAAGACTTCAATCTCTATTATTTTGATGCATATGTCTTTTCTTTGAGATTAAATGGAACTATTGCAACAAATGGCATGTAAAATGATTAAAAATGCCAAAGATATGTCAAGGCAGGATTTTTTGTTTCAACTACACCATTACCAGTTGCACACTTGTTTTGCAAAAATCAACTGACAAATTTCTTGCACCATTTAGAAACTTTTTAATAAAAACTATTCATCTGGGTTGTTTTAGAATCTCTTGTAGAAGATTTCATTAGAAGAAAGTTTGGTCTGAAAACACGTGCAACAGGTCAAGGTGGAAATTGTGAAATCAGCTACTCCAAAGCCATTTGCACACACAAAAGACAAAATCCCACTGGCTTCTATCTCCTCATTCTTGAGTCCTTTTCGAATTATAATCAAATAGGTCATTTTAAAATGATTTGAAGAACATTTGATGTGTTGAAAGAAAAGCTTGAAAGTGCTCCAAAAGTTCAAACCAAAAAATCCCATTTTAGGTGCTCCAAGGGTGTTCAGCTAGTATGTTTACAAGGTGATAGTAGAATAGAAGTCAAATGGATTTGTTATTACATCTTATGTTATAGTCAGAGATCACACACACTCCAAACCACCTAATACGCATCAGTTGACAAGTTGAGTTTTATATAAAGAGTGACCTTGTGGTGACTTAATGATAATCATTGTAATGTTTTAGAATAATTGTAAAATAATCTATAATGTCGAGTTTGAGTAGGAATTATGATGGATGAAGTTATCTGAATGGAGGAATAAAAGTTAGAAAAATGATTGAATTCAGTGCTTCTATTTTATGTGTGTGCATATAAGAAACACGACATATGGTTAAATCATTACCATAAGTTATAAGAGGTTCAATTTATCATGATACTAGATAGAGCCTTGTTCCAATGATCCAATAGTCTTTTTGACCAAGGATGAAGACACTAATTGTTTATTGATGATTGACGACTTTCTATTTGATGATCTATTTCAAATCTAAAGATATGAGTAGAGGAAATGATGTGACTCCAGAAGCCCAATGGATTCAGCTCAAATGTTGGTTAGAAATGAATAGCTTCAGAATTGAGAATTCATTATACTTGTGTATTCTTTATTCCTTCATCCATGGTGATTGTTCGAGTTCTCAGATTTGAAAAGTCTTTTTCTTTGTATTTTGTCTCTTTGTATTCAAAGAAGAGGAAAGATCATTGGCTCTTATGAGCCTGGTATTGTAAAGATCTATAAATTCTATAAATAATTTAGTATAGAGGGTTGGCAAACTAGATAATATAGCAGAAGCAATTCAATTTACAGAGGCTGGGTTTTCTTGTTTGTTGATCCATTTAGTTCATATTCGCATTTTGGATAGAAAGAATAGTTGTGCATGAAATTGTAATTGCATATTGAATTCCATTTCATTCCTGTGGTTGTAGTAAAGTAATCTCAACCAGCTAAAGATCAATTACCTTCTTACCATATGGATGAAAGTAATGATGAATTACCTTGGATGAGTCACAAGAAAAAAGAACATTTCTAGCCTATGGCGATTCTTGAAGATCATGAAAAAAAGGTAAGATAAATTGAAAAAGAAAATGTGGCTATGTTTTCCTTTCCTTGTGTTTTTGAAAGTTGTGAAATGGATGAAAAGAATGTGAGTGAAGTTTCAAACTATTTTCCTAAATATTATCCCAAGGCTGGAAATGAAATTTTTAATGTTATTGAAGAGCATAATAGTCTAGATTCTTCTTTCACTATGGTTGGTAAGGATTAGATATCAAATATATCTTGTTTTGAAGACAATATAATGCTGAATGATATTTCTGATCAAAGATGTGTGAAGGGAAAGGCTGAGATGTTTTCTGTCAATCATCCTACTAAAAATGTTGATAAATAAATTGATGCAATAGTAGATTTTGAACAAGAGGTATTAGGTGTTAATGAAGTACTACAGCAAGAAAGAGAAATAAATGAAGATTTTTCCAGTCTTGAAACAAAATTTAATCAAGTCATGATGCCCATTATATGTGAGTCCTCTTCCATAGTTGATTCAAATATTGAAGTTTTAAACCCAGATGAACATCTTAAAGGTTTGTCAAATGCAAAAGATGAAGAAGATGTTTCAATTTTGTTAGACTCTATGAGTAATGAAGAATCATCTAGATTTAGCCTAGGTTTGAAATCTGAAGTGGTAATTGATAGTGCTTCTAATGCTGGTATTTTTGATAAAGGTGATGTTGTTGGTAATAAAATAAACACATGTGACTATTTTCCAGCAGCATGTAGAAAATCTGGTGATTGTTTTTCTTCTTCACAAGAGAAGTTAGAGCATGTGGAAAATGGAGATGCATGTTTCAACTTTGGTTCAAAATCAAAAGTTATTTTGACAATGCTTGCAAACAGTATGATGTTTTCCCACTTCTAGAGGATTTCCAATATTTTGATTTTGTTGATCCTAATTTGAACATTTTTATAGAAATGATAATGTTGAAAGAAATAGTTTGGCATATAATCTAGTGGTACATTCAGAATATGTTGAATATCTTCTTCCACTACAAGAGGTGGATAATACAAGAAAGGATATATATAGAGGCATAGATAAATCAGAAATCTATAATGAGGCATGGCTGTTTTGAAAGGCTCTATGGGTCATCATGTTGCAGATAGTCTTTGGACTCAAGCTCAAAAATGAAGGAGTAGCTAGGAGTTATCAACACTTCTTCAAATTGGTGGAGCATCTTCTTCTATATAGAAAAGGTGTATATTTCCCTCTCCCTGTAAATGGTCATGTATGAATCTCTCTTTACTTTTTCTTTTGCTGGTGAGGTCTCCTCACCTTTTGTAAATAAATTTCCTTTTCAATTTTGGTGTGTCTAGCATAGTCCTTCCTTGCTTAGTTGTTTTTTTTGATTTCTCTCGCTTTGTTTCAGTCTTCCCTACTCCCCTCTGCCATCCCAGTATGCATTTTCTCATTATTCTCTTGGTCTAGACTCCACAACCTAATGCTAAGGGACTTGCCTCACTAGAGAAGTTAAATTCTTCATGCACTTTGTAGTACATGATCCCCCAATCAGAGAAAGCTATTTTTTGACTTTCAGTCAACCATTTTATTGGTATTTTTGGAGTCATATGGTCATGTCAATTTAGTCTAGTTAGTCTGGTGTCTAAGTCTAAGTCTTCCCTAGGATAGGGAGTCTTTTTTCGGGTTCCCCTTTCCTTGCCCTCATGATTAGCAAGGTGGGTTGCTATCAAAGTTTCATTATTTTGGGTAGGTTGTAGATTGTAACTCAGCAGAGACTTGTGTTTTAGTGGATGTTTCTTTTCAGGAAATGGTATTCAGATGTTACAAGGAATCAGAAAAGAGTTCTTATTTGGTAATGCAATGATACAAGATGATGTAGAACATTAAAAGAAGTTTATTCTCATATATCAATGTATAAAAGATGGATTTATTGCTTAAATAATCATTGAAGATTTGATATCTCAAAGTCTTCAATAAGGAAATGAAGGTATTCTTGAAAGTTTTCAAAATGCATTGGATTCAAAATTGAGTGTAGAGTTTTCATGGAAGGTTTGAAAGGATTAATAGCATCAGTTGAACAAAGTTTTGACTTCTCAAGTGCTACAAAGTGCCTCTATTGATAGAAGTTATTTTGATGATGAATTGATCCCTAAACTATATTAAAGAATGAAACAATGTTGATAATTGGCTTAGAAATATCATTTAAATAGAGTTATATGATGGAATGTGCAAAGAATATGCCTTCTAGAAGATCATAATCTAAGTTCAAGTTTTAGTTCTTTATCAAGTTTTGAATACAAACTTAGTCCTTCAGTGTGTATTGATTGATCGATCGTCATGATGGCACAATCTTTCAAAAAAGATCTCACTGATGTGTCGGTTAATATGCAACAGAGAATTGTAGAATGTGTCATTGCCTAAGTAACAGTCAAAGTATAGAGCATTGATTTATTTTATTTTTGGAAAGATTTTCGTCATTCTTGATTTGTTTGCAATCAATAACGGTGTTTGAAGTGTCTAGAGTTACAATTTGAAAAGTTGTGATGTGATTTCGAAGAAGAAAGGACCATTAAAACATATAACAAAATCGAGTTAAGACACCTTTTATGCATATTTTTACGGTCACTAAAGACTTCAATCTCTATTATTTTGATGCATATCTATGTTCTTTGACATTGAACATAACTACTACAAAAAATGATGTGTAAAATGATTTAAAAATGGCAGAGATATATCAAGGTGGGATTTTTAGTTTCAGCTACACCATTACCAGTTGCACACTTGTTTTGCAAAAATTTGCTAACAAATTTCTTGCACCATTTAAAAAATTTAAAAAAAAAAACTATTCATCTAGGTTATTTTTGAATCTCTTGTAAAAGATTTCATCAGAGGAAAGTTCGGTCTAAAAACATGTGCAATAGGTCAAGGTGCAAATCATGAAATCAGCTACTCCAAAACCATTTGTGCACCTGGAAGACAAAATCCCCGCCGACTTATATCTCCTCATTCTTGAATCCTTTTTGAATTATAATCAAATGGGTCATTTAAAAATGATTTGAAGAACATTTGATGTGTTGAAAGCAAAGCTTGAGAGTGCTCCAAAAGTTTAGAGAAAAAAATCCCATTTTAGGTGCTCAGCCGGTATGTTAAAATGGTGATAGTAGAATAGAAGTCAAATGGTTTTGTTATTACATCTTATGTTATAGTGAGAGATCAAACACAATCCAAACCACCTAATATGCATCAATTGACAAGTTCTGTTTTATATAAAGAGTGAGCTTGCAGTGACTTAATGATAATCATCGTAATGTTTTAGAATATTTGTAAAATAGTATGTACTGTCAAGTCTAAGCAGGAATTATGATGGATGAATTTATCTTAATGGAGAATTAACTATTAGAAAAAGGATTGAATTCAGTGCTTCTATCTTACGTGTGTGCATATAAGATACATGACATATGGTTAAATCATTATCATAAATTATAAGAGGTTTAGTTTATCATGATACTAGATAGAGCCTTGTTCCAATGATCCAATAGTCTTGTCGACCAAGGATGAAGACACTGATTATTTATTGATGATTGGCAACTTTCTATTTGATGATCTATTTCAAATCTAAAGATATGAGTAGAGGAAATGATGTGACTCCAGAAGCCCAATGAATTCAGCTCAAATGTTGGTTAGAAATTAATAGTTTTAGAATTGCGAATTCATTATACTTGTGTCTTCTTTATTCCTTCATCCATGGTGATTGTTTGAGTTCTCATATTTGAAAAGTCTATTTCTTTGTATTTCGTCTCTTTGTATTCAAAGAAGAGCAAAGGTCATTGGTTGTTATGAGCCTGGTATTGTAAAGAACTATAAATTCTGTAAAGAATTTAGTATAGAGGGTCAGTCAACTAGATAATATAGCAGAAGTAATTCAATTTACAGAGGCTGGATTTTCTTGTTTGTTGTTCCATTTAGTTCATATTTTCATTTTGAATAGAAAGAATAGTTTTCCATGAAACTATAATTGCATATTGAATTCGATTTCATGCCCATGGTTGCAATAAAGTAATTCTATTTACACATCATGTATAACTCTTCTCCTATGTATTATATTAGTTAGATTCATTCAGACATAAAGTACAATTGTATATGAAACTATGATTTGTACTTGGATTCCATTTCATGATTAGAGATTGTAGTATAAGCAATTCCATTTGCTATTCATGTATAATTCTACTCCTATTCTCATTAATAGAATATGCATTCTTATAATAGATAGGTTTAGTTAGAAGATAGTCTTTCTAATGATCTATAATCAGCATTCTATTGAGCGTTGTAGATTATCTTCACTTTATCCTTGCTTGACTTATTTGTGTCTACAAGCAATTTGGTTAAAACCATAAGAGATAATCTAATGATCAGTAAGAAAAACATACTCGTTGAAGATTAAACATAATCAAGGAGTTGTACCTGTCAATTTAGAGGGCAATGGTAGAAGACTTACATTGACCCAATTGTTGGTGACATCCTTTTGTTCTCTCACCTTGGGTGCTAAAAGAGTCAAAGATTGCAAATCTAACGAGAGGACAAATTGTTAACCAATAGTGTTTGGTCACTCTGCTGGGAATAACTTTAGGTAAAAGAAGAAGATATCAAAGTTTTTCTCAAAATTCAGATCATTTCCCCTCTCAGCTTCAATTCAATTCAGTTAGTAGAATACATGATTAGTAATTATGGCCATTCCTTGGGGAAATACAATTAGACTGTTGAATTTTGGAGCATGTCATTATTTACGAAAAGGTTTTAGAAAAAACTTTCCAAGATTCAATGGTGATGGCTCAATATCTATAGAACAACATTTGAATTCTTTTCATAAAGCATGTAGTGTGGTGAATCCTTAGTATGAAGATGTTGCTGTTAGATTTTTTGTAGATAGCCTTGTCATTGATGCTGCAAAATGGTTTCAAGATTTACCTATAGGATGCATTACCAGATGGCCTGATATGAAACAAAATTTTGAAGAAAGATATAAGACCTTTGAGGATGCTTAATTCTTACTATTACAACTAGCTCAAATGAAGAAGGAACCATCTGTCTCCATGAGAGATTTCAATGCTAGATTCAATAAACTAATCAAAAGAATTCCTACTACTAGTGCACTAATAGGAAATAATGTAAAGACATTTGACATTAGTTCCATGCCTCCAGAACTTGGTTACCAATTAAGAGGAGCTAATGTAATGGATTTGCAAGCTACTCAAATATTGGCTGAAGAAATGGAAAATGACATGATAGCCTCCAAGAGATGCAAGAAGGAATTTCATGTTGGACCCATGAGCAATACACCCAGTACTCAAATCAGTGCAGAAGATATGTTGCTGAGATTATCTGGTGAAATTAATGCATTGAAAAGACTGATTATTACATCAGCCCATTCATTTTATCAGCCTCATCAAGAAGGATTAAAAGACCAAGGTGGATATCAAAGATTGGCTATTGAGGTCCCTTCCAAAAAATATAATTCTCATGCCTTTCATCTTAGACAAGAAGGAAAAGAACAAAACTTTGAATATCTAGAAAATGAAGACTCCTCATGGAGACTCTGAAAACTTGTATTGTGAGTATGAGATAGATTCAGAAGATGGAGATAATTGTTTTAATACTTTGGGGAATCTTAGCTAGCTAAAGATCAATTACCTTCTTACCATATGGATCAAAGTAATGATGAATTACCTTGGATGAGTCACCAGCAAAAAGAATGTTTCATGCCTATGGAGATTCTTGAAGATCATGAAGGAAAGGTAAGAAAAATTGAAAAAGAAAATGTGGCTATGTTTTCTTTTCCTTGTGTTGTTAAAAGTTGTGAAATGGATGAAAAGAATGTGAGTGAAGTTTCAAACTATTTTCCTGAAGATTATCCCAAGGCTAGAAATGAAATTTTTAATGTTATTGAAGAGCATCATAGTCTAGATTCTTCTTTCACTATGGTTGGTAAAGATTAGATATTAGATATATCTTTTTTTGAAGATAATATAATGCTGAATGATATTTCTAATCAAAGATGTGTGAAGAAAAAGGCTGAGATGTTTTCTATTAATCATCCTACTAAAAATGTTGATAAAGAAATTGACGCAACAATAGATTTTGAATAGGAGGTATCTGATGTTAATGAAGTACTGCATCAAGACATAGAAATAAATGAAGATTTTTCTAGTCTTGAAACAAAATTTAATCAAGTCATGATGCCCATTATATGTAAATCCTCTCCCATAGTCAATTCAGATATTGAAGTTTTAAATCTAGATGAACATCTTGAAGGTTTGACAAATGCAAAAGATGAAGAAGATGTTTGAATTCTATTAGAGTTTGTGAGTAATGAAGAATCATCTAGTTTTAGCCCGGGTTTGAAATCTAAAGTGGTTATTAACAATGCTTCTAATGCTGGTATTTTGATAAAGGTGATGTTGTTGGTAATAAAATAAACACATGTGACTATTTTCTAGCAGCATGTACAAAATTTGGTGATTGTTTTTCTTCTCCACAAGAGAATTTAGAACATGTGGAAAATGGAGATGCATGTCTCAGCTTTAATTCAAAATCAAATGTTAATTTTGACAATGCTTGCAAACGGTATGATGCTTTCCCACTTCTAGAGGATTTCCAATATTCTGATTTTGTTGATCTTGATTTGAACATTGATATCTATGCTAAGGATAATAATAGAACAAATAGAAATGATAATGCTGAAAGAAACAGTTTGGAATATAATCCAGTGGTACATTCAGAATATGTTGAATATCTTCTTCCATCACAAGAGGTGGATAATATAAGAAAGGATATATATATATATATATATATATATATAGAGAGAGAGAGAGAGAGAGAGAGAGAGAGAGAGAGATAAATCAAAAGTCTATAATGAGGCATGGCTGTTTGGAAAGGCTCTGTGGGTCATCATGTTGCAGGTAGTCTTTGGACTCAAGCTCAAAAACAAAGGAGTAGCCAGGAGTTATCAATGCTTCTTCAAATTGGTGGAGCATCTTCTTCTATATAGGAAAGGTTTATATTTCCCTCTCCCTATAAATGGTCACGTATGAATCTCTCTTTACTTTTGGTTCTGCTAGTGAGGTCTCCTCACCTTTTGCAAATAAATTTCCTATTCAATTTTGGTGTGTCTAGCATAGTCCTTCCTTGTTTAGTTGTTGTTGTTTTCTCTTGCTTTGTTTCAGTCTTCCCTACTCCCCTCTACCATACCCATATGCATTTTCTCATTGTTCTCTTGGTCTAGACTCTGCAACCCAATGCTAAGGGAATTTTCTCATGAGAGAAGCTAAATTCTTCATGCACTTTATAGTACATGATCCCCCAGTCAGAGCCAGCTATTGTCTAACTTTTAGTCAACCATTTTTTTTTGCATTTTTGGAGTCATATGGTCATGTCAGGTCAATTAGGTTAGCCTAGTGTATAGGTCTAAGTCTTCCCTATGATAGGGAGTCTTTGTTGGGTTCCCCTTTCCTTGCCTTCATGATTGGCCAAGTGGGTTGCTATCAGAGTTTCATTATTTTGGGTGGGTTGTAGATCCTAACCCAATAGAGACTTTTGCTTCAATGGATGTTTCTTTTTAGGCAATGGTATTCAAATGTTACAAGGAATCAGAAAATAGTTCTTATTTGGTAATGCAATGATAAAAGCTGATGTAGAACATTAAAGAAGTTTATTCTCATATATTAATGTATAAAAGATGGATTTCTTTCATAAATAATCATTGAAGGTTTGATATCTCAAAGTCTTCAATAAGGAAATGTAGGTATTCTTGAAAGTTTTCAAAATGCATTGAATTCAAAATACAATGCAGAGTTTTCGTGGAAGGTTTGAAAGGATTAATAGCATAAGTTGAAAAATTTTTTGACTTCTCAAGTGCTACAAAGTGCCTCTATTGATAGAAGTTATTTTGATGATGAATTGATCCCTGAACTGTATTAAATAATGAAACAATGTTGATAATTGGCTTATAAATATCATTGAAACAGAGTTATATGATGGAATGTGCAATGACTGTGCCTTCTAAAAGATCATAATCTAATTTTAGGTTTTAGTTCTTTATCAAGTTTTGAATACAGACTTAGTCCTTTGGTGTGTATTGATGGATCAATCCTCATAATGGCACAATGTTTAAAAAAATATCTCACTAATGTGTTGGTCAATATGCAACAAAGAATTGTAGAATGTGCGATTTCCCAAGTAATAGTCAAAGTATAGAGCCTTGGTTTATTTTATTTTTGGAAATATTTTGGTCATTATTAATTTGTTTGCAATCAATAACAGTGTCTGAAGTGTCTAGAGTTGCAATTTGAAAAGTTGTAATGTGATTTCAAAGAAGAAAGGACCATTAACAGATATAACAGAACTGACTTAAGACACCTTTTATGTATATTTTTACGGTCACTAAAGACTTCAATGTCTATTATTTTGATGCATATCTCTATTCTTTGAGATTAAACGGAACTACTACAACAAACAGCATATAAAATGATTAAAAAATTATAGAGATATGTCAAGACAAGATTTTTAGTTTCAGCTATGCCATTACTAGTTGCACACTTGTTTTGCAAAAATTTGTTGACAAATTTCTTGCACCATTTAGAATCTTTAAAAAAAAAACTATTCATCCAGGATGTTTTAGAATCTCTTGTAGAAGATTTCATCAGAAGTCTAAAAATGTGTGCAATACATCAAGGTGGAAATTGTGAAATTAGCTACTCCAAAGCCATTTGTGCACCCGAAAGACAAAAACACACCAGCTTCTATCTCCTCATTCTTGAGTCCTTTTTGAATTATAATCAAATGGGTCATTTTTAAATGATTTGAATAACATTTGATGTGTTGAAAGAAAATCTTGAAAGTGCTACAAAAGTTCAGAGCAAAACATCCCATTTTAGGTGCTCCAAGGGTGCTCAGCTGGTATGTTAACATGGTGATAGCAGAATAGAAGTCAAATGGTTTTGTTATTACATCTTATGTTATAGTCAGAGATCAAACAAAATCCAATCCACCTAATATGCATCAGTTGACAAGTTGAGTTTTATATAAAGAGTGAGCTTGTGGTGAATTAATGATAATTGTTGCAATATTTTAGAATATTTGTAAAATAGTATGTACTATCGAGTTTGAGTAGGAATTATAATGGATGAAGTTATCTAAATGGAGAGTAATAGTTAGAAAAAGGATTGAATTTAGTGCTTCTATTTTACTTGTGTGCATATAAGAGACACAACATATGGTTAAATCATTACCGTAAGTTATAAGAGGTTTACTTTATCGTGATACTAGATAGAGCCTTTTTCCAATAATCCAATAGTATTGTCGACCAAGGATGAAGACACTGATTATTTATTAATGATTGGTGACTTTCTATTTGATAACCTATTTTGAATCTAAAGATATAAGTAGAGGAAGTTATGCGACTCCAGAAGCCCTGTGGATTAAGCTCAAATGTTGGTTAGAAATGAATAGTTTTAGAATTGAGAAGTCATTATGCTTGTGTCTTCTTTATTCCTTCATCCATGGTGACTGTTCAAGTTCTTAGATTTGAAAAGTATTCTAAATATCTATAAATTCTATAAAGAATTCAGTATAGAGGGTTGGCAAACTAGATAATATAGCAAAATTAATTCCATTTATAGAGGCTGGGTTTTCTTGTTTATTGTTCCATTTAGTTCATATTTGCATTTTGGATAGAAAGAATAGTTGTGCATGAAACTATAATTGTATATTGAATTCCATTTCGCACTTGTGGTTGCAGTAAAGTAATTCTATTTACCCATCATGTATAACTCTTCTCCTATTCATTTTTTTAATTAGATTCATTTAGATAGAAAGTACAATTGTATATGAAACTATGATTTCTGCTTGGATTCCATTTCATGAATAGAGGTTGTAGCATAAGCAATTCCATTTTCTATTCATGTATAATTCTGCTCCTATTCTCATTAGTAGAGTATGCATTCTTAGAATAGATAGGTTTAGTTAGAAGATAGTCTTTCTGATGATCTATAATCAGCATTCTATTGAGCGTTGTAGATTATCTTCACTTTATCCTTGCCTGAATTGTTTGTGTCTACAAGAAATTTGGTTAAAACCATAAGAGATAATTTGATGATCAATAAGAAAAACATATTCATTGAAGATTAAACACAATCAGGGAGCTGTACTTGTCAATTCGGAGGGCAGTGATAGAAGACTTACACTGACCCAATTGTTGGTGACATCCTTTTGTTCTCTCACCTTGGGTGCTAAAAGAGTCAGAGATTGCAAATCTAAGGGGAGGAAAAAGTATCAACCAACACTTACATAGGTGTATGTCATAAAGATATTTTGTAGACACCATGTACTCGATTTAAGTGCAAACAATTGTGTTGTCAACATGACAACTCATATGAAAATGCAAACTCCTATGTTGTCAACAAGACAACTCATATGACTACACATACTCCTAGGTGTCTACATGAGAAATAATATTATAATGCATTAACCTAAGTAAACTTGAGTGTTATAATAATTAATTATTTACACTAGCACCCCCCTGAAGTGCAACTTAGTGGAATGCACTTAAGCTCACAAAAGATATGATGAAATGGATGATGGGTCCTAGTTACTAGGCCATGTTAGGTACTCATGTACAAATGCAATTCTCTACATACAATGTTATGCAATCTCACTAAAAATGGAGAAAGAGGGAAAACCTCATTGGAAAACCCCTCTCGCAAAAAGACATATAAGTACAATAAAGAAGAGAAGAGTCATGTGACCCCCTTAGTGAAATATCTTGCACCCCTAAGAGATCTCACAAATGAAGATACATGACCTTAGTGAAGGGCTTGGTGAAGATATTTGCAATCTACTATTCTATAAGAAAAGGATACAATGCAATGACCTACTCATGAATCAACACTATGATGTAGTGCATATGAACCTCAATTTGTTTTTGTGTGTTGCTGTTACACTGGATGTTTTGAGATTTCAATGGTGCACTAATTATCACAAGGTATGACTATGGGTCTAGGTATTTCAAAACCAAACTCCTTTAGAATATGTTGTAACCAAATACCTTTTGTAGCTGTAGTGATAGCTCCTTGATACTCAACATCAATGGATGAAAGAGTAATAGTATTCTAATTTTTACCCTGTCAACAAATGGGGTCAAAACCAAGATGAAGCATGTATCCTAAAGTACATTTGTGAGAAACAAGATCCTCTACATAGTCTAACTCTTTATAACCAACTAACTCTAGTCTAGTACTAGCTGCATAGCATATCCCATATGTATGTGTATCCTCAATATAGTGTAAGATGCGTTTGACTAACTTTTAGTGAAGTTCATGTGCCTCTTGCATAAAACAAGAAACTATGCCAACTGCAAAGGATATGTTAGGGCGTGTATGTGTCAAGTAGATGGGTCTTCCAACCAATTGTCTAGACAAAGTAGCATCAACAAGTGAAGTGGAACAATTTGCGTCTAACATAACACCTGAAAAAAATGGAGTAGATGTAGCCTTGCAATCATTATGTGAAATCAAGCAAGTAGGTCAAGAGCATACTTGGGTTTTGATAATATGATCTCTGATGAAGACTGATGTATCTCAAAACCAAGGAAATTATGAAGTAGACCCAAGTCAGTCATGGAAAATCTATCCTACAAAGTAGACTTGACACTGTCAATGATGGATGTTGTACTCCCTGTAATGATTAAGTCATCAACATAAAGTACAAGTAGCAAGTGAGAATCATCCAGCTGGGGAATGTAGACATTTAGATCTGAATGACATTTGGTGAACCCTACTGAGAGAAGGAAGGAATCCATCTTGGCATACTAAGCTCATGTAGCTTTTAAGAGTCCATAGATAGACTTTTTCAACTTGCAAACTAAAGTAGAATCATGAATGAACCCCTATGGCTACTCCATATAAATCTCTTCATGAAGATCACCATTCCAGAATGCACTCTTCACATCCATCTGATGAAAAACCCATCTCTAAGTTGCAACTATAGCTAGTGTCAAATGAATGGAGTTCATTTTTGCAACTTGGGAATAGTTCTTAGTGTAGTCAATACCAAGCACCTAAGAGAAACCTTTTGCAAAAAGTCTTTCCTTATACTTATCCACACTTCCATCTACTATAAACTTGGTTTGATAGATCCACTTACACTGAACTAATTTTCTTCCCTTAGGAAGAGAGACTAAGTCCCATGTGTTGTTTCTCATAAGAGATTTTTATTCTTCCTCCATTTCTTTATCCCATTCTAGAATTCCTATCGCTTCTTTGAATGATTGAGGATCAGAAGCAACTACAATATAAGCATGAGGGAGTGAGTTGTGTTCTGATCTTGTCCTCCTAGTATCTAAAGGATTCCCTACCCATGGTCCTGCCACATCTAATGTTTGCTGAGCCCATTTAGGTCTAGTGGAAGAAGATGTAGAACTAGAAGGAATTTCCTCAATCTCATTGGTCTACTACTTTCTTGGGGTCATGGGCGAACATATTCCAAGTCATTTTCATTATTTTCACTCTTCTCAATGAAGGAAGAAGAAGAGTTGAAGAAGTAAATCTTGGATAACTTTCTTCAAAGTGTAAACTCATCTCATAGAAAATTTTATGTGTCTTTGGATCCATCAACTTGTAGGCTTTATGAGAGTTTGCATAACCAACAAAGATGCAAGGTTTATTTTGAGGTTCCAATGCCTTGCATTTTTGTGGAGGTATTCATGCCCATGCTGGACAACTAAAGACTCTAAAGTAATTTATAGTAGGTTTCCTTGCATAGCAAGCTTCAAAAGGAGTTACACCATCCAAAGTTTTATGAGGACTCCTATTTTGTATGTAGTTTGCACAATTCATTACTTCAGCCCAAAAAATTTGATCAAGAAACTTATGTAGTAGCATGCAAGTGGTCATCTCCTTGAGGGTTCTATTCTTCCTTTCTAAAACACCATTTTTTTGTGGAGTGTATGATACTAAATACTGAAGATCAATTCTATCTTGAGTACAAAAGTATATAAGTCTTGAGTTCACATACTCCCTTCCATTATCTATTCAAAGAACCTTGATGGCTTTATTTAATTTCTTTTGTACTTGTCCCTTGAAGGTGAGAAATCATTCAAACACTTCACTCTTATGAGCCATAAAGAATACCAAAGTATAGCAAGAATAGTCATCGATGAAGGTGAGTGCATAGTGAGACTTTCCAAATGATGGCACTAGAAATTGGCCCACCACATCACTATGAACAAGTTCGAGAACACTTTGTGCTCTCCAAGACTTCCCCTTGTCAAAATTTGTTTCTTGATGCTTCCCAAGTGTACAACCTAAATAGACACCATCTGAGTATAGGACATGAGGTAGATCATGAACCATGTTTTTTCTACTAAGCAGTTGAAGATACCTATAGTTGAGATTTCCAAATCTCTCATGCCACAATTTGTTTTCTATATTTGAATGCATTAACAAGGCTTGTGTATTAGATTTAGGCACAAAGGAAGAGAAAGTTTAAAGCCTTGAATCATGTTTAGCTTCACCTATTGCTACATAAAGAAAATCCTTGAATTATCCACTTTCCATCTCAACTTCACTTTTTCCTTCAACTTCCACTTTAGTGTCATATCCTACAAAGATGTGAGGTACCTATGATGGTGTCATTGAAGAAAAATCTCTTTGAAGCACCCATGTGATGTGTGGCACCTAAGTCAATAATCCATTCTCCTTGATTAATAGTGTTTTTGAGTAAAGCTTTCCCTTTTCTCTTAGAATCAAAAGATGAAGACCCATTTTCCTTATATGCATTGGGAAATGGAACATTGTGCTTCTTCAGGATGTTTTTCAATTCATAAATCTAATTGTGATAACACTGATGTTCATCATGACCAATTCTTTTGCAATAGGCACACTTCTTCTTATCCTAAATATTGTCCTACTTTTTGTTGGTATTAGGAGAAGACTTGCCCCATTGTTGATTTGATTTAGGTGTTGACTTTTCTTTGTCCCCTTGTTTGTTGTCTTTCCACTTCTTCTTTTTGGCTTTACCTTTATTTGAACTTTCACCAGTTGGATTTTTGGAGCTCTTATTGTTAGCTACCAATGCCTTACACGTCAAAGACTTGAGAATCCCTATTGGTTTCAACTTAGCTTGTTTATCCTCTAGAAACTAGGCATAGTCATCAAAAGTGAGTTTCTTATAAGAAGCCCCTAAGGTAGCCTTTGAGGTGTTGAAATAAGAGACAAATGTTGAGAAGTCTAATGGTAGCTTATTTAAAATTAGATGAATCAACCTTTATTCCTTAATGTGACTACCACAATCATTAAGTTTTGTTCTTAACTCATTCACCTTAATGATAAAATCCTGGATGGAATCAAAGTTCTTAGGATCTAGGGAGATAAGTTCATCTTCAATCTTGTAGACATCCTCCTTAATCACTTTCACACATAGCCTTTTAAGGGAATCCCAAGTTTCCCTTGATGTATCATATTTTATAATCCAATAAAGGATATTGTCAACAACCCCTAATCTAATGATTGCTAGGGCTTTTCTATCTACCAATTCCCAAGCATGAATTTCACTTTGAGTTACTTGATCACCTATGGCTTTTGGAGGATATCCATCTACATATTGAGAATTTTCTTCATTCATTAATTCACACCATTTTTTAACTAATCATGTGGCATAATTTTTTTTAAAAAAATTTTGAAACATTAACGTTTCCCATAATGCAAGAAAATAAAATAAGAAGAAGAAGAAAGGAACACATCACCAAGAGACACCCCTCCCTTTTCACTCAATAAAAAAAAAATCCTCGAAATGAATTTTGGGATCAGTGCAACTGAATGCTTGTGCAGTTCAATTTTTTTGATATTGTGTGTATCTTGGAGTCTTTTCAAATCACAATTTCTTCAAGATTTCCAAAATTTGTAGATAAAGTCAACTCAAGTAAACTCCTATCAAAATTTGGTCAAACTTGGTCTTTTGGACCTCAAAATCACTCTGAATTGACTCTAAATTTTCTTTTGTTCATTCTAATCTCTTATGTATTTTGCTAAATATCATATTTCTTCAATATCTGGTCACATACTACTCTACATCATATTTTTGGCGTGTCACATTTTAATTTCACTCTAGAGGGGGTAGGATGATTACATCATTGAATCTAAATTTCAACTCAATCTAAGTCTTATGTCCTCATGGCTCAAGGCATCTCATCACTCGGGGCACCTTGTTTCCTTTCTATTTGACATCTATGTCATCTATGTCATCTTTTCATCATCTGATCACATCTTATACTTAGTACATATGAGTCCCTATTAGGAGACTTTGAGTCCTTGTTATAAATCTTAATCAAATATCTTTTCAACTCTTAAACATAAAGGGAAAATATATTCAATTAAAGATTTGAATATCAGCATAACCCAAGTATGAACACAAAAAACATACAATTTCCAAGATGATCATTCCCTATCCATTGGGCCAAAACTAAATCAATACATACACATTGATACCAAAGATATACTCATATACTTAGATATTTGATCTATCCATTCATCGTGCAACAAAAAATCTATCTTCAAAATGAAACTTATACTTATTCAATCCTCCTATGATCCCTACAATTCTGTCAATGTACATTAAGAAATTTACTCGAGTCCATGACCCAACATCAAGATACATAATGACATATAACTTCAAAGTCAAGTTGCACCTAGACAATATGCACCTTGTACATATAATAGTACAAAACTACAAATCCATAAAAAGAAGACAAATTTTAGAATGAAACTTTCAACAAAGATTTCTATTAATTTCATTGAAATCAATATGTTAGATGTATGTAGAGACTCAGAGAAAACAAAATGAAAGACTATGTTGGAATTCTTTAGAATAACTGATAGGGGTGTGAATTAGTTATCCATGGTCTAGATGTATAAATAAAAAAATTCATAGCTTAGTGAGCCCATGAAACATTTATCATCATGCATGGATCCATAAGATTATGCAATCACTAAAACATTTAGGTTATTATCAAATCAATTTATAGAAATTTAAACATGAAACATAACAGATTCAGCAACACACTTGACATAATAATTTATGTGAAAACTTGATTTGGGAAAAACCACTAGTAACATGCTACTCTTTCTCACTCTTTTGAAATGATGCCCTATGAAAGGACAAACCTATTAAAAGTTACAATACACACTATTAAATGTGACCCTATTAAAGTATTTCAGTACCTTTTTAGCAGTGACCTTTGTTAGAGGACTTTAGAAAATTCACTCAGAATGTCACCTAGTTAAAGGCTTTACAAATGACTATTAGTTCAACCTTAATCCAAAGGATTTAACCTATACTAATACAATTATTAGAGAGTAACAATAAAGCTTGATCTGATAACAACTTACAACTCAATTTATAGATTATAGATCTTTGTTTTAGTCTTCCATTCTACTTGGCTTTCACACATTTTAGCATTGATAGCTTGTTCACCCTTCAAGAATTAATGCCCTTAATCCTTCTTGCTTAACATGCCAATGAAGAATATTCTCTTAGGTCACTTAATGAAGCAATACCCTTGACTCTTTATCTTCCTCAAGCTATCGCACATGACAACCCTTTCTTTTAATCAACCATCCCTATAAATAGGAAATTAAGATATTTTTTTCTTTATTCTCCATCATCAAATTTAGGATTAGGACAGATTAGGTAAGATACAATGAATCTACCCTTAATTCTATATCACTTTTAGAAACTTCTCCTTAAATCTTCTTTGAATTCACCTCAAAATGGTTTACCATGAATTTTGTGCCACCAACTCATCAATCTTATCTTCCACCTAGGTTCACACAATAAAAAAAAACAAACTTGTAAGCTCAGATCTATTGAATTCATGATCTTTCTAATAATGTAGCCACTCGGCATCAACTTTCTTTTGGTGCTTGAGATCCATTAAAATATCCCTCTACATGAACTAAAACTTACTAGTGCTCGACATCAACTAAACTTTACTTAGCATCCACTTTATTTCTTAGAATATACTAGAATAGAATTTTACTTGATTCTAACTAATTTTCTACTCAGTTTGTACTGACTTTTCTCAGTACCTACTATTGACTTAGTCAAGCTTTGTCGATAAAATTTTTTTAAATTGTTCTTTTGAACTTGCTTGGTGTGACCAACCTTTGCAACCTTAAGTAGATTATCAATACACCATGTTATCATTGTCTTAGTTGATTCTTGTACTCCTTTACATAACATAATTCAACTTTTCCTCTAGGTGTTATTGTTACATCTTTTGATCGAATCCTCTTCATCAATCAAATAAGTGATAGTACTTAAATCATCTAAGTAGTTGTATTACCATCAAATAGTAGGTTTGACATCAATGAAAAAACAAGGATAGAAACATATTTATCATACTTGTACCAATCTATTCTCAACAATCTCCCTCTTTGACATTGATGGAAAACTAAACTGATCAACCAAACTATCTAAGTTAAAATATTAAAACCAACAAAATACCAAAAAAAAACTTCCTTTGTATTGAAATTTCTCCCTCTATTATCAACTTTCATCTTCTGAATAGGTTACAAAATTTGTTTTGTTCTGATCAACAAAAAATCAAACAATCAAACAATCAATTCATCCTTATGACTTCCTCTAAATTATTTCTTATATCTCCCTTCTATAGTTATCTCCCTCTTACTAGGTAGATGTTATCAAAAGATACACTTTCTTTTTGTTAGCATTTCTCCTTCATATTATGTGTTAGGATTTCCCCTCTTTGTTCAATCTCCAATCTCTTGTATTTCTGCTAATTAGTAACTATCTCCCTCTTTGGAAAAAATGCCAAAGATTTGTCATCTTAACATGCCGATATGAACTTCAATTTTTTTTGTATCACCTTTCTTTTGACTAATTTGTAGTTCCACCTCTTTGATTACCTTAGGTAACTCCTAAAATAAGATCCACTATATCAATTTGTAACATATGAAAATCATCTTGTTTGATATAGGGCACTCCTTTTGTTACTTAGATAGCCTTTGGTAGGGGTATCACCCGTATTTTACCTCTTAGATAGTCATTAGAATCATTAGTTAATGCTTTTATGAAGATATCAACAATTTTCTCTTTTGTGTTAACATATTCTATCTTCACTTCTTTATCTTGAACTAATTCTCTCAAATAGTGATACTTGATTGCAATGTGCTTAGTCATTGTGTGCATCACAAGATTCTTTGATATATTTATAGCACTTGTATAATAACAATAAACTATTTCTTGTTCTATGATCTCTTTCTTCATACCTTTAAGTAGCTGTTTGATCCATACAATGTTTGTACAATTTCCAATAGTAGCAACATATTTAGCTTAGCAGTAGATTGTGAAATGTAGTTTTGTTTCTTGCTAGTAATGTAACTAGCCTCTTTCCTAAGAAGAATGCTCCTCCACTACTACTCTTTTTGTCATCAATATTTTTAGCGCAATCAAAATTGGTATAGGTTCTTAATTCAAATTTTTCTTCTTATAGTATAGACCATATTCCTTTGTTCCTTTCAGATATCCCATTATTCTCTTTACAACCATCAAATGATTCTCTCTGGGATTAGTATAGAATTTTGCAACTATACCTCTAGATAATTCAATAACAAGTTCTCTATGTACCACATATTGTAATTTTTCAATCATAGACTTATATAATGTTTGATTCACCTCAACTGAAGCATCATTCTTTGACAATTTATGTCCTATCATCATAGGTGTACTTACTAGTTTGGAATTGTCAAATCCAAAACTTTGCAATATTTCTTTGACATATTTTGACTGAATGATGTATATATCATATTTCATCTAATGTATTTGAAAACCCAAGAAGAACTTGATCCCTCCAAACATAGGCATCTCAAATTCTTGCTTCATTTTATTTATAAAAGCCTTACATAAAGCATCTTGAGCTTAAAATATGATATCATCAACAAAATTTTCAAATAACAAAATACTTTTGTCTTTTTCTGTCTTCATGTACAAATTTTTGTGATCATCACTACTTTTAAATCCAATCTTCACAATATAATTATGAAGTCTCTCATGCCATGCTCTTAGTGTTTGTTTCAAACCATATAGAGCTTTGTGTAATCTACATACCATGTTATTATTGTTAATATCAAAAAATCCTTCTAGTTGTTCTATGTAAAATTATTCCTCTAATATACCATTTAGAAATATAGATCTAACATCCATTTGATAAACTTTGAAACCTTTGTATGAAAAATAAGCAAGCAGAGTTGTTACTCCTTCCAATCTAGCAACAAGAGAAAATATTTGTCCATAGTCAATTCCTTCTTCTTGTGCATATCCTTTGTAGATTAATCTTTCCTTGTTTCTTGTGACTTCACTATTCTCATCTAGCTTATTTCTGAATACCCACTTAGTGCCAATCACATTTTTGTCTTCTAGTCTAGGAACGTGATGTAGGGAGGCTATGAGAAACTAAGGCCAAAAGGCACACTCAATTACCCCAAACCACCATGCGAGAGTTAACACAACAGAAGCAAACACAAAATAGAAAAACAATAGAGAGAGAACAATATTCTTTATTGATTCATAAAAATATCATCATACATGCCCAACTATAAGGCCTTCTAGGTTATGGCTAGATACAAATACATTCAAATCCCAGGTCTGGCTTCAAATTCAGATTTTCATCAATATTCTACCATCAATTATCTACCAAAAAATATGTTGGGGCTCTACCCAAGACCCCTACTTATACTAATCTAAGCCACAAGTCAACCTAGAATGTTAAAAACCAAAATTAAATAATTGAAGAGCCACAAGTTGGTTTGCAACAATAATTAAATATCAAGAAATCAATATCCAAGAAAAAATGTGATATCTCCTAGCTTTGATTGAATTAGAACTTGTGCTCCAATCTAGGGTAGTACTTTAAGTCCTCTAAAATCTCTTAAGTGTGCAAAGGTTGATTCACCAAGGATAAGTGTGCATCCATTCCAAAGGTCAAACACAAAAAATTACATGCAGAATTGCAAAAAATTGATACTCTAGGAGAATTGTCATATCTCCCAATTTGTGATGAATTAGAATGAGTACCTTTGATACAAGGAATTAATCTAGGGCCTCTTTAATCCTTGGAAATTGTATCTTCTCATTAATTTTCTAAAATTAGTTACATGGTCTGTAATAGGCACCTAGAAACCAAAAAAAATAGTTCTAGCAGCAAGGTAAAAACTGAGAACATGTAGGATAGTAGTGTAACCCAAGATGCTCCTATATTAGACAACCATAGTTGGAAGAAATGATTATCCTTAATCATTGAGATGTCACAACCTAAGCTTAATCCATATTAGATTGAGAAATCCATGAAGCATCTTCCATAAATCTATTTTTCTGCTTCACCAGATATTCTTAATAATATTTTCCCCTTATGCTCTTACCAATTCTCTAATCCAATATTTGTTCAGCTTCTTCAATTTTCTTCTTAATATAGTCCTTTGATACAATAAATTTATCATTTGACTCATGATACTTGTATAAATCAATGACATTGAATATAGGAGATATATCCATGTCATCATTTAACTCAATTTTATAAGTGTTTCCACTGTCAAACTTCTTCAAGATCTTACAAGGTCCAAACTTCTTCATCTTTAGCTTACTGTATGTTCCAACCAGAAAATTTCCTTTCTTTAGATGAACTATCACCTCATCACCAATTTGAAAATCATGATGTCTTCTAGACTGGTCAATATTCTTCTTATACTTCTGAGTACTTTGTTCTATCCTCAACTTCACTTCCTTATGTAAAGATCTCATAAAATCAACAAATTATTCTCCTACAACACTTCTCTTTTCTTCACCAACACTATCTATCAAATCTGATATAACTTTGGGCTTCATTCCAACAACAATCTCAAAAGGTTTCTTCCTTGTACTCCTATTCACAAAATTATTATATGAAAATTCAGTTTGTGCCAATACCATCTCCCAATCACTTGGCTTATTCACAACTAAACATCTCAGCAAATTACCCAAGCTTCTATTCACAACCTCTATCTATCCATCTATCTATGAATGGAATATAGAACTGACTTCAACTTAGTACCCATCTTCTTCCACAAAGTCTTCCAAAAATAACCAACAAACTTACTATTTTATCAGAAATAATGCTTTTTGGTAATCCATGCAATCTCAAAATCTCTTTAAAGAAAAGTTTAGCAACATGCTCAATATTTTTTGTCTTCTTACATGGTATGAAATGAGTCATCTTAAAAAAAATTTCCACTAAAAAAAAAATCGAATCACACCCCTTCACTGTCTTAGGCAATCCAAGAACAAAATCCATATTGATGCCACTTAGGGGTTTCTTAGGAATAGAAATAGGTGTATACAAACCAATATTTTGACTCACTCCTTTTGCAACTTCACAAACTCCACAACTCTTTACAAATTTCTAAACATCCTTATTCATTTTTCACTAATAATATTTTTCTTTCAACAAACTCAATGTCTTATCAGTTCCAAAATGTCTAGCCAATCCACTACTATGATTTTACTTAATCAGATTCAACCTCATAGAACTTCTAGGAATACATAACTGAATACCTTTGAACAACAGACCTTCTTGAATGAAATACTCATCATACTTACTTATGTCATCGATCAGATTTGGTGCTCTGTACTCTCTCCATGCCTCAGAAAAATTAGGATCAGCATTATACAACTCTTTTATTTTATCAAAACCAAGAACTTCAACCTTCATTTCAGTCAACAAAGAACATCTTCTACTCAATGCATGAGCAACTTGGTTAGTAACTCCACTCTTGTGCTTAGTGAAAAATGCAAAATTCTACAAGTAATCAACCCACTTCATATGTCTTCAATTAAATTTGTGTTGACTTTCCAAGTATTGTAAAGCTTTATGATAAATATACAACACAAACTCCTTATGAATCAAATAATGTCTCCACTTCTTCAAAGCTTGGAAAATAGCATAAAGTTCTTGATCATACACAAAATACTTCCTTTTAGCATCATTCAAACGTTTCACTAAAGAAAGCAATAGGTTTACCTTCTTGACTTAATTTAGCTCCTATTGCATTACCACTTGCATCACATTCAACTTGAAATAATTTGTTGAAATAAGACAAAGCCAATATAGGTAATTCAACAACTTTTTGTTTCAAAGTCTCAAAAATCTTATCAGCTCCATGTGTCCATTTGAATTTCTTTTTATTTTCCCTCATTGTCTTAGTCATATCATTACAAACAACATTGAAATTCTTTATAAACTTTCTACAAAAACTAGCCAAACCATGAAATGATCTCACCTCACCCACATTCTTAGGTGTAGGTCACTCCAAAATTACTTTAACTTCTTAAGATCTATCTTCAATCCATTAGCTAAAATCACAAATCTCAAATACACAATCTCCTCTTCCATAAAAGAACACTTTTTTAGATTAATCAACAACTTTTCCTCTTTCAACCTGTACAATACTTGTCTAATATGCTCAAGATGTTCTTCCTTAGTCTTTCAGAATATCAGAATATCATCCAAATAAACAATCACAGACTTACCCAAGAATCTCTTTATAAATTCATTAATCAACCTCATGAAAGTACTAGGTGCATTAGTCAAACCAAAAGGCATAACCAACCATTCATACAAACCATCTTTTTTCTTAAAAGTAGTCTTCCATTCATCACCCTCTCTTATTTTGATATGATAATAGCTAATATTCAAATCAATCTTGGTAAAATACTTTTCTCCACTCAAAAAATCCATTATGTCATCTATCCTTGGCATAGGAAACCTATATTTTACTATGATTTTGTTAATAGACACATTCTCCATTCTCCATTCTTTTTAGGTTCTAATACAATAGGTACAACACATGGACTCAAACTTTCTCTAATCATACCTTTTTGCAACAACTCATGCACTTGTCTATTAAGTTCTTCATTTTCTATAGGTGTCAATCTATATGGTGCTTTGTTTGGAAAACTAGCTACAAGAATAAGATCCATACAATGACTTATGCTCCTTACTAGAGGTAAACTATCAAGAATATCTTCAGTAACAATCTCTTTGTACTGATTAAGTAATTTTGCAATTTCTACTATCACTATGTCATTACCAACTTCTACTACCCGGTCATTACTACAAATTTTTGGTCCTCTAGGAACTATAGCAAAAAAAACTTGATTCTTCTTTGCTTCCTTTTCAAATTTCTTGCCATTAACCATGAAAACATTTATTCTAGTACAAATAACCTCATCTAAGACTTTTAGTCAATGGTAGTGATATTTGTTTCTTCCCATTTACCTAAAGAGTATATTGATTCAATCTTTCACCATGCACAACATACCTATCATATTGCCAAGCTCTACCCAACAAAATATGACAACAATCCATGGGCATAATATCACAAAACTTCATCAAAGTAATGTCCAGTTTTGAACTCCACAATACATTTCTCACTTACCAATATCTTATGCTCATCTTTGATCCATGAAACATGATAAGGTTTGGTATGTTTCAACCTCTGCAATTTCAAGTCTATAACTAGCTCTTCTGATGCCAAATTTGTAGAACTTCCACTATCAATGATTACCTTGCAGCATCCTTCATCCATCTTACATCTAGTCTTGAAAATAATTCTTCTAAGGAAAGATTCCTCATCACTTCCCTTATTACATAAGGTTCTTCTCACCATCAAATTTTCTTAAGCCTCAAGTCCACTTGGTGAACTCTCAATGTCTCCTTGAATCACAACATTTCTATTATTCTACCCACTTTCAGAAGATCTACATTCAAAATATCTATGTCCTTCTTTACCACATTTGGAAGAATTTCCATGGAATCCACCCCTAGGATAAGAATTACCTCTTCCTTGATAAGATCTAGTACCTCCTCGATAAGAACTACCACCTTTCCATTCGGTCTTATCTTTTTCATCATTCTTCCATTTATATTTTCCTTTATCATGTATAAAACTATCAGATTTGCCACCTTCTCCATAAGATCTACCTCTGCCTCTCTAGAATCTACCACCTCTACATCTTTGTCTTTGTTCATGCTTCTTTTTCAAGATCTCCTCAACTTTCAATGCATATTGATATGCTTCTTCTACACTTTCCATCTTTACAAAAATTATTTCATCTTGAATTCTAGATCTCAATCCATTTATGTACCTTAAAATTTTCTCAACATCATCATCCATGTGTCCAGTTCTGATGTTCAATGTATAGAATTTCTCATAATACTTTTTCATAGTCATGTTCTTTTATCTCAAATATTGCATCTTTCTAAACAATCTAACTTGGTAATTAGAAGGAAGGAATTTGTTCTTTACCTTTTTCACCATCTTTGGCCAAGTTTTGATCTTCTCCTTTCCTCTCCTCTATCTAGTAATTTGCAAATACTCCAACAATAATGAAGCATGATCTTTCAACCTATTAACTACAATCTTCACCTTCTTATTATCAAGAGTGTTTTCATACTCAAAGAGCTTCTCCATATCTGAGATCCAATCTAACACAACATTGGTATCCAATTTTCCATTATAATGAAAAAATTCTATAATAGGCTTTGTATTTTCCCTAGGCAACACTCTCAAAAATATTTCTTCATCTTGATCTTCTTTAGGTTTTGAATTATGGTTTGGTGCTACTACTTCATCATCACTTACATCATCAAGACATGCTCCTCTCCTCTGGGCTATCTCCACAACATCTAATCTAACTGGAATTTGTCTCAATTGATCCAATATAATATTATCAACATTTCCTCTGTGACTAACCATCTTTACAAATAAAGATCCTATAAGATCATAATCCTCTGCAAGTTATAGGTCAAATCCACAGATCTACAATCCTACAACCAAATATGAATCAAGATTCTATACAATCCAATCTCCATAAGGATGAACCTAAAGCTTTGATACCACCTGACACAGGGAAGTTGGAAGTAACTAAGGCCAAAAGGCACACTTAGCTACCCCAAACCACCATGAGAGAGTTAACACAATAGAAGAAAGCACAAAAGAGAACAAAACCAAAGAGAGAGAGAGAGAGAGAGAGAGAGAGAGAGAGGAGAGAGAGAGAGAGAGAGAGAGAGAGAGAGAGAGAGAGAGAAAAATATTATTTATTAATTCCTAAAAATATCATCATACATGCCCTACTGTAAGGCCTTCGAGGTTATGGCTAGATACAAATACATTCAAATCTAAGATCCAGCCTTAAATTTGGATTTCCATCAATTTTTTACCATCAATTATCTTAGAAAAACTATGTTAAGACTCTACCCAAGACCCATACTTATACAAATCTAAGACACAAGTTAGCCTAGAATGCTAAAAATGAAAATTAAATACTTGAAGAGCCATAAGTCAGCCTACAAAAATAATAAAATGTCCAAAAATTGATATACAAGAAAAATCACGATATCTCCTAGCTTTGATTGAATTAGAACTCATGCTTCAAATTGTGGGTAGTACTTTATGCCTCTACAAATTTTTAAGTGTGTAAAGGTTGATTCACCAAGGATAACTTTGCATCCATCCTAAAGGTCAAGCACAAAAAATTGTCATTCAACACTATCAAAAATTGATACTCTGAGAGGATTACATATCTCCCAACTTATGAAGAATTATAACTTGCACCTTTGATACAAGGAAGTACTCTTGGCTCTCTTAAATCCCTAAAAGTTCATCCTCTCATTCATTGTGAAAAATTAGTTACATGGTCTGCAACAAGCACCCAGAAACTAGAAAAACATAGTTCCAATAGCAAGGTAAAAATTGAAAATATGTAGGATAGAAGTACAACATAGGATGCCTTTGCAATAGAACTAGAGTCCATTTTTTTTTTTTCTCAATTTTTTCAATCTCTTCTTCCATGGCTTTACTCTAGTCTACATCTTCTAAGGCATCTCTCACTAATTTATGTTCTTTCATGCCCAATAAACATGTATCATTTCTCAATCTATTCCTTTTCATTGGTCTAGCATCTTTATCTCTAATAATTTGTGTAGTAGGATGATGTCTCTTGACTTATTTAGACAATCTTTATTTAGCTCTTGTTTCTTCATTTGGTCTATTTACTTCAGAGTCACTATGTTCATCTCTATTAGGTAGTTTAGCATCTCTCTCTTATACACTAATTTCAAAATTAGAATGTGCTTCAACTTCATTTTGTAACTCGGCATCTGAATGTAGCTCAGTTCCTAAATGAAACTCAACATTCATAATATGTGACTTGATAGTCACTAAAACTTAGTATTGGTTTGTAGCTAGATTTCTGCCATCTTCTTTAGCAAGAATACCTTCATAGAAGTATACAAATGATTTATATTCTTTTAGTTCTTTCATAGATTCAACCTGATATACTTCTATATAATCATCAAATTTCACATTTTCACTTTCCACAACTTTAAGCTTTACTTCTTATGGAATAACCTAGAAATATACCTTCTTCACATTTTTCATCTAGTTTACCATTCTAAAGTCTTTGAGAATAAATCATTTTCTTCCAAATACCTTAAAATATCTTACCTTGGGTGATTTTCCATACCATAGTTCAAAAGGTGTTGAATGAGTACCTTTCTTGACTCTTATGTGGTTCAAGGTATAGATAGTTGTACTTACAACATATCTCTATTATTTTAAAGAAACATTTTTCTCCATCATGAGTGTCCTAGCATAGTTTATTACAAACATGTTCCTCCTTTCAACTATTCTATTTTGTGGAGGAGTTCTAGGAGCAGATTTCTATCTTTTGATTCCTCTCTTATTATAGAACATCTCAAACTCATTAGATATAAATTCTCCTCCTCTATTAGATCTCAAACATTTTAGACTTTTACCTATTTCCTTCTCAACTCTTGCTAAGTACCACTTAAACATTTGGAAAGTATCATATTTTTGTTTCAAAAACATAACTATCATCATTCTAGAATAATCATCAACGTGGTGCATCATTACCAAATCTTACACTATTTCCATCATAACAATTTAAGGTAATGAACTTACTTTTATCTCTAGTCATGTGATGTGAACACCCACTATCAATGATGCATCTGTCATTCTTGTTCACATAAGAAACAAGTCTAGTTGCCTTATCTTCATTAGGTTTTCCTTCATTGCAACATACACCACTTCATCATCATGTTCATTTGATTAATCTTTTGTTTCCTCTTTAGCAATATAGTAGGACTTCTTTCCTTTTTCTTTGTAATCATTGTTGTCTTCATCTCTTCTACTTTTTTAATTATCACCACCTCTGAAGTTATTCTTCTCTATAAATCTAGCATGAATATGACCAACCTTATTGCAATTAAAACAAATGATAGGTAATTTACCTTTGAACTTTCCTTTACCTCTATGGAATCTTCTTACTAGTAGTGCTTCAAGTTGATATATATTCTCCTCATCTGGATAACTGTCAATGGGCACATACTTTATCATTTTCTTCGTCTTCTTCTCATCAAGTGCCTTTAATGATAGCTTAGCTTTTAAATAAGATTCAATATTTTTAGGTTCCTAATTATAAAAGTTAGATATCTCAATAGCAGTGAGCCTACCTACTAGACCTTCAAGTGATAGATTATTCCCTAGTATACATCTTAGTTCTTAAATTGGAGAAACTCAAATAGCATATATGGGTAGTACTATTCTTAAAAAATTTCTTAGTACAATATCATCATCTTGCCAGTAGCTCCTCTTATTGTATTAACAAATTTTATCCTTGAGCAATATTGAGCAATATTTTCATCTTCTTGCATTCTCATATCATCAACCTTACCTATAAGACTTTCAACTTTAGCTCTTAGAACATTATTGTATCCTCCATAGATAGTGGTTAAGGCATCCCACATTTTCCTTGCACTATCAATACTTGTGATATCATCAAATTCACAAAACTTAGGGCAGAAGCAATCTCTAGCATTGCTTGGTTATGTTCTTTCTTCTTTTTCATATCATCGACAATTGGGGCTCTAGTAGGATCAACATGCTAATGGTAGATTCTGCATGATCTCCAAGTCCTCCAAGGTGTATCTTCATCAAAATTTTCTATGCAATAAAGTTATCTCTATTAAGGTTGGGTAGATCTCTTTTTGACATCTTGATCTTTGTACTTCTGGTACCTTCAAAACTAGTCCTCTTAAACATATGGCTTTGATACCAATTGTTGGAATTCTTTAAAATAATTGAGAGGGGACTAAATTAGCTATCCAAGGTCTATATGTATAAATAAAAAAATTCATAGCTTAGTGAACCCATAAAAAATTTATCATCATGCATGCATCCATAAAATTATGCAATCACTAAAACTTGTAGGTTACTATCAAGTCAATTTGTAAAAATTTAGACATGAAACATAATAGATTCAACAATACATTAACATAATTATTTACGTGGAAACCCAATTTGGAAGAAACCACTAGCAACATGTTACTCTTTTTCACTCTTCTGAAATGATGCCCTATGAAAGGCCAACCCTGTTAAAGGTTACAATACACACTATTAAATGTGACCCTATTAAAGGATTTCAATCACCCTATTAGGAACAAGCCTTGTTAGAGGACTTTAGACAATTCACTTGGAATGTCACCCAATTAAAGGATTTACAAATGACTATCAGGTCAACCTTAATCTAAAGGATTTACCCTAGATTGATACAATTATTAGAGAGTAACAATAAGCCTTGATCTAATAACAACATATAACTTCATTTATAGATTATAGATATCTATTTTAATCATCCAATCTACTTGGGTTCCACATATTTTAGCTCTAATAGCCTATTCACCCTTCAAGAATTCATACCCTTAAGCCTTCTTGCTTAGCATTCCAATGTAAACTCTTCTCTTAGGTCACTTGATGATGCAATACCCTTGACTCTTTGTCTTCCTTAGGTTCTCACACATGACAACCCTTGCTTCTGACCAACCATCCCTATAAATAGGATATTAAGATCTTTTTTGGTTTATTCTCCATTGTTTAATTTAGGGTTAGGATAGAAAATTCTCCTTCAATCCTCTTCAAATTAACCTCAAAAAAATTTATAATGAATTCTGTGCCACTAGCTCATCAATCTTATCTTTCACCTAGTTCACACAATCCAAGAAAATAAACATTTTGGCTTAGATCCATCAAATTCATGATCTTTCTAATAATGTAGCCACTTAGCATCAACTTTCTTCCAATGCTTAGCACATACTACATTGTTCAACATTCAATAAAAATCAGTCAGCATAAAATAAAGTTCACTGGTGCTTGGCATCAACTAAACTTTACTTGGCATTGAGTATTTTTTTGAGCATAGACTAGAATAGACTCTTAGTTGACTCCAACTAATCTTTTTCTCATCTTGTAGTGACTTTTCTTGGCATGTACTATCCACTCAGTCAAGCTTTACAGAAAGACTTTGTTTAACTTGTTCTTTTGAACTTGCTTAGTGTAACCAACCTTTGCAACCTTAAGTAGATTATCAATATACCATGTTATCACTGTCTTACTTGATTCATGTACTACTTTACATAACATTACTCAACCTTTCCTCTAGGTGCTATTGTTACATCTTTTGATCAAATCCTCTTTATTACTCAAATAAGTGATAGTACTTAAATCATCTAAGTAGTTGTCTTACTAGTAAATAACAGGTTTGACATCAATGCCAAAACAATGATTGAAAGATATTTATCATACTTGTATCAATATGTTCTCGAAAATGTCCTTCTTCAACATCTTAATAATCTAAATGCTTCAAATTAATTACAACTCTTTTTCATAATAGAGAAAGTGTCAATGAATGGTGTCATAGTAATAAAAATGGAGTCATCCTTGTCATCATAGTAGCAAAGACTATAACTCTATTGGTATCATATCAATGAGAAAAATTCTTCAAAACTAGAACCCTTACAATGAGAAAAGAAGAGAAATATATAGAAAATAAGAGATGCCCAAACCTGATCTGATACTACTAAGTGTCCACATGAAACCCTTCCTTTTGCTATTGTAGAAACTTGTCTCTTTATTCTTCAACTATAAATCAAATCTCATCAATGCTTCTAGAGAATGTCTAAAATATCTCATTAAAGCAATGAGAAAACCCTCCTCTAATGGAATATCATATATAAGATAAGATGTGTAGAGCTTTCTAATTGATTTTTTTGTCCTCTATTGCCCTTAGCCATGAATCTTCAATTGCCTCTACCAATGAGAAATTTATTGCTTCCAAATGCTTCTCAAAACATTCATTTCATTCTTGATAGTTGTCAGTGCATCTGATATTATTTGAATCTGATCTAGATATTATTTTATTCCATTTAAAACATCAAATATTCATTATTACTAAGAATTCCTTGGAAATACAAAACTTCTTATAACTTTATAATGAAGGGTGTTCCCCTTAAAACCATAAACTCATAATAGAAACAAAGAAACAACAACAAATGTGAGAAAAAAATATGGACTTCTTATTTACACCCCAAATATAGAATTACATAATTCACAAGTATAATATGGTCTCCCACATGGGTGCTTTAATTACAATTATTTGCAAGACTAAACTATGAACTACCACTAAGAGCTATCCTACACAATGTTTAGGTCTTTCTTAAATAGGAAATTTTATGCCACCTTGGAAGGTTCTAGACATTGAAACTTAATACATAGGGCTAACAGACCCTAACAAAACATATAGAGTTGGCCAGATACATCTTTGACAATTATTTTAGATATCTTTGGTAATCCAACTTTGAAAGGTCATAGCTCTTGAACCATTGCTCTGATTGGTTATTATAACCACTTTTTGGAAAAGCTAGTTCATGATCTACAAGTTTGGAATGGTGCTAGTGTCCTACCATCAAGTTTTTGGACTTTATCTAGGCACTCTAAGGCCTCCAACAATGAGCTTGAAGATTTTTCTACAAATTTTTCCACCAAAAATTTGTAATAACTTCTCTGATACTTAAACTTGAGAAATGAGATTTTTATGGTATGCTTACAACTCTAGAATGAACCTTCCTATAAAAAATGAGAACATTCTAAGTTCATATGAAAAACTAACTAAAAGTAGCAAGTTCCCATAAAGAACCACCCTATCTACTAGTCCTTATTAAAATAGAAAAGACTAAAAATAAAATATTTTTGGGTGATGCAAGATTGCTCTTACACCTAGCATGCTCCTATATCTAACACTTGGGATAATTTGAGAAGTTACTCCATTAGGTCTCAGGTGTTCAAAGGAAAACCAAGATAGTTACCTCTTCCCTTGCTAGCCATGATGAATCCTCTACTAGTATCCCTTTCAATTTGACTTGGTATTCCTCGTAAGTTTAGTTCCTTGTACTTTTTCCAACACGACTATCCAGTATCTCCTCAAACTCCTTTGTAGTTGAACTAGCTCCTCAAATACTCTATTGTGCTTCTATAACATCATCTCCATCACCTCATTCATAATACTTTATCAAATCTAAAATATTAAATACTAGTAAAATATTCAATTTAGCAAACAACTCCACCTCATAAGCATTTCCAGAATCATGCCTTTTCACTATCTTGCATGGTCCAAACTTCTTTATCTTCACCTTACCCTATGTACCCATTGGAAAATGCTCCTTCCTGAAATGAACCATGAAGTCATCTCCAATCTAAAATTCCTTATACCTTCTTTTCACATCTACCTTATCCTTATACTATGTATTAATCTTTATAATGTTCTCCCCAGCCTCCTCATGGGTGTTCTTCAAATGTTTAGCAAATTCTTCTACTTTAGCACTACTTATCTCTCCTTTATCCAACTACCTCAATTTAGAAGCATTTCTAGGACTACTCCCATATACAATTTGGAATGGTGATTTACTAATAATCTTGTTCACAAAATTATTATATGCAAATTTAGCCCGTGGTAAAATTAGATCCCATCATTTTGGTTTGCTTCCAACCAAACATCTTAGCAAGTTTCACAAACTGTAATCCACAACTTTTGTCTATCCATCCATTTGTGGATGATGTGATGAACTAAAATTTAAATCTATCTTCAATTTCTTCCATAATGTACACCAAAAATACCCAACAAATTTGGTATCTTAATCTAAAACAATACTCTTTGGCAGACCATGTAGTCTCACCATTTCTCTGAAAAATAACTCTACCACATGAATAACATCACTAGTCTTCTTGCAAAGAATAAAATGTGTCATCTTTGAAAACCTATCAACCATCATAAAAATAGAATCATGCCCACATTGTGTCCTCAATAATCTAAGAATAAAATCCATGCTAACATCCTTTCACAGCTTCTCTAATATAGGTAATGGCTAATAAAACCCTTTATTCTACTTCACTCCTTTCGCCATCTACCATAATGTACAACTTTGTAACAACTTCTTCATATCTTTTTGCAATTGTGGCCAATAATAATTCTCAACAACCAAAGAAATGGTCTTATCTTTGCCAAAATGTCCAGCTAATCCTCCACTATGCTTCTCCTTGATTAGATTCTCTCTCATTGAACTTCTAAGAATGCACAGTTAACTTCCTTTGAAAAACATATTATCCTGGATCATGAAATCCAATCACTTTGTCCTATAAAGTGTAATAGGTTATGTACAAGCCTTCCATGCTTTACCAAAATCAGGATCATCTTGATACAAAGTACTGAGTTTCTTGAACCTAACCACCTCTATCTACATTTTTGTTAGAAAAAGTTATCTTCTACTAAGAGCATTCACAATTTTGTTTGAATTCCCACTCTTATGTTTCAAAAAAAAAGTATAACTCTAAAAAAATTCAAACCACTTTAAATTCCTTTGCTTTAATTTTTCTTGACTATTCAAATATTGCAAATCTTGATGATCAGTATACAAAAAAAACTCCTTAAGAAGAAGACGGTGTCTCCACTTCTTTAATGCTTGAACTATTGCACAAATTTCTTGATCATGAACAGAATATTTTCTTTTGGCATCTTTTAATTTCTCACTAAAGTAAGTAACAAGTCTACCTTCTTGGCTCATAATAGATCCTAGTGTAGTACCAAAAACATCACAATATACTTGAAACACCTTGTTAAAATTAGGAAGTGCTAAAATAGGTTACTTAGTAGCTTTTTTTTTCAATAGATTAAAACTCTTATCTAGTCATGCAGTCCACTTAAATTCTTTTCTATCCCTTCTCATTGCTTTAGTCAAGGGTCCACAAATATTATTAAAACCTCTTATGAACTTTCTATAAAAAATAGCCATTCCATGAAAAGATCTTACCTTTTTTGTACTCCTTGGAGTAGGCCATTCAAGGATAGCCTTCACTTTCTCTAGGTCCCTTTTTAGACCTTCTGCTAAGACTATAAATCCTAGGTACACTAACTCCTTTACAAAAATGCACTTCTTCAGGTTTATCAGAAAATTCTCTTCTCTTAACTTATCAAACACTTTCCATATATGCATCAAATGCTCCTCCAATGTCTTACTAAAGATCAAAATATCATCTAGGTAAACTATGAAAAACATGCCTAGAAACTCCTTTAGTACCTCATTCATGAAAGTACCCAGTGCATTGGTTAGCCCAAAAGGCATGACTAATGACTTGTATAGTCCTTCTTTAGTCTTGAAAGCAATCCTCCGGTCATCACCTTTTGTGATTAAAATTTAATGGTACCTAATCTTCATATCTATCTTTGTGAATACTCAGCTCCACTCAAATAGTCCATAATATCATCCATCCTTGGCAATATAAATTTGTACTTGATTGTGATCTTGTTAATAGTGCAATAATATGTACACATCCTCCATTCTCCATTCTTCTTTGGTACTAATATGACTTGTACAATACATGGACTTGGACTCTCTCAAGTCAACCCCTTCTGCAACAACTCATGAACTTGCCTATTCAACTCTTCACTTTCCAATGGTGTCATTCTGTGTGCTACCTTGATTGAAAAAATGGGTTCTGGAACCAAATCCATCTTGTACTAATCTTCCTCATTGCGAGCAATCCATTAGGTACCTTATTTGATACAATATCAAAAAACTCTCCCAACATATCTACAATTTCTATAGGCACCTCCTCTACTTCTTCTTTACTATCTTTTGGAATTATAGAAAAACATATATGCTCACACTTCATACCTTTGAGAAACTCTTTTCCATCAACAAAACATATTCTAGAAACACTACAAACCTTTTCTTCTTTCTCCTCCAATGACTTTAACTTATGTTTCACTCCATCATTGGTTAGAGTGTAGGTATTTTCTCACCCACCATGTACAACATGTCTATCAAATTGCCATGGCCCACCTAGAAACATATGAAATATGTCCATAGGTATGATATCACATAGTACCTCATCCTAGTAGCTTCCAATCTTGAAATTTGCTAAGCACTGCTCATTGACCATGACCTTGTGGTCATCTTGCACCCTAGCAATATGGTATGGATGCAGGTGTTTCTATCTCTTTAAATTTAACTTGGTGACCATCATTTCTACTATTATATTGTTAGTACTTCCACTATCAATGATCACATCACAACACTTATCTTCACATTTATACCTTGTGCAAAAAAATGCTCCTTCTTTGATAATGTTCATTCTCAGCACTCAACAGGACTCTTCTATTAACTAAGACTTCTCCTCTTTTAAAATCTTTAGAATGTGAGGATTTGGTATCTTCATCAATATGTTCAACTCTGGTTTGGCCTTCTATTCTTTGATCTATCCTTCCTTGGTGCTAGGAACATTCAGATGCTATATGTCCTTCTCTATAATGAAAACATTTCTCATGAAAACCTCCTCTTCTAGATCATTTTCCTCTGCCTCTTCCTCTTCGATCTCTATTATTTTGATGATGGAAATGATTAGAATGATTTCCCCTCTAGTTTTGACTACTACTTCCAACCTCTTCCTTGTTCTTTTGATCATCATTATGACATCCATAAGATTATCTAATAGATCTTATGCCATGACCTCTTCCACTATTCTTATTGTCAAACTTATTACTTAGTTTCTCCTCAATTCTTAAGAAAAATTGGTATGCCTCCTCAAAAATATTCATTTGAACAAGACTCAACTCATCCTAAATACATGGCCTTAATCCATGAAGATAATTGGCCACTTTCTACTTGTTAGCTTTTGCATGGCTAGTTCTAATGAGAACTCGAAAGAACTCTTAACTATACTCTTGGATAAATTATCTTCCTTACTTCAACCCTTGCATTTTCTTCAATATATCAAGCCCATAATCCATGAGAATGAATTGTCACTTTAGTTTTGCTATTATCTAATCCCATATAGTGATTTTTTCCTTTCCCTTTCTATTTCACTCCAACTAAATGTCCTAGCACCAGATCTTTGCATGTCCATTCAATTTCACTTTAGCAAATTTGACCCTATTAGGATCATCAATATCTTCATACTCAAAGTACTCCTCTAGTTAATTGATCCAATCCATTAGCTTCTCTAGGTTAAAATTTTCTCAAAATGTGGGACCTTCAAACTTACATCTTTTTTCAATCTTGGAGATGGACATAAAAATCCTCTCTTCCTCTGGGTTTAGAACTACCTCTGCTTCAACATTTTCTTCTACTTCATCCTCATCCTTGCTTTCATATCTTATGAGAAGATTTATTCCTCTATGAATTTGTTCTTCCAATGCTTGAATTTTTCTTTGGAGGGCTTGGAAACCCTTAGGTATAACCCCTACAACTCTTTTTCCATGCTCTCTTCATGGAGGCATTTTTTGCACTTTTCCTAAAACCCTAGTACAAACTACCTTGCAATTGGCAAACTATCTACATATTCAGCCCAAACCATGGTCCTAGTGTGAACTACCTCATAGCCAGTGATCTATTCATGTACTCAGGAACTCTAGCTCTGATACCACTTGATAAAGGGTGCTCCTCTTAAAACCATAAACTCATAATTGAAAAAAAGAAAAAATACCAAATGCGAGAACAAAATATGGAGTTCTTATTTACACCACAAATGCAAAATTACAAAATTCACAAGTACAATATGCTAACCCACCTAGGTGCCTTCATCAAAGTAATTTGCAAGACTAAACTATGAACTACCACCTAGAGTTGTCTTAGACAATGTTCGAGCCTGTCGTAAATAGGAAATTTTATGCCACCCAAGGAGGTTCTAAAAATTGAAACTTAATACCTAGGGCCAAAAGACCCTAACAAAACATATAGAGTTGCTTAGATACATCTTTTACAATTATTTTAGATATTTTGGGTAGCCCAACTTTGGAAGGCCATAACTCTCAAACTATTGGTTTGATTGACTATTATAACCACATTTCAAGAGTGCTAGTTCCTAATCTATAGGCTCAAAATGATCTTAGTGCCCTTCTATCAAGTTTTTTAAGCTCACCTAGACACTCTAAGGCCTCCAATAGTGAGCGTAAAGATTTTTCTACAAATTTTTCCACCAAAAATCTGCAATAACTTCTCTGATACTTAAACTTGAGCAATGATATATTTAAGGTAGGCTTACAAATTTAAAATGAACCTTCCTATATAAATTGAGAACATTTTGAGCTCGTATGAAAAACTTACTAAAAATAGCAAGTTCCCATAAATAGCAAGCACCCTATCTACTAGTCCTCATTAAAATAGAAAAGATTGAAAATAAAATTATTTTGGATGATGCAAGATTACTCTTACACCTAGGATGTTCCTACATCACTTCTGCCACTGAAGACCTTTGTAAAATTTGACTGCTAAAATAAAAAATCTAGCTTCTCCTAGTTTTGGTAGTATATTATACTGCATATTTCTGATAAAAATTATGTCTCTAGTGATTTCTATAAGTTCTAGGCCCATGCCATGAATAGGGCTTTAAAGTTGGAAATCTTAAAATACTATAGGTTGATCTTGTGAAACTTTCAATTTCATTTAAATCTTCAACTTTTGAATTTCTGATTAGAGTGACATGATTTTAAATGATATTTTACCTTACCATTTTTCTCCTACTCTAGCTAGGTGTGACTTGTTGACTTTCTATTTACCATCTCATCTATGAGGGCCCCACACCACCTTATGAAACATTTAAAAGATTTGAACTCATGATGTCACAAAAATGTCATCGGATCTTAAGGCTTTACATTTCATCCCTCATCCATATTATTTATATTAACATCTTACCTCTATCTTCTTATCCTTACAATCACCTAAAGTCTCGATCTCATGGAAAATTCATACCATCTTAAGTCTAAATGTTTTCTTTATGATCCCACAACATGCTCATGAGATCTCAAGCCTTAATTTTTCATCCTACAATCTCATGATCCATTGTAGGGTTGTAACTCTTCATTTTTTCTCACCCAATCTCTCGATGATTGCATAGCATTGTATGTCTCTTGGTTTTCCTTCACAATCTCCCAGCATCATAAGATCATAGCTCTTTTTCATTTACATGGTTGATCTCATGAAAACCTTTGGAAGATGGTATGTAGCACCTTTTGGTTAGCTAGGTGTTCAAAATATCTTTGGGCTCCACCAGATAGAAAGGGACCTACATTCATTGCCTAGCTTGTCTTTAAGCTTGAAACATTTAAGACACTTAATGAGGTAGTGTGCACTCATAGAAATAGTTGGAATGTCTCATACGAGATGCATGTGGGAATAATAACCCTCCCCCATTTTATATAGCATAGAGGGAACATTTGGAGGTGATTAAAAAGAAATTTGAGGCACCACTACTATTATCCTCTTGAGCATCCATGCATTGACTATCCTTGTTCCAATTCACTATAGGAAAATAAAAAACTCAAGAGCCCTATTTCAATGATTTCTCATTTCCTACCTTTGTTGTGGACTACTATCTTCCTCTAACATTGGTGTTCTTCTCTTGGCTCATATTGCTCTAAATGGGATCCCACTCCACTAGCTTGACCAATAACCAAATCATGAAAACCAAAAATCCACCCCCCATCCAAAATGGAAACCATCATTTGCATTGTCCTCCTCTTTCTCATTGTCCCCATTAGTCAACAAGTAATATGCATACAAGGTTTGTATACAGCAAGATTCAATCATGGTATAAATAAATCATTAAAAATAAGCTTATTGTTTGGCTTTAGAATATTGATATAGCATGTATTTCTTGCTTTCACACAGTAACTCTAACATGCTTGAAATGGACAACTAGACTAAGTGACATTTCCATAGAGCATTTGAGCTTATTTAGGTCTCTCAAACTTCTTGGTGCCTCCACTAAACTAGTGTGCAACATGGTGTGAGTAGTAAAAGGGATGGGTGAGATGTGATTCTTATTTGTGCCTTATACAATGCTTTTACCCACACCTTTGCTCCTCTTGGTTAACATTCAAAGCATGTATACTACTATGCATGTGAGAGTCATGAGTCTACCATCTATAAGTGGAGCTTTGAGTAGAAGAAAAAGAAACCAATAGATCACTTGACATAAAATATCCATGTGAGAAACTTGTTGTAGATGCATATTTTCTCTTTGCATTTTTATGGGAGTGGGAATAATTTCCCCTCCCAAATATAAACCAATAAAATATGAAAATGGAGTATTCCCTAAATTTCCTATAAAGGGATCTGACAAAATAATAATATAGAAAAGAAATATCCTAACTAAAAAGGAGAATGAAAGGACTAAGAAAACTCATGTGTCTTGAATGCAAAAATCTCACATTATAAATAAATTTTTTTTTAAAAACATATATATATATATATATATATATATATATATATATATATATATATATAATGCTATAAGACATTCCTTCCTAACCATGCAAAAAGGGATGCCTAAGGAAAATTGACCAAACAATAAAAAGGGCGACTTTCAAATTTAGAAGTTAACAACACTCACTATGCCATGTTACCACCTTATTGGTCATGTAACCCTTGTATGTTGACCACTCCCCAACACCATGTACATGATGCAAGGCACAAGACAAGCGCTAAGGCCTAAACATCCCACCATCTTGAACCTCCATACATTCTCCCAATTATGTCCAACCCACCTCCCAAGGACAATTCGATGGGACATAATTGATGCAGAGCCACACCTTGGAAAGCTCAGGAGGAATACTCACTCAACCGAGTTACTTCAAGGGGCATGACATCAATCAGCCCGGATCGAACTCGAACCAAACTCAAGATTAGATTAATCAGAATATATAAATCTCCATAGTTTATCTTCACCTGCACACCAAGATCTTTAACCCGAAATGTCCTCAAAGAAAATATATTTGCACTTTTACAAGAGAGACAAGATCAAATTGCTGCCAAACTCCATAGTCGATTATCTATATCCTTTCTAAGGCAAAAACTGAAACTTTCTCTATTACCCAAATTCGAATGCCTCTCTTACATAGCCAACCGGCTTATTTAAAATTGACTCTCCTTTTCTAATAAAAGGATGAGAAACATTTTTTCATCTTCTATCCAAGAAAAGGATAAGAATCCAAAATTGCCTACTACCTATTATTGGAATCTGACAATCATGCAGTAGGCCACATTTTAAATATCCACGTTTTTTTTTCGTCTTCTATCCAAGAAAAGGATAAGAATCCAAAACTGCCTACTACCTATTATTGGAACCTAACAATCATTATCTATGAATTAAAACTATTCTAATTTTAAAAACCTATACCTGGTCCTAGGTGGCTATATCTGGAGAGCTTATCAAACTGCTACTCTAGGTATGCCACCACATGTAGGACGTTATTACAAACTTTAAAAACTAAAAGCATTTAAAACATAAAATTAAATTTCCTATTACATTTTCAACAATGTTGCCTCCTATAGCATTTCTCTTCTCTGCCACTGCAGCATACTCCCCTGTAGAATGAATCTCAAGTCCTCTTGAGATGATGTGTTGTAGAAATGAATCTCATTCTTCTTTTGAACTTTCCAATTTCTTTGAACTAGGATGAGCATATCTACAAGAAAAACAAAGATAATATCCAACTTCACATTGTAGCTTTGATTCTTTAATGCTGTAAATGTCACAGAAAATTCTCTAGCATGATTCACTATACATGAAATCTACATCCTTGCATAAACATTATTAGAAGAAAACATATCATCAGCATTAAGATTAATTGAGTTCTCTTTTTGAATATGATCTTCCTTATGCACCATGTAATGTGCATCATATCTATCTTCATCAATAGTAACCATAAACTTATCTGCTTCTTGACTATCAACCAGTTTCACGTCTTGAATCTTAAGAATCGTATTTATCTCTTCTTCCTTTATTAAACATTTATCATCATCTTGATCTTCTATAGTAATCTCACTTTCAAATATCTCTTTCTTATTACAACTTTTCTCAAGAACAATAAAAGTATTGCACTCTTTCCTTTCTTCTTCAAGCTGAGTTTCCGTACTACCACCATGCCTTTTCCATTCTCCCACAATGGCTGCAAATTTTTCCCATAAATTAGATTCTTCTTTAGAACTTGCTGTTACACATTCCTTAGCTTCATCTTCATGCCATTCCTCTTGACATTTTTCTTCATTATGCATATTTAAGGCTTCATCAGTTGCCTCCAAAATCTTTTCCGTAGGAGTACCTTCCAACATTGTACTCTTCTCTATTTTCAAAGGACATGTTACTATTCCAACCACAGATTGTTTGCATTCAAATCCAATAGGGCTTGTTTTTTTACTGCTCTCGTCAAAAGATACTTGCTGTACTTCTTGTTGCTGCACTTTGTGTTCTTGCTGCACTTCTTTCAACTTAGTGTCATTCTCCTCAAGTCTCCTTCTCAAATTGTTTATCTCCTCTCCTATCTTGCTTAACTCTTCTCTTTTTTTTCTCCTTTCTTCTTTCTCTCTTTTCTTCTTTTCCTCTATCTCCTTCTGTTTAGAATCCTTTCTCTGTTGATACCTTCTAAAAAGATACAATAAAGCTACTTCTTCTTGTCCCATCATTCCTCAGCTAGGTTATTTTCTTCTTATCTAGTCTCCTAGACTTCTTCTCAGACTATTTCTCTCAATCTTTCACAATCACACAAACATATACACAACTACTTTTTCCCAAACCTTTTGCTGGGCTTTGATATTTTTGGCTCTGATACCAAAAAATGATGCAGAGCCACACCTTGGAAAGCTCAGGAGGAATACTCACTCAACTGAGTTACTTCAAGGGGCACGACATCAATCAGCCGGGATCAAACTTGAACCAAACTCAAGATTGGATTAATCAGAATATATAAATCTCCATAGTTTATCTTCACCCACACACCAAGATCTTTAACCCGAAATGTCCTCAAAGAAAATATATTTGCACTTTTACAAGAGAGACCAAGATCAAATTGCTGCCAAACTCCATAGTCGATTATCTATATCCTTTCTAAGGCAAAAACTGAAACTTTCTCTATTACCCAAATTCGAATGCCTCTCTTACATAGCCAACCGGCTTATTTAAAATTGACTCTCCTTTTCTAATAAAAGGATGAGAAACATTTTTTCATCTTCTATCCAAGAAAAGGATAAGAATCCAAAATTGCCTACTACCTATTATTGGAATCTGACAATCATGCAGTAGGCCACATTTTAAATATCCACGTTTTTTTTTCGTCTTCTATCCAAGAAAAGGATAAGAATCCAAAACTGCCTACTACCTATTATTGGAATCTAACAATCATTATCTATGAATTAAAACTATTCTAATTTTAAAAACCTATACCTGGTCCTAGGTGGCTATATCTGGAGAGCTTATCAAACTGCTACTCTAGGTATGCCACCACATGTAGGACGTTATTACAAACTTTAAAAACTAAAAGCATTTAAAACATAAAATTAAATTTCCTATTACATTTTCAACAATGTTGCCTCCTATAGCGTTTCTCTTCTCTGCCACTGCAGCAATAATGTGGTAGGGTAGTAGGATAGGAAAGTGCACTTGGAGAGTCAAAGGGTCATGGGTATATGTGTAAGACACTAGTGGACCATGGGAGATGGAGGTTTTTAGTTAGATTAAGTACTATGTCCAAAAAAATTTTAATATGTAAGTAGGTTTTGGGTATCTCAAGAATATTGGTGTATAGTAATGTTCATTGTATTAGTGTTCAATGATTAGTAGATAAGTTAGTGGTTACTTAGGTTAGTTGAAAAATAGATGGGATTAAATTAGAAAGTAGTAATTAGCTAGTAGTCAGGCTAATGTAAGTAGTTAGTTAATTAGTGATCAGAATCTAGGTTATTGTAGTATTTTGTGATGGATTAGAATTGTAGCTAATGGTATACAGTTTTAAGAATAAGTAAGTAATTTAATAAATAACAAGTAATGTTTGGCAAAAAGTTGATAGATTACTAGTGAATAATAAATAGATTGAAGAAAAGAATCATAGTTGGTTATTAATAGATTTTAAATTTGTAATTATTGTTAGTTTGTAAATTTTAGATTAGTTTATAGTAGTTTGTGTAATTATGCCATAATTATGGGTTAGTAATTACTTGTATCAACACAATTATAATGTGGTGTTGTTATATAGACATTATGAAATAAATATTAACTATTTAATCTTTCTATAATTAATGGAAAAACATAGAATGTGACAAACATTGTTATAGGAATGAAGTAAAAGGGCTTGTAAGAGTCTTTATGGCTTTGTAAGAGCAATGAAGGTTTGATGGTTGGGATATTTTAGAGAGAGTTGAGATTTTTGACTTTGCTTGGCTTAGGAAAGTCATAAGCTTTCTTAGGGAATGTGACAAGGTTAGGCGGGGGGGGGGGGGGAGGGGGGGATTAGGCTTTGGTTTAGGATTAGATTAAGCTTGTTAGAGATTTGCAAGTGGATGACCTTTAATGAGGGTGGGTGAGTTAGTGGCTAACCTTGGTTAGTCATGGTGCATAGTATGACTACCTACACACTTATAATAAGGATATCATATATCGTAACCCTACCCCAGGCACAAAATTCTAGTTCATACCTAGTCGAATACACTAACATGATGTTTATTAATCCCTAGTCAATTGGAGTAAAATCTTCCACCAACCTAGTTAAGATCTTTTTGGTTAAGGTTTAAAAGAATATTGCAATTGTTGTAAGCTTAGTTAGGTATTTTTAACTCCTAGTTGATAATATATAGTTCACTATGGAAATTCTTAAGCTTTATCTTTTAAAAAACTAAAGTAAAAAATAAAAAATTGTTAATTGTGTTTTTCCCTAAAAAATTGGGCATGACATGGTCGATAGGTCTATTCTAATTATAGGAAACATGACTCTAGTTCAAAGGTCTATTATGTGTGGGACTTTAATAGTAGAGTTGGGAAGGCTTATTATTTTGAGCTTTTTGCCTCTTCATAGTCACCAACTCATTACCCATTTTTTGCACTACTACACTATTGTCCTCCATCTTCTTCTTTTTATCCTAAATTAGTGTTTGCATCATGGCCTCAATCCTATCAAATTGGTTAGAGGATGTAGAGTCTACTAAGACCACAACAAGAGGCTAACTTGTAGAGGATTTATGAATGAGAGCTATAGTAGGTTGATGATTGGGCATGTTAGGGAAGAAACGCATTGGGGGATTTGGAGCTAAGTTTCCTCCTTGTATCAAGATATTTTCTACTCTTATGGAAACCTCATAAGAATTTGGTAGAGTATCCCCTCCCACAGATTGTAGAGTGGTAGCAATATCACTGTTGAAGGCTTTGAGGTAATAGAAGAATGCATTACCAGGAGAAGACTTTATTGTAGTAGATATCCTATCTCATGTCTTTGAAATTTATAATTAAAATTAGTCATACACTCATGGGGTGTCCTCTTGATAGTAGTTAGTTGTTCTAAAAGTGATAGGTGATCACTTTTGTCCTCAAAATTCTTTCATAGGGCTGCTCCTACGCATCCCAATCAACAACATAGTTATGAGGCAAGTCTATATACCATTGTAGTGCTTTCTCCTTCAAGGATGAAGCCAAAAAGAAAACAACATCATCCTTAGATATTTTGTCTATATTAAAAACATTTTCAACTTCTTGTATGTGTTCTAGGTAGGAGATGGAGGTCTCACTAGTAAACTCAAGTATACTGTTAAGAGATGATAATTGTATATCATTTCCTTAGGCTAATAGGAGAGGAATTCCGTCATTAAAGGTGGTGAAAGAATGAGCTCTAGCCATGTAAGCAAGTGATCTATTGATATAAGTAGATGGTATTCTAGGCTAAGATCTAACAACAGGAGGAGTGGAGATTGATCTTATAGGGGTATGTGTTACTATTGTACTCCTAACTGGTGATAGAGATACCCTAGCCTTTCTTCTTGTATTATAAAATGAAAGCTCCTGGTATTGGAACTTACCTCCAGAAGAAATCTTGGTTTTAGCTTTGGGCATGAATCAGAACAACCTAGTCTAGAAAATAAATGTTGAATGCAGTAGAGTCATGAAGTGCTTGGATATGAGCCTCTTGAAGGCTTGAAAATACCAAGAACAACACTATCTTCTTAGCACATATTGGAACTTTTCTTCTTTGACACTAGTGAACTTGAAATCTTCTAAGTATTGTCCCACCGAGTGTGCCAAAAATTGTTGTCTCAAAAGGTTTCACCCTTGTTCAATTTTTTTTACCTAAGGACAACATTGTGAAACATGGAAAAAACCTCCAAGCTGTGGGACTTAAACTATGAGGTTGAGTCTCAAAGAAGGTTGGCTTCCTTTTCTATTACGATGCACCTAAACTAGTCTTGAAGAGGAAAAGGGAGAAGGATTACATGAAAGAAACTACCTAATCTATTCTAAGGATGTGATACACCAAACATACATGTTCAATCCTACTATTGAGACTCAAAATCACCTTTCTGATTTAAGTACCATTCCAAGATTTTGAGCCCTTTAAAGAACTTTTAATGCATGTGTACATGGCTATCCTTTTGAGGCCTAAGAGGTGTTCAATGTTTCTAACACCTTGCATTAGAACATTCACTTGTCCCATGAAGATAAATTTCATTTTGAGTCATTTTTTGAAGTCTCATTTTGACCAATCTTCAAATCAACATTTTTGCCCGAGTGTCAAACAATGATAGGAGACCAAGTTTGCATTTGAATATCTTGTACTTTTTAACATTTCATAACTCACAGCTTTTGGAGTACTTAGCAAACATATTAGAGAACCTATTTTTCATATTTCAAGTCATTTTGACATCTCTTGTCTAGGTTTTGAATCCCTCAAAGTTGATTGTTTATTTTTGTTGTGGGTATAAATTGTTCAAAATGTTGGGAGGACTTGTTTGAGTAGTTATAACTTTGACCCAGTTGACTAAAATGAGAAAATTCATTTTTCATTGAATTCTAGAGGTCAGAGACTTGTTATATTTTAGATTTGAGCTTATGCTGAATCTATTTGATTAGTTTTCAAATATGATTCCATTTGCAATTTGTAAAGTTTTACAAGTATCATAAAGTGTATATTGGTCAGTATCCCTATTCAAGATTTCATAACTCTGAATCCATGAAAGGTAAAACCAAATGGGTTGCACCACTATATTCTACTCAAAAAATTCTTAAGTGTTCCAGTTTGCAAGTTTTGATGAATCTATTTGTAAACTTTACTAGGTCCATTCCTTTCATAAAAACTACTTTTCTGCCATTGTTCCAAGTTCTACAAACTTGAGTAGTCCACTTTGGCCACTCGCCAAATTTTTCCTTTTTTTTTTCATGAGCCGTAATCCTAGATTTATACTCTCTTGGTGAAAAAAAACTAATTCCATAATTTTCATTCCAACAAGTGTTAGTTTGTCATGTTTTTAATGCCAAAACCAAATGCATTTTATGGTTTTCTAATATGTTTTCTTGTAGGTAGCTCTGATAAGGAAAATTTGGTGGTCAATATCTTTTGATTGAGTGATTCTCATGACACAAGATTTGGCAGGGTAAAATAATGTCAAACAAATGATCAATGTGTTAGACCTTAGGGCTTGGTTGTCTATTTTAGTCACTTTTTAAGGCTAGTCAAAGGACCTCTTAAATAAAAAATCCTAGTTGGTAGGAAAGAGAAGAAAAGGTTTAAATGATATTTCAATGGTTGATTTTGAATTTTATTAGTATTAGGTGTTCATTGGATCAATTCAAGATGTTAGGTGTTTCAATTTGAATTTTTTTAGTCAGACCACTTTGGAGTTTGACTGATTCCATCAAAATGATAAGACACCACCGTCAATGGTTATACTTAATGAGGATATGATTTTGATCTCTGAAATGACACTCATTTTACATATAATTTTTTGAGATCAAAGGATTATGGGAGATTATACACATACTCAGAAGTAAAGGGGATTATCTTTATTGATAGAAAAATTCTCCAATATGTGATGGTGATTTGCAAATTGTTTGAATTGAGGATGTGAACATTTTTCCAAAGGAAATGTTTAGATTCAGGGATGCTTATTAGATGATCAATGTGAGAATTAAATGTCACAATTGATAGGGCTAAATACAAATGAAAGATGTTCAGAGAACTAACTACTAAAATCATTCATAATGGCCAAAAAAATCACCTTATACCAGTTTTGTTTCAAAAACTATGGATGAAGATATACCACTCATTTAGAGGTAAAACAAAGGACAAGTTAGATTGGCTAGCTAAGAAATTTTTATTTCTATTTGGAATGTGTCTCATCAAATCTAGTTCAAAGGAAAGAGAATGTGCCTGACCATCATTGGGTATGAGTGGAGTTGAAATTGTAGTGTATATATAATTATATCCACCACTAAAATTAATAATGGACAAGTCTCTACAAGACATGTAGGGAGCTTAAATTGAATAATTAGGGTGGTTAAATTGTGAGTTATTTTATGGGGTTGTTTTAAATAAGAAAAATGTATGATTTGTGAAGCCAACAAGGCTAGTAGCTATCAAGTTCACAAAAGGGTTGAGTGCCTGAGAATTGGGCAAGAGTGTTGCAGCACTTTTTCAATTTTAAGCCTCTCCACCCCCTATTTGATCAAGCCAATTGCTCAAATTTTAGCACCATTTACAATGGAGCAAAATGGAAGGTGTCACCAAGTATTGAGGGACGTGTGTCTCCATTTAAATGGAGCATCAAATATTTTCTTCACCATCTAAATTATTTTTTGGAGTGGGAGGGAAATATGCCCATAGCACAATGCAAGAACCATCATTGAATAGGTGAGTGATCACAACTTTGGTAAAATGTTTGGTGAGCTGCAAATGGAAAATGTGCAAGGCACAAGAAGATGCAAAGGTAAGAGCAAAGTCTTTAGTTTCAACATCTATAGAGAAGAAAAGAAACATTTTGAAATGGAGGCTAAATTGTTGAGAAAAGAAGATGTCTAGATCTACTACCATTGATTTGCCACTAGTTGGAGTACGTTATGTTGAAAGAACACAATCTCCACAATCCTTAATGGAGTAAAAATTAAGTGAAATGGGCAATGTCTTTGTCAAAAGGAGAATCTATGATTGCACATGGGGGAAAGACAATTTGAAGGAAGAGAAGCTTCATGGCTAAGAAGGTAGCATGAAGATTCCAATCATAGGAAAAGACCACACAAAGAGTGAAAAATGAGAAAGCAAAAAAGGAAATAGTCCCACATTCATGGTGAGAAGGTTTTCTCATTAGTTTAAATAAATGAACTAACTTTAGTATAGTGTCTTAAGAAACATGGCTTTTGTAATCCTAAGGGTTAATACATAGGGCTGTGGGGTCCATTGACTTGGTGACCATAACAAAATTTTGAACCATGTTTGCAAATCTAGATAATAACATGGACTCAGTAACCAACCAAAAATTTTCATGTGGAAAATTCATGAAAAATATGAGAGTAACACATGGTAGTGGTCTTTAGATCTTGGTGTGCTTCTTGAGGTAGTGATATGGTGAGGTTGAATAGGTGTCACAATGTTTCTATGTTGCTAGTGACATGGAAAACCTAAGATTTCATGGCAACATAAAAACAAGCTACCACGTGGTGGTGGTCAGTGATGTAGCAAATATGACAAGGTAAAAATCACAATGTGATGATGTGTACAAAGGTGCGACATGTCATGACATTGCTATGTCATGATGACATGGCGACCATGCTAATTAGGATAGTGATAGGGCAACCCAATCAGAGACTGCCACATAGTAGAGGACCCAAGTAGATGTGTTAGAATAAGGACTAATTTAATGGTTCCACATGGCACTTGGGTGGTAGAAGTACCAAAAAATTAGATTACAAGGAAAGAATCATGAGAATTAGATTAAAAACTTGGTTTGACCTAGATTAAAAATGTAGGGAAAATCAAAATTCAGAAAACAATATTTTTTTATTATTCTAAGTTTCTGAATGTGACATATCATTTTACATCTTTTTATCCATATTGTAAAGTTTGAACTTTAGAAGAGATTTAAATATTTGTCATAAAAATGCAATTTGAAGCCCATAACAGGAGACTATTTTTCATTTTGAGATTTTGGGAATTTTTGGTAAGAAAATATAGCACTATTATATACTGTTGGAACTAGGAAAGAATGATCTTTCCATTATTGGAGTTCATTTCTACATAGGAAGCCACTAGTTCAAGTTATTCAAGGGTCTATCTAAGGTATAAATTTTTTGGTCTCATTCAAGTATAGAAGCTCTGATTTGATGTATGATGAAATGATGAACTAGGTGAATGCTAGAGGTAGTAAAAATGTAGTTAGAAATGAATTTTGTCACCTCCAAGTCAATTTTAAGAAGGTATTATCAGCATTTTAGATATTTTCGCAAAATAAGGGTTTTCATCATTAAGGAAGAGATATTTCCAAGTTTGTTACAGACGATGATGAGAATCTTATTAGATTTTGGTTGTAGAAAGATGAGAGATGCATTGCAATAGCAAGGAAAAAAGATTTAGGTGTACACATGTTGCTTCTAGATTAGATCCATGATTACATTATTTTTGTATATATCTCTTTCTCATCCATTGTAAGGGTTCCAGTTCTAGAGAAAGTTTCGCATTGCAGTGATACCATGTTGGTTCCAGTTTGTTTGTGAGACCACATTGTTTGATCCAAAGTTGTGATTCCACCACATTCTTCAACATATTTCTCCTGTATGAATAGTAGTAGTTAAGCTAATATAAATATTTCTAATCCATTTAGTAGTTTTATGAGTTGTATACATGCATCTTGAATGTATAGTTTGAAATAAATGAATATAATGAGTAAGAATGTTGTTAGTTTCATTTTGATTCTTGTCTTCTATCTCTGTAATTTTCAATGGTATGTGGTTTAGGGACAAAGAGCTTAGACCCATTTTAATCTCCAAAAGGTTGTATGTCTAGTATGTTTTGTTGTTGGAATGAAGAGACAAGTAAATGCTTGATGTATTTGATAGGGTGGCTAGTTATTTGAGAAGGATATATCATGAGAATGAGGTCCCTATGAACACTGATGTGTGATTCAAAAAGTGATAAGATAGATCTAATATCTTGATGTATGGAATATGTCAATGGTATCATAGATGTATGTGTCAAATTTATGGAATTTACCAATAGATAAGGAACTAATTAGGTACAGGATCAACTTGTTCTTACTATTGTATATTTGGGGATTTGCTAAAACCAAAATTATAATCATCAATTTCCTTTTCCATTTAAGAGCTAAAATGATGCCCTCACTTAGCTTATCAATTTTTTAGGTCATGTTATTAGCTATTTCATGTCCACAATCTTTTCATAAGTATAGAAGATATAAGGGTTTAATTTTCTTGGTTTAGATTCAATCTATACTTTGAATACTAGTACCATATGAAGAATCTATATGTCGACCTACCTAGGTTTTGCAAAGCCTAAAGTAGAAGTAGGCTATAGCCTTATAGTTGGCTTGGTGTCTAAAAGGATATGTTGCAGATGGGAAGTAGTTGTCCCTAGATGTATTCTATTCTCAATGGGGTAATTTGAAACCATAACATTTCAAAACACCAACACCTACCTCTACCCATATATGCACACTCAAATTATTATGATATCAAATATATATAGATTAAGACTTGCTTAAAACCTAAAATCACATGTAGATTAGAAAACCAAAATGAATAATACAACGAAAGAATAAAATTCACTTATATATCATTCATAGGTTGAAAGAGATATAATAATGAAAATTGTAGATAGCCACAAAACATTGAAGAAAGGCAAATAGATCTTGCACAATATACCAATGGTTGAAAGAGATAAGGTAGAATATCATGAATAACTCAAAGGAAAAGAGAATTTACAATATGCATGAAAAAAATGCCAAAGAAAATAGAGAAGAATATATCTCTTTTAGGGTTACAAAATATGCTTTTATAGCTTAAGCATAACTAAATATTTCTAACTAAGAATCACTTCACAACCAATATATCAAACCATTATTTCAAATCTAGAATAATATAATCATGGTAAAAAATTGGATGCTATAAATTCAATTGTACACCAAACAAAGCTTTGAGAGGTTAGGAATGGTGGCCATTAACTTTTGACTGAGTAGATGGATCAATAGGCAATAATGAAGTGTTCTTTTGCATTTATTAGACCTCGGGAGTTATGAAAGTGGTTGTAGGAGATCAAAAAGATTGGATCTATCATCAAAGATTTGCTTCCTCTATCATCAAATTTCCAAATTAGTCATGTTATTGGTCAACTTGGAGTCAAACCATTAGACCTTTCCACATGGACCAATTATATTTTACCATTCTACCACTCTACAAAGTCTTGTTGCTTTGACTACCCATGATCAAAGCTTTTCCATTACCTTTCTTCATTAACAAATATTCATTATAAAACTATGATAAACTAAGTGTCACTACTTTGTAGGCTACCCTTGATACCTTTCATTAACTATCGTGATCTTGTAAAGACTAATATTTTGACCATATTCACACTATCACTACTGTGACCCAAGGTTTATGTTCTAACCTTGCAATCAAGAAAAATGAAGAAATCACTCAATCAAAACTCTAGCAATAGCTTCCTCTTAACATGTTGTGATAGCACATTGGCCACAGATCAAAAAGATCTAATGGTGTTAAATACATCCTTGAAACACTGAAGATTCTAACCTTATCACATTGTCATGACCCAAACCATAGTATGTCAAATTAACCTGACAACCAAGTGAACACATTGTAATCATGTCATTGGAGCCTAAACCTTGGTTGAGCCAACTAACTCTATGACAAGTTGAATATAATGCAATTTAACCTTCACTACTTGAACTCTAGTTAATACTTAACCAACCACAACTGGGCAAAACCAAAGTGTGATCACACAGTCACAACTTGAAATGTTTCAAAGGCATGCATGAACTAGGGCCATGAGACTTAGGATAAAAGACATAGCCAATGTTAAATTATTTCATGAAAACCTTTTAATATTTGAATTTTGGAAACCCTAAGTGATCATTTAGTGGCCTATCATTTAAATTTTTTTTTCTAGTGGGAGGATATATTTGGTTAATAGATGGTATGATGAATACTTCTTTGGTTGAGGATTCTTATTAGTATGCTTTGAGAGTAGAGGAGAAGCTAAAGAGAAAGAATCAAGGTAGTTCTTGAGGGAAAGAGAAGTAGGACTACTCAATAAAGGCTAAACCAAGTGAAGAAGATGAATCAAAACCTGTTGATCAGAAGAGAAGGATAGGTAGATGTGAGTTTAAGGGTACTTGTTTCAAATGTTATGAATAAGGACATACATCATATGAGTGTATATAGAAGGCTAGTGATGGAAGAAATACTATGTTGAATGAGGTTGAAGACAATGAACGTAAGCAAGGAGAGAGTTTTCTATCTTGGTGAGTACTAGTTGGTTAGAGGACACAATAATCTTGTCATAGGAGTAATTTTTTCAAGTCTCATTGTAAGTTTGGTGGTAAAATCTGCAATGTGACTATGGATGTTGGTAGTACTAATAACCATTTTACTGAGGTGATGATTCAAAAACATGGTTTAAAGAGAGTGAGACATCCTTATCCTTATAAGATTGGTTGGTTGCAAGGTGGCCATGCATTGGAAGTGAGGGAGTAGTGCCTTGTTGATTTCTAGATTGGGTAGTATAAGGATCAAATGTTGTGTAATATTGTGGACATGAATAGTTGTCATGTGTTGCTTGGTAGACCTTTGTAGTATGATTGCAAGGATATGCATGATTGTGTCAAGAATGTGTTTACAACTAAGAAAGGTGGCAAGAAAAATTCCGTAATTCCTTTGTAGAATGAAGCATTAGGTAGAAATAAACCTAAGTATTGGTAGTTAAGTTGAGTTGGCAGATTTTTAAAGGGTTAGCAAATAGTATGGATAGAAAACCTGTGCAACACTTAGGATGGAGGTGAAGAAGAAGAAGAAGAAAAGAAAGTGAAAGAATGTACAAGTTGAAGAGTGAAGGACATGTATGTGAAGAACTAGTTTTGGATTTGTGTGTTGAATCCCAGAATATGTTCATCTAGCTATTGAGAACATCTTTTCCTACTTGGGGACTCTAATTTAGGAGTATCCTAGGGTAGTTTGCTATCCTGCATGATTAAGGGATTTAGTGGAGTTGAGTAGACCTATTTGGGTCTTGGTTAATTAATTTTTATGTATTTAATAAGTATTGTAAGTCTTTAAAGGAATTTGGTATTTAATTTCTATTGGAGGCCGACTTGTGGCTCTTCAAGTAGTCAATGTAGGGAATATTTAGTTTATATATTACTATCTTTAGTTTGTATACTACTAGGATGACTTTTTGGCTTGGATTGGTATAATTAGGGTTTTTGGTGAAGTCTTTAGTCATTATTCATCCATCTTGGAGATGAGGAGGTGGTAGAGGAGTGAATTTTGAGAAGGGCTAGTAGCTAAGGCTTGGGAAATAAGGAGATTTCTTGGTGAGCTTGCAAGTACTAGTTGGATCTTCCTTAGAGGTTTCTACTAGAATGTGGATTTGGAATACCTAGGGTTAGGATTGGATCTTGAGGGATCTTGTTGAACCATTACTTTATTTGTATTTGGCTAGAATCAAGAAGGCCTCATAGCCTGAGACATTGCATGTAATTAGTTATATCTAGATGAATAAATTATTGTGACTTGGTTTCAAATCTTGCATTGTTGTTTATCTTTTGGTGTGTGATTATTTGTTGGGGGCTAGGAAATTTCCTTTGGGCATTCTATAGCCTTGTATTGCATCACCATCACAAGTTCAGGGTCCATCTTCCCATTAAACAAAGGAACTCCTCCTAGGGCCTTTCCACCCAAAGTCTTGATGATCTTTAGGAAGGGTTCTTCATACAATGGAGGGTCTAACTCAAGTATGATGTCTTCCTCATCGACCCTTTCCTTACCTTTATTAATATTTTCTCCTTCTTCATCTATCTTCTTGGTTACCTTAGTAACCTCCTCTAATTTGGTCTTCATCTCCTCTAATGGTTCCTCTAGGAGTCTATTCCTTTCCATTTTCTCCTTCATCTCCTTGAAAAGTTCTACATTGGTCATCATTTCTACCTACCCTATCGACTCTTTAATGTATAAAGACATGCCACTAGTCCCAAATCGTTGGTGGCTTCAATACCAATTTGATGTAAGTTGGATTTCTTGATAGGCCTTTCCTTCACTAAAAGCTTACCTAGTCATTCTCCTAGCCTATTAATTTTCCCCTATTTCACCCCAACCTCAAGAGGATATCTATCTTATCCCCTACACCTCCCTATCTAGTTACACTAATGGGTTTCCTACTTTCTTTCACTTTTGAGTCACTCCAACTTGCTCACCAAGTTCACTTTTTCACCAATCTTAGCCTTTCTACCTTCTACAAGGATTGAGTGATTCATTCTAGGGAGTATAGGCCTCATCCATGCTCTGGTTTTGAAATCAAAGCATCTTATTACCAATTTCTTCAAACTATCCCAAATTGGCCTGATTAGGCCTATTTGAATCAAGCATCCTCACTAGGTTTCTGGGCCACAACTCCAAATTTAACTTAACATGGTGTCAAACTAATTTTCATTCTGGATAGCCTTTTGGAAATACTACAAGATTTGGTGGGTCTTAAGTATCAACCTATTTATACACCTCCTTCCTATATAGGTGCCTAAAAACCAGGGTTGTAAACCATTCTTGTCAAAATCAATTAGGCTTTCATAGAATACCCTAAAAAATCTTGTCATGTGAATTTATTCTCTCATATGTGATTTTTTTGCACATCCCTTTTCCTTCTCCAACACTTGGAATTAACTACCCAATGCATTCAATCCACTAAAATCAACATGCTAGCACTATGATCACCTAGCCATAAACCAAAGGCTCACCTAGGGCATCACATCAAAAATAGAATATATGATTTTATAGGCCTCTCAATTGATATGTATACTATGCAAGGGATCCTCTTCCATATCCCAAAGAACCATGATTATTCCATGGTGAGCATTTATGGTGGAGCCATTATTCCAAAATTTGTCAAAACTAAACCATTGAATAGGCTAGAAATAAAATATTTAAAACCTAGGAAAAAATGAACTCTAAGAAACTTGAACTCCATATAAAAAATTAACATAATGGTACAAGTTACAATAATCCAAAGAAAAATTGACACTTTCAATCCATCAATACATTCTTGCAATCAAAAGGACACATAATTGTAACTCTGCAACTAAATTTTGTGGCTTTATTATCATAACTTTAATTCTCACTAACTCCAATCCTTATTATGATTCTACTTATATGTTTCCCAAGAGGTTTAAAATATTTAGAGTAACCATAAACTTCATATCCATGATATGTCAAGATCTTGCTCAAAATGTTGTCATGCAACTTTTCAAAGATGTTGACAACTTTTGAAATTTTTAGCATCTTTGATATTCATCACTTGGAACCTTCCAAGTAGGTCCAATATGAACCTTTTATTATATCTAAAAATTATTTAGCCTCCAGAGCATCAATTTACATATTTTGACAACTCAAAACCTAGTTGAGAACTTTTGGATTAAATTAACAACTTTGGAAATATTGAGCCAAATGATAAACCATGACCTTCACTCTTACACAAGATGATGTTAAAACATCATGGAGGAGTTAGTAACCTCAAATACTTACTTCCTTGACAATCCTAGTGTATATTATCCACTACCCTATCTTTCCACCTAAAACACTAAATGCAAATAACATAAACCAAGTAAAACCAAACTAGCTAGAGTGGATTAATGAATCTAGTCAAATCCACTTAGGAAAAAATCCAACTATGACCTTCTTAAGTCCAACCACACTTAACTAAATTGGATAAGGTCAATACAAGCAAAAAACCCAAAATTTAGAGCTAGGGTTAGGAGCTAGCCTAGACGCTCACTCACTAAATTGTGCATTCATAATGTGGGGACTTCATACAAGTAATATATTCCAATAAATGATAACCTAAATGCATCTTCATATTCTCCTCTTTTCCAAATTTCCAAAAAAAAATCCATGCTAACATTTTCTCATGGCTTCTCAAGTATAGGTAATGGTTGGCAAAAACATGTATTCTGATTTACTCATATTTTCATCTAATAAACTCTACAAATTTATAAAAAAATTCTAAACATCTTGCTATAGTTGTGGCTAGTAATAATTTTCAAGAACCAAAGAAACAATTTTATCTCTACTAAACTATCCACCCAATCCTCCACTATGCTTCTCCATAATGAGATTCTCCCCAATTGAAATTCTTCAAATGCATGACTAACTTTCTTTAAATATCATACCATTCTAGATTATGAGGACAAAACATATTTTCCTATCAAGTTCAATAGGTTATGTATAATCTTTCTAAGCTTTACCAAAATTGAGATACCTTAGATACAAATTATTGGTCTCCTTGAATCTAATTACCTCAATTTGCATCTCTATCAACAAAAGCTTTCTTATACTAACATCTACAACAATGTTAGAATTCCCTCTCTTGTGTTTCCAAATAAATGTATAACTTTTTAAAACTGAACCTATATTTCAAATACATTTCATTCAATTTTCATTGACAATTTAAATACTGCAAAGCTTGATGATCAATATATATATAAAAAATTTCTTAGGAAGAAGGTACTATCACCACTTCTTTAATGCCTAAAATATAGCATAAAATTCCCAATCATGAATATAATACTTTCTTTTGGCATCATTCAAATGCATACTGAAATAAGAAACAAATCTACCTTCTTGGCTCAAAATAGCTCCTATTGCAGTCCCGCTAGCATCACATACCATTTGAAAGAACATGTTAAAATATAAAAGTTCTAAAATAGGTTTTTCTATAACTTTATTTTTTAACAAATAGAATTTCTTATTTTCTCCTTCAATCTACTTAAATTATTTGGACTATCTCTTCTAATTGTTTTAGTTAAGGCTCCATAAATATTGCTAGAACCTATGATAGACTTTCTATTAAAACTAGCTAATCCCTAAAAATATTTTATCTCCGTAGAAATCCTTCAAGTAAGCCATCTAAGAATAGCCTTCAATTTCTTAGGATAAATTTCTAGACCTTTTACTAAAACTACAAATCCCAAGTACACTAACTCCTTATTCACAAAACTACACTTCAGGTTTGCTAGAAAATTTTCTTCCTTCAACTTCTCAAAAGCCTTTTGAATATGCATTATATACTTTGTTAGTCACTTACTAAATATCAAAATTTCATCTAGATAAACAATGATAAACTCACCTAGAAATCCCTTCAGTGCCTCATTCATGAGCTGCATTGAAGCGCTTGGTGCATTGGTAAGTGCAATGTCCCCTTTCAAGACATTTATTTATTTACCTTTTTATTCATATGAATTTTATAATATTTATATTTGATATGCTTTTCATAATTTAATATTCTATATAGATGTGTATTTCAAAGAGTTGTGTCCTTTCATAATAATAATTATACTATACTAATTATATGTTTATATTAAATAATTTAGTTATATTAATTAATATCATAAGATATATTATATTAATAATTATAATATAACATAGATTATTTTAGTAATATATCAACTATATATATTATAATAATTTTTTAATATAGTATTTCTATATTAAAATATATTTTAATCATCATAATATTGTTATTTCATTCGTTTCATATTTTCATATTGCTATTATAATGCAATATATATAATATGATATTATTATAAGATTATAATATAATAATACTTATAAATATTACTATTTTAATATTATTAATATTACTTAATATATAATATGTATTTATTATTAAATTATATATGTCAAAATGGGGATATCACAATCCTTCCCTCTCAAATTTGCTTGTCCTCAAGCAAAATCATTCATACACCAACTCCTTCATAGATACAAAACATATTTTCATGTACAAAGACTCAACATATTTATGAGATGTACGTCTTAATGAATGAAAATACAATGTGGACACAAGGTAGTCACACTAATGCATGAAAACATGAAGCATACATGATGTAGATAGATGAAGACATAATGTAAAAACACAATACACATGTTATGCAATTCCTCGATTGTGAACCTGCAACTACAAAATCATTAGTACACATTCATATACCTATACTAGGGAGTATAAGTTAGTACATATAAGTATACTTTCAAAAGAAGCTAATAGTTTTAATTAGGAAAAATAGCTCTACTGTAATGTCCCTAGTAGTAAGGGCTTATATTATTGTCTTGTTTTTCCAAGGAATCAATTTCAAAGATTATCATTGCATTATCTATTCAAGATAATTCTTCATATATGTAGACACTCATATCCTATTAATTACATTGTATGCATAGGCTAGATCACCCAAGGATTAGACAAGGAAACCACATTAAAGACTTGACATGACCTTGATCTTCACCTTTCAAATGGGTGCTTTCCATCCCTCACCATGCCTAGATGCTATACCATACAATAGTCCTTGAACATTGTGTTGGGGTCCCATAGCTTAATAAACCTAAACCCAAGAGTTGGTATATTCCTATCTTGTCTTAGGACTCAATCCTACCCTCTTATCCACCTAGTTCATATTGATTAACATAATCTTGTGATCATTTTAGAATCATTACTTCTTAATGCTACCTTACTAGAGTACTTAGGTATACATCCCTTATAGCTTGATAAACCTAAACCCAAGAGTGGAATACATCCCTCTCTTGCCTTAGCGATCAGCCCTATCCTCTTACCTACCTAGTCCTTTCCTCATTAACATACATTTTGATTTTGATTTGAATCAATAAATATGAGGTGATCAAAAGTTAATACTTAAATAAGTCTTTAAATATGTTCTATAGTATTTAATTATCTCCCAATAATATTTACTCTATTTTTTTCTTATTTTATTTAATAAACAATAGATATAACTATCCATCATTTAATATTTATAATTTACAAAAATAAAAAATAATGAAATTCAACTTACCTTTCTTACCTGAGTAGGGTTGAATCATTTATCTCTCCAACTATTGACCTAGATGTCTTTACCTATTTGTTGGAAATATAGATGGAGTAACTAAGAGGGGGTGAATTAGTTACCAAAAAAATATTACAAATCCCTTGGATGTTAACAATAAAATTGATTGCTATTGTTATTCGGTAAATACATAGAAATTGTTGTAACTTGGTAAAAACAATGTGATTTACTTTTAACTAATCTTAAACATTCACAGTGATTAACTAGTAAGCATAAAAGAAATAAAATGAACACATGAGACACCAGGATTTAACATGGAAACCCAATATGGGAAAAACCACCAATGTAACTAGTTACTATTTTTCATTGTTTTGAAGTGAGCCGTATTAGGAGCCAACTTGGTTAAAGGTTACAAAACACACTATTAGGTGTGACCTTGTTAGAGGATTTAATCACCCTATTAGGAGTGGGCTTGCAAGAGGTCTTAAAATAATTCAATGGAACTGTCACCTTGTTAGAGGATTTACAAATGGCTATTAAAACCAACTCTGTTAAGAGATTTTGAATCACTACTACAATAGTAAGATAGTAATAATAACCTAATTAAGATGCAATTGAATTTCTTATTACAAATCTTTTTTCTACTTTATACTAGATCCTTCCTAATCAAATGTTACTTTGCTACTTCACAAGGGTATCTAACCATCCTTCAATTTTACTCATTCTTTCCTTCTCAATCAATCAATACACTTGCATACTCTTACACACACTAGAATCTCAACTTGACCTTTTATTTATACCATCCAGATTATCAAGTCAACTAAATTAGAAATTAGAATGACCAATAATCATTACCATAGTCGGTTGGAATCAATACTTGAAATAATTAAACTTCATATCTCAAATCAACAAAGTCCTTCATTGGTCAACCTTCTCGGTGAACATTGGTCCTAACATGATTTCCTATGTTAACCAACAAAAGCTTGGTTAACACTGTGAACTTGAAAAATCCTTTGACAACTAAGTGAACTTGGTGAACACTAACTCTAACTAACTTTCCTTTGTTAACCATGATAAGTTGGTTAACACTACTTTCTACCATAATTTCCTTTGATATCTAAGTGAGCTTGGTAGACATTGTCTTCGTACAGTAATCTCTAAGAAAGCTTGGTAGAAAAGAAAAACTAACTCGATGACCAAGTGAGCTTGCTAAGCACTAATTGAAAACTAATATGACATTTGTGTAATATCAAAGACAACACACAATTATACAATTGTATCCAACAATCTCTCTCTTTGGCATTGATGGCAACACAACATGTCATAGCACAATAAAATTTGAGAACAAGACTTTCTCTGATAGTATGTTTCTCCCTATTAGATTTTTATACCACAAGCTTCTCTAATGCAGTAATCTCCCTTTGTGAAGGAATTACATAGATTCTTCTCAAAACAAATTTTTTAAAGATATCATAGTAAACTCTCCATCTTTGACAACACATGCCAAAGACAACACATACCAAATGAATATCAATGCACCTTGAGTACATATTCATATGCAAGGTTATCTTGACTATGTTGCATCAACTAATAGATCTTCAACTAGGTTCCTATTAATGCATCACTAAAACTTTATTTAGTTAGCTTTAGATAGGGGAATGACCCCTAACTTACCTCTTAGATACAAGAATGCATCCTTGGATAATGGCTTGGTAAATATGCCTACAACATGTTATTTTGTATGGACATGTTCCAATATGATATCTTTTTCTTGCACCAATTTTCTAACAAAATGATATTTTATAACAATATGCTTGGTTTTGGAATGAATCACTGGATTCTTTGATATGTTAATTGCACTTGTATTATCACAAAACATGACAACTAGCTCTTTGATCTCAACCTTCATGCCCTCCAAAAATTGTTTAAACCAAACAATATTAGAACAATTCACTATTGCTGCAACATATTATGCTTCTACTGTTGATGGGGATGTCCAATTTTTCTTTTTACTTATCCAATATACCAACCTTTTTCCAAGAGAGAATGCTCTACCACTTTTTCTTTTTCTGTCATCATTATTTCCTGCCCAATAAGCATTAGTAAATACTTTTAGCTCTAGATTTCCTCCAATTTTATACCATAAACCATACTCTTCAGTGCCTTTCAAATATCTCAAGATTTTTTTGATTGTCAGTATATGATTTTCTCTAGGTTTTGTCAAGAATCTTGCCACTATACCAACTGCTAAAGCAATTTAGGCCTTGTATGAACTACATACTATAATTTTCCAATCATTGATCTATATAAGTTCCAATCTACCTCTTTTGAATCATCATATTTGGTAGGCTTTAGTCTAGTACATATGGGGGTTTCAACTGGTTTTAAATCTTCCATACCAATTTTTTTGAGTATCTCCTTGATATACTTAGACTTAGTGATGTAGATACCATTCCTGCTCTGTTGTATCTAAAGTCCTACAAAGAATGTAATCTCGCTAAACATAGACATTTCAAATTTTTTTTTTCATTTGCTCTAAACATTCTTTGCATAGATCATCATTCCCAATAAATAAAGTATCATCCACAAATATTTCTACCAATACAATCTTGTTATCTGGTCCTTGATGTACAAAATAATATTATCATTAGTTCTCTAGAAACCAATCTGTATAAGGTAGTTATGTAATCTTTCATACCATGCTCTAGGATCTTTTTTTGGACCGTACAATGCTTTGTGTAACTTGCAGACCATTTCCCTTTTTGCTAGATCAACAAAACCTTCTGGTTGTTCAATGTAGACTTCTTCATCAAGAATACTATTGAGAAATTCATATTTAACATCCCTTTGATATACCTTAAATCCTTTATGTGCTGCATATGAAAGTAAGGTCTTGACACTTTCCAATCTTGCACTAGGAAAAAAATTTTCACCATAATCAATGCCTTCTTGAGGGTATCCTTTACATACCAATCTAGCTTTGTTTCTTGATACCTTACCATCTTCATTCAACTTATTCTTGAATACCCATTTTATGCCAATCACATTTTTATCTTTGGGCCTAGGTACAAGAGTCGAAGTTTTTTTCTTCTCTATTTGTTCTATTTCTTCACTCATAGCCTCAATCCAACTTTCATTTTCTAATGCATCTTTAACATTTCTAGGTTCAAAATCAGCAAGTAAACATGTACCTTTTAGCTTACTTCTTGTCATAGTACCTTTTGATTTATCTCCAATAATTTGATTTGGCGCATGATGCCTTTTGACATACTTGGTTAATATAGGTTCCTTGCCTTTTGAATGAATTGTACTATCTTCATTTTGAATTTCAACTTCTAGCTCTGGGTGCTTAGACTCGGTAGGCATTGGCTCAATAGCTTCAAAATGTGACTCGAGTCCTTGTGACTCAGTTTGAACTTCTTGCAACTTGATACCTAAGGATGACTCAGGAGTAGAAATCTTCTTATTGACATATGTGTTTGGTAATGTATAAGGCTTGATTAAAACAAATCTCCCATAATCTTCTAGTTCCTTTTTGCTTTCTTCTTTAGTCCTTTTTGCAAACTCATCAATTCTCACATGTGCACATCCTATGATTTTGAGTAGACAAATTCAAACACTTATATGCCTTACTTTTGCAAATATATCCTAAGAATATACCTTCATCACCTTTCACATCAAATTTTCCTTTTCTAGATTCTTTCAAGATATAGCATTTACTTCCAAATACTTTCAGGTAACTTACGTTGGGTTTGTAGCCATACCATAAATCATAGGGAGTTTTATATGAGTCCTTCAACTGTACTCAGTTAAAGGTATGAACTGCAGTGCTGATGGCTTCCTTCCAATATTTGATAGCAACATTCTTTTCAATCATTAGAGTCCTTGCATAATCCATGATGGATTTTTTTCTCCTTTTAGCTATACCATTTTGCTCAAGAGTTCTAGGGGATTATACCTATCTTTTGATTCCTCTTTTAATGCAAAATTTGTTGAGTTCAGTGGAGATTAACTCACTACCTCTGTCTGATCTTAAGCATTTTAGTCTTTTCCCTATTTCTTTCTCTATTCTTGCCAAATACCATTTAAATTTCTCAAATACTTTTGACTTCTCTCTTAAATAAATAATAGTCATCATTCTAGAGTAGTCATCAACAAAAAGAATAAAGAATTTTTTTCCACTTTATCTTTCTATTCCAATAAGTTCACACAAATTAGCATGCACAATTTCCAAGATATCTTTAGATTGATAGTTTTTTCTTTTAAAATTAGTCTTTCTCATTTTGCCAATTTGACAATTCTTGCATAAACCAACATCTGGTTTCTTCAAACTAGGAATGTCTCTTACTTTCCTAAATTGTCTTATTTTCACCATGTTATCAAAATTTACACAACATAACCCTCTATTCCATAACTAGCTTTCTAGAAATCACCAAGATCAAGATAAAATAGGTTACTTTTTCTTTATTTTCCTGATCCAATTAATTTTCCTTTGTCATCCTACAGTCTTACCTTGCCATGCATGAATTCCACCTTGAATCAAATGTTGATTACATGTGCCACACTTAGAAAATTATGTTTTATTCCTTCAACCCAATAGGCATTGTCACATACAAGTTCTTTAGTTAATGAGATTCAGCCTCTCCCTTTTATGCAACAAGGTTCACTGTTTCCAAACCTTACACTACCACCATCATAGTCTTCAAAGTTTTTAAACTTTGTTTTATCACTAGTCATATGATATGAACATCCACTATCTATGATCCATGTATCATTCTTATTGACATGAGAGATAAGTGCCATCTTATCTTCTTCATCATCAGATTCATATTTTACAACAATATAAACTATTTCATCTTCACTATTACCTGAATCCTTAGCCATAAACAAGTCTTCTTACCTTTTTCCTTGAATGATTTGAGATTTTTGAGATCCTTCTTGCCATTGTACTTGTGAATTTTCTTCTCATCCTTGCTTTCTTTGTTTGGGCACCTAGCAGTAATACAACCAATTTCTTCAGATGAAAAATAGATTAGGGGAACATTGCCTTTGTATTTTCCTCTACCTTTAGAATATTTTCTTGCAAATAAAGCTTCGACAACTTCAAGGTCACTATCAGAACTTTCCTCTGATTCTTCTTCACTTTTTGACTAAAAGTCCTTTATTTTCTTGCCTTTCTCCTTAAGTAAAATCTTGGCCTCAAATGCAAACTCAATATTCTTGGAAGCTAGAACATAATTGTCAAAGTTATCTAGCTCAAAAGATGTCAATCTTCCTACTAAGGTATCCAAAGTTATCTTATGATTTGTCTCACATCTCCTTTCTTGAATAGAAGATAATTTAATTGCATAGATAGTAAGCAATGTTCTAAGAACTTTACTTACAATAGTTTCTTCCTTGATATCTCCTCTAGAAGCTTTAATTTCACTGGCACTAGCTTTGATTCTTTTTGCATTTTTGGCAATGTTTTCATCTTCCCTCATTCTCATCTGATCAAATCGTCCTCTAAGGCTTTCTACTTTGGCTCTCCTCAAATTTTCATCACTAGCATAGATGTCCTTTAGCTTATTACACATTTGAAAAGTAATTTTTTAGTCCTTGATATCATCAAATTCCTCATAGCTAAGAGCAGATGCAATATCTATCATCATGGTGTTATGGTTCTTTCTCTCAACAATATCTCCAATAGATCATGTACTAGTAGGAATTGTGTATTCTTCGTCAAGGTATTTCAATCCTAAATCACCAATGGAAGCTAGATGAAGTGTCATTAGTCCTTGCCATACTATAAGGTTATCTCTATTAAGATTTGGAATTTCTCTCTTTTAAGATATCTTGATCTTTAGCTTAGGTCCTTGAAACCTTTCCTGCAATCACCAAAAGATGTGATACGAATTTTTGGAAATATAAATGGAATAACTAAGAGGGGGGTGAATCAGTTACCACAAAACTATTTTATATCCCTTGGATGTTAACAATAAAACTAATTGCTATTGTTATTCGATAAACACATAGAAATTGTTGTAACTCAGTAAAAATAGTGTGATTTACTTTTAACTAATCTTAAACATTCATAGTGATTAACTTGCAAGCATAAGAGAAATAACATGAACACATAAGACACCAAGATTTAACATGGAAACCCAATATGGGAAAAATCACCAATGTAACTAGTTATTGTTTTTCACTCTTCTGAAGTGAGCCCTATTAGGAGCCAACTTGGTTAAAGGTTCAAAAACACACTGGTAGGTGTGACCTTGTTAGAGGATTTAATCACACTATTAGGAGTGGCCTTGCAACAAGTCTTAACATAATTCAATGGAACTATCACCTTGTTAGAGGATTTACAACTAGCTATTAAAACCAACTCTGTTAAGAGATTTTGAATCACTACTACAATGAAAAGATAGTAATAATGACTTGATTGAGATGTAACTAAATTTCTGATTATAGATCTTTGTTATACTTCATACTAGATCCTTTTTGATCAAATGTGACTTTGCTACTTCATAAGGGTATCTAACCATCCTTCAAGTTCACTCACACTTTCCTTCTCAATCAATCAATACACTTGCATACTCTTACACACACTAGAATCCCAACTTGACCTTTCATTTATAACATCCAAATTATAAAGTTGGCTCAATTAAAAATTACAATGACCAATAATCATTACCATAGTTGGCTAGAATCAATACTTGAAATAATTAAACTTCATATCCCAAATCAACAAAGTCCTTCATTGGCTGACCTACTTGGTAAACACTGGTCCTGACATGATTTCCTATGTTAACCAATAGAAGCTTTGTTAACATTTCAAATTTGCAAAATCCTTTGACAAACAAGTGAACTTGGTGAACACTAACTCTGACCAACTTTCCTTCATTAACCACGAGAACTCAGTTGACACTACTTTCTGCCATAATTTCCTTTGATGCCCGAGTTAGCTCGATAGACATTTTATTTTTAGAGTAATCTCTAAGAAAGCTTGGTAGATAAAAAAAACTGACTTGTTGACCAAGTGAACTTGGTAAGCACTGACTAACAACTGATATGACATTTGTGTAACATTAAAGAAAACACACAATTAGATAATTGTATCCAACACTATTATCTATAGGTATTTGGTACAAAGGATATTTGGTGTAATTTCTTCCCTTAATTATTTCTTAGTTCTCCTTTTTTGTTTCTTTACATTCTTATATTCTCTTATAATTTCCATAGTCAATATTGTAACTTAGCATGAGTAACTTCCATGTCATACTCCCTATATTTTCAGGTTTCAGGGCTATATATTTTGTGATCTTTACCCTTCATAATTTATGGCTCTGTTATCACATTTCTTAAGGTTTTCTCCTTAAACTATATAAATAGCTTATTTCTGAACTTGTTTCTCTCCTTGGAATATTTTGATGCCTCTTTCTTTAATATGACATTTTGTATTTGTTTTATTCATAGTGACTTATCTCATTTACATAGATATTTTCAATGTGGTGGAACATGCTTTATAATACATACCATGTACCATGTTAGATATTTTTCCCTAATATTCAAGCTATGATTTGCATGACATTCTATAATTAGTTATAGTGTTTATGTTGTAGTTTGGAGATAGTCATTATAAAGCCAATGCTCAATTCTTAAACTAGAATGAGTCACTCGATGCATTTCTACTTTAACATGATCACTATTCCTCATAAATTTCTAAAATGAAATTCTTTTATATGCTTCTTGTATGCTCTTTAATTTTCTTCCTAAATTAGATTTCAAATATAAATGGAATAACTCAAGCTATGTAGAATTTGAGTCTTCTAAAACATATATTTTTGTCTCTATTTATCTAAACATATAAATACTAATAGAGATAGATAGAGATCAGTATCATGTTGGCATTGACATTTTATATATATATCACATAATTTTTATTGTATCTAACCATCAGATCCATGCCCCTTTTTAGTGAATCAGTAGTCTCTGAGTGTTTAGGCATTGGGATTCAAGTATTATCACATTGTAATTCTTTGAGATCTATTGAGTTGGATCTTTTAATATTCAATAATGGATGAAAAATGACCATCATAATATTCTTCTTATCTATGATATGCAAGGAAAACATGAATATGTGTGTTCCAAGTTGTTCTTAGATCAGAGAACATATATTTTGACTATGTAAAATGTTTACTGCAGATTTCCTATAATGATCTCCTCAATCTTTTATTCATTCATATTTTATTTTTTTCCATTCGATGTCTTCCCTTCAATATGTGTAATGACAATCATTTTCTCATATTTTCTTAAAATTGAATAATCATCATACATGCATGAAATATAGAGCACCAAGTCATCTCATCATATAATAAATTGAGTGTAAAACAACATCTGATAATCTGAAAGTAATGCTACTAAACATCAAGTATAAAACTAGCCTAAAAGAGTTTGGCAATTAATAAATTAACAATTAGTGAATGGATTAAAATAAGTAATTAGAATAGTAATTATTGATTAATTTAATTAAAATTAGTTTATTTAAAGTTAATTAATAATGAATATTATTTGATTTAATTGTAGATTTGGATTGTTGATTTAATGGAAGTTATTATAGAAATGGGTTAATCGTAAGGGGTAGTTGTGAAAACTTAGTTACTTGAAATAGACGTTAAACTAGAACATAAAACTTACATTAACTCAATAATATACTTTCAAATCCAATCTCTAAGACTTTAATGTTTTCTATGTGTTCTCTGTGTTTTGGGGTTGTTCTAGTATTGACCAGTTTAGGTTGTTACCAGAGGCCCGGGTTTGTGAATGTGAGGTTATGATGATTTGTTCTCGATCTTTTCAAACCAACCAAGGTAAGGTAATAGTATGCTCTATGATGGATGTATTTACTGTTTGTTGTTGCTTTCTAGTTTCCTGGTATGAAGTTGAAGTGTATGTATATAAGATGCCTGACTTAACCATTTTTGAGTCTCGATCAGTTATATTTGATAACCATTTTTGAGTCTCGATCAGTTATACTTGGATTTCTTTTTGGTTGCTTGAGAGGACTGAAGTGTTTGTTATGTTCTTGATGATATCATGTGTTGACTTGACCATTTTGGAGTCTTTGATCAGTATTGTGATTTATCATTGATGCCTTCAGTTGCTGATAGAGAACTGTTGTGATCATATGATTATTATTTGATGCTTATCTGTTGCTCATGAAGAAGTGATGTAATTTTTGTAGCTTATCTTTTATGATGTTTTTCAGTTGCTTGTATAGGACTGAGGTGATTTTATTATGATTCTTTGATTTGTGATTTCATGAGCCTAGGGTAGGTTATCTATGTGTAGTGTCAGGAAGTGGCTTGCAATGGGGATCAGGGCCCTAAGATGCTGCCTGGAGTAACCCATTGTAAGTTGTGTTAACAAGTGAAAACATCTCACCTAAATACTGACTTAAATGAACCTAATAAGATAATTGTATGTTCTCTCCCATACCTTGAGTGCTAGTACAGGCTAGGATGGGGTAGAGAGAATGCTTGGTTACGACCTTGCATTCCGCAGTATGCCTCGTCAGTACGAGAGGATACTAGTGGCCGAAGGAATCACTAGGGACCCGGGATTCCTAAGGGATTGCTCAAGTAACTTCTACGTGACTTTTGTGATGACACTTTCCTGCTTGCATAGCAGGTTTCCTACGTGTCTTTGTGGTGCCTCTGGGTCTAGATGTCTTTCTATGTTGGAACCTTTGAGTTAGTATACTTTTAGGATTTCCCAGACTTAGAGAGTACTTGTGTTTTGTGTTTGATACCTTGTTTGGGACTTGAGACTATCTCCTCAGCGCGGTAGGAGTGGACCATTTAGGTTCCACGCGGTCGGGTGGTAGTGCTTTTTACTCTTACCATTGAGATCCGTCCGTGGTCACCGTGGCTAAAGCTTTCTTGGTTGGCATTTACCTTCACTATGTTCTTGGATTATTATGATGGATGGTTAGATTTTATGATAGACGTTTTATCATTATGGATGTATGGATGTATCAAGTATGTTATTAGTTTCATTTATTTTACTGTACTTTGTATCATGGATCTGAGGATGATGTATCTTTATCTTTACATATGTATATTATTTTAAGCCTTTCATACCCTGTAACATGTACAGTGGATGATTGAGCATTCCGAATTAAATTGCCAAGAGGCATTCAGAACAAATGTATATTATGGACATTGGACTTTCTGATTATTCTTTCATATGTATGTGGTAGTTGTTAGACTTAGAATTAATTAAATTTAAATGTGACTCAATGTCTTGGGATCCTTAAGGTGTAACTTGTGATGTATGTTTGTTGATGATTACATGTTATTGCTTCCGCTACTATGTGTTTGATGTGTATGTTATACTTTCTTACTTTAAAAAAAATATATGTTTTGCAAACTTAGTGAAACTTTAGGTTAATTCTTTTGGATTCCTTGGCGGAGTGTTACAGATGTGATAACTATCCTTTTATCTTGTAGGATGGCACGATCATGCTCTCATACCATTTTAATGTCCCTTTTTAAGACATTTATTTATTTACCTTTTTACTTGTATGAATTAAATTATAATATTTCTATCTAATATGCATTTCATTGTTTGATATTCTATATATTTGTGTATTTCAAAGAGTCACATCCTTTCATAATAATTATATTATTATATTAATAATAATAATATAATTATATTAAATTAATAATATTATTATTATATTAATCATATATTTATATTAATAAGTTTAGTTATATTAATTCATATCATAAGATATATTATATTAATAATTATATTATAACATATATTATTTTAATAATAATCAACTATATATATTATAATACTTTATTAATATTGTATTTCTATATTAAAATATATTTTAATCATTATAAGATCATTATTTATTTATAATTATATTAGATTATTAGTTCATTCATTTCATACTTTCATATTGCTATTATAATGCAATATATAATATGATATTATTATATGATTATAATATAATATTACTTATAAATATTATTATCTTAATATTATTAATATTACTTTATATGTAATACTTATTTATTTTTAAATTATATATATCAAAATGGAGATATCACAATCAGCCCAAAAGGAATGACTAACCACTGATAGAATTATTCCCTTGTCTTGAAGACAACCTTTAACTCATCTTCTTATCTAATCCTAATTTGTTGGTACCCACTCTTCACATCTATGTTTGTGAAATATGTAACTCCACTCAAATAGTCCATGATATCATTCATTGGTGCAAATGAAAATATGTACTTGACTCTAATCCTTTTGATATCACATGAATCTATGCACATCATCTATTCTACATTCTTCATTGGTTCTAATACTATTAGTTAAAACTATGGACTCAAACACTCTCAAATCATCCCCTTCTAAAAAAACTTATACAATTCTCTTCTCAACTCCTCACTCTTTGTTAGTGTTATTCTATGTGTTTCCTTGTTTGAAAAACTAGCTTCTAGAATCAATTTCATATAATGGTTGATCTTCCTTACTAGTGGAAATCCATCAAGCACATTATAAATTATAATAGATCTAATAACTCTTGCAAAATACCCCCTCTACTTCTTTATCATCTTTTGAAATTACATCAAACAAAAATTGAATCATATTTTGCAAATGGTGTGGATCTAGTGACCATGGAAATTTTGGATGTCCAATGTGAAAGGCCACACACCTCATACCCTTTTGAAGGTTATTTTCATCAAAAACCATACTCTAAGAACACTACATACATTTTTTCTAGCCTTTAATAGATTCATTTTATGTTTCACTCCATCATTTGTAGGAGTGTAGCTAATTTCATGACCATCAGGTGTACATCATCGCTATCAAACTGCAATGGTCTGCCTAGTAACATGTGACATATGTCCATAGGTATGATATCACAAAGTACCTCATCCCAGTAGCTTCCAATATTCAACATCACTAGGCATCGCTCATTCACAATGATCTTCTGGTCATCTTCCACCCATAAAATATGGCATGGATGTAGGTGTTTTGATCTATTGAGCTTTAAATTTGTGACTGTGAGGCCTCACCCGAACCCATTGTAGCACAATTGATACATTACTATTTTGATACTCATGACTCAATATGTCAGGACATTATTTGATGCACTAAAAATTATTATGTTATTTTATGATGCATGATGCTTTACTTTCAGATATTTGATTTCATCATTTAATGCTTTATGAAAATGTATAATGATAAAGTAAATGAATGCAGAACTAACACTTTGATTATGCAATTTTAATGGTAAAAAATATGAGTAGAATGAGATAAACAATTGATTATTAGAAAGATGTATGTTTTAAAATTACATGATTTTCCTGACGCGTAAATTACATATATGCATGTGATTTCTTGAACTACTAATGTGTGCAATTAGTGTGTAGGATATTTAACCGAGAAACCTAATGGAAAGATGAAACTGAACCCATTTCTTCAAAGGTTGTTATATAGTCTTAAAATTCTCCTAGCTTTTGTTTGTTTCTATTAAGTCTTTAAGGCCTAAAAACATTAAATTTAAGTATCCTAGGGGTAAGGGTGTGGGTTGGGAGTACTTTCCATCCCCTTCGTCTCTTAGGTTGACTTTTAGGGTCACTCAAAAACCCTACTTTTGGTTGATTGCGAAAATTGATTTGGCTCCTCTATGAGTTGGTTACTCAAACTCTACCTTGGTGTTACCTAAATTCTAGTTGAGTTAGGATCATATTTAGAGGCATTTTGGAGAAGTTTTGGGGTTGTTAACCCATCTCTAGTTCTTAGAGAGAAGTTGGAAGATTGAAGGAAAGGAAGGATAAGCTTTTCTCAACTTGTCATTTTACCATAAATTTCTTTTTTGAAGGTATGGTTCTTCACTCTTTTGATCATGTTCTTCATATGGTTCATACATTGATTCATGCATAAGGCATTGTGATGTTCTTGTATTGCTTGCATATGTGTTGAGGGTGTTTGCGAAAGGATCTTAACTTGTTCTTGGGTATCATTCTTCTGCTTTGCTTTGAAACTTTGAGAGGATTTCATAGGGATTGTTTGGCAATACTCACCCTTGGATAGGGAAGAAGTGGCCAAGTATGGGGGAAGGGCTTTAGTTGGACTTCAATAGTGTAAAGTCTCCTCTTATGGTGAGAAGAGGGAAAGATGGTAGGGTGTATGGGCCCCTACTTGTCATCACATACCTTGTATGGAAATTTTAATTCTTGAATAAGGGAAGGAATGCAAATTCTTGTGTTATTGGCCTTCAAATGTCATTTGTAGAAGAACAAAAGTTCTTCAATTTTAGCTCCAAAAGGGCTATGTTATGGTATGGTGATTGACGTCTCCTATTGAGAAAATCCACCTCCCCCCTATTTTGGTTAAATGTTGAACCTATTGTACAAAACCAGGTTGGGAATGCATGCTTGAATTGTTTATCATAATATGCTGTTTTGCCTCCAGGTCAGTTCTTGTCTTTCCCATGATTCCCTTGATGCATTGAAGATATTGGAAAAGATCTCTTGTGAAAGAGCTAGAAGAGAAATCATTTGAATTCTAACATAATGCAAAATGTATTTTAATTTTGATGTATTGGCAAGGATGTTGGGTTTTCTTGCTGGTTCTTTCCTGCTGGAGCCTTGAACCAAGTTAATTAATAGAAAGAAAGGATTGAAAAAAAAAAAAAAAAAAAATTCTCCTTTTATGGTATCTTATGTTGTTCAATTTATGTATATGAGTGTGAAAAAAAGAAAATAGATTAAATGATGATGTTTCAAATTATGAATTCTTCAAAGTTCAATTATGTTAAGGAAACAAATTGGATATATTGAAGTTTTCAATCCAATGTAATATGTTTTAGAAGAAATAACAATCCTATTTTTTCGATGAAAAAATTTATCATCTTTCCTTGTTAAACTAAGTAAGTAGCAAATTAAATTTGATCAAAAAAAACTTGCATCTTGGTTATAACAACAATTGAGAAACATAAATAAATAATTTTTAAAAAAAATTATATATTTATCCTTGCATTGAGATGCATGACCAAGGAAAAACAAGTCCTAAAACAAGTAGAGTTTATGCAAGATTATAAGAAATCAATCAAACACTAGATTTCACATGTATAGATAAACATGTTTTAAAAATAAAATGTTCACCTCCAAGAGAAAAATTCTCTCTCGAGTTTGTATAGAGGAAGATTTAGTCCATTTGACCATAGAGAATATACCTCCTTTGACTCCCTTTAAAAATATATTATCAATTTTCAGATGAAATATATAAATTTGAATTTTAAAGGTAATTTAATTACTTGCCTATACCTCCTTGCAATGAACTCACCAAATAAACTTTAAATCATTAATGCTCTCCACTCACAAATTCCCTAAAGTAAGTTTAAGAGGGAGGGCAGACTAGGGTTTGTTTATCTAGTCAATGAATTAATGTCGATATGACCTTATATTCTCCTAAGATCTTGCATGTACACATACCCTATGGGTAGCATCAAAAGGTGGTTGAGTAGGCATTTAAGCCTATGCAAAAAGGTTACATTTTAGAAAAAACCTTCAAATCTTTCCATTTAAGTGCTCACATTTTGGAGGCTTTTCTTGCATGTTCAAGTGACCATGCGAATGGAAACTTGCACTCACTTGCCCTTTGTACATGCAGTGTAGGTCCTGTCAAACCAAGAAGGGATTTTGCAACTTTTACTCCACCTTTTTACTCACTCACTCCTCCAATTATGTGGTTATTCATGGGGATCCTCAAATGGCAGGAAGGGGAGACAAGTCTGCACTTGGCAAACTTGGGACAGTGCCAAGTTGCCTTGTGATCCACCCAAGATGTCCTTGGGGCATGGGATAGGGGGAAGTCTAGTTTCCAAGTGGCCAAGGGAGTTTGGGGAGTTAGGTTTCGCATGGGTTTGAACTAGGTTAGTTAGTAAGTTAATGTTAACTAGATTGTGGTCTACACTTTTCATTGTGTAAATGTGTTTTAAAATTATATTAGTTGTTATTAATTAGAATGTTTACTTAGTAACTTAGTAGTTTACATGTTTAAAAGAATATTAATTAGTTTTAGATCTAAGTAATGTTAGTAATTAGTTAGGATTTGGTTAGTTTATATGTATTACTTTTTTAAAAATTTGTGTTATTCTTTTATATTAGTATTATGTAGTTAATTAGTTAAGGAAAGTTAGTATTAATAAAGGATTGTTAGTTTGATTGTTAGAAATTTAATTAATGTGTCTTAGCATTTAAGAATTTTCTTTTGATTTTAGTATAAGTAGACTTATCCATTTAAATTAGATTATTTTTGTTATTATTATATGTGAATATCATTGTAATTTAATTTCAAGGGGTAGAGATTATTATTTTTAAAGGAAATTAGTAGGAATGTTATTTTTGTCTACTTAATTAGTGTTCCAACATTATCGCTTTTAGACTAATATGAAGAGAAAGGAATTGATTTAAATAAAGAAAGAAATTGTTGGTGATGCTATAAAATGACTAAATGGATTATTTAATACTAGGCTTGATTTGAAAACATTGATAGATTAGAGTTTCTATTATTTATAGAGGCATCCAAATCATTAAATCATATGGGTTAATTGATAATTGTCTTAATCAAAGTTATAATGAATAATGTGGATATGATTTAAATTTATTGTAACTATTGTTTTAATAATGTTCTAGGGAGGTAAGATTTTTAGGTTGATTAAAGGTAAATGTGTGCTTGATCCTTCAATTAACTTGATTTTGGTTTCTTTTCATTAATTAATCAATCGAGCAATGATAAGAGTTCTAATTGTCATTTTAAGAGTGATGATGTAAAATCATGGGATAGGTCTTTAAATTAATTGAATTTAGTTTGTTTAAAAACATTTAATTTTAATAACCTAATCCTTCAAGTGTTTTATCTAAGTAGTAGTCTCATAGTATTTTTAGGAGATCTTGTATTCATCTTGTAATGTAACCTAGTCTTATCTGAATTTTAAATATATCAAACTTTAGCAAATTAATTAAAAAAAAAATTGCTGTATTTTTTCCTATATTTTGGGTATGACATTTTGGTATCAAAGCCTAGTTTCAACACTAGGAACCTTAAACCATTATGCTTATGAACTTAACTAAAACTTGAATTGGGAAGGATGCCTCCTATTACACGAAGTAACCATTGAGGCAGAGGTCGTAGGGCGAGAGGTGGTAGAGTGGGATAGGAGGATGGACCACCACCTCCACCACCAAAAACCCGAATTAGGATATTTTGGATGCCCTCTAGACACTAATTGGTGTAGTCTAGAAAAGGATAGAACCTATAGTATAACCAGGGTAGTAGGTTCCCGAAAGGGAAGCACAAGATCCTGGAGGAGGTGGGGCTAGAGACAAAGAGAGGAGTAGGAGTCCCCCATCGAGGCAAGTTGAGGGACAGGGTGCGCATGAGGGTGAGTAGATAAATCAAATATGACCATCACTTGACATACCTCCTAGACATATAGGAGATGATATTAGAGAGTTGATACAACTCAGAACACCACTCTTTACTAGTTCCATAGAGGGGACAGTAGCAAAGCCCTAGTTACAGAGTCTTCAACAGTGCTTTGGATCACATCCTTATGGGAGTAATCTAAAGGCATGTCTTGTAGTTCATTAGCTGAGAGGAGATGCCTCCAATTGGTGGCATCAGGAGGAGACTATAGGAGGAGTGGGCACGGATACCCTCACATGGGAGTCATTCTTAGAGAGGTTTAGAGAGAGGTACCTATCTCAACACTTCAAATAGAAGGAGATTAAGGAGTTTCATTCTCTATATCAAAGGGGTCTCATAGTAGCTCAGTATGAGAGTAGATTTCTCAAGCTCCTTCCATATGTCGAGTACATGAAGGATGAGAAACTACAAGTGAATCGATTTATCATGGGCCTAAATTTCTCACTCCAGGGTCTAGCTCGATTGGCTTTCCCTACTACTTTTAGACAGGTGGTTGATGTAGCACTTTTTGTAGAGGATACACATGGTAGACATGAGTTACAGGATCGGCCTCAGAATTGAAACTCTACCTAGCATAAACCCCCTTGGAAAGGGAACCAGAACTACATAGCAGGGTCCTCTAAGGGTCAATAGTCTTAGTAGTAGAAACCTCAATAATAGAAAAAACCCTCACAGGGTTATCAGGGTTCCAAGCCCAAGCAGTGGCAATCATAGGGTCTGAGCTAGGATTAGAAAGTACATGCCCCACAGTCATAGTTAGTGAAGACTCAACAATCTTCTAGGGGTGGTTTTAGTGGATCTAGTAGGTCAGGAGGCCCATAGCAGTCTGGATCTTAGGGTGCATGATCTTATACATGAGGACCTTGTTACACTTGTGTTGGCATGGGTCATATTGCTAGAGAGCGTCCTTAGGGATAGTCTTCCAATGGTCAGAGAGGGGCATTTTTAGAGCTGATAGTTGGCAATATAGGTAGATCCCACAGAGTTTTTGTAGCAGTTGATGACTGCCAGGCTAAACATCAGGCTACAATTATTGAGGCTATAGGTAGTATAAATGGTAGCATGGTTACTATTTTATTTAATTCTAGAGCTACTGATTCATTTATATCTCCTTATGTTGTGGAGCATTGTAGGATGGTGCCAGTTAGGTAGGATGTCAGTTGGGAGGTAGAGTTAGCCTCAGGAGCCAAAGTGTCAATTAGCTCCATGGTGCATAATTATTCGATTAAGATTGGAGACATGTCCACAATGTTTGATCTACACATTACCCCTCTAGGTTCTTATGATGTTTTTCTTGGCATGGATTGGCTTTATGCCCACAATGCCAAGATGGACTGTCAATAGAAGAGGATGCAATGTGTTGATGGGAATGGTATCTCTAGAATGATCCTTGGGGTTAAGAGACCCATATCCCTTCGTATGATTTTTGCTATGCAGCTTAGATGGTGCATGTGAAAGGGATGTCAGTTGTTTGCTATCACCATCAATGAAAGGGAGGAAGATTTAGAGAGGTAGCCATCCCTTGATAAATTTCCAATATTACATGAGTTTGCAGATGTCTTTCCTTTAGAGCTCCTTGGTAGGCCTCCACTTAGGGCAGTGGATTTTCATATTGACCTTATGCTAGGAGCGAAGCCAATATCAAGAGCACCCTATAGGATGACTACTCATGAGCTTAGTGAACTAAAGATTCAGCTAGAGGAACTCTTAGAGAAAGGCTATATTCAACCTAGTGTGTCACCTTAGGGTGCACTAGTGATCTTCGTTAAGAAGAAAGATAGATCACTAAGGTTGTGTATTGATTATTAGCAGTTAAAAAAAGTAACCATCAAGAACTGATACCCTCTACCCAGGATTGATGACCTCTTTGATTAGTTGTAGGGTGCCTGAGTATTTTCAAAGATTGATCTTAAGTCAAGCTATCATCAGTTGAGGAATGTGGATAGTGATATCCCTAAGACTACATTTTGTACTAAGTATGGTCACTATGAGTTCACCATGGTACCATTTGGCCTCACGAATGCTCCAGCTATATTCATGAGCCTCATGAATGGAGTATTTCATGCCTTTTTGGATAAGTTTGTGGTTATTTTCTTGGATGGCCTCCTGATATATTCTCATGATGAGAAGGAGCACAAAGAGCACTTGAGGTAGGTATTGCAAAAGTTGAGGGAGAATTAGTTGTTCAGTAGCTTGGTGAAGTGTGCATTCTTTAGAGAAGAGATGCATTATTTGGGTCATGTCATATTAGGTGATGGTGTCTCGGTAGACCCATCTAAGATTAGGGCCATCATGGATTGGCCAACACCCACCACTATCACTGAGGTGAGGAGCTTTATGGAACTAACAAGCTATTATTAACATTTCATTGCAAGATTCTCCACATTGGCACACTCAATCACATCTCTTTAGAGGAAGGGAAAGATGTATAAGTGGATAGAGAAGTGTGATAAATCTTTCCAAGAGCTTAAGAGAGCCCTCACAAGTGCACCAATTCTTGTAGTACAAGATCCATTTGTAGATTTTGTGGTGTGCACTGATGCATCTTTGGATGGTATAGGGGCAGTTCTTATGTAGGATGGCTGACCTATTTCCTTTGAGTCTAGGAAGTTAAAGACTCATGAACTTAATTACCCTACTCATGACCTAGAGCTTGTAGTAGTGGTTCATGCTTTAGTGAGGTGGTGACACTTCCTACTAGGTCATAGATTTGAGCTTCATTCTGATCACCAGAGCTTCCAGTACATATTCATGCAGCCAAACCTTAATGCTAGGCAGAGAAGGTGGATGGAGTTCCTTTGTGAGTATGATTTTTATGTTCATTACATCAAGGGAAAGAAGAATGTACTTGTAGATACCTTAAGTAGAAGGTGCCATGAGTTGTCATCTATGACTACTAGTATCAATTTGAGCGAGCAAATTCTTTAGCACTTGCTAGTAGATGAGCTTTATGCAGAGGTTAGTCAGGTGGTGCATGCTTAGAGACCCTTGGGAGGGAAGTATTTAGAGTATTCCTTGGAGTCTAATGGACTCTTGTGTCATACAAGATGTACGTATGTACCTTCCATTGGGGGTTTGTGCAAGCTCATTATACTTGAGGCTCATAGAGCACCTTCTGTAGCACACCCTAGTGTTAAAAAGTTACATGCAGATTTGAGGTAGTTGTACGATTGGCTAGGCGTGAGAGTGAAGATTGCTAAAATAATTGCAAGATGCCTCTAGTGTCAAAGGGTTAGGGGAGAGCATCATCATCTCGGTGGGCTCCTTCAGCTTCATGAGATTGCAAAGTAGAAGTGGGATGTTATATCTATGGATTTTATCATTGGTCTCCCTTTTTCATCTTGTCACCATGATGCCATTTTGGTGACTGTTGACATGTTGACCAAGATTTCCCATTTCTCCCTCATGCATAATAGATACACAACATGAAACATAGCTTAGGTGTTCTTGCGAGACATTGTCAAACTTCATGGCGTTCCTCATAAGATCATCTCTGATAGGGACTCCTTGTTTACTTCATCTTTTAGGAGAGAGTTGTAGGCAGCATTGGGTACTAGGCTCAATTTCAATATAGCGTATCATCCTTAGATCGAGTGAGTGAATTAGGTTTTGGAGGATATGTTATGTACATGATGGACCATCAAGTCAAGTGGGAGGAATACCTACATCTTGTCAAGTTTTCCTATAAAAATGGGCACCATTCCTCCATAGGCATGCCACCTTATGAGGCCTTATATGGAAGACATTGTAGGACACCCTTGAGTTGGGATAGTATCAAGGATTGAGTATCTATTGGTTCTCAGTTAGTTAAGGAGATGGAGTAGTAGGTGACCATGATTAGACAATGCCTGAGAGAGGAAAAGGATAGGTAGAAGAAGTATGCTGATGCAAAGAGGATAGGTCGAGAGTATCAGGTTGGAGATAGAGTTTTCTTGAGGGTGCGACCACACAAGAGTCCAAATTGTTTTGGAAAGGGCTCTAAGCTAGCACCCTAGTTCGTTGGACCATTCAATATCCTAGAGAGGATAGGACCAGTTGCCTACCATTTAGCCTTACCACCTAGCCTATCACGCATCTATAATGTGTTTCATATTTAAGTACTTAGGGGATACATTTATGATGATTCTCATATTATAGATTGGGATTCTTTGTAGGTGAAGTCGAACGACTATTTAGCACTGGAGAATATCCATATTATTGCCTGATGGACCCTAACACTTCGAGGTCAAGAGCTGAACTAGGTTAGGGTTCAGTGGGATTGCTATGATGAGGTTACAGCTTCATGGGAGGATGCAACATAGATGCAATCTCAGTACTCATATCTTTTTTATTAACTCTAGGAGGAAGTTCATGCATAGTGGGGGAGGATGTGAGGCCTCACCCCGAGCCATCATAGCATAGTTGATACATTACTATTTTGATACTCATGACTCAATATGTCGAGACATCATTTGATGCACTGAACATTATTATGCTATTTTATGATGTGTGATGCTTTACTTTTAGATATTTGATTTCATCATTTAATGCTTTATGAACATGTATAATGATGAAGTAAATGAATGCAGAACTAACACTTTGATTATGCAATTTTAATGGTAAAAAATATGAGTAGAATGAGATAAAAAATTAATTATTAGAAAGATGGATGTTTTAAAATCACATGATTTTTCTAATGCATAATTTACATATATGCATGTGATTTCTTGAACTACTGATGTGTGCAATTAGTGTGCAGAATATTTAACCGAGAAACCTAATGGAAAGATGAAACTGAACCCCTTGCTATTTGTGCTAATTTGCATTACCTTTCTTTGAAGGTTATTATATAGTCTTAAAATTCTCCTAGCTTTTTTTGGTTTCTATTATGTCTTTAAGGCCTAAAAACATTAAATTTAAGAATCCTAGGGGTAAGGGTATGGGTTGGGAGTACTTTCCACCTCCTTAGCCTCTTAGGTTGACTTTTAGGGTCACTCAAAAACTTTATTTTTGGTTGATTGAAAAAATTGATTTGTCTCCTCTATGAGTTGGTGACTCAAACTCGACCTTGGGGTTACCTAAAGTCTAGTTGAGTTAGGATCATATTTAGAGGCATTTTGGAGAAGATCTAAGGTTGTTACCCAATCTCTAGTTTTTAGAGAGAAGTTGGAAGTTTGAAGGAAAGGAAGGATAAGCTTTTCTAAACTTTTCATTTTACCATAACTTTCTTTCGTGAAGGTAGGGTTCTTCACTCTTTTGATCATGTTCTTCATATGGTTCATACTTTGATTTATGCATACAAAATTGTGTTATTCTTGTATTGCTTGCATGTGTGTTGAGGGTGTTTGGGGAAGGATCCTAACTTATTCTTGGGTGTCATTCTTATGCTTTTCTTTGAAATTTTTAGGGGATTTCATGGGGATTGTTTTGGCAATAATCACCATTAGATAGGGAAGAAGTGGCCAAGTATGGGGGAAGGGCTTTAGTTGGACCTCAATAGTGTAGAGTCTCCTCTCATGGTGAGAAGAGGGAAAGATGGTAGGGTGTATGGACCTCTAATTTTCATCACATACCTTGTATGGAAATTTTAATTCTTGTAGAAGTGAAGGAATGAAAATCCTTGTGTTATTGGCCTCAAAAGGGCATTTGTAGAAGAATGGAAGTTCTTGAATTTTAGCCCCGAAAGGGCTATGTTATGGTATGGTGATTGATGTCTCCTATTAACAAAATCCACCTCCCCTCTATTTTGGTTCAATTTTGAACCTATTGTACAAAACTAGGTTTAGAATGCATGCTTTAATTGTTTATCATAATATGTTATTTTGCCTCCAGGTTAGTTCTTGTCTTTCCCATGATTCCCTTGATGCATTGAAGATATTGGAAAAAATCTCTTGTGAAAGACCTAGAAGAGAAATCATTTTAATTCTAAAATTATGGAAAATGTATTTTAATTTTGATGTATTGGCAAGGATGTCAGGTTTTCTTAATGGTTCTTTTCCACTGGAGCCTTGAACTAGGTTAATTAATAGAGAGAAAGGATTGAAAAAAAAACAAAAAATCTCCTTGCATGGTATTTGATGTTGTTCAATTTATGTATATGAGTGTGAAAAAAAGAAAATAGATTAAATGATGATGTATCAAATTATGAATTCTTCAAAGTTCAATTATGTTAAGGAAACAAATTGGATATATTGAAGTTTTCAATCCAATGTAATATGTTTTAGGAGAAACAACAATCCTACTTTTTGGATGAACAAATTTTTCATCTTTCCTTGTTAAACTAAGTAAGTAGAAAATTGAATTTGATTAAAAAAGAAATTGCATCCTTGTTATAAGACCAATTGAGAAACATAAATAAACAAATTTAAAAAATATATATATTTATCCTTGTATTAAGATGCATGACCAAGGAAAAACAAGTCCTAAAACAAGTAGTGTTTATGCAAGATTATAAGAAATCAATCAAACACCAGATTTCACATGGATAGATAAACATGTTTTAAAAATAAAATGTTCACCTCTAGGAACAAAATGCTCTCTGGAGTTTTTATGGAGGAAAGATTTAGTCCATTTGACCACAGAGAATATACCTCCTTTGATTCCCTTTAAAAATTTATTATCAATTTTTGAATGTAAATATTTAAATAGATAAATTTTAATTTTAAATGTAATGTAATTACTTGACTATAGGGTGAACCAACAATAATGGGTTCCACTTTAGTGGGATGAACAAAAATGAAAAAAATGGCGAAATGAGAAATTGAGTATGTTCGCCCGAACATAATGTTCGTGTGAACATACAAAATTACATTTTTTTAGGCCCTTTTTTCTTTTAATTTTTTTTTTTGCTCTTTCGACTCCCATAATTGCAGATAAATGATTTCCTACTATAAAATTAAAAATTTCAAAATGTGCTACTCAAAGCAAGCTTTCTGATAACTATAATTTCAATACATATTTTAATCATTAAGACTTTCAAATATGAGTTTAACTAATTATAGGTTCATTACTGATTAAACATCAACCGACTTTGACACCTCAGGGAAATTAATAAATTAGGTCAATTATTTTTTGAAAAATATGGAGGAACTAGCTCATTGAGATACCTTTCTATTCAAAAAAAAAAAAAAGGTTTATGATAAAGTGACTTCAAATTATCTGTGTCAAATGGAACATTTTTCTGAATTACAGTTCATGTCACTTCAAAACTTCATAAACTATACAATATTCAACCAAAATAAATCAAACTAAATGCATCCTCTGGATATTGAAGTTAAAAATCTAACGTCGAAAGAATTACTTCATTATCATTTCTAGAAAAAAAGTTATGTGTGTCAAACAGACTGTCACTTTTTAAAATATTGAATTTTATTATGTACCACTTTTCGAAGGAGATAAAAAAATTGACATAAATAATTTATTTTTTTTAGATTAAAAAATATGGTTACAAAGTAGGAATAGAGTACTCAAAATCATTAGTTCATGTCATCTCAAAATTATTTATAGTTTTCAAGATATAGTGACTTGAACGTGACGTTTGTTGCAAAATATTGATTTTAGTGTCAAAATTGGTCAAAAAGTGGAACCCATTATTGTGGGATCACCCTATACCTCCTTGCTATGAACTCACCAAATAAACTTTAAATCATTAATTCTCTCCACTCACCAATTCCTTGACTTCGGTTTAAGAGGGAGAGCAGATTGGGGTTTGTTTATCTAGTCAATGAATTAATGTCGATATAGTCTTATATTCTCCTAAGATCTCGCATGTACAAAGACCCCTATGCGTAGCATTGAAAGGTGGTTGAGTAGGTATTTAAGCCCATGCAACAAGCTTACATTTTAGAACAAACCTTTAAATCTTTCCATTTAAGTGCTCAAGTTTTGGAGGGTTTTCCTGCATGTTAAGGGGACCATGTGAATGGAAACCTACACTCACTTGCCCTTTGTACAGGCAGTATAGGTCCTATCAAACCAAAAAGGGGTTTTGCAACTTTTACCCCACCTTTTTACTCACCCACTCCTTCATTTATGGACTTATTCATTGGGGATCCTCAAATGGCAAGAAGGGGAGACAAGTCTGTGCCTAGCAGACTTGGAATAGTGCTAGGCTACGTTGGGATCCACCCAAGATCTCCTTGGAGCGTGGGACAAGGGGAAGTCTAGTGGCCAAGTGGCCAAGGGAGTTTAGGGAGTTAGGTTTGGGGTGGGTTTGAACTAGGTTATTTTGTAAGTTAATGTTAATTAGATTGTGGTCTGTGCTTTTCATTGTGTAAATGTGTTTTAAAATTATATTAGTTGTTATTAATTAGAATTTTTAGTTAGCAACTTAGTAGTTTAGGTCTTTAAAAGAATATTAATTAGTTTTAGATCTAAGTAATGTTAGTAATTAGTTAGAATTTGGTTAGTTTATATGTATTGTTTTTTTTAAAATATGTGTTATTCTTTTATATTAGTATTATGTAGTTAATTAGTTAAGGAAAGTTAGTATTGATAAAGGATTGTTATTTTGATTGTTAGAAATTTAATTAATGTGTCTTAGCATTGCAAAATTTTCTTTTGATTTTAGTATAAGTAGAGTTATCCATTTAAATTAGATCATTTTTATTACTGTTATATGTTAATATCATTATAATTTAATCTCAAGTGGTAGAGATTATTATTTTTAAAGGCAATTAGTAGGAATGTTACTTTTGTCTACTTAATTAGTATTCCAACATTATCGCTTTTAGACCAATATGAAGAGAAAGGAATTGATTTAAATAAAGAAATAAATTGTTGATGATGCTATAAATTGACTAAATGGATTATTTAATACTAGGCTTGATTTAAAAACATTGTTAGATTAGAGTTTCTATTATTTATAGATGAATCCAAATCATTAAATCATATGGGTTAATTGATAATTGGCTTGATCAAAGTTATAATGAATAATGTTGATAGGATTTAAATTTATCATAACTATTGTTTTAATATTGTTCTAGGGAGGTAAGATTTTTAGGTTAATTAAAGGTAAATGTGTGCTTAATCCTTCAACTAACTTAATTTTGGTTTGTTTTCATTAATTAATCAATCAAGCAATAAGAGTTCTAATTGTCATTTTAAGAGTGATGATGTAAAATCATGGGATAGGTCTTTAAATTAATTGAATTTAGTTTGTTTGAAAAGATTTAAATTTAACAACCTAATCTGTCAAGTGTTTTATCTGAGTAGTAGTCTCATAGTATTGTTAGGAGATCTTATATTCATCTTGTAACGTACCCTAGACTTATCTGAATTTTAAATATATCAAAATTTAGCAAATTAATTTTTTAAAAAAAAATTGGTGTGTTTTTCCCTATATTTTGGGCATGATAGTGACCATCTTTTTTGATACCATATTGTTAGTGCCTCTACCATTAATTATCACATCACAATGTTATCTCTACATTTTCACCTTGTACAAAACAAGATCCTGCTATGATTAGGTTCATTCTCACCACTTAGTAGGCCTTTTCTAATAACTAGGAGTTTTTCTCTTTTGGCATCTTCATCGACATGCATAAATCTAGCTTGACTCTGGGTTATCTTATCTTCCCTTCCTTGTTCTTGAGGACACACAAATTACCTATTCCCTTCTTCTCAATAGTGGAAATAGGTTGTAGAAAAACCTCCTTTACTAGATCCTTGCCTTCTTCCTCTTCCTCTCTTATATTTTTTATTTTGATCAAAGAAATGATTGGAATTGTTTCTCCTATAATTTTGACTACTACTACTAGCCTCATCCTTTTTCGAATCTTAATTGAAACCTCCATAAGACTATCCATGACATCTTAAACTATGACCTCTAACATTATTCTTGTTATTGAACTTCTTATTCAAGTTTTCCTTGACTCTTAGGAAAAATTGATATGATTCTTTGATATTACTCATTCAAACTGGACTCAATCCTCTTGAATCTTTGGCCTCAACCTATTATGATGATGTGTGACTTTCTCATTTTCAACTTCTATATGGAATATTCTAATGAGAACTCAATAGAACTCCTCTATATCCTCCTAAAAAATTCATGTCACTTGCTTCAATCCTTATATTTTCTTTAGTAGACCAAGTTTATAATCTATGTGAATCAATTGTCTCTTTAACTTAGCTATCATCTAATCTCATCTAGTGATTTCATCCTTCCCTCTTCCATTTCACTCCAATTGAATCTCCTACCATGAGGTATTTGTGTGTCCTTTTAGTTTATCCTTCACAAACTTTACACTATTCAGATCTTAATATATCCATACTCAAATTATTCTTCCATCTCATTAATCCAATTAGTCAATTGCTCCATGTTAAGATTCACCAAAAATAAGGGAACATCAAACATAGGTCTTCTTCTAATCCTTAAAAGGGCCCTAAAAATCCTTTCCTCTTTTTGGTTTAGAACTACCTCTTCTTCAATATTTTCTTCTTGTTCTCCTTCATCCTCACTTCCATCTCTTACAAAAAGTTTTATTTCTCTATGCATTTTTTCTTCCACTACTTGAATTTGTCTATGGAGGACTCTAAAACCCTCAAGTGTAATACCCATGTCTCTTCCACCACACTATCTACATGGAGGCATTTTTTGTAATTTTTTTGAAATCCTACTGCAAAGGGCCTTGCAATTGGAAATCTATCTACATGCTCATTGCAAACTACAGTCCTAATTTAAACTGCCTCAATGTTTGTGATCTTTTTACACACTCATGAACTCCTGCTCTGATACTACTTGATGAAGGGTGCTCCTGCTAATACTAAAAACACATAATAGAAATAGAAAAACAAAACCAATTTTGAGAGACCAAAATATGTGCTTCTTATTATCTCCCTAAATGTTGAATAATAGAATTCATAATTACAATATGCAAACCCACATGGGCACCTTCCTTACATGAGTTTGCAAGATGGAGCTATAAGAAAAACATAGAATTTTCCTAGACAACCTACATGCCTTCCTTATATGAGAACTTTTTACTTCCCATGAGAATTATAGATACTAAGCCCTCTCCCTTGAGGATGACCAAAATCATATTATATTATTTTATTACTCTATATTACATGGAATCATCTCAAGACATTTTAAAAATTGTATTTTTGAATGGGCCCACCTTCAAAAATAATAACTAGATAACAATTGGCCCATTTCGAGAATCCTTGGCTAAAGTTCTATAGTGGAAGATTGTGAAAGAATCCATCAACCAAGGGTTGATCTTTTTTCAAAGCCATTTAGGCCTTAATCACTAGACTTGAAGTTTGGATAGCCAAAATTCATTTTTAAAATTTGTAATAATTGCACTAGTGTATATGATATGGCAATGAAACTCATCTTACAGACCGATATGTCTAAGATGAACCTCAACATATGAGATTAGAACAATCTATGTACATAATGCCAACTTATTAAAATTAGCAACATTCCATAAATATAAACTCTACATAGGAATAGCCCTTATTAAAAATACAAAATTGGAAATAGAAATATTTTTGGGTGATATATGATTTCCCTTACACATAAAATGTTGCATTAAATCTTTCATCAATATTTACATTTGCTCTCTCGGACCTTAAGAAGTTTATCTTTAACATAGATTCATTCTTTACCTTAGCTTTGTAAATCTTAAATTTGTCCAAGTCTTTAGAATTTTCTCTTAGTATAAAATATCTCTCAGCATACTATGTTCTTTTCTATGCAAAATCATTTAAATTTGTATGCACCAAATATAACTTTCCTCTATTAGAAAATGGGTTTATCAAAAAATTGTTCCTCATTTGTTTACCAATCACAAAATCATTTCATATAGTGATAGTAGGTTTTATAATTCTAGAAAAATCACTAACTACATTAGAGTTATTAATTCTCACCATGTTATCAAAATTTATATAATATTACCTTTTATGCCACAACCAACTATCATCAATCTTAGGAAAAAAGAATCGCATCTCAATAGTATTTCATTTAAAAATATTACCTCTAGTTTTAGTAACACAAGTAATCAAATTTCTTGACTAATCTCTAATTGCACATCTTCCATCTTTGAATTGTAAATGATAACCTTTATTCACAATTTGTCCAACACTTAATAGCTTACATTTCAAACCATCAACAAATATAACATCATTATTGTTAGTTTTACCATCAAGAGTTAAAGTACCCTTCCCCTTGATCAAGGAAGGTATGTTGCCACAAATATCGACAATCTCATCATCAATTTTTTTCAACTCATCCTCTTGCATTCTTGCACTCCATCTTTGCTTTCTAATTTTAGCACATTTATTGTTTTTTATATTGGCCTCCTTCACATAATGTTTTAATATTTTCCAAATCTCATACGATGAGTATAATTCTTTAACTTCTTCATTTTTTCCTTCTACTAATGGGCTAATCAATCCTTCACTTGCTATCATATTACATTGAAATTATTTCCTTTAATTGTATGACATGAAGATATATTATTCTATGACTTTAAATCTTCCTTTGTCTCTTTAATCGTGGAGAAATTAATCCCCATAAAAATTAAGTGTGTTCTCATCTTGTTCTTCCAACTATCATAGTTGGCTCCATCAAAATTCAAAATTTGCTTCCTCAAAGCCATCTTCTTGAATATTAACCTTCCTTCTCAAAGAGGACTTGATCTTCTAATACCAATCATTACTAAGTAAAATTCATACCTCACAACTAAGATAGAAGAAGGGAAGAATGAATCAAGTATTGATAAACATAATAAAGAAAAATCTTATAAAATTAATCACTAAGAAACAAGATATCAATACAAAGTAATAATAAATCCAACACCTTAAGACAACAATTTTTGTTCTTAAGAAAAACCCTTGATCAGAGGGGAAACTCTATTGGAGATGGTACCCACAAGACATTGTACTAATATTTAAATTGGACATGTTAAATGAATTGACCCTGTTAGGAGTCAATATAATGGATTTTGTACAATTTTCCCTATTAAAGGGCTAATCTTTTTTAAATTATCTAAACCCTTGCTAAAGGGTTCATAACCCTATTAGAACTTATGGTAACAAAGAAGGCTAACTTCTTGAGCATACTAGCCAAGAATGAAAGGTTAAACCATGTTCTAGATAACAAATCCAATAAGCTTCAACTGACTATACAACAAAACACTTACCTTTACACTTCCTTTTTAATTGCACTCATACATCTAAAAACTTAGCTATGCTTTGGTATTTCAGCAACAAGACTTGCATACTTAGTAATTTCACACATCTCACACATTACAAATGAAGGAAATAACTTTCCTTTATTCTAATTATAAATAAGCAATTACGTTGGGATGTTAAGACTTTCCTAGTGCATTGTTAGATGCATAATACCACGCTAAGGCATAAACACATGTTTTGATAGTTAGCTAATCATTAAACATATTAATCCATGCTCTAGAAACTATAATTGGATCTTTTTGATAAAGATCAATAGGCTACACCATTTAGTTAGCTAGCACTATAGCATATTATTAATAACAAGTTAGTGACCATTCAAACATGAAGCAAACGATTCACATCCAAACATATAGGTACAAAGAAGAGTCTTCTAACATCTTGTTTTCTCATAAATATTCATTCACACCATGAAGTTGAATAAGAAATATTACAACTTCCTTTAGCATAATTCCTTGTCCACTTGTCTATAACCAATCTTCACTAAATAAACTATAATAGACATAATTTCTACACATGGTCTACTACACAAAACCATGTTGCACTTTCAAGAATATCAATCATAATTTATATTATATTGATGAATGGCCCATAGGATACAAAATTTCACATTTTTTGGATCCATATAAGATATGTTGAAATCATGAAAAAATTGTTCATCAATACAATATGTATGTCATCTCAACACTCTCTCCTAATGCCAACAATATCACACATTGTTGCAAATATAAATACTATTAGGTATGGTATCTATAATCTAAGAATCTAAGTTATGTGTGTTTTATTAATCTATAGAACTAGTAAGGAAGAATAAAATGGTAATGATGAATTTTGGCACATTGATAAAGATCTAGCTATTTACTATAAAAAAATGTCTTAAAAAATGAGGGTAATTCTTTTGTTGAACTTGCAAGCTATATTAAAATTTTGGTTATTGAAGGAAATTTTCCACAATATAAAGAATGTTTACTAACTCCAGCTCACAAATAACTTTATGAACTAACCTTAGATAACGTGGGTTACAAAGAGTGAAATTTAATAACATGCATTTTCATTAAACTTTCCCATAACAGGTTACTCAAGCATTGTCAATAATTAAATTTCCTTGGGAAAAGAGGAAAGGACGTAAACTATAGGCTTCTATGATATCCATTGATTGCACGTTAATGTTTATTAAGAATTTTCGTAAACAAAAATAGAAATTGTTTATGAAGGGAAATACTAAATTTTGAATATTAGATAACTTAAATTTACAACTATAATAATTAAAAAACAAAGTGACACTAATATTATTTCCAATTAATTTTAGAAAAACATTCCTTATAAGAGAATATATTTTGCACAACTATAAAGTAGATGACTTTATTACAAGTGATTTTGAGCATTACAAAACAAGAACAATTAAAATTATATATGTTGAAGACCAAAAAGAACATCAAAGATATCCAAAAAAACAATGAAACATATTTTAAATAAAAACATGGCTATTTAAAAATAGTTAAAAAAAGATAGAGAAAGATTTCAACAAAGACCTAGTCTTGGAATAAACATCATTGAAACTCAAAAAATATGAGAACATAAGAAGCTACACTAAGTCAACTTATCTTTTGGTGTGGTTATATAGATTATATAGATTCTTAGAGGCAATATTAGAAAAACTCCCAAAAGAAATTTTAAATTAATTATATTCAATTTTAAATTGTATAGACACTATCAATTAGGTGTTTGTACATGTATACATCCAATATAGATATTTTAACAATTGTTAGAATAACTAGCTTGGATATTTTTATACATCTATCTAAAACACACTAAGAGATATCAATTTTGAGGCGCCTATTTCAATAAATAGTTATTGAGAGTATATAAGTGCCTCGAGATTGATATCTCTCAGTGTGTTCTAGATAGATGTATAAAGATATCTAAGCTAGTAGCATTTACTGCACAATGTGTAAAACTTAAATCTATTAAAATTTTAATCTAAAATATACTTTTTAAAGCATGATTCTTGTCATATCCATTATGTTTTATAGATTTTGAAATATATTATATACATTGCATACAATTAATCTCTCTCCAAAGATTTGATTCTTTCCTCCTCTACTTTCCTTTTGACAAGTTGCTTACCTGTCTTCATCTTTCCATAATAATCATATGAAAATGGTGGTGAAATTCAAATTCCATCCAAAGACTTAACTTTTGATATAGCAAAAAATGTTAGTCCTATCCTTTCTCTTGGTCCATTGTCAATTGATGGCTAGGAAAGTGTTAATCCCCATGATTTATGGATAGTTAATGCCCAAGCCAAATGTAAGGGTAATTTATGTGTGCAACCTCTTTTTATTGGAGAAATGAGAATTAATTTTGGAGTTCCATCTTCAAATGGAATTCCAAAGTAATTGTCAAATTCAACCATAACATATGTTGGTGGATCTAGTGGGACATTTCTAGGTTTGTATATGATATTTTGAATGTATCCCAAAGCTTCATTGACAAGCCTAACTTCAATACATGAATTAGATGTTAACATGACCCGTGTATCCTTAGCAAGTAATAATTCAACATCTAGTTCATTATTATGACCTCCTCTCATGACATGGATCTACATTTTAGTTATTTATACATGCATGAATTGGTTCCATCTCTCTTTGTGCATTTGGTGGTTTAGAGGTCATTGATGTAGTATGATTGATTGTGTGCCCAACAAAATAGGAAAAGAGTAAGAGGAGAGGCAAATCACAAAGGTGGATGACATGTAGGGTGCTAAAAATAATGAAGAAATATGGGGTTACAAAGAGGAGGTTGTATGTAGCTATATCACAAAGGAAGAAAGTGTTTGAAGAGGAGGATCTTGTCAATGTTGTTTTTTGGAAGATGTTGGTTTGGTTTTACTTCTCCAAGTTAAGAAGAGATTGCAACTTCAGTGTGCTATTTGGTAATTTTTAATTTTATTTTTTGATACCATAAAAAATTCATTGACATGGTGCAGTGGGTGTTTTAGCAAAAAAAAAAAAAATTATTCTCATGAGATGGTTCCCTCCATACGATTGGAGATGATTTTTATTGTGCCATGGTGATATATTTAGAGCATTGGCATGATAGAGGTTCTCTTGAAAGGTTTTGCTACTTCAAGCATAAGTGTTGGTTTGTGGAGATCAAGTTGTCATAAGGTTCTCCCAAGTTATGCAAGCATGCAATATGAGTTTTAACAATTGATCTTGGTTAGTGCTCTTGGTATCGGGTACTTTGGTGGATTGATCATGGAGGTCCTCTTGAAAACTAAGAGGCTTGGGTGAGGCTATAGTTCTCTTGGTTTAGAGAGAATTTTTTGAGATGGTTTCTCTTTGGAGGTTTCAGCATGAAGTTTGAATAGCTACACCTATGGATGGGTGTGATTTCATTATAGACCTAGTGGAGATTGTTCTTGGAGAAGAGTTGTCGAGACTTGGTGTATCCTGGAGGAACATTCTCACTCCTCTTTCTTGGTGTATTTGATATATTTATCTCCTTATGCATTTAGGAGATGGTTGATATATTTCCTAGTTTTGGAATGTTTTTAGTTTGATCTTCTTTTTTATAGGAGCTTTCTTTCATGGTGTTTGGGTGTTGTAAATGCTCTCATATGGGGAGGTAAAGGAATCATACTTGACATAGTTGGGCACTTGATGGTTTTGGTAGAAGGATGAGTTATGATTTGTGTTATTATTCCTTCCAAGAGTTTTTTGAGGTCATCTATTGTTGTTGTACTTCATTATTTCTTAACAACAATACATGGTCTTTTTCATGAGGACTTGGAAGATGTCATTTTTGTAGTAGGTTGGTTGTGGTTCACAGATCATCTCAAGTTAATGCCATGCCTTCTATGTGTTGATTGGTAGATTGAGTCAACTTATAGTTGACATTTCTCATGAAATTTAAATTTCCTTATAATGGTCTTCTAGCTTTTTTCACATCAATGACTCTTTGGTGTGTTATGTTGGAAGTTGGTATATTTTGTGTGTTATTGTATGGTCTAGTTATGTGGTTATAAATCTACTTATATTGTATGGATAGTTGGACATGGTTAGCAATTAATTGTGGTTTCTATTCTAGCTATGAATATTGTCTTTTGGAAATTTGTTACCATGGGATTTGGTAAGGTAAAAAAGAGTTTAAGTGGTAGGATATTCAAATAAGAGGTTGTAGCATGAGTTGAACTTCATGTGGGAGATTGTTGGATGTGAAGTCCAACTGTCATGGTTGTTCATTTCACATTCTTCTTATTTGTCTCTGTGTCTTCTATTGAAGACTAATGTATAAATATAAGGGAAAAGCCCTATGTACATTAAGATGTAATGACTAAATAATATATTTTCTCTACTCTCAGTGTGACTCACAGTTGTGGTGAACCATGATATTTCATGTGAAAAGGAAATTGTGTATTGATCTGCATCCAAATCAAATTCCATATGAAATAATTTTAGCTGATCAAAGATGTTATCATCTGAATTGGATTTAAGCTCACTAAGTGTATTTTCATCAATTTGAATATCCCTATAGAACTGATCATGTTTTATTCTAATTTGAAGTACTCTGTACACCATCTCCTTTTTACTATAAACCTATAACTTGTTCCATGTTGATCCTTCTTTGGAACAATGATAATAGGTAAATATTTTATTCGATGTGGTAAGATTTTGGCTATTTCTCTTACTTCTTATGGATTGCTTATGGTATGGCCTTTATATTTAAATTTACCTCCAGTTGCATGTGTAACTTGAAGAATGAGGTTGATACATGCTATCAACATTTCTTCTATTTGTGTTAGGTTAGAAAGTTGTAATGGTTGTGGACTGGGATTCATGTTGTTTAAAGCTGAAAATTGATGTTCATTCTTTTCTTGTCAACATTGATGACAAATAGGACCTTCAAGGACCCATATTACCTTAATTGCAAGATAGCTTTCTTGACAAATGTAGCAAATACTCTACATAGAAAGTTTATCTAATTCATTTTAAAACATTATTTTTAAAATCGTCAATTGAATCCCATTATTTTTTCAATGGTATTGATTGCCCCTCATCCATTCTATTTTTTGTTCTTTTCGATCATCTTTCTCTTCTTATTTGAGATGTTGACTCCTCTTGTAAATTATAATTGGCTAAATCAACATTCATAAGATCTTCTATTCTATCAATTGGTGCTTGTAGAATACAATCTATTGTCATAGAGTTCATCCCATCAAAACTAAACCCACCATTTTCATGAGATTTAGCTTCTCCTATCTTAGATTCATGTTTACATAGTTGTATTTGTTGTATTTCTCTTTCATTCAACTTGTCTAGGTTCATAGCTATTTTTTTTTTTCTTCTCACTATATTTTAATTATCCTGAGATGTTTGCATATGATGTCCTCTCATCTCATCTACATGTTGTCTCATTTCTTCTTCAATCTCTTCCACATTCATAGTTTCCCTATGCTTGACATGTCTTTCTCTATCAAGTTGGCTTCATTTATTTCTTCCTTCTTCTCTTTCTACATTAGTCATTTGTTCACATTATTATCTCATATAATTTTGTGCATATTCTGTATTGTATTTGTTTCTCTTCATTTCTAGGACTTGTAGCTTCCTCTCTTTGAGCATTATTGCTTTGTTCATGTCTTTGTCTCATATAATTATGAGCATATTCTCTTTGATATTGTCTTTGTTTCTCTTCATTCTCAAAATTTAGTCTTGGATGGGGCCTTCTAGAAAATGTGAATATGATAACTTTAAAAGTAATAGGATTTAAATTAGTAATATTTCACAAAAAAAATAAAACATAAAATATGTTGAACTATATATTAGTTGAAATATTTAATAAATTTAGTATCATCCAAATGTTTTTAATTATAAATACATTGTACTATATATTTATTTAAATTAAATATTAACTATTTTTTTGTATATTCTATTATTTAATTATCAACAAAAATATAAAACATCAAATGAAAATATATCTACGGTAGATTTAGATTTGGAAAAAGATATCTAAGGTAAACCTAAAAGTTCTTTTAAAAGTTGAATATATGTAAATATTAAATACATGTCGAAAATCAATATTTAATCTTTTATCCAATTTCAAATGTGAAATCATTTTATTCACAACATGACATCATTAAAAGTATCAACTTCCCAATTTCCAACTAAACTCTTTTTTTTTTTTTTTTTCTAAAGGGCTAAACGCTTTGACCTGGAGCTATGAACCAGTCAGGCCACAAATGGGAGACCTCATCCCAATTAGATTTGAACCTTGACAACAAAGATAACAACTCAACAACTTAACCATTACAACATGTTGCTATTACCAATTTCCAAATAAACTCTTATCCATCTTTACTATTTTAAAAATATATTAATGCCCATTTATTTAATTCAACTAGTCAAATTGAAATTTTAACTAAATCTAAACCTAATTATATTGATAAGCTTATCATCCTTATTACATCTCTAAACCAGCAAAGAAAAATTCTTTACATTATGTTCATAAAAATATTGACGACTTATAATTATTTTATTTCAAGAATGGATTTGTGAGCATCTCATATTAGTATTAAATAATTTCATTTTGAGATTTATAAAATATATAAAACTACCAATGAATTAAGAAAATAAAGTATCAATACACATTGAAAGAAGAAATTATGAAAAATTTGAGTAGCTAAATTAAATTTTAGTTTCAAATAGTAACATGATTAAACGATACTATCAATTATTAACTTTGCATATTGGACACATTAGAATAGATGTATTAAATTTAAAATAAAAAATAAAAAATAATGCACAAGAGAATATTTAAGAAAAGTAAATATATGATATCAACCTTTAACATTGGCCCAACTTTTAAAATCTAAGTTATAAATTCAAATATCATATTTTCAAATTCAAATTGATTGTATGCCACTCCACTCTATCTTCTTTATAAATTTAAATATTGAAATGTGTAAATTTTTAAATGTATATTCTATATTTATATCATTAATTTTACTAGATGTGACAGGCCTCATTGTAGGTTATGCCTCTCAGTGGAATAAATAGTTTACAAGATAAACAATTTTTTAGTTTTAATATAAAACTAGCTATTAGTAAAATTATGACAATTCATAAAAGAGAAACCAAAAACATAGAAAAACTAAATGAAAAAGAAATTAAATTAAAAAATATATAAAATGGGAGAACAAAATTTATTGTATTTTAGAAAATGTTTTTCAATATTTTTGAGGAGTACATTTAATGTTGAAAAATTGTTGGAACAATTATTAGTTTTCAAGCTAACTAAATTTTAGATCAACCTTAAAAAATGATTTTTAAAAAATAATAGTGAACTAAAATTGTTAACTTGACACAAATGATACCAATAATAACTTTAACTATTGTTTTTTATTTAAAGATTGCAAGTCCTTTGGAAGAAACACCTATTTTTTATTAGAAATAAAACAAAAATTATCTATTTTTTATTATTATTTAAACTAGAATCTTATAGCAATGATGTTGCTACAAGTCATACAAAATCTTTTTCCTATGATGTGGCTATTGGACAACCTAAAATTCCTAAAATAACTCTGTAAAGGTTGTCTCCACAAAAAAAATACCACATCAACAATCTCCATAATATGCAGAAAAATCAACGAGAGTCAAAGTCTTTTGAATATTGACCAGTCAACATTAGTCGACTAACTATCATTAACTTTAAAAAAAATGATACTTATACATATATGCTCAAATTTAAAAGAAACTATAAATTTGTTACCAGATTACTAATACCAGATACTAGATACCAGGTGGTAAACCATGACGACCAAGTTGAAAAGAGCTGTAGAACCTGTCTAAGAACAGAAGGGAAATAATATTGTAGGAGTGCTTTACCACCCTACCATGTAGCTATTAAGCTTCCCCAAAATCTTTCCTAACATGAAAGATACCCAACCTAGCAACGAGATAGTCTAATCAAGTAAAACCAAGAGAAGTAATGGAATTGTGCTACACAAATAGTGTCAAGAACATGAATCAGTCAACAAGATAACCAAACAACATTTTCTTAGTTGTCACTTCAATTCCATTATTTATAATAAGTAGAAAATAAAAAGGTTTATCCATCATTGAGTACCATACTCCCATCCACATACAAGGATAAAATCATAAAGTTCTTTAATCATGGATCAATTAATCACAACATTTTAGCGCATCTCTAGCAAAAATTTTAATCCAACTTCCATGTATTACCATCAATTCTCTTTTGATGCATGTTATACATACACATAGGTTAAACCAATCACATGGCTATCAATGAAAACCTTTATATATCAATTAGTAATCATAGTATGTTATCCAATCTTAAATTTCCTCTCATAAAACATAAAGACACAACAAGCATGATAGCATTACTTTCCACTATGCACTATCAAAATATAGTTATACAAGTAAAACAACATTGCTAAGAAATGAGTACCCTTGATGTTTACATTCAGTCTAAGCCATTACACATGGTGTTAAATCTTTGACTAGTCATCAAAATTTAAAACACATTTTATATCCTCGAAAAAGTGTACTCCATTTTACACGAATATTCATCTACAAAAGGACATCAACCATTCCGAACTTCCAACATTGTAAAATGGAAAAGAACCCCTCTTTTCCTTCATCTTGAGTGTATCAAGATCAATAGTTGTTCAATTTTTGTGATCTAGTAATGAATTTAATTCTAAAAATTAAAAATATTATTAATACATGGAACAACTTAGCTATTTTCTTGACGTTGTAAAGATATTTCCATAACCTTTGATGAATAGTTGTGGGCCTCAAATCTCAAAGCAACTCTATAGACAGAATGTGGTTTAGGTAAATGTTAAGTCTCACAGTTACATCTTATAAAATCTACAGTGACCTGTTAATATTTCACTATCATAAGGAGCCTCACTAAACCCAATGCATGTCTAAATGCATTATGCAGTCGTACCCAAATGCAAAATACATTCAAATAATTAGAAGGAGCCCGATTGACCAACATGGGGTAAAGTCTAGCAAATTAAGGAGGATGGTTAACTCTGTTTCTATAAATCCCAATCTTCACAACTCTTAGAAAATATAAGAAGATAAAATGATAGAATGCTACCCACCAAGTTTTCTATTGAAGTATTATCAAGGTATGTCTTTCCATAGTTAAATTCTAGTGAGTATTAAAAGTTAAATCTTTTAAATGACCAACACAAAATTTGAATCTACACCCTTGATAGAGAACAATACATCTAAAAAGATGTTTCCCTCATTTAAAAAAATCACAAGGGGTCCATTCTACTAACTTTATCTTGATAATCCAAAGATTATCAGACAAGTGTACACATAGATGGACAGTTTATCTAGCAGTTGTAGACCAAAATGAACTTCACAAAGCTTAAAAAGTATCGATCCCTTGGATTAAATCAAATAAAGAAACTTGTGAATTGAAGCTTTTTTGGTGTCTTTCCTTCCATGTGTCCCTCTCATCCTTACAAGCCTCTCCTTTGCATCCATGGCATTCTCTTTAAAATCCAATAGATAGCTTCTCATTGACAAACTGTGTGCACTCTCACATCTGCATCTCTCAAACTCTTGCAGGCATTCATAGTGATGTGTCAAAATTGGATAAGAATGGGTGCATAGTAGTCGACAACCATGCCTCTCTCACCTTTAACTCCCTCCTTAATCTGCCTATTATAGCTTTTAATTGTAGAATCCATTTGTCGCCAAATGAATTCTACAAATTAAACACTTGGGTATTGCAAATCCTTCTTGAATAATCTTTTAGAAAAGATTCAACTTTTGGCTTGTCCACTGGTAATAATATATTATTTTGGGTTTGAGTGTACAGGGCCTAAGCATCCATTGGCAGCATCTTGTGGGTACAGAGGTTTGCCATATAATTTTAATGATAAAATGCGGTGTGCACAAATGGAAATGTTATGAGAGTTTTAATAGGTGGATCTTGTAAAGATCCACCAAAAATTGTAAATTGGGATAGAACTCATTATATGGAGTGAGCAATTTTCCTGTCTGGTCACAAATTGTGTCTGCCAAATAGTCAAATCCTTCCCTTTCTTCTTACAAAAAATGCTATCATTTTTAGATCCCTTCCATTAGTAATACTAAATCTCACTAAGCTTCCCAAGAACAACATCAACCACAACAGATAGACTCTTTAACACAAATTTTTGTATGTTGCTTAAACACTAACTATAGCGAATCCCATATAGCAGGTCAAGAACACATTTATAACAAAGCAGATTGGAAGGATTCCCCAGGATTCCCTCGAAGAAGAGTCCCATATGCCTCGAGAAGTAGGTGGTTACAAAATTCTCAATTCATAACCAAAAACCATTCAGGTGAGATAAGGTAAGTTATTTTACATTTATTTAAAAGAAAATGGTTCCAAGAACTGGAATCCCTGATCCACATGGAAATCACAATGCCAATTTATTCAGGTAAGGGGAGAGTGGGTTGTGACATCCTCCTCCCCTTAGAAAATGAATCATCCTTGATGTTGATATGCATAAATTACAATCATACTCAATTATATATCTACAAGAAAATGAATCTACAAGATCAAAATCTAACTTCCATTATAAAAATGCACACATCATCATTCAATTCTATCAAAAAACTATCTTTCATTTACTCAAATAAAGTCAAAAAATTGTTTCCTTAAACAAAAGCTATGTTTCATTAACATATTACCACATTAACTCTCATGGAGCTATCTTTTGAAAGATCTATTATCATACAATTGAAGTAATAAATTAAGAGAAGAAAACACAAATTTTATGTAAGCACATGCATAAGCAATCATTTCAAGAAAAATTTCTAGGTGTGAGTGTGTGAATTTCATTACCATCCTATAATTTTACAAGGTTAGACTACCTCTCTCCTAAAATATTCCCCCTTTTTGATAATGTGTCATTCCCTCTATTACATTATAGGAACAACACCCAATGTCAGTCCATCATTTAGTATAAATCAAATTGACTTTCCAATGAAATATAAAGTCATATACTTCCTTATCTCAAGAAGTCTCAAAATTTGTAACATATTGACTTAAAATCACATGATATCATACACATACCTATGCACTTACCATACCTTGTCATCATCTGTGGATTTTTCCTTACTAGTAGGTACTTCTTATCCACATCTTGCCATACTAATTAATATCTAAAGGAGATCAACTCAAATATTAGTAGTAAAATTTTTTGTTCAACTTTATGAATTCTTAACTCATCTTATAATCACAAGCCATATGTACCATACATACCATCTAACATGTGCTCACTAGGTGAGTAATTGTCCACATCAATAGACTAGTGTCCACAAAACATAATCAAGTAATGCAATCTCATTACATCTAAGTCATCCTCATTAGATCATTAGGAAAAATAATGACATGCACATATAAAATCATTAATGTAATCATTAACATTTAATCATCATTATGCATCTTAACACATCATATAGCTCCAAATTAACAACATATATTTAACCAATATTATAGATAGATCAAGGATAGAGCGTCTCACAATCAAATGTGTCAAGTAACATTAATCCAAGTTCTACACCAATAGATGATTCAACCAAATCCTAAACACAAAAGTCAACCAAGGGGTCTAAGTCTATGTTGAACACTATATCGAGTAGGAGTCAAACAAATAAATCAAGATGACTACATCATTGATCATTATTTATTGACCAAATTGACTAAATAAAAGGTGCCAACAACTTTCTATAAAGTTAAAATCACATGCATGGTGGATAATCACATATAAATAACACCAATGCAAAAATATTATCAAAATAGATACATACCTATTTGCATCCTCATCTAAAGACATATTTCGATACACTTGCCACATAGGCCAAAAAGTCAAATCAAGTTAGTCAAAAGTTGTCTACAATTAGTTGAGCTAACAAGTAGATACAATATCTTCCAATTAAGTTTGCAACTTCATTCTACTTTCCAGCATACATGTCAAAATGATAGGTGTAATTTTATTTCATATCCAATTATTGACCACATTGTCAAACACAACATATCATCACATGACTATGCCATAAATGAAAATATCAGAAGAAGTTGACCTGCATGTCCAACTTTATACTATCATATGTAAAACCATGTCCTGCTAAGTAATAGAGGGAATGACACATTATCAGAAAGGGGGAATATTGTAGGAGAGAGGTAGCCTAACCTTGTAAAACTATAGGATGGTAATGGAATTCACAAACTCACACCTAGAAATTTTTCTTGAAATGATTACTTATGCATGTGCTTACATAAAATTTGTGTTATCTTCTCTTAATTTATTACTTCAATTCTATGATAATAGATCTTTCAAAAGATAGCTCCATGAGAGTTAATGTGGTAATATGTTAATGAAACATAGCTTTCATTTAAGGAAACAAATTTTTGACTTTATTTGAGTAAATGAAAGATAGTTTTGTTGATAGAATTGAATGACGATGTATGCATTTTTATAATGGAAGTTAGATTTTGATCTTGTAGATTCATTTCCTTGTAGATATATAATTGAGTATGATTGTAATTTATGCATATTAGCATCAAGGACAATACATTTTCTAAGGGGAGGAGGATGTCACAACCCACTCTCCCCTTACTCGAATAAATTGGCATTCTGGTTTCCACGTGGATCAGGGATTCTGGTTCTTGAAATCATTTTCTTTTAAATAAATGAAAAATAACTTACCTCATCTCACCTTAACGATTTTTGGTTATGAATTGGGAATTTTGTAACCACCTACTTCTTGAGGAATATGGGACTCTTCTTTAGGTGGAGCATTGAGGGAAACTAGGGGAATCCTTCCAATCTACTTTGTTATAAATGTGTTCTTGACCTACTATATGGGATTCAGTACAGTTAGTGTTTAAGAGACATAAAACTATCTATGTTAAAGAGTCTATCCATTGTGGTTGATGTTGTCTTGAGAAGCTTGGTGAGATTTAGTATTACTGATGGAAAGGATCTAAAAATGATAGCATGTTTGGTAAGGAGAAAGGGAAGGATTTGAATATTTGGTAGACACAATTTGTGACCAGATAGGAAAATTGCTCACTCCGTATAATGGCTTCCATCCCATTTTACAAATTTTGATGGATCTTTGCAAGATCCACCTATTAGAACTCTCATAACATTTATGTCTATGCGCACCACATTTTATCATTAAAAATTATATGGAAAAACTCCATACGTGCAACATGCTACTAGCAGATGCTTAGACCCTAAGCACTCAAACCTTAACTAATATATTATTACCAGTGGACAAGCCAAAAGTTGAATATTTTCTAAAAGATTATCTAAGAAGAATTGTCCATACCCAAGTGTTTAATTTGTATAATTCATTTGGTGATAGATGGATTCTACAATGAAAAGCTATAATAGGTAGATGAAAGAGGGCATTAAAGGTGAGAGAGGCATGGTTGTTGACTACCATGCACCCATTCTTATCTACTTTTGACAAATCACTGTGAATGCCTGCAAGATTTTGAGAGACGCAGATGCTAGAGTGCACATAGTTTGTCAGTGAGAAGCTGGCTGTTGGATGTTATAGAGATCGCCATGGATGAAGAGGAGAGGCTTGGAAGGATGAGAGGGACACATGGAAGGCAAGACACCAAACAAGCTTCAATTCATAGGTTTCTTTATTTGACTTAATCCAAATGATCGATACTTTTTAAGCTCTATGAAGTTCATTTTGGTCTACAACTACTAGATAAACTATCTGTGTATGTGTATGCTTGTTTGAAAATCTTTGGATTATTAGGATAAAGTCAATAGAATGGACCCCTTATGATTGTTTTAAATGAGGGAAACATCTTTTTAGAAGTATTGTTCTCTATCAAGGGAGTAGATTGTGAAGAACATGCCATTCTTCCTTTTACATTTATCTTATGCTATTTTTATTAAAAATTGGAAAGCTTACCTTCTAGTGTGGGTGCTGAATGTGGACAAACAAGAAAGATTAGATGCTGTGTACTTTCCTTCATGCAAGGGTGTAATGTAGCAATTATGGGATAGATAGATAGATATCTTCATGTTTTAGTTTCTCTATCTTCCAGTTTTGTAGAATGGATACATGTCTGATCTTGTTTCTTCTATAGATAATTTTAGATTTTTAAAAGTGGTTGGCCAAGCCATTTTGTTTCCAGATATTGTAGTTGTACATGGTTATGCATATTTGGTTTTACTACTAGGCACATGGTTGCAATGTAGTTTATTTTATTTCCCAGCTACATTCCATGTTTACACTACTTGACACATGGTTACAATGTAGAAATGTTACATAGTTGCACCAAATCCATCTGATCCATCTTTTTCTAGGAAGCTAGGCTTCTTGTGCTAAGGTCGGTGATTTCTTCATGTTAGAAAGAATTTTGAGGAAACTGTCACTCTATGGTTGGCTAGGTTAAAGCACCTGGGCCACACTTCTATCTCAGGAAGTAGGTGGGAGATGTCCTATAGCTTTGGAGATTGGATTCACTGAAGAACACAATGAAAATGTCATCTCAGTTTGATTTTTTTTCTCATCATTTGAGATGTACTTAATTACATCATTATGTGATGATTTAATGGCATAAAGGCCATACATCACAACACGTGCTTAAATGTTGGTTAAGCACATTATGGTGACAAACTAAGCGTGCGGGCCTAAGGTCACTCAATTGATAAAAATTGGATTACTAATCCTTGAAGGTGATTAGTGAGCATACCTAGATGATTTACTTAATGCTGTTGATCATATGATAGATGACACTGCGCTTGTATGATGTGCTTATTGTTCCATGTTTGACATGTAGGTCAACATTTTCTATGATGTCTAGTGAGGTATGATGCTTTACATTATACTTCGTATATTTAGTAAATAATGCATTTTATGGATGGATTCCTTGGATAATGTTATTTGTTACAATTGTAAATGGATGATTATTGTTAATCCTTGATTAGACTATCTCGTTTCTGGGTTGGGTATCTTTCATGTCAGGAAATATTCTGAGGAAGCTTAATAGCTTCGTGGTAGGGTGGTAAAGCACTCCTACAATATTCTTGCCCTTGTGTTCTTAGATAGGTTCTAGAGCTCTTTTCAACTTGGTCATCATGGTTTACCACCTGGTATCTGGTATCTGGTAATGAATTTACAACTTCTTTTAAATTTGAGTATATATGTATATGTATCATTTTGTTTAAAGTTAATGATAGTTAATCAACTAATGTTGACTGGTCAATATTTAAAAGACTTTGACTCTCATTGATTTTTTCACATATTATGGAGATTGTTGATGTGGCATTTGTTTTGCATCTCTCAAACTCTTGTAGGCATTCTTAGTGATCTATAGAAATTGGATGAGAATGGGTGCACAATAGTCGACAATCATGCTTCTCTCACCGTTAATGCCCTCCTTAATCTACCTATTACAACTTTTCATTGTAGAATTCGTCTATCACCAAATGAATTGTACAATTTAAACACTTGGGTATTGCAAATTCTTCTTGGATAATCTTTTTTAAAAAGATTTAACTTTTGGCTTGTCTACTGGTAATAATATATTAGTTTGGGTTTGAGTGCATAGGGTCTAACCATCCACCGGTAGCATGTTGCGAGTATGGGGTTTGCCATATAATTTTAATGATAAAATGTGGTGTGCACAGATGGAATAGTTATGAGAGTTTTAACAGGTGGATCTTGCAAAGATCCATCAAAATTTGTAAATTGGGATGGAACTCATTATACGGAGTTAGCAATTTTCATGTCTGGTGACAAATTGTGTCTGCCAAATATTCAAATCCTTTCCTTTCTCCTTACCAATAATTTTTAGATCCCTTCCATCAGTAATACTAAATCTCACCAAGCTTCCCAAGAACAAAATCAACCACAGAAGATAGACTCTTTAACACAGATAGTTTTATGTCGCTTAAACACTAACTGTAGTGAATCCCATATAGTAGGTCAAGAACACATTTATAACAAAGCAGATTGGAAGGATTCCCTAGGTTTCCCTCAATGCTCCCCACGAAGAAGAGTCCCATATGCCTCGAGAAGTAGGTGGTTACAACATTCCCAATTCATAACCAAAACTGTTGGGGTGAGATGAGGTATGTTATTTTTCATTTATTTAAAAGAAAATGGTTCCAAGAACTAGAATCCCTGATCCACGTGGAAATTAGAATGATAATTTATTTGGGTAAGGGGAGAGTGGGTTGTGACAAACTCTTAGAATATATTTTACATCTAGAGGAAGTTTCCACATTCACATGTATATAAATATTAATATTATTTTAGGATCAAATTTAATTTCCTCTATAGAATATGTTAAGATTAAAAATAATAATAAAATAAAATAGAAAATAGATAATAAATGGTAGAAGTCAAATATAAAATAGAAAGATATGGAAAATATAAAAATATACCAAGTATTTCTCCATTATAGGAAAAAAGATTATCATAGAAAGAACATATATTCTCCATTGTAGGAAAATTAAGTATCATGGAAAGTACATAGATTCAAACATTATTCCTTTTCATATTTTCTCTTTGCAACTAAATTCAACGAAATAGAAAATAGAGAGAGCCAAATCTTAGATATAGAGAAAAAAGTAAAAAGGAGAACACAGGCTCAAAAAATAGAAAATACACCAATGCTTCTATATTCTTGGACAAATGAGTATAATAGAAAGATACAGTGTCAGATAACATTCTATTTTTGCATTAGCAAAATCTTAATGAGGCCGATAGAATATTTTCTTTTTGCCCATTTATTTTAGAAAAATCTCGACATGTACATTCCATTTGGAGATTGTTATGAAGACCAAAATCCTCAACAAAAATTTCCAAGTTATGGTTGGAATATTTCCTCTATACTCAATTAATTCTAACAAAATCTCTGCATTAACTTCTACCATAAATCTCTCTCTTTTAACACATAGATATTTAGTTTCTAATTTGTAGTATCTTTCAGAAAATTGCATAGACAATTAAAACTGTGAATAGAATTAGTACACGGGAAAATACAAGGAGACTTGACCACAGGTACCAAATTGATGAAAAGCTTGAGCACAGTGACCAAATTCACTCTCAAACAAATGGGGAATTGTTGTAGGTGGGTTCTTTGTCTTTTCCCTAATAATCAATCTCCTTCTACCCCTCCCTCTCCTTCTGCTTCACCACATTATCCTCCTCTTCCTCCTTCTACCCTGGAGCTGTTCATTCAATCAATAAGACAATATATTAGGAACAAAAACCCAACTGAGAATATTGATTTGCTCATAAAGTACATTGACAGTATGCTACATAAAGTAAAGGTGATTGACCTTCAATTCTCACCCATTACTCTCTGTTGTCCGTTAATGAACCATAATCAGATGTATGTGTTCCTTTTTTTGTAAAGAAATAAAAATCACAATTTTAATATTTTCCACTCAGCACTAACTATTATCGAGTGCCAATTTTGCTCAGTACCTTAATGAGTCGAGTGGCAAGACTATGCCAAGTGAGCTCGGCACATGAAGGAGCTTGGCATATGAAGGAGCCGAGTGAGCTCGGCACTCAAAGGGAAACTCGAGACCAATGGATACCGAGTGAGCTTGGCTTAAACTATAGAGAGAACTTCTACCAAAGTCAATGCTGAGTTATAGGACTTATAATGTGAATGTTACCACCATTAAACTAGAGAGTCAAAGCTTAAAATATTCAATAATAAACTTCTCAATTGCAATGAATAAGAAAAAAAAATGGATTCATGTATGCCTTCTTGCTTGCTATTGAACTTTAATTCAAACTAATACAAATTTTGGGAGCATTCAACTACAACCAGAAAAACTCTAAAATAACCCTAAAACTTCAAACTCGTAAAACTTCAAACTTCAAACTTGCAACTCTAATGGCTGCATACAATAACACCTAGACAAATTACTACTTCATAGGTCAAATCTAATAAGCCACAAACTTATAGAATGACATGAAGAAGCATGTGCAAGTGTAGACATGAAATGAACTTCTTTCTGTCTCTACACTTGACTTGATCTACTGATCAACTTTTTTGCTTCTTCCTCTTTTGCTCTACTCTGCAACTATATCTCTAATCTGCTGAGCTGAATGAATGAATTAATACATTCCTTTTTTTGTCTCATTTCCAAAAACATTTTCCCCCTCTTTTCCAAATTTGAAAACTCACCTACCCGTATTAAATTTTTTGAATGTTGTGCAAGTCGTCAGGGGTTGTATGTGGGCATTTGGCTCCAGGGAAAAACCAACTATGCATTAAATATTTCAACACTCCCCCTTTGTCCTGAGCCAAACAAACTAGGATCATTGCTGATCCAAATCAACTACACCAAGAGTCTATCTTAGGTGTACAAATGTTCCAACACCTAAAGGCTTAGTAAATATGTTTGCTAGTTGCTACTCAGACTTACAAAATTCTATTTTGATGTCTTCATTCTCCACCAACTCTCTGATGAAGTGATATTTGAGCTTAATATGCTTGCTTCTCCCATGGAAGACTAGATTCTTGGACAATGCAATTGATGAGATGTTGTCATAGTAAATTGTGGTTCCATCCTCTTGCTTTTCATTCAAATCTGTCAAGATCCTCCTTAACCAAAAAGTCTGACATACTACTACATTTTCTGCTATTTATCTATCCTTTTCTATAGATTGAGCAACAATAGGTTGCTTCTTATATGCCCATGAAATTGCACCCAATCCCATATGAAATACATATCCTGAAGTGCTCTTCCTATCATCTATACTTCTAGCCCAATCACTATCTGTATAACCTTCCAACTTGAATTCATTTTCTTTAGTATAAAAAAATCCAAATCCCTTGGTACCATTCACATACCTTAGGATCCTCTTTCTCGCTTGCCAATGAGAATCTTTTTGTATTTCCATAAATCTAGAAATTAAACTTACTACATGCATCAAGTCTAGTCGAGTTGTAGTCAAATACATTAAACTTCCAACCATACTCTTGTATAGTGTTGGATCTACTCTCTTGTTAGAGTCTTGCTTGCTCGACTTTAGACCTATTACTATTCGTATGGGGCTTGGCTTACTATTCTACATTTTGAATCTCTCCAACATTTTCCCTACATATTTTTCTTGAGAGATGAAGATGCCATGATGCATTTTTTTTACTTCTATGTATAGAAATTACTTCAAGAGACCAAGGTTTGTCATTTAAAATTCATTTTTCATGGCCTCTTTGAACTCACCAATTAGACCCTTATCATTACTAGTAAAAATCAAATCATCTACGTACAAGACAACAATCAACACATTTCCAGTTGCTACCTTGATATAGAGAGTAGGCTCACCATTTCTTTTGCTAAAGTCATTTCTTATCAAATATGAGTCAATCCTACTATACCATACCCTTGGAGCTTGCTTGAACCCATAAAGAGCTCTCTTCAATCTATATACTTTGTGTTCTTCACCTGCAACTTCATAACTAGGTGGCTGCTCCACATAGACTTATTCCTTCAATAAAATATTCAAGAAAGTTGACTTCACATCCATTTGAAATACCTTCCATTTGTGCTAAGCTGCAATTGCTTTGACAACATGCACGATTTTCATTCTTGCAACCAGGGCATATGTCTCATCATAATCTCTACCATACTACTATTTGTATGCCTTGACTACTAGCCTTGCCTTATGCCTATCAATATTTCCTTTAGCATTGCATTTGGTCTTGTAGACCCATTTCAGTCCAATCATTTTCTTTTCTAGAGGCAATTTAGTTAGCTCCCGTATCTCATTCCTTTCTATAGCATCTATCTCCTGATCCATGGTTTTACATCATTTCTTCTCCTTAATACCTTCTTCAAAATATATTAGATCACTAGGAGAAAACAATGTGAAATTAACACTCTCATCATAATTTTCATACCTTTCATCTTGGTATATCTCCCTAAGACTCTTGGTCTTTCTTGGTAACAAGGAGGAGAGTGTGGGATTAGAATCTTCACTGCTACTGCTTTTCCAATCAGCTCGATCTTCACTGTCACTTAGCACTAACAGTCAATCATGCCCAGAGGAGCTCAGTAATGACTCAGGCTGCTTGCCTTTTCTTCTATCTAATCCTTCATATTGTTATTCAGCAGTATCCTCTTCACTCATGATTGGCATTGTACTTGAAGTGTTTGGTGATTCATCAATCAATCCATACCATGACTAATTTACAAGAAATTTCATATCTCTTGAGAGAATCATCTTGTTGTTTAATGGGTCATACAATTTGTATGCCTTTGATTCTGAGTTGTGCCCTATGAAGATGCACTTCACCTTTATCATCCAATTTTTTCCTTTTCTCTTTAGGCACATGAACATATGCAACACATCCAAACACCCTTAGGTGTTCAACTTTCCATCCTCCTTGTGACCATGCTCCCATTAGAATTCTATCATGGACTACCTTTGTAGGACACCTATTAATTAGGTAAACTATTGTTGCCATAGCCTCTCCCCAAAATTCATTTGGGAGACCTTTCTCATTTATCATGCTCCTTGCCATTTCAGTAATGGTCTTGTTCTTTCTTTCAACCACTCCATTTTGTTGTGGTGTATAGCTTGTTGTGAGCTCTTTCTTTATGCCATGTTTCCTGCAAAAATGTACAAAAGAATTAAAGGTATACTCTCCTCCTCTATTTGATCTTAGGACCTTGATATAGTGTCCACATTCTCTTTTAGCCTAGGCTTTGAACTCAAGAAACTTATCAAATTCTTTAGATTTAGATTTCAAAAAATAAAATCATGTCCTATGACTGAAATCAACAATAAATGTTATGAAATAAGTACTCCTCCCAATGGAAATAACTTGAATAGGACCAACTAGGTCAGTATGCACTAACTCTAATGGATAACTAGTCCTCTTAAAATTTCTAGAAATAAAAGGAAGCCTATGTTGCTTACTCAAAATACAAGCCTCACACTTGTCACATGAATTTCTTATTCATGGAAAATGTTCTACCATTCTTTTATTTGACAACAAATTTAAAGCAGCATAGCCAATATTACCATACCTAAGGTGTCATAGCCATGAAGGGTCTTCAATCACACTCCTTAGAGCTAATTGTGTGGGAGACGCAACACCAACTTGACATGAGAAACATGTCTCTATCCTCAAGGGAAACATTATGTTCTTTGTCATTTGAACTACTGCAAGTAAGTTCTTGCTCCCTTCCTTTTCATGAATGACACACTTGTCATTCTCCATCAACACTTTGTATCCATTTTGAATGAGTTGACAAATGCTCATCTGATTGTGCTTCATACCAGGGGTTAAATACACATTTTTTATTTTCGTGTTCTCACCTTTCTTGGTGTAGACCACAATAGATCCTTTGCCCACTACTGGTAGGGTTCCATTGTTACCTATTTTAATCTCAGATTTGAAACTCTTGTCAATAAATGAAAACAATGTTTCATTACCACTCATGTGGTTGCTACATCCACTATCGAGGTACCAAACTTTAGGGCTTCCTTCTTCACCAACATTACACATGATGAAGGCAATGGCATTGTTTCCACTTCCCATGTTCACATCAGCCACATTTGCTTGTCCTAACTAATCATTTTGCTTCTTCCAACATTCACTTGCATAATGTCCATATTTATGATAGTAGTAGCATTCTACATTACTCCTATTTGAGTTGTAGTTTTTCTTACCTCCTCTTGAAGTGTTTTGAGAAGTGCTTGCTCCCTCTGCTCTTCCTAAGCTTTTTGCTACAACATTTCTTTTTCCTCCATTACCTCGACCTCTACCTCTAGAGTTTCTGCCTAAGCCATTTCTTCTTCTCCCCCTTCCTCTTGAATTTGACTAAGCCTTGAATGCTTTCTCTTGAGAAGAAGAAGATGTAGATATATTGATCCTATGCTCATGAGTTTGAAGAATACTCATCAACTCATCGATTGTCAAAATATTGAGGTCTTTTGCCTCTTCTATGGTCATGACCAAATTGTAATATTTATAAGGTAAACTCTTCAATATCTTTTCCACTATCCTCTACTCTTGATAGTCTTCTCCATTTGACTTGAATTGATTAATCACATTTGAGGTCCTTGAACTAAATTCTGCAATTGATTCATTTTCTTTCATCCGAAGGTTCTCAAACTCCCTCCTTATATTATGTAGCTTTACTATATAGACTTTATTAGTCCCCTTGAAGTCCGTCTCAAGGATATCCCATGCTTCGACTTTATCAGTCCCCTTGAAGTTCATCTCAAGGATATCCCATGCTTCCTTTGCATAATTTTTTGCTACAATTTTGGGAAACACTATCTCTGTCATTGCTGCCTCAATCAAACTTAATGCCTTAGCATCCTTTCTCCTTGACTCTTTCAGCTGAGTCTTTTGTGCATTTGTGAGAGCAACATATTGAGTTGGGTCTATCACATCATTGAACCCATTAATCACAAACTCCCATAAATAATTTGCAACCATTATGATCTTCATCTTCTTTTCCCATGTATCATAATTTTGTCCATTGAAGGGTGGTGACTACTACCATATCTTTCTTGCATCTCCTACCATGTTAAATATCCCAGAAGAATTGTCCTAACTCACTGTGGATGTGGGTCCTCAAAGCTTTTATACCATGTGAGAGAAATTAAATTAAATTAAAAACTCAACCCTAAAAATTTTCTTGACTCTTGAAGGAGCCAAGTGAACTCGACACTCAAAGGGAAACTCGGTACCAATGGATGCTGAGTGACCTCAGCTTAAACTATAGAGAGAACTTCTATCAAAAACAATGCTAAGTGACAGAACTTATAATGTGAACATTACCACCATTAAACCAAAGAGTCAAAGCTTAAAATATTCAATAATAAACTTCTCAAATGCAATGAATAAGAAAAAACAATGGATTCAGGTATGCCTTCTTGCTTGCTATTCAACTTTTATTCAAACTAATACAAAATCTGGGAGCATTCCACTACAATCAAAAAAACCCTAAAATTTCAAACTTGTAAAACTTCAAATTTTAAACTTGCAACTCTAATGGTTGCATACAATAAGAATACAATAACACCTGGAGCAATCAATAACTCACAGGTTGAATCCAATAAACCACAAACTTATAAAATGACATGAAGAAGCATGTGCAAGTGCAGGCACAAAATGAACTTCCTTCTATATCTGCACTTGACTTGATCTACTGATCAACTTTCTTCCTTCTTCCTCTTTTTTTGTGCTTCGCAATTGTATTTTTGATCTACTGAGCTGAATGAATGAATCAATACATTCCTTTTTTGTCTCATTTCTAAAAATGTTTTCTCCCTCTTTTCCAAATTTGAAAAATTACCTACCTGTATTAAATTTTTTGAACATTGTGCAGGTCGTTAGAGGTGATAGGTGGGCATTTGGCTCCAGAGACAAACTAGCTACGCATTAAATATTTCAACATTTTTTAGGCCCCTTCAACTTCAGACCATGGTGATGAGGCATCAACATCCTCTTCCCATAATGAACTTGAATCTGTGGCCCACAGCACCAGAGCTACTTCTGATATCATAGAAGCCATTTCGAAAGAAGCTGAGCATTTAGAAAAATCAGTACCATATTACTAGAAAATGGTTTACATTCGTAAAATAAGTTGAGTCTTGTGAATGAGTAATTAACTAATTAAATTGTTTCTTTATTTTGACTCAAGAGCAATTTGAAGGATTATTTTTGAAAGCAGTGAAGCTAGTGGGAGAATCTCATTGGATATTCTTGATAGAAATAGTCAAAAGCCACGCCCATGCTATTATTAGAAGCAGTAAAAAACCATATCCACACTGTTATAACCAAACTTCCTTATGTGCCACACATTTTCTATTAAATTGGTAATAGATAGAAATGACTTCCTTGATAATAGGTCATACAACATTATCTACTTGTCCTCTACAAACATCTTTTATTAACGCCCTCATATCAAAGGTTCTCTACATATACAGAGGCCATTACGTTGGTATGCAATTAGTTCAATGAATAAAATATGCTTCTCTGTTCTGTATTTATTTCTTGATATAGCTATGTACTATTTGTATATTTAAAATTTCATCAATTCTTGGGACTCTCTTTGGCAACATACGCCCTAGAGAGAAATGTGACGATGAGATCCAATGCGTTAGAATCCATGAACCTACTGGAGAGTATAGTTTATCTGGCTAAAGATGTCACGAAGCTTGCAAATGTGGCTTCCCAAGATACAAAATTACTTACTTATTTTCTGAAAGTTATAATAGAAGGTTTGATTCTGTGTTGTGATTGCATCGCCCAAGGAACATGCCTCAGGTCAGTATCAACTTTCCTACTTTCATTTGCATCCTATGCTTCTGTATTATAACAAGATTCATGTCTTGACTACTGATTTAGTATGTTTTTGTGCTCATGATTTTGCCAATTTCATTTTTCTTCATCCAAATATCCGCCCTTCCTTGTCCCCTTAGACAATTGTAGGATCTCACATCTTCTTTCTTACATTAGATTGTTATTAAATGTATTATACTGACTAGTTAGATATTTATAACATAGTTCGTGTAAAGTAAGAATTGTTTAACAGATTCCTATTGACTGCACAAACATTATAAAATATCTATGGACTGTAATGTCTGCTACATTAAAATAAAATAAAATTTTCTCTTGTGTGCTATTTTGTTTAAATGTGCCTATGAAGTGAAGCAAAGATGAAGGGAGGTGAACATATATTCATGATGATAATGTCTTGGGCTTGTGATTAAACTTTGTAACACTTGTCTATAGAGAAACAAAGATGACACCATTGATGTAGAGAAGGTTTCTTTATGCTGCAATAGATCAGATCATAACATTTTTTCAGAATATTGTGTATGATAATTTTAGGGTGTCACTAGTTTGTTGTTTTTTAGATAAAGGAAGAATATTTTTCTATTGAAGTTAGTTAATGAATCATTATATTGGAAGTAGATAAAATTAATGATTGTAATATTAGAGAAGGTGACCACTTTGTAATTGGGCTAAGTTATTCTATGAGTCACTATTTTGGACAAACATAAAATTAATGATTGTAATATTAGAGAAGGTGACCACTTTGTAATTGGGTTGGCATTAAAAACGGTTATAGATGTCCACCATAGAAGGCTAGTCTAGTTTATTTTTGGCTGAATATTACATTTATGAGAAGCATCATCATTTTCCAAAAGATGTTTATTTACAATGTGATGATCCTCAACAAGAATTAAAATTGAGCCTAAATTAATAGGTCATTATGTGATAGATTACTTCATTTTGTACAAGCCTAAAGCATGGAAGCTCTTGTCAATTGGATTGTAAAAGCCTAAATAAGTACATCAAGATTCCTAACTTATATGGGAAAAAGTCTATAGAGAATCACCTAAAATATCCAATGAGTAAACTTTAATAGAATCAGAAGGATGGAGGATTTTTAGTTATCTCAAGTTAGTTTCTCCCTTTGAGATGATGTAATGCTTGAGAAACATTTTTTATTTTATTTTACTTTTGTTTATTCCTCCTGTTGTTGATTGTTAATATAATGTATTACAATATTATTAAATTTATTACATTGATTAGATTAGATAGTTACAAAGTAGTTTGTGCATAGTTGAGTTGTTTTAATTGATTTCTACCAGTTGCACAAACATTATATTATAAGTTTCAAATATAATATCTGCTCGATTAAAATAAAGGAATCTTTTCTCTATTTTCATAACACTATACTAAAACGAAGATGCAACTTAATAGGTTATGGAATGCCTCTACAATGAAGATGCAACTTAAGAAGACTGCTTGGAGAATATGAGATATTAGATCTTCTCTCACTCTCTCCAATGTTACAGATATCATAAGGTAGCTCCCTTGGACTAAAGAGAAATCTTATCAAAGGCTCCTCAACTTCAAGCCAGGTGCAAACCATAGCCATCACTCATAGTTTTCAATTGTTGTAGAGTGTGTTTTTATTTTTTTCACTAGTTATATTACCATGATATCTTCTTACTACCTTCTATTGTTAATCATAAACAGAGGGTATCGAAGAGAAGGTGACAGAAGTGAAATAAATGTTGGATTTGGAAGGTAGTGAAGCAGTTGTAGCACTTGTAATATGGGGATTTAGAGGTGTTGGGAAGAGTGTTCTAGCATCCACAGTCATTGAGGAGTTATATGTCATTTCCAAAGGTTTCAATTTTTTTGTAGTGAGACTTGATGAGAAAATGGTACACAAGACATCTTACATCATTAGGTTACAAAGAAAAACAATTAAGGATTTCGATGGAGGTAAATTAGTTCTGGAAGATATAGTGGAAGGGCAAGAAGAATTCCAGCACGTTGTTAGGAAAAAATGTTGTTTTTAATTTATTCACAATGTAGTTGACTCTTCTTTTATCGAAGAACTCTTCCCATCAGAATTTGTGGAATTGGAGGGAAATAGGGAAATGTATACAAAAGTGTCACGCAAAAAATGTGTTGGTTGAGGCTTCCATTTTTAGATATGCTAAAATTTTGGAATAGGTGTAGCTATTTGTCAAGTAATTTTTCCAAGAATCTAAATTTAGAGTTCACAATACCAAACCTTGTGAGACAATTATATATTGAGAAAATGTGGTTAGTTCTATTAGGTAGTGATGGGATTATAACGGGAAGTGGAAAAGAGGCGCTGGATATAGTATGCAAATCAGCTGAGGAAAACAAAGATGATATAGAAGATATCATGAAGGATGAGTTGGCAAAATCTAATTTACAAATTGGAAAATGTAAAGAAATTGTACAAACATATTTCAATGATGAAATATCCAATCATCCTCAACATCTGCATCATTTGTTAGCATTCACAAGAATTTATTTTTGGATCACCAAAAGATATACAGGTGCAAGGATTATCGCTGGAACCTATGTAAAGATTGTTGGAAGCTATTTTCTCAAGAACAAGTACAAAAAATGTTGGAGTCCTAAATTTGTATCCTATCAAGTTATCAACCTCATGAAATTATCAATATTTATGCTATATCTGAATTCTCCTCTAAAACTAATGAATGTACTTTTGCAATCACCTTTACAAGTATATAATGAGGAGCTCATTGCATTTTGATAAGTCTGTATCGCTAAAATTGCAAACTTATTTGTAAATACAAATGAAATTATAAGACTATATTTTATCCTACAATATTCTATTGAAATTTAACTTTCTAGTTTTCTTTAGTCAAATTTTTTGGAAAACTTATTGCAGCATTGACGTTTGCCCCTAGATGCAAATGCTCGCCTACCCCCCTGACGTCCAAAATAGGAAAAAAAAATTAATATAGGTAGGTGAGGTTTTCAAATTCTAAAAAGAGGGGGAAAATGGAATGTGAAAAAAAGGAATGTTTCTACATTCATTCAGTGAGTTTGCAGATCAAGCAGATCAGAGAGCTTTACTTCAGCAGAGTAGAGAAAAGGAAGAAGAAGAAAGTGGTCAGTAGATCCACTTGTTGCAGAGACAAAAGGAAGTATGTTCAATGTTTCCATTTGCACGTGACTCTTCTTCTCATTCTGTAAGTTTCTTGTTGTTTGTTTTTTGTCTTGTTGAAGTAGTGATTGCTCTAGGCACCATTGTATGCAGCCATTAGAGTTGCAAATTTAAAGTTTATTGAAAGTTTGAAGTTTTACCATTTTAGGGTTTTTCTATTTGAAGCTGAGTGCTCCTAGATTTGTAATAGTTTAAATCTCAGTTGAATAGAAAATAAAGTAGGCATACTTGAATCTATTGTTCTTCCTTTTCTATTCATTGTATTTGAGAAACTTGGTTCAAAGGTTAAAGCTTGGCTCTCTGGTTTTTAATTGTGAAAGCATTCACATTAGATTATTTCTAAGTTTTAAATTTTATTAGTCAGAGCTTACCTTACTCGACATCCAGTGTCTTCTTTTGAGTGCCGAGCTAACTCGACATCTACTACATTTTTCCTTTTTGTGTTGAGCTCACTTGGCACCTATTTCCTATCACTCGGCACCATCAAGTGCCAAGCAACCTGCCACTTGGCACCATCAAGTGCCGAGTAAAATTGGCACTTGGCACCTTCATATGCTGAGCAACTTTTAAGTGTCGAGTAAAGATTTTAGGCTTAGGGTTTTGAGATTAAATTTGATTTTAATATATTTCTCACAAAATTATTGACTCATGTTTCTTAAAAGTCTCTTCATTTGTAAAATAATGTATTTACCTTCTACCAAATATTTGTAGTTTTTGATAACTTAAGTGGCCATTCATTCTCCAAAAAAATATATTAACATATCTCTATGGTTATAAAACAATACAGTACTATTTGATAAGTTTGGTAAACTTTTAAAGAGTTGCTTGAATATCGGTAATCCAAATGATATTTCATTTACTTTTAGAAGCAATTTCAATTTCATATAGCTATGCAGTTGGTGTAATTGCATTTTTCTTTTATGAAACTATACAATGTGCATCGTATGATAATAAGACATTCTCCTTTCTCTGAGAAGAGTGTCTCTGTGCCTATGAAGCACATGATAGATGAGAGACAATATTCCTCACATTTTGATATGCCTGCCAGTACATTTGTGACGATAGCTAGTAGCAATTGATTTCTATCATTATGAATTATTCTATTCTTTTAAAGTTTCCTGTTTAATTTTCTATAATTTTTCTTTTATAATATTAATAGGTCAGAAAAATAGAATTTATTCTCAATAAATCTACTAGAGATTAAATCTTGTTGAGTGCAAAGCCTCTCATACCATAAGAAATGAAGCAAATTTTAGTAGAATGGATACCCTCATTTCATAGCTTTTAGTCGAAGAAGTTCTAAACTTTCAACAAAAATAATATAAAGTCATTAAAATCCTTAAGAACTCTTAGTCTTTTATTTTTACATTATTTTCAATTTGAAGAGAATTTTTTTAATAAAAAAAGTCTAGTTCCATTGTGTTTTTGAATATTTTTTCTTACTTTAAGATTGTATTGTAGCCACAAAAAGGGTGAAAAATATGGAGGGTAGGTTGGAACAGATGAAAATGTATGTTCTTGTCTTTCATGACTATCTGGTCCATATGAGGGATAATTTATTGTAATTAACCTCTAATTTTTATGAGCTTGAGAGGGTTTTAAAATATATTTTAATGTGTAAAGAGTTGTTTATTCTTCTAAGGCTTGTGCATGTAAGTTATTGTGTACATTGCTAGTATTGTGTCGGGTCCTTTCCTATCTTGTAAATAAAATTTTCTATGAATAAACTATTATCTAGACCAAAATAAGTTACAAAATTGACAAATAGTAAAAAAAAATTAAAATTTTCATGTAAAAATACTTAACAATAAATATAATAATAAATAATTTAAATATATATATATATATATATAATACATAATTAAATAATATAATATTTGTAAAATAAAATAATAATAATTTATATATATTCATTCTAAAAATATCATTAATATTTTTAATATTGCAATTATTGCATATCTAAACCAAATAACAATAATATTTAAGACTAATATATTAATAAAACTTGAATTTGACTGAAACTAGGGTCAAAATACATTTCTCTTAAACAAAGAAATGCCAAGAAGATATAAATGGGAATTGATTCCCTTCTCAAACTAATCTCTCTCCATGATAATTTTGATTTAGATTCTAAAATCTACAAAAACAAAATCAGCATTCAACAATTTGATCAACAATCAACACTTTTCTTTGGGAAATTGTCGACAACATAGGATGAAGGTAGAGAAATAAATGAGAATAAAGGTAAGAGATGAAGAGGAGTCTTAGCAAATTCATAAGGAAGACACTGCACACTCAAATAAGACAAATAGCAGAAGCAATAGACTTAAAATTGCTAAACTAAGGTGGGGAGGGGTGTGAATAAGTTATCCAAGGTCAAAATTTACTAATAAAGCTTTGTAGCACTTCAACAGATGCTTATGCATAGATCCATTTGATATCTTAAAAATTTGCATATTGTTGTCCTAGGTCAAAATAACTTTATAGAAATGAAAATATGAAACACCACAAAATCATTCATACATTTTGACACAAGTATTTTACATGGAAACCCAATTTGGAAAAATAAACTAGTAACATTCTACCAATTTTGACTCTTTTGAAGTGATGTCCTGAGAAGAGCCAACCATGTTAAAGGTTACAATACACACTATTAAATGTGACCTAGTTAAAGGATTTAAATCACCCTTTTAGGAGTGAGCCTTGTTAGGGGACTTTAGAACATTCTATTAGATTTTCACCCTATTAAAGGATTTACTAATGAATTTTAGGTCAGCCTTAATCCAAAGAATTTAACCAAACTAGTATAGTTGTTAGAACGTAATAATAGGACTTGATTTGATAATAAACCAACTCACTTGCAAATTAGAGATCTCACATTCACTCCTCAATTCTACTTAGCATTCATACTCTTCATCTAAGTAATTTTTTTTCCCTTCAAGGCTTCATCTCTTTAAGCCTCCTTGCTTAGCTTGCGAACTAAAAACTCTTCCCTTTAGCCACCATATGAAGAAACACCTTAGACTTATTGTCTTTCTCAGGTCCATGCACTTGACACTTTACTTCTAGCCTATTATCTCCTTATATAAAGAATTTTGATCTTTGTTATTTAACCACAATCATTTATTCTAGGGTTAGGTCAGATTCATTGAATCATTCCACTTTTACATTTTATTTCTTCTAGAAACTTCTCTTACAATACTCTTTGAATTTGTCTCAAAATAGTTTATCTTAAATTATGTTCTAGCATCTCATCAAACTTATCTTCAACATGTTTCCCACAATTCAAGAATTCAACTCTGTCATCTTAGACTCGTCAAATATTTCATTAAATTCATTTACTGTCACTCAATAATAACATGCTATTTCTTGGCTAACATTTTCTTCTAATGCTCAATATAAACTAGATTTCTTGACATACATTGAATTTCACTCGGTTGCTATTGCCATCTTCTAATGCTCGATACATACTAAGATTTTAATGTTTCTTAGAATATACTAAATGCTTGCTCATGAATAATTTTCTACTTGGCCTTAACTAACTTTCTTGGCTTCCACTATTTTTTGAAGCAAGCTTGGCACACACATTTCTTTTCTTAGTCTCCTTCATTTCTTTGATCATGTATCCTTTCATTGTAGCCTTAAGTAGATAAATAATACAATATATCATCAAGGTATTACTTGGTCTTAGTGTTCCTTTTATGTACATGATATAACTCAACCTTTCTCTAGGTTCTCTTGTTATCCTTTATTTTTAAATCCTCTTCACCAATCAAACAAATGATAGCATTCAAACCAAATTAGAAATTGTCTCACCAAAAAATAGTAGGTTTGACTTTAGTGACAAAATAATGATTGTTCCATGATACACTCTTTCTCATTTCTTATACTTTAAAAATCTTCTTTTCAATAATAGTGAGGAAAGAGAGGCTTATATATTGTTTAATCCTCTTACAAATAAGCTTATTATTTTAATAGATGTGATTTTTGATGAAAGGGGAGTTTATGGTCATCAAAAAGGTCATGTTGAAAAGCTTGAATCTATTTTAGATAATGATATCATCGCTAATATTGATAATGAGTGGCCAAATAATGGATCTATTTCAAGGTCACCAAGCCCACCAAGTAGCCCCTCATCAACTCAAATTGTAAGTCCATACTCATGTCCAAGTTCAAGTCCTCCAAGAAAGGTAAGAAGATTAAGTAATATTTATTAGAGGTGTCAAAATCAAATACATGAAGTATATCCAATAGGTGTGATAGTAAATTTTTCATTACTTGCTAAAGCTGATTTTAAGCTAACATGTTTTGAAGATTCATGTACTAATAAGGTTTGGATGCAAGCAATGAATAAAAAGATAGATTTCATTCATAAGAATGAGACATGGGAGTTTGTAGAACTTCCACATGAGAAGATGAAGATTGGCACAAAATGGGTCTACAAGATCCACATATAACAATAACGAGAGCATTGAAAGTGTTGGGGAGTTGAATAGTCATTAGACAAATAGACTCATGACATGAGGAAAGATGGTGCTACCTCATGAGAACCTAGTCCTAGTGCTCCAACCTAATCTTGGATTCCAAGATGATCAGGAAGATATAATCTCATCCCTGAATAGATTTGTTTAGAGGAATAGGAGAAATACATAGCACTACAAAAATGTTAGCCAAGTGTTAGAAGAAGAAGAAGGTAAAGTTGAAGCATTAGAAAGAGCTATTCAGAGGAGAGAACTTTGTAGAGTAGAAAGGCAAATAGATCATGAAGCTATTGTAGATATAGATGGAGTAACTAAGGGGGGGGGGGGGGGGGGGGGGGTGTGGGGTGGTGTTGAATTAGTTATTTAAAAAAAAAAATCCACATATCCATTAGATGTCTAATAAAACTACTTATTGTTGTCACTCGGTAAACATACAGAAATATGTTGTAACTTGGTAGATGTAGTATATGTTAACTTTAGTAGATCTTAAACATTCATAGTGATTAAAATGCATGCATAAATGAAATAACATTAACACATGAGACACCCGATTTAACGTGAAAACTCAATATGGGAAAAACCACCAAGTAACTAGCTATTGATTTTCACTCTTCTAAAATGAGCTTTGTTAGGAGCCAACCCTGTTAAATGTTACAAAACACACTGTTAGGTGTGACCTTGTTAAAGGATTTAATCACCTTATTAGGAGTGGCCTTGCAATGGGTCTTTAGAACAATTCAATAGAACTATCACCTTATTAGAGGATTTACACATGGCTATTTAAGAAAATCTATTAAGAGAGTTAGGAATTACTACTACAATGGTGAGAAAGTAACAATGAAGTGACCTAAATTAGATGCAACTAAATTGCTAATATAGATCTTTGTTCTACTTCACTAGATCTTATTTGATCAAATACAACTTTGCTTCTCCTCATGGATATCTGACCATCCTTCAAAGTTTTCTCACACTTTCCTCTTCAAATCAACACACTTGCATGCTTGCTCATTAGACTTTTGAATTATCAACTTGAACTTTTATTTATACCTTAAAAATTGTCAAGTCAGCTCATTTATAAGTTACAATTACCAATAATCATTACCTCAGTCAGCTACAATCATTACATAAAATAATTAAACTTTATTTCTCAAAACAACAAAAATCCTTCATTGGCTGACCCTACTTAGTAAACACTATTCCAAAACTAATTTCCTATGTTAACCAATAGAAGCTTAGTTAACACTCCAAACTTTGAAAAATCTTTTGGAGATCGAGTGAACTTAGTAAACATTTACTTTCCTTTATTAGTCTTGTGAGCTCGATTACCACTGACTTTTGCCACAAAATCCTTTGTTTCTTAAGTGAGCTCGGTAGACACTATTTCCACAGAGTAATTTCCAAGGATGCTTGATAGACTGTGAAATTTTCTTTTGCTGACCAACTAAGCTTAGTAAGCATTGTCTATCAAATCATATGATATTTGTGTAACGTCAAAGACAATAGACAATTAAACAATTGTATCCAACAATATCCCTCTTTGGAATTGATGGCAACACAACATGTTAGCACAATGAAATTTGAAAAGAAGTCTTTTCTAACAAAAATTTCTCCCTCTTAGATTTTATTCCACAAACTTCTCTAATGTAGTAATCTCCCTCTATGAAGGAATTACATAGCTTCTTTTCCAAACCAAAAACTCTCCAAAAAACAAATTTAAATTTTAGAAAGATATGACAATAAACTCTCCCTCTTTGGCAACACATGCCAAAGACAACACATACCAAATGAGTAATAACGTACTTTGAGTATTGATTCATATGTGATGTTCCCATGACTATGCTACATCAACTGATAGATCTTCAAATTGGTTCCTATTGATGCATCACTAAAAATTTATTTTAGTGAGCTTTAGATAGGGAAATGACCCCTAAGTTACCTCTTAGATACAAGAATGAATCCTTAGGTAATGGCTAGGTGAATATGTCAGCAATTTGTTCTTTTGTATGGACATATTCCAATATGATTTCCTTATCCTCCACCAATTCTCTAATAATGTGATACTTTATTAGAATGTGCTTTGTTTTGGAATGCATCATTGGATCTTTGATATGTTGATTACACTTGTATTATCAAAAAACATAAGAACTAGTTCTTTGATCTCAACTTTCATGCCTTCCAATAACTATTTGAACCAAACAATTTTAGAATAGTTCACTGCTATTGCAACATATTCTTCTTTAGCTATAGATTGAGATGTACAATTTTTTTTTTTACTTGTCCAAGACACCAAACTCTTTCCAAAAAAGAATGCTCCACCACGTGTACTCTTTCTGTCATCAATATTTCTTGCCCAATCAACATTAGTAAACAGTTTCAAGTCCAAATTTTCTCCAAATTTATACCACAATCCATAATCTTCAGTGCCTTTCAAGTATCTCAAGATCCTCTTGATTGTGATCATGTGATTTTCTCTAGGTTTTTCTAAAAATCATGCCACTATACCAACTGCAAGAGCAATATTAGGCCTTGTATCAACTACATATTGCAATTTTCCAATCATTGTTCTATATAAGGTGTGATCTACCTCTTTTGAATCATCATCCTTGGTAAGATTTAGTCTAGTACACATGGGAGTTTCAACTAATTTTGAATCTTCCATACCAAACTTCTTGAATATCTCCTTGATGTACTTAGATTAAGTGATGTAGATACCATTCTTGCTTTGCTAAATCTAAAGATCAACAAAGAATTTAATCTCACCAAACATAGACATTTTAAATTCCTTATTCATTTTTTCTAAAAATTCTTTGCATAGATCATAATTCCCTGTAAACAAAATATCATCCACAAATATTTCTACCAAAACAATCTTGTTATCTGATCCTTCCTTGATATACAAGCTACTATTATCATTAGTTCTCTGAAAACCAATCTAAAGAAGATAGTTATGCAATATTTCATACCATGTTCAAGGGGCTTGTTTCAAACCATACAATGCTTTGTGTAATTTGTAGACCATGTCCTTTTTGTCTAGGTCAACAAAATCTTTAGGTTTCTCAATGTAAACTTCTTCATCCAAAATACCTTTGAGAAATGTTGATTTGACATTCATATGATATAGCTTAAATCCTTTGTATGCAGCATATGCAAGTAGGGTCCTGACACTTTCTAATCTTGCAAAAGGAGAAAAAGTCTCTTCATAATCAATTCCTTCCTCTTGAGAGTAGCCTTTACATACAAGTCTAGCTTTGTTCCTTGATACGTTACCATCTTCATTCAATTTATTTCTAAATACCCACTTAGTTCCAATCACATATTTATCTTTAGCCCTAAATACAAGAGTCCATGTTTTGTTCTTTTCTATTTTCTCTATCTTTTCATTCATAGCTTTAATTCAACTTTCATTTTCCAATGCATCTTTGACATTTCTAAGCTCAAAATTAGCAAGTAAATAAGTACCTTTTAGCTTATTTTTTGTCATAGTACATTCAAATTTCTCTCTAACAATCTAATCTGGTGCATGATGTGTCCTAACATACTTTGCTAATATAGGTTCCTTGCTTTTTGAGTGAATTACATTTTCATCCTCTTGAACTTCAACTTTAGGTTCTAGCTACTTTAGCTTGGTAGGCATTGGCTCGGTAGCTTCAGAATGTGACTTAGGTTCTTGCAACTTGGTGACTGGTGAAGACATAGGAGTAGAAGTCTCCTAATTGAAAGATGTGTCTAGCACTATATTACGTTTAATGAAAATAAATTCCCTATAATCTTCTAGTTCCTTTTTCCTTTATTCTTCAATCCTTTCTACAAACTCATCAACTTTCACATGTGCACTTTCTATGACTTTGTGAGTAGACAAATTCAAACATTTATATGTCTTACTTTTGCAAGAATATCCCAAAAATATACCTTCATCACCATTCACATAAAATTTTCTTTTTCTAGATTCTTTCAAGATATGACAATTACTTCTAAATACTTTCAAGTAACTTACATTGGGTTTATAGCCATACCATAACTCATGGGGGTTTTGAATGAGTCCTTCTTCAATTATACTCAGTTCAAGGTATGAACTACAGTGCCAATAACTTCCTTCTAGTATTTGATAGCCATGTTCTTTTCAATCATTAGAGTCCTTGCATAATCCATGATAGATCTGTTCCTCCTTTCAGTTATTTCATTCTACTTGGGAGTTCCAAGAGCTGATACTTGTCTTTAGATTCCTCTTTCAATGCAAAAGTTATTGAATTCATGGGAGATGAATTTACCACCTCTATTTGATCTCAAACATTTTATTCTTTTCCCTATTTCCTTCTCTACTTTGGCCAAATACCATTTTAACTTCTCAAATGCTTCTGACTTCTCTCTAAGATACATAATAGTCATCATTCTAGAGTAGTCATCAATAAAAAGAATGAAGAAATTTTGTCCAATATAGCTCTCAATTCCAATAGGTCCACACAAATTAGTATGCACTATTTCCAAAATTTATCCAAACTGATAGTTTTTACTTTTAAAGCTAGTCTTTCCCATCTTACTAATCTAGCAATTATTGCATAGACCAACATCAAGTTTCTTTATCCAAGGAATGCCTCTTACTTTTTTGAATTTTCTTATTTTTACTAGGTTATCAAAATTCACATGACATAACCTTCTGTGCCATAACCAACTTTTTTCAACTTGAGCAATAAAACATGAGCATTCACCAAGTTCAAGATAAATCAAGTGACCTTTTATTTGTATGCTTGATCCAATCATCTTTCCTTTTTCATCCAATAGTCTTGCCTTTCCATGCATGAATTCCACCTTGAATCCAATATTAATTAGCTATGCCACACTCAAAATATTATGTTTTAGTTCTTCAACCCAATAGGCATTATCATATATGAACTCTTTGGTTAGTGATATTCTTCCTCTTCCTTTTATGCAACAAGGTTAATTATTACCAAATCTCACACTACTGCCATCATAATCTTCAAAATGTTCAAATTTAGTTTTTTCACTAATCATATGATGAGGAGAACCACTGTTTATGATCCATGTATCATTTTTGCTCACATGAGAGATAAGTAACATCTTATCTTCCTCATCATTATCAGATTCATTTTTCACAACAATGTAAATAATTTCATCCTCACTATTATCAGAATCCTTAGAGTCCTTAGCCATAAAGCATGTTTTCTTACCTTTTTCCTTGAATAATTTGAATTCTTTTTTGCCATTGCACTTATTACCTTTCTTCACATCCTTGTTTTTCTTGTTTGGGCACCTAGCTGCAATATGACCAATTTCTTCACATGAAAAATAGATTAGAGGAACTTTACCTTTGTATTTTCCTTTGCCTCTCAAATATTTCCTTGCAAGTAGACCTTCAACTACTTCAAGATCACTGTCAAAACTTTCTTATGATTCTTCTTCACTTTCTGACTAAGAATCCTTTATCTTTTTACCCTTTTCTTTGAGTGAAAGCTTGGCTTCAAATGCTGATTCAATGTTCTTCGAAGTTGGAACATAATTATCATAGTTATCTAGCTCAAATGCAATTAATATTCCTACTATAGCCTCCAAATTTATCTTATGATTTACTTCACATCTTCTATCTTGAATTGTAGATACTCTAATTGCATAAATGGGAAGCAATGTTCTAAGAACTTTACTTACAATTGTTTCCTCCTTCATGTCTCCTCCAGAAGCTTTGATTGCACTGACACTTTGACTCTTTCAACATATTTGACAATGTTTTCATCCTCTCTCATTCTCATCTGATCAAATTGTCCTCTTACACTTTCTGCTTTGGCTCTCCTCACATTTTCATCACCTCCATCGATATCTTTCAGCTTGTTTCACATAGAAAAGGTAGTTTTGCAGTCCTTGATATTATCAAATTTTTCAAAGCTTAGGGCAGATGCAATGTCTTCCATCATGGTGTTATGAGTCTTCTTCTTAGCAATTCCATTGATAGATAATGTACCAGTAGGAGTTGTATATTCTTCATCAATATATTTTAATCTTGTATCTCCAATGGAAGCCAGATGGAGTCTCATGAGACCCTCTCATGCTGAAAAGTTATCCCCATTAAGCCTTGGAATTTCCCTCTAGTAAGACATGTTGATCTTTAGCTTAGATCTCTGAAATCCTTCTTGCAAGCACCAAAAGCTCTAATACTAATTTTTGGAAATATAGATGGAGTAACTAAGAGCATGAGCAGGGGGGGGGTTGAATCAATTATTCCAAAAAAAAATCCATAGATCCCTTAGATTTTTGATAAAACTAGTTAGTACTGTCACTTGGTAAATATACATAAAAATGTTGTAACCTGGTAGATGTAGTATATGTTAACTTTAGTAGATCTTAAACATTCATAGTGATTAACATGCATGCATAAAAGAATCAACATTAACACATGAGACACTAGATTTAACGTGGAAACCCAATTTGGGAAAAAGCACTAGGTATCTAGCTATTGATTTTCACTCTTCTAAAGTGAGCCCTATTAGGAGCCAACAATATTAAAGGTTACAAAACACACTGTTAGGTGTGACCTTGTTAGAGGATTTAATCACCCTATTAGGAGAGGCCTTATAAAAGGTCTTTAGAATAATTCAATAGAATTATCACCTTGTTAGAGGATTTACAAATGGCTATTAAACCTACTCTATTAAGAGATTTAGGAATCATTGTTACAATGGTGAGAAAGTAACAATGACGTGACTTAAATGACATTCAACTAAATTGTTAATATAGATCTTTTTTCTACTTCACTAGATCCTCTCTAATCAAATACAACTTTACTACTCCTCAAGAATATCTGACCATCCTTCAAAGTTTAGTCACACTTTCCTCTTCAAATCAACACACTTACATGCTCAATCATTACACTTTTGAATTCTCAACTTGGACTTTTATTTGTACCTTAAAAATTGTCAACCCAACTCATTTATAAGTTACAATTACCAATAATCATTACCTCAATCAGCTACAATCATTACATAAAATAATTAAACTTTATTTCTCAAAACAATAAAAATCCTTCATTGGCCAACCCTACTTGGTAAACACTACAAACTCTAAAAAATCCTTTGGAGACCAAGTGAACTTGGTAAACACTAACTTTCCTTTGTTAACCTTGTGAGCTTGATTACCACTGAGTTCTGCTAGAAAATCCTTCATCACCCGAGTGAGCTTGATAGACACTATTTCCACAAAGTAATTTCCAAGAATTCTTGGTAGACTCTGAAATTTGCTTTTGCTGAGCAATTGAGCTTGGTAAGCACTATCTGTCAACTAATATGACATTTGTGTAACATGAAAGAAAATGCATAATTAGATAATTGTATCCAATAGAAGCTTGGAGGCAAGACTAACTTGCCGCCCTATAACATACAAGATTTCTTAGAAGCACCAAAGACCAAGTTGGGAAAGACCTTACTTTTTAAAAGCTTACACTACTTGGTTTCTCCATCCTAGAAATACCTCAATGAAAGGGTGATAAGAAGAGTAGAAGTAGGCCACCTTCACCCCTCAGAAATTAGAATTCATCACACAACACTTGCTAGGAATTAGCATTATATAGAGTAGCTACTTGTCCAATTGTCAATTTTTCATTGTATCTTGCTAGCATAATTATGATTGCCCCTTAGGTCATAGCAATAGGTCCACAAGCACTTACAACATATCATACACTCTTGTTTAGCTCAAGAAAGAACTTTCCCAAGTTCTTAGGTGGTAAAGGGTCACCATTAATAAACATATCAAATCCTTTTTTGTAGCGACTCACATCTTGGGAGTTACACACAATGAGACTATTTGTACAAACTTTAATAGAGAATGTAGTAGATTGGTTTTATCATCTAGCTGATGCCTCAATCAAATACTAGGATACAATGAGAATTCCATTTGAAATAAGGATTAAAATTAAAGAAGATAAACACATCTTATTAACATAATTGACGTCTGTAAAGAAGCAACCCACCATAAGTATGACATAGATTTTGTTGCTAATTTCAATAATATTCAATAGTAGAATCCCTATGGATGATAGACCTACTATGGGTAATCCAAAAGTGTTCTTCATAAACTCAATGCCACTAGATATGAACTATGACCTAAGAAGATCCCATCCCACGAAGTTGGTGGATGCTCAAAAGAATGCAGTTGAACTAGAGGATGACTTAATCTCCTCAAGAAAATAGAAATGAGAGCTTCAAACCAAACAGAGTTCCAGTAATACTACTTCATGAAATGAGATGTTGTAAAAATTATCAAATGAACTTGTTGCTATGAAGAGACAACTTCTTAGATTCAACAATCCTTACCAATAGAATTACCAAAGTCAACCAAGAAGGAATATCGATGGAAAGTTTCAACAACTTACCGGTCCACCATAGAGGTTAGCTATAGAAGTTGCACCTAAGAAAGGAAACATGTGTTTTTTTCACTTAACAATAGATCATTAAAATAAAAGTTGTCCCAAAATGATACTTATGATGCAATTGTTGTCTACTAATGAGTTGAATGTTGCAAATTTTGGTTTTGAGTTAGATTTGTACTCAAATGGTGACTCTAAAAATTTATTTTTAGAGTATGAATTATATTTAGGGAGACAAGGTGAATGCTATGCAAAAATTGATGGATCTTCACACCTAGTTTTGCCTAGAAGCCAAAAACAGAAAAATGAGTTTCCTAGTCAAAGCCCAAAAAGTGATACTGCCTCTCCTTTAGGTACCAATTATATTGATCAAGGAGCCACAACCTATCAATCAAGAAAGGAAAAAAATCCTTTTGATTTTATCCAATTTTGTAGGGACTCCAAAATTCAAATTTCCTTAATAGACTATTTGAAATCTTGTCCTTCCAAGTTAAAATGATTGATATAACACTACAAAGAAGATATTCTAACCTTAAACCACAATGCTATCACTGAAAAGGAAGATGAGTCATTAACATCTAACCTTTTTAATGTAGAAAAATCTATAGTCCTAGAAACTTCCCTTGGATAAAAACTCGGTCCATTCTACATCTCATTATATATGAATGGGTGCAAGTTGAGCAATTGTATAATCAATTAAGGTGCCTCAGACAATGTAATGCCTTGCTAAAGCTCTAGGCCTCACTCTCACTAAAGTGCATGGTAGATGTTATTATATGGATGAAAAATAGGTCCCCCTACTTGGGAAAATCAAAGATGCTCAAGTAGCACTGGCCTCCCATCTAGAAAGGAAATTATTTCTAACTATCCTAGTCACAAATATTCCAACTAACTATAGATTGCTTCGATGAAGAAGTTTCTGTAGAGACCTTGGAGGAGAAATAAAATTGGATTGGTCTTAGGAAATTATACCAATAGGAAGCAAGAAGGTTAAGATAGAACTTGAGGAGAAAGGCAAGTTTACCATTTGAAAGTAAGATGACCTCAAAGATCAAATTCTCTACCAAGAATTAGAATTCAGCAACTATATGTTGTTCATTGAAGATGTCTCAAGTAACCAAAAAGTTGAAAAGCAAGAGGATTAAATTCTTGCCAAAGAAGGAGAATCATCCACAGTTTGGACACTAGAATTTGATGGAAGTTGTTCCTCATCCAACTCCATTGTGGAAGTGGTGTTGATATTTTCTAAACAAGAACTTGAACCCATGGTGATCAAGTTAGAATTTGGAAACATGAACAACACCGTAGAATATGAGACCCTGTTACTCAAGATAATAGCTACAAAGGAAAAAGCCATAAAAAATACTGAAAGCTCAGGGTGATACAAAGCTTGTCATGTGACAAATCAAGGGGTAATACTCTATAAAGAATAATAAATTGAAAAAGTATAGAAATAGGGTTTGGGATAAAATTGAAGGGCTTGACACATTCTCAATTAAATCAGTCACAAGGGAAATGAATTCTAAGGTAGATTCACTCATCATTTTTGCCTCCCTACTACTTCCTCAACCAAAATTCAAGAACAACTTATCAAGTAGAAATTGTGTACAAACCTTCCATCCTCGACAATGTAGAAGCATGAAAAGTGTTTAAAGATGACAAAATTCTATAGTTATTTCTAGAAGATTCTAGAACTATTCGAGAAATTTGTCCTAATGAAACTGACCAAGAAGAGCCTCACAAAAAGCTAAAAGAAGAAGGGACTTGTGTAATACAATTACAAGGTAATATCATTCCCCCATACTTTGTGTCATTGGAAAGGTTGTTTGATAGGTATGATACTTACATTAAAGGAAAAAGGGTAGAAAAGGGGCCTACCACTAGTGAGTATAAGGGTGTAAATATTGGAGACATGCAAATTCCTAAAATGATCAACATCAGAAAATGTTGCTCACTTGAGGAAAAGGACATATTTTAGGAGGTCAAAAAGATACTTAAGGCTAGAATCATTTACCCTATTCATCACTCTATGTGGATAGAAAATAGAGTACCATTCAGAAAGAAGAATGGAGAGATAAGGATCTACATGGATTTTAGAAACCAAAACCATGCATATTTGAAGGATAACTACACCCTCCCCCACATGGATTACCTACTAAAATCAATAGTTAGAGCTTAAATGATTTCCATGCTTGAAAGCTTCTTAGGATACAAATGGATAGAAATGGGAGAGAGATCAACATAAGATAACTTTTACTACTCCTTGGGGTACATTTGCATACCATATAATGACATTCAATCTTATCAATGCCAGTACCACTTTTTAGAGGTGTATGAACAAATATTTTGTAGAATTAATAGATAGAATCATTGTTATATACCTTGATGACCTTATTGTATTTTGAAAGAAGAGACAAAATCACATAGAAGATCTGCAGAAGAACTTACAAAGATGCTAAGAACATAGAATCTCTCTAAATCCTAATAAGTCTATTTTCTACAAAAAGAAAATTAATTGGTTATATAGTATCATAGGAAGGTCTATGAATTGATCTTGAATGGATTGAGGCCATCTGAAGACTCAATCTACCTATGAGCAAGGTAGGAGTTAAGTCATTTTTCATAAAAGTTAATTTTCTTAGAAGATTTGCACCTGATTTTTTTGAAAATACTGAGTGTATTGTAGACATGATGAAAGGAAATTCAAGCTTTAAATTTAATGATACTAGAAGAAATTCCTTTTAAAGTATAAAGACTTCTACTGCTAGTGCTCTAGCCCTATGTCATCCCATCTACAAACTAGACTTCATGATCTATTGTGTTGGATATAATTGATTTATTGTGTGTTGTTTTTGATGTTATAAAAATGTCATAATCATTATTAGTTAGTATATACTAAGCTCACTTAGGTAGTGCAGAAAATTCTCAATGTCTCCTAAGCATTCCTATATTTTCCTAGTTTAGAAGATAATCTCTACTAAGTTCACTTGGTCGTCGAAGGAAATGTTGCAAAAAGAAAGTGTTAACCCAACTCACTCAGGTAATGAAGGAAAGTTGGATGGAACCAATGATAATTGAGCTCACTTAGTTACCAAAGGATTTTCATAAGTTTTCAATGTTAATCAAGCTTTTCTTGGTTAACAAAGAAAATCACTTCAGAATTAGTTTCTACTAAGCAAGGTCAGCTAGCAAAGGATTTTCCTACTTTGTTGTATTGAGTTTAACTGATCTATCTATTGATTCTATCTGACTATGGAGATAAATATTAATTAGTGTAAGTTGTATTTAGGCTGACTTGGCAAAGTTGAAGGTATAAGTAAAATTTCAAGTTGTGATTTCAAAGTGAGAAAAAAATGTGTAAGCAAAATGTGCAAGTGAGTGCAAGAGAATGTGAAAATTACGGTGATATGATTGAAGATCTATTGGTAAGAAAAAGAAGAAAATTTTAAGGATAAGCAAAATATCCTTGTGGTACAAAAAAGTCATATTCAATTATGAAGGATCAAATACAAGCTAGAATAGAGATCTAAAATCAGTAATTAAGTTGCATTCAAATCAGGCCATTTCATTGTTACTTTCTAACCATTGTAGTAGTGATCTAAATCTCTTAATAGAGTTGGCTTAGCAACTATTTACAAATCCTCTAACAAGGTGGAAATTCCATTGAATTTCTCTCAAGACCTCTAATTAGGTCACTCCTAATAGAGTGATTTAATCCTTTAATAGGGTCACACCTAATAATGTGTTTTTTAACCTTTAACAGGGTTGGATCCTAAAAGGGCTCACTTCAAAAGAGTGAAAACTAGTAACTAGTTGCTATTGGTGGTTTTTCTCAAATTGGATTCCCATGTTAAATCCTGGTGTCAAATATGTTCATGCTATTTAATTCATGTGTTTACAACTAAGTTGAAGTAATGGTAATCACATATAACATCTAATGGTTTATATGTTAATATTTTATCAAGCTAATCTAGTTACTATTGAGTTACAACATGTTGTGTGTTTATCAAGCTTCAGTAGTATTTAGTTATTTGTTTCCATTTTGTATTGACATCAAAAGGAATCTATGATTTATTTTTGTAGTAATTGATTCACCCCTCTCCTCTGAATTACTCCTCTTATATTTCCAACAATTGGTATTAGAGCTTTTGGTGCTTGTAGAGAAGGTTTCAAGGACCTAAGCTAACGATCACTATGTCTTACAAAAAAGAGATTCTCAAGCTAAATAGAAAAAATTTTGCAGCATGGCATGGACTTATGAAATTGCATCTAGCTACCATTAGTGATTCAGGTTGCAATTATCTTGATTTTGAATATAAGACTCCCTCTGAAACATTATTGGTTGAAGATATTTCTAAAAAGAAGAATCATAATATCATGATGATTAATATTGCATCTACTCTTAGATATGTTGAATTTGATGAGGAAAATATTGTAAAAATGCTTATGATATGTGGAAAGAACTAAAAGAAATCTATGGAGGAGATGACAATGTAAGAAGAGCCAAAGTAGAAAGCCTTAGAGGACAATTTGATAAATTGAGAATGAGAGAAGATGAAAACATTGAAAAACATGTGGAAAGAATCAATGCCAGTGTAAGTGCAATCAAAGCATTTGGACGAGACATCAAAGAGGAAACTATTGTAAGTAAAGTACGTAGAACTCTTCTTCTCATTTATGCAATTAGAGTATCTATTATTCAAGAAATAATATGTGATCCAAATAATAAGACAGGGTTGGATGCTTTAGTTGGAAGATTAAATTTTTTTGACTTAGACAACTATGAGAACTATGTTCTTCCTTCAAGGAATATTGAATCTATATTTGAAGCTAAACTCTCACTCAAAGAAAAGGTTAAAAGGTCAAAATCTAGTCAATTAGGAGGTGAAGAAGATGGATCATTAGAAGAAAGTTTAGATCGTGATCTTGAAGTTGTTGAAACCATACTTGCAAGGAAGTATTCCAAAGGAAGAAGGAAGTACAAAAGAAAAATTCCTCTGATCTTCTTTTCTTGTGAAGAAATTCATCACATTGTTGTCAAGAGTCCAAACAAGGAAATGAAGGATGAAAAGAAAAGCAACTAGCATAAAGGAGAGGACTCAAATAAATAGAAGAACTCCAAGGACAAAGGTAATAAATCTAGTTTCATAGCTAAAGATTTTGATAATAGTGAAGATCAAATGGTTTATATTGCTGTGAAAGATGAATTAGATGACGAAAGAGATAAGATGGCACTTATCTCTCATGTTAGCAAAAAAGATATATGATTTATTGACAACAACTGCTCACATCATATGACTAGTGAGGAAAAAAAGTTTGAGCATATGAAATATTATGATTGAGGTAGTGTAAGATTTGAAAACAATGAACCTTGTAATATAAAAGGAAAAGGATGTATCTCCTTAACTAAAAAACTTGTGTGTGATAATGCTTGTTAGGTTGAAGGAATAAAGAATAATCTACTAAGTGTGGGACAACTAAATAACATTAGATTCAAGGTAGAATTCATGAATGGACAAGCCAAACTACTAGATGGGAAAGGAAGTTTGGGGTAATCTATTTTATCTTGATCTTAGTGTTTGTTCATGTTTTATTACTCAAGTAGAAGAAATATGGTTATGGCAAAAAAGACTATGTCATGTGAACTTTGATAATATGGTTAAGATAAGAAAACATAAAAGAGTAAGAGGTATTCCTAGTTTGAAGAAGCCTAACATGGGTTTATGCAAGAATTGTCAAATTGGCAAGATGGGAAAGATAAGCTTCAAAAGAAAAGACTATAAGTTAGAATAAGTCCTAGAATTGTTCATATAGACTTATGTGGACCTACTGGGACAGAGAGTTATAGTGGAGAAAAGTTTCTAATTCTTTTTGTTGATGACTACTCTAGAATGATGACAATAATGTACCTAAATGAAAAATCAGAAGCTTTTCAAAAATTTAAGTGGTATCTAGCAAGAGTAGAAAAAGAAACTAGAATGAAGTTGAAATGTCTAAGATCAGACAGAGGTGGTCAATTTGTTTCCCATAAATTCAACAATTTTTGCATTAAAAGAGGAATTAAAAGATAAGTGTCTACTCTTGGTACACTACAACAGAATGGTATTAGCAGAAAGAAGAAATGGATCTATCATGGATTGTGCAAGAACACTGATGATTGAAAATAATTTTGCTCTCAAATACTAGAAGAAATCTATCATCACTATAGTTCATACCTTGAATAGAGTTCAGTTCAAGAAAAACTCAAACAAGACACTTTATCAGCTATGGTATAGCTACAAACCTAATGTAAGTCACTTGAATGTATTTGGTAGAGAATGTTACAAATTTAAAGAATCTAGAAAAGGAAAGTTTTATGTAAAAGGTGATGAAGGCATATTTATAAGACACTCTTGTAGAAGAAAATAATATAGATGTTTGAATTTATCTACTTACAAAATTATAGAAAGTGCACATGTCAAAATTGATGAATATGAAAAAAAGAGTGAAAAAGAAAGTAGCAAGGAACCTAAAGACTAATGAAGATTCATTTACTATGAACCTAATACCCTTCCTAATCTATCTAAAATAAAAGATGCTTCAACTCTTGAGTCCCTAGAAACTCCAATAGCTACCAAGTTGTAGATAGTGCAAACTGAGCTGCAAGGACCTGAGTGACGAATAGAGGCTACGAAGCTAGTTCAAACCAAGCTTGATGGACTTGAATCATAGATAGAAGGACCTGAGCTTGTAACTAAAATTCAAGAAGAAGATGATGCAACTCATTCAAAGACCAAGTAGCCTATATTAGCAAGATATGTCAACAGACATCAAGCACCTATTCAAATCATTAGAGATAAATTAGATGGAATAATGATAAGAAGAAGAAAAAAAGGTACATGTTTACTTACTGAATTTGAACCTAGAAGTGTTAAAGATGCTCTAGAAAATAAAATTTGGATTGAAGAAATGAATGAAGATATAGAATAGATAGAGAAGAAAAAAACTTAGACTCTTGTTCCTAGACCCAAGGATAAAAATGTAATTAGTACAAAATGGGTATTTAGAAATAAGCTAAATGAAGATGGAAAAGTATCAAGAAACAAAGAAAGATTGGTATGCAAAGATTACTCTTAAGAAGAAGGTATTAAATATGGTGAAACTTTTTCTCCTATAGAAAGACTTGAAGGTGTTAGAAATCTACTAGCATATGTAGCACATAGAGGATTTAATGTATATCAAATGGATGTTAAATCTACATTCTTGAATGGAATCCTTGATAAGGAAGTTTATATTGAGCAACTAGAAGGTTTTGTAGATCCTAGCAAAGGAGACATGGTTTGCAAACTACACAAAGCTTTGTATGGTCTCAAGCAAGCTCACAGAGCTTTGTATGAAGGACTCCATAATTACTTGGTTTAGATTAGCTTTCAAAAGACTAATGATAATAGGAATCTATATATCAAGGAAGGACTAGATAAGAAGATTGTGTTTGTAGAAATATTTGTTGATGATACTTTATTTACAAGAAATGATGATTTATGCAAAGCATTCTCATAAGAAATGAGAAAATAATTTGAGATGTCCATGTTTGGTGAAATAAAATTCTTTGTTGGATTGAAAATACAATAGAACAAGAATGGTATCTACATCACTCAATCTAAGTATATTAATGAGACACTGAAGAAATTTGGAATGGAAGATTCAAGACTAGTATGAACACCTATGTCTACTAGACATAAGCTTTGCAAAAATGACGATTCCAAAGAAATAGATAAGATTACTTACAGATCAACGATTGAAAAATTGTAGTACGTAGTTTACACAAGGCATAATATTGCTCTAGTAGTTGGTATAGTGGCAAGATTCTTAGAAAATCCAAAAGAAAATCACATAATGACAATTGAAAGAATCATGAGGTATCTGAAAGGTACTAAAGACTATGGTTTGTGGTACAAACTTGGAGGCTCTTTGGACTTAAAAGTATTTACTAATGTTGATTGGGTAGGAAGTCTTGATGACACAAACATAACTGGTGGTGGAGCATTCTTTCTTGGTAAAAGGTTAGTATCTTGGACAAGCAAGAAGAAAAATTGAACTTCTCAATCAATAGCAAAGGCAAAATATGTAGCAGTAGTAGTCAATTGCTCTAACATTGTTTATTTCAAACAACTGTTGGAAGGAATTAAGGTAGAAATCAAAGATCCAATTTTTATATATTGTGACAACATCAATATAATTAACATATCAAAGAATCTAGTAATGCATTCCAAAAAAAAAACATATTGCTATAAAATATCACTTCTTAAGAGAATTGGTGCAAGATAAAGAAGTTAGATTGGAATATGTGAATACAAAGGAATAGATTGTAGACATAGTCACCAAGCCATTACCTAAGGATGCATTTTTGTATCTAAGAGGTAAGCTAGGGTTCATTCCCCTATCTAAAATTCACTAAATAGGGTTTAGTGAATGCATCAATGAAAACCTATTGAAGATCAATCACTTGGTACATAATTGGCAAGGACATATTGCAAATGAATCAGTACTTAAGGTTCATTTGAATTTAAAGAGATATTATCTTTGGCATGTGTTTTCAAAGAGAGAGAATTTTACTATCATATCTCTAAGAAATTTTTGGAACCAAAATAAAGTTAGAAACTAGAGAGGGAGAAGTCTTCTAAAAGATGAAGTATACTGATAGAGGGAGTTCTCAAATCCAAAATTTCATTGTGCTATGACATGTTGTGTTGCCATCAATGCCAAAGAGGGATATTGTTGGATACAATTGACTAATTGTGTGTTGTCTTTGATGTTACAAAAATTTTATAATCATTATCAATTAGTATATGTTGAGATCAATTGAGTAGTGAAGATAGTTCTCAATGTCTACTGAGCATTCTTATGTTCTCCTAGTTTAGAAGATAGTCTCTACCAAGTTCACTCAGGCATTGAAGGAAAAGTTTAAAAAAGCAAGTGTTAAGTAAGCTCACTCAGGTAATGGAGGAAAGTTGGATGAACTAGTGATAACCGAGCTCACTTGGTTACTAAAGGATTTTCATAAGTTTGTAGTATTAACTAAACTTCTATTGGTTAATGAGGGAAATTGCTTCAGAATTACTTTCTACCAAGCAAGGTTAGCTAGCAAAGGATTTTCCTATTTTTTAGTATTGATTTTAATTGATCTATCTATTGATTCTAACTAACCATGGAGATAAAAATTGATTATTGTAAGTTGTATTTGAGCTGACTTGACAAAGTGGAAGGTATAAGTAAGAGGTCAAGTTGTGATTTCAAAGTGAGAAAAAAGTGTGTAAGCAAAATGTGCAAGTGAGTGCAAGATAATGTGTGAATTATGGTGATATGATTGAAGATCTTATTGGTAAGCAGAGGAAGCAAATTTGAAGGATAAGTAGAATATCCTTGAGGTGTAGAAAAGTCATATTCAATTAGTAAGAATCAAGTACAAGCTAGAATATAGATTTGAAATAAAAAATTAAGTTTCATTCAAATCAGGTCATTTCATTGTTATTCTCTAACAACAACAATTTAAAAATCCTCTAACAAGGTAGTAATTCCATTGAATTGTTCTCAAGACCTCTAAGTAGGCCACTCCTAATAGGGTTATTAAATCCTTAAATAGGGTCACACCTAACATTTTGTTTTGTAACCTTTAATAGGGTTGGCTCCTAATAGGGCTCACTTTAGAAGATTGAAAATTAGTAACTAGTTGCTATTGGTGGTTTTTCCCAAATTGGGTTTCTATGTTAAATCTTGGTGTCAAATGTGTTCATGTTATTTACTTTATGTTTTTGCGACTAAGTTAAAGTAATGGTAATCATAGATAAAATTTAATGGTTTATATGTTAATCTTTTAACAAGTTAATCTAGTTACTATCGAGGTACAACACTCTATGTCTTTACCAAGGTTTAGTAGTATTCAGTTATTTTTTTCTATTTTATACTAGCATCAAAAGGGATCTAGGATTATTTTTTGTAGTAACAAATTCACCCTTCCCCTCTCAATTACTCCTCTTATATTTCCAACACTATTGTTATGCCTCTAAACACAGCTTGCCAGCTATCCTTGTGCGAGAAAGTAAAGAAGGAATACAAGATCTTATTTCCTTCATGAGTATACAACTGAAGAATCATGAGTTGAAATATTCATAGATTGAGAAACATGCTTTCACTATAGTGAAAACATTAAAAAATGTCAAATTTTATATCCTACACTCCTATTGTATAGTTCATGTACCTGACATAGAAGTGAAAATTGTGTTGACTCAACAAGACATAGGGTGAAATACCAAAGGGATGTAGGTGGCTAAAACATAGGAGTATGACGTCAAAATTAAGCCTACAAAGTTAGTGATACTTAACACCTTATGTAGTGCTATAGAAAAGAATGGAAACATTGATAAGAAGATTGAGAACAATTAGTTTTGGTAATGATTCTACAAGACCCTTGGTTTGAAAATATTACATACCTCCTAACATATGGTGAGTCTCCTAAGGGATTGATAGAAAAGAAAAGAAGATATCTCAAATTGAAGGCTACTAAGTATGTGATTTGGGATGATAAAATTTTCAAAAGATCCCTATATGGAGCTTTCCTTAGATGCATAGATAAACAACAAGAAGAAAGATTGTTGAAAATATTTTAGGATGAAGCATGCAGTGAGTATTTCTCATCCTCATTTACTTCTTTTAAGATATTATCACAATGCTATTATTGGCCCAAAATGTTTAAAGATGCCTACTACTCAATTTCCAAAAGTGAAAAATGTAAAATGTTTGTAGGTAGGTCCTAGTTAGCCACACTACCTCTTAGACTCGGGATAATTGAATGTCCTTTCTAATAATGGGGTCTTGATTTCATTGGCCTTATTAATCATGTATCTAGCACTAGTCACACCTACTTCATCACCACAACTAATCACTTCACAAAATGGGTGGAAGTGAAGGTCACAAAGAAGACCAATTTTGAAGTAGTCTATGAATTCATAAAAGAAAATATACTAGTTAATTTTGGTGTACCCATTTAATTGATAATAGATAATGTAGCATATTTCTCTTCCACTAAAATCACCAAGTTTTGTTTTGATTTTGGCATAACAGTCAACCACTCATCTAACTTTTTTTCCACAAGGGAATGGTCAAGCCGAATCCAACAACAAGAACTTTGTGAACATTGTGAAAAAGCTAGTATCAAAGAATCAGAAGTTATGGCACAAAAAGATTCATGAGGCACTTTTTATAGATAGAGTGATCTCAAAAAAGGGTGAATGGAATTTCCCCATTTGAACTAGTCTATGGAATGGAGGCTACTCCTCCCATACCTCTAGAATTAGCTATGAATAAATTAAGGGTAGTAATCAAGAGGAAATTTATAAAGATGGATTTGAGAAGAGTATCCAATATCTGAGCAAGCTCAAAGAGGAAAGAGAAGAAATTGTAGATCACATCATATGATACTAGATGTGAGTGAAAAAACTACTTGATAAGAAGAGAAAACCACAAAAATTCATGATAATAGGTATTGTACTACTATGGGATAAATGAAGGGTGCCAAAGGGCATGCATGGAAAGTTTGATACTCTATGGAAAGGATCATTCACCATTCATCAGGCTTTCAAAAAAATATCATTTAAACTAGCATATCTGGATGGTGAAGTACTTCCCCTAACCTAAAATGGTCAAGATTTAAAGCTCTATCATGTTTCGAATTGTAAATAGGAAACCCTTGTATCGTATCATAGTTAGGTTTAGTTCTTGTTTCTATTTTTCTTAGTTTAGTTTCCCTTTCTTTTCTCTTCTTTAGTTTTTTTTTATAGTGACCTTTTCATTATTGCAAAACCAGAGATCTTGGATTCCTTGCTTGGGCATGGATTTCCCAAGCCCCAAAATAGAGCTAGTTGTTGCCCTACTTGTTGTTTCTTAACCAGTTGGCAAGAGTGAGTATTTTTTAGTAGAAAATTGGTTATAATCCTTGGTCATATTTGAGTCTAGGTCTAAGTCCATGAGGTTAGGTGATCTTTATCAAATTTTCCTTTTTAACCTTATCTTTCCCTCTTCTTAGGTGGGTTTTTATTTTACCATGTGCTAGTCATGTAAGTTAATACCTAGTCCAATAGAGATTGAATTTGAACTCATTTAATGATTAGTCATGCTCCATTATCACTCATGGCATACCACTCTTTAACAAGTAGGTGTTGGTGGAAATATGAAAATCATCTTCTCCTTGGTAGTTTTTGGACCCATAAAGGTGATTTCCTATAATGACCACTCAAAGATACATATGGAGTAAAAGCATGCAAAGGGTGAAGGTTTCTAAGATAAATTAATGTTTGAATCCCAGTTAAGATATCCAAATATTGTTCAGATTCACTATTACTCAAATATTTAAGCCTTGGCAAAAAAATGGAAAATGTCTTCTCCTTGGTGAGCTTTCAACCCATGAAGACAACTTTCTGCAAAATGACTTGAAGTGAAAAAAAAGATTTTTAATGATCCTCAAACAAATCTTCACACCTTACAAAAGAATTCCAAGCTTCCAAAAGTGTTTTTGTTGAAGATTTGAATTGGAAAGAAATAATGACAGAAAAATTGAGGATGTCTTCTCCTTAGTAGGTTTTCAACCCATGAAGACGGTATTTCAATTTCTTAAGAAAATAAATTTAATGATTAAATCCAAGCTCTATATTAGATTCAGAGCATGTTAGGATGATATTGGAATGGATGAAATCATTAAAGGTAATGAAACATAGCAAAGATCTCATTTGGCATATTTTCCTCAATAGAGTAACCTAATGGTAACTTTCTAGAACTTAAAGAAAAATGTGAAAGTAAGTAATGGAGATATAGAAAGTTACCATTAAGTTTAATGGAATAGTGAAAAGACCTCTAGATGTTTTTTGAACTCTCACATTTAGTATACAATGGGAATCTCCTTAAATTCACTCATGTATCATGAATTTTGAAGATCAACAAATGAATTGAGGCTCTCACATATAGATAGATAAATAGTTGAATAATTTACCACTTTTATTTGATGTTTCTTCTTATCCTTACATATAACTTTTGAAAAACCTATGACTTTCTCTCTCTATCTCATTCAATTTCTCAATTTAAAATTTCATTCATGAACTCATGGCAACCAAGTTGGAAAGTTTTGATGGATTAACTGGAATCAAGTCCGCATTGTAGAATTTCATAGATACTTCTCTTCACTTCTTTAACATGACAGATTTTCCAAAAAGGTTGAGGGCTAAATGAATTCATCCCATCATTGAGAAGACTCAAGGATGAATTTTAGTTGAGGTAGTTGGTTTCCCTATCATGGTCCAAGCCCATGAGTTAATTTATGAATGCATTCATCACTACAACCCAAAAACTAGGCAAATTGTGCTACCTAATGATACAATGCTAATCTCAATAGATAGGAAAATAGTGGTGAACTACCTCTAGGTGATAGAGTAGGAGTTCTATGATTTAGACATTGGTGGAGCCATCCTAGATTTTTTAGCTAGAAAGATGATCTAGATGAAAGAAATCATGTGCACATGGTTTCAAAAACTATGGAGTGATAAGAGTAAATTTCCCAAAACCTTATTCGAGACAAACCTCAAGCCAAAAATAATTGATATATTGGTCCTCTTGCATAGCTTGAAAGCTAAAGTAGAGGCTTTCAATTGAGCAGTATTTAGTTTTAGTTCAAGTAATTTTATCTAATACCCAATACATTGACTGGGCTCAAGAGGTAAGAGAAATTTTGTCCAATTCTCTCTAGAAAACTAAGTTTTATAATACATTGGACATGTCTTCCTTCCTAATTTACATGTTTTCCCCATTGCAATTTTGGCCTAGCCTTCCAAGATTAGAAACTTTCCATGATGATGTTAAATCTTATGAATTCTATCCATGTCTATAGTTACAAAATAGTTATTCAAATTATGTTAAGGTGAATGATGCATTTAATAGGAGGATTTATAGGGAGCTATAGGGATACCCACAAAGGAGATTCAACCTAGAAGCCATGGCCACCATTAGTCAATTTGGATGTTTCTTCATTTAGTTCTCATCATTTTTCATATTTACATCTTGCAATATTTGACATATTCCCCTTAAAGCTACCAAGGTGTCTAAGCAACATGATCATGTTGATCGAGATCATAAGGAAAGCCCTACAAGTGAATATATTGAGCAAGAGCCTAAAGAAGACAGGATACATAATTCTCATGAAAGTTGAAGCCTTTAGTTGCAACACCAGGTCTAATGCTAAAAAATATGATGGTGTTCAAGAAGAGATATAAGTTGGACATTTACGAAGTCCTAAGGCCCATGTTCAATTTGAATGGGTATACCAAAGATGTTTTGCAAATAGGGAGCATGGTACAACATATCACTACCATTGAAGACTATTGGGATAACTACAAAGATGAGTTCAAGAGCTATGGTTGATCCTTTGCCAATCTAACAGTCGATTAGGTAAAGATGTATAAGGTTAACATCGATGTTGAAGGAATTGAAGATGATGGCTAGAACATGTATATCAATACTTAGTTGACTAAGCCAAGGGGCACTCCAATAAGCTCAAAACCTTATGAAGAAGAGGTGAAAGATATAGATATGATGATGGCCAAAATCTACAAGATAATAGGAAAATGGGTCAAACGGACAATAACATGATGAAGCAAGAGCAAAGGTACAACCACCCAAGCATCCCCAAATGTAGCTACACCCTCTTCTTCCCAAAGTGGTGCCTCAGGAAAAATCTTTCCTATCACTCAAGGGCCTCATCAACTAGCTGGTGGGGGTGACCAACCTCTTGACAAGAATATTCCCCTTGATAAAACTTGTTAGGATGGTTCAATACTAGTAATCAGAACTAAAATAGAAGCCAAGAAGTAGATGAAAGAGGAATTGAAAGACAACATAGTAATAGTGGCTCTCTCAACCCATAGTAGTTTGATCCTATCTTTGAATGCCACACTACTCCTACCAAGTAGTCCCCAAGTATAAGTGGTAGACCTTGGAGATGGTGGAAGTAGTAGAAGTGAGTCTACCCAATTTGACAAAGCTACAAAGAAGACTATAGAAACAAAGAAAGGTCCCAAAGTTTCAAAACTCATTTCCCAAGTCTCAAATAATCCTTTCTCTTTGGAAATAAAGACATTATCTCTGGTCAAAATAAAGATGTTTAGTGTAGATATGTTGCGGACTACATCCAAGGTGATTGGTGCAAAATCATGGTTGGAAGACACCTTGGAGAAAAAGAAGAAAATAAAAGAAGAGAAATTCCCCAACAAAGTAACCTTATCTTTGGCTAACTATTCCAAATTAGCATTGAGTAAAGTTAAGAAGTAGAAGACCTTGTCAATTCTTGGACAAGATCCTAACATAGGAAATTTGACTATGGAGATTGTTAAGCTCACTAAGGAAGGTGGGATTGAAGATATGTCTATAGAGGGTTTTGCCTTGCATTCTATAGATAGAAAGGACACTAAGGTGGGCCTGTGAAAGTCAAAAAATGATGTGATAGAAGGAAAACTCAAAAGCATTAAGCTAGCTAAATTTAGAATGAAGGTGAAGATTTATGAACTTAATTGCTTCATCAGGCAATTAGTCACCCTACTTGTAAGTATCTGTAATATGAAGTAACTCATGCCATCAAATATCTAGCTAGAGATCATTCCAAGTGGCTCTTAAGATACACTAATGTTCATGTTCAAATACATGAGGAGTTGATCCCAATCATTGTTGCTGCCGAAGCCTATAGAGAAATGTCAAAAGAAAGAAAGAAGGTGAAGTGATTCTTATCCTTCCATTTCATATTTTAATGTAATTATTGTAACTAATAATTGGCTCCTTGCCCTTTTTTTAATTTTGAGGAGATGAACTGATTTGAATCCAATTTTGTAATGGTCATCTCAGAATCCTATATGTATCTAATTGAAAGATTAATAGAAGGTCATCTAATTTTTGGCATGAGATACTTCATATTGTAAATACTTACCAGTAGGGTGACTAATTGCCTTTCTGAAAGGGTACTTAGAAGAAGAGGTATATGTGGGACAACCACAAGGTTTTGATGTTCAAGGCAAAGAAGACCATTTTCACAAGTTGAAGATGGATTTTTTTTGCCTTAAGGATGCACCATGTGCATGGTATGTGTTGAAAGATCATTTTACATGATCTTGAAAAGTTGATCAATTGAGGATAAATTTGCATGTTCAAAAGGAGGCCTTTATTTGTACTAACCAATCTACACAACCCTACTGATAAAATGTAACCACAAAGGAAGATATATTTTTGTACTTTGTGTTTTATGATAAATGTAATTTCTAATGAATGCAAGTATATGAATTCCTATTTTAACCAAGTGTTTGAAAATAAAATATAAAGGTAGTGACAAGATATTTTAAGAAAATTATTAAATGAAAATTCCTAATAGACATAAGCCAGAGTAACAACACATCTATGAATTAAATTATTAAAAGGATCTAGTAGGTAACCAATGAAACTAGGAGCAATGCTTCCTCAACTCCAATGATGGAATCATCATTGGGAACTTCAATAATAACCAAAATTTGTTTCACATTTTATCAAATCATGAGGCCATAAAAAGTGCACTCACACAAGACAAACCACTATGTAAGGACAAAGATGATCCTTTCTCTAATACATCACAACAAAAAAACTTGTTAAATGAGGCAAATATGAAAAGGCAATAAAACCATTAGCTCTATTATTACTCATGAACATGCAATCCACAATAATAACACACTAACAAGATTTACTACACTTAGAATGAGAGCATCAATAGCATATATTATTGCATCAAAATAATAGCCTTGAGTACACATAACATCCATGTATTTCAAATAAATCCTCTCCTCCTTTTGTGTTAGGAGTAATGTCTCTTCTAATTCAAGCTCATGGTAAAAAACCAATAAAATAAAGTTAATCGCATACAAACTAACTCTCTAAATGGTGCTATGTAGGTCTCCAACCTTGTTTATATCAATTAATGGGTGCATGAACCTTTACATGAGTTAAAAAAATAAAAGGAGATAAGAAGAATATAGAACTTGTTGGTCTGACTTTTTCTGCAGTAAATTTTTTTCAGTTAAACCATAGAAAAGTCAGATGTTCTATGTCTAAGTGAAGTATAAGGTTTTGGATAAACCATCTATAAGAAATATTTTCCATGTAAGCCTTACATTCATCCCTATTTATAAATGGTCGGGCGCGAAATTTTCAAAATTCAAAAGAAGCGAATATGCTTCTGTATTCCTTTTCCTTTCTCCCGGGTTACCTTTCTTACTGTTTGTCCCAACCGTCAGATCTGATTAGATCTACCACTGGCGTTACCTCGCTATTGAAAGTTGCATGCTCATTAAGTATAGCGAGATAGCGAGTGTTGATTTTTTAAGCGGTGGGACCATGAAGTGAAGGTGCGACGATCGAAGATTTGCTATTTAATTGCTTTATTGTGCAGGTACACTTAGCAATTCACCATAAAAAGGGGGAGAAGGACCCACTAGAATATATGACATCAGAGCCGGAATGTTGATGTTTCCGAAAGTTCCGCCACTTTGCTATCGAAAAATTCAGGCACTTCACCGTTAGCGAAGTAGCGAGGCCACGTGAAAATCTTAAAATGATGACATTGCATCTTGCTTGTATCATAATTACACCAGGTGGCATGACCTATCATAAATACTGTTGTCAGAATCAGTTTTAATTAACAGAAGTAATTACTGGGTACCCCCTTGCTTTTTTCGGCACGGAATCCTTTAAAGTGCCGAAGCTCGCTACCTCGCTATCGGAAAATTGAGGTGCTTCACCATTAGCGAGTTAGCGAGGCCCTGTAAAATGGTAAAAGATCAGCAAGATCTATGATGACGTGTAATGACAGGTGACTGTGATAAATTTTGACATGTGCTAGCTATGCAGAGATCCGATTCTCATTAATGCCTACCTGACTAAATGTACAAGAAATATGGAACGTCAGCTTGAAGTGAATCAACGGAGCTCGCTACCTCGCTATGAAGAGTTGCAAGAAAGATAATTAAAGCGACATAGCGAGATGGGCCCACCGCCTTCTTTCTTAAGAAGTCCTGTAGCGTATCTTTCGATCTTTTCTTGGTCCGATCACCGGTTGTCGCCGCCTCATTATGGCAAGGTGCTAGTTCTTTATGCATAACAAAGTAGCGACATGCTGACACGTGTTCTCCATCGTCAAGTGGGTCTAAAGGTAAGCGCCATCAAAAGAAGGAATTATGTACGTGGCAAGCTCTCATTGGGTAAAATAACTGACATGGCAAACATAACTCCTAGTTGTTCTCTTTGTACCGCATGATCGTAGGATCTTTGAAGATCAACGACGCAGTTTTAAATAAAAAATGTAGTGCCACTCTCTGTATTAATTAGACAAGAAAGCTTCGTCCATGAGAAAAAATAGAGTATAATACAGAGAGATTGCATTAGTTTCATTTCACGCGAGAAAAGATTTGAAGCCATTCTTGTGCAGAAGCTATTACTGAAAGAAAAGCGTGCCAAGGTTGATAAGAAATTGTCAAGTTATTTGTTCGCTGAAATTTTGCAGGAATACAGAGGAGAATTGAGACAGAATTCAAGTAAGTAAAACTGCCATCATCTTTGTGAGCTTTTAAGTTTTAAAGAGGATAGCCCAAGATGCCTCCTAAGAAGGGATTTATAGGAGCGGTAAACTACCTGGATAGAAATGTGCATGATGATTTGCTTGAGTTACTTCCTGAGTCCATTGTAGAAACGGTGCAAGTTAAGAGGTTAACCTCACTCAATCCTCGGCTTAGGGTAGCTGATGGATTGTATGATAAGGTTAATTGGGTCCGGGATGCTCAAACTGCTCAAACTGGTTTGAGTTTATTCAAGAAATGGTTTGCAGAGAGAAAGTTATATGCCCCTCATGCCAACATTTGGAATTTTGATCTTGGGAAGCTTGTTGGCCCCAACGTGTTTATGGATTTTGACCTGCTTGAAGCCATAGCAAAAAACTATGACCAAGCCACTAAGGTAGTGAGGAGAATAGATGGTGAGGCTTTAGTTACCATCAGTCCCGAGGAGATTAGGAAGGTATTCAGTCTGGGACCCCTCACCATGTATCATGTGCCCATTAATCTGATAGATTTAGAAAAAGAATATATATCCAAGAGGGATGTAGTTAGACAGGGTGCATTGAAAGCCCACATAGGTCGAATTGGAGGCCACCCAACCATAACATCAACTTCTAAAGAGCCCTTTAAGAAATCATTTTTCAATGCCAGGGCAGTGGAGATATATAGGACCCTGTGCAGAGTCTTCGGAGAGGGCGAAGAAGATTTTATTCCGGTGAGCTTCATGTATATGATCACCCAAATCTCTTCTTTTGGTGTGGAAATAATTTTTGATTTTGCATCTTACTTGGCAAATGAGATCCATCATGGATTGGTGGGGATTGCACAGGGCAAGGTGGAAAAGGTTTGGGGTCAGTATTCCTTACTGATGCATATGTTTCTTTTTAAAGGGGCCACTTATTTTGGTAAAGAAATGGTTTTAAATAGAGAACGAGAAGGGGAAGCACTACCAGTCCAATTATGGAGTGCAGACATGACCTGGGAAGCAGAAAATGCTAGCTTCGTTAGATTTGATAGGCACTTTGCCTCCAAACTAAGGTGCCTCTTATTGAGTGACAATCCCAGAATCCCTAAGGCATTAATGCACCTTGTCAGGCCTATGGACAAAACCCATAATCTAAAAGTGTCACATAATTGGGGAGATATTGTCCCATATTCAGTCTCAACCGTCATCAGGGTCTATGGTTTCAAAGGAACACCCCATGTGTTACCCTATCAGGTACCTTTAAAGGTAGGGGTAGCTGAGTTTTTGTGGCAGTTGGGAGGAGTGGAGGAGGCCTTTTTGCACAAAAGGGGGACAGGATCAATTTTTCCTACTTGTACTATAGCCCACCAATTTGTGATAACTAAAGAAGGGTGGGCCTTTCTCCATAAATTTTTGGATCAATACAAAATGGCAGTGTCTCACTCTCGTTTTTGTGATACAGAAGGTTTCTTTAACTCTGCCCTTAGATTGAGAATCAAGCTGCGTCCAGTTCAGCATGAATTCTATTTTCCAGAAGATGTAATAAGAAATGAATATTCTCTCCATGAGCAAGAAATAAAGAAAGAAAAATGGAGAGTCTATTCAAAAGTTTTGGAATTCATTAATTTTTTTGATAAAAATTTCAGTCCTCTTAGTAATGCTGCAAACTGTGTGCTAAAATGTTGTCACACTTCTATGAATCATTACATGTAAGAAAACTAAAATGTGTGCTAAAATGTTGTCACACTTCTATGAATCATTACATGTAAGAAAACTCAAGAATGAGCCCTCACAAATCGATCCATAGCTCTCTACTCATAGAGTGCAAGGGTTTGCAATGGAGGCCCTCAGTTTGACCTATTTTTGTGCCCATGCAAGTACACCATGAGATGAGAGATTCAAAGAGGAAAAGCAAGAATGCTAGTCTCCATGATCTTCAAATATGCATGAAAATAAGATCTAATCTATGAAAGCAAAATCTAATCTGTAAATGCAAGATCTAAGCTAAAAGCCCATGATGGGTGCAAGAGAGAAAGAGACAAGAAAATAGAAGTTCTCCACAAAAAGCTTTTGTATTCAAACTCCTTCAAAAATTGGTCTTCAAACCTGCAGCATAACGATAGCATAATCATGGGTCTGTAACATGAGGAGAGGGCTCTCCCTTATAAAGAAAATTATGGAGGTGAGAGGCTTCTCACAACCAATATGGGATAATAGAGCTTGATCCATGTGAGACAAAATTCCACCAATGAGAAAAGAGGAGTGGTTGAGGAGAAAGTGGAAAGATAAATCCCACTTAGATCACTTTTTTAAGTGTAGAGAAATTAAATAAAAAGAATTTATTTTATTTCCTTTTTTCATCAAAAGAGATATTTAAGTGGGATTTTTATTTAATTAAAAGGGAGCAAGTTCTTTTTAATTAAATAGAAGATATTTAATTAAATTAAAAGAGAGGTTTTTCTCTTAATTAATTAAATGTGGATGAACTGTTTAATTAAAAGAGAGGTTTTCTTTTAATTAAATGGGGATTTTATTTTATTTAATTAAAAGAGAAGATTTTCTTTTAATTAAATAAGACTTGGAATAAGATGATCAATCTTAGAAATGAAATAAATCGAATTTGATCAAGGAAATTGATTTGAATTGATTTAATAAAATATTACAAACCATTGATTCAGAAAAATTGATAAATTGATAAATTGAATAATGGGGGCCCATAGTCTAGGCAACCATTTTTGGGTGCATACATTTGCCCCTCTTTGACTAATGTGTGATCGATTCGGGAACACATGTAGTCAAAGAAAGAAATTGAAGTGTGAGGTCAATTTGGGATCACAAAACAACTCAGATGTGTGGTCGACTCGGGAACACATCAGGACAAAGAATACAAATAAATTTTAACTTGAAAAAGTCGAGGATAAAATTGATAAAACTGAATCAAGGATTGAAATTGATAATTACTGCCCCCTCGTGATCAAAATCGAAATGAGATAGAGGAGAAACAACAAATTGATAAATTTGATCAAATCGAACAAAAGATAAGGTTCTTGATGTAAGATGAAAGATATAAGAATCATAGAACCAAGGTAGATCATCAAGCATGAAATATTATGCCCCAAAGGTGATTTAGAAGAAAAGAAGTGGGGAAAAAGAAAATGGAAGATAGAAGTTTGAAAGATATGGAAAGAAATAGAAATAAGAAAAGAAAATGCTCCAAAAATCAATCAACTGTTTAAGATAGAAATTTCGATTGAGATCACGAAAGAAAATAAGGAAATGAAGATCAAAATGTGACCACAATTGATTAAATGTCCACAATAAAGATGAAAGGAGAACCGTCTCAAACTCATAATGCAGCCTAAAAATGCAAACTAACATGAAGTCTAATAATGCAAGCTACATGAAATGCAATGGTGTACTTGCAAAAGAGCAATTGTAACATAGGATTTTGTGTTCATCATTCATTAGAGAATGTAAAAGAACTTATTTTCATCATTGGGCAATTATTAACGGACATTGAAAAATCACACAATCGTCACTAGTCACAAGCGCAACTATGAAGATATGAATGTAATTAATATCGGATTGGAATGTGGAAAGATTCTAACATAAGCATCAAAGACATAAAGATCAAGATGACTTCGATATTAGCTTACCCAATTTAATGTAGCAAAACCATGCTCGCATCAAGGCATAGATGCCAAGATGACCATAAGAATGGTTGTGCAAAAACAATCAAGGGCGATACCTCAAATCTCCTAAGTGTTTCAAGGGGACAACAAGAGACACTCTAGAGTTTCAAGACCACATGCACAAGCAAACAACAAATAAAAACATGTCCCATGCCCCAAGTCTTCTAGCAATGCATCATGGAGAGACTTATCAGACAAAGACACTCAACAAAAATCAATAACAGTTAGTACACAGAGAAAAAAAAAATCATGACATAAGTCAAGCATTAAGTGTTGCGTTTAAAAATTTAAGTGTGTTAACTGATACTGAGTTCTGAGGAAAAGGATCAAATGCTTGTAGGAAGGTAAGATCACATGATGATACTGGGTAAGACCAAACCAATAAGTGTTGAAAAACACTCGATGTTAATGGGTGTTGAAAAACACCATTTGCGAGGTGTCCTAAAGACTCACACATCTAAGAAACCAAAGCTAGCATAGTTATGCCCCCTAGACAAAGACCAATTCCAAAGCAAGGTAACAAGGTCAAGGCAAGGTGGAGAAAGGCTAAGTGTCGAGGACATGTGCTAAGAAACAGGGGTGCAAAGGCCTCAAGTAGTGCCCGTTTCCAAGTTTTCACCACTTGGATTTTTTTTTTATTTGGTTTTTTTTTTTTTTTTTTGCTACCAAGGCGCCTGTTTCCAGGTTTTCACCAAGGCACTTTTTCTATTTTTTTGAATTTTTGAATCTTTAATTTTTTTTCTATTTTTGGAATATATAATTTTTTTGAAGATACATCAAAGTGCCTTTTGCTAGGTTGTCACTAAGATGATCATTTTTTTAGGACATTTTTCAATTTTTAGAATTTTTACAATATATCATTTTTTTGGATTTTTTAAATATATCAATTTTTTTGGATTTTTTTAAAATATATCAATTTTTTTGGATTTTTTTAAAATATATCAATTTTTTTGGATTTTTTAAAAATATATCAATTTTTTTGGATTTTTTTCAGGATCAATAAATATGTACAAAGATACCCCTAGACAGAATGGGCATTAAACTCTTAAGCAAGATCACATTGTGCAGTCCCTATGTCTAACAAGGTGGAGGGCATGATGAAGCAATAAGCTAATGGATATTATGGATAAGCAAGGAGTGCATGAAGCAAGTGAAAGTGATCTTCAAAGGTTGACTCCTCAAGAGTACCCAAGTTGTCATGCAAAGCACATTTGGACAAGAAATGAAAGGCTAGCATATGATAATTCATGAAAGCATAATGTAAAGGTGGGAAAGATGCAATCCAAAGAAGTAGACATGTCAAGAGACTTTATAGCATCATATTTTACTCCATTTTATAAGATCAAGAACAAAGGGGTAAATGGGAAAAGGGTAGCAAAAGACTAGAATGAATGGAGGGAAATAGATGTGAAAGCTAAACATGAAAGGAATGAAAACAAGATCATCAGAAGATATCTCACAAGATAGCCAAATGTTTGTCTATAGGTCAACATTGTCAAGATCAAAGAAAGAAGACAAAATGAATGAAAGATGTAGAAGAACTACGCATGATGCCTAATTGTTAGGTTTTCATCATGGTAATTATCCAAGGCACCACAAGGGAGTGGTTTTCACCATAGGATGAATTTATTTCTCTTTACTTTTGCTACCAAGGTGCCTGATTACCAGGTTTTCACCAAGGCACATTTTCAAATTTTTCATTTTTTCTTTCTTTCTTTTATTTTTTTCAATCTTTTTCAATTTTTTTTTTTTTTTGGAAGAAGTCAAGCTTTTGATATAATGCTCTTTGAATGTTTAAACCATGATATACAAAGGAATTAAAATGATATGCTCAAAGATGCTAAATAGGGAAAGGAAGATGGGAGGCAAAAATGGAGAATATGGCGTTATGCGAAGTGAGTGAGATTGAAAAATGGAAATGAAGGAAAGATCAATGTCAACACACACCTTGAAGGGTGGCGAAAGGATGGAGAAAATGTGAATGAAGGAATATGTGAAGGAATATGGTGAGTGGATAGAAAAGGTTGCAGTTTAGGCACATGGAATGGAAGAATTCTTTTGGAAGAAGATGAAGTGGAAGTCTTTGGAAGCTTGAATGTCAACTTCAATTGTTGTTCAATATTAGACTCTCTCAAGAGAGACTTTGGAATCCATATAGCCATAGGCCTTTTTTTATTTCTTTTTGATGATGTAGAGATAATATCTTCAATGATGGATTTTGGAACCCATACTTGTCTTATAATTTTTTTCTTAGATATCTCTTTTGACTTTATGCCCCCATGTCGATTAGATGAGACATGGTGGTCTTCTTTTTTATATGGATTCTTGAATTGCTTCTTTTTCTTGTATTGAACATTCAAGTTACTTCCAAAAGACTTGGGACTTGTGGAAGAAGAAGGATGATATGACTGGTTTAGGTGAGTGGGTGAATGAAAAGGATTCAAGGATATGCATCTATGTTGATCTTGAGGAAAGATAGGAGAGGGAGGGACATAAGGACCCAAAATGGATGAAGAACTAGGAGAATTGGGAGGGGAAAGTGAAGGGACATAAGGACCCAAGATGGAAGGAAAATGTGAAGGATTTAGTATTGGTGGGGGAGGTCCAAGGATGGATGTGGAAGATGCAAAAGGGTAATCAATAAGTTCATCAAGATCTATATCACAATCAAGGACATCAGCATCTTTAGAGTGAGCATCAGGATTTTCAATAGGAACATTAACATCTTTAATAGGAGCAACTTCTTTGATAGGAGAACTTATAGCTTGAGAAGACTTAGGAAGAGTAGAAAGTGGAAGGGAACATGGTGTGGTAGAACAAGAAGATGGAAGACTTTGATCTTGACAAGGATCTTTGGATAACATAAGCATAGAATTTTTTTCTTGATTTTCAATAGGCTCAACATTGGAAGTAACAACATCATTTTTAATAACCTTAATGGAAGTATCATATTTGGAAGGAGCAAGTGTACTAAGGCCATTTTTATTGTCAATAGGCTCAGTGGTGCAAGCAGTATCTTGATCTTGCTTAGGAGAAGACTTAAGACAAGGTGGAATGAATGAGAAAGGGTGTAAGGGATCAAAAGAACCATGAAATGTATCAGAAACATTGTGAAAAGGATTGGATGACATGGAAGGTTCTTGATCTTGATCTTTTTTTATATTCTTTTCTTTATCATTTTTAGAGTCCTCTTGACATGAAACCACTCCTAAGGAGAAGGAAGCATGTTGGAATTGTATGGAAGACTTTGGAATAGATGATGAAGGACTAGCTGAAATAGGCATTATAGTGCATGAAGGCTTAGGCTCTTTAGGTTTAGCATTGTCAAAGGTATTTGTAGCCAAGTGAAGGTTAACTTGAGTTTCTTTAAGAGGTAGCCCTTGAGGATAACTATAGGGAACTGCATGAAAAGCATTAGGATCTTTGTTGGGTGAATGATTGGTAGAAGATTTGAGAGTCTTAGAATCTTTAGGGAATGTATGGATAGTGGAGGAAGTAGAAGATGGAAGGGGAGCATCAGAAGACAAAGGTTCAACATTAACATGATCTTTCTCAAGAGTGTAATCTTTATTTTCAGCATGAGGGTTCTTAGAAGAGGAACTCTTATTCCATTGATGTTGTATTTCAGCACAAAAAAATGCTTTCTCTTCATCAAAAAATGCAGATTTATCATTTAGGTATTGTTCACAAAATTTATCAATGTTGTTTTCAAGATTTGATTCATGTGAATTACCATCAATATCCATCTGTGACTCATCCCCTTTAAGCACAAGCATAGGACTAGGAGGACTTTTAGGAACTGTAGGAATGTAATAATCATCATTATCATAATCATTGTCACTATAGGCATTGTAGATAAGCATATCACAAGACTTTTCATGTTGTTCATTAAGATCTATCTCAATAAGAGGAATAAGACTCTTGGTAGAAGTAGAAGAAGAATGATATTGTGAAGAAGAAGTAGGTGAAGACCTAGATGGATGATATCTAGAAGAGTCATGGTAAGATTTAGAATATGAAGAATGTGAATGATATTTAGAAGAATTATCGTAAGACTTAGAAGATGAAGAATATGAAGGATATTTAGAGGAATCATGATAAGACTTGGAAGATAAGGAATTTGAACGATATTTAGAAGAATCATGATAAGACTTGGAGGATGAAGAATCTGTATGATATTTAGAAGAATCATGATAAGACTTGGAAGATGGAAAATATTTGGAAGAAGGATATTGTGATTTAATCTTGCACATGATCCTAGCAAAAGTGTCTGATTTATCCATTTTTTTAATCATTTTTGTTGCAACGTTAGAATCCATGCATCTATTAGAGCGACAACACTTTTCAAATTCAAGAAGGAGGTGGATTTCATCTGAGCTCAAATGAGGATCCCTAAAAAGATATCCAAGATCCATGGTTCTAGAAGAAGAAGAATCAAGTATGGAAGAAGAGAAAGAATAAATAGAAGAAGGCAGACTATATGATAATAGGAGGAAAAGAATCAAGAAGACATGAAGAAGAGGAAGAGTGGAAATGATAGATTAGAAAGACATGGAAGATAAAGAAGAAAGAAGACCAAGAGTCATTTTGGAAAATTTGATACCATTTGAGATCATTTGAATGTTGAGAAACATGTAATAGCACTTGTAATCAACATGAATGCAAAGGTACTAGTTGATAGAATAACCCTAAGAAACGTTGGTACCACACTAGGATAGTAAAAGCACTAACTTGTCCAAAAGAGATGTGATAAGATAAAATTTTACAATAGGCATAAACCAACACTGCCACAGAGCTGCTCACAACTTTGGGTGAATACTCTAGCACATATGGACCAGGAGGATGATTTACCCAATTTATAAATAATTAAAATTGATTTTTTTTTATGAAAGTGAATGGACAAGAGATTACTAAGACTCTCCAAGTGTAATATCAAAGGATCCAAGTGTATATCTTTCTCAATAAGGACAATTTCTATCTTACCAACTCCAAACAAGGTCTCTTGTGAAATCAATGACTACTAATTCAAGAGGTCAAAGCATAATAACCCATGGTGCAAAAAGGCTTTTAACAATGACAAAAGTAGCCTAATCCAAATAGGACCAACCTAGGGAGACTAGAAATAATGGGATAAGAAAGTTATTCGATTGTAAAGTCTCAACTCAAGAACTCAAATTTTGTTCATTTTAAATATCCAACTAGATGTATCAATAGAGTCTTTATCATAAACCAAGCACGCAAGATAGAAAATAGGGATTTCAAGCAAACAGTCTTCAAACAATGAACAAGGGGCAAAGCAACCTTGCACATGAGCAATCAAGTGACTTAGTTTATTCTAATCCCTAGGAGAGCTAATTGTGTATGTTCTCAAAAAGTTTCACAATCATTGCATAGATCCCTAGAAAATAAAAGTTGGCCTCTCTAAGGTTTTTAGTAATGGTTTGACTCTGCAACTTTTATGATTCACAGGGGTGACCTCCAATCTCGGCGCACCGAGGTTTTGACACAGTCTGAGAACTTAATCTTCAAGAGCTGCTAGGGAGATCTGACAACCCACAATGAACCATACCCCATGGAGGTTTCTTCCACGAGGACATTTATATAGCGATTGTTGCAACCACGGCAGAAGTGGCTATTACCGCTTGAGGTTCCGTCTGCAGTTTGCCCTATATAGGGATTGTCTGCTATGGTTAACCCTCTCTAAAGGTGACCGACTCACAATAGTGGACCACAAGGGGACTTAGCTTTTAGATCCAAGGTTTTGACACCTTTTCACTTTTTAGCCCAATCAAAGCAACCAGATTAATCCGACATGCTAACTAAGATTATCTCAAGATCTATGAAATCAACCCCTAGTGATCTATCAACCTCTCCAGAGAAAGGATGCCTCAATCACCAAGTTGAAGATCCATCTATCTAAGAGATTCTCAAAGTATCCTCCCCACCTACAAGGAATCCGTCTTTGAGAGGAGTTTCACTAGGAACTCACTCCCTCAAGATCCACGAATAGTATTCATGGGGCCTAATTACTATGTGTGTACAGATGTTCATTCCCCAAAAGAAAATCTATCCAAGAATAATAAAAAAGCACAAGGTGGTACACTTAACGCTTTAACTAATGTAAGGTGAGTCCAAAGATGTGGAACACTTAACCCCTCACACAAGCCAAAATGAGTCCACAACTTAAAGATTAGTGAGTTCTAGAAAGCACAAGAGGGTTGCCAAGTGGAGCACTTAACGCTTCTATCCTGTAGACCCATCCCCTTTAATGTGGCGTTGATCTTGCAACCACGGGGTGGAATGAGGGGTCAGCGGATTCAGCGAGTCCAATAACCCAATATAGCTATCTAAATCTATCACTAATAATCAAGCTTGCTAAATAAAAATCAATGGAGATTACAACCTAGTATCAATTATGCATGTGTTTGAAAAATAAAAGCATAAGCAAAACACACAAGCTAGACACATGAGAGGTTCATTTTAAAGTTCCAAATCAAAGTGTTATCAGCCAAAGAAGAATACCTGAAGTCCTCGCAATGCGCTTAGTAGATCTTACCTATTTTTAACAACTTTAGCACTTTTTTCCAATGAAATCATAACTTGCTGCTATGCTGTTCCAAAAAAATCAGAAAACATAGAAAAACCCAAAACAGTGAGCAGTTAACAGAAAAAAATCAGAAAAATACGAATAACCTAGTCAACATGATTAGACCTTTTTTTTTGCTATGATTTTGAACCCAAAAATAGAAATGAAAAGAAGAGACCCCTGGTAAAAACTAAAGAGCTTTCCAAAAATGTAAGAAATTCAAAAAAATTTCTTCATTTGTGCCCTAGGGACCCAATTTTTCAAAATAGGCCAGATTCATCAAATCAAGTTTTTGATCTTTAATACGGCCTCAAAATTCAAAACACAAAGAAAGAACCCCCATTAGAATTCAAAAAGATTTTTGAAAATGTAAAGTTTTCCAAAAAATACGCTGATTTGCGATCAAAAATGGCTTTTTATGAAAAATAAAGAGAAATTCATAACTCACGCAAATCATGTCAAAATGATCTCAAAATCGAACTGGGACATTTTGGTCACATAACCAACTCACAAAAAAAATTTCAAAACCAAACTCTAAGTGGTTTAAAAGATATGATTGAATCTTTAAACCAACTAGATTTTTTGCCTGCAAACCAATCTATATATGGGTTGGCCTTAAAACCAAAGTGAAAAATTTACAAGAGCACTTGATTAGATCCAATATGCTGCTGTAAAAAACCAGAGATGAAAAATAAAAGTAAATGGAGCTAGAAACTTGATTCAAGCCCCACGGTGGGTGCCAAAAATGTGTGCTAAAATGTTGTCACACTTCTATGAATCATTACATGTAAGAAAACTCAAGAATGAGCCCTCACAAATCGATCCATAGCTCTCTACTCATAGAGTGCAAGGGTTTGCAATGGAGGCCCTCAGTTTGACCTATTTTTGTGCCCATGCAAGTACACCATGAGATGAGAGATTCAAAGAGGAAAAGCAAGAATGCTAGTCTCCATGATCTTCAAATATGCATGAAAATAAGATCTAATCTATGAAAGCAAAATCTAATCTGTAAATGCAAGATCTAAGCTAAAAGCCCATGATGGGTGCAAGAGAGAAAGAGACAAGAAAATAGAAGTTCTCCACAAAAAGCTTTTGTATTCAAACTCCTTCAAAAATTGGTCTTCAAACCTGCAGCATAACGATAGCATAATCATGGGTCTGTAACATGAGGAGAGGGCTCTCCCTTATAAAGAAAATTATGGAGGTGAGAGGCTTCTCACAACCAATATGGGATAATAGAGCTTGATCCATGTGAGACAAAATTCCACCAATGAGAAAAGAGGAGTGGTTGAGGAGAAAGTGGAAAGATAAATCCCACTTAGATCACTTTTTTAAGTGTAGAGAAATTAAATAAAAAGAATTTATTTTATTTCCTTTTTTCATCAAAAGAGATATTTAAGTGGGATTTTTATTTAATTAAAAGGGAGCAAGTTCTTTTTAATTAAATAGAAGATATTTAATTAAATTAAAAGAGAGGTTTTTCTCTTAATTAATTAAATGTGGATGAACTGTTTAATTAAAAGAGAGGTTTTCTTTTAATTAAATGGGGATTTTATTTTATTTAATTAAAAGAGAAGATTTTCTTTTAATTAAATAAGACTTGGAATAAGATGATCAATCTTAAAAATGAAATAAATCGAATTTGATCAAGGAAATTGATTTGAATTGATTTAATAAAATATTACAAACCATTGATTCAGAAAAATTGATAAATTGATAAATTGAATAATGGGGGCCCATAGTCTAGGCGACCATTTTTGGGTGCATACACAAACAATGCAGATAAAGTACATAAGCTCATGAGTAATTTCTCTGAGATAATGGAGGTAATGAATGAGAAGAAACGGCATTTTATTAATTCTTTTCCAGATAAAGCCAGAGAAATTATGAGAAAATTGGGTTTCACTCCCAACATTGGAATAGGTCCACTGGTGGTACGAAAGAAAACATGATATACTATTGTCCGACAGCAGATGCCCGTTGTGCATAAAGAAAAACAGATTGTTGGATCTTCCAGCACTGTCCTAGAAGAAAGACCCCCTGAACCTTCCCCCAAAAGAAGGAGAATAATAAGGGAGGAAGAATCCCCTGATGAAAGTGGCTCACCTTCTCAAACCCCAATAAGAGTTGAGGAAGAACAACTCACCAATGAGCAATTTGAACAAATGGGGTCACAAGGAGAAATTTTTGTTACACAAGCAGAGATTGATGAAGGGAACCCTCAGGAAACCCCTGTACCAAGTTTTGAATTAACTACAGCAGATTTCAGAGGAAGGGAATTGGACCCTATTTTGGAACAAGCCAGTTAGCATTTTTTGTCTGATAACAATTTTGTAAGATCTAGGGCTTTCCATCAGTTTGCGTGGAGAGTAAACATGCACATTTTTGAGCAAAGGTGCAATAATATGAGAGCAGAACATCCAGAAATGGATGAGACCTCCATTCAAAATCTAATAAAGGAACAAATGGTTCAAGAGTTCCAAAATATAACCCCTGATGAGGGAAGACAGATGGTAAAAAATGCTAATGTTTTATTATTGCCCAATTGGGACATTGCTGATGCATTAGTTTTTAATTCTGTTTCAAATAATTTAGGACTCCAGGATCCGAATAAAGAGGAATTCTCGGGTACAACATTCAGCAATGATCAAGCTGCCCTTGTTATGTGGTCCCTGAGAAGAGGATCCAGAGTTACTTCATCATAGCCGGATGACTCAGGATTGATAGGGAGTATCATTGTAAGAAGAGTTGCTGACACTTCAAATGTACAGGCAGCCCAATTGAATGTGGATTATTCTAAATTTGCCCTGGCTACTGCGGAAAGAGAAGAGAGGGAAAAGATGGATATGCATAATAAATATGAAGTAGTGGTGGAAGCCTATAATCAAGAGGTAAAGAGGAGAATTGAGTTAGAAAATAGGATATCTCAATTGGAAAAGGTACTTGGAAAGAGAAAAGTGGGAGAATCCAGTACATTAAGAATTGCATATCCCCCACAGTCATCTGTGGGATTAACCCCTATTATTGAGATACCTGACACCCCTGAAAGACCCCAATTCTATACTGCAGAGGAGTTTGAAGAAGAAAAAACCAAATTACATGAGTGGCAGATAGAATTTAGAAATCAGCAGGTAGAGAAATGGAAGCAGGGTGTGACATACTTGAGGGATAAAATACAATGGTCAGATTTTTATGACCAGTTGACCAAGATTGTAACCCTCATAGATGAGTTAAATAAAGAAAAGAATGGACTAGACTCTCTTGCACAGAAGTGGAGACAGAGGAATAATGATGTTACAATTGTTTGTATATCTGCAGTTCAAATGCCTTATCATCAGGTTGAAAGAATTTTTGATTTATTGAATCAATTAGATAATTTTGAAAATAAAAGAGATTCTTTACAGAGGAAATTGACACTCTGTTTTTCAAGATATCTTGCTAAAAAATTCACCCTATTTCCTTGTGCCTTAGAATCTGTTGATACAGTAAAGGAAAAGGACAAATGGAAAAAGGAAATGGATGAATTATTTGATAACAGAATAACAAACATCATCAGTGAGACTGGCTGTTGGTTTTGGGCAAAGACAAATGAAGAGCTGGTAAAAATACAACTGTATTATGCTGATATAAGAAAAGAATTCGATGATTTAGAAGAAAATGGCAATTCTTTAATAAAGATACAAAGAGAAACCCTAAGTTTTGATTGGCCAGATGATGATACTTTCAACAGATGGAAAGATCAGTTTAGTGAACAGATGTCAGGAGAAGATGACGAGGAAGATGTAAGAGTAATAGTTACTCTTGTAGTCAGCAATGATGACATAGAAAATCCCTAGGTTAAAGTGATTTTGCATGTAACAAAAGATGATACATCACTTGCAGACCTTATGGGTATGTACTCTGAAGATGAGGAATGATTGCGAGAGCAGATCATAACAACCAAGAAGCATAACAGAAAGGAACCCGCCAAGAAGTGCTGTTGTAATCAACCTTTCTGTTATTCTTGTTTTTTGTTTTTCAAAAGAAGGACACCTGTTACCTACTATAGCCTGAAGCTTGTTGCATCTCACATTATTTAAGTGAGATCCCAAGGCTAAAGATGGGTCCAAATTTGGTTTTCACTAAGTGTTGTGCTTAGTTCTTTTTTGGTCCAAACATTTTTGGAAAGAAATTTATACTATGCTTTTTCTATCAAAATTTCTGAGATATGGATGAATGTAGAAAGAACTGTGCTTCTTCTCTGAAGGTTTTTCTGGGTCTTTTGTAAAGGATATATCATTTTCAAAGGAAATGAATACAAGTTATGAACTGTCCCCATATCTGTTCTTCTCTAAATTTTGTCTCCTTTTTAATACTGAGCTACCTTGATGTTGTGTGAGTAAAAGCTTATGCAATTGATTGCAATTTAGTAAGACTGTACATCCATTTGTTATTGTTGTTAATTCAATGGATTAAGTAAAGGCTTTGATGAATGTGATGAGGTTGCTCGGGTGTTAATAAGGATTTTTGAATGATAAATTCTGGTAAGAATTGCTGATGAAAATTCATTGCAAGGCAACAAATTGGATCTAAGAATTTACTTAACTCTGAATTCCCAATGGATTAGGCACTGATCGAAAGTATTTCAGCCAAAAGAGAAGTATATTATAACTAGCTTTTTCAAAATACATCATAAAATCAAATTTCATTTATCTTTCCTGTAAGATTTTCAAACTTGGCCAGCACTTTCCTGCCTAGATTGTTTTAGCTTCATTTAGCCATTGTTGTTGGAAACATCTGCAGAGCTATAGAAGATTTCTTGGCCATATCTGTTCAAGGGATGTGCTTATCAGTTATATACCTATATGTTTGAGGATTTAGAGATGAGAATCAAAATGAAACTAAGGATAATTCTCATACAATTATTCCATCTTTCAACCATCCCCGGGTGCACCCGCCCTGGTTTTACAGAGCCAAAAGAGTAGAAAACCGTCTAAGGTTTTGTTGAAGTTGGGCCCTTTTACTTTGCATATGCAAGTGATAATGAGAATTGGCTATTCTTTAGGTTGTGTATGTACTGATATCTAGGTACTAAGCCTTTTGTCGCCTAGTAGTTTTAGTACTGGTAACATCAAAATAAAACACCAACAAAATGGCGACTCTGCTGGGGATTCATTAGTGTCAAAACTTGAGAATCTAAAGAAGATATAAACCCAAGTACCATTGCTACACACTGACACATCCAGCTTATCCGAGTGTCTTATCTAATAAGCAAGAGTTGCAGTCTTACAACATCAGTGATTGATCTCCTTGTGTCGTATTTTTCTTCCCGCTCGTGTATTGTTTTCTTTCTGTCAGTAAGGAGTGTTATTATATTTCCCCGAAAAAGGGTGGCGACTCAGTCAAGGTTTTGAAGCTAGTGCTTATTGTAAGAAAAGGAGAATATGGCTGACAAGAGAAAAAACACAAGGGCTTACATGAGAGCCAATCCCGATGTATCAATGTATACTGATTTACCCCAAGGTGGTAGGAAGAACCAAAATAAGAAAAGAATAGATCCAAATCCTACTTGGAAGCCTAGAGGTAATGCCTCTGTAAATTCCCATTATCAACCGATAATAGCAAGAGAATCATCTTCGCTTAGTTCTGAATCCGAAAATACAAGACTTTTAGGAGGTATTTTCAGTACCCCATTACCAGATCAGAGAGTTTTTCAAGATAAAGACGTATCTACTATGGGAATTGCTTCACCCAGACTAGGGCCTGTATCAGATATAAATTGTAGGCTAGGATTCAGGAGTTCATCTGATACCCTTTTTAATCCCAGAGTAGCCCCATATATAGAACCAAACCTTATAGATCTAGATGATCCTGCTGATTCCGAGGCAACCTCTGCTTGTTCTAAAGAAGTGCAATCTGAAATAGGATTTTTGAAGAAATGGATTGCTGAGGAAGAAGCTAAGTGTATCCATCTTGAAAAGGAAAGGGAGCGAGGCACTTTGGATGCAATAATAGAAAGAGATAATTTGCTAAGAAGGATGGCTGCTTTGAAAGAGCAAAATAAAAAATTAGAAGAGAATACCCCCACTCTCCATCAGGACGTCTTTGGAAATATTGATAATCTAAGAGCTAAAGTTCAACAACAGGAAAAACTCCTAAATCAAAGACAAGAACCAATTATTGCTCAAGTTCAAGCTTATAAACCCATTCAAGTTAATCTAATAGAGCCCACTGGAACAGTTCCAGATAAAGGGAAAGGCAAGGCTATAGGAATCCAAATAAATGAGCCTCAAGCCATACCGAGAAAACCTATACAACCCTCCATATCAAAAATAGATCTAGAACTAGAGAAGGCTCGAAAGGAGAAGGAAGACCTTGCAAAAGAACTTGAGAAGGTTGAAAATGAAGCTCAGGCCGCAGAAACCAGAAGGAAAATCCAATTCATAAAGTCTAATTCTGCATTGAATTCATGGCCTAGTTTGTCTATCCCACCTACAAATCCTGCACCAGTTAATGCTCCCATAATCCTGACTCAGAAAGCACCCCAATCTGCTCCTACCTCATCTTCCAATATTGGCACTCAAGCCCCATTTGTCCCACCACAGCTATCCCAAGCTGCTCTCCTAACTCAAGCTAATGCAGCTAGTACCTCTAACGCTCCTGGTTTCCAGAAGAAACCTATATACCTCGAAAAATATAGACAAATATCATTTGCCAGTATTCCTGGTGCCCCCCATCCCATATCTTTTGATTTAAGGGATAAAGTGGTGAAGTTTTCTGGAAATAATGCTGTTACTGGTGAAGAACATTTGAGAATTTTCATTGACATGCTCAATGATTATGAAGTTGAACATGAGGACATGGTGATGAAATTATTTGTGCATTCACTCATAGAGGATGCAAGGGATTGGTTCAGGAGGTTGCCTGATGATAGTATTACTTCATGGAGTGATTTGGAGAAATTGTTCAAGGAACAATATGGGGACAATACCAATGCAGGATTCATGTTGAATGAGTTCAACAATATCAAGAAGAATCCAAATGAATCCACATTTGATTTCAATGTGAGATTTCAAAAAGGGATGTACAAACTATTTCAATTTATGCGGTTAAATGAAGACGTCTGTCTTACAACCTATTTTAATGCCTTTGATAGCAAAATGGCCTACCAACTGAGAGATAAGGATCCAAAAACTCTGAGAGATGCCTATAGAGTTGCAGTGAATATAGAAAATAATAGAAAGGCTTCTGGAAAATTAGGGAGGAGGGATGATCCTAAGCTTTTCAACCCTAAGAATAATAATAAAAGGGAAGGTGACAAAACTCCCATAGGAAAAAGGCCCGAAGAACCTACTATAGGCCATGTTTTAGAAATTCTTAAGAAAATGAATCCCACTAATTTCAATAAGACAAATGTTACTGAGAGAGCCCCTGTGAATAACAACAATTTCAATAGACAACCTAGGATGCAGAATTACCCTTACACCACCCAATGGAAAGATGGTAAACCAGTTCCTAACCAGATCCAAAATATGAAAGATAAGGGTACCCCAGACCCCCTGCAATGGAACACTGTAAATATGAATGATGATGTACCTTGGTGCATTATATGCCAATCACCTCATTCTGCTGATTATTGTGTTGTTGTCCAGTCATTCGCCCAAGCTCAAGGAGCGCAAGCAGAAGAAGAAACAGAAGAAAAAAACCATGATGATATAAGCTGCAATATGGCGAATACATCTGATGATTTGATAGATTCTGATTCAGAAGAACCTGAGAACAATGTTACCAGCCAAAGAATTGCTTACCAGTTACATCATCAGCAAATATTTTCAGATGATGAAAAGAATGATACAGATAAGGTATGCAATACATTTTCTAAAGTAGGTTTCACAAACCTAAGAATCCCCTCCAAGGAGGAAATTGATAGAATTACAGCCGAAATTATTTCACAAGTCCACAGTAATTACAATTTGAGAAATAGAGCAATAAATAATGAGGCAGGAAGGCCATCTAGTATGTTCATCAAAGACACTACTCATAAGACAGATGATCAACACAAGAAAGTCAGTATAGATATGTCTAAGATCAAGGAGAACAAGGGTCAGAAATGGGAACCAAAAAAGAAGGTTCAATTTCAGAAAGTTGAAGCAACAAAGACCGTAGTGCAACCAGAGAAATTAGAACTGGATGTTGTCAAGCTAAAAGTGGTGCCCACTACTCAAAAGACTCCGATCCCAGGTACTATTGTAAAACCTACTGTGGTTGAACCTGTTGATATGATTGCCATGTTATCTCAAATTACTGTGAAAGTACCCTTGTCTGAGCTTTTTAGAATTGAAGAACATAAAAATAAGGCTTTGTCATGGTTGGGTGGAATAGCAAACAACAATAGTATTGATAATCAAGCTGTAGCCCAACAGACCCCATTAATAATAGAGGACAATGGTATTATATCCTAGATTCCTCAGATGTTCTTAGATGATTCATCAGTTACGTTCATACAAGATATTGATCCTTTTTTCCTTAGTTTAATCATAAAAGGGAAAACCTTGAAAAATTGTATGATAGATTCTGGAGCTTCCAACACTATAATGCCTTTTAAAGTAATGGAAGCCCTAGGATTGAAGGTGGATACTAAGCAAGGTAGATGCCGAGGGATGGATGCTAGAGAGGTCCCAGTAATAGGTACTATAAATGCCTTACCATTCAAACTGGCTGCATTTCCTGAGGTGGAATTAACCATGTCTGTCCTTGTAGTGGATATACCCCCACATTACGAGATGCTACTTTCCAGAAAATGGAGTGCCGCCATGGGGGGAAGCCTACAATGTGACCTTACTTATGCCACTTTCCATATAGGGGACAAAGCTGTCAGGGTAAATAGGGAACCAAGGGTTAACCACATCTTAGGTGAAGAAATTGACAAAGATACCACCTGTTTCCTAGACATGGGGATTAATGCTTTCAGGGCTGAATTAATTATTCAGGAAGTGGAAAACTTACCTGATATCATTGAAAATGAGGTTGAATGTTGCATGAATTCACCAAAATTGTGGACAATTTTCTTTGATGGGGCTAGTTCTAAAGAGGGTGCAGGGGCAGGTGTAGTCTTTGTGTCCCCTGAAAATAACACCTTCAGGTATTCATTCACCTTGAAGTTTGCTTGCACAAATAACATTGCTGAATATGAAGCATTGCTGCTAGGCCTCAAAGTGGCCACACATCACAAAATTAAGAAATTGTATGTCATAGGGGATTCTGAATTGATCATCTCTCAGATTAAAGGAACATACTCCTCAAAAAATAGGAGATTAAAACAATATAGAAACGTGGTCTGGGATCAAATAGAATTCTTTGATGCATTTGGGATCTCATGGAGAGATAGAACCCGGAATAAAATGGCTGATCTTCTGGCCAATGTAGCTATCAAACCAAAAGAAATATCATTTGCAGGAATCTCCTAGATTGAGATTCAAAACAGACCTTCTATACCTGACAACATTGACAATTGGCAGGTGTTTGAAGATGACAAAGATATCACAAATTTTTTGCTAAATGAAGACAAATACCATGGGTAGGAGATGGACTGCAATGGACTGATTGAAACCATAAATGGGAAGGAAACCATTTTTGGTCAAGAAATCATGCAATTAAAAACAAATAAGATGCCTAAGGGGTTAGTAGTCTTGGAGAACATTTTTGATAACCAAGACAAAGTAAGATCAGAAATAAAGGACCCCAAACCGCAGGAGCTAGAAGAAGTGAATTTGGGAACGAATGAAATCCCTAAAAAGGTTTACATCGGCCAAGATCTGCCAGTTCAAATCAGAAAAGCATTGATTGACCTACTTAGAAAGTACAGGCATGTTTTTGCTTGGTCATATGATGACCTTAAAGCTTATAGGGAGGACCTTTTCCAGCATGTCATACCGTTGAAAGAAAATGTAAAACCCTTTAGGCAAAAGCAGAGGCCAATCAATCCCACCCTTGCCCCAAAAATGCAGGAAGAACTGACAAAACTGAGAGATGGTGGAATAATCAAACCAATTAGGCATTCCACTTGGGTTTCAAACCTTGTTCCTGTAAGAAAAAAGAATGGAGATATTAGGCTTTGTGTGGATTTTAGAAATCTAAACATTGCATCTCTAAAAGATAATTATGGCTTACCTAATATGGAAGCCATGTTGCAACAAGTGACCGGCTCTGAATTGATGTCAATGATGGATGGCTTTTCTGGATATAATCAAGTTCTGGTAAAAGAAAGTGAACAGTTCAAAACAGCCTTCACAACCCCTTGGGGAACGTATGTGTATGTGAGGATGCCTTTTGGCTTGATTAATGTAGGAGCTACTTTCCAAAGAGCCATGGATGTAGCATTTCATGAATATATTGACAAATTTATGGTTGTGTACCAGGATGATCTTACAGCGTATTCTAATAAGGCTGAAGATCACTGCAAACACTTGAACAAAATTTTTATAAAAGCCCTGGAATATGGGGTATCCCTAAACCCAAAGAAATGCTCGTTTGGGGTCACAGAAGGAAAGTTATTAAGACACATAGTGTCCAAGGATGGGGTAAAAATAGACCCAGAAAGGGTAATGGCTATTGATAAAGTCCCTAAACCTAAAAACGTGAAAGGTATACAGTCCTTTTTTGGCCAGGTTAATTTTCTGAGGAGGTTTGTTACCAACTTCGTCGAAATCAGTAGACCCATTTTGAAAATGCTCAAGAAAGGAGCTGTTATAGATTGGAATGGTGAACCTTCACAGGCATTCCAGGATATAAAAACTGCGATAAAAAATGCTCCAGTGTTGAGGACCCCAGATTATACAAAACCCATGCATATTTTTTCTTTTGCATCATTCCATACTGTAGCTGCAGTTTTATTACAGAAAAACCATGAAGGGTATGAACAGCCTATTGCCTTTTTTAGCAAAGCCCTGCAGCATGCTGAACTGAAGTATGAAATAAATGAAAAACAAGCATATGCTTTGGTAAAGGCTGTAAAAGCATTCAGAAGTTATTTGGTAGGTGCTACTATTATTGCCTTTGTACCTAGTGCTGCAGTTAAAGATATTTTCCCTCAGCAGGAACTGTCAGGAAGGAGATGCAGATGGATCAATAGAATCCAAGAATTTAACATTGATATGCAGATAACTAAGTTAGTCAGAGGTCAAGGTTTGGCCAAACTTATGGCCGAAACTAACCTGGAAGCTAATCAGATAAACCTAGTAAATGATGATTTCAGAACTGATTTATGCGACATGGACCAGTGTGACTGGTACATTAATGTTATACATTATTTGCAACACATGGAAGTTCCTCCCCATCTGCCTGATAATGAAAAAAGGAATATTAAATTGCAAGCCATCAGGTATGTAATTGTTCAAAATAACTTATGGTGGAGAAACTTTGAAGGAGTTCTGTTGAAATGTGTTGACAGAGAAAGGGCAAAAGAGATTTTGAAAGAAATGCATGCTGGAGTATGTGGAGGACATTACATGGCCAAAACTACTGTGCATAAGATAATGAGAGCTGGTTTCTGGTGGCCCACTTTGTTCAAAGATGCTCAAATTATGGTTAAAAAATGTGATCCTTGTCAGAGATTTGTTGGGAAGCTGAAATTCTCAAGAAATACTCCACTGAAGCCAGTTGAAACTAAAGCACCTTTTCAACAATGGGGTCTGGACTTCATAGGAGAAATTTTTCCCAAGTCCAGTACTGGCTATTCCTGGATTCTGGTTGCTACTGACTACTTTACAAAATGGGTAGAGGCTATCCCTACCAGAAATGCAACGAGTAAAGTAGTAAATAATTTCTTATTGAATAATATCATTTCCAGATTTGGATGTCCACAGAAAGTTGTCACAGATAATGCTATGTGTTTTAGGTCTGAGGAATTCATAAATTTTTGTGATAAATATGGAATGACAAGAACAACGTCTGCCCCATATCATCCACAAGGGAATGGACAAGCTGAGTCCACAAATAAAATCCTGTTGAAAATCATTAAGAGAACCTTGGACAATAATAAAAGGGCATGGGATTCCAAGTTACAGTTGGCAATATGGGCTAACAGAGTAACTGTAAAGAAGGCAATTGGGGTGGCTCCATTTGATTTAGTGTATGGAATTCAAGCTAGAATGCCCCAGAACAATTTGATGGGATTATACAATTACATCCAGTCATATGATGAAGATACTACTGATGAAATGAAAGAAAGAATGAATGAACTGGTAGGATTGACCGAAGCCAGAAGAGAAGCATCTCTGAGAAATCAAAAATTGCAGTTACAAGTCAAAACACTCTATGATAAAAGAACTGTAAACAAGAAATTTGAAAATGGAGACCTAGTCTTAATGTGGAACGCCAGAATTGAAGATAAAGGAAAACATGGCAAATTTGATCCCATTTGGTTAGGCCCATATCTCATTGAGAATGCTTGGGGTGAAGATTCCTACATAATCAAAGATGTATTTGATAATATTCTTGAATTGCCAGTTCATGGACAATTCTTGAAGAGGTATTTTTCTTGAAAAAATACTTAGTTTCTTCCATGACCATTAGTTTTAGGTTTTCCTGGCGTCCCATTTTCTGTAAATCCTTGTACAGTCTGAGTTTTTGTTTTTGTGTGTTGCTCTGTGCTCTCTGAAGAAGTTGTCATTTCCCGGATGTGTGGTCTGCTCTCCCATAGATTCTGAATCCTTGCATAGACTCAAGTAGTCTATCATCCCCAGACAGAGCCACTGTTGGTCTGACTTTTTCTGCAGTAAAATTTTTTCAGTTAAACCATAGAAAAGTCAGATGTTCTATGTCTAAGTGAAGTATAAGGTTTTGGATAAACCATCTATAAGAAATATTTGCCATGTAAGCCTTACATTCATCCCTATTTATAAATGGTCGGGCGCGAAATTTTCAAAATTCAAAAGAAGCGAATATGCTTCCGTATTCCTTTTCCTTTCTCTTGGGTTACCTTTCTTACTGTTTGTCCCAACCGTCAGATCTGATTAGATCTACCGCTGGCGTTACCTTGCTATTGAAATTTTCATGCTCATTAAGTACAGCGAGATAGCGAGTGTTGAGTTTTTAAGCGGTGGGACCATGAAGTGAAGGTGCGGCAATCGGATATTTGCTATTTAATTGCTTTATTGTGCAGGTACACTTAGCAATTCAGCATAAAAAGGGGGAGAAGGACCCACTAGAATATATGACATCAGAGCCGGAATGTTGATGTTTTCGGAAGTTCTGCCACTTCGCTATCGAAAAATTCAGGCACTTCACCGTTAGCGAAGTAGCGAGGCCACGTGAAAATCTTAAAATGATGACATTGCATCTTGCTTGTATCATAATTACACTAGGTGGCATGACCTGTCATAAATACTGTTGTCAGAATCAGTTTTAATTAACAGAAGTAATTACTGGGTACCCCCTTGCTTTTTCCGGCCCGGAATCCTTTAAAGTGTCGAAGCTCGCTACCTTGCTATCGGAAAATTGAGGTGCTTCACCATTAGCAAGTTAGCGAGGCCCCATAAAATGGTAAAAGATTGGCAAGATCTATGATGACGTGTAATGACAGGTGACTGTGATAAATTTTGACATGTGCTAGCTATGCAGAGATCCGATTCTCATTAATGCCTACTTGACTAAATGTACAAGAAATCTGGAACGTCAGCTTGAAGTGAATCAACGGAGCTCACTACCTCGCTATGAAGAGTTGCAAGGAAGATAATTACAGTGACATAGCGAGATGGGCCCACCGCCTTCTTTCTTAAGAAGTCCTATAGCGTATCTTTCGATCTTTTCTTGGTCCGATCAACGGTTGTCGCCGCCTCGTTATGGCAAGGTGCTAGTTCTTTATGCATAACAAAGTAGCGACATGCTAAAACGTGTTCTCCATCATCAAGTGGGTCTAAAGGTAAGCGCCATCAAAAGAAGGAATTATGTACGTGGCAAGCTCTCATTGGGTAAAATAACTGACATGGCAAACATAACTCCTAGTTGTTATCTTTGTACCACATGATCGTAGGATCTTTGAAGATCAACGACGTAGTTTTAAATAAAAAATGTAGTGCCACTCTCTGTATTAATTAAACAAGAAAGCTTCGTCCATGAGAAAAAATAGAGTATAATACAGAGAGATTGCATCAGTTTCATTTCACGCGAGAAAAGATTTGAAGCCATTCTTGTGCAGAAGCTATTACTGAAAGAAAAGCGTGCCAAGGTTGATAAGAAATTGTCAAGTTATTTGTTCGCTGAAATTTTGCAGGAATACAGAGGAGAATTGAGACAGAATTCAAGTAAGTAAAACTGCCATCATCTTTGTGAGCTTTTAAGTTTTAAAGAGGATAGCCCAAGATGCCTCCTAAGAAGGGATTTATAGGAGCGGTAAACTACCTGGATAGAAATGTGCATGATGATTTGCTTGAGTTACTTCCTGAGTCCACTGTAGAAACGGTGCAAGTTAAGAGGTTAACCTCACTCAATCCTCGGCTTAGGGTAGCTGATGGATTGTATGATAAGGGTAATTGGGTCCAGGATGCTCAAACTGCTCAAACTGGTTTGAGTTTATTCAAGAAATGGTTTGCAGAGAGAAAGTTATATGCCCCTCATGCCAACATTTGGAATTTTGATCTTGGGAAGCTTGTTGTCCCCAGCGTGTTTATGGATTTTGACCTGCTTGAAGCCATAGCAAAAAACTATGACCAAGCCACTAAGGTAGTGAGGAGAATAGATGGTGAGGCTTTAGTTACCATCAGTCCCGAGGAGATTAGGAAGGTATTCAGTCTGGGACCCCTCACCATGTATCATGTGCCCATTAATCTGATAGATTTAGAAAAAGAATATATATCCAAGAGGGATGTAGTTAGACAGGGTGCATTGAAAGCCCACATAGGCCGAATTGGAGGCCTCCCAACCATAACATCATCTTCTAAAGAGCCCTTTAAGAAATCATGTTTTAATGCCAGGGCAGTGGAGATATATAGGACCCTGTGCAGAGTCTTCGGAGAGGGCGAAGAAGATTTTATTCCGGTGAGCTTCATGTATATGATCACCCAAATCTCTTCTTTTGGTGTGGAAATAATTTTTGATTTTGCATCTTACTTGGCAAATGAGATCCATCATGGATTGGTGGGGATTGCACAGGGCAAGGTGGAAAAGGTTTGGGGTCAGTATTCCTTACTGATGCATATGTTTCTTTTTAAAGGGGCCACTTATTTTGGTAAAGAAATGGCTTTAAATAGAGAACAAGAAGGGGAAGCACTACCAGTCCAATTATGGAGTGCAGACATGACCTGGGAAGCAGAAAATGCTAGCTTCGTTAGATTTGATAGGCACTTTGCCTCCAAACTAAGGTGCCTCTTATTGAGTGACAATCCCAGAATCCCTAAGGCATTAATGCACCTTGTCAGGCCTATGGACAAAACCCATAATCTAAAAGTGTCACATAATTGGGGAGATATTGTCCCATATTCAGTCTCAACCGTCATCAGGGTCTATGGTTTCAAAGGAACACCCCATGTGTTACCCTATCAGGTACCTTTAAAGGTAGGGGTAGCTGAGTTTTTGTGGCAGTTGGGAGGAGTGGAGGAGGCCTTTTTGCACAAAAGGGGGACAGGATCAATTTTTCCTACTTGTACTATAGCCCACCAATTTGTGATAACTAAAGAAGGGTGGGCCTTTCTCCATAAATTTTTGGATCAATACAAAATGGCAGTGTCTCACTCTCATTTTTGTGATACAGAAGGTTTCTTTAACTCTGCCCTTAGATTGAGAATCAAGCTACGTCCAGTTCAACATGAATTCTATTTTCCAGAAGATGTAATAAGAAATGAATATTCTCTCCATGAGCAAGAAATAAAGAAAGAAAAATGGAGAGTCTATTCAAAAGTTTTGGAATTCATTAATTGTTTTGATAAAAATTTCAGTCCTCTTAGTAATGCTGCAAACAATGCAGATAAAGTACATAAGCTCATGAGTAATTTCTCTGAGATAATGGAGGTAATGAATGAGAAGAAACAACATTTTATTAATTCTTTTCTAGATAAAGCCAGAGAAATTATGAGAAAATTGGGTTTCACTCCCAACATTGGAATAGGTCCACTGGTGGTACGGAAGAAAACAGGATATACTATTTCCGACAGCAGATGCCCGTTGTGCATAAAGAAAAATAGATTGTTGGATCTTCCAGCACTGTCCTAGAAGAAAGACCCCCTGAACCTTCCCCCAAAAGAAGGAGAATAATAAGGGAGGAAGAATCCCCTGATGAAAGTGGCTCACCTTCTCAAACCCCAATAAGAGTTGAGGAAGAACAACTCACCAATGAGTAATTTGAACAAATGGGGTCACAAGGAGAAATTTTTGTTACACAAGCAGAGATTGATGAAGGGAACCCTCAGGAAACCCCTGTACCAAGTTTTGAATTAACTACAGCAGATTTTAGAGGAAGGGAATTGGACCCTATTTTGGAACAAGCCAGTCAGCATTTTTTGTCTGATAACAATTTTGTAAGATCTAGGGCTTTTCATCAGTTTGCGTGGAGAGTAAACATGCACATTTTTGAGCAAAGGTGCAATAATATGAGAGCAGAACATCCAGAAATGGATGAGACCTCCATTCAAAATCTAATAAAGGAACAAATGGTTCAAGAGTTCCAAAATATAACCCCTGATGAGGGAAGACAGATGGTAAAAAATGCTAATGTTTTATTATTGCCCAATTGGGACATTGCTGACGGATTAGTTTTTAATTCTGTTTCAAATAATTTAGGACTCTAGGATCCGAATAAAGAGGAATTCTTGGGTACAACATTCAGCAATGATCAAGCTGCCCTTGTTATGTGGTCCCTGTGAAGAGGATCCAGAGTTACTTCATCACAGCCTGATGACTCAGGATTGACAGGGAGTATCATTGTAAGAAGAGTTGCTGACACTTAAAATGTACAGGCAGCCCACATGAATGTGGATTATTCTAAATTTGGCCTGGCTACTACGGAAAGAGAAGAGAGGGAAATAATGGATATGCATAATAAATATGAAGTAGTGGTGGAAGCCTATAATCAAGAGGTAAAGAGGAGAATTGAGTTAGAAAATAGGATATCTCAATTGGAAAAGGTATTTGGAAAGAGAAAAGTGGGAGAATCCAGTACATTAAGAATTGCATATCCCCCACAGTCATCTGTGGGATTAACCCCTATTATTGAGATACCTGACACCCCTGAAAGACCCCAATTCTATACTGCAGAGGAGTTTGAAGCAGAAAAAACCAAATTACATGAGTGGCAGATAGAATTTAGAAATCAGCAGGAAGAGAAATGGAAGCAGGGTGTGACATACTTGAGGGATAAAATACAATGGTCAGATTTTTATGACCAGTTGACCAGGATTGTAACCCTCATAGATGAGTTAAATAAAGAAAAGAATGGACTAGACTCTCTTGCACAGAAGTGGAGACAGAGGAATAATGATGTTACAATTGTTTGTATATCTGCAGTTCAAATGCCTTATCATCAGGTTGAAAGAATTTTTGATTTATTGAATCAATTAGATAATTTTGAAAATAAAAGAGATTCTTTACAGAGGAAATTGACACTCTATTTTTCAAGATATCTTGCTAAAAAATTCACCCTATTTCGTTGTGCCTTAGAATCTGTTGATACAGTAAAGGAAAAGGACAAATGGAAAAAGGAAATGGATGAATTATTTGATAACAGAATAACAAACATCATCAGTGAGACTGGATGTTGGTTTTGGGCAAAGACAAATGAAGAGCTGGTAAAAATACAACTGTATTATGCTGATATAAGAAAAGAATTTGATGATTTAGAAGAAAATGGCAATTCTTTAATAAAGATACAAAGAGAAACCCTAAGTTTTGATTGGCCAGATGATGATACTTTCAACAGATGGAAAGATCAGTTTAGTGAACAGATGTCAGGAGAAGATGACGAGGAAGATGTAAGAGTAATAGTTACTCTTGTAGTCAGCAATGATGACATAGAAAATCCCCAGGTTAAAGTGATTTTGCATGTAACAGAAGATGATACATCACTTGCAGACCTTATGGGTATGTACTCTGAAGATGAGGAATGATTGCGAGAGCAGATCATAACAACCAAGAAGCATAACAGAAAGGAACCCGCCAAGAAGTGCTGTTGTAATCAACCTTTCTGTTATTCTTGTTTTTTGTTTTTCAAAAGAAGGACACCTGTCACCTACTGTAGCCTGAAGCTTGTTGCATCTCACATTATTTAAGTGAGATCCCAAGGCTAAAGATGGGTCCGAATTTGGTTTTCACTAAGTGTTGTGCTTAGTTCTTTTTTGGTCCAAACATTTTTGGAAAGAAATTTATAGTATGCTTTTTCTTTCAAAATTTCTGAGATATGGATGAATGTAGAAAGAACTGTGCTTCTTCTCTGAAGGTTTTTCTGGGTCTTTTGTAAAGGATATATCATTTTCAAAGGAAATGAATACAAGTTATGAACTGTCCCCATATCTGTTCTTCTCTGAATTTTGTCTCCTTTTTAATACTGAGCTACCTTGATGTTGTGTGAGTAAAAGCTTATGCAATTGATTGCAATTTTTTAAGACTGTACATCCATTTGTTATTGTTGTTAATTCAATGGATTAAGTAAAGGCTTTGATGAATGTGATGAGGTTGCTCGGGTTTTAATAAGGATTTTTGAATGATAAATTCTGGTAAGAATTGCTGATGAAAATTCGTTGCAAGGCAACAAATTAGATCTAAGAATTTACTTAACTCTGAATTCCCAATGGATTAGGCACTGATCGAAAGTATTTCAGCCAAAAGAGAAGTATATTATAACTAGCTTTTTCAAAATACATCATAAAATCAATTTTCATTTATCTTTCCTGTAAGATTTTCAAACTTGGCCGAAGCCATTGTTGTTGGAAACATCTGCAGAGCTATAGAAGATTTCTTGGCCATATCTGTTCAAGGGATGTTCTTATCAGTTATATACCTATATGTTTGAGGATTTAGAGATGAGAATCAAAATGAAACTAAGGATAATTCTCATACAATTATTCCATCTTCGAAACATCCCCGGGTGCACCCGCCCTGGTTTTACAGAGCCAAAAGAGTAGAAAACCGTCTAAGGTTTTGTTGAAGTTGGGCCCTAATACTTTGCATATGCAAGTGATAATGAGAATTGGCTATTCTTTAGGTTGTGTATGTACTGATATCTAGGTACTAAGCCTTTTGTCGCCTAGTAGTTTTAGTACTGGTAACATCAAAATAAAACACCAACAGAACTAATGAGATGATCTAGGAGCAGGGTAAACTTTAAGAAAGCCGCCTCCAAAAAAGATATAAAATATTGGCGAATCTTTCATTATTTTGAAAATAAAAAATTATTTCTATTGGTGAATCTCTCAATTTTTTATTCTAAATATGATTAATATTGGCGATTATTTTTTAATCATAATTTTTTTTGCATAAAATATTGACGAATCTCAATAATAATAGGAAGTTCATTAATTAGTATGGAATATTACAAATCAAAATTGAATATTTTTTTACCTCATGGAATATTATGAGAATCGTTACATATACTTTAAATCAATAGTGAAAAATAAATATTGGTGATATATCCCTAAAGTAAGTAATAATTATGATAATTATTGGTCAGTTCAATTTAATTTCTCCAATAATATATTATATTTAGGTAACTCAAATCTATACATGTAATGAATATTGTGGTGAATATTTGAGTTTAAATTTTTTAATAAAATAAATTATTGAGCGATTTTAAATATTCTAGAACTTAATTTTATAAAACTATGGCGATTTAGGTTGTATCAAATCTTAAATTATTAGCCAAATTACTAGCTGAAAAATTCTAAAATTAGCCAAATTATGAATATTACCCACTAAATTATACCCTATCTAGGAGTCAGTGAGAGCTCTAAAAATAGAAGTTTGGCTTTCTCTAGGTGTCTCTTGGAGTTGAATTGGCATCAAAATGCATTTTTGATGCATGAAATGCTCTAAGATAGTAATTGATAGTTAAGTATCATTGCACTATATCTTCTTTAAAAAATTTAATGCAGCTCTAAGAAAAGTGTACCTTTGGAAAAGTGCACCTTCAAAAAGTGCACCTTGAAAAAATTTCAACTACCCAACTTGGTGAGGGGACCCAAAAATCAAAAAATTCTTTTATGTGTCAAAAATGTATTTCCTACTTCTAGGTTTTCTTCCCCTTTATACCAAAAAGATGTTTGGATGTTTGTTCTTGAATTTCTCTATTATCTTTGTTACTTTGTTAGCCTTTTGTAAATTCAACGAATCATACATACTTCTAATTTCTTTTTGGTAGATGTTTACTTCTATTTTTGTCTCTACAAAATCCTCAAGCTTAGTATCTATTTCTAACAACACTTCTCCAATTTTAAATGCTCGTCTTACATCATCTTTTGATGAAGAATTTCAAATATATCCCTAAATTGTTGAACTATGGTTTGTACTACAGAAAGCTTTCTCTTTGACACGTCTTCAAAAAATTGAAGGCTAGCAATGTTGTAGTACTTATCTACTTCAAAAATGTTCTCTTGAGCTTTATTCTTAGTATGTTGAATTCCTTCATATAACCCCTCCATAAATTTATTCCCAAAAGATATATTTTCTATCCAATCATCTAACTTATTCAACTCCTATGTTGAGTATATCTCCATTAGCATCTAGTACCTTTTCTCTTTTATAGACCTATGCTTGAGAATCATTGGAATATGTACAAACTTCCTCCATTAGCCAAAATCTTGGTTTATAATAGAAACCAAATTTTCAGTGTTAGTCTAGATGTTGTGGAATAGGTTCAAATTACCCTATATTATTTGCAATCTACTTTCCTCAAAACTATGACACAATTTTTGACATGCATCAAAAAATGAATCCATTAGTGGCCCTGCTTCCTTCTTTTCCAATGTAGCTCCAAGAGAGATCTCTAGATTAGCCAGGTCTATTGGCCCTACCACCTCATTCAAGTATCCTCTAAACAAGTTATTCTACTTCCTTAGCATCAAAAGCCCCGATTCATCCTTATCTAATTGTGCTTACACTTGTTTGAGACCTATAGTGATTAGAAGCTTCTTTGTATCCACAGTGGGTTTCCCTAATATGGCCTCTTTTGTTTGGTAGTCCTTAGGAGTCAATTCCTCTATATGTATGTGGGAAAGTGGAATGGAAATTTGTGATAGAAAGTCCTAATCCTAATTCTTCATTATGAAGGCAAGTGTTTTAGTATCACCCTTAGGTGGCTTAGGTTTTTGGATTTCCTTTATTAATTCTAATGTTCCCTCCTCTTTAGTTAGTTCCATGTGCCTCTCTTTCTAGAACATGACCTCCTTCTTCATCCATGATAGTGTTGTCCCCATTAGTGACATGTATTGTGTTGAAGACATCAATTCTTCTATAGGATCCTTTCCCTTATAAATCCTCTCTGGAGTCTTCTCATTTCCAAGGAGACCTTCAAAGAGAGTTTATTTATTGTGTTGGGCTAAGGACCTAGCCTTTGTATCTGGAGGAACTTATTGCCTTTCTTCTTCTATCTATCCTTCTTTAGATACTTCATCAACATAGAACTATACATATTCACCTTCCTCTTTATTTTGACTCTCTTTCTAATTCAATCATTGAAGGAGGTAGAGGTACTGATCCCTTATCTACTACCATTTTCATATCCTTTAAAAAAAAAGAAATGCCTAGTTTTCCTTGAGGTAAAGGAGGTAATTGATTCCAATCGTCTCCTAATGGCTCATTCTTGGGTGCATCCCTTATTTTCTTTGCTACCATCTCAGTGCCTATAGGCATGAAATCAAAATGTGAGAGGTCAAAATTTGTTTTCTCCTACTCCCTCCATTTCTTCAATCCATTTTTTGTTGTATATCTTTCAAGGTCTCAATGTGGATGGGCTCCCTAGTGATAAAAGGAGGTGTCTGAGTTGAGATTCTCCTCCTCTCTTCTTCATTTGCATTAGCTAAGTGAGTCCTTTTATTTAAAGGGACAAGTTCAATTTGTTCCCATTCCTCCTCATCCTCAACCTATGACATAGTTTATCTCACCTATGGAGAGGGATTTCTCTTCTATTTTATTCTTCTCATTTTTACACCTACCACTATTTTCTTTGTTTAGACTCTTTTGGACACTAATGGGGAGGATTCTTCCTTTGAGGCTTGAGATGTTGGGAATTTTTCCTTCTCTAGTTGCACTTTTTATTTTTCCTATTGAGCTTGTTCAGGCTCTTGTTGTTCTTCTTTTGGATGAGCAATTAGTTCTACTTGGACCTTGGAAACTTTCTTTATTACCCTAGGAGCTACTCTTTTTCTTCTTTCCTTTGCCTTTTCCTTTCTTAAAATACTAAAACTCTCACTCATGCTATTGTATTATTTATGGCCTCACTAGTGATTTGGGATGGTAGGTTGGTATAATGACCTTTGTTACTTTTCTTCCCTTTGGTCAAGCTATAGCCTGAAGAGATATGGCCTAGGGAATTAGATCCATCTGAAAAGCTTTCCTTATCAATTTCCTTGTAAGTTTGACCACATGTCAACCCTGATGATCCAAATCATCATTCTCCCCATGCCCAATTTCTACATTCATGATGGGTTTGTCAAATAAATTATCCCTATTGTATAAGGAATCCATTATTTTGGGGACACCTTTTTATTTAATATTTATGATTGGCTCTGTTGGTGGGTTCTATAGGCTAAAGATGTAATTCAACTTTAATTGTAAAGACATATCATTCTTTCTTCCTAGTCTTCATTGCCATCTAATGAATTAATGTTGAAGCCATTCCAAAGATTTGTGGCAATGGTTTAGCTTTAATATATGCAATAACACCATGTCATTCAATGTTATCGAGAATTAAAGTATTACACTTCTCTGACTATAAAAGTATGGTTGCTCACAAATACTCTTAACTTATTTAATGAAAAATTATCTTGGAAGTGATCCTAAAAACATGATTTTAATTGGAATTAATCTATGTCATTTTTTTAAGCTTTTTAAATCTCACTTTCACCCTTTCTTGCCAACTATCAAATTTGTGTTAGGAGGCCAGCCAGTTGGCCTTAAAAAATCATTTAATCAAGTAACCAGGCCAAGAAAATTTGCACGAGTGTTCAATCCTACACACTCTATCATACTAAAAATTATCAACCCATGAAAAATTCTCAATCAAAAGATTTTAATTTCCGAATATCCATTCTTCAATTATCTTGCAAGCAAATAGTGTTAAAAAACATAAACTGAGCTTGGGTTCAACATTATAAATTGGGTTATTGATCACTTGCGGTTCTTAAAACTAGGATATACATTCCTTTCCATTCAAAGGATAAGAATCAATAATTAGGGCTTATGAAAAATAACAAGGAAAATTTGGCGAATTTTCAAAAATAGGCACTTGGAAATTTTAAACTGGGAAATGCGCCAAAAAGTAATTTTTGGTAAATGGGCAGACATAAAAACGTATGCAGATGAATTCTTCATGACTTGAGAATTGGCATACCTCAAGGATTTTTAGGACTCAAAATGATGGTATAATCAGTTTAGGCTTACCAATCATGAGATCAAAGTTATAACATGCCAAACAGGGGTATAGATCAATTTGGACACCTTAGTCAACAAAAAAATGTAAACTAGATTTTTAATCATGTTAGTAAATTGATCAAATGAATTTGTCAAGATCTCAAAATTGGAACATATGAATTATTTGACCCCTAGAAAATAATGCAAAATTAATTTCTTCATTTGGGTCAACTAGGTCAAATATATCACACGTCAAACAGGGCTTCCTAGAATTATGTGCAATGTGCATCAGCATAAAAATGGTAAACTACCAACTTTGAGGGATTCAAAACCTAGGCAAATGGACTCAAAATGACTCAAAATCTGAAACATAGTTTCTTAGGTATGGGAACTAGATACTCTCAAAGTAGCAAGTCATGAAACATTTTTGGGTGTGAGATATTCATTTGCAAACATAGGCTCTTATCGCTATTTAACACTAACGTTAAAATGCAGATTTGAAATGTGCTCAAAATGGGACTTCATGAAATGGCTTGAAATGTCAATTTAGCTTCATGAAACAAGTGGATGGGCTGAATGGAAGGTGATAGAAACATTAAGCACCTCATGGGTCTCAAAGGTGCAGCCGAGTACATAAGCACTTAAAAGCGTTTATAGGGCTCAAATTTCTCAATGGTACTCAAAAATTGACCATGAAATTTTTTGTCCCAACAGTGGCTCTATCTGGGGATGCATTTCCCTTCTAGGCATGGAAAGGATCCAGATCTCTGGAGGAAGCAAACCACTTCCAAAACTTCAAAAACTTCTCTCTAACAACTTTATTGAAAGTAAAAACAACTACAACTATTATGTACAAGTGATGACCCTAGGCCACCGAACTTCAAAAAAAACCTTTACCTTTGTCAATAACTTGATTCTCATCTAAACATGCATGTAGTAAACTAAAAATAGTTCTCCTATCAGTTTCACCAATTAGATCAGCACCCTAAAACTCAACACTTAGTAAAATTGAATCTTCATTCTTACTTCCATAATGCATATAAAAACTTGCTTCATTCTTAAACATTTGCTCGTTATGAAAATATTGATCAGCATGCTCAAATATATCAGACTGATATTGAAACTCTTCTTTATTAGATAAATCATGCATGCTATCATTGTCAAATATGAAGGCTTCATATTCAACATAGGGAAAAGGATCACACACACCTTGAAATTGTGTTTCCTTATGCATATCTAGATGGTACTCTGAAGAACAATCTAATTGGTATTCACACATTTCATCAATATCATAATTTGAAACTAATCCATAATCTTCAAATGGTTCTCCACAATCAGCAAACAAATTAGTCTTCACATTAGAAAGCTCATAATAAAAATTTTTACAAGATGCACACTAATTTTTAATAACCGTCTCATCAAACACCTTGTTATCAATCTCATGAGATGCAATCTCATCAATACTTTCACCATCATACTTGGAAGAAGAACCATCTACCCTCTTATAGCAATAGGATAAAGTATTAGTATTAAGATCATTCTCAACTAAATCTGAAAGTTCCATGTCTTCTTTGAACAAGGGGTTAATAACTCCATATAGTGACCCTTGTTGAACATCTTGACAAAGTATAGTTTGATCATCATTAGGATTTTCATCATATAAAACATTATCATATACTTTAAAACCATTACCTAATGTATTATCACAAACACTTGTAGTATATGACAAAAAATCAAAATTATATGAAGACTTGCTTTCTTCTTCATCTACCACACATATAGTATCAAATTGATCAACCATTTCTTTATCTTCAAGCTTTGAAGAAAAATCATTCTCAAATTCTTCATATCCAAGCTGATTTCTATAACATAGAAACTATGATGCATTATCATTTTAAGATTTGAAACAAGAAATCATACTTTCACCCACATAAGAATACTCACTTATGTCATTACTTTCTTCCTCCCAACTTGCATCCAATTCACATGAAGATGAACATACACTATGACTATCCTCTCCTTGACTCGAGTAAGAACTCTCATTATCATCTTCATATGATGCCTCTTGATTATACACTAGATCAGCAACTTCACCATTTTCACTTAACACATCACTTCCAACCTCTTCATCCTCATATTGAGATGAACTTCCTTCAACTTCATGATCGGTTATTCTTTCAACATAAAGAAATTCAACATTAGGAGAAGAGACCATTGAATTTATATCTTGCATGTATAGCTTGTCAAATTAATTAATTCTATCATCTGCTATTGTAATATTGGAAACATGTTGATTACATTTAGCAAGAACAAATTTATCTTTTCCTTGGAAGAAAGAAACCTCATAAATAGATGTTTTTAACTCTAAATTTTCAACCAAACCATCTACTACAATAGGCATGCCTACTTGCTTGTCATGCCCAAAAACTTGAAGCCAAAAACACACACTAATTTTTTTATTTTTATTTTTTTTAGAATTAATAATTAAGCATGTCCTGAGTTTGAAATGATTGATAATAGTTTTAGTCCAGGTTCTATACTTTACGTCTTAGGGTTATAAACATGAGGGTGATTACATCATTAAGATTTTGAAACTTAATCGATTAACACTTAGCTATATAACCATTTAATTACGAATGCATATATAAAAAGAAACAATACCAAACTAACATAATTAATGCTAATCTAGATTTTAATCAACATAATATGTAGGCTGATCTCAACTAATAATTATTAATCTAAAGCTAATTGAAAAATTATCTAACGTTTGATAAAAACAACTAAATTAATCTAAGAACCAAACTAATTAAATCTAATACGCACTGACTAAATATAAATCACTAATACATTAACACTAGTTAAAAGAAAACATTAGAAAATAATTATAGTTCTACAAGTTAAATGATGATAGAACCTATAATTTAGCATGATACACATTTTATAACAAAATTAACTTACCCTTTTAATTCTAATAAGATCACCATTCTATTAATGCCAAATTAAAACTATATTATAGCTAAACTAGAATATACATATATCTACAAATATCAACTAATTAAAATCTAAACTATATTACATTAAAACCAATGTAATAGTAAGCTAACTTAATTTTCTACTAACTTTAAAATGACACAACATCTAACCTAAACTAACACAACTTATTTCTTAACAAATTAAGGTTACATTTAAAACTAACTATGAGAAAATATTAATAAAGAACTAAAATTAAATAAATAAACTTTAAATAAAAAAACTCTCAACAATACTTACCTAGCTAACTAACCTACTAACTCCCTACAATCTAACCCTAGCCCAAACTACCACCCTACACTCCCATGGGCAATGCTTCCCAAGCGCTGTCCTTGGGACAGCGCTCTGCCCAACCCAACATAGCGCAGGCCTATGTCTAAGAACATGCGTAGGCCTATGACTAAAAATCTTGCGCAAGCATCACCCAAAAAGGTGGTGACCGGACCAATGGGGGGGGAAGAAAGGTAAAAAGGAAAATATTTAAACATGTTTTAAAAAAAAACAACCTCCTTCCCATCATAAGGTGAGCGCTCAAAAAGATAAGGGGGTAGATGGGAGATGGGATGTGGGGACAGCATGATGTCACCCTCCCACAAGCAAAAAAAAACTTGACTAAACAAATTTCCATTTTAAATCCTATTCAAACTGACGTCCAAGATGGAGAGTTGGTTTAAGACATAAAGTCATAAAGTTTATTAGGTGGCAAGTAGATATTTAGGATGTTAGGAATTAGCATAGTATTACTTTAGTTATTCATAATTAATTTATTGATTATTAATTAAATTTGAAATAAGGAATCAGAATGGAATATTTCAACAAGAGAATAAATTATTCCTCCATATAATTTCTAGCATCCTGTAGGTGGATATTTGACAATTTGTCTTCTCTCTCTCTCTTGAAACTCATTGTATATTTCTTTGCAACTATATTACAACAATATGTGCATGCATTTTCTTATAAATTTTTGATTTATTATTTCCATGAACCTCAAATGGCCATGCAATTCAATGAAAGCAAAATTACCTCATATATTCAACTTTATCTGTCTATTGTAACTGATGGAGCACATAATTTGAATAACATAGTGACTAAACTAGTCTTATGGAAATTTGAGAAAATAAGAGATCAAAATGATATTTCTCTATTCATTTAGATGGGAGTATCAAGACACACCAAGTTCTGTCCACTATCATTTTTTTTTTAATTTAAGTTTGGATAACTTAACATGATTCTTTCCTACATGTTCTTGCAATTTCACTTTCAACACAACCATCCATAACTAAAATCATACCAAGCTCAAAGGAGATACCATACATTTACAATTTAAATCTTGCATAATTGCACATCATTGTTTCATCTCATCTTTGATACACATTCATATAACAACATAGAATACAAAAATTTTGAGAGAAGCAAAATTTACTCAATCACTTATTTTATTATCAACCTGATTCAAGGGCTCAGCCGAGAAAGAATCAGGAAGAAAACCCGGCTTCGTTGCCATTTATAATAAGGTTTTAAAAAAAAAATTACAATTTACAATAGGATCTCAATCCCAATTTTCAATAATTTTATCAAATTTTCTTTATGATTATAATGAAGGAGTTTGTAATGTTTTCTGAATCTCATTTCAAGAACCATGGAGGAAACCAATAACTGATCGGGTGACAACTAAGCAGAACCAAAAGAACATCAAGCATGCATAATCATACATGGTTTACACAATAATATTCACAGTGAATCAAGACTAGGGAGAGGTGGATTCTTCCAACTGGAGAAGTCAAACACAACACCAATTCAGATGCCCAATCGGGGCCAATAACCAAGAACTTTCGTTCTTCCATTTAAACTTGCCATACTCATACCAAGTTTGTGCTGACGGGTAGGGGCCCATAACACCCTACCCTTTATCGCTCTTCTCATCCTAAGAAGAGACTCTACACAGGTTGGAGTTGTTGGGTGATGCGATGCGCTCCCCTACCCACAGGTGGTTAATTATGTGGTGTTCCATGTTCACTAAAAGTCATGGCTTTTGGTGTGACGGCAAATGGGCCCTACAATTGGTATCAGAGCTTGGTTTTGGCTTGGTCATGGGTTCAAATCTCCCCGGTGCCTTCTCGACCCGTGTAAGCACCTGGTATGTGCGTCGAGGGGGAGATTGTTGGGTGATGCGACATGCTCCCCTGCCCATAGGTGGTTAATTATGTTGTGTTCCATGTTCACTAAAAGTCATGTTCATGTGTTCAGCCACTCCATTTTCCTGTGGAGTCTTTCGAATAGTTTTTTGTCTACGAATACCATTAGTGGAGCAATAATCTTCAAATTCATGACTGCAATACTCACCACCATTATCAGATCTGAGACATTTTAATTTCTTACCAGTCTCATTTTCAACCAAGCATTTCCATTTCTTAAAAGTTTGAAATACATCAGATTTCTGTCTAAGGAAATAAACCCATACTTTTCTAGTTGCATCATCAATAAATGTAACATAATAATGAGAGCCACCAAGGGAAGATACCTGAGCCGGTCCCCATACATCTATATGCACAAGCTTTAATTTCTCCTTTTTGTTTTCCTTCCCTGTCTTTACAAAACTCACTCTCTTTTGTTTTCCATACACACAAATTTCACAGAAATCCATATTCACACATTTTAGACCTGGTAAAACTTTCCTTGAATGAAGTACTTTCATACCTTTCTCACTCATGTGCCCAAGTCTATTGTGCCACAATGCTATATCAGAATCTACAGCAGCTATTTTTTCTCCCTGCTCAACTGCAGTAATTGTTCCTGAATATTCATTTTTCTCTGAAACAATCAAAGTAGAAGGAACAATATGACCTGTACAAAGATATAAGGTGCCTACTTTCACACCTTTTGCTACTACAAGGGAACCTTTTGAAACCTTCCAATTTTTATCATTAAAAGTAACTACACAACCCTCATCACCGAGTTGCCCTGCTGAAATTAAATTTCTGCTTAGTTTTGGAACATGTCTTACCTCATGTAGTAGCCAATGATTCCCATTCTGCAACTTAATCTTAATTTTTCCCTTTCCAACAATCTGACAGGGTTCATTATCCCCCAAATAAACAAGCCCAAAATCCCTTTGGACATAATCAATGAAACAACCTCTATGAGGTGTAGCATGAAAACAAGCACCAGAATCTAAAACCCATGAATCATCAACACTCTCTAAAGATAGAAGCAAAGCATCCTCTTCGGATTTGTTACTTACCACATTTGCCTCTTTGTCTCCATCTAATTTATCTCCTTCATTTTTCTTTCTAGTCCAGCAATCTTTCTTTTTGTGCCTTGGTTTCCCACAGTACTAGCAATCATCTGGTCCTCTCGATTGAGACCTCCTCCCCTTTGAATTTCCTCTTGATTTCCCACGATTTCCAGAGTTACTTCCTCTTTCAGTCGTTCTGCCCCTGCTTTGTGCATTTAAAGCACTTCTTGATGTAGATCCACCTGAGGATTTTCTATGAGTTTCCTCACTTAAAATAACACCGATCACATCATCATATTTTAGGGTACTAGATCCAGGAACAGAATTACTCACCGCCATTACCAAGCCATTCCAGCTTTCAGACAAAGAACACAAAATCAAGAGAGCCCTAATTTTTTCATCAAAATTGATACCCACAAAAGATAATTGACTAGTAATAGTATTAAACTCATTTAAATGATCTGCAATAGATCCACCTTCTGCCATTTTCATATTAAATAAACGCTTCATGAGAAATACCTTATTTGAAGCGGAGGGCTTTTCATACAGTGTCACTAGGGTTTTCATCAAATCTTCTGTCGTCTTTGCTTTTGTAATATTAAATGCCATCGATGGTGCCAAGCATAACTGAATGCTTCCGAGTGCCTTTCTGTCCAAAAGATCCCATTCAGCCTCTGACATAGCTCCCTGATTCTTGGCTTTTCCTTCCAACGGCTTCCATAAATCCTTCTGATATAAATAGTCTTCCATTTGCATCTTCCATAATTGGAAGTTCTACCCATTAAACCTATCAACCCTCAACTTACCCTCATCTGCCATCGCTCCCACTCAACTGTGAGACTCCCACTTAACCATGAGACTTTCCTATAGAGGATAATTGAAAGACAACCTTGCTCTGATACCACTTGTTAGGATAAACCACAGACAGAAATAAAAACTACATGCAAATATAACCAATAACAGAAAATAATAGAACACACAGAAATGAACACAAGGCACCAAGATTTAACGTGGTTCACCCAATCCCTGGGCTACATCCACCAAACAAAAAGTTTGATCTTATTATAATCCAGTGATTACAACTTGATTACAATCTGTAATCCCTTACAGCTCAATACCGTTGCAAGAACCAATTTCGTATCACCACATATGAAAAATACCCAACCCTAAGCCCTTTTTATACAAGTATTAAACCGCTTTAGGGTTATAACATGTCAGCCACTATTTATGAAGTATGTACAGTAATTTCCTGATCAGTCACCACAATCTAACAATCTCCCACTTGGGGACTGATCAGGCTCCACACTAAACAACAATCTCCCACTTGGAGACTGATCCTGTAGCAATACAACTACTGCATGGGGCTCCCACTGGATCAAACCACCCTGGACTCTACTATTCTTTTATTCACATTTAGTCTAAAAGACCAACTGAAGCTGAAGAGGAGTTTAGCTTCTCCCTTGTTACAACCTTTATCAACATATCTGCTAGATTTTCATTGGTATGTATCTTCGCCAGCTTTAACTGTCCATCCTCCAAAACTGACCGAATGAAATGGTACCGCAACTATATGTGTTTGGTCTTAGAATGCAGAGCTGAATTCTTAGCAAGATGAATGGCACTCTGACTATCTGTGAACAAATAATTATCCTTCTGAGGATGTCCCAATTCTTCTAAAAAGAACTAAAGCCATATCATCTCTTTGGCTGCCTCTGTAGCAGCAACATACTCTGCCTCTGTAGTGGAGAGAGCATTAATCTTCTATAGCCTAGAAACCCAGCTCAGGGCTGCCCCACCAATAGTAAAGACATAACCTGTAGTACTCTGCCTGGTATCAATATCCCCAGCCAAATCTGAGTCAACATAGCCCTGTAAATCAGTAGTAGAGCCCCCAAAGTGTAAACACTTATTGGATGTTCCTCTCAAATATCTGAGAATCCACTTGACAACATTCCAATGCTCAAATCTTGGATGACTCATATACTTGCTAACGACTCCCACTGCATGTGCAATATCTGGCCTAGTGCATACCATAGCATACATCAAACTTCCTACAGCTAAAGCATAGGGTACCTTGGACATCTTATCCTCCTCTTCCTGTGTCTTGGGACACATCTCCTTAGTCAATTTCAAGTGACCAGGTAAAGGTGTGCTGACAGCTTTAGCATTCTCCATAGAGAAACGTTGCAATACCTTCTCAACATAATCAGCTTGAGATAGCATCAATGTTTTTTTCTTCCTATCTCTACAAATCTTCATACCAAGGATTTGTTTTGCTGCCCCCAAATCCTTCATAGGAAATGCATGTGCTAATTGGCATTTCAGCCCCTTAATATGATCCATGTTAGACCCAGCTATAAGCATATCATCAACATATAAACATAAAATAATGTAGCTATCATCATCCAACCTCTTAAAATAAACACAGTAATCTGAATGACACCTATTATATCCATGCTCATGCATAAAACTATCAAATTTCAGATACCATTGCCGAGGTGCTTGCTTCAAGCCATATAAACTTTTCTTCAATTTGCACACTAAGTTCTTCTTACCTTTGACCTCAAAACCCTGTGGCTGAGCCATATATATTTCTTCATCCAAATCACCATGAAGAAAGGATGTTTTAACATCCATCTACTCTAAATGCAAATCTTCAGTAGCCACAAGACTTAAAACAGTACGAATAGAAGTCATTTTAACAACAGGAGAAAATATCTCATCAAAATCAATTCCCTTTTTCTGTGCAAATCCTTTTACAACTAACTTGGCCTTAAATCTATTCTTACCTCCTTCCTCTTCTTTCAACCTGTAAACCCATTTATTCTGTAAAGCCTTCCTGACCCGCGTAAGCACCTGGTATGCGCGTCGAGGACGAGATTGTTGGGTGATGCAACGCGCTCCCCTGCCCACAGGTGGTTAATTATGTGGTGTTCCATGTTCACTAATAGTCATGGCTTTTGGTGCAACAACAAATGGGCCCTACAATTGGTATCAGAGCCTGGTTTTGGCTTGGTCATGGGTTCAAATCTCCTCGGTGCCTTCCCGACCCGCGTAAGCACCTGGTATGCACGTCAAGGGGGAGATTGTTGGGTGATGCGATGCACTCCCCTGCCCATAGGTGGTTAATTATGTGGTGTTCCATGTTCACTAAAAGTCATGGCTTTTGGTGTGACGACAAATGGGCCCTACAGGAGTCGAACTAAACAGACCTCTCCCAAAATTGGTCACTTCTGCCCTCTCCTAAGGTGAATAATACCAAAACACCCATGCAAGGAAAACTCAAAAAATTCAAACATAAACAAGAAAGGAAACCAACCAAAAAGACATGGTTTACAAACATTCCCAACATACCCACAACCATACAACAGTGAAACAACAACAAAGTAACAAGAACATGAAACAAAACATAAAAATTGAATAAGGGAGATGAGAATTTCCTACCTTCACAAAGAGGTAATGGAAATGAACAATATTGAGTAGAGTATCCCTTTCCTTCCTTCAACCTTCAAGCATTCCTCTCTAAATGTAGAGATTGGGTAACCAAACCACTAGTCCAAGGAAGGCCTCTAAATAAGCCTCCAACTCAACCACCCAAAAGGAGCAATAACTATTTCCACCCACTCTAGAAACTCCTAACTCAACCTACACCATGGTTAAACCCTAAAAGGAGATGGGGTAAGACAACTCATGACAACCACTTGTAATTTTTGCACAAGGCAAAAAGGGGACTTTTTGAGTGCCCTCAAAAGTCAAAGCTAGGGGCTTAGGGGTTGGAAAAGACCCCTAACCCATACCCATACCCTTTGGTTAGAATAAAAACATGTTAAAAGCCTTAGGAAAGAGTTTTAGAGAAAAATAAAATCTAGGAATAAGATAGGTCCATCTAACAACTCTAACTTGCAAATTAAGCACAAATCTGAAATAGGGATAACTAACCCTAAACAACACACTGAAGCACATAAGCAATTTATGAGTGTCAAGTGACACTAACCAAAAAATAGTTATGAACATCAACATTTACTGAACACAAAGAGATACATACATACATCTCACAGCACAATACATGAATTACGAACAACAAGGTTTCCAAAAATTAGCACATAGAGATCAATTTTGTTCCTCCGTCGGTTTCTTCGACTAAAATATCTGCACACTCATTGCACACATCAGTAGTCCCAAAAATCACATGTACATATATACATATCAAAAATTTACATAAATTGAAACATACATAAATCAGGGTTTCTTGCATCCTACTTATATCCTTAATCATAAAGATTCCAACTCAATGTGTTAATCCTACATTTTACTGATTTCATCAACATACATATACATGAACATTAAATGAAAATCATCAAATATATTTGGAAATAACATCACACAACATGAAATAATAAAATATGTTCTAAGCATCAGATAATGTTTCGACATCTCGAGTCGCGGATAACAAAATAAGAGTAATGTATCACTATGCTACGATGGGTCGGGGGCGAGGCCTCACATTGCTAATCTGGATTTGAACATTTTACATGACATTGATTTCTTCTTTGAACCTCATCTTGCCAGAAAACATTCTAAGAGAAGTGACTCTAGTCAGTCCATATTTCATGTTATTTTCAATCTCTATTGCCATCATAAAAGCCTAATGCAAAGTCGTAGGCTCCTTATCTCTTAATAAATAACTCATATTCTTATCAAAAGCACCAAGATAAACCACTAAACACACTTGATCATCTGGCTTATAACTTTTAGGAATGTCATTCAACAATTTTGTAAATCTGATATTGAATTCAGGAACTAGCTCACTATTCCTAACTTGGATATTCAAAAACTTATCAAAATAATCAGAGATTCTTACTCTTTCCCCAAATCACTTCATGAAGGCTGAAATTAATTCATCCCAAGATGAAATTGAACACCCTGGTAAAAATGAAAACCAATCCCTAGCATCATCTTCTAAAGTTTGAACGAAGAACTTCATAAGAACGTCTTCTTGAGCAATTTCAAAATCACTAACCAAGTTACTAAACAATTGAATATTATGACTGGCTGAATTTTCATGGTTCCCACTGAACTTAGGAAAATAATTTTAGGGGTTATATATCATAAGGTTTGGGAAACCATGAATTCCACTAAAACATAATGGCATATATCTCTTGGTAGAAACAAATCTATAATTCTCACTAACTAACTGCATACTGAATGAAGGGAAGTTTGACATTCTTCAAACTTAAAATTTATTCATCACTAATTCTGATTTGTAATTTGTAGCAGACCTGAAAATACCTGCTACCAAATTCAACTTCAAACACACTTCACAAACTTAAATACAACGGGCTGAAACTCAATCCAATGAAGTGTATGAAACTTATCACACTATTCTCTTCTTAGTGTTGAAACTCACTTGATGGAGAATGCTATATATGCTAGTTTCTTCTATGACAAGAATAATCATCATTTAAAATAAAATAGCTCAAGGGTTGATACTGAAACCACTAATCTGCTAATTTGGCACTAGTTCTGATCTCAATTCCTCATACCACTAGTCAAATCCTTATTGAGCTGCCATCTCTTTGAGGAGAACTAAATGAAATCAATGCTTTGATTCATTTTTATCATTCAAAAACTCTTATGATAGCACATCAAATAGCACTTTGAAACTTTTCAGTCAAGAACATATATGTATCTCTCTTTTCTTAAAACTTAACACAACTTTTAGATTTGCATTACTAGGCTAAAAAATATTTTAAAGCATTCATACATAATCAATCTACACTAGTACAGAGATCATTTAGAGAGTTGCCACTCACAATTGTGAGAAAGATTTAAAACAAGATTCCTAACACAATAGATCTGAACTAGATTATCAACTTGTAGAACTTTGCAAATCTTTAAACATTTAAAAGATAGAAAAACTTTTGAAACAATTCCGACTCTCAATTGATAGTGACACTTTGAAAATAACAATTGGTTGAATTGACTAAAGATGAACAACTTTTAGCAATACAATTTACATTCAACCTCAAAGTTATTGCTACAAATGGATAAAACTTAACTGGGGAACACAAAACCTTGCACAAAAAATTGAGTACGTACAATATATCAAAGATTTTCAATTCCTTATCAATGAATTCCTTCATAGACTCCCTAGAAAAGTCACCATTTTTTTGGTGTTTGAAAACTTTGGAGGGTTTTCAATTATATCAATGAGAAGATGACATATCTAGGGGCAACTAACTCCCATCTTCAACACATCACTTTAGACACTGGGCCAACTATAAGGCTTGACCCTTCTTCACTTTAGGCTCTGCAAGACCTAGGTGGGTGGACCTTAGATTCAACTAATAGAGTACCAGTGCAAAAACATACCCCTAAATCTATTAAAGAAGGTAAAACCCCTTATATCTCCTAATGACATATGCAATAACAAAGAAGTGTAGTAGAAAATTACAACTCTATGGACTACACAAGCTGAGCGAGGGTTAAACTATTCTCACTCTTCAAAATAAAATGTAAAGATGATTTGAATTTGATTTGATTTTATGTGGGTGGGGAAAGTAGATGAAAACTAGGCATGAACAACAAACTTATGATCCTATAATAGATCAGTGCCTCATCCATTAGGAAATTCATGAATCTCCCTCATGCATTTTGGTTATCTATAACACATACTTATGCTCAGACTCTAGATCTATCCATTTACCTTGTAAATTGGATATCCATATTCAATCTAAACCTCATTCTTACCTGATATCCTCTGCAATAAACTTGCAACCTTGTTGAATCTCTAAAGCATTTACATAATTCCTTGAATTAGAAGCAACAATAAAGAAACGTATAGCCTTAAGGGACTGCAATTATCATCTAGGCTCTTTGTTCAAAGACCATAAAACATCACAACCCAACTAAGAAAGGAGACATAATTTAAACTTAAACTAAATCCTTGCTGCTCACTATATTAATTTCCTTGAAATAATACATAAAAATTCATGAAATTAACTCATAACGAACCTAATAAACTGGGCTATACAATGAACAAATTCTATCATACAAGAGAGAAAATGGCAGGAATGAGAAACTAATAGGATGGTAATGGGGTATCATAGCCAAAGCAAAAGATTCATGGTCTAGAACTAGCACATCCCATATCTTCTATTCAAAATTCATCAATTCTAGGGACAATTTTATTAATTGTCTTCATTCTAGAGAAAACTTTCCAAAATTCCAACCCTTACAAAAGAGAAGAGAGTATAAATAGAAAGGAAGAAATTCCTAGATTTGTATGCAATTGACATGTGTTCACTTGAAATTCCCTCTCTTTTCCATGAAAAGACTCTCTCTAATATCTCTCCTCCATGGTGAATCAAAATCTTGATCATTTTACCTCTCAATGGAATCAAATATCTCAAAAAATTTATTCACCATCATAACTGATTTTTGATGCCAAAGTGAATTCATGGTAAAAAGTGAAAATTAGTTCAATATAACCTCTAGAATGCAAGAAAATTTTTAAGAGTTGATTTTATCCACATTCAAAACCCAACAAGCCTTTAAAATTACCCTCTAACAAACTCTGATGCTCAATGATCAAATTTCCCTATTTTGCTGCCAATGCCCTACAAACCACAAATTGGCCTATCACATGAATTGGTGAATACCTGTACATAATCTAATATCATATTTGGAAATTTCATCTCTTCCCAGTTTTGGTAGTATATTGGAGTGCCCATTTTTGATAAAAATTGCTCCAGTTATGGCCCTATGAAGTTCAAGTCTCTGTCTCACGGTTTTGCATATATTTTGCAAAAAATTAAACTTTTTACAAAGTTCTAACTATATGAAGTTCAGATATTTATTTAAATGACCTGTACATGAATTTGGGGGAGAAATAATAAAATATTGAAATTTGAAATTTCTCAAATTCCCCACCATTTTCTATCTAGGTCAAACTTGGTTTGACCAAGCTCGCCACATGTCATCACATGATTGGTTTAGGCCTATACAACTATTGAACCCCTCTAACTGGCTATCACATATCAGCATGAGATTTGTCCACCTTGCCACCATGTTAATGCCATGTGTCATCTTCCTATTGCGATTCACTATGTCGCCATGTTATCTTCCCTACAACTTTCCTTTGGCAATTTAGTGACATCTATTGGATCTGCCATGTGGCACAATCTGGTGCATTTTTGAGACTTTCCCACCATGTCATAACCTACCTCAGAGTTTGTGCCACATGGTACCTTGTGGTTGGTCCAATTTTACCACAACATCATCCCTATTGCACATACTACCTCTTGTCACATGTTGGTTCGTCAGAGGATCTGCAGGCGGGACCCACATTACATTTTACCTTGGATTTTACATTCTTTTGAGTTTTAGAAGCTTTTCAGTGACTCGCTATGTCACTAGCTAGCAAACCTTAGATTTTCTGACTAGCGAAGTAGCAACTGCCAGATTTTGAGACCTTTCTGGTTGCTTGTTGTTGCTAACATCATCCCCTTAGATGTGCATGTTAATTCAAAATTTATGCCTTATTCTAGCTGATTGGGAACCACATGCATGAGCTACCTTTCACAAAAGCCTCTTTCCTTGAGGCATTAGGTCTATCATGTGGAATTGTATTTAAAGATTAAAAGTTCCATTCCCTAGCTAATGTGGGATAAAACCTTATAACCTGGCTTTGCCTTGTTGTTCATTTCATGGCATGATAGACCTTCTTTATATATGGGTTATCTATGCACTATTATTGGAATAGCTTCCTTTCAACATGGTGTTAAAAAAAAACAAAGAAAAGTAGCCATCTTCGTAGGAATTAGAAAAGTTTGCAAAGATTTGAATTTTCTCACATCCCCAGTCGGATACAGTTTGTCCTTTATGAGAGGATTTTTTTTTTAATATCTTCAATTCTAGATTTGTATAGTTTTTCATTAGAAACTAAATGAAACATTTCCTCTGTTGGTGACATAGAATTGCTACTATAAGGATTAACTAAAAATGGTTCCCCAAGGAAAGAAGACTTGAAGATGGGTGCAGAATAATTATGCCACCAGTTGTAAGTGCTATATAGTATCTCACCAGTACCCATACTAAACAACATCCACTTGCTATTGGAAAAATTGCTTGGTGAATAAAAATCATATTGAAGACAATAGGAAAAGCTAAGTTAATTGCTTTATGTTACCATATTTAGATGTCTCTACATTTTGGAGGGTGCCATTTGTTTCACTCAAAATAACAGACATATACATGGTAGTGGCTTTTTGGAAATCCTTCATATCTAGAGAAAATGAAGCAAGATGAGATTCCACACCTAGTGGAATACCAATGCAAAGCTCACCACTAATACCAAGTGGATGTATAAATGCCTCCTCCAAAACCTCACAAAATTTCTTTTTTGATGCACACTTTACAATTGACCCACAAAGCCAATCCAAAAGATAGTGAATGATATTTCTGCCAAAACCCAAGTGCAGACTTGGGTACAACTATAGCCACTCTGTCAAGAGCCTTTTCTCAGTCTTCATATGTAAAGGATCTCCCTTACTAATGTATACCATAGCATTTTGATGTCTAGCCATATTGTTAATTATATGAGCAACCTTGCAAGTTTCTTTTTCATTTTTAGAAAATTCATGTCAGAGGCTTGATACATTATTGGTGAGATTCATTCCCTCTTTATCTACTCATCCAATGGACATGTTTGTAGCCTCACCCTTTGTGGCTAAGAAAACAAAAAAGAGACTATTAGGCTAAACTAGGCATGGATCATATTTCTCAAGTATCCCTATACTCTCCTATCCTTGCATGTGCAAACCAATTCTCAAATACTACTATACAGCTGAGCTTTCATAATGCTATGTTTTTATTTAATATTTATGATTGGCTCTGTTGGTGGGTTTTTTGTGGGTTCTATAGGCTAAAGATGCAATTCAACTTTAATTATAAAGACATATCATTTTTTCTTCCTAGTCTTCATTGACATCTGATTCATTAATGTTGAGGCTATTCCAAATATTTGTGGCAATGGTCTAGCTTTAATATATGAAATAACACCATGTCATTCAATGTTATCAATAATTAAAGTATTACACTTCTCTGGCTATAAAAGTATGGTTGCTCACAAATACTCTTAACTTCTTTAATGAAAAATTATCTTGGAAGTTGTCCTAAACACATGATTTTAATTTGAATAAATCCATGTCACTATTTTAAGCTTTTTAAATCTCACTTTCACCCTTTCTTGCCAACTGTGAAATTTGTGTTAGGAGGCCTTCCAGCTAGCCTTAAAAACTGATTTAATCAAGTAACTAGGCCATGAAAATCAGCATGAGTGTTCAATCCTACACACTCTATCATAATACAAATTCGCAAGCCATGATTAATTCTCAATCAGAAGATTTTAATTTTCGAATATCCATGCTTCAATTATCATGCAACCAAACAATTTAAGAAACATAAATTGGGCTCGGGTTCAGCATTATAAACTAGGTTATTGATCACTTGGGGTTCTTAAAACTAAGATATAGGTTATTTTCCATTCAAAGGATAATAATCCACAAGTAGGGCTTATGAAAAATAATAGGAAAAATTTGGCGAATTTCCAAAAATAGGCATTTGGAAGTTTTTAACTGGGAAATGCACCAAAAAGTAATTTTTGGTACATGGGCAGACATAAAAAAGTATGCAGATGAATTCGTCATGACTTGAGAATTGGCATACCTCAAGAATTTTTAGGACACAACATGATGGTACAACCAATTTAGGCTTACCAATCATGGGATCAAAGTCATAACATGCCGAATAGGGGTACAAATCAATCTAGACACCTTAGTCATAACAAAACAATGAAAACCTGGTTTTTAATCATGTTAGTAAATAGATCAAATGGATTCATCATGATCTCAAAGTTGGAAAATATTAATTATCTGACTCCTAGAACACAATGCAAAAATAATTTCTTCATTTGGGTCAATTGGTTCAAAGATATCACATGTCAAATAGGGCTTTCCAGAATTATGTGCAATATGCATTAGCATGAAAGCAGTAAACTACCAACTTTGAGGGATTCCAAACCTATGAAAATGTTCTCAAAATGACTTGAAATATGAAACATAGGTTTTGAGATATGGACGCTACATACCCCAAAAGTGGCAAGTCATTAAACATTTTTGGGTGCAAGATATTCATTTGCAAACATAGGCTCCTGTCGCTATTTGACACTTGGTGAAAATGCAGATTTGAAATGTGCTTGAAATGGGACTTCATGAAATGGCTCAGAATGTCGATTTACCTTCATGAAACAATTGGATGGGCTTAATGGAAGGTGTTAGAAACATTAAACAACTCATGGGGCTCAAAGGTGCAATCAGGTACATAAGCACTTAAAAGCATTTATAGGGCTCAAATTTCTCAATGGTACTCAAAAATTGACCATGCAATTTTTAGTCCCAAAACTAGCTACCAAGAGATATTCCATATATGAATTAATATAAAATTGGTAGCGGGGGGGGGGGGGGTTTCATTCTTCATCGCTATAACTTGCTCATCTAGATTGTGACTCAAGATAGTGGTCCAATCAATATGCATCTTGGTTGTTTTGATGGTTTCGATAGTGGTCCAATCCATGTCTCCAAGTGACTCACTATGAGAAGGCCCATGGCTTTACTCGAGAGAACAATTGAATATCTCTTATCACCAATCTTGCACCCATGTGCCCTATCCACTTTTCATTCTCTTTGGCCTGAGGATGTTCTGTCAATTAGGTACTTAGATTGTACTAACTCCTTGGTCTCTACATTGCTCTCCCTATACCTTCTATTTACACCATCATAAGTAATCTATTAGTGTTTATCTACCCTTGGGAGGTGGAAAAAATTCTCAATCTTGTGTGGGTTGAGATCAAGGACTATCTCTCTTATCACTCCTCATGACCTTCTCCTCTAGCACATAATGTTATGCCAATGTCATGATCAGCTTGGATGGTGGAACTAATGTTGGATGAGAAGCGATATTTACTAACCTACTTCAGATGAGAGCTAACACCATAATTACTCTACCTTTTTTTTTGTTTCATAGGGTGAGGAAAAAATTCTAGTCAACATGCCCTCATTCTATTTCTCAGATCTATCTGTGTTTACCCTAGAATCGAGACATAATTGGCTCCCTTTGGTATTTGAAAGCTACCATTTGTGGTGCCATCTTTTCTACCATAGAAGATGATGATGATGTTATTATATCTACATAGAAGGGGAGAAATTTTAGTATTTGGTGTCAAAAGACCATGATGATACTTAGCCAAGATCCAACCTAACAAAAAATCTATCCAAAATATAATATTTTTTTACCAAAACCCTCTCAAGTTCCTAATATGTGCACATAATGTAGATGTGGACATGTGCTAGTGTGCTTTATGTTTGTCTTTTCAGAACAATGTGCATAGTTGCACATTGTGTAGGTTAAACATGTGTTCAAATACACACATGCACACATGCATAGTTGTCTATGCTTTGAGGCGTTTGATAGCACTAGGTGTGGACATGCACAACTCTTGATGGTTGACTTGCCTCACAATAGGTATATAATAATCATGTTCTAGCCCATGCTTAGGAATAATGTATTCAATATAAGGATTATGTTTCCCACTATAAGGTGTATTTAATCTTCTCAACCTAGGGACATATACTTGAAATGGTGGGCACAATATGTGCACTAGGTCTCTTAATGAGTCACTATGCTTATGATGTAGGAAAGTAAAATGCAAGGAAAATAACTTACACTATTGTTGTGGGAAACTAACACACTTAACTCTTTATCAAACAAAATACTAGAAATACAACAAAAGACTAATAGATACTCCAACTCAATTCATCTACTATAACTATTATCATAGATGCTACAGGAACATTCATGAAGTATGATGCTACATGAAGGAACTAATAAATTCTACTTGCAATACTAAAAATACTTGGAAATAAATCTACACTATCCTAATCTAATCCACCTCCCAAGTGGGGGCCCCCTTGGTCAGCTTCAACTAAACTACTAACATAGGATAAAAGCCAAAAACTATTTCATTACATTTTAGGAATTCATTACATAGAAACAACAAATAGAATTGATAAAAGATGACTCACTATAAAAGTTAATATTCTATTCTCATGAACTTTCTCCTTGTAACTAAACTAACACACTTGGGATGATCCCTATATATAGGAGATCAATGCTTATTTTGAAATAGAAAAGTAAACAACCTAGCTATAAATATGAAGGAGAGAAAGAAGGAAAATAACAATGCAAGGCTAGAAGAGAATCTAACGGCTCGAGGTGAGAATAATAAAGTCTAAACAACTACTTTCGATAATAATAATAAATGTAGAGAATGCAGTAAGTCTTCATAGCTCCTCCATACCTACTACTGTGTCCTTTGGTACCATTATGAATTTTCCTCCAACATGGCTACACCTCAACATTATTTTCTCCTTGAATGCTATTGGTTGTCTTCAATGTTCATCTTTGAAGTCTTCCAATCATCTTCAGCTTCATTGCTAACAGGTTATTTATAATGAAAAGATAATTGCAAATAAGCATTTTCAAATTAAATTCAAACATAAGAACACACATTTTGATAATTATATGAAATACGACATCATATATATGATATTGGCAAAAGATGACATACTATTTACCCATAGCTTAATCATTGGTTTAGGTAAACATAGATTCACAAATGTCTTGATGAAAATGAAACAAAGTATTAACAAAGTGTTTAAAAACTATCATGAAATAGAGGCAATAATTAGTCTCATCATCTTCCCCCTGGTAAACCGATGCTTTCCTTCAAGCATGGTATTTCTTAGTTAGTGACCTGAATTCCCCCACTTCTGCCCTTCCTTTCCTATCACTCTTGATAGTATAATAGAATCTATGTGTTCTTTCCCAAACCTCCCTTTTGTTTTCCTCTTATAGCTTGTCAAGTCTGTCAACATTAATGTCATATAGAGGCCATATGAGCATTAGAGGTTACATAGTGAGTGGGCACCATAATTCTGGTCTAGCCTACTTTCCTAACTCAAGATACTTTGGAGCTCGGTGAAGGGCAGCTTCTAGGTTGATGGGACTATGCGGCTTTGACCTTTTAAGTGACTTAGGTAATCTAGCCCATCTACTTCTAGCACCAACCATAGCTCTCTGGAAAGAAAAAAAGGGCAAGTTCTCATAATCAACATAGGCCTTGGCTTTGGCAATGAAGATTCTATCTGTTACTCCCTTGTTCTTATCCCCATTATTTAACTTGAACCAATCCCTAAGAACTTCTATTTTTTTGCTCTCAACTCTTAATGGCAAGGTTTTTGTCCTTTTCTCATCTTTATAATTATTCAGTTGCCTATCATAGTTTTTTTCATTAGACATCTAGAGCATCAAAGCTCTTAAATGTATATCCCCTATATTGAGTAAAGGGTTCCACTAGGTTTCTGAAGGGATAACAAAATTATGCACATATAATTCATAGAGAAAATTTTGCTACCAAGATGGCAGAGTTTGATATAAACCACAAAATTCCTAGGTTGATTTAAATTGTGGATTTATATTCTTAAGGGTTAGCATGAGTTGGAATAAGAGAAATTTTTCTTTTAAATAGTGAGAATAAATTCATGGTGGTGGTCTATAGGCAAGTGCTTCATCAACCAATTTGAGGGCATGATCCATCCTTTGCTTTTGATTCACCAATTGCTCTTTCAAATCTATAATTTCTACACTTAGAGACACTATGTCTTTCTTTATTCTTTTCCTCTCCTCTATCCATAAGGCCTTAGTAAACACATGTTGTCCAAACAACTAGAAAAAGAGTTTCTGCGAGGTAATGGAATTGCTAACTTCTTCATGATTTCTTTTCCTCTTTCTCAATTCCCTCCATAATTTTTCTACGAAATTAATAAATCATGTTGATTTATAGGGAACTAGGGTAGTGTTTGGATAAACTTTTTCAAGAACCATTTCATCCCTATAGGTCAATGTACCTGGTTAGCCTACTAGGGTATCATTTGGATTTTCATTAACCTCAACCCTACATTCCATGTTAGGGATTTGAGGAATGTTTTCAGTTTCAAGGTGAGAAGGAGAGTGATCAAGAACAATCTGTACAGGGGATTCTTTAGTAGATGGCTTGGATGAGGGGGATTCTTTGGAAATTTGTCCTTACATTCTAGGATTTCTTCTTACAAGGGTTTCTTCTAGTTTCCTACCTCTTCCTTTTGGTGTCTCTTCTATAGGAGTAATTACTACAAGACCCTTCTTAGTTCTCTTTTGCCTCACAACTGTAGGGTTTGGCTCTTCCTTTTCTAGAACAAAGATTTCTTCTTGCAATTTTTGCTTTCTCTTTGCACAGCTAGAGGTACATTTCTAGGTTTCTTGAATAGGTAAAGGCACAGTTTCTTGCACATTTTTGGCTTCAGCCTCTTGAGTGCTTTGCCCAATAGGTTCATTAGTGAGGACTAATTCTCCTCACTAGGCTATTCATGAATAGTAGCCTAGGCTTGTAAGGTTTTAGCTTGGACAAATTCTGCCCATGATAGGGGAGAAACATACCTAAGTGACCTTTCTATGATTAATTTAAGTAAGGCTTGATGGGTGGCAGAATTGTCTTTTCCTTTTTGAGTTTCTTCCACACTAATACACAACATATTGTATAAGAAATTGGGAACATTAACTGGATGATTATGCCTTATACAACTAAGCAATTTAAAATGATGTGCATATAAATATGAAAATCTTCTTTTGCATGTGAGTTACCTGATAATGTGCATGGCTAGCTTATTGTATGGTGGAAAAAGAGACATTCTTTTACAACCTTTCTTGGTAATGTCCATCTAAGGGTTAGTTGGTATGACAAATTGAGCCCTAGTTGATCTTACATCATGAGTGTTGGGATAATGTTCTCCTATCCCCGGTAACCTAGTTACTTCTACTATATGTTCTTCTATAGAAACCACCATTAAGCCCCATATAGAAGCTTCCCCTTCATCAAATGACCTTGTGAATTTTTTGGCTACTTCATCATATGTAGTCAAACTTAAAAAGTACCCTAACCAGCCACATTTATTAAATCTCCTCACAACCTCTACATCTGAGAGAAAAATAGTATTCTCCACTGGTTCTTACCTCTATAATTGTCTACCTATTTGCTTTAATAGTTTCACTATCTGCACTACTTGTACTATTTCCCCTTTTACAAATTCTGGCTTCTTTTTTTATTTTACAGACCATTTTCACATTTCATTTAACAGGTAATTAATGTCATAACGATTCATTATGAGCAATAATATGGCTTTAATGAGAGTAAATCATGGAAGTGTGTGAAAATCATCCAAAAATGGGATTCAAATCACTTAATATTTAAACACATGTCACATCACAACTTGACAATAAAATCATTCAAAAATAAAGGGTGCGACACCTAGACAGTTGTGTACTTAAGGAAATATGTAAATTTGGAAAATTCTTTAGGAATAAATGTATTCATTTGGTTTTAGTAACCTTTCTTGCCCCCTAAAATATATGGAAAAGTGTCCATGGTTGTTAGACTTAATATAGGGTATGGAATTGGCATAATGCGGCCATAATATAAAGAATGTAAAATTAAATATAATTAACAAAATCTGTAGACTATAAATGAATTATAATTTGAAAACCTTATACCTGTTAATTGATTGTTGCACATATTAAAAGGTGGTGGAAGTTACATCAGCAGTTACAACATCTTTCAAAAAACTCGTGGGGTTTATTGAAAGCATTAGAAAATGATGACATGGAAAGTGGGTGGGTGCAAGGCAAATAAATGAGATGGAATGAGAAAGTGAATGGAGAAATTTGGAAATTTATGTGGGCATAAATTTTTTATTATGAGCATGCACAAAGAAATTAGTGTTGAAGAATAGTAGGTGCAAGGTTGACACCTTTAGCCGTAGGAAGAGTTACCTAGTTTGTATTTGTATTTGGCTATTGGAACTACTGCAAGAAGTCCTCTTTTGTTTAGGGCCATTTATATAACTTGAGTCTGTGACCTTTGACAAGTAATTTAAAAGGAACTATATCAATGGTAGCTAATTCAACAACTCCATTACCAAAGACATGACTAATTTCATATGGACCCAACCATCTTGTTGGTAGTTTTCCTGGTATATCTTTAAATCTAGATTCATATAGTTATGCCCAGTCACCAAATTGAAATTTTTTACTGATAATATGGGAGTCATGCCATTATTTTTTTGTTTCTATATAATTTTAGTAGATTCCAAAGTAGCTTTACACATTTCATCCAAAGAGTTAAGATGCAGAAGATGTTCTCTTTGTGCTATAGGAACTTCATGTCTAACTCTAGTGATGTTTTCAAAGTTTTATGTTCAAATTCAATGGAAAGCATTGCTACTTTCCCATATAGAAGCTCAAATGGTGTGAATCCTGTATTAGTCTTCCATGTTGTCTTGTAGGCCCAAACAACTTCTTGTAATCTATTGGTTGAATCCCTACAGTCTACATGAGCTTTTTTTGTTAGGATGCTCTCCAACTCATAATTTGTGACCTCCACTTGTCCATTAGCTTGAGAGTAATGCATTTTGGTCAGTGACTAGCTCTTTGGGTACACCATAGTGAGTAAAAATTTTCTCATACAGAAATTCTACAACTTTTTCATCATGAGCATGCTTCATGGCTTTGACTTAAACCCATTTTTTTAGGTAATCAGTGCACACAAGAATATAGGATTTCCCATTAGATGGAGGATCAAATGGTGTTAACCCCATCTGTGGGTTAAGAGGCATTTCATTTATTCTTGTTGTTCAACCCATCCTTTGACACTTATCACATTTCCATGTATAGTTGGCTGCATCTTTGTGAAGTGTAGGCCAATAATAATCAGTTTTCAAGATTTTCAAGGCTATTCTTTTTGTCGCAAAGTGTCCTCTACATTGTTCATTATGACATGCATGTAGAATGTCATATGTCTCATCCTCTCTCACACATCTTCTCATAACTTGATCAAGTCCAGTGTAAAACAAGAGATTATCTATCCAAGAGAAATGGAAACTTTTCTCTATAAGCAACTTTTTTTCATTGTAAGAAAAATGTTTTGGTATTTTATTAGCTACAATGTAATTAGCAATGTCTACATCCCATGGAGTTTGAATAACAATATGAAATAAATGCTAATCTAGAAATGCATCATCAACAAAATTAGTGTTAGTATGATCATGATGGATTCTTAATAAATAATTAGCTACAACATTTGCTCTTCCAAGCTTATCAACAATATTTATATCAAATTATTGCAACAATAGTAACCATCTTGCTAACTTTTCTATTATAGTAGGTTTGTTCATGAGATATTTAATTTCTCCATGATCAGTATGAAAAAATATGGGATAGGCAACTATATAATACCAAAATTTGTTTAGGGCATAAACTACTACTAGATATTCTTTTTCTATCATAGTATATAGTTTAATTCTGGTCCATGAAGGATCTTGATAATATAATATATTGCATTTTAAAGATTTTGAGATTGTTCTGCTAGAACTGCACCTATGGCATAGTCAGAAGCATCTGTATATATATGTATATATGAAAAGGTAAATTTCAATTATGGCCTTGTAAAACTAGGTCTTTAGCAAGAAGTTTCTTAAGCTATAGGAAGGGTTCATAACATTAAGATGTCCAACTAAATTTAGCTTCCTTTGTGAGTAATTTATACAAAGGACTAGCTATTTTGCTGAAATTTCTTACAAAACATTTGTAATATCTAGCATGACATAAAAAAGATCTTACATATTTCAATTTTGTAAGTATGGGCAATGTTTGAATTACCAAAAGCTTTTCAAGATTCATCATTGCTTCCTCAAAGGTGACTTCAAATACTGTGAAATCATCCATATATATTTCCATACAATCATGTGATAGATCAGCAAAGATGCTAATAACAAGTCATTGGAATGTTGTAGGAGCATTACATAGACCAAATGGTAAAATAGAGTATGCAAAAGTAATCCATGGGCATGTAAATGTGGTCTTTTCTTGATCTTTAGGAGGAATACTAATTTGGTTATAACCATTATACCCATCTAGAAAAGAGAAATACTTCTTTCCAGCTAGAGTGTCCAGAACTTGGTCTATAAATGGTAAAGGAAAGTGATCCTTTTTGGTGGCCTTGTTCAATTCTCTGTAATCTACACAAATTCTCCATTTTTCTCCCTTTTTGGGCACTATGACTAGGGGTGACACCCATCTACTATCAGATATAGGATAAATAAGACCAACATCAAGCAATTTTTGCAATTTAGTTTTAACTATCTCTCTAAGGCTTGGATTTATCCTCCTCTAGGGTTGACGGAGTGGTAAACACCCTTCATTGATGTATATCCTATGGGTGCATAATGTAGGACTCAACCCTTTCATATCACTATAATCCCATGCAAAGGCCTTTTCATGCCTTTGAAGCAACTCTATTAATTATTCCATCTGTGTGGGTGTTAATTTGGGATTAAAATGAAGATTATGACCTTTAGATAGTTCAATAGTAGTAGTAGACTCTATCATAGTAGCTTTAGAGATTAGATTTGCTTCTAATTCACATGGTAAGAGAGGATGAAGAATGTCAAGTTCTTTGAGTAGAGTACAACTCTCATCACATTCTTCATATGTGATTAAGTCCAACACAAAACTTTTAGATACATCTTTTTCTACCACACAACTATTAGTAAGGATACTCTAAAGTACTAAATCTTCCTCCTGTAGCTTTAGAAATGATTTTCTATGCAACATCATAAGCTATACTATAGAATTTAATCCTTCTTCATTCCCTAAATCTGGCCAAATAGATGTGCTCAAATCTCATAATAGTTGTGCTGGATGATATAAATCAAATTTCTTTGTTTCTTGGTCATTGGATATGGTCATATTCTCTAATCTACAATTTATATTTCCATTTTTTGACCTAGGATAACAGGGTAACCAGATAGATTAACTATGGCAGATAGAATCATGAAGTCTATAAGATACTCTAGATAATCTAAGGTTACAACTATGTTTTCTATCATTCCATTAGGGGTGACAGTAGAACTATCTGTAAGTTGCATAATTGTTAGAGTAGCCCTTAATCCTTCTATTTTCAACTTCTTCATAGTGTCCTTGGTCATGACATTTATAGAAGCACCAAAATCTATTAAAGCATTTTTAACAAATTGACCATTTATATTGACATTTACTACTAGACTTCCTAGATTAGAATATTTTGGTGTGATCAATTTTCCTAACATAATGTTAGCCAATTGTCCCACAACATGAACTATGGTGGGGTCCTTTTTCTTCCTTTCAAATTTCTTTAGGCAAGCATCTCTAATGGCTTTTCCATAGATTGGAACATCTTTAATGGCTTGGAATAGGGCTATTTGGACATGTATGTTCTTCAACTGATCAACAATATCAAAAAGTTTTTCCTCTACTTGTATAGGTTTTCTTTGTATAAAATTTTCTAGAAAAGAAAGTTCCACTACTAGTTGAGCTTGGGTTGACATGGTGACATGGGTAGGGTCAATTGTTTCAGTGACTGAGGGTTTTGATGCTAGAGGAGGATCTGGAATTTTAGTTATAAGATATATTTTAGGCATTGGTAAAGTTTTACTAGATCTTAGATGTATATCTACAACACTCAGAGTGTAAGCAGGATATTGTTGAAACATAGTCTTCCAATTTTTTTTGTAGTGTAAATAAGAAATGTGAAAAATAGTCTTCCAATATTTCTTCCTCCTTCTCTGATATCCTGAAAACATCATCTCCTCTTGAACTAGATTCTTTGAAATAATCTTTATAATTATCTAGAAACAATGTTTTCATTTCATCCCAAGTTCTTGTTGCATTGGCTCCTAAGCCCATAAACCATTGTAGAGTTGATTCTTTCAATGTTGATGGGAACAATTTGAGCTTATGGACATTAGTATTGTAGTCAAAACTATGATAAAGTATGTTAAATTCAAACAAGAAAGTATGAGGGTCTTTTGTTGCAAGGCCATAAAAATTTGGAAGAAAAACTGCAGTTATATTCTTGAGATTATCAGTATTTATGAGGCTTGGGAGAGGAAATGGAAAAGTAAGTTGTGCCATTATTGGAGGTATTAGATTTTGATGTTGCTGCTGAAAAGAAACGTTGGAGACTAGATGATTAACAAATGGTGGATTTAAAGTAGTATTATCAAGGAAACTGGCCAAAACTTCAGTAAAAGGTTGAAGATGAATTGTATCTATTGGTTCTTCTATTGAAGATGATGTTGTAGGAAAACCATGGCTTGTGTCTTCAAAAGGAAACTCAACTTCTTCTTCTTCAATTTCTTTGTTTAGATTAATAGACTCCCATGGAAGAAATCTTCCATATTCATCTTGTTGTCTTCCTCTTCAATTCTTGCAATTGGACTCTTCACACAAGTGAAGGAAGCTTCAAAACTAAAAGTTTCTAAAAAAACTTTATCAAAGAACTATGACTTAAGAATGCTCCTAGCTTGACACCATCCCCAATAATAGAGCCAAAATAGATCCGCCTCACAATAGGTATATAATAACCATGCTCTATGCCATTCTTAGGAATAATGTATTCAATCTAAGGACTATCTTTCTCATTATGACGTGCATTCAATCTTTTCAACCCAAGGACATATACTTGAAATGGTCGGTACAATATGTACACTAGGTCTCTTAATAAGTCACTATGCTTATGCTGCAATAATGTAAAATGCAAGGAAAAGAACTTGCACTATTTCTACATGAAACTAACACACTCAACTCTTTATGAAATGAATACTAGAAATATAATGAAATACTAATAGATATTTCAACTCAATTCATCTACTATAACTATTCTCATAGATGCTACATGAACATTCACAAAGTATGATGCTATAGGAAGGAACTTACAACTTCTACTTGGAATACTAAAAATGCTTGAAAATAAATCTATACTATCCTAATCTAATCCACCTTCCAAGTGGGCCCTCTTGGTTGGCTTCAACTAAACTACTAATACATGATCAAAGCCAAAAACTATTTCATTACATTTCAAGAATTCATTACATAGAATCAACACATAGAACTATTAAAACATGACTCACTATAAAAGTTCATAGTTTGTTCTCATAAAATTTCTCCTTCTAACTAAACTAACACACTTGGTCTGATTCTTATATATAGGAGATCGATTCTTATTCTCAAACAAAAATGTAAACAACCTAGCTATAAATCTATATGAGAGAAAGAAAAAAAATAACAACTCAAGGTGGGAAGAAAAGATAACGGCTCAAGGTGGGAATAATAAAGTTCAAACAACCACTTGCCATAATAATAATAAATGCAAAGAATGTAGTAAGTCTTCATAGCTCATCCATACTTGTTTCCATGTCCTTTGGTACCATTATGACTTTTCATCCACCATGGCTACACCTCAATGTTCTTTTCCACCTGAATGCTATTGGCTATCTTCAATATTCATCTTTGAATTCTTCCAATAATCTTCAACTTCATTGCTAATAGGTTAGTTATAGTGTAGAGATAATTGCAAATAAGCATTTTCAAACTAAATTCAAATATAAGAACACACATTTTGATAGTTATATGAAATATTACATCATATATATGATATTGGCAAAAGATGACATACTATCTACCCTTAGGTTAATCATTGGTTCAGGTAAACATAGATTCACAAATGTCTTGATGAAAATGAAATAGAATATTAACAAAGTGTTTTAAAAATATCATGAAATAGAGGCATTAATTAGCCTCATCAATGGTACAGCATGAACATGTGCACACTTGCAAGAGTTGGTGATTATACCTTAGGGAAGTTTGAGCCAAGACAGTTTGGAAAGCATGAAGGAGTAGACTAGTAGACTTGCATAGTCAACAGGTGTGTGAAGTTGTGATCAAATAGAGGAGCAAATAAAAAGTAAAGAGAAGAGGGGAGGGGTGGGGTTTATATAGGCCTTGACCCTCATTAATGCATACCTACGTGGTTTCAAACCTCCAAAGCTATGCCCCTCAAAGGGTGCGTACATGCACAAGTGTACATGTGCACATCCTCAAAGAGAGTCAATTACTCATGTGTGCAAGTTTTCATATTCACACTTTGTGCACTAAGGAGCCTAAAAAATTATATTTTTTCCCCTCTCCATACTTGACACTTCCCAATCAAAGATTGGGGTTTGACTTAAACTTAGAGTAGGTTCATAGATTATTGAGGCACCTAATTGGGTGTCTCACATAGGAATTTGAAACTAGAGGGCTCCCAATTTTTGACACAAAATGGGGCATGTGTTGTGAGAGCACAATAGTATGTAAGGATTGATGAATATTTTTAGAACAATGACTTCCAAAGAAGTAAGAGTGGACCTACCCTTTACTACAAATAGGAAGGTAATGCTATTCTCATTGTGAGTTTGAATGTTGATGATTATATATATGGGTAGTTATTTAAAGATGAAAGATGAATTCAAATTTGCTATGATGAATGAATTTAAGATTAATTTTTTAGGTCTCATTAAGTATTTTCTTAGCATGGAGGCTTATCAAGGTAAAGATAAAACTTTCATTTGTCAAAGAAGTTTTATATGCCTAATAGTAAACCTCTTTCCACTCCAATTTCTCATGGACTTGTATTATGTAGAGATGATGGTACTTATATTGTTGATGAGACATCATATACAAGAATTTTTGGGAGTTTGATGTTTTTAACCCACACAAGGCCTGATATTGCCATATTCAGTTTCATTAGTTTCAATGTATATGAAAAATCCATTAGAGGAACATATGAAGGAAGTCAAAAAAATTTTGAGGTATGTGAAAAGTATTGTATATTTTTGCATTCACTATTCTTCTAATAAGTTTTAGCTTCTTGGCTTAATTAGGGAGGTAATTTGGATGACCTTAAATCCACATCTAGTAACTATTGTTCTTTGGGTTATGATTTAGACATGGAGCTCAAAGAAGAAAAGTATGGTTTCTCTCTCTTCTATAGAAGAAAAATATGTTGTAGTCACTTCAAAAAGCATACAAACTTTATGGCTTTGAAATATTCCTCAAGAAACTGGAGAGATACAGGTTCAAAATACCCTCATTTTTTGTGGCAAAATTGGTTTCATTAAATTAGAAAAGAATCCAATTCATCACAATAGGACCAAGCACTTTCATTTGAAACAAAATTTCATAAGGGATTTGTTATAAAAGAAAGTGGTTGAGTTGAAGTGCATCAACTCAAAGGACAAAATAGTTTATATCTTCGTAAAATCGGTTGTAAAGGATCAATTTTTCACACTTAGAGTTCAAATTTTTTACCCTCTCAATATCAAGGAGGAGTATGAAAATTGATGATTCCTATACATAGTTAAAACACAAGCTCCATGTGTTCCACCTCTACCACATTTCTAACTCTAGCTCCATCAATGTTAATATGTATTCATTTGATCAATCAACATGGTTAACTAATTGTCGAGCTTTTAGGTTTTCAGATGTGCATAGTAAATTGTAACATGTATTTCTATTATAACTACAACATATATTCAATTTGCATTGCATTAGAATAGGAGTCAATCTACAATATTTTTTATGAGAATGTTATAAGAAATAGTTCATATACTTTGTATACTATTATTGGGTAAGTGCAGGACCATGATGTGCCTAAAAGTGGTGATCTAAAAAATAAGTAGTTATGACATGCTTCAAACCATTTCAAAATCTATTCTAATTTTTTTCCCACCCATCCTAATACCAAACAAAAATCTTAATATCTTTTTAAGGCCTATTATTTCTTTTCATATCAACCCTACATAGTCAACTCAAAAATGTTTGGAAAACATGTTTTTGGCCTATTCTTGTGTATTGTTTACTTTAAACATTTGTCTGATGAATTTTTTTAACCAAAATTTGATGAAATGAAAAGGGTTTCTTAAGCATATTCTTATCTTTCCATAAATGTAATTTCTTTCAAATTATGAGTTCAATTGGTAAATATTATTCATTTTCTAATGGAGTTATGCATAAAGTGAGAATTGACACACTGATTGAAAAACAAATATAACATTCAAATGCTATAATATTTTTGAAATCCAAAAGATGTATCACATTATATATTTTTTCTACTATTGGGAAAATAAATTAAAAAATAAACTATATAAATTTTTGAATTATTTAAGGTGGTTAGACACGAGAGATTTTTTATTTTGAAAATACTATAGTCCAAAATTCATAATTAATTATTTATTAGGAATAAAGATACCCAAAAATATGTGTCAGATTTGGGCATGAGTTTACTTCTTATATCTAGAGTCTTATTAAAAAATAATATCATTTGATTTTGATTAAGGTGGTCAGACATATGCCTACTTATTTTTCTCTTGAAATTTTGGTAAGTTATTCAATTAAAATTCAAAATTTTAACAAATCAATTTTTTCATTCTTCAGATAAGGTGTAGTAGTTCAGAAATTAAATTCAATTTCCTACTAATTTTTTTCTCAAAATTTTTTTATTGAAATTTCATAACAAATTTAAAATTGCACATCAAGTTGACATAACCTTGATTTGTTGATTTTTCATTGCCACTAAAGGGCATAGTTTAGTTGACCATATGGTGCAAGGAAAGGGAAGAATAAATAGGGCCAAAGGCACACCAAGCTATCCAAATCACCCAACAAGAGTAACTAAGATGAAAATACAAAACTAGAACAACACCAAGGAGGAGGAGAACAAAATGTTTATTGATTCATCAGATAATCAACATGCATGCCTAGTCATAAGGCCTTCTGGGTTATGACCAATTACAATATAGAACTTCTAGATTCACAATCCAACTTCAAGTTTGCACTTCCAAAAACATAATATTTTATTTTATTCCTCTCTATTCTACCAATCTACCTAAAACTCAATTTGTAGGCTTTCTTAAATACTTGAGTGGCCATAGGTCAGCCCATCACAAAATTAAATCTTACATTAAATGCATGCACACCCACAAGTTGGCTTACAATAACTACCTATACCCAAATTAAATGCAACAAAGGTCAACCAAAACTAGAACCAAACACTGACTACTTGGCAAATGAAGATTTTGAAAAAATAGTAGCACTTGAAAACCACACGAGCTCGGCACCCAAAGAATCACTTGGCAGCAACAAACTTGGCATCCTTTAATGCTTGACAACCACAGAGGACTCAAAAACCAAAGGAATCACTCGATAGTAACTAAGAACTTAGGAAACTAAAAATTGGCACTCGGTAATAACTGGAACTCAGTAACAAATGACATAATGAACAAAAATGCAAGATTACAAGGCAACTTAGGATGCTCCTACATTAGACAACTAGGATTAGAAGAATTGATTCTCCTAAATCATTAAGATGTCACAACCTAAGTCCAATCCAACTCAGATTGAGAAATCCATGAGGCATCTTCACTAGGTCTATTCTTCCACTTCACCAAATATTCATAGTAATCTTTTCCTCCTATGCTCTTACTAACTCTATGATCCAATATCTATTCAACTTCTTCAATCTACTTTTTAGGGTAATCATCTGATACAACAACTTAATCATCTAACTGATGATACTTATATAAATTAGCAATATTGAATATAGGAGATATATCCATGTCATTGAGTAACTCAACCTCATAAGCATTACCACTATCAAACTTCTTCAAGATCTTACAAGGTTCAAACTTCTTCATGTCTTCAACTTACTATATGTTCCAATGGGAAATCTTCCTTTCATCAAATGAACCATCACCTCATTACCAACTTCAAAATCATAATGTCTTCTAGACTTATCAACATTCTCCTTATACTTTTGGTTTCTTTGTTCCAACCTCAACTTAACTTCCTTATGCAAAAATCCAATAAAATTAACAAATTCTTCTCTTGCAACACTTCTCTTTTCTTCACCAACAACATCCCTCAAATCTAATACTCCTCTAGGCTAAATTCCATTAACAATCTCAAAAGTTGTCTTCCCTATAATACTGTTCACAAAATTATTATATGCAAACTCAGCTTTTGCTAACACTACTTCCCAATTACTTGGTTTATCTCCAACTAAACATCTCATTAAATTACCCAAGCTTGTATTCACAACCTATGTATGTCCATCTATCTATGGATGGAATGTAGAATGAAAATTCAACTTAGTACCCATCTTCTTCCATAAAGTCTTTGAAAAATAACCAATAAGCTTACTGTCTCTAATAGAATTAATACTTCTCAGTAATACATGCAATCTTACAATCTCTTTGAAGAAAAGTTCAGAAATATGCTTAGCATCTGATGTCTTCTTAAATGTTATGAAATGAGCCATATTAAAAAATCTATTCACAGCAACAAATATAGAATCATACCCGTTGACTATTTTAGGCAATTTGAGAAAAAAAATTGATACTGATGTCACTCCAACATTTCTCGGGAACAACAATAGGTGTATACAAACCAATATTTTGACTTAAGCCTTTTGCAACTTTAGAAACTCCTTTATACATTTTGGGCAAATAATACTTCTCCTTCAACAAACTTAATGTTTTATCAATTCCAAAATGTCTAACCAATCCACCACTATGCTTTTTCTTGATCAAATTGACTCTCATAAAACTTCTAGGGATACACAATTGAATTCCTTTGAACAACATACCTTCTTCAATGAAATATTCATCATACTTATATGATCTATTAAATTTGGCACTCTACACTCTCTTCATGCCTCAGAAAAGTCAGGGTCAGTATCATACAACTCTTTCATTTAATCAAAACCAAGAACTTCAACCTTCATCTCAATCAATAAATAATGTTTTCTGCTCAATGCATCGGTAACTCTATTAGTAACTCCACTCTTATGCTTGATCACAAAATTAAAATTTTGCAAGTACTCAACCCACTTCATATGTCTTTGATTCAATTTATGTTGACTTCCCAAGTATTGTAAAGCGTTATGATTAGTATACAACACAAACTCTTAAGGAATCAAATAATGTCTCCACTTCTTCAAGGCTTGAACAATATCATAAAAATCTTGATCATACACAAAATACTTCCCTTTAGTATCATTCAACTTTTCTCTAAAAAAAGAAACAAGTTTACCTTCTTGACTCAATACAGTTCCTATTGCACTACCACTAGCATCACATTCAACATGAAAGACATTATTGAAATTAGGCAAAGCCAATATAGGTAACTCAAAAACCTTTTGTTTCAAAGTCTCAAAACTCTTATCAGCTCCATGTGTCCACTTGAATTCCATTTTATCTCCACCCACTATCTTAGTCATGGCATTACAAATAAAACTAAAATTTCTTATAAACTTTCTATAGAAACTAGTCAAACCATTAAATGATCTTAGTTCACCCATATTCTCAGGTGTAGGTCATTCCAAAATAGCTTTAACCTTCTCAAGATCCATCTTCAAACCATCAACTAAAATCACAAATTCCAAATATATAATTTCTTCTTGCTTAAAAGAAAATTTCTTCAAGTTAATCAGTAACTTCTCATCTTTCAATCTCTGTAATACATGTCTAATATGCTCAAGATGTTCTTCCTTAGTCTTACTAAATATCAAATTTTCATCCAAGTAAAAAATCAAAAACTTACCTATGAATCCTTTCAGAACTTCATTCATCAACCTCATGAAAGTACTGGGTGCATTGGTCAATCCAAAAGGCATAACCAACCATTCATACAAACCATCTTTTTTCTTAAAAGAAGTTTTCCATTCATCACCTTCTCTGATTCTGATCTGATGATAGCCACTCTTCAAATCAATCTTTGTAAAATACTTTATCTCCACTCAAAAAATCCATTATTTCATCCATCCTTGTCATAGGAAACCTATATTTCACTATGATCTTGTTAATAGCTCTAGAATTAGTACACATTCTCCATTGTCCATTCTTCTTAGGTGCCAATATAGTAGGTACAACACATGGACTCAATCTTTCTCTAATCAATCCTTTCTCCAAAAATTCATGCACTTGTCTATTAAGTTTTTCATTCTCTATAGGTGTCAACCTATATGGTGCTTTTTTTCAGAAAACTAGCTCTAGGAATTAGATCCATACAATGACTTATACTTCTTTTTAGAAGTAAACCATTAGGTATATCCTTTGCAAAAATTTCTTCATACTCATTTAGTAACTCAAAAAATTCTTGTGGTACTTGGCTACCACTATCTACTATCACTCGATCATTACCACCTTATGCTACTCAGTCATTACTACCAACACTCAGTCCTCTAGGAACTATAGAAAAATAAACTTGATTCTTCTTTACTTACTTTTCCAATTGATTTCTATTAACCATGTAAACTGTTATTGTAGTACAACTAACCTTATCTAGACCTTCAATCAAAGGGATCAATATTTTTAGAACTTCCATTGTCAATGATTACCTTGCAACATTTTCTATCCATCTTACATCTTGTCTTGAAAAGTCTCCCAAGGACAAGTTCCTCATCACTTCCCTCATTACATAAGGTTCTTCATAGCATCAGATTTTCTCTAGCCTCAGTTCCACTTGTTGAGCCCTCATTGCCTCTTTGAATCACAACATTTCTATTACCTTGCCCACTTTTAGAGGATTGACATTCAAAGTATCTATGTCCATGTTTACCACATTTGAAGCAATCACCATGAAAACCACCTCTAGAATAAGAATTACCTCTTCCTTGGTTAGAACTAGTACCTCCTAAGTAAGAACTACAACCTTTCAACTTGATCTTGTTGTTATCATTACTTTTCCATTCAAATTTACCTCTCTAGAATCTGCCACCTTGACCTCTCTATCTTTGTTCATGATTCTTTTTCAAGATCTCCTCAGCCTTGAAGGCATATTGGTATGCTTCCTCCACACTTTCCAATTTAACAAAACTTATTTCATCTTAAATTCTAGATCTCAACCCATTTATGTACCTTGCAATTTTTTCAACGTCATCATCCACATGTCTAGATCTGATGTCCAATCTATAGAATTCCTTAGTATACTCCTTCACACTCATGTCCTTTTGCCTCAAATGTTTCATCTTTCTTAGCAACCTAACTTGGTAATCAACAAGGGGGAATTTGTTCTTTACCTTGCTTACCATCTTCACCCAAGTTTTAATCTTTTTCTTTCTTGTCCTTTATCTATCAGTTTGAAAATACTCCCACCACAGTGAGGCATGACCTTTCAGCCTAGTAACTATAATCTTCACTTTCCTATTATGAGGAGTTTTTTCATAATTGAAAATAAATTCTCCATTTGAGAGATCCAATCCAACATAGTATTGGTGTCAAATTTTCCATCATAAGGAACCACTTCTATAGAAAGATTTGAATTTTCCCTAGACAAAACTCTCAACAAACTTGCTTCATCTTGATCTTCTTCAAGTTCTAGATTAGGTTTTTGTGCTACTACTTCATCATCACTTACATCATCAAGATGTGCTCCTCTCCTCTAGGCTATCTCCACAACATCTAATTTGGCTACATTTTTTCTCAATTTATCAAATATTGCATTATCAACATTTCCTCTTCCTCAAACCATCTTTACAAATTAGGTTCTTGTAAGATCGTAACCCTTTGCAAGTTATAGGTCAAATCTATAGATCTACAACCCTACAACCCAATTTATTCATGGATCTACATGATTCAATCACCATAAGGACAAACCTCTACTTTGATACCACCTAGTGTAAGGAAAGGGAAGAATAACTAGGGACAAAGGCACACCCAACTATACATGCCTAGTTGTAAGGCCTTCTAGGTTATGACCAATTACAATATACAACTTCTAGATTCATGATCCAACTTCAATTTCACATTTCTAGACACATAACACCTTATTTTGTTCCTCTTTGTTCTACCAATCTACCTAAAATTCAATTCCTATACTTGCTTAAATACTTGAGTGACCACAGGTCGACCTATTATAGAATTACATAAAATGTATATGAAACCTCGAGTTGGCTCACAATAACTACCTATACTAAAATTAAATGCAAAAAAGGTTGGCCAAAATTTGAACTTGATTCAAACTAGTTGACAAATGAAGACTTCACAAAAATACTAGCTCTTGGAAACCACACCAGCTTGACATCCAAAGAATCACTTGACAAAAACTATGAATTCAATATCTTCCGATGCTTGGCAACCACAGAGGACTCAACAACCAAAGGATCACTCAACAACCAAAGGAATCACTCGGCAGTAACTAAGAATATAGCAATAACTAAAATTTGGCACTCGACAATAACTATAACTTAGTAGAAACTAACAGAATGAACAAAAGTGTAGAATTACAAGGCAACCTAGAATGCTCTTGCATCACCATTATCCTACACATACTCTATTATAGGAAGTAAACATAAGTTTTAGACATTGTAGGTTTCCTTTATTAGGTATAGAGGATATGCATTTTATTTTCCAGATTTATTTCAATAAAAGATTGATTTTTTTTAGCTCTAAAAATAGAGTAATTTCTATTTTCAAACAAAGTTCTGTTAAATAATTTGTGTATGCGATTTTCTATCTTATTTTTCTACTTGCTACATTTGAAAGCTTTTACACCACAGACACTCTAATGTACTTTGTTGTTCCAAATTTGTAAAATAAAATACACATATGCATCTGAGGAATGGTAAAACTTGGTTTCTTGTTCATGAAATGAAGTTCTTTTTATTGTGGTAATATATCTTTTCATGAAAATTTAATACATATGTGCTTAATATAAGAGGCCCTCCAATCTACAGACTCTCCCTCATTAGCTCCAATTTGCAAGTGATTGATATTTATTTTCAATTTTGATTCAATTTTCTCTATGAGTGATTTATATTCTTTCCAATGTGAGAAAACTAGGAACAAAAAACATCCCTCCATAGTCAAAATGATTGCATCCATGTCACTATAAATATTAATATTTTCCTCATCAATCCCTACAATTTACTTGACAACAAGAAATAATGCACTTCCAAGCTGAGGTACATCATTTTAGGTCTAAGAATTGATACATTTGTATTCATCTATATCTGTGTGTCACCTCATTTTCTTATATATCTCTTCACATCATGCCCTCTATCAAACAAGTGATGGATCCATTTCAAACTCAACAAAATTTTGATGTGTATTCTTCTTTAATCATGTGCCTTTTAGCATTCATATTAGTCAATCACAATCAGATCTAATGCCAAGTTATGGGAAAATACCATTGGTTTTATACTCGAAGAAGCCTCCTCCTTGTATATTATTCATCTTCCATCTATGGCTTTTCAACACCTCTAACTTGCATGGTTTCATTGCCACTCACTTATTTGCAATCATGTATTTATATTAGAAAAGTCAATGTAGAATGGATGCAAATATTTTAAATTATTATAGTGTTGTAAGACTCCACCATACATGTGATTTTAATGTACAAACCAAATAAATCATCTAATCTCCCATTCTGCAAAATATTTTGCAATTAATGACATTCAATTTGCATAAGGTTAAGTTGACATCTGGCAAGTTTGGCAAGGCTGCCAGAGCCTACATAATGGATGATAGGGGTAAACAATCTATTCACCTCCATATGTACCATGTGAACATATTTAGTAGTAAATTCAATGCTAACAACCTAAGGCTATGAGTGTTGGTGTTGGTGCTCCCTTACTAGTTGCTTCCTCATACTTTATTTGCACCTACCTATAAAGATACTCTCTTTACATATCTGCACATGGAACTGAGGGAATCAAACTCTCACTGGCAATCTGATTAATCCTTAGTGATATAATTTGACTACTACCTCTCCACACATCCATCAAAGTCAAGTATGTCCCATTGATGAAGAGCACATGAAACGTTACATGATAAGATTTTTAACAATAGTTTCAATGTGAAATTCATTGTTGAGAAGGACCCCATTTAGTGCAAGCATGTTCTCTCCTTCATTGATCATTGTGCATAAACCTCTAAAAAAATTTCCCTTCAGTTGCACCTCCATCTGACTCTACATATGAACACATGAAGAATCCTATTAAGTTCCTAAATGAAATATTGAGGGTTCACTAGATATTGGCACCATGAAACATGTCATTCATTGTGACATTGTCAACGTTCACTCATGTCATTTTCTTCACAGTCACCCATTTCTCTATATTTCATACCCACCCAAGTTTCCCTATTGTATAGGTGAGGTGAGTAGAAGAAAGAAGTTGGATATCAAAGTAGTGTAAGTATGTAGATTGAGATCAAACTCATTCAGAAACGGGAGCCCATATTAGGCTTGGTAGCTCTATGCAAATTTTTAAAAATGGGTGCCAATTTTTTTCATAGATCGAGCACCTATTTTTTATTTAAAATAAATAAGTGCCCATTTTTCTAAAAAAATTTAAATTAAAAAAATTCCTAAATGGGTGCCTATTTTAAAAAAGTTTAAAATGGGAACCTATTTTCAAAATATTAATTTGATTTTTTTTGGATTAAAAATGTGTTTTTTAAATTTCAATTTTGCTTTTTCAAAATGAGTTTCTCTTTTTGAATTTCAAATAATGGGCACCCATTTCTTACAAGATTGGGTGGAATTTTTTCTCTTGCCTTAGATTTTTGTAATGGATAGGCTTGGTGGGAGCAAGCCTATGCCTTCACCTCTTAAGATTTGTCTAAGGCCTCTTAAGATTTTCAAAATATTAATTTGATTTTTTTTGGATTAAAAATGTGTTTTTTAAATTTCAATTTTGCTTTTTCAAAATGAGTTTCTCTTTTTTGAATTTCAAATAATGGGCACCCATTTCTTACAAGATTGGGTGGAATTTTTTCTCTTGCCTTAGATTTTTGTAATGGATAGGCTTGGTGGGAGCAAGCCTATGCCTTCACCTCTTAAGATTTGTCTAAGGCATTGAACTAATAATTTTGGGCCTTGCCATAATTTTTTGAGCATCTTCTTGATCAATTTTTTTGATGAAATGAAAAACTAGTAGAGTTCTCACTATCCTAATTCAGGAATATAAAGTTTATAGTGGTATGATGTTATTTATTAATTTTTCTTTATTTTTTAATCAAAGGTGGTGCTTAAATGTAAAATAGTGAGGTTCACTCAAACTTTAATAACTTTTTGATTTTATATTTTTTCTTAAATTAAATCATATATTATAAATCTTCATACAATTCTTTTGAAGTTTTAAAAAATGATAATTTATGATATTGCTATAAGGATTTAACTGTGCGATTTTTGAGTCAAACTCATTGACCCATATTTCATGAGTAGTGATCCAATATGAATCTCATTTCCCTATTTTTCATAGCCACCCAAGTTTCCCTACTATATAGGTGAGGTGAGTAGAAGAAACAAGTTGGATATCAAAGCATTGTAAGTACATAGATTGAGATCAAACTCTTTCAGAATTGGGAGCCCATATTAGACTTGGTAGCCTGATGCAAATTTTAAAAATTGAGTGCCAATTTTTTTTAAAGATTAAGAACCCATTTTTTATTTAAAAAAAGTAAGTGCCCATTTTTAAAGAAAAAATTAAATATTAAAAAAATTTCGAAATGGGTACCTATTTTTAAAAATAAAAATGGGAATCTATTTTCAAAATATTAATTTGACTTTTTTTTGGATTAAAAATGCATTTTTTAAATGTGAATTTTACTTTTTCAAAATAAGTGTCTGCTTTTTGAATTTCAAATAATGGGCACCTATTTCTTACAACATCACGTGGAATTTTTTCTCTTGCCTTAGATTTTTGTACCGGATAGGCTTGGTGGGAGCAAGCCTATCCCTTGACCTCTTAAGATTTGTCTAAGGCATTGAACTGATAATTTAGAGCCTTTCCATAATTTTTTGAGGGTCTTTCCAATCAATTCTTTTGATGAAATGAAAACCCAATAGAGTTCTCACTATCTTGATTCTAGGAATATAAAGTTTATAGTGTTATGATTTTATTTAATATTTTTTCTTTATTTTTAATCAAAGGTGGTGGTAAATGTAAAATAGCCAGGTTCATTAAAAATTTAATAACTTTTTTATTTTATAAATTTTCTTAAATTAAATTATATATTATAAATCTTCATACAATTCTTTTGATAATTTGTGATATTGCCATTAGGATTTAACTATGTGATTTTTGAGTCAAACTCATTGACCCATTTTCATGAGTAGTGATTCAACATGAATCCATCTCTCATGAGAATAAATGGAACACTTAGCACTCATTGGATCTAGGTGATGCTCAAAAGGGTGAAGCACCAGGACTTTTCAGGAGGTCACCCATCCTAGTACTACTCTAGCCTGAGTGCACTTAATTATGAAGTTTCCTCCATGGTTAAACCCAAAGCTTGCAACCCCATTTGCAAAACCCTTACCAAAGGTTATGCCTTATGAACCATTCATTAGAAATCCCCTTAAGTTCATCAATTAATAAGTAGGAGATAATTTCCACAACAAGTCAAATTGTGATATTACTAACAAGATTTAACTATGTGAAATTTGAGTCAAACTCATTGACCCATATTTCATGAGTAATGATTCAACATAAATCTAATACTTGCTATGGAAATTATCTCCTACTTATCAATTGATGAGATTAAGGGGCTCTCTAATGAATGGTTCATAAAACACAACATTTGGTGAAGGTTTTGTAAATGGGGTTAGAAGCTTTGGGTTTAACCATGGAGGAAACTCTATAGTTAATCACACTCAAGCTAGAATAGTATGGGGATGGGTGACCTCCTAGGAAGTCCTAGTACTTCACCCCTATGAGCATCACCTAAATCCAATAAGTCCTAAGTGTTCCATTTATTCTCATGAGAGATGGATTCATGTTGAACCACTACTCATGAAATATGGGTCAATGAGTTTGACTCAAAAATCACACAGTTCAATCCTAATAGCAATATCATGAGAGGTTTTAAAATTTAGCTTTATAGCCTATTAAAAATTAATTATAAAAATTACAAAACAAAAAATTAAGGAAAAATATTCTCATCAATCTTTGGTGTGTTAGGTAATTTTATTTAAAAGGATTTACAAAAATTCATTTATTTGTGTTAAATTATGGTGTCCATACATAATTGTGGTATGGTCAAGCATTTTGAAAAAGTGTTTTAAAGATCCATACCAATTTTTTTTCAATCACATGGGTTTTCAAATGAATGACATATTCAAAAAGTACACTCTGAGTACTAGAACTTTTATTAATGATTTTTTTAATATTCAATCTCTAAATGCCTCAAATTTTGATGTGAATTAGAAAAGAAATTCTAAAAATAGGAAAAAAATTCCACTATTTGCCCAAAAGTGAAACCCATCTTCTTCCACTTACCCAATCATAACATATCATAATAAATAAATAAGTATTTTGGATCAAGGAATTATTATTCTTTCCAAAATAATTACTTAACTAATTAGGGATGATATCGTAGATGTTAACCCTAAGTAGGCATGAGTTAATTGTGTATTTTGATAATTGTAGTAAAGATATGATTACCAATAGAGTAGATATTTGTGAAATAGAAAGGTATAAAGGAAAGATTGCAAATGTGATGCTAAGAGTAATGCTATTGCGATAAAATAAAATTGTGTATGATAGACATTCTGATATATGACTATAGGAATCTAAATTGGTGATGAAGTTTTGTGAAGAGTAGTAAAGGCAATATTAGATATTGAAGATATCAGTAGTAGTGCAAAATTTTATGTATCTATTTTTTGTATCGAAGAATTCTATTGTACATTTCATGTTTGGGCACTAGGCTCATCTTGTACACATTTGTAAATTGTATATAACAACTCCTAACTAGGTTTAGGGTTATAACAAGGCCTAAGTCCTCTAACATGGATTGAGACACTATAGATATGTAATAGACTCCTAACATGGTCAATATATTTAACCATGTAGTTTTGATTAATGAATACTTTTGTCAGTACCATCCCCACTAGGCTTTTCCCTTCATCAGAGTTTGCCTAGTTAACAAAATATGGTATTCTAAGTTAATTTATTGCATGGTTATGTTTAGTGTTTAACATAGTTAGTTAACTATTAAAGATTTAATTTTTATTTTGTAAAATAATCCAATGTTTTCTATTTCTAAAAAATGGTAGCTTTAGCCTCTTTGTATTTCTTTTTGAGACTATCTCTACGTTTAGTGATCACATCAAGTTCTTCAAGGGCTTCTTCTAGATTCTTCTACAACAAATCTACATCCATAGTACTCTTACTCAATCTATTAGGCCTCTTTTGACTAACTTAGTTCTAAAACCAATAGTTAGAAATAGTAAATACTGAGAGGGGAAGGGGGGTGAAATCATAATTCAAAAAGCTCTTCCCAAACTATGGATATCATTAAAAATCTTATAACATGCACAATTGTACACTGCAACTCATAAAATCATTATTTGTTAACTAGGGAAGCCCTAGGCAATGAAACCCTTGATCAAGATGGTACCCAAAAAGTAATCCACAATTCAAAAGTATCTTGTGAAAGATATTGACCCTATTACGAGTCTATTATATCTATATAATTTCTTTGATTTGATTAGGATCTAGAACTATAATAGAGGATTTCTTAACATAATTACATCAAGTTAATTCAAAGCAATAATTAGTGAATAAATATAACTTAAATTCTTAAATGAATAAAGAATAATAAGGTAATGACTAAAATAAATAGAGTAAATAGATAGAAGACAAAACATAATTAATAGCGGAGTTCATCTGTGGGTCAGACTATGTCTCTAGGTCTTGCTCTAATAGGCGGATTGATCTAATTAGCTCCAAAAACAATTTCAAGTGTTTTGAAATAATTTCCTTCAAGCATAATTATAGCATCATTCTCTAATGTGCGGGAATAATCACCATGTCTCCAAAATCATAATCTCCTTCTCATCACCTGGATGAGTTTTGGAAGAGCTCCTACCTCAATTTTATACATGAAATTAGCCAAAAACGGGCTAAATCAACCAAAACCATATGATCCTCCATTTTGATTATATATATTTAGATTTTCCATTTTTACCATTTCATGGTTGTGATTTTACTCCATTAATAGGGGTTTTTTTTTTAACAAATATCCTTTTTTACATAAGGTTGGGTGGATTTGTTATCAATAGATAAAATCTCTTCCTATAATATATCATATACTATAGATAGCCCATTGATTGGCCCTAATTTTAGGAGGGCAACAGTTGGGAGTTCAATTTCCATTATCTAATTCCTTTAATTCAAATTAAATAACCATTTTAATTTGAATTCAATTTTTTTTTCTCTCTTTAAGATTTTACAATGTCATGCTAATGTCATCAAAATTCACACTTTTACCTAAACTTCAAATTTTCATAACTTTTACATCTGATTTTCATTTTTGATGAAATAAATGTTGTTGGAAATCTTTTGACAAGCTCTTTCATTTGAAATCCATTGTTGACCACTTTTGAGATGATTATCTTTTCACCTTTTTATGACCTTTGTTCTTGGTTTGACCAAACTTTGACTAGCCATAACATTTGCATCCAATCTCTAATTTTACCCATTCAAGTTGCGTTGGAGTCAAAATTATAAACACTTTGTAATGATATTGATTCTTGGAGCATTAGGGACATTTTAATTTTTACTGATTTGTATTCCCTAGATCAAGCTTTCCTATTGAAGAACTTTTGGACCTCCAAAAGCTTGATTACTTAGAAAGTAGGTGAAGGTAAAATTCCCTCACTTTGCCAATCTCCATCCATCTTGCCTTGCTTGGATGCATCCCCTTCAATTCCACTTAGAATTATTCAAATGGTCCTCTTTTTGATTTCTTAACATTCTTATCAATGATGGCATCTTTTGGGAATTCTGACATGTACTCTAGTGAAAGCTCATCAATAGACGGAACTCGAATGTTTTTGTTTTAATCCAAGATCATTAGAGGCTCATACAACTTCAGATTCTCAACACTAACAATTGAGTTGATTTTCATGCATGTAGTAAAATTGAGGTGGAAGGCATTGGTACCGATCTTTTCTAAGATCTATAAAGGACCATATCTAATAGGCTTGAGCTTGCTTCCTTCACCTTGCATTATTTCCTTACTAATATGTAACCAAACTCAATCACTAACTTGGAAATGATGCAATGCTTATCATGGAAATCCTTTTATTTTTCTTGGCTCTGTTCTAACTATGCTTTCACTAACTCACAGATTTATTGGACCTTTTAGATGAACTCTAAAGCCCTTTGTACATCATGGAATCCATCTATAGCATCATTCTTCCCAAAAGAAAAATCCATTGGTGTTTTTGGCAAGTATCCAAAACAAGTCTCAAAAGGAGAACTCTTTGTAGAAAAGTGTGCAACATTGTTGTAAGCATGTTGCACATAGTGAAGACTTTGATCCCACAACTTAGGATGCCTATTGCAATAACCTCTGAGCAAATGAACAACTATCATATTGACTACCTCTATCCATCCATTGGTCTATGGATGGAAGGCTATACTCTTTTTCAACTTGGTCTCCATGAGTCCCCATAATGATGACCAAAATTAGCATAAGAATTGAGAAACTTGATCTGATACAATAGAAATAGGTAACCCAAAATGAACCAATACAAATTGAAACTACAAATGAGATGTCAGTTCAATAGTGATTAACTTTTTACAAGGCATTAAAAAACACATTTTGCTTAACCAATCAACTACTACATACAAATAATCATGACCCTTCCTAGACATAGGTAAACCCCAAAAAATTCCATAGATACACTTTCCCATGGATGGGATGGTATGAGTAAAGGTGTGTACAAACCCAATTTCCTATTACTTAGTTTGCTAGTTGCACACATTAAACATCCTTTTGTATACTTAGTGATGGCTTGTTGCATACAAGGCCAGTAACACTTCTTTTGTAATTATGCTAATATCTTACTTACCCAAAAATGTGCTACAATCAAAGAGGTATTTTCTTCCTAGATTACATGTGCTTTTTCATCTTTAGAAATGCATACTTTTCCCAAGTGGTAAAACAAATTATCTTGCACATAATAATCTTTCTCTTCTACATGTTTACCATGGATTAAAGGTGCATAGATATCCTTAAATTTCTCATCATTACCATATTATTCTTGAAAACTTTCATGAGCCATAGAACTATTCTGAAGGATTATCAAAGCACTCTTAACAGGAGGCCTAAAGTATATACTTAATTACCAAATGTAACTATTATATAAAACCCATCCACCTAAAGTACCTACTTTGTTGAAACTTAGATTGTGAGTGTAAATATTTCAGTGGCCGGTGATCAATGTGGATTACAATTTATTTCCCCATTAAGTAGTGTTTCCATTTCTTAGCACTTTGAACTAAAGCATAAAGTTCCTTATCATAAGTGGGATAGTTACTTACTACTTTTGGAAATTTTTTAGAGTGGTAGTAGATTGGTTTACGTCCTTGCATTAGTATAGCTCCCATGGAAAACCCACTTGCATATATCTTGATTTTGAATGGTTGATGTAAATCAGGCAAAGCCAAAACTGGTGCAGTGCTCAACTTTTCCTTCAAAGTGTCAAAAGCCTTTTGTTGCGGACCTCCCCACTGAAAGGTTACCTTTTTAATGGTTAATGCATGAAATGGTGATGCAATATAAGAGAATTTTTAAATGAACTTCCTCCAATATTGAACTACACCTAAGAAGATCCAAAATTTTGTAACTGTACTTGTCTTAGGTCGTTTTACAATACATTCAACCTTCCTAGGTTCTACTTTCATTTGACCATCCCCTATAACATAGCCTAAGTAAACTAATGATGTCTTAGTAGATTCACATTTAGACATCTTTACATAAAGTTTTTCTTTTCTCAATACATCCAAGACTCATTTTGCATGAGTTACATGATCATCCCAAAACTTATTGAATATAAGGATATAATCTAAATAGAATATGAAAAAATCATCAATAAAGGGAGAAAAGATATCATTCAATACTCTTATAAATGTAGTTGGTGCATTACAAAGCCAAAAGGGCATGAAAAACCACTCAAATAGCCCTTATTTTGTCTTGAAAGTAGTCTTCCATATATCATTATTTGTAATTCAAATTTGATGATATCCACTACACAAGTCTAGCTTAGTGAAATAAATTGCATGTTTTAACTGATCAAGTAAATCATCTATTCTAGGAAGAGAATACCTATTCTTTACCATTATCTTGTTCATAGCATTGTATTTGATGCACATTCTCCAAGTCCCATCTTTCTTTGGAACTAGTGACACAATAGGAGAACCACAAGTACAAGTACTTGGATGAATAACTCCTTTCTCAACTAGCTCTTGAACCTACTTTTTACTTTCTTCATTCTATAGAACTATAAATAATACATGTTGATATTAGGAAGTGGCCAATCCTACTATATATGAATTTCATGTTGAATCTCTCTCTTAGGAGGCAATCCTTTCATTACCTAAAACAAGTCATCATAAGCATAAATAATCTTGACCATTTTAGACTTATGTTTAGGATAACACCCCTTGAATGCCTTATATTTTTCATCTTCTTTGGCTTTTACAAGCATTAAAACAAATTTCTTACTAGAATTGACTAACCCTTTGATCTAATCAACAATAACTAGTGCAAGATTACTCTTTATCTTATGTTCCCATACAATGTATTCAACCTTATCTTTAAAATGATGATACTTGTTCTCCCCCCTACAAAAAATAGCTTGTCAATCATATAGGTATGGACTCCAAAAAACAAGACTACAAATATCTAAAGGGACTACATCAGCTTTGACTTCATCTAGAAAGTTTGCAGTGATAGAAAAACTCAATTTACATTGCTTTGTTACTTGTAACTATGTATCATTGCAAACCCATCCAAGTGGATATGGCTTTGGATGAGCTATTTTAGTCAAGTTAAGTTTTCTAATAACTTCTTCAAACATCAAATTAACTTGAGAACTCATAAGTACCAAACAAAGTATCAACCTTAGTATGTTTGATAATAACTTGAATATGAAATAATTCATTCCATTGCTTATCATTTTAGGAGACAATTCTTTACTTGTACTTGCACTTATGTTTGAAGAACTTGTAGATAGAGAAAGAAATATACCTTTTCCTTTATCTTGGATTATGATAGCAAAAGTATTTGTCTCATCTCCAAAGTTAGATCCAAGATCCTATTGAATTTCAATAGTTGTCTTTTGGCTATGTGCAGGATCATGGTGTGCCAAAAAGTAGCGATCTGAAAATTAGTAGTTCTAAAATATCTCAAACCATTTTGAAATATATTTCAAGTTTTTTCCCACCCACCCTAATACTAAATGACAAAAAATTAATATCTTTATAAGGTCTACTATATCTTTTGATACCAAACCTATATGGTCAACTTTAAAAACATCCTCAAAATGTACTTTTGGCCTATTTTTATGCGATTTTTACTTCAAACATGTAGCTGATGACTTTTTTTTCACAAAATTTAATGGAATGAAAAGGGTTTCTTAATAATGTTCTTATATTTTCATAAATGTAAGGTTGGTCAAATTATGAATTTAGTAAGTAATTATTACTTATTTTCTAATCGAGTTATCTATAAAGTGTTGAGTGACATGATATTTGAAAAATAACTATAACTTTCAAATGGTACAACATTTTTTAAATCCAAAAAAAATGAAAAATTGAATTTTGTAGAGCTTTGAATTAGTTAATGTGGTTAGACACGAGAGTTTTTTAATTCCAAAAATACTAAAGCCAAAAATTTATTATTTATTATTTATTTAGAATAAAAATGCCAAAAAATATGTGTGACATCCAAGCATGAGTCTACTACTTATATCTAGAATATTATTTAAAAATATTATCATTTGATTTTGATTAAGGTGGTCAGACATACGTCTGCTTCTTATTTTTATTCTGAAATTTTTGTAATATTGCAATAAAATTCAAAATTTTGACCAATCAATTTTTTTTTTCTAAGATAAGTCCTAGTAGTTTAGAAACTAGATTCAATTTGCTAGAGATTCTTTTCTCTCAACTTTTTTATATAAAGTTAATAACAAGTAGAAAATTGCACATCAAGTTGACATAACCCTAATTTTCTAATTTTTTATTGCCACTTAAAAGCATAGTTTGGTTGACCATGGTCTTGCACATATCCTTTTGTTTTCCTTTATTTCCACCATATTGCTTTGGCCTTTTTTCTATGTGTAGCTTCCAGTAGTTAAAATTGGCATGCCTTTATTTCTTGCAATGTGAGCATGTGGGTCTTTAACCGTCTTTCTTTACTGTAGCTATCTTTTTCCCCTTTCCTTTGTCTTTGGATTTACCTTCAAACTTAGATGGCTTCTTATCAAACTTATCAGCAAAAGTTCCCTTACCCCTTAACTCTAAGTGTGTCGCCTAGGAACTTACTTCTTCCAGATTACATGGATTTAAAACACCAATAGAATGTCTAAAGTATCCTACATATATAATGGAACATTTAGTGAGATAGCCATTTTTCAAAATTTATGGTTGTACTCCTAGATAGATTGACCTTTCCCTTGCCTAAAATGTTGCCAGTTCATCATTAACTATTGCATATGGCCTAGGGTGTAGAATTACTTCTTTAAAGCATTAAAAATTTCTTACCAAGAAAAATTCCACTTACCATGTTGTGATCTTTCATCCAGAGTCCTACTCTCTCACCAAGTTAGAGCTATACCACCTAACCAAAGAGTGCATAAATAAATTCTATCAAAATCATCTACAAGGTTTTGAACTCTATAGTTGATTTCTACTTACTAAATCCAGCCATCTAATTTCTTGGCATTTAACTCCCCACAATACTTTGGCAAGTCAAACTTTACATTCAACTTTATTCAAGGCTTATGCCCACTCTCAAAAATGGTAGAAGACTCAAAATGGGTAGAAGAAGGAGAAGAGGCGGAAGAAGGAGAAGAGGGAGGTGCGCTTGGAGTATCACAATTTCCTCCTTCCTTTTTCCCTTTTGTCTTGCCCTAACTTAGAGGGAAAAAAGAAATGAATTTTTTATTAAAAAAAAAACATTATACATCAAGGTTCATCTAAGATTATAAGTTATTTAGTTGTCAAGGTTGCACTAGCTTACTTATCTACTCTTAAATTGATACACTGTTGCCATAACTTTGCAAGGATAAAATAAAACACAACAAAAATTTTATTTTATTTTATTGTTTTACTTTCAAACTAAAGGTAAGGAAGGAGGGTCAACAACTATTAACCTAGAAAAAAGAAGTAAGATAAAGGAGCAAGGTAATCCCACTTGAAAACCTGGATTCAAGTTTTTTTCCATGGAAAGATTCAAAGTTGCTAACTACAAAATGCAAACTACTTGAAATGCCTATGAATACGAACCCTCAAGGGAAGACATTATGTAGTGTGGGTATAACTCATCTTGTTAGAGCAATGGGAAGATTTAGGAATACAACACAAAGAAGTTATACCCATTCATTTTTTTAATTTCATTAAAATTGAGTTTACCTATGCTTGAATAATTTCCTTGATATTAATATTTCAATTTGTTATAAATTGGAATACACCTATGCCTCCTACATAAGTATGCATTATCCTTTAATAAAATGAACTAATATTATTACTTTACATTTAATATTCAGCTAATCATCAATTAAAATAGCATCATCTTAATCCCACCTATGTTACCCTTAGTAATTAATCTAAGATAATGGTATATAACTCTTATATATATATATATATATATATATATATATATATATATATATATATATATATATATATATATATATTCTAGTGTAGCTAGGGTAACATATAATTGATTATATTTCTATATATAGCTATCACCTTAAGTTGTCACCTAAGTTACATCCTAAAATATACATAAGATAAATCTAGTTATAAATAAATAGATAAGAAAAAATTGAGTCAAAACTAATAAATCAATTTACTCTCTCCTAGAAACATACCTATATTGAACAACTTAGATTATTTTTACCCCTACTTAAATAGTTCCATGACTTTATTAACCTCAACCCATCACTAATACCTAAGCATGCAAATTAGTCTTAGTGTTCATGGAAGAAGTTTTGATTCCAATACATGTGGGGTTGAATTTCCAAGATTACATCCTTTTTTGTGGAAGTCAAGGATATCTTATGCTTTAGCTTTGACTCCATCAATCCCCATGCAAGGTTGATTTCCCACTTCAGCATCATTATTGGAAGACTAGAGGGTACTTCCTATGATGTGCTGCATAGAGAAGCAAATATATTAAAGTGCTACATTTTTTTTCACGAATTCAAGCACCTAGGCAAGTGGAAGTGATCTGACACTTGTCTGATCCATGTAAGTGATTGAGAAAGATGTACTCATAACTTTTTCAAGACTTATGTGACCTAGGTGGATATTTTCTTAGCATATACACTTATCTAAATTAATGCTTTATTAAATTAGATGGAGGGGTGGTTGACAAGGTAGGTGGGGCTTTGTAAGAGTCTCTTGTTTTATTTATTATGTCAGGTCATTAAGAATTGTAGTGTATGTTATTGATTATTTTATTAATATTAAGTATCTTTTTTCTCCATAGGGTCACATCATGAGAAAGCTAAGTCTGATATATATTACATAGTAGGTTTTTTGAAATAATTTATTTCTACTTGACAAACAAGATATTCATATTTTACACAAGATTTATTAATTTATTAGACTGTAATAGAATGGGATTTTGTTGTTTTTAGCCCATACATTTTCCAAAGAGTGAAATTGCATCTACAAGCTTGTTTGTTCATTTTGAACTTTTCTTGTTTGTCTAAGTCCTTTTATGCAATCATAGGATTTTCTAGATTCAAATTGACATTAGTTTGACAATTTATTATTCATTATGTTCTCTATTCTAACTAAGCAAGCTCAACATAGTTTCTTTTTTTTTTTGATACAATTACAAACAAGAATTTTACATGGATCTTATGTGAATTCCCAAGTTAGCATATCCCATGAACATCAAATTTAATACACATCAATAACATCCATATTACATAATTTAACCATCTACATGACCATTTACTAACTAATACAACTAATTGAACACAAAATTGAATGCCGATGTAACTCAACTAACAACTAAGAAGGTATGAATATCAATATGACAAAGCTCTAATCATCCTTAATGGAGTATCAATGGACACACATATTCCTTCTTTCAACACATTCCAATTCTAAGTATAGATAATTTTACTTCCAATATTGAACATCTGCAACTAATTTTATTCTCATGCAATACTATGAAGATAAAGGTATCAAATAATAATGCTCAGTCTATTCTCCATGCTATAACTTGATACAAATTCTTTTCTCAACACATACCAAATTTAAGAAATGATAAAACACCATCAACACAACATCAACTAATCCCAAGGTGGTGGAAACCTTACTCACAATACACAATGAAGAATCACAAAACAAGTTATCTAAAAATATCTCTACTTGTGACCTCTAACAACACATTGCTACACAAAGAATGCTCATCATAGGATGGAGTTCACTTCTCCATTTCAACACCAACTATAAAGGGGTCTTCTTCTATGCAAGTAATGAACTTCATGATCATCAAGCTGATGGAAATATAGATGAAGTAACTAAGAGGGGAGGAGTAAATCAGTTACCACAAAAACAAGTCCAAAAATTCCTTAGATTTCTAAAATGCTTATTTACTACTGATACTCGTTAAATAGTGTAGAAATATTTTAACTTGGTAAGTTAACTAGTTACTGTTCATCTAGCATTCAAAGATATTAATATGCATGGAAAGATTAACTAAATGAACACAAGAGATACCACATTTAACGTGAAAACCCAATATGGAAAAAACCACCAAGTAACTACTCACCAATTTTCACTCTTCTAAAGTGAGCCCTATTAGGAGCCAACCTTGTTAAAGGTTACAATACACACTGCTAGGTGTGACCTTGTTAGAGGATTTAATCACCCTATTAGGAGTGGCCTGGTTAGAGGTCTTTAGAACAATTCAACTGAACTATCACCTTGTTAGAGGATTTACAAAATGGCTGTTAAACCAACTCTGTAAAGAGATTCTAAATTCAATGTTACAATGATAAGAAAGCAACAATGAAATGACCTAAATGATATGCATCTTATCTTTTTCTGATTATAGATCCATGTTCTACTTTTTTGAATCCTTACTAATCAAATACGACTTTGCAGTACCTCCAGAATATCTAATCCTTCATCAGAATTTTCTCTTGCATTCACTTTTTCACACTCACACACCCTATTCCCCAACTTGAATATATATATATATATATATATATATATATATATATATATATAAACCTTTCAAATTTATCAAGTTGTCTCAAATATAAGTTACAATAACTATAAAAAAAACATCAGTCAACTACATTAATTCCATGAAATAATCAAAATAATAAAATCCTTTGCTGGCTGACTCAGCTCGGTTAATCTAGTGTTAACCAAGTGAAGCTCAGTAAACACTACTTCAGAATGTTTTCTAGTGTTAACCAAGTGAAGCTCGGTAAACACTGCAAAATCTTACAAAAGTCCTTTGGAGATCGACTAAACTCAGTGAGCACTGACTTTCCTTTGCTATCCTAGTGAACTCGGTGGAAGTTAACTTCCCACCATATTTCCTTCGATGACCAAGTGAGCTCTGTAGACACTAGCTTTCCTTTGCTGATCGAGTGAACTCGGTAGAAGCTAACTTTCCTTTGTTGACCAAGTGATCTTGGTAGAAGCTAACTTTCCTTTGCTAGCCTTGTGAGCTTGGTAGAAGCTAACTGATGACTGATATGACATTTTTGTAACATCAAAGACAACATTCAATTAACAATTGTATCTAAAAATCTCCCTCTTTGGCATTGATGGCAACACAACATGTCATAGTAGAATGAAATTTGAAAACAAGTCTAGCAATTCTTTTCTTTAGCAAACTCCCTCTATCACTAATCTCCCTTTGTGAAGGAATTACTTAGCAAACCCTTCTTTCAAACAAATTTCAAAAAGATATGACAGTAAAACTCTCCCTCATTGACAACACATGCCAAAGAAAACATAACTCAAATGAATTCTAATGTACCTTTAGTAATGATTCATATGCAATGTTTCCTATCTATGCTGCATCAACTGATAGATCTTGTACTTGGTATGCGTTGATGCATCACTAAAACTTCATTTTAGTGAACTTCAGATAAGGGAGTGAACCCTAACTTACCTCTTAGATACAAGAATGCATCCTTAGGTAATGGCTTTGTGAATATGTTAGCAATTTGGTCCTTTGTATGGACATATTCCAATCTGATCTCCTTATCTTGCACCAATTCTGTAACAAAATGATATTTTATTGCAATGTGCTTGGTTTTGGAATGCATCACTGGATTCTTAGATATGTTGATTGCACTTGTATTATCACAGAATATAACAACTGGTTCCTTGATTTCCACCTTCATGTCTTCCAACAACTATTTAAACCAAACAATATTAGAACAGTTTACTACTATAGCAACATACTCTGCTCTGCTATAGATTGGGATGTACAATTATGCTTTATGCTTGTCCAAGAAACTAACCTCTTTCCTAGAAAGAATACTCCTTCACTTGTACTTTTTCTGTAAACACTTTTAAATCTAGATTACCTCCAAATTTGTACCATAAACCATAATCTTCAGTTCCTTTCAAATATCTCATTATTCTTTTGATTTCCATCATGTGATTTTCTCTTGGTTTTGCTTAAAATATTTCTACAATCCCAATTGCAAGGGCAATATCTGGCCTAGTATGAACTACATACTGCAACTTTCCAATCATAGATCTATACAAGGTTTGATCTACTTCTTTTGATTCATCTTCCTTGGTAAGTTTTAATCTAGTACACATAGGAGTTCCAACTGGTTTACAATCTTTCATACCAAACTTTTTCAATATCTCCTTGATGTAGTTTGATTGAGTGATGTAGATACCATTTTTATTCTGTTGAATTTGAAGACCAACAAAGAATTTTATCTCACCAAACATAGACATTTCAAATTCCTTGTTCATTTTTTCTAAAAATTCTTTACAAATATCATCATTTCCTATGAAAACAGTATCATCTACAAATATTTCTACCAAGACAATCTTATCATCTGGTCCATCCTTTATATACAAGCTATTGTTATCATTAGTTCTTTGAAAACCAATTTGAATAAGATAGTTATGCAATCTTTCATACCATGCTCTAGGGGCTTGTTTCAGACCATATAGTGCCTTGTGTAATTTGCAGACCATGTTTCTTTTATCTGTATCAACAAAACCTTCAAGTTGTTCAATGTAAACCTCTTCATCTAGTATACCATTGAGGAATATTGACTTAACATCCATCTGATAAACTTTGAATCCTTTGTGAGCAGAATATGCAAGTAAGGTTCTGACTCCTTCCAGTCTTGCAATAGGAGCAAAAGTTTCTCCATAGTCTATTCCTTCTTCTTGAGCATATCCTTTGCATAGTAATCTAGCTTTGTTTTTTGATACCTTATCATCTTCAGTCAACTTGTTTCTAAATACCCATTTAGTTCCAATAACATTTTTATCTTTAGGCATGGGTACAAGATCCATGTCTTGCTTTTCTCTATTTTCTCTATTTCTTCATTCATAGTCTCAATCCAACTATCATTTTCTAAAGCATCTTTGATATTTCTAGGTACAAAATCAGCAAGTAAACAAGTACCTTTCAACTTATTTCTTGTCATGGTTCCTTCAGATTTGTCTCCAATAATCTGATCTACTAAATGATGTCTCTTGACATATTTTGCTAAAATAGTTTCTTTGCCTTTCGAATGAATTTTATTGTTATCCTTTCTCATTTCAACTTTAGGTTCTGGTAGTTCTAGCTTGGTAGGTATTGGCTCAGGTCCTTCAGACTAGGTAGAAACTTGCTCTGTAGCATCTGAGTGTAACTCATGTTGTTGTAGCTCAGTTTGAACTTCCTATAACTCAGTTACTGATGACTTAGGAGTAGAAGATTCTTAATTGATTAGTATTATACAAGGTTCAATGAAAACAAATCTTCTATAATCTTTTGGTTCCCTTTTTCTTTCTTCTTCAGTCCTTTCTGCAAACTCATCAACTTTCACATGTGCACTTTCTATGACTTTGTTAGTAGACAAGTTCAAACATCTATATGCTTTACTTTTGCAATAATATCCCAAAAATATTCCTTCATCACTTTTCACATCAAATTTGCCTTTTCTAGATTCTTTCAAAATGTAGCATTTACTTCCCAACACTTTTAGATAACTTACGTTAGGTTTATAGCCATACCATAGCTCATAGGGATTTTTGAATGAGTCCCTTCTTAGATATACTCGGTTCAGGGTATGAACTGCAATGCTGATAGCTTCCTTCCAGTATTTGATGGCAATGCCTTTTTCAATCATTAAGGTTCTTGCACAATCCATGATAGATCTATTCCTTCTTTCAGCTTTCCCATTTTGCTCAGGATTTCCAGGAGCTGACACGTGTCTTTTGATTCCTCTTTCAATAAAAAAGTTATTGAACTCATGTGATATAAATTCTCCACCTCTGTCTAACCTCAAGCATTTCAATCTTTTCCTTTTTTACTTTTCTACTCTGGCCAAATACCATTTGAATTTCTCATATGCTTCTTATTTGTTCCTTAGATACATGACAGTCATCATTCTTGAGTAGTTATCAACAAAAACAATGTAGAACTTTTCTCCAGTATAGCTTTCAATTCCAATGGGTCCACATAAATCAGTATGCAAAATTTCTAATATATCTTCAGACTGATAGTTTTTACTTTTAAAGCTAGTCTTTCCCATTTTACCAATCTGACAATTCTTGCATAGACCGACCTTAGGTTTCTTTATGTTAGGAATGCCTCTTACTTTCTTGAATTTGTTTATCTTTACCAAATTATCAAAACTAACGTGACACAACTTCTTATGCCATAACCAACTTTCTTCAACTTGTGCAATAAAACATGAACCTTCACTAAGTTCAAGATAAAATAAGTTACCTTTTGTTTGATTTGAGTGCTTGATCCAATCAGTTTTCCTTTGTCATCCAGTAGTCTTGCTTTTCCATGCATGAATTCCACTTTGAGTCCATTATTGAGTAGTTGTGCCACACTCAAAAAATTATTCTTTAGTCCTTTTACCCAATAGGTATTATCACATATAAATTCTCTGGTTAGAGAGATTCTTCCTCTTCCTTTTATACAACAAGGTTCATTGTTACCAAATCTTACACTGCCACCATCATATTCTCTCAAAATATTCAAACTTAATTTTATCATGTGATGAGAACAACCACTATCTATGATCCATGTATCATTTTTGCTCATATGAGAAATGAGTGTCATTTCTTCATCATTATCAGACTCATCTTTCATAGCAATGTGGACAATTTCATCTTCTTCTTCATCATTAGAATCATTAAAATCTTTAGCCATAAAACATGTTTTCTTACCTTTGTCTCTGAAGGATTTGAAGTCTTTCTTGCCATTGTACTTGTAATTTTTATTCTCATCTTTGTTCTATTTGTTTGGGCACCTTGTATCAATATGACCAATTTTTTCACATGAAAAAAAATTAGAGGAACTTTACCTTTATATTTTCCTCTGCCTCTAGAATATTTCCTTGCTAGTAGAGCTTCAATTACTTCAAGATCACTATCTGAACTTTGGTATGATTCATCTTCACTTTCTAACTAAGATTCATTTTTCTTTTTGATTTCCTCCTTGAGTGAAAGCTTGGCTTTGAATGCAAATTCAATGTTTTTGGAAGCTGGAACATAGATGTCAAAGTTGTCTAGTTCAAATGCAGTTAATCTTCCAACTATGGCCTCTAGATTTATCTTATGATTTGTTTCACATCTTCTTTCTTGGATTGCAGAGACGCTAATTGCATAGATTGGTAATAATCTTCTGAGAACTTTACTTATAACTATTTCTTCACTAATATCTCCTCCAAAAGCTTTGATTGTACTGACACATGCTTTAACTCTTTCAACATATTTGGCAATGTTTTCATCCTCTCTCATTTTCATTTGGTCAAGTTGTCCTCTTAGAGTTTCTGCTTTGGCTCTTCTCACATTATCATCTCCTCCATAGATTTCTTTCAGCTTGTCCCACATTTCAAAGGTAGTTTTGCAATCCTTGATGTCATCAAATTCTTTATAACTCAGAGTTAATGTTATATCTATCATCATAATGATGTGAGTCTTCTTTTTAGCAATATCATTGACAGAGAATGTACCAACAGGTTCTTCATATTTTTCATCAAGGTACTTCAGTCCTGTACCACCAATGGATGCTAGGTGAAGTCTCATCAATCCTTTCCATGCAGAGAAGTTGTTCCTATTGAGTCTAGGAATTTCCCTTTTGTAAGACATCCTAATCTTTAGCTTAGATCCTTGAAATCTTTTCTTGAAAGCACCAAAAGCTCTGATACCAATTGTTGGAAATATAGATGAAGTAATTAAGAAGGGAGGGGTGAATCAATTACCACAAAAACAAGTCCAAAAATCCCTTAGATGTCTAAAATGCTTATTTACTGCTGATACTCAGTAAATAGTGTAGAAATACTTTAACTTGGTAAGTTAACTAGTTACTATTCATCTAGCATTCAAAGTTATTAATATGCATACAAAGATTTACTAAATGAACACAAGAGATACCATATTTAATGTGGAAACCCAATATGGGAAAAACCACCAAGTAACTAGTCACCAATTTTCACACTTCTAAAGTAAGCCCTATTAGGAACCAACCCTGTTAAAGGTTACAATACACACTGTTAGGTGTGACCTTGTTAGAGGAGTGGCCTGGTTAGAGGTCTTTAGAACAATTCAACTGAACTATCACCTTGTTAGAGGATTTACAAAATGGCTATTAAACCAACTCTATAAAGAGATTTTGAATTCACTGTTACAATGATAAGAAAGCAACAATGAAATGACCTGAATGATATGCAACTTATTTTTTGCTGATTATAGATCCATGTTCTACTTTTCTGAATCCTTACTGATCAAATATGACTTTGTAGCACCTCCAAGATATCTAATCATTCATTAGAATTTTCTCTTCCATTCACTTTTTCACACTCACACAACCTATTCCACAACTTGAATATCTATAAATATACCTTTTAGATTTATCAAGTCGGCTCAAATATAAGTTACAATAACTAAAAAAAAACATCAGTTAGCTACATTGATTCCATGAAACAATCAAAATAATAAAATCCTTTGCTGGCTAACTCAACTCAGTTAATCTAGTGTTAACCAAGTGAAGCTCGATAAACACTGCAAAATCTTGCAAAAGTCCTTCGGAGATCGAGTGAACTCAGTGAGCACTGACTTTCCTTTGCTATCCTAGTGAACTTGGTGGAAGTTAACTTCTCACCATATTTCCTTCGATGACTGAGTGAGCTCAATAGACAGTATCTTTCCTTTGCTGACCGAGCGAACTCGATAGAAGCTAACTTTCCTTTGCTGACCGAGTAAGCTCAATAGAAGCTAACTTTCCTTTGCTAGCCTTGTGAGCTTGGTAGAAGCTAACTGATGACCGATATGACATTTGTGTAACATCAAAGACAACATTCGATTAACAATTGTATCCAACACAAGCTTCCAAACTCTTCAAGTGAAAATCTGCAAAAGAAAGACAAAATGGGAACCATGCAGGCTCACCTCCCAACCTAGACCTCAAGGAGACCACCCACCAAGCTTGGGGAAACAAGGCATAAATAGTTGCATTCTTGACATTCCCATACCATGCTTATGCACAAAAATAAGACAAGATTTAGCACGAAACATCACAACACATCCCATATAAGGTTATGCACAAAGATTCAACAAATGAATTAAGAATAGGGTGAAGGTGGGCTCTCACCATGAGGAGGATTTACATAGCTTTCATTCGCAATATACACATCTTTTCAATATCAAAATGCCCTTTCGGGGAAACCAATTTCTTCCCCTCTACATACCTCCTTATACCTCCCAACATACAAGTTACCAAGATAACTCACATTCCATAGAACATATACAACCATCTTTGCACAAGGGAGAATTCCTCAACTACATGTGTCAACCCAACTAACCCCTTCACCCAAGCATCTCTTCCCTCCCAAGGGTGAGTGATGCCCTACACCCAATTCACAAAACACAGAACATGAAACAAGAAAAATTAAAGAAAGACTCATGCAACACTACTCACATGCAACACACAACAAAGATATTTTATTTACAAACACACCATAATACACCAAAATCACATCATGTAATGAAGAACACCATTTCTAATCTACATGTAGAATGAAGAACATCATGGATCATGGTACCAACCTTCCTCCAAGAAAAGCAAAGAATAATTGTAGTAAAGCTCCCTCCTCTTCAAATCCTAATAGTCTCTAAAGATAGAGAGAGGCCAACCAAGCTTCCCACTTAGCCATACCTATATATATATCCTTCTAATTTTTGGATTTAATGAAGAATTTCATTTTCATGGGGTCTCCTAGGTCCACTAGACACCATAGAAGCCATTAACCTATAGTACTGACATGGGTACGGTTAATTTTAATCACAACTTACCTTAAAGTTACTTTATAACCCTCCAAAAGCTAGGTAATTCAAATTTCAAATTTCTCCAAGGTGATAACCTTGTCCTTCTACTAACTAAGGCAATAATAAAATTCCTCAATTTATGCATTTAACTCAAAATAAGGTGGTCACATGATCCATTGATGAATAACATGTCATTTCACATAGCAAGCACAAGTGTCAAGTGACACACACACAAAATGCACTAAAATGTCACACATGACATGTTCAAAATCTACACATGAGAAACATGCCACACACATACATATCACATTTACAAAATAAGCACATCACAACAAGGTTTACGAATCTTACAAAGATTCACCTTGGCAAAGTCATTTAAACATGTGTCTATACCTTGTTTCCTCATTAAGTTTCCATGGTCCCTCTTCTTGCACACCAACTCAAGCATCAGTAGTCCAAGGAAAAATAAGCATACATAACATAAGTGCAAATTATAATAATATCCATATTAACATAATTCAAATAAAATTTCCTTTTCTAAACGTTCAATTATTCCACTCGAAATGTTAAGATATCAAAATATTTCCTATACATTTCAAACATGTACTCAAATATGTTCAAATATTTGAGTGCATAATAACTGTACTCAAATATGTTCAAACATTTCCTATACAATAACAAGTTCTTTGTGTGCATAATAGTATAAGACACTACTATAGTATCAAATCCATAGATAAGGAAAATCTGCTATCCATCTAGATCTATCAAAATATCAAGGTCTCAAATATCAAAATGCAAATAAAACAAATTTTTGAATGTAACCATACGTCTTGTTGTCATTATAACCTACATTCATTGTTGTTCTCAGTAGAGTGAATGTTATTTTATCTTTCCTAATTGGCTAACAGATCATACCTTGAATCTTGTGACCAAGTTCTCAACTTGAACATTTTGAGTCTCTTTTTCATGTAGTCTTATCCTATCAACCCAATGTTATTGGATAGGGTATCAACCTTATAATAATCAAAATCTACATTAGTCTCTAATAGGATCTCATAATCATTATTAGTAACAAAATGTCAATCATAACCTAATTAACTCCTAATCATATATATTTCATCAAGATCTAAAATAGGGTATTAGTGTGGGACTTACACCTTTTCCCTTTCAAGCTGAATGTCTTCATATCTTTTCTTCTCTTTATTGTACCAAAATTTCTACCATTGTCTACAAATTTGAAGAGTCTTTTGGATACTCTTATGTTGAAAAACTTGTCCACCACCTTCATCTATCATTTTTTTATTATGGTTTAGTCCTTTATTTTTTGATCTTAGGATTTTATTCCTCAAGCTTTCTTTTTCATTTCTCAATCTTGGATCTTGTTATCAATCAAATCTGTAATACTAGTCACATGAGCTTTTATACCAAATTTGATCTAATTATGATCTTGGATTATTATGGAGGAATGGTTAACATAATTAGATAAAGTTAATTCAAAGCATTAATTACCAAATTAAAATAACTTAAATGCTTAAATGAACAGAGACTAATATGGTAATGACTAAAAGAAAGAGAGTAGATAGATAGAAGACAAAACACAATTGATAACGGAGTTCATCCACAAGTCAAACTACATCTTTGGGTCTTGATCCAATAGGGGGACTGATAAGATTAGCTCCAAAATTAATTACAAGTGTTTTGAAATAATTACCTTCATGCACAATTGCAGTGTTATTCTCCAATGTGCAAGAATAATCACCAAGTCTCCAAAATCATAATCTCCTTCTCATCACCTGGATGATTTTTGAGAGAGCTCCTACCTCCATTTTATACATGAAATTAGACAAAAATGGGCTAAAACAACCAAAACCATATGATCCCCTATTTTGATTACATATATTTGAATTTCCCTTTTTTACCATTTTATGGTTGTGATTTTACTCCATTAATAGGGGTTTGTTTTTAAAAAATATCCTTATTTACATAAGGTTGGGTGGATTTTTTATGGATAGATAAAAACTCTTCCTATAATATATCATGTATTATAGATAGCCCATTGGTTGGCCTTAGTTTTAGGAGGGCAATGGTTGGGAGTCTAGCTCCTACTATCTAATTCCTTTAATTCAAAATAAATTACCATTTGAATTTGAATTTGAATTTTTTCCCTCTAAGATTTTATGATGTCATGCAAACATCATAAAAAATTCACACTTTTACTTGAACTTCAAACTATCATAAATTTTATATCCAATCTCTATTTTTGATGAAATGAACACCGTTGGAAAGCTTTTGAGAAGTTCTTTCATTTGAAATACATTTTTGACCACTTTTGAGATGATTATTTTTTAGCTTTTTATATCCTCTATTCCTAGTTTGACCAAACTTTGAGTGGCCATAACTTTTTCATCCAAACTCTAATTTTTCCCATTCATGTTGCATTACAGCTAGAATTGTGAACACTTTGTAATGATGTTGATTCTTGGAGATTGAAAATATTTTAATTTTTATTGATTTTTATTCCCCTGATTGGTCTTAGTCCTTGTTAGAAGAAAATGTCTTGTTAGAACTATCAAGACTATTAGGAGTTTTAATAATACAATACAAAATGTATACAAGAAAAGCCCATTTCCCAAACATGCACAATTAGAAAGATATTATGTACACAAAAGTAATAGCTACATAATTTTTTTGATAATGCTAATATCTTCTATAGTTAATTTGTCCTTTGAAGCTCACTGTACATATCTTCACATACTCTCATCTTTCTCTTCTTTAATATGAATTTTTCATCACAAAATAATAGCATAATGATAACAATAATATTACACAACTTTGCATTCAAGTAATGTCCTTTATACTAAGAATTATATTTTGTTATCCTTCATGTCTTCACACATGTCTCAAAATACACAATCATGTATTGCTCACTTAGGGTTGATATCTAGGATGTCATCCTTAATTAGTTAAGTAATTGTTTTGCTATATGAAATAATTTCTAACTTAAAATATCACTTTTCATAACATTTTCATGTTCTGCCTATGCATACCTACAACTATTAAATCACTAATAACTTGAACTATTCTAATCATAATGAATCATGCTCTTGCATACATGATCATCATATCCTATTCTTTTTTCCCTTAAGCTTACGCATTCTAATTCACCATCTCTAATCATCACATTCTAGAACTGTGTTTACAATAATAGTTAAACTCTGTGATACTTTGAAAATTTCCTAAGTTATTAATCCAAAATTATATTTTCATGATGTATTATCTTAATATAGATGATATATTTCTATAAATGACAACCTCAATTCATTTCCATTATCTCTTCTTAGCCAAATTTTCAACACCATGTTTATTGATTGGGTAGCTAGTGTGGCTTCATTACATATTCGAGGAAGATTAAGGTTGTGTATTGGGGTGATATGAGCTAGACCTACTCCTATGATGTTGAGGATATATTTACAAAAGTAGCACATGGAAACCATGTCAGTGTGGTCCAGGCCCAAAAATATTCATTCCTCCCACTCAATAGTGACATGCTTATATAGGCTTGAAAGAAAATTTGTGCAGATATAGTATGCATACCCTAGAAAACCACAAAAAATCTATACATAGAAACCATCAATAACACTAAAGAACATTGTAAACCTTGTTGCATTTGAGTGGCACAATTTGTGTCACCAATTTTTTTGGATAACTTCCTCTAAGTAGTAAGTTGTAGCACAAATAGATATCCCTCTACTTATTCTCTTCACTTGCAATCCATTTTGTGGGCATCTTGGAAAATAAATCATTTTGATCAACAAGTTAGGGCATTTAGCTACACTTCTCATTCAGTTTGGTATTTCTATGCTTTCACTTGTTTTTTCAAATTAGATTTATTTTCTTACAAAATAAATAGTATATGTAAAAATATGTATAAGGTACAATGTAGATTATCCCTAGAAAATTTGGGCTCTTCATTGAATGTTGTGGCTTCATGGAAAAATATGGACTATTACATGCTTGATCATGTAAAAAAACACTTGCAAGTGAGAACTCTTCTACAAATTCTTATGTAGGATTTAAAGGACTTTGTGTAAGATAAATGTTATTGCCTTCTTTAAACACCAATTATGATCTATTGGCATTGTAAAAACCTGTAACTTTTTGTTGGTGAGACTAAGTTCTCAAGCTCTTATCCACAGTAAATTAGGTGCCCAAGTCAGACATGCCATCCTAGAGCTTACCTTATTTATTAATGGATTTTTTGCAATCAACATTAAACATAAGAGATAAAACCACTTAATGAGTCTACCAAAACTAGAACTAAGTGTAAAAATAGATCAGATCATATCCACATTAATTGGGGTTGTATGGTTAAAGTGTTTTTCTCAGAGATGACTTTCATATTAAAAAATCAAACATAATTTAAATCACATGATTAATTTTACCCATACCCTGGTTATCACAGGTATGGCTATGGTGCTCTAGAATAACAAGCTAAGGGTATTACAAGATTTTGAGCTTAGCAATCGATTCCCTTTGATGGCCATAGGAAAATAGTTTAAAATAGGGTGATTCTAATACCGTTAACACCCATTTCAATAATTCCCCATAAAGCTCTTTCCAATTGTTCTCTTTAAAACAAATTCCATCTACATGCATGAATAATATTTACAAAAAGAGGATACAAATGACCTGTTCACAAATTGCCATGTATTATAAAGGCACACAAATTTGTTCCCCTATTTAAAATCTAATTACACAAATTAGTTGCTTTTATTCTCTTTTATTTCCCATAATTGAGAATAACATATTTGTGTGTCTCTATTAGTATTAGATTGTAATATTTGACTATTGATCTTATTCAGAAGTGTTGGTGTGACCATTAAAGATATGTGGATTATCTTTTAAACAAGATAGGAGATAATGGATGTTCAAAGGTTTCTAATACAATTAAGAATTATTTTTTACTATTTCTATTTTATTGTTTAGTCTTCCTTTAGTTAAAAACTAAATCAAGCCCATATAACTTGCACTAAAATGATCTACAAATAGGATATGAAAGGATTGGCTCAATAAACAAGAAAAGGAGATTATGATCTTTCTACCTTGATAATTTACCCAAGGAGTGGGAAAAAATTTTAATTATGGAATGAGGGCATAATTTGAAATGTCAAAACTTTCTCTCTCTCTTTCTCTCTCTCTCTATGTACTTTTCTATCTCCACATACTCAAAATATTGTCTCTCTGTGTACCAAAAGTACATCTCTCTCTCTCTCTCTCTCTCTCTCTCTCTCTTTACATACTAGAACTATTTCATACCAAAAGTTCCTCTCTCTTTCTCTCTCTCTCTCTATGTACTAAAACTTCTAGAATGAAGTTTGGGTTTGGGTTGTGTCTTTTCTCAAAACACACATGTTAGAGATAGTTATTAACCTCTTATCGCATTAGTAAAGAATTGTATGTCTAAATGGCTTACTATTGGTGATAATGAAAGGTTACATTTCTTCAAGCCAATTCTTAAGAAGGAAAAATATGTTTGGGAAACACAGTCTTGATTATGAACCATATCGGCATGATACTCCAATGCATGTGTAGTCTCATGAGAAATAAGTTATTGGTAGGATATGTGGTGCAAGGCATCTCCCTAAACTTGATTTTTTTGTGTGATTAGGGGTTGGTTAGGTGTGAGTGTGTGTTCAATAACTTCCACATGCCCTAGGAAGATAACTACTCCAATTGTAAGAGTTCAAATGCTAATTAGGCCTTAGTTGTTCAAAAAAATGCTCATTGAGCAAAAGTTTCCCAATAAGGAAAATTTGGGAAGAGATTAGTAACTAGCATCTTTGATTATTCAAATAGGTCCTAAGCATTCTATCTAAGGTCCTAGGATGCTCCTAGGTGAACCCATTTGGCCACAATGTCTTGTGAGAAAAAGGTTGCTCTAAAGCTACAAACAAAGATTACGTTAGTGGCAAATACTCACCTTTTGGAAATGTCGTCTAATGGGTTGATCATAATTATTTGAATAGCACATGCAACATAGGTCAACTGCATCACTAGATATTTATCAAATTTGGGTTCAATGCCTATGGTAGTCACTCATTAGTTATCACATGATTGGTCAAAAGTATTGGTCCAATTGCCAATGCAATATACATTTTGGATACATTTATTTTAAACACTTTTCCATCTTTTACATGCTTGATTCTTATTGGCCCATGTTATTTCTCTATTACTACAACCAAATAATTTTTCCTTTGATTGGGCATTAACTACCATTTTCTCAACATGTGTCAACCACCAACCCCATTTAGCCAACTATTTCATACAGTGGGCTTGCATAGGAAGCTGCACTTTGCCTATGATTGACATTCCTTCTTATTAATCCTATATAATTCACCAACCTAGGTTGGACTATAAGATATTATTATTCTACACAATTCACTATTTTCTAGTCTAGAGACTAGCATTTCTTATTATTGCCTAAGTTTCAGAGTGCTGAGTGCATTACCTGTTGACTCATGGACCCTAGTTTTCATAAAAAGGAAAGTGAATTTTTTTTATAATGTCAATCGCAATACCACCATACTAGTATAGTGGTACTAGTTATTTTTTCGTTTTACCGCTAGTGACTAGACATATCACATGCTAAGATAGACTATAGGTTTATGAATTATATTAGGTAGTACTGTAGTATTGGTACCATTTTTTGGAGAATGAATAATATTATTGTTATTATATGTAGTCTAAGTAGTCTACTATCAATGTTCATAGTCTTTGAGTCATCACTATTTGAGTCTTTTGTTCAATAACTAAGCTCATTTATTTTTGGTAGTCTTTATTAGTTTGCAATGTCAAATAAGTGGGGTAACAAGGGTTCCAATAGGATCCCTAAAAGCCAAGAGAGGCCACCATTACCAAAATGCAGAAGCATAGTGGCATATTTTGGTGGTAGAAATGTTGGCAACCTACAATATTCACAAGTTAGATCTCTAGTGCTTATTGAAAAAGGATATTCATCACAAGTTGGAGACTTAGACCATATTGAAGTTCAAGTTGGTGAACCTAATATCTCTGTCAAGAATGAACTTGAACATGATTTGGAGGCACTTCCCCTAAGTAGGGTGTTAGAAATTGATATTATAGAGTTGGAGTCAGTCCCAGACTAGTCGGGTGAGAAAACCAAAAGTGATTCCATAAATCATGTTCATGCAAAAAAGGGGAAAAGAAAATTGGAATCAAAGAAAGATCAATCTCAATGGGATCTATCCAAAAGGAATTTTTTACTTAGAATGGGTGGAAAAGTACTAGTTCATTGAACCAGTGGCTAATCCAATTAATGGTGATCCTCTTGTAGAATGCAGATGTAAGATTTACACAGACATAACAAAGAAAGAGAAGAGGTTGCCGGTTAAACTTGATACCATAGAAAAGCATGTTGGTAAAGTTTACAAAAAGGAAACTATAGATGGAGTTGAAAAATCCATGCTAACATGGAAAACAAATGACAACTGTTTGCATATTAGGAATGCCAAAATATATGAGTTACACCAACAAATACAAGAGAAGCATTTTGTAGTAAAAGGTTCCATCAAAGATTTAATTGGAAAAGTAGTTCAATTAAGTGTGGTCTTTTATATTTTGAGTAGAGGACATCCTATGATAAACTACCCTTCAATTACTACCTTATTGCACATTTTCAAACTTTGAAACTATCCGAACAATCACTAATCAGTAAAAAATGAGTGAGAATGGGATAGATGTCTTGCACGGGTTGAAAAAGAAGATATGAAGGAAAAAATAAAACCCTCAAATTTTATTACATTGTTTCTAGATGAACTTATAGCAATTGATAATACTTCCTAGGTGTGTATGCATGTTTATACTATAAATAATCTTTGTTTCCAACCCTTTCTACTATCTATTGCTAAATTGAATTGTAGTGTGACAGCTAAAAATTTATATGATTTATTAAAGAGTACTCTAATTGAATGTGGAGGTTTGGATAAAATGGAAATTGCCAAAAAGTTGGTGTGTGTTGGAGAAGATGGAGCTTCAATTACGCAAGGTCATAAAGGTAGTCTTTGCAAAAAGATCAAGAATGATTTGGCACCCTACGCTATTCCCATTCATTGCATGGCCCATCGAATGAATCTAGCTTTTGGAATTGTCAAAAAAAATTGTCATGTAAGTAAAGTGGAATTTCTAATCAAAGAGATTTACCAATACTTTTGTCAAAGTCCAAAATGAGTCCAAGAATTTCAACACTTTGCTCAAGGACTTACTAATGGGAGGAAGCTTCTTAAAGACAATGATAATAGATAGATCTCTTTGGATGGACCAAAGCAACAAGTAATCTCTAAATATCCTTCATTGCTTGGACTAATCCACTCTATGCGAGACAGATTCCCTTGGCTATATTCAAGTCTAACTAATGTTAAGATACTCTTAACTTTAGAAACTATTCTCCTCATTCTATAAGGCATTAGAAATATTATAAAAAGTTTCAACAAAGAGCTATGTACATTTCAAAATATAATAATTTGTGTAAAATCACATGTAATAGCCTTGATACTTTGTATTAATCACTACCATTAGATGAATCAAAGTTTACAAAGTGGATAGAAATCATATATTTGAACAATCCTCAAAAATTTTCACATGTTGATGCAAATGATGAGGTTTATGCCAAGGTATGTGTAGTTGACATACCAATGTAGTACTATGCCCATGTTAACCCTGACTCCAACCCCAATTAAGTAGGAAGTGAAGCTGAATCAGAACTAGAGAAGGTACTTTCATGTCTTACAAGTGAAGAATTCAAGAAGATCAAAGACTTTGTGCTTGACTCTATCAAGTGAGTTTGCTACAATCTTTCATCAACAATTAGATTCATATTCCCTTGAGAGGAACTGCTCAAACCAATGTCAATTATTTTTCCACAATATTGGTGTCTAAACTATACGACTACTTTTTGAATAAGGATGATGACTTTGATTTAAAAATTTTGCAAACCTAAAGTAGTCAATGGATTAACTATGAATGGAATTTTAGATGAATCTTGACTAAGAGAACAATATGATCTTATGGAGAACCCAAATGAATAGGGAGTAGTAACAAAGCTTTGGAAAAGCCTTGGTGATAGCTATTAGTAGAGAGAGTCAATGCTAGAATATTTCAACCTTATCAATTTATGTTTGACAATGATATTGGGTTTAGTGGAGGATGAGAGAGTTTTTAGTACTTTGGGCTTCCTAAAGTCAAAGGTTAGAAACAAATTAGACAAAATTTTGGATAATTTTTTGAGGCTCTATAATTCTAGATATGAGGTAGACAGTTTCCCTTATGATAGGGCTCTCAACATTTCTAGAGACCAATGTCAAAGAAGAGGGATTGCCAACATTTTAGACCCAAGTGGCAGTGGTGGTGGTGGTGGCAGTGCAAATGGCAGTAGCAATAGTGATGGACGTAGTAGTGGTAGTGTAGTGGCATTGGCAGTAGCAATGGCGGTGGTAGTGGTTCATGTCCTGATATTGGAAGCAATGAAGATGATGTTGACTTTGGCATGCATATAGATGTTGATAGTGAATCTAAAGAAAACACAAGGAACAATGAAATGTTATATGCAATAAATGAGGAGGATTCTAATGATAGTAATGCTAAGATGGTCCAAGCGGATTGGCAACTATAGCAGCTTCTCAACCTCAAGTTCTAACTTCTAGGTGAGTCAAGTAGTAGGCTAGTAGTAGTAGCTTTGATCTAAGACTCTACCTACTAATTAATTATGTTTGTAGAAGTCAATTTATAGCCTTCATTCATTGTGCTTTTATAGATGCGTAATTTTATTTTTTTGAACATGTTGATGTCACAAACTTACATGTTTAGTTTTCATTGATTGTATTTTTTTTAGCATGTTAAGATTTTCATTAATTATATTTTATTTAAGAAATTGTAACATAATGCATTTAATATAATAAGATCTATTTTTTTTTAAATTGTATTATAATTTATAGTTATAAATCAACATGTAACATAATACATTTAACAATTACAAACAATTACAACCCTTTACAAATGACTCAATGTCAAATTGAAATGACCATTGATCCTGAATTCCCTTTTGTAGATACAAGGGAGAAACAATAGCTATAGGTTGATTTTTAATTGTATATATAATAAAATTATTAATACATAATACATTACATGTATACAACATAGTTCCAAGAATCACGATGATTCACACAATTCACATGATTCGATGATTTGATTCACAATTCAATTTGAGCTTGCTAATTTTGATCCAATTCTGATTTTTGTTACTTTGGTAGACAATCACATTGCCAATGTTAGAAATTGCTAATTGTACAATTTTTTTAAGTGGTAGGGAATTTTTTTCCATCTACTATGTGTAGTAATAGTATGCCAGTGCTTGGCTGCCCAACTATCCTGATATGCTGGCTCTTGATTCCTAAACAATTAACATTAAACAAAGTTGAAATTATATCCAAAATTTGAAATTAAGGAGCAACAAGAAATAAAATGATATTAGTACTATCTCTTACCAAGTTGTTAGTTCTTAGTGCTATTAGCTATGACAACCACTAATAGCAACAATAATAGTTTAAGAAGATGACCCAACTTCAATGAATTTCTTTAGGGCACTCCATTCCGCATCATTTGGAAGCTCAATTTGTTTGAGGTTGTAGCTAAATAGTTGTAACCTCACCAACAATAAATAATTTTGAGAGATAGTTTTACATGAATCGAGGAATTTATCTATAACTTCATTCATTGTAGATAACGGTTTGATGAAACTTGCAATTCTTTTTGTAGTGGTTTCCTCAGGCAAGTTGCCTAAATTAGAATTCATGGTGTCCTACAAATTTTTCATGTAATTTTCTTGTCCAATGAATCTTCCATCTAAGTTAGCTAGATTTGGTAATCCAAAAATTAGGAAGTTTAGTATGATGTTATTCATCTTCATCAAGTCTTTGGAAGCAAATTTGAGAGCTTCAGCTATTTTTGTTACTTGTTCACAATTGTGATAGACTTCAGTGGTCATTAGAGGCAACCAAGTGATTGTTTATTCCATGGTTTGCCAAATCACTGTCACTGGATCTCTTTATTTTATTCAAAATTTGGTTAGCAAGATTTTTTAAGGAATTGGTGAAGATTTTTCTTTTACCCACAATATCATTTTGTAAATTTTCAAAGACAAGTCTAAGATTGCTATTTAAATCAAAGCATTCAGACAAACTATCACTGTTCTTCATTATTTTGTCCCAATTTTCTTGTTTGATAAGCTTAACCATGTTTATTATAGTATCCCTCACATGATGGTCTTTAGAAGAGGTCATTCTATTTTCTGCCATTACATTCTCTATCTTTTTCTTCATTTTTGACATCTCTTTTTCACTCTTTTTCTATATTTCCTCTAGTTGCCCTTCTCAATTAGTTTCTCTCTTCCTCTCATCCTCCAATTTCTTCTTCAAATCTTGGATTGTATTTGTAGTACTTATCTATTTTTTCTTCTCATTCTCAATTTCCCTTTTCAAATTATGGATTGTCTTTGCAATGGACTCCTCCTTTTTCTTTGCATTGTCTAATTCCTTCTTCAAATCATGGAGTCTTTGCAATGGACTCCTCCTTTTTCTTCGCATTGTCTAATTCCTTCAAATCATGGAGTCTTTGCAATGGACTCCTCCTTTTTCTTTGCATTGTCTAATTCCTTCTTCAAACCATGGAGTCTTTGAGTAGACTCCTCTTTCTTCACATTCTCCAATTCCTTTCTCAAATCAAGGATTTTATTTGTAGCTAACTCCTCTTCTTTCTTTGCATTCTCAAATTCCCTCCTTATATGGTGGATTGTGTTAGTGCTTGCAGTAGCAGTAGAATCTATTTTCTTTGCATTCTCCAATTCCTTCTTCAAATCAAGGATATCTTTTGAAGTTGACTCCTTTTTTCTTTTCTTTTTTCCATATTCTCCAATTTCTTATTCAAATTGTGGATTTTGGTTGCACTAGAATTCTCTTTTTCCTTCTCATTCCCCAATTACTTTTGCAAATTAAAAATCATCCTTGCCCTAGACTCCAAATTTTAGTTTTCATTCTCCAATTCAATATTCAAATTATTATTTTCCTTGACAATAGAGTCTAGGTCAATTTTTAATTTATTGTTGACTTGTGCACTACTCTATATAGACTTGAACACCTATGTAGTAGAGGCTTGTTCATCCTGAAGTCTTTTTTGGCACTCATCCAATACTTTAGTCAATGCCCCTAAGATTATGGAGGACATTCAAAAGTAAAATTCCTCACAGGTGTCAATCAAAGTTGACATATACTTAGAGGGTTATGTTTGTAGGATTTCAGTCCCATTTGAAGCTATTTTATTTCTTTCTTGCCTAGTCCACTTGGCCTTTTTTATTTTGATTTTGAAATTGGTGTAAAAGGTGGCTCATTTACTTAATTTAATCATCTATAAGTTCTATATGCAATTCATGACTCAAGAAAGTGATTTACTCATCAAATCAATGTGTAAACCAGATATGTACTTTCGTTACAAAGGTTCCAAGGTGTATTTAAGGAGTTAAAACCAAGAAAGATATGATTCATTGAAGGGTCTCATTTCAATTGAGTATTCATTTTATTTCATATATCTAACTCTTTTCTTCTTTGGTGATAATCATTATCCATCAATGAAGAAGATCTACATCCATCAACATTGCATATGCATTCAAGGATTTGTTGATTCAATAATTTGTGTATATTTACAATCCTTGATCTATACTTTGGCACTTGTAGATCTATTTATTTAATGTAGAGATCTTACACCATACATATACCCACATAGAAACATTCATATATCTTCATGGATAGTAAATCTAAATCCTTCCATAAAGGTTTATCAAGTTAGGTAAATTAATATTTGTTTTTATTTTTGTATTTTTTCTCGTTTCATGTTTAATTCCTAAATGTGGTATTTACCAAGACAATACCTTTTTGTACGTTCTATCCCACTCTTGTGTGCAAAGAACTCTTACAAATACACATTTATTTTTCTTGTGTATTAGAGAAATAATAGGTACAAGGTTACAATTTCTTATAGAAGATTAGATATACAATTTTTTGAGTAGAGTGGGTTTACATCAGCTTTTACTTGACCTAGGTAAACATATACTATAAAATTTGATATATACCCTACAACATGGCCTATTTATAGGGCTTCTATAATTTCAAAATTAGAAAATTTTATCTTTTAGGTTCTATCTCCCTCGCTTTATTATTATTATTATTTGTCATATTTTGACATTTAATTTTTAGATCTTTTTTTTTCCTTTGCTATTCTTAAATGTGATTTTTATTCTCTCATTGTCATTTCACAACACATACTTGGATTTGTTAGATGAAATACATTTTGTACTTTGACATTACTTTAATTACATTAGGTCAATTAAAATTCATTAGAACTATTGAGTAAACATGTATTTAATTAATCCATTACAATGTAGGGAAAGAAATATGATTGAAAAATATCCTTTAGAATAAATATTTGAAAGGACTTTGATTTAGCATTGACAAATCTATTTTGGGTTATGCTGATGTAATTTGGGTTCTCTTCAAGGTTGCTCATTCTCTTTTCATAAAGTTCATAAAAGGTTAATTAATTGACAAACATGACTAATAATCTTATGAACCTTATATTAATGGTAAATTGTATTGATCCTAACTTATTAGACATTATTACTATAGAATCTTCATTTGGTTATTACATCTTATTTTTAGTCTCTTTTTTGTGTTTTTCCATGTATTACTTAGAGATCATACTTTCATATTTATATCTACATTATTGGCATTATGATAATCATTATTTAAATTACACATTTCCTATTTGTAAGTTTATTTTGTATTATATCTTCCATTTCTTTCATCACTTTATGGATGAGATTTATTAAATTATCTCTAATCTTTAGCACTTTGGTTAGAAGTTGTAAGTCATGGGTTATTTCTCTCTTGACCTTATGAGGACACAATAGATCATATAGAAAAACTCTATACAAGAGGCCCAAAATATCTTCTTAATAAATCAAATTTGCATGTCTTTTTACTTTTCCTAAAAGATACTATCCTTTGGTGAACATTATCTCTTGGGCCTTAGATACTTCATTTTCCATTCAAGGACACCCTTGACATGAATTTTGATGTCCTAGACCACATTCTATTCAACTTATGATTTTAAGCTCACATAATATTCTTATAACACTTTATATAACCCTTATTGGCTTGGACTAATCATAGAGGTTTGAATGCCCCAAAAACATAAAAATTTAAAATGTTTATTGAAAATTTGATAAAGACAACTTTAGAACTTAAAAATAGAAGAAAAACATATAATAATATAGATTTTGAATCACAAACTCACACGATTTATACCCAATAAGGAAGAAAATATAAATCTTAGGTCCTACAACTATTTTGTTTCTCCAAATATGAAACTATTTCATATGCATTGACCCTTGACACACTTACAATCTATTTTTGAAATATTATCAATTTCCCTCAAATAATTTGCGAATTAGATGATTATTATTAGGAAATTTTTAAAATGAAACCTACAAGTTCAATTTTTTTATGATAGTTCATCTTAACAACATTGGAACATTCCCCTGTGACTCATCTAGGACTTTAAAACAATTAAACTTTTCATATTAGAATACAAATGATGCTACAAGCTAGGGTTGTCATTGTACTAAAATATTAACATGAAATACCTAATACCACCACTAGATTTATAGAATAGAAGAGATGGTTAATCCATGTCATGAATCCCAAAGGGGAACTATATACACAATTAGTGAAAAATGTAGAATTGACACACCCAATAAACAATTGCAACTTCAATAAGCTAAACCTAAGATCATTACCTCAACTTACCCAATGAAATACACCTCTATCATCATCCTAGCTATGAGTGTGTGAATATGTGAGAACTTAGATTCTTCAAAGATGATCTTTCTTGAAGATGCTTCAAAATGTCAAAGATTTGTGGACTCCAATGCAATTCTATGCCTAGAATTATCTAAACCTATAAGAAATAGATGGATGAAGGGAAGATGGATTGTGAACATAGTGATGCCATTATGTAAATTCTTATTAAATCAAGTTGAAAATTCTATCAAATGGTTTGATAATCACCTAATTTCTTGGTAAGTGCTCAAATAATGTTAGAATGCCCATTTCTCAAGATTGCTAAGAAGTTTTTGATAGAAGATGAGTGTTCCTTTTATAGATTTTGTTAAGGCTCTAATGTATAGGGTGGTATTAAATACTAGATAATGAACATAGGAAAATTGTAGGGATGAGACTAACCTAGTTTGAGGATTTGAGTGCAAAAAGGAATTGGTTGGAATATGAGAGGAATAATATGGATGATTTTCCTCTCACATTGACATAAAAATGTTTGATAAGAAGAGGAAACACATGTGGCTAATGTTTCACAAATACCATTGAGAGAAGGTTGTGGGACTATTCTCTCAATGAGAATCTTTGACAAATATTCCTCGAGTCATCTTTGACATTATTGTTGGAAATGATTGAAAAGATCATGAATGAAGGATAATGGAACTGGTAAAGAATGTTTTCAATCATTGTTTTGTCATTGATGTCAAACTTGCTACTTGCAAGAATGACAATTACTTTAGTGATCCAAATATTATTAATTGGTTGATTGACAAGGAGGTGGCAATCAATAAGATGTAACTAGAGTACTTAAGAGAAAAGGTTGAAGTTATGATGATGTAATGAAGTACACGGATCAACTAAGCCATTGATGAAATAGTGTATTGATGACATATTCTAACACATGTTGTAAGAATTAACTAAGCGTCAAATAGAATTTTAGCTGAAGTTGAGCAAGCTAAACTTAGTTTATGCCTAGTGATCTTTAGGTGCCGAGTAAATATCAAGTGCTGAGGAGTCTTCAGGTGCCAAGTGAAGATCAGGTGTCGAGTAGTAGAAAAGATAATAAGTGCCAAGCATAATTAAAGTTGCAATCTGTATCAGGCCAAAACCTTTCTAATACTTTCTTACCATTGTATTAGATATTGAAATCCTACATTGCTAGGTTAGCTTAATAGCTAGGTGGATAAGCCTCAGGAAAAGGATAAAGAGATCCCGAGGAGAAGGATAAAGAGATCCTTAGGAGGAGGATAGGAGATCCTTAGAGAGGGATCAAAGATTCTTTTGAGAAGGTGACTGAAAATCCCATGGACTTGGATGAGCCTAACAGCTCTATGTAAATCTTTTAACAGGGTGAGATTCCAAGTTGAATGTTCTTAAATCCTTTAACAAGGTCACATTTAACAATGTGTTGTAGACTTTCATAGGGTAGGCCATTAATAGGGCGGACCATTAGAAGTGGTTGCAATTGATTGCGTACTTATTTTGTGGGTATCATCCCCACTCTAGTTTTACCTTCTTATTCTTGGAGAGTTTTTGGGTTGTCAAATCTTTAGTGTTATGGTGTGATGCATGTTTACTTTTTCATGGTTGTTTAATGTTTAATTGCATGCATGATAATTTCATTTATGTGCCATGAAGGATTTGTACAAAAAGTTTTATTGGAAATCATTGGACCTTGGATAACTAATTCACCCCCCCTCTCAGTTATGCTAAATAATTCTAACAATTGGTATCAGAGCACACTACTGATTTGTTTCAAGGTACTAGCAGCAAGAAGATCAAGATGTCCAAGAGAGATGTTCCCAAGCTAAACAAAGACAAATTTGTTGCATGGAAAAGTTTGATGAAGCTACACCTCGGATCAATAGGTGACTATGCATAAAACTCAATCATAGTTGATCATATAGACCCTGTAGGACCCCTCACTATAGATGATATGAACAAGAAAAAGGAGCACAATCAAGAAATGTTAGATATTGCTTCAGCACTAAGCTATGCTGAGTATCATGACATCAAAGGATGTGATACATCACATCAGATGTGGACTACATTATCAATAATCTATGGAGGAGATTACAATGTCAAGAGAGCCAAAAGAGAAAGCCTAAGAGGAACATTTGATGATATGAAAATGGAAGAAGGAGAGAATGTTGCTCAATACGATGCAAGGATGAAGGAAGTAGTCAGTGCCATAAGAAGCCTAGGAGGATAGTTAGCAGAAGAAATAGTATGCAGCAAATATTTGAGAACTTTGCTTCCCATCTATGCTATAAGAGTGTCATCCATCTAAGAGCTAAGGTGTGTACCAGGCAACATAGTGTCATTTGAAGGAATGATTGGAAGACTCACTGCCTTTGAGTTATCTAATTTTGACAATTATAAGCCAAAAAATTTTGAATCTGCATTCAAAGCTAAGATGAAAATGAAAGACAATGAGGAGGTTCAAAGAAAGAAAAAGAATGGAAAAGGAAAGTCTATATCCAGTGATAGCAGAACTGATGAAGATGATGTGGACCAATCAGAGGCATTACTAGCAAGGAAATTTCACTGAGGAAGAGGCAAATTCAAAGGTAAGCTACCAATCATTTGTTTCAATTGTAATGAAGTTGGTCACATTGCAGCTAGATGCACACAAAAGAAAATTTACAAGGATGGAGGCAACATCAAGAACAAGAAAGAGGAAAACAAGGACTACAAAGGTAAATGAAAAAGATGTTCCATTGTTGAAGAAGACTCTGATGAAAATGATGATGAAGTAGTCTATGTGGCTATGAAGGATGAATCAGATGAAGAAGAAGCAACTGCCTTGGTAACCTACATGAACAAGAATGATAGGTGGATCATAGATAACAGATGCTCTCATCACATGATTGGAGACAAAAGTAAGTGCATTACCTTTACTCAATATGAAGGAAATAGTGTTAGATTTGGTAACAATGCACCATGTCAGATCAAAGGGAAAGGTAGTAACAAGCTTAGTGAAAAAATATCATGTGATAATGAATACTATGTTGAAGGACTAAATTATAACTTGTTAATTGTCTCATAGTTAGGAAACATAGAATGTAAGGTTGAATTTGAAAAAGGAATTGCTAAGATTTATGATTCTTAAGGAATTCTAATAGGAAAAGGTGATCATACTAGGAGTAATTTGTTTTACCTTGACATGGAAGATGCTTCCTATCTTTTTGTTCAAACTGATGTATGGTTATGGCATATGAGGCTATGTCATGTAAATTTTGACAATCTGATAAGCATCAACAAAATGAAGAAAGTAAAAGGACCACCAAAGTTGAAGAAACCTAATAACATCATGTGCAAATAATGCCAACTAGGGAAGATGACCAAGTCAACTTTCAAAATCAAGACTTATACTTCTAATGAAGTATTAGAGCTAGTCCATACTGACTTGTGTGGTCTTATAGAAGTACAAAGCTACAAAGGTGTCAGATACATAATGCTATTTATAGATGACTATTCAAGGATGATGACAGTCATGTTCCTGAAACAAAAATTAGATTCATTTAAAATGTTCAAATGGTACTTGGCTAGAGTTGAGAAAGAAACTAGAAAGAGCCTAAAATGTCTCAGATCTAATAGAGGAGGTGAATTCACATCAAGAGAATTTGAAGAGTTCTGCAATGAAAGACAAATCAAAAGGCAAACATCAACACCTAGGACTCCACCATAGAATGGTATAGTAGAGAGGAGGAATAGATTAGTTATTGACTATTCCTAGACCTTAATGATGGACAAAAATGTTGTACTCAAGTATTGGAGAGAACTTGTAAGTACTGTAGTCTACACACTCAATAGAGTTCAAGTCAAGAAAGGTACAAATGCAACACCTTTTGAATTATGGTATGGGCATTCTCCTAATGTAAAACATTTCAAAATATTTGGATGTAAATGCTATATATATAAAGAGTCTAGAAATGAAAATTTTGATGAAAAGAGTGAGGAAGGCACATTTCTTGGTTATTCTACTAGAAGCAAAGCATATAAGTGCTTGAATGTTAACACTAACAAAGTAGTAGAAAGCACAAATGTGAAATTTAATGAGCTTGTAGAAGTTCAAAATATTGAAAACACTAAGAAAGAAGAGGAATACAAGACCTTTGTATACTTTATGAAGGTATACCTAATAATGAAGAAGTTGCAACCCAGAATGACAATCAACAATAGAATCTAGTATCTGTCAAGTCACAGACAGTGAATGCCAAACAATAGACACATTTAGAAGCCAAATAATAGAATATAGAAAATGTCCATTCAGATTTTGAGAAAATTCAACATGAAGAAAATGAACAAATATCTGATGAAAACATGTGTGAAGATTCAGATTCTAAAAGAGACAATATGCAAACAAGGAAAGAACCTATATTGGCAAAGTATGTTAGAAGAAATCATCCTACAGATCAAATTATTGGAAATAAAGAGGCAAGACCAATGATAAGGAATAGATTCAGAAATGAAACATGTTTGCTCAGCAAAATGGAACCAAAAACAATAAGTGAAGCCATAATGGATGATGACTAGTATAATGCTATGAAAGAAGAAATAGAACAAATTGAAAAGAATAAGACATGGACCTTAGTCCCAAGGCCAGATGACAAGAATGCAATTAGAACCAAGTGGGTGTTCAAAACCAAGTTAGATGGAAATGGTGAAATCACAAGAAACAAGGCAAGACTAGTTTGCAAAGGATATGCACAAGAAGAAGGACTGGATTATGGAGAAACTTTTGCTCCAATTGCTAGAATGGAAGGAGTTAGGACCTTACTAGCATATGCAGCCTTCAAAGGATTTAAGGTCTATCAGATGGATGTAAAGTCTACATTTCTAGATGGTATACTTGAAGAGGAAGTCTGCATAGAGCAACCAAAAGGTTTTGTTGATGAAAAGAACAAAAATAAGGTATGCAAATGGGCATATGCACTGAGTTGTGGTGCCAAAATGGTGACAAGTAGTTTTTTTTTTTCCTATTTTAATTAGTGCGCACATGCTATAGCATGCACTCGCTATAGTACGTGCATGATATAGCACATATGTGCTATTTAAAAACATAAAAGTATATATGATGGGCCGTAGACCTACAACCCATCATTTTAATCAATATTTTCTTCTACTCCTAAAGTGAGCAGTGCGTACACAAGTTGAAGACTTAACATTTTCACCACCATTTGCCAAAATGCCTCCTTGTCGATGAAATCCAAGACCACAAGCACACCCATGAAGATGTCGTAAGTGATATAAACCTAACTTTGCATTGTTTGATTTTTTTTCATATTGTTTTGTAAGTTTTTTATATTGTTTTGTAGGGTTTTTACAAATTTCATTTAGATTTATTTATTTATTTAGATTTCAATTGATTTTTTATCAGGAAATGTTCATAATCAACTAGAAAATCCACATGAATATCAAAACCCTCAAGAACCTCAAAACCAAAACCCTCCTCAAGAAGAACAACAAATTCCACAACCCGAAGCAATTGCAAGACCTCCACTAGGCATACAAGAAAATATAATAAATGAAATAGTGAGAGGCAAAATTAAATTAGAAAGACTCATTGCTCGGTTGAAAGAATCCGAACAAACCAATCCAATGAGGGCTCAATTGGCATCATCCCTCGAATCCATTAACACCTAGATAGCCTTAGTTAGTGGTCAATTAGATATTTGGTGGGTTAAGAGGGATGAAGAAAAAAGATTTTATGCAAATAAATTTTCATATGAAGATGTTACAAAAAAAGAAATACCAAAAGGAATTATATGTGCATTATTTAGAAAACTCGGTGAGCAAAATACTATTAGAGATGGTAGTAAACGATTCCTCATCCATTGGTGCATACATAATGCTATTAGAAATAATTTTTGGGATAGATGGTGGATGGTTTTTGATGCCCCTCCTTACAACAATCACGAGGTCCCCATGTATTTTTTGAAGAAATTATATTGTGAGTTTGTCCTTGGGGAGATCCCCAATTATTTTGATATATTAGACTCCTAGGGTAGAGGTGAGGGGCCATAATTTGAGAGGCTGGGAGCATGTCATGACCCTAATGTAGTTAGGGCACCTGTTGTCAAGCCACAACATGAGCATGTGACTATTCCTTTAGTTGTGAAGGAAAATGTAGAGGCCAACACTCTAGGGACCATTAATGCTTTGATGCAGACCCTCATCCATTCCATGAGCCCATTAGTTGAGGGGGAGCCTTCTATGCATTATGGTCACATGTGCACTTCATGTGAATCCCTATGCACATTTGGCACTCATGCTGGAGATGGTGCAGATGATGGGCTTGTCATCGATCAATTCCTAAATGACACATTTGGCATTGACACATAGGTAAATTACAATTATAATTTACTAATTTGATCACATTTCATATGTATAGTTAATTATTAATTAATTAGCATCTATTGACATTGTTCAAAATTCAGGGTCAGAGTGTTGATGGGCCTAGCAGTGATCCTCCAGGCCCATTTTTTGTCCCTTCCATGAGTCCTAAGGTATGTATCAATTTAATCATTTTAATTAATACATATATTTATTATGTAATCATATTAAGGATTGAGAAAAAAAATTATGCATGTGTATCAGTTCTCCATAGGACCCTCAACCTTTACCACAAACTTAGAGCATAGACATCATACGAGCTTCACACAGGTATAGTTATTTCATGTTAATTTAATTAATTTGATTATATTTATTTTATGTTTCATGTTAGATGTAACATGTATTGTATGACATGCAGCTCATGATGTCAGACACACCTCCTCATCTATGACAGCCTATTGATAGTGGAGTGGCCGCAGTTGTGGCTAGCTCATAGCCACTGACAGAGGTATGAAAGAATTTTCTTCATTTTAGTTTTTGTTTATAATAGTTAATCTCAAATTTTATAATTTTAACCTTTGTTTATATATTACTATAGCTTTTATGGTTTTTACACAAGTAGTATGTAAGTTAGGCCTACTGATACTCTTTTAATTATGGATCGAAACCTTGTTTTTGTTTTACTAAGTGGTAAGGGGAAGTTTTGTTTAATGGTTATCTGCTAATAGTAGGTTAGTTTGTTGTTAAAGGGTCAGTCCCCTAGTTTTGGCTACCTTTAATTCAAAAACTAGGAGTGAAGGTAGAAGTGGCAGTGAAAGAATTAGATAAAGAAGAACTAGGAGTACTTATTGAAGTTAGAAGTAGAGAAAAAGTAGGAAAATCAAATAAAGGTATGAGGACTAAGAGTAGGAGATAATAGAAATTAAAAGTAAAGATAGGAATAGAAGATTAGTTGTATTCCAAGTTGATTGCAACTATGAGTAGGACCTACAAGATGGAAGTTATATGTTTTCTATAAATAATAGTCAAATTTAAAGATATAATTGGTGATTAGATATACTCACCTTGGTCTAGTAGAGTCATAAGTGCAGGAGAATTTTTTTTTAAATTAATATTATTCATAGGCAAAAGTCAAATGTTGAACTTGATAATAGAACTAGGCATATTCTTAGGATTCAAAGAAACTATAGTTTTTGGAATTAACACCATCAACTCTCCTTCACTATTTCTTTGGGATGAATGGAACTAGCATAACAAAATTCTACATTCTTTCATTCTTTTCCTCCTCCTCCTCTCATACAAAATAAACTTGGATAAGATAACTTACTAGACTTTTGGATTCATGGCCCTTCTCTCTTCTTTTCATACTCTTATAGCTATACTAGTGGGATAAATCATTGAGTATTTTCTTATCTTTTATTTTTGCTCTTTCTTTTCTCAAGTGACCACTTGAGCTTTTGTTGTAGCTTTTACAGCATGATGCTTGAGATTGAGACATTTTCTTGAGTGAGGTCTCTTCAACTAGTTGACTTGGAATCTTAGTAAGCTTTAGGATATTTTTGTTCTTTTATGTATCCTTGCAAATGAATGTAATAGTTAATATTCTTGGTTTGGGAGCTTTTTTCCTTTAGCTTGGTGATATTTAATCTCCTTGTAGTTTTCCCAAAATCTTTACCTCTTTCTCTTTTTTCCTTCTACTTTATTGTGTGCATGAGGTGGACACATGCTTCCAATAAAGTGGGGACTACATGTATCATTTGAAAAAGTAAGAACACTTATTTGGTATTATTTTTAGCCCCATTTTAATATACATTATGGGTTCCTACATTGATTTCAAACTCTCCTTTAAACACTCATTGGACCTTCAAATTATTATTTAAGTCCTATATTGATTAATTTTCTTTAAAAAATCAAGGTTACCCTTATCTATAAGTGTGCTTCTATATTTCAACTTCAATCAAATAATTCCTTTCATTTATTGGACTTTATCTTACCATTTATGACATGCATTCTCTCTCTAAACCCAAAAATAAGTTGTTAGATCAAATTTCACATGCTCTAAATATCTTTGATCCACAATCAAAACTTGGGTTGGAATTGGTGGGTATAAGATGACTTTGGTGATATTTACTTGGGTACAATAGTTTTGTTGGTGATATGTGTATTTATAAGTGATTATATTTATTGAATTGTTGTAGGGTCTCGTCACACCTGATTGTCCATGAGCCTTTGAGGTGAACTTACAGAGTGACTATTTTTTGGTGGTAAGAAAATATTTTATTTCAACATCTAATAAATATTGATTCATATCTACTTTCTTTGTATTAGTTGGAGCTAGAGAAGAGCCTCAATAAGAGGTCGAGTGAATGTGTCAGGAGGGCCCTGTCATCTCCACTGTCTCCCTCCACACAATGAAAAAGGACGTTGACAGACTTGTTTCCTTCCCCTCGTGGGAAGGAAAAGATGTAGTTGATCTAGACATGTATATATATAGGCATCAGTGGACATATTTGATACACATTTTATGTATATGACATTCTATATTTGATGTATGACATTTATTCGATGTATGACATTATTCAACTTATGACATTAATGGTTAATATATGATATGTTTGTTCATTTTTGTTCATGTATGGCATTAAATTAGATATGTGCATGTATGGAATCAAATTCAATACCTAATCTATTCAAAAATTTGATAGAATATTGATTAACAATAAACTTTATCATTGTTTAAGCATAAGTTAAGAATTTGCAATATGTCATCATCATATGATTTATGATCTTGTTCATGTTTAAAGTTTTCCTTCTCTATCATTTTTTTATCAAGTTTAATTGAATACCTAATTAGTTTGAATTTTTTATACAATATTGATTGGATATAGACTTTACTAGGCAATAGTCGTGGACCTCCTGGCAATTGGTCACCTAAATGAGAACCTTGAGCTTTATTAGGAACTCCATTAAAGAAATCAATAGTTTGAAATTACTCTATCCAACAAAATAGTGGTCTACAAATATTAGAGAGATAGACTTAATATTTACCAAGTGGTCATCCAATGCCAAGTGTTGTGGATGTATCTCCATTCAAAGTTCAATAACATGTTAAATAATAGACATTTTAGGAGTAAGAATAAGTCATCTAACCTTATTAACATTCTTTTGTATGAGTTCCAAGTAAGGTATCAAGAGTCTTGAAATTCAAGACTTTGTCTTCTCATCTTGTCCATGTCTTTACTTAAATCAACCTAGATTAACTAAGGTACCTCAATTAACTTAGAAACACTATTCTTTAAATCCTCATCAATATTTTTCAAATTTCTTTAAAATATATTGTGTCAAATGTAGTACATCACATAACTATTGGAGTAGGTGGATTATCTCCTTAAGAATATTTTCTCGCTCGGTTGTAATACCACCAAGTTCAACTTGTTGAGTAGTAATGGAGTCATTTAGTTTCTCCATAATCTTCTTCTCTACTCTTTTCTCTTCTAATTGTATCAAATTTTCATTAACATCAACATCAGGTGCATTTACCTATTTTACAAGTAAACTTAATTGATCAATCATTGGAGGTTTGTCATTGGCTAGTGCATCTAGAACAATTTGTAATAAGATGTCCTTCACATCTTATAATACTTGTTTGTACTTCACTTCCTATCTTTCTCGTTTGCATCTTTCCACTTCACAATTCTCCATAATTTATCATAGCATCAGAATCCAATTTTGTATGATCATAGATTGAAAGTATGATAGCTTCATCTAATATTACCTTATCTCTTCTACTCTTTTTCATCTTTTTCTTGTTTTGTAATGTGATTGATCTTGTACTTGGTGATATAATTGGTTGCACTAAAGCCATCTCCTCCTTAGATTTCTTATTTTTCTCATCAATTAAAGGTTTGTCTTACTTTACCCACTTTTTGTTGTGCAAACATTAGGCTATTTAGCTAGTGTCCCTATAACAACATTTGAAACTGTTGGATACAATTAAGTAATTGTGTATTGTCTTTGATGTTACACAAATGCCATATCAGTTATTAGACAGAGTCTACTGAGTTCTATCGGTCAGGAAAACAGTTTACAGAGTCTACCGAGCTCAGTCGGTCAGTAAAGCCTTTTGCAGTGTGTACCGAGCGTTCCTGTATGTCACAAGGTGAGTTAGTGTTAACCAAGTTTGCACGGTAAGCTAAAAAAAGTTTAGTTCTTACCGAGATCACTCGGGTATCAAAGGATTTTGTAGCGGACGGTTAGTGTTAACTGAGTTCGCACGGTAAGCTAAGGAAAGCTTAGTTTTCACCGAGCTCACTCAGTAGTCGAAGACAGCTTTTACCGAGTCTAGTCGGTTTCCAAAGGAAGTGGCAGGTTTACCGAATTCCCCGATAACTGCAGTTTTTACCGAGTTCTGCCGGTTAACACAGGAAGCAGTTTTTTTTTTTTGAGCAGAGTCGGCCAGTGAAGAATTTTGTTTTGATTGTTAGTTCAAGCCGACTTTGGAATATGTTTTGTCAAGTTGGTTGGGACAACCTGGTATTATGTATAGTATATAAAGAGGTGCTCAAGATGCAAAAAGTGAGGAATAGAGAGTATACGGATAGTGCAAGGACGTGCAAGGAAGAGACTTGTGTGTGCCTAAGCAGAGTTGAGTAGAGGGAAATCTTGGAGCTGCAAAGATATATTTAATCAGTAAGGATCTTGTGGAGCTAAACTGAGATCTGTATTTGGCAAGATAAGTTGCATGTATTTTCAGATCATTCATTGTTGCTTTCTAACCATTGTAATAGTGATTCCAAAATCTCCTAACAGAGTTGGTTTAACAGCCATTCCATAAATCCTTTAACAGGGTAGCAATTCAGTTGAATTGTTCTAAAGACCTCTTATAAGGCCACTCCTAACAGGGTGATTAAATCCTCTAACAGGGTCACACCTAACAGTGTGTTTTGTAACCTTTAACATGGTTGGCTCCTAATAGGGCTCACTTCAGAAGAGTGAAAATTGGTGACTAGTTGCTGGTGGTTTTTCCCATATTGGGTTTCCATGTAAATCTGGTGTCTATTGTGTTCATGATTGCTTTCTTTTGCATGGTCGTTTATTTCAGTAAATGCTTAATAAATTAACTAAACATCTATCAAGTTTTAAGCAGTAATTTATGTGTTTACTGAGTAGCAGCAACAACTAAGTTTAAGGCATCTTTGGGACTGTTGAATTTGTTTTTTCTGGTAACTGATTCACCCCTCCCCTCTCAGTTACCCCATCTTCATTTTCCAACAGAAACAACAATTTTGTCTAGTTTTGGCTATGCGTATACAACAATGTTCATTATTATTTAAGGGAGTAGTGATAGTTACTAATCCATGTAACCCCAATAATGTTTCATTTTATTCATTATAGTCCTATAATAGTTGATAATTTCTATAAGGATTTAACTAATTCTGACTTGGTTGTGTAGAAGGTGCCTATTAGTAAGTCATATTTTGCAAATAAGGACTCTAAGAAGAATTTTGATCCTTTGCAAAGCTATTCTCCACATCAAACACCCGTGACTAATTCAATTCAAGTGCCTACTTGTAAGAGACAAAAAAGCAAACCTAATGCTTAAAAGATTAAGGAGAAAATTGACCTTGGTATTGAAGCTACACTGGGAAAAAATTTGATAGATAGCAAAAGGAAAAGGAGTACAAAAGGCACTCCTTAGAAGAATGAGGGACCTTTCGTCAAGTGTCAGACAAAAGATGTGCTCTCTAATCTAACTTGATGCAAGTGGTTTTGATGTAATTTTGCTTCAAAAAAAAAATTTGTCTCAATAATCATATTCTTCTATAATTTCAAAGTTGACTAAGTGGAACTCATTTCATGTTCATTTTGCAGGTGCTTCGGGTGGTTCATGTATTCTTTGGAACCATAAATCTTGCACTGCTATATATTTAGTCTATTCCTAACTAGTGGCAAGTAGTTGTTACTAATTTTGGTATGTCATTCATAGTGCTCAATATATATAGCCCTACTTCTACATGTGATGATAAGACAGAACTTTTGGATTCCTATTCTTAGGCTATTTCCAACATTCAAGATGATAAATTTATTGTGCCTAGGGATTTCAATGGCATTCTATCTCAAGATGATAAAATTGAAGGTATATTCCCCCTCTTCATAAAATGATAAATTTTTTGATTTTGTGAATAATAACACCCTCATTGATATCCCTCATTCTAATGGGGATTTACATGGACAAATAAGGGACAAGAATTTCACCAAATTACTAGAGACTTGATAGGTTTCTTATTTCTCATGATTGATTCCTTTCAAATATTAATATTAATTCAGAAATCCTCACTTTGGTTGCTTCAGATCATTTTGCCATTTCTCTATGTATTGAATCTAAGGGGAATCCCAGTGGTAGTAAACCATTTTTTAAGTTTAAGCATATGTGGTTTAGGCACTTGGATTTCTTGTCACTACTCAACCAATGTTGTCTGCTCCTTTTGTCAAGGAATCTAGAATGTATCAGCTTCACATGAAGCTTAGATAGGGTTTACCCAACTACTTGGAGCTAACAAAGTAGACAGTTTGATCTCATGATGAAAGGTGAGAGAGATTTGGTAGTTGGCAACTTTGTACTAGCCAACACTGCAAGTTTTAGCATCACTTGAGATGGCATTGTAAAATGAAAACAAAATGTGATCCCCAAAAAGTGAGAGAAGTTATTGTAGGTCTTTACAAAATGATGTCATAAGAATTGGAATTGCATCCATATATGCCTTGCACGAGCTCTGAGATATGCCCCATCAAAGATCGTAACCCTATGGGATTTAGTGACCCTTGGGGACATTTTGGTTCAGCATGCTCGAGAATGTTTGAGAACTGAAGGAGATAGGATGAGGTTGAGGATAGGATTTACTTGGCCACTCAAAGCTAACAGAGTAGACAATTTGATCCCATGATGAAAGGTGAGAGAGATTTGGCAAATGGCAACTTTGTACTAGCCAACACTGCAAGTTTCAGCATCACCATAGATGGCATTGTAAAATGAAAACAAAATGTGATCTCCAAAAAGAAAGAGAGCTTATTGTAGGTCTCTAAAAAATAGTCCTGTAGGAATTGGAATCACATCCATACCTAGCACGAGCTTTGAGGTATGCCCCATCAAAGATCGTAGCCCTCTAGCATTTAGTGACCCTTGGGGACATTCCAGTTCGGCGTGCCTGAGAATGTTTGAGCGCTGAAGCAGATAGGATGAGGTTGAGGGTTGGGGTTTAACTAGCCACTCAGAGCTAATGGAGTAGACAGTTTGATCCCATGATGAAAGGTGAGAGAGATTTGACAATTGGCAACTTTGTACTAGCCAACAGTGCAAGTTTCAACATCACTCGAGATGGCATTGTAAAATGAAAATGGAATGTGATCTCCAAAAAGTGAGAGAGATTATTGTAGGTCTTTGCAACATGGTCTTATAGGAACTAGAATCACATCCATACCTTGCACGAGCTCTGAGATATGCCCTAGCAAAGATCACAGCCCTCTAGCATTTAGTGACCCTTGGGGACATTTTGGTTCAGCATGCCCGAGAAAATTTGAGCACTAAAGCAGATAGGATGAGGTTGAGGATAGGGTTTACTTGACCACCTAGAGCTAACAGAGTAGACAGTTTGATCCCACGATGAAAGGTGAAAGAGATTTGGCAGTTGGCAACTTTGTACTAGCCAACACTGCAAGTTTCAGCATCACTCGAGATGGCATTGTAAAATGAAAATGGAATGTGTTCTCCAAAAAGTGAGAGAGGTTATTGTAGGTATTTGCAACAAAGTCCTATAGGAACTAGAATTGCATCCATACCTTGCATGAACTCCAAGATATGCCTTGTCAAAGATCGCAAACCTATGGTATTTAGTGACCCTTAGGGACATTTTGGTTTGGCGTGCCTAAGAATGTTCAAGCATGGAAGGGGATAGGATGAGGTTGAGGCTAGGGTTTACTTGGCCACTCTAAGCTAATAGAGTAGACAGTTCGATCCCACGATGAAAGGTGAGAGAGATTTGGCAGTTGGCAACTTTGTACTAGCCAACACTGCAAGTTTTAGCATCACCTGAGATGGCATTGTAAAATGAAAATAGAATGTGATATCCAAAAAGTGAGAGAGGTTATTGTAGGTCTCTACAACATGGTCTTGTAGGAACTAGAATTGCATCCATACCTCACACGAGCTCTAAGATATGCCCCATCAAAGATCGCAACCCTCTAGCATTTAGTGACACTTAGGGACATTTTGGTTCGGCATGCCCGAGAATGTTCAAGCACTGAAATGGATAGGATGAGCTTGAGGATAGGGTTTACCTAGCCACCCAGAGCTAACAGAGTAGACAGTTCGATCCCATGACCTTTTTTCCACTAAGTTGCAAATTTGAGCAACTTTTACAACTTTCAACAATGCAACTTTGCACAAAAAGTGCAATTTTTACATTTTTCACTTGATTCCAATTCTATGACTTAGAAAAGGTTTGGAAACAGTAAAACCTCAAAGGAATATAGGAATATATATAGTTTTATGGTTATTTCCTAAAAGTTTCTAAATTGTTGCAAAAGTTGCTAATGCAACTTTGCAATTTTTGCATTGACAACATTTGGGTGAATTATGCATTTTGGCTTGGAGGGTATGGAAATTGAAAGGTGTTGATGGGAACATGCTAGATAGGGTAGAACAAACCTATTAAAGCCTAAAAAAATCTTACAGTTGATTGTTTGTAGAATTTTCCCATCAGGAACTAGAAGGGTCACTTGGCACATTGTTACAAATTTGCTCATTTTGGGTTGTTACTTGGGTCCATCACCCTATCCTCTACATCAAGATTGATCCTAGGGTAGGGGTGGAAAGAAAATATCTATAAAGGTATTAAATAATGTAATAAGGCTATTGAAGCCTCTAAAAGATGTAAAATGCACTAAAAATACAATATTTTGTAAGGGAGGTTTCATTTAGTTTTGAGAGTATAAATGAGTTTAAAACCTCATTCCCACATGTGGGAGACAAGTTTGGCTAGTCAAAATTGATTACTCCAAAGGTGGATTTAGTATTTTCTCTAAACAAGAGTTTCATTTTACATTGGAAGTCATCTAATATAACCAAAGTGAAGGTGTTTGAACCATTTTGGGATTCTAGAGACGTTGCAAAGTAAGATTTCTAAAAATTCCTGGGGTAAAGGGGCTAGAAAGGATGGTATGCAAACTTGCCTAGGGCTAGATTTCTATGCTCCTTTCAAACACTTATTTATCGATTTCATTGCCTAGCCGGGTATGCAAACTCGCCTAGGGGCTCTTGCGAAAAAAAAAAAAAAAACTCTATAAAACAAGACCAAAATACATATTTACATTTTTTATAAAGTCTATTACTTGATTCCAAAAGGCCATCATTGTTCCACCATTGGAATTCAAGTTATAGAGGTTTCTTTGCTGATTGCTTTGTACAGACCAGCGAACTAGCAACTTTAAAAAGATTTTTCAAACTAGTAAGGAAACTGATTTTAAAAACTCCTAATCTTTACCAAAGCATCTACATGCCATACACTATCAAACCACATGAAAATAGCAACTGTATCAATCAATTAAAGGTGTGGACGAAGGGTGAAATCATAAAATTGTCATCAAAATGCTTAGTTTGCTCTTCATTGCAATGCCAAAATTTGTACAAAAGCATGTGCCAACCCTCAAAATGACTTGGATTGGTCTTAAATACCTCTTACCCACATGAATCAACAAATATCATAGGTTTCCAACTAATTCTTGAAGCCCTTATAAAGTTTTAGCACCTTTTGTTAATGTTGTCAAGCAACTTTGCAAACTTGCAAAGTTGCCAAGTGCAACTTTTGCACTATTGTGCATTTAATGGCTCTGTGACCTCAAAAATGGTTAAATGAAACTATTTCCATGTAATTACAACTTTTAATATTTTTTCCATCTTTCCATCCTCCTGGGGTCTTGGTCAATGTTTGACCATTCTAGGCTCTAACAAGCAATTTAAGCAATTTTGCCAACATAGAAGCAACTTGGGAACTCAAACACGACAAAAAACTATTTACAAACACAACTCACACACTTGGGGATTTATCACATAGCCCTTATTCATGTTGTCTGGCCAAGACCACTACAAGCCAAAAATGATTTAGGAAACTTGGCATATTTCCTAGGTGCTCCTGCACCAACAAAGCTCAAAGCCAATGGGTAGAAGTCAATAGTAGGAAGAAGAAGTTGTTGACTACTAGCCCCTTTTTTAACATGGTTACTAAGAGAGTACAAACCTAATGTAGAAGGTAAGAATTATTGTTTGGGTAGGAAGAATAATAAAGAAATAAGAGAATTGGCAAGTAAAGTTGATATAGTAAATGGGAGACAATTCACCATCTATGAGAGTTGTAACAAAAGTTATAAAGGACTATCATATCATAGAATATTAGAGGATTGAATGCTCCTCATAAGAAGGATATTTTGTGGAATTTCATTTGGTAACCCAATTTGAACATTTGGAGGGACCCTTGTGGAGAAGGGTAGGTATTTAGTTTAATGGTTTGAATCCATTCTTGAAACAAGTCATTTTCTGAATGTTTATTACTTCTTGGGGATCTAGTTTGACTCCCCAAATAATTGGTATAAAATCTAGTAGATCTATTGAGCGGTGCAAAATTAGTTACTTGTGTTGTAGATTTTTATATTGAGAAGATGCCTCCAAAAAAAATATATAGAAGGAGATACAAGAGCTGATATAAGCTACTAAAATAATGGATAGAGAGTCGAGGAAACAAAGAGACTAAGATGCAATAAGGTAAAGAGAATTGAGACAAGTAAGCAAGTAAAATGTAACCATCTTGGAAATCTTGGAAGCTTTGGAAAGGATTCCTATGAGGGATGCACATGAAGAACAAGAAAGTGATGCTTAAGCACTTGAGAATTCTCATGGAGAGGATGGAGGGGACTTAGATCTTGAAGAAAGAAGGATGATAAGGTTGTTGAAGATATTTCAATGTGGTAGAAGAAAGACAATAACTGATTTCCATATCTATCATGGCAAGATAGATAGTGAAGAGGTTTTGCAGTTGATAGATTCCCAAGAGAACTATTATAATTATGGAGATATAAGTGAAGTAAAATAAGGTAAAGCTATACAGAACATAGCTAAGAGGGACAACATTGACATGGTGGAGTAGTGTAATGGAAAAGAGGTTTTGTAAGGGTGGAACAAACATGACCAAATGGTGAAGGATGTGCCTCTTCTATCAAATAATACAATCCAAAAATAGAGGATAAGGAATAACTTGAAAGAAAAGGAGATGGGTTTGATGACCTACATAGAGGAATTTCACAAGTTGAGCATAAGAGGTGGATTAGAGCATAAAGATGAAAATGTTGCAAGGTATCTTAATGGGCTTATATAAAACTTGCAAAATGGGATTACCTTGATTTTTCCTAAGACACTTAGAGATAGCTTCCAATTGGTTATAAGTACATAAGATATGGTCAATAGGAAGAAAGAGAGACAAGAAGGTGGTAGAGGAAATGCAAATAGAGGAAGGGGAAGAAAAACCAATAATATGGGAAAAAATCATAGTTTAGTTTCATATGAAATGGTGAACAATTTATATTTGGAATGGTCACCACAAAATAGGCCATATAGAGCATCACATGTAAGTAGTGATGATTTTCTTAAAAGATAGATGACTATGAGCATCACATGTATAGAGAATCTCCATTAAAATATGTTTACTAGTGTAAACCTATGAGGAATAGTTGGTCCCAATTTAGTTGTGTGTCAATATTAGGAATGTGACTAGTTAATGCGACAACCTCATCATATGTCACTTGAACAAACTTTTGTGTCAACTTTATTAGCCCTCTTCTTTGGTGACCTAAAAATGAAGAATTAGCACAGTAAAGAATCTAAGATAAGATTTAAAAAATGGGTCCTATTAAAGAATCTAATATAAATTCAAATAATGTATCTAGATTCTAAAAAAATAAAAACTAAATCTCATCACTTACACATCATAACAATATGGTCCACCTTAGTCATGTGATAGTCTTGGGGAAGATGTTGTAACATTGTATTTGGATCCAATTAATCACTTTTTATCTCTCTCCCTCTCTCCCTATTCAATCTAATGAGCTAACTAGATCTGCTCGACATTTTAATGTCTCAAGTATTGCCTCATGGTCTGACTCATGAACTTTCCAAAGAATCTTATTATGTGGTTTTCCACCATATTTTATCAAGTGGACATTTGATGTGACAACAAGGTTTGAATAATGAAGAATCTTCCTCTCTATTTGCCAATCCTCAAATAACCACAAGTTAGGATTCTTCATAGGATATTGTCTAAGCCATGTGTTGTTACAACCACCACACCGACAGGCTACTCTAAACCTTCACCATCTATAACCGAGTGATCCAATTTTTGTTTGGATGCAACACAATGACACAAATAATAATCTATCCCTTCTTCATTGTCTTTAGGTGCAATAACAACAAAAATATGGCCTGTAGTGACAAATGTAAAAAATGTGGTCATTAATTCATAAAATACTTAGGTAAAAGTTATAAAGTTACATATTGAAATTACAAAGATATATAAATATATATATTACCAGGTTGCACTAGATCTAACAAGTAGTCAAAGTCAATAGATGAATCCATCTCTACCATTTCTAGTACTTGTGAGGGACGATAGGTGTTAATTGGGTCCAACACCCATATATCCCATTTGTCATGGAGTATCCTCTGCACATGATGGACAATAGCATGCCATTTTTCATGTGTGGATACTCCATGAACCTGCATCAGAGCTTCTAAAAGAGTGTAACTCACTAGCTCCTGTTAGTGTGCAACAATTCTGATATAGTGCAATGTTAATATTATCTATCAACCAAAAAAATTTATGGACTGTAGACTCACCTTCCTTACCTGGACCCATTGTAGCGTTACACCATTGGAGGATGAATTTTGCATCTATCAATATTGCTCCATCTTTGTACTTTAGTTCTTCATGAGCCAAGGCTCTTTTAATGCATGTGCCTGCACCATTGTGCTCTCCCTTACCATGACTAGCCTCTGTGAAATTTCACATATATTAAATTCTACACAACCTATGCATCCTACTCAACTAATAGAACATCCGTGCATTCTTGAATTGAGATGCATAATTGTCTAACCAAATAATGTGCTGATGATATGATATGCCCATGTTAGCCAAATCTCCATAAAATAGTTGAAAACAACCATGTATGAACTCCATAGAATGTGATAGATCATTGCTGATGTAAAAATGGTACTCCCTCAAAATCTTCCTATCATCCTCTGTACTTGTAGGTGAATGTATGAATATTATGTGAACAAATATGGAAATCTGTTGAGATGTATAATACTTTTCTTGCACCTCATTTTGTGGTTGTAGTGTGTAGCTCTCTACAAAATCTACAACCAAAACAATGGTATCTAATGGAAATGTATCCTTGCACAACTTGAATTGCAAATCCAACCATTGAGCTCTATGGGTATGCCTTGCATACTCGTAAATAATCTTTTCATGAAAAATCTTCATGAATTCATACACTGGAATATTTTCAATGATTAGATTAGATCTTTTATCATGTTTCCCATATTTTAGAGCATATTTCACTGTCTTGAATTTTTTGTAATCTACTATTTCATTTCTAATTGCATGCATACTATCCATATGTTGACAAGTTGAGAAAAGTTGCAAAGAACCAAAAAATAAGCACGTACCATCCAAGCACAATGTCTTGTAAAATTGTTGGCCATCCCCTATTTCAAATAAAATGTTTGATATGAATTCCCTTGAAGATCTTGGTGGTTCTTTTATGTCACAATCCTGCAAAACAAACTGAGAATGCAAAACTACGCATATATGCCTAAAAACATCAAAATGGTTAGAAAATTCAATATGTATCCTACAACAACAAGTTGTGCATGTGTGATTTATCTTCACATAAAAAGGTTTACCCATCCCAAAAAATCTTTGACTTATTCAAATTTGAGGATACATACCAACAAATTTTGCAAAAAATTGTGTCTAAGTTCAGTCCAAAAAATGTTTTGCATGTAGCTTGCGAATTTAGCTACCAATCCTCCTTCTTACAACATCTCTTTGATTAGGAGAAACACATGTATTATTTTTCCAAAAATCTCCAATCAATGATTTCAAGGGTTCACTAATTTCTTTATCCTTTCATAGTAGTCTGTCGCTAAATGTCCATAACTCATTTTTTGTTGGATCTTCTAATCTCTCACGCCTTAGCATGGCTCTCCTTAGGGTACCTCTACCAATTTTTAATATTTTGCTTGTCTTTCTCATGAGTTGAGCTTTCTTTATTTGGCTACTTACTATTGTTGATGTGACTACTCATCTTGTGATATTACTATCTTTGGTGTGTGATTTAGAACCCACTTTGTCATAAGCACTCATTAGATTCTTTACAATATTTCTTTCATTTGAATCATCCATCGTTCTTAGCCCAAGAATCTTCATGATAGGCCTAAATTTCAAATTTCTCATCATTTCAACAAATAATTCGCATTGACCTATAATATTTAATTCTTAAAAAAAAATCTCAACATACTATTAAATTTTCTTTGACAAGTACGCTTGCTAATCTTGTCAAGCATTGATTTCAAAATGTTAGTATCAATATCAATCAAATATTTTGGTCTTCTAAAATGAATTCTAGAAGGTGTTCTAATCTCTTCAATTCTCTAAACATTTTGAACATCAATATAAGGTTGAGTGTATTTTGTACCTTGAACCAAAGATTATGTGCCGTGGAAATAAGATGTAAAAGATGGAGTATCACCTACTTGATGTGTTGATGTTGTGCTTTCAACATGACATGATGGAGTGTGTATATCGTCGGATCTACAAATCAGTGTCTCTTCTACATGAGAGGATGATATGCCTTCAACATTGGAAGATGGTGTAGTGGACGATATGATTCCAACATTGGAGGATGGTGTAGCTTCACAATTCAATTATCTTCTTGAGTGTAACAATCTCATTCATTCTCTTTGTCTTTCTAATTCTTCCTCTTTGTTTCTTTATATTGGTGGTTCTTGATCCTCTTCAAAACTCAATTCTTCATTATTTCTTTTTAATTTTCTTTTTTCACGTAGTAATTTCATTTTATCTCTTTTAATTGCGAAATCTCTCTCCCTCTATTCATTTGTTTGAATCTTTGGTTTCTTCCTTGGCATGATGATGATTTCTACATGTAAAATTATTCAAACATCCGAATTACTTAAAATGTGTAAATTACAAATTATTTAATTACATATAAAAATTATAATTATTTGAATGATTACACAATATATCAAACGACTTGTCAAATTTCTAACCATTCTGAAATAACATTTCATTCAAACATACAATTTTCAATGAATTCACTATATATTAAATAACATGTCAAATTATAATCAAATTTGTATCTATATATTGACAAAAAATATTTAAAATGGATTGCACTAACCTTTTCTATACAAGGAATATTCAAAAAGTCTTCAAATCATGTATCCAATGATTGAATTTGGTGTTTGCTAAATTCCAAAAGTGTTGAAATAGTGTTTGCTATGTTAAAACTTGTGATTTTTGTTGGAATAACAGAGTGCATAATAGACCAAAAGTAAGAAATGGATGAAATGGGCCCCAAGGTTGGTTTTTTTACCTTTTTTAGGTATTTGAGATATTGTGTGCGCACTATGTGAAATCACATCACTCCCCATCCTCCCTACTCTCTCTCCCATCCCCTCCCTCTCTCTCTCTTCCTAAAATCTCTCCCCTCTCCCATCCTTTACTCTCTCTCACTCTCCCTCTCCCACCACCTACTCTCTCTACCTCTCTCACCCTCTCTCCTCTCCCATCCCTCACTCTTTAGATCTCTCACACACTCTCTTATCCCCCCTATCCCTCTCCCTCTCCCTCTCCTACTACCTACTTTCTCTCCCCCATCTTGTACTCCCTCTCCTCTCCCATCACCTACTTTGTCTCTCTTACACACATTCCCATTCCCCCTATCCCTCTCCCTCTCCCTCTCCCTCTCCTACTGCCTACTATCTCTCTCTCTCCCATCTTATAGGAGCTCTCTCTACCACCACCTACTCACTCTCACACTCTCTCTCATTCCATACTCTGTCTCTCTTGCACACACACCCCCATTCTCCCTCTCTCTCTCCCTCTCCCACTCCCTCTGCCACCGCCTACTTTCTCTCCCCCATCCCTTGCTCTCTCTCCTCTCCCATCCCCTACTCTCTCACACTTACACTCTCATCCATCCCCTACTCTGTCTCTCTCACACACAAACTCCCATCCCCTTCCTCTCCCATCCCCTACTCTCTCACACTCACACTTTCTTCCATCCCCTACTTTGTCTCTCTCATTAAACACACTCCCATCCCCCCTCTCTCTCCCTCTCCCACTACTTAATTTCTCTCCCCCATTCCTTGCTCTCTCTCTCCTCTCCCATCCCCTACTCTCTCACACTCACACTCTCTCCCATCCCCTACTCTGTCTCTCTCTCTCTCACAAACACACACTCCCATCCCCCCTCTCTCTTTCCCTCTCGCACTACCTACTTTCTCTCCCCCATTGTCATACTCTCTCTCTCTTTGTCACCCCCTAATCTCACACTCTCACACTCTCTCCCATCCCCTACTCTCTCTCTTTCATAGATACACACTCTTATCTCCCTACTCTCTCCCTCTCCCTCTCCCACTCCCTCTCCTACTGCTTACTATATCTCTCTCTCTCTGAAGTTCTCTTTCTTCCTCTCTACTCTCTCTCTCTCTCCCATCCCTTACTCTCACTCTATCTCCGATCCCCTACTATGTCTCTCTTACACACACACTCCCATCCCCCCTCTCTCTTTCCCTCTCCCACTGCTTACTTTCTCTCCCCCATTTTTGTACTCTCTCTCTGCCACCCCCTACTCTCACACTCTCACACTCTCTCTCATCTACTACTCTCTCTCTTTCATAGATACACACACTCTTATCCCCCTCACTCTCTCCCTCTCCCTATCCCACTCCCTCTCCTACCACCTACTCTCTCTCTCTCTCTCTCTCTCTCTCTCTCTCAAGTTCTCTTTCTTCCTCTCTACTCTCTCTCTCTCCCATCCCTTACTCTCACTCTCTCTCCAATCCCCTACTATGTCTCTCTTACCCACACACTCCCATCCCCCCTCTCTCTTCCCCTCTCCCACAACTTACTTTCTCTCCCCCATTGCTGTACTCTCTCTTTGCCATCCCCTACTCTCACACTCTCACACTCTCTCCCATCCCCTACTCTTTCTCTTTCATAGATACACACACTCTTATCCTCCCACTCTTCTTCTCTCCCATCCCGTACTCTCTATATATGTCACACACACTCCCATCCCCCCTCTCTCTCTCTCCCTCTCCCTCTCCCACCACCTACTTTCTCTCCCCCATCCCCTACTCTCTCTCTCTCCTCTCCCATCCTCTACTCTCTCACACTCTCTCCCATCCCCTACTCTGTCTCTCTTACACACACACACACACACACTCCCATCCCCCCTCTCTCTTTCCCTCAACCATAGCCTACTTTCTCTCCTCCATCATCATACTTTATCTTTGCCACCCCCTACTCTAACACTCACACTCTCTCCCATCCCCTACTCTCTCTCTTTCAGAGATACACACACTTTTATCCCCCCACTCTTCTTCTCTCCCATCCCCTACTCTCTACATTTGTCACACACACTCCCATCCCCCTATCTCTCTCCCTCTCCCTCTCCCACTCCCTCTCCTACCACCTACTATCTCTCTCTCTCTCAAGTTCTCTTTCTTCCTCTCTACTCTCTCTCTCTCTCCCTCTCTCACATCCCTTACTATCACTCTCTCTCTTCCATCTCCTACTCTCTCTCATGCTCTCCCATCCTGTAATATCTCTCTCTCTCTCTCTCTCTCTCTCTCTCTCTCTATCCCATCATGTATGAGCTCTCTTTTCCATCACCTAAGTTCTCTCTCACACTCTCACACTCTCACACTCTCTCCCATCCCCTACTCTGTCTCTCTTACATGCACACTCCCATCCTCCCTCTCTCTCTCCTCTCCCATTCCCTACTCTCTAGACTTGTCACACACTCCCATCCCCCCTCTCTCTCCCTCTCCTACTCCCTCTTACACCACCTACTATCTCTCTCCCTCTCTACTTTCTCTCTCCCATCCCCTACTCTCACTCTCTCTCTTCCATCCCCTACTCTCTCTCTCTCTCTCTCTCTCTCTCTCACCCCCATCCCATACAAGCTCTCTTTGCCACCTCCTACTTTCTCTCAAACTCTCACACTCTCTCCCATCTCTTACTCTATCTCTCTTATAAATAAATACACATTCCCATTCCCCCCCTCTCTCTCACACAGTCCTTGTCCCACTACCTACTCTATCTCTCTTACATGCTTCCATTCCACATCTCTCTCCCTTCCACTCCCTCTCCCACAACCTACTATCTCTCTCTCTCACTCTCTCCCTCTCTCTCCCATCTCTCTGCTATTGCCTACTCTCTCTATCTCTATCTCCCTTCTCTCATTATCTACTCTCTCTCTTTCACACACACACACACCCATCCCCCCTCTCTCCTCTTCCATCCCCTACTTTTTCTCTCACTCACTCTCCCTCTCCCACTGCCTAGTCTCTCTCTCTCTCTCTCTCTCTCTCTCTCTCTCTCTCTCTCTTACATTTTCACACTCTCCTATCCCCTACTCTCTCTCTCTCTCTATCTTTCTCTCTTACACACATTTCTATCCCCCCTTTCTCTCCCTCTCCCACTCCCTCTCCCATCACCTACTCTCTCTTCCATCCCCTACTCTCTCTCGAGCTACTTTGTCTTCCCCCTCTCCCATTCCACACTCTCTCTCTGTCACACACATGCACTCCCATCCTCCTCTCTCTCACTCTTCCTCTCCCACTCCATCTCCCATCCCCTACTCTCTCTCTCTCCCTCATCCACTACTCTTAATCTCTCTCTCCCAACCTATACTCTCTCTCTCACACTTCCTCTCTCTCCCATCCCCTACTTTCAATCTCTTTCCCCCATCCTGCACTCTCTCTTTTCCACCCCTACTCTCTCTCAAACTTCCTCTCTCTTGTATCTTGTACTCTCTCTCCCATCCTATACTCTCTTTTCCACCCCTACTCTTTCTCACTTTCTCTCTCCCCTCTCCCATCCCTACTTTCTCTCTATCTCTCACACACACACATGGCCATTCCCTTATCCCCCCAACCTAGTTCTCTTATGCAATTTAGGTCTTAATAGTGTGTGTGTACTATAGCGCACACGCGCTACTGAGAAATCATTTTTTAGATAGCGTGTGCACACTATAGTGTGTGTGTGCTATAGGGTACACGTTCCATTGAAAGCTTGTCTAAACACAAGCCTAAGGCTTGGGTTTTCTTTGGAGATCAAACCCAAAGGTTTGGAGTTTATGAACAGGTCTGAGATGTGTTTTCCAGCAAACATACCAAAATGATTATTTTTTCTTCTGTGCTCCCCTTCAATATTCCTCATGGTTGGGTATCAATAAGATCAGGTTACATAGCATTATAGGTCTTTGTGTTAGCTATCTAACCATATAATTTATTTTTAATTTGAACTATTTCAAACCTTTCATCTATAATTTTTTTTGAATGTATGTTAATTTTTTGTCAAAAACCACCATGTACTAATTGGGCTATAGATTTTGGCTCGTTCATCAAATTTTGCACCAACTTAGTTTTTTAGAAACTAGACTCCATTCTACACACTTTGAAAAAAAAAAATTTGATTTTAGACTAGTTTTCAATTATTTTTAGGGGGAGCACGTAGATATTTCATATTTTTGGGATGTGTCTAGTTAAAAAAATTATTTTAAAAAAGTACATATTATAAAATTATCCGAAAATTTTGGGATAAGCTACATAGTGTTAAGTAACATTTGACCAAAGCGATTAAAGAATTTCCAAAAAAAAAGGTTAAAATTTTAGGGGGGCCACACTTTGTACTGTATTATGTTTTTTTGTAATAAACAATACCACTTTTTGTGGCCCCCTTTTTATAGGACCTAAAACTAAACCATTTTGAAAAAAAATTAGTAGTTTAGAAACTAGATTCAAAGGACTACGACTTTTTTTTTTTCATATCTTAAAATTTTGAGCGTAACTATCTTCAAATTCTTGTTGAAGTTGAAAATTTGTAGATTTTAGGAAAAAGGTGTCCACTTATACCCCCCTTTTGGCACCACAACTTTGTGTACTTACCCAAACTGCATAAGGCTCTATATGGATTGAAGCAAGCCCTTAGAGCTTGGTATGATAGACTTCACAAGTATTTGGTGCAAATAGGATTTGAAAGAACTGATGATAACAACAACATGTACATGAAATCAGAAGAAGGTAAGGATATTCTTGTATTTGAAATATTTGTGGATGATATAGTTTTTGGAGGAAAGGAAGTACTGTGCAAAAGTTTTGCTGATAAAATGAAACATGAGTTTGAAATGTATATGTTTGGAGAAATCAAATTCTTTGTAGGATTGCAAGTACATCAACTAAAACATGGTATATTTGTGACACAATCAAAATGCATCAAGGAGATACTCAAGAAGTTTGGATTAGAAGACTCCAAACTTGTTAGCATACCAATGGAAATAGGACATAAGCTATCTAAAAATAATGAATCAGCTGAAGTCATTCAAACAATGTACAGATCCATGATTGGAAAATTGCAATATGTTGTACATAGTAGACCAGACATAGCACTAGTAGTTGGAATAGTGGCTAGATTCTCTACCAATCCTAGAGAAAATCATCTCATGGAAGTAAAGAGGATAATGAGGTATCTCAAAGGAACTAATGATTTTGGCCTATATTACAAAAAGAATGAGAATTTTGAGCTCAATGCATACACAAACATAGATTGGGGAGGAAACATTGATGATAGAAAAAGTATAAGTGGAGGAGCATTATTCTTAGGAAAAAGGCTAGTTACTTGGACTAGTAAGAAACAAACATGCACATCTCAGTCCACTGCAAAAGCAGAATATGTGGTAGTAGTAGTCAATTGCAAAAACATTGTATGGCTTAAACATCTATTGAATGGAATGAAACAAGAGGTAACTAAACCTGTGACATTGTATTGTGATAATACAAGTGCTATAAAAATATCCAAGAATCCAGTAATGCATACAAAAACCAAGCATATTGTAATCAAGTATCAATATGTTAGAGAATTGGTGGAAGTCAAACAAGTGAAGATGGAGTACATTCATAAAAACAAAAAAATTGAAAGCATCTTCACCAAACCATTGCCCAAGGATGCTTATGAATATCTTAGAGGCAAGTTGGGGGTAATGCCCCTAACTCAAGTAGTTTAAAGCAACATAGAAGCTGCCATGCATCAATAGGAGTAGATCATTGAAATATCAAAAGTATTATGCAGAGGATGACAATAGGAGCAGAAATTCCAGATTATTCAGAAGCATGATGACAGAGGGAGAAAAACATAAAGATGCAAGGCCTCTATTTAGCATACTAAAGATGCTACATCTTTGGCATTTATGTCAAAGAGGGAGATATAGGTGAAACTGATCTGATCAATACAAAGAGGGAGATATATAATATATATGAAGGATCGGGAATATAGAGTAAAGATGCAAAGTACAGAAGGAGAAGCAGAACAAAGGATTTTGTTTGTATCGGTTATATACCATTCAAGAAACGTATGTAATTTTGGTGGTAACTAAGTTGATCGGTTTAATCATTTGATCACTTTGGTTTTCCATCAATGCCAAAGAGGGAGATTTTTGGAAATGATTGAAAAGATCATGAATGAAGGATAATGGAACTGGTGAAGAATGTTTTCAATCATTGTTTTGTCATTGATGTCAAACTTGCTACTTGCAGGAATGACAATTGCTATAGTGATCTAAATATTATTAATTGGTTGATTGACAAGGAGATGGAAATCAATAAGATGTAACTAGAGTACCTAAGAGAAAAGGTTGAAGTTATGATGATGTAATGAAGTACAAGGATCAGCTAAGCCATTGATGAAATAGTGTATTGATGAAATATTCTAACACATGTTGTAAGGATTAACTAAGTGCTGAATAGACTCTCAGTTGAAGCCGAGCAAGCTAAACTTAGTGTATACCGAGTGATTTTTAGGTGCTGAGTAAATATCAAGTGTTGAGTAGTCTTCAAGTGTTGAGTGAAGATCAAGTACTGAGTAGCAGAAAAGATAGTAAGTGTCAAGTAAGTTGTCAAGTGCCAAGCAAGATATAAGTGTGGAGTGATATTGAAGTGCCGAGTGAATTTCAAGAGTCAAGTTTCACAGAATTGCTTCAGGTACTAAGCATCAGTAAATCAATGATGCCAAGTTGCTACATTATTTTGAAACTTTGAAGATTTGCCAGATCTAAGCTAACATGGTAGTTATCTAGAATTTTGTGAACTAGATAAAAGATAAGAATGATGAGCTGGTGGCACATAACGCTATGTAAAATGTTTTTGGTGAATGCTAATGGATTTATCATGAAGTTTCTAGATAGAAACAAGATATGGGATAGATACATTGTATCCTACCTAATCCGTTGAAACCCTAAAGTTAGAGAGGGAGATTTGAGTGGGAAATGAAGAACATAACTTCTATATAAGGAGTTATAGGTCAGAGATCAAAAGTGGCATGCAAGAGAGGAAATTGGTCATAAGTGTGATCATACAAAAAAGCCAAAGAGGAGTAAGAACAGAGCATCAAGACTCTGATTTGATCAAGTGACCAAGAGTTTGCATTAGCATAACGAGTGGAAGAACTCAAGAAGATAGATCTTGAAGGTTGAACAAGCTGTCAGCACTACAAGGAAGAGAAGCCAAGAAAAGAAAGGAATTGAAGAGTGACCTGAAATTTGCACAGTTAAGGTTGCAATCTATATCAGGTCAAAACCTTTCTAATACTTTCTTACTATTGTATTAGATATTGAAATCCTACATTGCTAGGTTAGCTTAATAGCTAGGTGGATAGGCCTTAGGAAAAGGATAAAGAGATCCCCAGGAGAAGGATAAAGAGATCCTCAGGAAAAGGATAAAGAGATCCTTAAGAGGAGGATAAGAGATCCTTAGAGAGGGATGAAAGATTCTTTTCAGAAGGTGACTGAAAATTCCATGGACTTGGTTGAGCTTAACAACTCTATGTAAGTCATTTAACAGGGTGACATTCCAAGTTGAATGTTCTTAAATCCTTTAACAAGGTCACATTTAACAATGTGTTGTAGCCTTTAACAGGGCAGACCATCAGAAGTGGTTGAAATCAATTGCATAGTTATTTCGTGGGTATCATCCCCACTCTAGTTTTACCTTCTTATTCTTGGAGGGTTTCGGGGTTATTAAATCCTTAGTGTTATGGTGCGATGCATGTTTACCTTTTCATGGTTGTTTAATGTTTAATTGCATGCATGATAATTTCATGTATGTGCCATGAAGGATTTGTAGAAAAAATTTTATTGGACATCATTGGACCTTGGATAACTGGTTCACCCCCTCCTCTCAGTTATTCTAAATAATTCTAACACTTATGAGGTGGCTTTCCCAACTCTCATGGGATAGTGACAGCAGCAAGGAATTTTTCACTAGGAGATATGTTTCCTAAAGGCCAAGTAATATGAGAAAAAGTGTCTCTATAACTAATTATTTGAGGAGACATACCCCTTCTTAACCCCTTAAAATTAGAACACTTAGATGATGAAAAATATGTCCCAATTAAAATGAAATAAGAATCAGTTATTTATAAGAGGATGAGGTTCATATGAAATGGGTTAGATATGTGGAATAGATGACTTATTAGCCTAAATGTGTGTTTATTTAAGTGATTTAGTAAATAATTTAATAGGATTCATTAGTTGGCTTAGGATAGTGAAGATAACCTAGGTGAATTAGCTTAATAAATTAAATTATTTGTTAAAGCTAATAAAATGATAGTATTAATTAAATAAAAAGTTTTTTATTAATATCACAAATTAATTAATTTAATCTATTAAATAATTTATCATGGTGAATAAGAAGAAAGACATTAATTAAATATTAAAATATTTGATTAATTACCAGGACCATTTTAAGTGTATGCATTCTATCTCTCTTTGAAATAATTTATGAACAATACATTATTTTAAATAAAAACAACATTTTAACCATGTTTCAACTATATCAAGACTAACTTGAACTAGTATGGTTGCCCCCTCAAAAGATTGATCAAAATTTGAAATATTTATTTATTTATTTGAAAATGGCATTGTGTCATATTTTGATAAGGAATTTATAACTTGGTTTGAAATAAAAAGGTGAGGTCCTATGCAACATAAGACACTCCCAAGCAATTAGGTAACCACATGTATAGATAAGACAAAGGGTTGGTGAATGACTCATGGGATAGAAGGAGGTATATGCAAAATAGACTAACCTTAAACCTACCAACCGCCTACCAAGAGTACACACGAAATCCAAATACAAAATTTTAACAAATAGACAATAGGTTCATAGATTTACTAATTCATTATACAAGATAAACAAAAACCAAAATTCTCAATAGTGAAGCTTTCTAGGTTATGACCTTATACAATGAAGTACAATATCTAATTCTTAATGTGAAATTTCTATCTACCTTCTACTAATAATTCTACTTCATGATACCTCTACTTATTTTCCTACATCAATTCCAAGCCCTTATATAGCCAAGTAGACCATGATTTGGCTAGTGAGTCAGTTTATTAAAGTATAGGTCCCATATTAGAGATGTAAATTGTAACCCAAGAAATGAGCACCAATTGTTCGCATACTTTTCAAGATATGTCCAAATGGACATTAGGAGTTGAAACCCAGAAATGCAGGACATCACGTCATCATTGGAAACTACCCCAAAAGAAACTACATGCATCATAGAATAAAAATAGTAGAGAAAATTGACTAGAAAGAATGGCATAGAACCAAATAAATATGATACATTAGCATTTTCTCTCTTTGGAAAATGATTTAAAATAGGCCCTGAATAATATGCTAACTATGAATAATACAAAAGTCAAGGTAGTAATGGGTACACCACGAACTAGTAAATAGGTAGAAAAAGCAAGAAATGTTTTTGGGTGACACAAGATTAATCAGTGACCCTAGATGATCTTGCATCAAATACCTAGGGTAAGTAAAGAAAAAATTGTTGAGATTATGGGTGTTGCACACATTGCATAATATTTTATTTTTTTATTTAATTATGTAATGTTGTATCTAGGAGTACCTATATTTACATGCAATATGTAAAGATTCTCATGGGATATAGTTAGTTAATGAATTATATTTAAAAATTATGATGATATTTGATGTAATTATTTAATATTGGGAAAAGGAAATTAAATTTTCAATATTAAATGTTGGATCAATGGGTTAGGTAGTGCCTTGTTCTAGCACATGGTTTATGTAATACGATTTGGTGATTTTGTGGGACTTGCTACTACATAAGTAGCCAAAAGGGTAGTTTTTGTACATGAGAAGAGGAAAAGGTGAAAAGGATGAGTCAAGCAATACAAGGATTGATATGTTAGCCAAGGGAGAATTTTTGAAGGTTGGAAGCATGGCATGGGATGTGTGGAATCCTGCTTGTTCACATGGATTTCTAGTTGTGGCTATGGCTTTGAAGGCTTCCATGTTTGTATTGCAGTGGTATTTTTGTTGAATGATAAATGGTAATGGATGCTTTGGATGCTAGGTTTTTTCCCTCAATGAGGGTTTCACAAGGTATATCTTGTATTACATTTTTTGAGTATGTTGTGTATTCTCTTTCATGCAAATTTTAATTGCATATTTATTTCAGATCTATTATGGGTTACATGGAAATGGTTATATTCTTTCATGTTACAAGTTTATTTACAAGTGGTATTAGAGCTATGATTTTATTATTGTAGCCCTAGATTGAATCCATGGCAATGCATGAGAGGATAAAAGAAAGGGCAAGATATATGAGTTATTTATTGTAGATCTAAGGGTTTTGGCTTTGTTATTACAATGAGATATTTGCAAATTTTGGGCATGTGGAGTTGTTGGTTAAAAGGGTATTTTGGGTGTTTCATTTAAATGATGATTTTTTGGGATAGCTTGCATAAATGACCTCTTGGGAAAAAGAAAACCTCACCATGGGATTTGGGTTGATGTTTCCATAAAATCTAATATATAATATTCCATACTTTTTCCATGTGAAGAGAAAATACAAAAGATTCCTTTTCCAGCCCATGATGGCTATCAAATTTAATATCATTGAAATTTTCATCACAAAAAAAAAAAAAACTTTAAAAGTGAAAACTCATAGTGAAAATGGAAAAACAATTGTCTTAGTAAAATGGTCATAACTTTATCTTAGGATATCAGATTTCAGAATTCTTACATGCATTGGAAAGAAAATTCAAAGCACTACAACTTGTTATAGGTTTGATTTTATTGTTTTGAAATTGTGTTAGGTTTTAATATCTTGAAAGTCATATGCTGTTTATTTTGAGCATAGATTTTGGCAAAACTAGGACATACAAAGTCAGAATTTGGACAATGAATAGTCAATAAAAAGCTCTTGGAGAGCTCTATAGATTGGTTTAGATTTTATGTACATTTGACATGACTTATTTGGTGATATATTGATCTAAACAGTTTATGAAATTGCATATTTTGGATATTTAGATTTGATGTCATTGTATACTTAGCTTATATTTTAAATTGGTCTCATGATGAAATGGTTATAAGTATTTGGTTTGGGTATGCATGATGAATTGTTGGGTCTACAAGTTGTGTAGTGTTGTAAATGGTGTATACTTATAGGTTTCATTTATGACTTAGATATGGGTTGTCTTCTCATTGATATTTCATTATTTATGCATATTTAGATTGGTGGCTTGGATTTGGGTTGTCTATGCCCTATATCACATGATTTTCTTATTTTTTATCTTCATGTAGAAGGGATAAGATGTTGTCACCAAGTAAAATCATGGTGGAAAATCATGGTTGACTATTTTATGTTAATAGGCTAGACACATTATGATTTAGTTGCATGGTTCATGGACGTGATCATGGTGTTATAGATTTTGGCATAGAATAATTGGATATACAGGTACATCCTTGATGTTCATTGGTTTGGATTCCTAATTTGGTTATGGTGGTTAATCTTCTTGGATGAGGATCATGGTTATTTGGTTTCTTTAGAGGAGCTCATGATGTGCACCTTGAGTTCATTGATGGTTTTATGCATTGGTTGATTCTCATAGTTAGAAGATAGTTTTTCATCATTATGTCATAGATAGCTTGGATACACTATTTAGTGGGAGCTTGTGACATTGATGAGGTTATAGTACATGACTCCTTCTTGGTTTGATTTGTATCTTCTTCATATTGAGGATATTGGTTTCGCTTGGTACTAACACTTTGGTTGTATGTGTGTATACCTAGAGGATCTTCATGTAGGAGATGGATTTTGTGATTCCATGGGTGACTTGATACCACGATTGAGTGGGATTTTTTTGTATTGATACATTTATTGAGTATTTGTAGATGTTGTCAGATTATCTTAGATCCTACTACTACATAAGTGTATTTGACATTTTCATGGTGCTCTTGGTTAATTTCATGGTGTGTGTAGATTGTTCTTCATGGTATATGGAGATGGTTTTCTTCATGGTGTGTGGAGATTATTATATCTTGAGGACTCATGGGGTTCTTGGTAAAGGTGTTCTTTATGCCTTCATTTGACATGTTATCCTTACTGTGAGGATAGTTTCATTATTATGTCACGGTACACTCTTGATATTCATTTAGATTTTAGACATGTTATACTATCTTCATATGGAACATGTTATCTCTTTGGTTGAGATGGTTAGATCATGTTGTCATGTTTACGTTACTAAGGCTATGGTTGGAACTTTAACATTGATCTTGGTTTAGTTTCTTGGTATTGAGTACATTGATCATTTGCTAGATACTTCATGATATTGCTATGTTTCATTTGGATTTGGCATCGATTGATTGATTATAGGTGCTCATGGATACTTAAAGATGGTGGTGATGTTGATTTCTCTTAGATTAGAGATATGTTTGTTGCGATAGTTGATGGTTTCAGCAAGAAGTCTAAGGGGCATTCACCCGATATGGACTTGAGAGGAGATTTTTCTTAGATAAGTCTTGGTTAAGGACATGGATATATTGATGAGCATTCTCATTCCCCACTCTAGGTCTACACATCAATTTGCTACTTGAGAGGTATAGCCATTATTTCTCTTAGGTGCATTATATTTATGCTCACCTTTCATGGATATGGATGTTGAGCTATGGTACATGAGTTAGTTCTAGAGGGTTCATTTGAGAGATGTTTTAGCATTAGTTATCTAGTTTTGAATATGTTGTTGTTATACTAGTTAACTTTGGGAGATAGTTTTATATTGGGCATATTGCTCTAATTAGGAATGGTTATTCCTTTACTTAGGAATGATTTACAAGTTTGATCTTCCTGTGAGAGGCTTACATCAATGACTAGTTATATGGCATGGTTTTAAGTGTTGTTGTGGCTTCTTGGAAGGGGTTTTATGGAGGATATCATACTTGCATAGTTTACATCTAGAGGTGTGTGTAGAAGGACATGATATAGGTTATGATTTGCACAATTTCTGTTTGGTCTTGGTTATCTATCTGGATGGTCGATTTCACTTATAATAGATTTAAGATTGGTTAGATATTGTGATCACTGATTCTTACTCATGTATGCCATGTGAGAGATGACACGGTTCTTAATTTAACTCTTTCCTCTATTTCTTGTGGAGAACTTGGGAGAGTGTTGGAGACTAGTTATGAGAGATATGTTCTTGTAGGATATTGGTTTATGTATTGTGGATGTCCTTAAACTTAAATTGATGCACTTCTATAAAATGTTGTGAGTGGATTTTCTATAGGTTTGGCATGATATTTTTCAATTGGAGCTTCATGGTATACATCTGGTAGGTATTCCTCTTGAGGCTTATGATTGTAGGTTACAAATTAGATATGTTAGTGATTTGAGATTCATGCTCGGTATACTTTTTGAGGTGTGGATAATTGGATGGGTTGGCACTTACTATGGGTTCTATTTTAGCTATGGATATTTGACAACTATAGACACATATGATAAATTTTGGATCAAGTTTTTTTTCTTGTCATTTCAATTGGTACAAGATTTTATCATTTTCTAATGTGACAGGTTGGGTGGCTTTCTCTTTGCATGACTTCTATGTATGTCTAGCGATAGTGGAATAATAAGAGGTGGCTTCATTCATGTTTGAGAAGCTGGATACTTTGATTTTGTTGTAGGTACTAGGATGTAGCACTTGGTGAAATTTGATCCATGATGGTGGATGTGCTAGGAGGGATTACTTCCTTGGTTATTTGTGTGGTTATAGATTGACACTATGAAATGTATACACCAAGTGGGAGATTGTTGAGATTATGGGTGTTACACACATTACATAATATTATTATATTTTATTACTTTATTTTATTATATAATGCTGTATCTAAGAGCACCTAAATGAATGTGCAACATGTAAATATTCCCATGGGATATACTCGATGAGTTGTACTATAAAATTATGATAATATTTGATGTAATTATTTAATATTAGGGAAAAAAAATTAAATTTCTAATATTAAATGTGGAGTCGATGGGTTAGGTAGCACTTGATTTTAGCACATGGTTTATGTAATACCACTTGATAGTTTTGTAGGGCTTTCTACTATATAAATAGCCAAAAGGGTAGTTGTTGTACATGAGAAGAGGAAAAGGTGAAAAGGCAAGAGTCAAGTAGGACAAGGCTTAAAAGGTTAGCCAAGGGAGCATTTGTAAAGGTTGGAAGAATAGCATGAGATGTGTGGATTCCTACTTGTTCACATGGATTTCTTGGTTGTGGCTATGGATTTGAAGGCTTCCATGGTTGTATGGAAATGGTGTTTTAGCTTAATAATACATGGTGATGGATGCTTTTGGAGGCTAAGTTTTCTCCCTCAATAAGGATTTCATAGGGTATATCTTTTTTCATGTTTTTGTGAGTATGTTGTTTATTCTCTTGCATATGCATTTTAATTGCATATTAATTTTAGATCTATTATGGGTTGTGTGGAAATAGTTATATTCTTTCATGTTGCAAGTTTTATTACAAGTGGTATCAAAGCTACATGATTTTATTATTGTAACCCTAGATTAAATCCATAGAAATGCATGAAAGGATAAAATAAAGGGAAAAATATGAGTTATTTACTACAGATATGAGAGTTTTGGCTTTGTTGTTATGATGGGATGTTGGCAAATTTTAAGCATTCAGAGTTTTTGGTTAAAAGGGTTTTTTGGATGTTTCATTTAAATGAGGATTTTGTGGGGTAGCTTGCATAAATGACCTCTTCAAAAAAAACAAACTTCACCATTTGATCTAGGTTGATGTTTCCATAAAATCTAATATATAATATGCCCTACTTTGGCCATGTCAGGAGAGAAAAAAAGTTTTTTTGTTTCAGCCCATGATGGCCATCAAATTTAATGCCATCAAAAATTTTTTCAGAAAAAAAGAAGTGAAAACTCACAGTGAAAATGGAAAAAAGATTTTCTTAGTAAAATGTCCATAACATTATCTCAGGTTATTAGATTTCAAATTTTGTATACACCTTGGAAAGCTAATTCAGAGCACTACAACTTGGTGTAGGTTTGATTTTATAATTTTGAAATTTTGTTAGGTTATAAGAGCCTAAACATCAAATGTTATTTATTTTGAGTACAAATTTGGGCATAATTAGGACATACGTTGTCAAATTTTGGACTTAGAATAGTCAATAGAAAGCTCTTGGAGAGCTCTATAAATTTATTTAGATTTTATGTATGTTTGAAATGACTTATTTGGTGAAATATTGATCTAAATAGTTTATGACATTGTATATTTTGGAAATTTTGATTTGATGTCATTCTATACTCAGCTTATTTTTTAGATTGGTCTAATGATGAAATGGTTATGAGTATTTGGTTCAAATATTTCTACAAGTTGTGTAGTGTTGTAAGTGGTCTATACATATAGTTTGCATTTATGACTTAGATATAGGTTGTCTTTCCTCATTGATCTTTCATTATTAATGCATATTCATATTGGTGGCTTGGATTTGGGTTATTTATGTCCTAAGTCACATGATTTCTTTATTTTTTTATCTTCATGTAGAAGGGATGACATGTCACTAGGTAAAATCATGGTGGAGAATTATGGTTGACCATTCTATGCTAATAGGTTGGACACATTGAGAGTTAATTACATGGTTCATGGATGTGATCATGGTGCTATAGATTTTAACATGGCATGATTGGATATATAGGTACATCATTAAGGTTCATTGATTTGGATTCCTTAATTGGTTATGCTGCTTAGTCATCTTGGATGAGGATCTTGGTTATTTGGTTTCTTTTGATGAGCTCATGATGTACACTTTAAATTCTTTGATGGTTTGATGCATTGGTTTATTCTCATGGTTAAAGGATAAATTTTTTTCATTATGTCATGGATAGCTTGGATACACGATTTAGTGGGAGCTTGTGATAGTGATGAGGTGAGAGTACATGACTCATTCCTAGATTGGTTTGTATCTTCTTGTAATTGAAGATATTGGTTTCACTTGGTACTAACACTTTGGTTGTGTGTGTGTGTATACCGAGAAGATCTTCATTTAGGAGATGGATTTTGTGATTCCATGGCTGACTCAGTACCATAGTTGAGTAGGAGTTATTTATATTGATATATTTATTGAGAGTTTGTAGATATTGGTTGTTTTTCTTAGATCCTGCTACTACAAAAGTGTCTTTGACATTTGTATGATGCTCTTGGTTATTTTCATGGTTGGACTATCATAAAATTAAGCCCTACATTAAATGCATTCATAGCCACAAGTTGGTTCACATCAGATATTAACTACCTATAATTAAATTAAGTACAAGCAAGGTTGGCCCAAACTAGAACTACACATAGATAACTTAACAAAAAAAGACTTCACAAATCACTAACACTCGACAACCAAATGAATTCTTAGAAACCACACAAATACAACAATGAAAGTATCACTTAGCAAACAAAGACCACTCAAAAATCACACAAACTTGGCAACCAAAGGAAAACTTGGCAACCAAAGACCACTCGACAACCAACAGATCACTTGGAAACCAAAGATGACTTAACAACAACTATGAACTTAGCACCCACCAAATGTTTTTCATCCACTGGGAACTCAACATCAATAGAAAAATAGTGCTTGATAGTAACTAAATTTCGGTATCAACTAATAGAAAGAACAAAAGTGTAGGATTATAAGAAAACCTAGGATTCTCTTGCATCAGTAAAGGTGTGGTTTATACTATCATTTGACATGTTATCCTTGGTATGAGGATAGTTTCATTTTATGTGATGGTATACTCTTGATATGCATTTAGAGTTTTGACATGTTATAGTATGTTTATATGGAGCATGTTATCTCTTTGGTTGAGATGGTTAGATCATGTTGTCATGTTTATGTTTCTAATGCCATAGTTGGAACTTTTACATTGATCTTGGTTTAGTTTATTTGTATTGATTATATTGATCATAAGCTAGATACTTCATGATATTTCTATGTTGCATTTGGAGTTGGCATCAATTGATTGATTACAGGGTCTCATAGATACTTAGAAATGGTGGTAATATTGATTTCTCTTGGATTAGAGATGTGCTTTTTGGCATAGTTGATTGTTCTAGAAAAAAGTCCAAGGGGCATTCACCTAATATGAACTTGAGAAGATATTGTTCTTAGATGAGTCTTTGTTGGAGACTTGGATATCTTGATGAGCATTCTCATTCCCCACTCTAGGTCTACTCAGTGAATTAATACTTGAGAGACATAGTCATTATCTCTCAGGCACATTATATTTATGCTTGTCTTTCATGGATATGGATCATGAGCTATGGTACATGAGTTAGTTCTGGAGCAAGGTATATTTTAGTGGCTAATATTTGCAAATTTCATAATTTTAGAATTTGTTGGGTAATAATTTAAGATTTCATAAAATCTAAATTACCATAGTTTATAAAAATTAGTTATAGAATATTAAAAATTGTTCAATAATTTATTTTATTGAAAATTTTAAACTCAAATATTCACTACAATATTCATTACATAATTAGATTTGAGTCACCTAAATATAATATATTATTGGAGAAATCATATTTAACTAACCAATAATTATCATAATTATTAGTTACTTTAGGAATATATCACCAATATTTAGTTTTCACTATTGATTTAAAGTATATATAAAAATCCTCATAATATTATATGAGGTTAAAAAAAAAAATCAATTTTGATTTGTAATATTACATGGTGATTAATTAACTTCCTATTATTACTGAGATTCATCAATATTTTATGCAAAAAAATTATGATTAAAAAATAATCGCCAATGTTAATCATATTTAGAATTAAAAATTAAGAGATTCACCAATAGAAATAATATACATTTTTTAAATAATGAAAGATTCACCAATATTTTATATCTTTTTTTGGAGGCTACTTTCTTAAAATTTACCCTATTTTGGAGGGTTCATTTGAGAGATATTTTAGCATTGGTTATCTCCTTTTTAATATGTTGTTGTGATGCTAGCTAAATTTTCAAGATGGTTTTATATTGGGTATATTCCTTGGATTAGGAATGGTTATTCCTTTACCTAGGTGTGATTTACAAGTTTGATCTTCTTCTAAGAGGCTTAAATCCATGACTAATTATATTGTATGGTTTTGGGTGTTTTTGTGGCTTCTTGGTAGGGATTTTATGGAGGAGATCATACTTGCATAGTTTACATCTTGAGGTGTGTGTAGAAGGACATGATATAGGTTATGATTTGCACAATTTCTATTTGGCCTTGGCTATCTATCTAGATGTGCAGTTTCAATTACATTGGATTTGAGATTGATTAGAATTTGTGATCACTAGTTTGTGCTCATGTATGTCTAGTGAGAGATGACATGGTTCTTCATTTATCTCTTTCCTCTATTGCTTGTGGACAACTTGGGAGAGTGTTGGAGACTTTTTATGAGAGTTGTTCTTGCTAGAGATTGGCTTATGTATTACAAATGTCTTTGGTAATACAATGATTCACTTTTATGAGATATGTGAGTGGATTGGCTATATATTTGGCATTACCTTTTGAATGGGAGCTTCATGGTATACATGTAGCAAGTATTCCTCTTGGGTCTTATGATTGTAGGTTATAGATTAGATATGTTAGTGATGTGAGATTCACTTGGTATAACTTTTGAGGTGTGGATTGCTAGATGGGTTGGCACTTACTATGGGTGTTATTTCAGCTATGGATATTTGACATTCTATAGATACATATGATAAATTTTAGATCAAGTTTTTTGTGCTTGGCATTTCAATTGGTACAAAATTTTATGATCTTCTAATGTGAAAATTTGGGTGGTTTTCTATTTGGATGGCTTCTATGTATGTGTAGTTAAAGTGGCATAATAGGAGGTGGCTTCATTCATGTTTGAGAAGTTGGATACTTTGATTTTGTTGAGGGTACTAGGATGGAGCTTCTAGTGTAATTTTATCCATGATGGTGGATGTGCTAGGAGGGATTATTTCCTTGTTCATTTGTGTGGCCATAGATTGACGCTATGCAATGTATACACCAAGTGGGAGATTGTTGAGATTATGGGTGTTGTACACATTGCATAATATTGTTATATTTTATTATTTTATTTTATTATGTAATGTTGTATCTAGGAGTACCTAGATAGACCTGCAACATGTAAAGATTCCCATGGGATATACTTGTTAAGTTGTATTACAAAATTGTGATAATTTTTTATGTAATTATTTAATATTGGTGAAAAGAAATTACATTTCCAATATTAAATGTGGGGTAGATGGGTTAGGTAGCACCTAATTTTAGACTCTGGTTTTAGCAAATGGTTTATGTAATACCACTTGGTGGTTTTGTGGGACTTGCTACTATATAAGTAGCGAAAAGCGTAGTTATTGTACATAACTATAAGAAAAGGTGAAAAGGAAAAATTTTAGTGGGACAAGGTTTGACAAGTTAGCCAATTGAGCATTTTTGGAGGTTTGAAGCATGCCATGGGATGTGTGGATTCATGGCTGTTCACATGAATTTCATGGTTGTGACTATGGATTTTAAGACTTCAATGGTTGTATTTTAATGGCATTTTTGTTGAGTAATACATGGTGATGGTGTTGGAATAATTTAGAACAATTTGGGGTGGGTGAATTAGTTATCCAAGGTCTAGATGTATAAATAATTTTTTCATAGCTTAACGAACCCATAAAACATTTATCATCATGCATGCATCCATAAGATTATGAAATCACTTAAAACTTGTACATTACTATCAAATCAATTTGTAGAAATGTAAACATCAAACATTTCAGCTTGAGCTTCACATAATTCAGCTTTGATAGCTTGTTCAACCTTGAAAAATTCATACCCTTAAGCCTTCTTGCTTAAAATGCCAATGCAAATTCTTCTCTTAGGTCACTTAATGAAGAAAAACCCTTGTCTCATTGTCTTCCTCAGGTTCTCACACATGACAAGCCTTTCTTTTGACCAACCATTTCTATAAATAGGAAATTAAAATCTTTTACCACTCATTCTCCATCATCCAATTTAGGATTAGGATAGATTAGGTAGTATATAATGAATCTACCACATATTTCATATCTCTTCTAGAAGATTCGCATTCAATTCTCTTTCAATTTACCTGAAAATTTGTGCCACTAGCTTATCAATCATTTCTTCCACCTGGTTTACACAATCTAAGAAAATAAACTTGTCTGCTTAGATCCTTTGAAATCATGATCTTTCAAATAATGCAGCCACTCAACATTAACTTACTTCTAATTCTTAGCACATACTACATTCCTCAACATCCTTTGTAAAATTATCAACACAAACAAAAGTTTACTGGTGCTTAGCATCAAGTAAACTTTACTCAGCATCTACTATTTTGCTCACCATACACTAGAATAGATTTTTACTTAGCTCAAACTTATTTTCTACTCAGCTTTCACTAAATTTTCTTAGCACGTACTATCCACTCAGTCAAGCTTAGAAGACATAATTTGTTTAACTTATTCTTCTATTCTTGCTTAGTGTAACCAACCTTTCCAACCATAAGTAGATTATCAATACAATGTTATCACTATCTTAACTGATTCTTGTACTCCTTTACATAATCATAACTCAACCTTTCCTCTAGGTTCTATTGTTACATTTTTTGATCAAGTCCTCTTCATCAATCAAATAAGTGATAGTACTTAAATCATACAAGTAGTTGTCTTACCAACAAATAGTAGGTTTAACATCAGTGACAAAACAATTATTGAAACATATTGATCATGCTTATATCAATATGTTCTCCATAGTCTCCTTCTTCAACAATCTTCCTCAATCTATTTTCAACAATCTCCCTCTTTAGTACGGATGGAAAACAAAACTGATCAACAAAAATAACTTAGTTAAAATAGTAAGACCAACAAAATACCAAGAAAGAAAATACTTCCTTGTATTGAAATCTCTCCCTCTATCAAAAACTTCCATTTTCTGAATAGGTTATGAAACTCCTTTGTGTCATCCTTACAACTCCCTCTAAATTTCTTCTTATATCTCCCTCTTACTACATAGATGTTAGGATTTCTCCCTCTTTGTTAAGTCTCCAATCTCTCATATATATCTTGATCAATAGCTATCTCCCTATTTCTTTTATTTCTCTTTATTAGTAAATATCTCCCTCTTTGACAACAATGGCAAAGACTTGTCATCATAATATGTAGCTATGAACTTCTTTCAGTTTCTCCATCTATCACCTTGTTTGTGACTAATTTTTAGTTTCAATTCTTTGATTACTTTAGGTAGCTCCTAATGTAAGATCCACCACATCAATTTGTACCATATAAAAATCAGCTTGTTTGATGTAAGGCACTCCTTTTGTTACTTATATAGCCTTTGATAGGGGTATCACCCCTAGTTTACCTCTTAGATACTCATGAGAATCCTTAGGTAATTCTTTTCTGAAGATATAAGCGATTTGTTCTTTTGTGTTAACATATTTCATCTTCACCTCTTTATCTTCAACTAATTCTCTCAAGTAATGATACTTGATTGCAATGTGCTTAGTCTTTGTGTGCATCATATGATTCTTTGATATATATATAGCACTTGTATTATCACAATAAAGTGTAGTTGGTTCTATAATATCTTCCTTCATACCTTGGAGTAACTGTTTGATCCATACAATATTTGTACAATTTACAGTAGTAGAACTATATTCTACTTCAATAGTAGATTATGAAGTGTGGTTTTGTTTCTTGCTAGTCCATGTAATAGCCTCTCACCTAAGAAAAATGCTCCTCCACTAGTGCTATTTTTGTCATCAATGTTTCCAACCCAATCAGCATCAATATAGGCTTTTAATTCAAGTTTCTCATTTTTTTTATAGTATAGACCATACTCTATTCCTTTTAGATATCTCATTATTCTCTTTATAGTCATCAAATGATTCTCCCTAGGATTAGTAGAGAATCTTACAACTATCTCTATAGATAATGCAATGTCAAGTCTTCTATGGACTACATATTATAATTTGTCAACCATAAACATGTATAATGTTTGATTCACCTTAGCTAAATCATTATTCTTTGACAACTTGTGTCTTATCACCATAGGTGTACTTACTAGATTGGAGTCCTCCAATCAAATTTTTTTAAATATTTCTTTGACATGTATTTTGACTAAGTGATGTATATACCATATTTCATCTGATATACTTACAAACCCACAAAAAACTTGATATCTCCAAACATAGAAATCTCAAATTCTTGCTTCATTTCATTTGCAAAAGTCTTACATAAAGCATCTTGACCTCAAAATATGATATCATCAACAAAAAATTTAGATAAAAAAATACCGTTACATTTTTCTATCTTCATGTATAGAATTTTGTTATCATTAGTCCTTTCAAATCGAATCTTCATAAGGTAATTATGAAGTCTCTCATAGCATGCTCTTGGTGCTTGTTTCAAACTATATAGAGCTTTGTGTAATCTATATGCCAGATTTTTATTGTTAATATCAAAAAATCTTTCTAGCTGTTCTATGTAAACTTCTTCCTCTAATATGCCATTTAGAAATGTAGATTTAACATCCATTTGATAAACTTTGAAACCTTTTTATGTAGAATAAGCAAGTAAATTTCTTACTCTTTCCAATCTAGCAATAATAACAAACGTCTCTCCATGGTCAATTGCTTCTTCTTGTGCATATAATTTGAAAAATAATCTTACCTTATTCCTTATGACTTCACCATTTTCATCTAGCTTGTTTCTAAATACCTAGTTTGTCCCATTCACATTTTTGTCTTCTAGTCTAGGAACTAGAGTCCATGTTTTCTTTTTCTCAATTTGTTCAATCTCTTCTTCCATTTTTTTACTTTAGTCCACATCTTCTAATGCATCTCTCACTAATTTAGGTTATTTCAAGCTTAGTAAACATGGATCATTTCTCAATCTATTTCTTTTCATTGGTCTAGCATTTTTATCACCAATAATTTGTGCAACAGGATTATGTCTCTTGACATATTTTGGCAATCTTGGTTCAGCTCTAGTTTTTTTATTTTCTCTTTCAACTTTATAGTCACTATGTACATCTTTTTTAGGTATCTTAGCATCTCTTTCATGTATACTAATCTTAGAATCAAAATGAACTTCAACTTCCTTTTGTAACTTGACATCTGAATGTACCTTGATTCTTGAATGTAACTCAACATTCATAGTATGTGACTTGAAAATCACTGATACATGTTGGTTTGTAACTTGATTTGTAGCATCTTCTTCAGTTGTTGTACCTTCATAAAAGTATATAAATAATTTGTATTCTTTTGATTCTTTCATAAGTTTAGCCTTATATACTTCTATATATTCATCAAAATTTACATTTTCACTTTTCACAACTTTGTTAGTGTTATTATTTAAACACTTATAAGATTTACTTCTCGTGGAATATCCTAGGAATATACTTTCTTCATTTTTTGCATCTAGTTTACCATTCCTAAAGTCTTTGAGATTATAGCTTTTTCTTTCAAATACCTTAAAATATTTTACATTGGGTGAGTATCCATACCATAGTTCAAAAGGTGTTGAATGAGTACCTTTCTTGACTTATACATGGTTCAAGGTATAGACACCTGTACTTACAAATTTTATGTAATATTTTGAAGCAACATTTTTCTCCATCATGAGTGTTCTAGCATAGCCCATTATAGATCTATTCCTCCTTTAAGAAATTGCATTTTATGGAGGGGTTCTAGAGGCAGATGTCTATCTTTTGATTCATCTATCATTATAGAACATCTAGCACTCATGAGATGTAAACTATCCTCCTCTATAAAATCTCTAATACTTCAAATTTTTACCTTTTTCCTTCTCAACTCTTGCTAAGTACCAATTAAACATTTGAAATGCATCAAATTTCTATTTTAGAAACATAACTATCATCATTCTAGAATAATCATCAACAAGTAGCACAATATTCCTATCTCTTTTGTAGCTTTTCATATCAATAGATCTACACAAGTCAATATGAATAATCTCTATTATTCCTTTAGAAGTATGAGCTTTAATCATATAACTAAACTTTGTCATTTTGCCAAACTAACATTGTTTGCACATTATATTATTAGGTTTCTTCAACTTAGGAAAACCTCTAACTTTTCTCATATTATTGATGCTAACCACGTTATCAAAATTGACATGACATAACCTTTTGTGCCATAGCCCTACATCATAAAATTTTACAATTAGACAAGAAACATCCTATATATCAAGATAGAATAGATTAACCCTAGTTTGATCATCCTTTCCAATCAGTTTCCCATCAGTGTAATATATCTTAGTAATCTTGTTACCAAACTCAACTTTACATCTTGAATTATTTAGTTGTGATAGACTCAACAAATTATAGTTAATTCCTTCAACATAATAAGCGTTGTTAAATAAAATCTCATTTTTGAGTTTGATAGAACCTTTTCTATTTATTAATCATGGTGCATCATGACCAAATCTTACAGTATTTCCATCATAACAATTTAGGGTAATGAACTCACTTTTGTTTGTAGTCATGTGATGTGAACACCCACTGTCAATGATCCATATGTCATTCTTGTTCACACAAGTCACAAGTTCAATTGCCTCATCTTCATCAGATTCTTCCTTCATTGCAACATACACCACTTCATCTTCATGTTCATCAGATTCATCTTTTGTTTTGTCTTCAACAATGTAGCAAGACTTCTTGCCTTTATCTTTGTAATCCTTGCCATCTTTATCTCTTCTACTTTTGTAATTATCACCACCTCTATAGTTCTTTTTCATTGGACATCTAGCAGCAATATGACCAACCTCATTGCAATTGAAACAAATGATAGGTAATTTACCTTTGAAATTTCCTTTACCTCTATGGAATCTTCTTTCTAGTAGTGCTTCAAGTTTTTCTACATCCTCCTCATTTGTATTACTGTTACTAGACACATACTTTGTCTTTTTATTCTTCTTCTTCTCATCAAGTTCCTTTAATGACACCTTAGCTTTGAAATTAGATTTAATATTTTTAGGTTTGTAATTATCAAAGTTAGATAGCTCAAAAGTAGTGAGACTACCTACCAGACCTTCAAGTGATAGATTATTCCCTGGTATACATCTTAGTTCTCGAATTGAAAAATCTCTAATAACATATATTGGTAGTAGTGTTCTTAAAACTTTGCTTAGTATAATATCATTCATCTATATTTCTAGTAGCTCCTCTTATTGTATTAACAACTTCTTTTATCCTTGCAACATATTGAGCAATATTTTCACCTTCTTCCATTCTCATATCATCAAACTTACCTCTGAGACTTTTAGCTTTGGCTCTTAGAAAATTAATGTCTTCCTTATAGATAGTGGTTAAGGCATCCCACATTTTCTTTGCACTATCAAGACCTTTGATATCATCAAATTCATCATAACTTAGAGCAGAAGCAATCTCCAACATTGCCTAGTTATGTTATTTCTTCTTTTTCATATCCTTAGCAATTGGAGCTCCAACAAGATCAACATGCTCATTAGTAATGGTATATTTTACATGATCTCCATGTCTTCCAAGGTCTATCTTCATAAAACTTTTCCATGCAAGGAAGTTATCTCTATTATCTTGGGTCCTCTTTTTGACATCATGATCTTTATGCTTCTAGTACCTTCAAACTAGTCCTATTAAGCAAATGACTTTGATACCAATTTTTGGAATGCTTTAGAATAATTTAGAGGGGGGGATTAGTTATCCAAGGTCCATATGTATGAATAAAACTTTTCACAACTTAATGAACCCATAAAAAGATTTATCATCATGCCTGCATCCATAAGATTATGCAATCACTTAAAACTTGTAGGTTACTGTCAAATCAATTTGTAGAAATGTAAACATGAAACATAGTAGATTAAACAACACACTTGACACAATGATTTATGTGGAAATCTAATTTGGGAAAAACCACCTGTAACATGTTACCCTTTTTCACTCTTCTGAAGTGATGCCCTATGAAAGGCCAACCCTATTAAAGGTTACAATACACACTATTAAATGTGACCATGTTAAAAGATTTCAATCACTCTATTAGGAGCAATCCTTTTTAGATGACTTTATACCATTCACTTAGAATGTCACCTAGTTAAAGGATTTACAAATGACTATTACATTAGCCTTAATCTAGAGGATTTACCCTAGACTGATACAATTATTAGAGAGTAACAATAAGGTTTGATATGAAAACTACTTGTAGCTAGCAAATCTCTATTTTATTCCTCCATTTTGCTTGGCTTTCACACATTTCAATTCTAATATCTTGTTCACCCTTTCAAGCATTCATAACCTTAAGCCTTCTTTCTTAACATGCCAATGCAAACTCTTCTCTTAGGTCACTTAATGAAGATAAACCATTGACTTATTGTCTTCCTAAGTTTCTCCCACATAAAAATGCTTGCTTCTGAGCAACAATTCCTATAAATAAGGAATTAGGATCTTTTACCACTCAATCTCCATTGTCCAATTTAGGGTTAGGAAAAACTAGGTAGTACACAATGAATTTACACCATATTTCACATCTCTTCTAGAAACTTCTCCTTCAATTCTACAAAATTAAGACTAGTTTCATACAAATGCTTCAAATCATTAAAACCAAGCAACTTAACTCTCATTTCTATCAAAATATTTATTCTTCTCAAAGAGTCAACAACCTTATTGGACTATCCACTTTTATGTTTAAACACCCAGGAGAAGTTCTATGATTACTCATCCCACTTCATGTGTGTCCAATTCAACTTGTGTTCACTTGTAAAATATTGTAAAGTTATGTGGTTAGTGAATACTAGAAAATATTTAGGTATCAAGTAACATCTTGACTTCTTCAAAGCTTGTATAATAGCATAGAATTCATTATCATAAACTGTATATCTTTTCTTACCATCCTTCAACTTTTAACTATAGAAGTCTATAGATCTTACTTATTGACTCAAAAGAACTCCAATGTCACTTCCACTTGCATGACCATCAACTTAAAAAACTTTACTAAAATCACACAAAGCAAGTGTAGGAAATTCTAGTACTCTTAATTTTAATGATTCAAAATTGTTATGTTCTCCATGCATCAAAATGAAATACCTTTTATTGCCACTTATAGTTTATTTCATAAAATAAAAAATTGAACTAAAATTACTTATAAACTTCCTATAGAATATCCATGTTCCATGAAATAATCTAACTTCTCCAATATTATTAGGTGTCTACTAATCAAGAATAACTTTTTCCTTTCTAGGATCCATCTTCAAACCATCATTTGAAATGACAAAAGAAAGATAAACAATATCCTCCTTTATGAATAAATATTTCTTCAAGTTAATAAACAACTTCTCCTCCTTGAATATCTGCAATACCTGTATAATATGCTCAAGGTATTTAACTTTAGTCATACTGAATTTCAGAATGTAATCGAGATATACTATCATAAATTTTCCCAAGAATTTCTTTAAAACTTCATTCATTAGCCTCATGAAAGTACTAGATGTGTTAGTTAAACTAAAATGTATGATGAACCATTAAAATAAAAATTCATTAGTTTTAAAAGAAACTTTTCATCCATCTCTTTCTCTAATTATAATCCAATGATAGTAAATTTTCAAATCAATCTTTGTAAAATAGTTTTCTCCAATCAAATAATCATTTATGATAGGGATTTAAGCCTAGCAAGACTTCTACTTTTCTATTCTTTTATTTATAGCTCTAGAATTAGTGCACATTATCCATTCCTAATTCTTTTTAGGTGCTAATCCAATAGATAAAACATAAAGAATCAAACTTTCTCTAATCAGAAACTTCTCAAGCAATTCTTGTGCTTGTCTAATCAAGTCAACATTTTTAGTAGGTCTTAGTATTTATTAGGAAAACTAGCTCTAGGTATCAAATCCTAATAGTGACTAATACTTCTCACACAAGGTAAATCATGAGGTACATTATTATAAATAACGTGTTCAAGCCTCACCAACAAAGATTCAATCTCAAGGGCATTTTGTAGTTGATCTTGAACTTCTTTGTCTTTCTAGGAGTCCAAGAAAAATAAAGATTGTGTTCTTTTATATCTCTTGTAAGATAATTTCCTTCAATAAAAAAATACTTAACTATGGTACATTGATTCCCATAAAGATTTTCTACTGAAGATAACAAATTTTTCTTCTTTCCATCAACTCAAATAGTATACTGATTCAATTTACCATCACAGAAAGCTTGTCCAACATTCTGCCAAGGTCTACCCAAAAGATTATAACAACAATCCATTGGAATAATAACACACAATACTTCATCATGATAATTTCCAAATTTGACCTAAAAAGGCATTGTGCACATACTAGTAATTTATACACCTTCTAGATTTAAGAAAAAATGATAAGATTTAGGATGTCTCAATCTCTATACCATCAATTTATTAACTAGCTCCTTAGATGCTAAATAATATGAATTCATACTATCAATTATTACCCTTTAATTGTTGCAAATATGGCTAGGTAAGTTGAATTAGAGTTTCCATTTATGGAAACATATATATTTTAGGATGTATACTACTAAAGATTCTATAGTTAGAAATAGAAAATTTTTCAAGTGTTAGACAATTCCACTAACAATACAGATACTATTTATGGGAAAGAGAAGGCTGCAAAGATATTTTTCATCTAGCAAGTTAAGGGAAGGTATATTAGAGTGTCATGGTGATGTAATTAAGTATGCAAGTTAGTATAGATAGTACAGACAAAGTTATAGGCTAAATTCAAGTAAAGGCAATGTGCATAGTAGAATAGAGTACAAGATGAAAATAGGTATAAAGTGTTTAAGAAATGTTTTTTGTCGTGAAATATTTACTTATGTTTGTAGGGATGACATACTAGATCTTTACCCTAAGTTAGTGTAATGTGTGTTTGCATTAATCCAACTACAAAAGTGTTTTATGAAATGAAAGGGTATAAGTAGAGAGTTAATTTATACAAAGTAAAGGCGACATGAAATACGTGAAATATCTTAGAATGTGAAACATATGATGTATATTAAAAATATGTATATGACATGAAAAGTTATATGATAGATCTATGATGAAAATTCTGATGTTATATTAGGCTATGTGAAGTGAGGAAGTTAGTGACAAAGAGGTTATTATATCTATCTCCTTTGTATAAAGATGCTATATGGTATAATTGCATATTAGGGTAGTAGGCTCTTCTTGGATATAGTTGTAATTTTGATACCAAATCCTAATAGGGTTGAAGCCACTTCTAATAGGGTTGAGGCTTTTAATAGGGCCTAGTCCTCAATAAAGGACCAATACATTCTATGTAATTCATAGACTCCTAACATGGTTAATATCCTTAACATGATTCTTTTGTTTAGTGGATCATTCTTTGGGTGCCATCCCCACAACAGTTTTCCCTAGTTAACAAATAATGGTATTATGAGTTCTCTCCCTATATGGTTTTATTTATTGTTCAATATTATTGGTTTAATTTAATATGCATGTTGTAAAGCAGTTAATAATATTTGATTATGGGAAAAAGTTTGTAGAATACTAATTCAACCTCCCTCTTAGTATTATCCATTTTAACAATTGGTATTAGTGCTTGGTTACTCAGAACAAGATTAATAGCTTGACTAAGATCCCTATGGATATGAACAATTCAAGATAAATCTTTAAGAATCCCTTGAGAAAATTGACCTTCTTACAAAAGAAAGAGACACCCTAAAAGATAGGTATAATGATGCAAAATATTACATTGGTAAACTAAAAGAAAAAATTGATTACAAAAAATCTAGAAATGAATCAAAAGAGCAAGTTACTGATAGTGATGAAGTGGAAACCCTCAAGAAAGAAAATTATATCTTGAAACATGAGTTGAAAACTTTTGAACTTAAGTTGAGTCTTAAGAAGGATGCCAATAATATTGAACTAGATTTGAAATTTGAGAATGTAGACCTAAGATCCCATCTCACTCAAGTAACAATTGAATTAGATTCTATGAGAATAGAGCATGAAAAAATAGAAAAGTACAATACCATTATGAAAGGAGAATTAACACAAGCTGAACAACAATCAGAGAAGCTTTGTTCTAGTAGTGAGAAATTAGATAAACAACTATTTTTTTAGAGATCTCCTTATGATAAGATAGGTTTTGAATATCTTACTGGAGAGAAATCAATAAGAAAATTGAAGTTACGAAGGAACCAAATCCAGTTGTCAAGATGCCTAAGCCTAAAGAAATTGATCAAAGTAGGATTGAACCAAGAATATCTATAGAAGGTAGTAAAGACCCTAACAAAGATCTAGTCAAGAGTGCATGTCATTTGGAAAATAAATGAAGGAGAATGAAGTTAAATAAGTTTACTAGTTAATAGAGAAGAAGTTTCATCAATTTTTGTAGATGCACAATCAATGTGATGTTAGATTTTAAAGATTCAAAATTAGAGCATTAAGATTGCAAAGCTGAAAGTTCCCTAGTTTCACAAAATTTACTTATTTTGTGAAGTTTCAAAAGTATTTAAATTAGTTAAAATGGTTAATCCTACTATTTTTTATGCAAATGAGAAGCCAATATATGTATTCAAGAAGAATCTATTCATTTCCAAAGTGGATGATACCTTAGGAGCATTTTCGCAAGTTATGAAAAATGTTCTTCACATAAAGGATGTTAGGTCATATATCAATTGTAAATTTGAGAGGACTGGTGACAATGATATACATAAGGACCTTTACCTAGTGTGATAGGGTGATTTTTCACTAAAACAAGAGTTCACAGACTTAAAAGAACTAAATATTGTGAACCACATGTTCTTTACAAAATTTGACAACCATGAATTGATTAGAATTATTTTAAGTTGCATTCCCAAAGGAATGTTTTGGGTTGGAGAGCTACCTATCATGATTGAAAATGATATGATTCATAGGTTAACTAGATTGTGCAATGAGGACAAAAAACCTCTAAATGAAAATAATGTAAAGAAGATGGTAGGTATAAATGTGAAGACCAAATTAGATGATAGAAACACAAGGATTAACCTAATTAAGTAGATATATGTGAGAGTGATCAACAAGATCATAGGTTACAAGGTGAATCGAAGTTCGAGACTGAAATCAATACCTACTAGTTTCCTACATAAAACCTACATGATGATAGATGAAAGTGAGAATGTTAACATGTTAGAAATAGGGAATACTAAGAGGGGGGGTGAATCAGTATTCTACAAACCTTTTTCACCAACTAGATATTATTAGGTACTTTGAACCATGCATAGGAAAGTAAATTTGTAATACTAAACAATAATAATAGCCACACATTAAGAGAACACATAACACAATATTTTGTTAACTAGGGAAACCCTGGGTAAGGGAAAATCCTAGTGGGGATGATACCCACTAGATAATATATTGATATATATGTTCCTTGTTAGAACATGGACCCTATTATGATTCAATGAGAAAATTTAGTATAGAGAGTCCCTGTTAGGAGACTTTGAATCCCTATTAGGAGATACCAACCATTTTAAGAATTTTAGTATAATGGATGTAAGAAGAGCTCACTACCCAAACATGCGCTTCCAAGTACAAGAAGAGTTCACTGCCCAAATAAGTAATTAATCCTCAAGTATATAGATGATATACCTTCTTTATTGGCTTATTTGACTTCAACTCAATATTGAATCATAAAATCAAGTTCAGAAAAGCTTCACCTATATCACTTCACAAAATGTTTGCATATCACTTCTGATATTACAATTGCACATTAATTCACATCACTAATGACTTTGCAACATATCTTTTCATAAATACCATGCCTTTTCACAAAATTTTTCTAGGTTAGATAAGACCACAATATACTTTTCCAACATAGAGTAAACATATAGGATGTTAGTCCTAATCGGTCAAGTAATTATTTTGTAAAAAAAATTATTCCTTTCCCTTTAATTTTGTTGTTCTATTTCACTGGTAAATGATGAATATCTCTTTTTTGTACTATCTATATTTATTTCTAAGGTTATACACATCATCATCAACATCTATAGTGTCTACATCTATCTTTGCTAGTCATAATATGACGTCAAAAACATTTTACATATAAAACAACGTACTGTTGTAAACGAATTTCATACTTAGACAATTTTCTAAGTACCAAAAGTTATGTATCTTTATTACCATGGTTTTCTCCAAGTAAGTACATTATGTGTTTCCATTAATGACAAAAATTACATCACTACATAAAGACAATTTTCAACAATCTCCCCCTTTGGCATTGATTTCAACAAAGTAACAAAAATTGGCCAAGTGACAAAACCTTCACAAAAACTTACAAAACTTATCATCTATTAAATTACATATACTTCTCAATTGCTAAGTTTCTCCCCCTTTGAGTATGATTGCTACATATATAACTTAATACACAATTTTGTTCTTCAACTTCTCCCCTTTGATATCAATGACAAATGTGAGAAAATCCAAAAACTTTCAAAAAAGGTTGTTTGTTGGCTGTCAAAACATTGTCTTGCTACCTTAAGCTATTAAAATATTCATACAATCATCAAAATTTTCCTTCAAAATATTCATACTTTTCTTCCATGTGTCCTTTTATACTTGGGTAGTAGTAAGCATTGCACAAAAGACATATGATGTAATCTCAACTGCATTAAGGTTAGAGTAGGTGAAGTTTGCATAAGTGTCTTTTTGTTTGAAACATTCTTCCAACTGTCTTTCAATAGCTGATATCTTCAGAGCAATAGTCTCTTTGAATTTGGATAGTCTTCTCAAAGTTAGTTCTTTTTCAATTTCTAGTTTCCTAATGTCTATGTGAGAAGGTCAACAACTTGTCCTTCCAATTCATCAACTCTGCAAGAGGGTTGCTATATCTGACTAGTTAGAGCTTCCAACTCACTTAGCTTCCCTTGAATATTTCTATCCAAATCTTTTGTCAACTAGTGAGATAAAGTAAATTTGATTTATAGTGCCTTGCCAACTTGTTGACATCTTTAGAATTCCTTGATACAAGTATCAAGATTCAAAAAATCATTTCAAATATTCTGAAAAAATGATGCTTAAAAGAATAGCATCATGTAAAATTTGAGCCTTAGACTTAACAACATTAAAAAAAATTGTAAATTCATCATCAAACAATTTTACAACTACTTGTGCTCTCCATTTGAGGTTTTCTTTAGTGTGTTTGGCTATGAGTATCTTGTGCAATCTATTTGTTGTCTCCATTAATTCTCTTTGTAGAATTTTGACCCTTTTTTTCTTCTCAAATAATTTTCCAAGGATGAGCTTGGGCTAGATTGATCGTCATCATCACCTGTAAGGTTAGCAAGATCTATGGGAGAGGATGAGCTAGATGCTTTCACCTCATCTTCCATTTTTTTTTTCTCTACTGCCTCCTTTGATTTTCTCTCTTCTTCTTACTTCTCTTCTCTTTCTTTCTTTTCTTTTTCTTTATTCTCATTTTCCAACTTTCTCTCTTATTCTTCTTCTTTCCTTTTTTCATCTTCTTTCTGGTTCTTTTCCTTTGCAAGAAATTTTATTTTGGCTTCTTCAATTTTCTTTTTTTCTTCTTCTAGTTGTCTTTTCTCTTCTTTGATTAGTCTCAACTAATCCTAAATATCTTTGGAATGGGGGTTAGGCTGATCATAACTTATGAAATGATTATCATTAGTGTTAATTGCGACACTAGTTTGATCAATTTTCATAGTATCACCACTTATTGATACTTCTAAAGTTTTATCTATAGTGGTAGGAGTTGTCTCTACCTTCATCAACATTTTATTAATAGTTATAACAATTTCACTTCTTATTGTATTTTTATCACCTCCCACAAATAGAATAGGCCTCATTTTTTTTCATAGATAGGGTGCTAGTTTACTCATCAATTTCTTTATTTCTTCTTAATCTTTAGTCTTGCACATAGTTTTTATCATTAATTTCTAAAGTTCCATATCTTCTTCTCAAACTAGTGCCTTCTTTACTATATGTCTATCATAGACTTTTTGATTGACAAATCCTTTAATATTGTTAAGTTTCAAGTTACTTAGAATCATATATCTCACAATAGAGATATCAATATATTATTTCTCCATATCATTGTACAAATCATAACATTTATTCATTTGTACAAAGTTCCCTTCATTAAAAATGGCTATGTTAATCTTCTTTATCTTAGGTTTCCAAGGTTTCCTTTTTTAACATGTTGCTTGCTTGGAAATAATGAATTTCTCTAGATGTTTTTCTTCTCATTCCTCCTCTTCTTCTTCTTCATCACTGGTGTTTTCATTGTCAACAATGTCTTCTTTATCTTCTTTGGTTCAGTAGATTGTTGCTTGACTCTTTTTGACTGGCTTTTAGATCCACTTGGTTCTTCAATTGATACAATAGCATATGGAATGATTTGTTTTGTAGAAAATTTAGTAATAGATACACTAGATGCTTGGCCAACTAACAAAGGTGTCAAATACATTACACCTTGTTCAGCAGTTTGTTTCATTCTGGAGATAGTTTGTCTAACTAATTGAGATTCTTCTTCTGACATACTAGCCTTAAATAGTGCTTTCTTCATTATAGATGCAATATTCTTATGAGATGCCTTTTCTAATGATACTTCATAAGTTGATTGGGTTATCTCCTCATACGTTCAAAATATGTATGATGCTTGATCTATATTGGATTTCCAAATTAAATCAATATAACTGATAGCTATATCATCTCTTAATTTATAACCTAGGGGCTTAAGAAATGTTTCTTGAGGTTCTACTACTTTGATGTAGGTTAAGTTGCTATCCACCATAAAACATATAACATTCTTAAATCTATCAAGGATTATAGGGGGAATTCTAAATCATTGTTTCATCTCATTTTGAAATGTTCTCACAATCAAATTTGTGTTGTCTAAGATTCTCTCTACTAGATTCCTTCTGCACACATTTATTATCTTCTCCACAATACATCTTTCACTGCTCATAATATTAGTAACTGATAAAAATGAAAATCTTTTAACTACATAAAAGAATATATTATTAATTAGAGACTTGAATCTAAATACACCATTCTTAGTTCTCTTAGTTTTCTCCAAATTCTCAAAAATTTGTACTATAAGAATTTCACCCAAATTCACTTGTTCTTTCTCAACACATATCTTATAAGCTGCATAAATGAAGCCTCTTGACAACTCATCATTCTTAGAACTTGAACAAATAGAATATGCAATGATTCTTCTCAAGAATCTTACATCATGTCTGATGGTTTTGATCACCATTACTTTACCATTGTAAACTGCCTTAGTATAACTTTCGACATTCTTCTTAACTAGTTTCTCACCAATGGTTATGTTTCCTTGTTTGCTAAGACTAGTGACCTGATGACATATAAATCTCTTCCTCCAAATCACCATGAAGGAAATTTTTCTTCACATCCATCTATTCTATCTCTAAATCATATGATGTAGCAAGAGATAATAGACATTTGATGGATGTCAGCTTTTCATCAATAGAGAATATTTCACCATAATCTATTCCCTCTACCTGTGAATACCTCTTCATAACCAATCTATCTTTGTACCTTTCAACACTATCATTTGCATGAAATTTCTTCTTGAACACCCAATTTCTACCAATGGATTTTCATACTTTAGGTAAAAGTACAAGATTCCAAGTTTTTTTTAAATCTAATGAAGCCATCTCATCATCCATGATCTCAATCTAGGAACCTGCTTCTTCCATATCCAAAGCTTCTTTTGTAGATCTACACTCATTAGTGTTAGTAATCAAAGAAAAGGCACAACTATAATCTAACATAAAATAAGAAAACCTTTTTTGCTACTTTCTTACTCTTGTGGATCTCCTCAAAAGTCGAGGTTGAGTTTGTTCTTCCTCTTCTTTCAAATTATCAGAGCTACTAGAGCTCTCCTCATCATTAGAACCAACATGATCTTTATGTTCAGTCTTGTTAGTAGTAGGAGGCAACTGAATAATATATTCCTCCTTTTCTTTTTCATCTAGTTGTATCACAATAGGAGAAGATGTTAGCTTTCTAAAAACAATGTTTATGCTATACAACACGTTACTAGTAATAGGGTCCCAAAGCTTTTATCCTTTCATACCAACACCATATTCAATGAAAATATATTTGATAGCTTTTTTTTCCAACTTAGATCTTTTCTCCTTTGGAACATGTGCATAAGCTTCACAACTGGAAACACGACGATGTCTAATTAAAGGCTTCTTACTAGACCACAGCTCCATGGGTGTCTTACCAACAAGAGCTAATGTAGGAGAACTATTAACTAGATAGCAAGTAGTGGCCACAGCTTCAACCCAAAACTATTGTTCAAGACTAACTCTACTAAGCATACTCCTAGTCTTCTCTATTAGTGTCTTGTTCATTTTGTCTACAACTCCATTTTATTGTGTGGTATAAGGAGCTATATTATGCCGCTTGATACCTCATTCTTTGTAGAACTATTCAAACTCTACTAAGAAAAACTCACCACCATTATCAATTCTCACACACTTAATCTTCTTACTAGTCTAATTCTCTACAAGGGCTTTAAATTCCTTGAACTGACTAAAGACTTGTGTCTTACTTTTCAAGAAATAAATCCATGTCCTTCTACTCTAATCATCTACCAAAGATACAAATAAATATAGACTTGGAGATTGAAGGAACTTTTATAGGACCAAATACATCAAAATGAATAAGATCCAAAACATTAGAAGATTTGTGAGAACTAGAGTAAAATTGAACATGATTTTGTTTACCATAGACACAATGTTCATAGAATTTGAACTCGATATTACAATCATTTAATCCCTCAATGAGGTTCTTATTCTTTAGGGTTCTGAGACACTTCTCACCAATGTAGCCAAATCTCATATGCCACAACATTATCTTTTCTATAGAAAGCGTTCCTTCCAATGTGTTTGCATCCTTAGGTACACATCCTGCATTACCATTAGAACCAATAACCACATTCTTCTTTATTTCTTGTTTAGATGGTAGGGATGAAGTGATAGCTACTCTCTTCTTTAAAATAGAAGAAGTATTGCACTGACAAATGCATGGTTAATCTGAAATAGAGTACCTCTCCTAGTACCCTTAGCAAGCACCATAGCTCCTCTCATTATTTTACATCCATCTTTAGAAAATAAAACTTGCACACCTACATCATTCAACATACATATAGATAATAGGTTTTGTGCCAAACTAGGGATGTTCATTATCCCATTGATCCCCTTTACTCATCCATCTGGGAATCTCATAGTGAACCATCCTAGTCCAACTATTATTAGGTGAGAATCATCACCTAAGTACACCTTTCCACCATCAAAAACTTCATACTTTGATAACTAGCTTTGACGAGAGGTCATGTGGAAAGAAGCACCCGAGTCTATCAACCACACATCATCAGATGCATGTGCTACCAAGGTTGTAATCAAAGCATTGCCATATTCTTAAAAAATTTCAGAACCTAAATCTATGGCCTTCTTCTTCTCCTTTGGCTCTTTACAATTTTTATGGAAGTGCCTAGTCCTATCATAGTTTTAGCATTTCACCTTGGACTTTCTAGGAGTCTTTGATTTACCATGGGATTTGGATCTACCCTTTCCATACTTGTAGTCATTTTTCTTACCTCTATTGTTAGATCTACCACGAACAACAAGAGCTTCCTTAGCTAAATCTAATGACTTCCTCCTCATCTCCTTAGATAACAATGAAGACACCAGATCATCCATTCTAGAAGTGACTAAAGTACTTTCAAGAGCCATCACAAGATGGTCCCATAAATCTAGCAAGGAACATAACAAGGCCATACATCGGCCCTACTCCTCTATCTTGACGCCAAATGATGTTAGCTATGCAATTAGCAAATTAAAAGCATTTAGATGATCTATAATAGATCGTCCTTCCTCCATTCTTAGTAAATATAACTTCTTCCTTGGTATCAACTTGTTCAACAAAGATTTGGCCTAATACATAGACCCAACTTGTGTCCACAAACTATTTACAGTCTTCTCATTAATAACATTCAAGAGAATTGAATCAGCTAGATAGAGTCTAATGATACCCTTAGCTTTCTGATCCTTGAGATCACAATCTACTTGAGATATTGTTTCAGGTCTCACATCAAGTGAAGTCACCTCCCATAGATCATGATCTTCAAGCAAGTTTTCCATCTTGAGTTTCTACAACTCTAAATTATTGCCATTAAATTTCTCCATCTCCATTTTTCTATATGATGAACTAGCCATCTTAATCAACAAATAAGATTTAGAATGCTTTGCAAAAAATTCCCACTCAACCTTCAGATTAGCTCAAAACACCCTACCCAACAACTACGATCAATAGTTGATCAAAGATCTGATACCACTTGTAAGGAAACTTAGATGCAAAAAAAGCTTCCTACACTAATCTCTTAAGGAAAGTATTATGCAAATTATTTTTGAATCCTTACAATTATAGATTCAATATTATGTAAACAATAATATTGCAGTCAACCATGAATAAAGAAAACAAATAGAGAAAGAAAACACATAAACACAAAGATATGCTAGCAGGTAAAAACCTTTTGGTAAAACAACCCCACCCCTCCAGAACCTATACAATGGATTATCTTTAACTCAAAGATTAAAAAACAATTACAATGCAAGCTCTTTGAGGACATAGAAGACTTATCTAGTAGTAACTAATAATACACTACTCATACATTCACTCTCAAACTATATACAACCCTCAAACTACTTATATAATGTGCTTAGGGCATCTTCCAAAGATAGCCCTTACGTGTCATCAAAATCCATCTTAACGATTTTAGTTATGATTTCCTTACACATAATTAAATCTTCCAAAAATAGTTCTTATGTGTCATAGGAATCCATCATAACCAGTTTAGTCATGATTTCCTTACACACAATTAAATATTCCAAAGATAGCTCTTATAAGTCATAGGAATCCATCATAATTGAAGATATAAACACATGCAAGTAGAGTGACACATCAACATGTCAACTAAACATGTACACTCACACTTAATTATATTATTTACAAAAAAAAAAATTTACAAAATAAATAATAAGAATAGGAATTATCCAAGGTTGAGACACCTTATTCCTAACAAAATGATCTATTTGGGCCTCTGTGCTTGTAACTAAAATTTGTTGAATAATTTCTCAATCATTAGTGCTTCATCCTACTCCATTTCTTCATCATCAATTTCACCATATTCTAAATTTTTTGCATAAACAAAATCTATCATCCACTTGTCAAAAAGTATGTCATCTAGCCAATCAAAATTCAAAATATCATGTTGTTTTTTCATCACATATTCTCCAATTTTGTCAATCTCAACAAAATCTTCTCTCAAGGAATCATAAAATAATTATACATTTACAACTTCTTCAATTGTATCTGCCCACCATGTATTTCCTTTTTCAATTGTATCTGAAGATATAATATGTCATTTAATTCCTAGGCCCATTGTTCTTCATTCTTCAACTTATTCTTTCTATGCAGGGCATGGGGGAAGAGTTTAAAACTTTTACTCTTATATTTTTCTAGATAATTAATTATTCTCCTTTGTAATGCATTTTTCTTATAATGAAACTCATAGATATCATTATTCAATTCATAAGTTTCCTCCATATGTTCAAAAGACAAAGTAATAACTAAAAAACACAAAAGAGTGACATTTTTGTCCCTCTTATTCCACTTATTGACAATTGGTCTTAGAGAATTATCACTTTCTTTTAGCTCTTCCAATATGTCTATTACTTTTTATAACTATTCATAAAATGTTGGCCAACCAATTTTATCAATTAAATACATGATATTTTTCCTTAATCTATCCTCATACTGAATATCTAGCTCTACATGCAATGCCCATAGTTTACTCTTTTCTTCTTCAAAATCCTCTACAATGTAATATTGAGGTCTGTGTGGTGTATTTGGAATTTCTATAAGAGGAGTGGATTTAAAAGGCTCCACTGGAGGATGAGGATTTAAAAGGCCCAATCAACTTATTTTCAAGTTCAACTCTCTTTTCAACTTCTCTATTATAGGCAGCTAAAACTTTCTCATACTTATCCTATAACTCTAATCTTTCCCTTTTATCCCTCTGAGTTATGGCTAGGGTGAAGTTGGCTGATCCAACACCTAACTTTGTGGACTCTTCACTTGTAGTATCCTCCACCCTTTTCACATTTACATTTCCTATCAAGTCAATATCATCAGGCTAGGAAGAGTTGGTTCTAGATCCTTTTCTCATTGACCAAATTACTAATGCAACATGATCCTCACTAAACTTGGCACCTTTCATCTCTTTCTTCACTTTTCATCTTCATTTAAATTTTTGGTGATAGAATTAAAAACTATTGCATCAAAAATGTCCCAATTTGGCAGTAGCAAAACTCCAGATGATTTGATCATTTTTCTCCCTTCTTCAGGGGTTAAGCTCTTAAAATCTTGCACCATTTTCTCTTTTATTTAGTTCTATAGATCTGCCTCCTCCATCTTAGGATGCTTTATTTCCATCTTATTACACATTTCTTCAAACAATTGATTATTGGTCGTCCATGCAAATTGATAAAAGGCTCTAGATTTAATAAAATTGTCATAAAAAATGAACTCATGGATGGCTTGCTCTACAACAAGGTCCAATTCCCTTCCTTTGTAGTCAGCAACAGTTAACTACATGCTTGGCATGAGAGGTTCTTGAGGATTCCCTGATTCTAATTCCATGGCAATGATAAAGACTCCCCCTTGGGATCCCAATTGTTCCATTTTCTCCTTATTGAGCTATTCATCTCCTAAATGTAATGGTGATTGAGTTAGTGAATATTCCACTATTTCATGTGGTTGTTTTTCTGCTAACTTCTGCCTCTTGGGCATGGGCTCATTAGACCTTTCTTTCGGAACAAGACTAGAAGACCCAACTATTTGTTTCCCTTTGTCCATTACATGCCTCTTATTCATAATTATATTACATCCAGGTCTTCTTTGAATAACTAATTGTCCTGATCCTACTGCAGGGGCAAAAGATAATCTTCACATGACCTCTCGAGACTTATCAGGATAAGAATTAATAAAAAATAATTTCTTCTCATTTATAGCCTCGATGATCTCTAGAAAAGTGATCATCAGTTTACTAAATTTATCTCCCTCTGCCTTGGCATCTTCTAGAGGCTTATAATTCTTATCAAAATAATTAATGAATTCCAAAAACCATAGAATAAACTCTCCACTTCTCCTTTTTAATCTCTTGCTCTTGAAGAGAAAACTCATTACTTATTACATCTTTACGGAAATAGGGTTGATGGTGCTTGGCACCGATCTTAGCCCTCCATTTGAATACATCAAAAAATCCTTCACTGTTATTGAAATGAACATGGGAGATAGCCATTTTATATTGGTCCAAAAATTTATACAAAAACAACCAACCACCCTTGGTGATTATGAAATGGTGAGAAATAGTACAAGATGGGAAAATTGAGCCCCCTGACCTACCAATGCTTTCTCCAATCCATCTATATGCCATAGCATTTCAGTTATTCCTACCTTTAGAGGCACATGGTAAGGAAGTACATTGCGAGTCCCTTGGAATCCATATACTCTAAAAATTGTAGATATGGGGTAGGGTATAATATCTGCCCAATTGTGAGATACCTTCAAACCAAAAAGGTTCTCCATAGGCTTGATAAAGTCTAGTAGTGCCTTGGGAATTCTAGGGTTGTCCCTTGATATGCGGTTTCTCAACCTAGATTTGAAATACCTATCAAATCTAACAAAGCTAGCATCCTTTGCTTCCCAAGTCATATCTACACTCCATAATTGGACCTGCAAAACTTCTCCCTCATATTCTCTATTTAAAACTATCTCTTTTTAAAAATAAGTAATCCTTTTAAATAAGAACATCTACATCAACAATGAATAATGGCCAAATATTTTCTCAACTTTAATTTCTTCAGCATTAATTCTTATCCAAGATTCCCCATCTACTCTCCTCACTGTCCTGCTCCTGGGTCATAATTTTGGAATGTGGCTGTGAGAAGGTCTGAATCCATGAAAACCTTGGGGACTGCTAATTTACCCAAATCAAAATTCTAAATATTTCCATGAGGGGAAACAACTTCCTCTCTGAGAAGCATTTCTTAAATAGCTGGAGTCTTGTTTTAGAAGTAATAGCATCCCTAACCTAGTTTCCTTTATCATATAAACCATCTAGAATCCTGAGCCTAGGGTTCACAGGAATCAACTTTTAAATTTGGGCTAGCTCGTATGTGGACTCAATCTATTGTTCCAAGAAGTCATCATGTATATTCCTACTAGCATATTCTACTTTTCCCAAAAAACCCTTCTTTGGCATCATTTTTTATGATAATAATGCAGAAAAACAAGAATTCTATGAGTGATATATAGGTTGGGATACTTACTTGATTATCCTATTTATTCCTTGAAATTTGCAGTAAATCGTTGATTAAAAAAAAAAATCACAATTCCACTAGGCACAAAAAGCTTTTCAATAGGTTCTTGGTCTCAAAAAATCATAAATATGTTTGCACGAAGAAAATCTTTGAGTTTTGCAATATATCCCTGGTTTTCACTTTGCACGGGAAGCCTTAATTCTCATAAATGGATTCTAGAGAAAAATAGAGTGACACCACCTTCCAATTTTAAAAAGAAGCCATCGATTTTGAAAAATCTAACGATTGAGAAATAAGATCTTTAATGACTCAGCTTCAACTCTTCAAGTTGACAGTTGAGCCAATTAAATCCATCCACATAAGATTTTTCTTTTATTGTCACTGATTTACATTGGACCCACTCATGCCTTTGGACACGTCATGCTCTCACTATGTCACCAAGAGTAAACATCAAGCAACTTCCCATAGCAACATAGCAACCATCGTTGATGATGCTTTGATCGGACAGTTAATACTTTATGATTATTCCACTATAAAAATGATGGGCCCGTAGTATTTCTCTTTGGTCGTCATGCTGCTAGTAGTAAAGTTTGAGCAATTTTTTCATAGCGAAAAGGCAACCACCATCGGTCTAAGGGAGATCCGACAGTGTTAATCACTTGCCTTCAGAAATTGTTTACTCCTTGATCGGGTCCCATAGCTTGGTCATCATGTTGCTAGTGGTAAATGACATGCGATTTTGGCGACAAGGCGATAGCCCTTAACTTAAAATGATCAAGGGTTACCATTAAAATGGTCATTTTTTCAAAAAGAAACATGAACTTGCAGAAACATAAAGGTAGAAGGTTAGGTTAAAAAGTATTCAGGGATCTTTAGGAAATACGTGAACAATTTCTTAAAATGTTCTGGGAAATATAAAAGAGGGTAATTTTAAAATGATTTTTCCTGTTCAAAATACTTTGAAAAGGTGCCTAACCCTAAAGTTTTTTTAGGACAATATTATAGTAAACACAAGCTAAGGTTTTTCAAAATTAGAGAGACCAAACTCTAATTTTCACAAAAGGAACCTGGACCATTCACTTTGAAATATACCTGAAACATTCACTTTGAAATATATTGAGATAGGCATCAAGTGAAAACATGACCAACAAGTTGCGTAATGGTTCTAAGAACTAGTGCACCAAAAAAAATAGAAAACTGCAGATGTCAGATATTTTTATTCAGAAAAGTAAATTGCGGCTATATTCAGCGTTCGAATAATGCAATGCTTCTGCTGCATCAGTGTAATCGAATAATGGGCAGAAAACTCTTGTGCATGGCAGCATTCTGGAAGATTCCTCAGCGGCATACAGGTTCTCAGAATCCCTCCATAAAAAAATTATAATAATGACTATTTGCAAATTTTTTATAATGATTACAATTCAAAATCCTTGCTAAATGTGCATACGAATGGTGGCTGTATGTTCCATCTCATTTTCTTTATAAACCTTCGTCACCATTTCAGCAAGCCCATCGTGCGGTTTAGGCGCAACAAAAAATCTGCATTTTAAGTAACGATTGAAACGAATAATGAGTGCAGCCAAAAAATGAAGAAAAGCGTAGCTATTTATGACACTGCAATTTTGTGCACGGAGTACGGAAGGACACTGAAGAGCTAGAAAAAAGGTAAGAAATAATAAAACTTCCTATCCAACATGTTCTGAAATTTATCCTCCCGTGCATAGCTTTTCCACGGTATTTTCTTACCAGAGTTTGAGAATATATTTCAAATTACATCCCTGACTTTAATAGGTGATTGATATATAAACTCCTTCATGCAAATCCTGTACTCCTTTTAGTCCCAACAATTGAGTGCTTTTATGTCTGCAAATCGAAGCATTATTAGTCTAAAACATTTCGTCTAGTCCTTTCCACCATCACTGGCTACATTAATCTTCTTCATCCATAAATGATGGTACAAGTCAGCGTTGCTTATGGTATAATACTCTTATTCTTAATATATCTCTGTTACTGTTTTACCTATGCCTCGCAAGCTGTCCATGCTCTCAATTACCCTACGCATAACCCGTAGTTATGGGCCTTCTCCACGTAGAACCCCTCTGTATAAAAAACGCATAAAATTTCCCTCCAAGAAAATAATGTCATACTTGCTTAAGAAATTATGTCTCTTAAAAGTAATAAACTAGCTTATATATATATATATATAATATATATAAGCTGGTAGCACTCGCGATGTAAAATAAGAGACATTATTTTTTAAATTATAATTCATTATAGTTAAATATGTTATTAAATTTTTGTATTAATAGATATTTAATATTATTATGATTTCAGTATATTTTTTATATATTAATTTTAAAATTTGCATAAAGAAAAAATAATAATAGTAATTTAAAAAGATATTTTAAAGTCATATAGATATTTATTTAATGTTATAAAAAGTGAAGAAATGTTATACATTGTATTGCTAAACAATTGAAGGACATTGAAGCAATATAGAAATTTTTGTACAAATATGTGTAATAAAAAAATACTTGATAATCATTGAAAGAAATGATGACATAGTCCATCAAAAAACTTAATAATTAAACAGTTGAAACATATTGAAGCAATATAGAAATTTTTTTACAAACATATGTAATAAAAAAATACTTAATAATCATTGAAAGAAATGATGACATAGTCCATCAGAAAACTTAATAATGTAATATTTAATAGCTATTATAAAATTGGGTATAATAAAAAATAGTATTGTTGAAAATGTTGACAATATGTTGAGAAAGAATATGTAGAATATTTTTACTTTCTCAATCATGGATGGACTGGCAATAACTCTACATTTCCATGAAGATTTTTTCATACTTTAATTGATCGAGTAGACTTTATGTGAAATAATGTAGGTATGTATTGTGAACGTGATTGTGTAACCAAAATTAAGAGTAGCTATCAACCATTCTTCGAGTGGACCCTTGTGATAGCTAATTTTAGATTCTCCTTTAAAAAATTTGATAAACTTTATACCGTGCTCATCAGAGACAGTGTGCTTCCTAAAATTTACTGTTGGGGCAATGATAATTTGATAAATACATCCTGCAAGATAAAGATCACGGATCTCACGATACAAAGCTTCTGGCCATCTGCAAAAGTCTACAACCTCGATCTGTAGGTGATGAAATTTGATATCTAAGTTCATCTTCACTTTTGTGGCATAGTGGAAGTTGAAGTACAGAGCATAGTTATAAAATTTTAATTGATTGTTCCTTGGTCCATTGTTTATAATTTGACTGGTCATTCTATCCCTTATCCAATACTAAACACTCAACTCCTCTATACGAAGGATGACATTTTGTGGAAGTCTATGATGAAAGTCTCGTAACCACCAGTAAGCCCATTCCAAACGTAAGTTGTCTGACATCTTCGTAAGCTACATGGAAATTATGAAGAAAAAAAAATATCATTAAAACATGATAAAGAATATGTTTTTTTTTTTTAAAAAAAGGAAAGAAATGTTGAATCAAGAATAGTAACCATAATATTTAAACTAAGGTATTTTACATGAAATAAACATAAAATATATTTGATCAAATTCATATTTTGACACACATTTTTTAAATGTTAGTATTTTTTGTCTTGAAAAAAATTATTTGACATAGTGTAATTCAAACTTATAAAGGCATAAAAAAATAAGTGATCATTTTCTTTAATGTAAGGATACTAAAAAAAAACTACAAGGGTATATTAAAAGTGTTATATATATTTATGGATGTGAAAACATGTATTTGAAACATTTGAAATGTGATTTGTAGTAGTATACAAGTAAACAAAAACTTTATTTAAATACTACAATCATACAATAGTATAGTAAATATAATAAAAATTACAAAATATTAAAGTGGCAAATCAAAATTGTAATTGCATTGGACAAAGTATTAAAAATAAAAATATTACATCAATTCTCTTCCAACAACTTAAGTCTATTTTCTTCATCCTTGCGCTTGGCAACTTGTCTACCTTTTTTCATTTTCTCATAGCGATCATACGTGAATGGAGGCATTATTCTTAGACACTATAAAGATTTAACACGAAAAATTGCCACAAATGTCAATCCTGTTCTTTCTCTTGGTCCTATATCAATTGTCGCTTTTAGAAGAGTTAAACCCTGAGATTTATGTATAGTCAATGCCCATGCCAATCTTAAAGGCAATTGAAGTGTTGTACCCTTCTGTATTGGTGTTAAAGGCAATTGAAGGATTATATATCCATGATCTTGCAACATCAATTAATGTGATAGCTTCCATACATAGGGGCCTTTTTTTGTACCCATCAATCAAAGATTTTGTTTGCTCTTCAATATTCTCTTCATCATTTCCATTTTTATTATTTATAGTTACAGGTTTGAAGACCTCATGGGAGACATTTAGATTAACAAATCTTCTACTACACTCTACCAATGGAAGCTATAATAACATATGACATGTTTCTTGAGCACCAATGTCTCTTTCTATAATTGTCTCAGTTAGAAGTTTCCTATATGCATGTGCAGCTAAATCATCTGAGTTTTCCATGTTGGAGAGGCGCATCAACATTTGGTGGTATGTTTCTGAGCTTTTCTCTGCTTTTGTTGCATATTTGGTAATGTATTTCACCACAGCATGTTTGGAAAGAATAGGTTGCCAATCTATATTCGCTCTCCATAGTTGTAGTATGTGGCGATTATGTGAGTTGATTCTTTCATCATTTCTGGCTAGTTCAAATTTCTTTTCACCTGTTTCTCTATCTTCATATAATTTTGATCCCTCTAGGTTTAATGGCCAAGGTGCATTATACCTATAATAAATATAAGAGAGATATGTAGTTAGTCATGTGACGCTAGTGACCAATTTCTAATTTTTGTTTAAATATGACAATGTAATGAAATGATTACCTGCAAACCATATGCCCCTTTTTTTCTGCAAAGATGCACCCTCCTTACAAATTGTGTGTTTTTCTACACAATTTAGGATATCCTCATACTCATGATCTAGATTGACCTATGCCAATTGTCTTGTGTTTTTGAGACATGGGTGTTTTTGAAAATTCATGAAAGGCTACAATTCAAAATAAGTTGAATGAGTAAATAAGGTCATATCAAATTATACCATAGAATAAATATTTATAAACATACCTGTATATTTCTCTGGTGAGGATCTTCTCTAGGGTTCCATGCATGAACAATAGAATAAAAATATCTTTCAGCACTTTTGCATTCATCCTCATTTGACCAGTCAATGTTCTCCATATTAGGTGCCCCTTCGATCCATATGAATCCATGCACATGTGGGGACCCCTTATGTTTCCATTCATATCTACACCAAAAATCTTTGACATTCATTTCATTTTCTAGAATCTCTTTTCTAAACATAGAGTGTCTCAAGTGCATATAGTGTGCCACAATGTGAGGATAATCAATTATATTTTGCCTGCGCCAATTTTGAGCTTCACGTGGATTAATTGGCATTGTTCCTGGCACTAGAGCATGTAAATCAAGGTAACACATATCTGCTGCACTCAATGTGAAAAATATTGTAGGACAACCAATTTGATGAAGCAAATCTATCAATTTTGAATGAGATTTTGTCCAATATGACCTTGTTCCCCTTAGTGTTGTACCAAACCGCATCAATTTATCTACCAATCTAGAGTGAGGTGTAGTTTCCATATGTTGACACAACTCATTGATGGTGATTGGCATGTCTTTAAAGTTTCTCTTTACAAGCACAAAGGTTGAACTCTGTGCATGATGTCTAATGATCATGTTATTTGTGAAATATCTAAATCTAGGATGTTTTCCAGAACGATGATCCCTATATTGCACAAGATGCTTTACAAATTCATGAAGATATACATGTCGCAACTGTGGTTCTAACCAATCACAGGTACCATTAGGAAATAGTGTTGGGAATGTCATATCCAATCATCCTAATGTGACATACTCATTAATAGGTGACACACCAATACTTGGCCAATCTATCAATGATGCTGGGTTTGCATCAGGATTATTAACCCATGCACGGATAAGTTCCATTTCTTTTTGTGCATTAGGAGGTCTTGAAGCCATTGATGTTGTGTGTTCAATTACATTCCCTTCATCTATCTCCATAATTGGACCCAGAAAAACAATATCATTTGTATCTGTATCAAACTCCATATTCACTGTCTTCAATCTGTGAAAAAAAAATTCATCTCTATTTTTGGGCAGATCATTGAGAGAATTTTCATTAATTTGAACATCAGAGTAAAATTTATCATGCTCTACTTTGTATTTGAGTGCTTTTTATACATGATCTCTATTCACAATAAAATTATATTGTGTCCCACGTTAATCTGTCCTTCGAACAATAATAATTGACAACTTATCTATTGTATGTGGCAATATGTTTGAAACATGATCTATGTTTTCTTCATTGCCTTGTCTAACTAAATTTATCCCAACTTGAGTTGTATGATGGGGTGTTTCAAGAACACATTCAGTTGTCCTTGAAACTTCATTTTGAAGATCCAATTGCATATTTGTAGTCAAGGGTTGATTATAGCTCTCATTGAACTCTAAATCCACTTGATGTCTTCCTTGTATCTTAGAATGTGATACTCCATCAAATGTTCTTTGACGAAAACTTCTATTACTATTTTGTTGATCTCTATTTTCAGATTCCAATTCTTGCACTGATAATTGTGGCCTTCGCCTAGCATAATTTTTTCTTTGGAGTTCATTGCTCCTCCTTCTTTCATCTTGTGTTTGATCTTCTGTCATTTGTTCTCTTCGACGTTTTCGATATTCTCTCTGATATGCTCTTCTTTGCTCCATTTGATATTGTCTCCTTTCCTCATCAGATTGGAAATTTGGTGCTAATAGACTCATAGCTATAAAGTGAATAGAATCTTCAATTAATGAGAAATATTTTGCAATTTGTGTTCAGAACAAACATCATAGATAAGAAATATGGTGAAATTTATTTTATTACCAAATGTCTAGGAATTGTAAAAGTAATATAAGAAAGATATTTTCTCCATAGGAGAAATGGATACATAAATATATAAAATACTAAACTCCTATTTATATAGAAACATTTATTTAGTTTATCTAAGAATCCATACCCTTTAAAGACGGCATATATAGAAACAAACTTTTCTTAAACATTATAATTCCAAAATATTAGACTGGTTCACTATTTCAAAAGAGCAAGAATTTATTAAAAATAATAATTATTAAAAATATTTAATTGACAAAATTTCCAATTTTTTTTCGGTTATAGTCTTGGTAGTGGTGATTTCATTAAGAAACGTTCAACTATATCAACAACTTAAACAAATTTTTGAAAGAAATTTTATTTATTTATTTATTATAAAGAATGAATTGAAATTTATTATCAATGATTTTAAATATTATTTAATTATTTAATATATGATTTTTTCCTTAAATAGAATTGATTTCAAACGTACTTGATTTTAAGTATTATTTAATTATTTAATATATGATTTTCTTCTTTACCAGAGATATTTATTTGTGGTGTAATTATAATTTGATAAAAAAGAAATTATATTATATTATAATTTTTATTTGACAACTGACGAACTTAGTTAAATTTTAAAAAGTTAATTTTAACATTTAAATTTGCAACTTTTAATAATAAATTAACTAATTTTTTTAAAAATATATTATGAAACAAATTAGAAACTATATCTTTTAAGATTCTAATATTTAAATGAGAGAGAAAAATATTTTTTGGTAGGCTAAAATACAAAATTATGAACACTATAGTTATAACAATAAAAAAAAATTAAATAATTCTTTATGACATTTCTTTGGGAGTTTCTAATTTCCAAAAGCTAGAAGTTTCTAAATTTCTTTGGGAGTTTCTAATTTCCAAAAGCTAGAAGTTTATAAATTCGAAAGCAGTTTGTAGAAGTTTGTTATTTTTGAAAACAATTTGTGGAATGTTTTGGAAGTTTCTAATTTTTGAAAGCAATTTGTGGAAAGTTTCTAAAACCTACTCATCTATGAAAATGGATTATAAAAGATGTTTCTAGATATCTTTTGACATTAGGTGTTGAGTGCACATTCATTTTGCCTTGATCTTCCAAGCCTTTCATTTCAAAGAAAACTATCTCAGAATTTAGGTATACAATTATTTACTTCATCTGTAGAAGCTCTATACCCATTTATTTTATAGTGAGGTTGCCACTAACATTATTTTATCATAGGAAAATGAATTAATGGGAGATGCAACCTCTATTGATATCTCCACTAAGAAAAACCTTGAAGATCTTGAAGACATTGGCAAAGAGCTTCTGAAAAAGTATTTTTCTAGAGTGGATATATAGACGGGGTTGTATGTTAATTCCATTATGTATTATTCGATGATTAATTTGAATATTAATGATGGTTAGTTGACTTATGAAGAGGTTTATTAAGCGACTCTCAAAGGAAAGAAAGTTGCGACAAATCACGCGATCTTGGGCCAATAATCTCATGCAAACAATCTAATCATCCATGGAGAGTCTAATGTTATAGCCACATGATCCATGACGTTGTCAATTCATTTTTTAAATCTCCGTGTTTGTTTTTTATTTGAGATTCAAGAACGTGTGAAGGCCTATTCCTATTCCTTTTCTTCCATATATTGTTTAATCCTACTGCACAATTAAAAATAAGAACTATTTTATAAAAAATCATGCATTCTAAAAAATCTATAACTAACCTTCACAAAAGTTTGTCTTGTTGTGTACGATGATCACAACCAGCTCTCTGCAAATAATATCATAGAACAATGTATAAATCAAGATAGCTTAAAATTTCTATTAAAAAAAACTATAATAGAAGGGATGTGTGAGATTAGAAGGCATATGATTACTTGAAGAAAAATACAAGATCACTTGTTACCACTTCAAGTAAGATAAATTGCAGTGCATATTGGGTAATATTTATAAGATTTTTCTTCCCACTCTTGTAATCGATCATTAAAAACTGTTCACTTCCATCCATAATGCAATCAACCAACTCAAAACTTTGCTTCCATTTTCATAAGAAAGCTTTTCTTGAGCATTTTTTAAAACGTGCAAACTGCCACATATTGAATACACCTGTGATTAAAAAAAACTTGTATAACCAAAGGTCGTTGATATGAAAAAGTCTCATTAAGATTTAAAATACCAATGTAATGGTTTGAATGTGTAATGTTGCCGTTTAAGTTCTTTCTTATTTTTGGTCTTCCACTTTCGGTAGTTTCTTAAACGTTTACATTAATTTTGCGCCTTTCAATATATTCATTATGTCATTGATTTCTAGTGATTTCTTACCATTATTAATATGCTATTGTCATACTGGCAGCTGCCTGTCAATTTTTTTTAAAATTGCTCATTGTTTACATTGAAATTTGCGCCCACTGTAGAAAGCCTCTCAGCTTAATAATCAGCTTAACATTAATAATTACGAATGAGTTGTGGTTGATCACGATTTGCTTTTATCTATTTTCTGATATAAATAGATTTTGAAGTTGTTTTTTAAATATACCATTTTTATATATTTTTTCAGGAGTTAATTTTTATTTCTTTTATCTCTTAAAAATATGTACCTTTTAATTATATATACTTATGTCTTCCATTTGTTTATGATTTATATATAGGAGTTTAATATGTTAAATTTATATGGGAGTTTAATATGTCAAAAAAATTTAACATGTAATCAGATTTAAAGATAAAAGCATAAGAGAGTGTTTGGTCATCATGAACAGATCTAAAAAAGCTTGAAGAGATACTTTTTATAATCAAATCTACCAATATCAATCATATTTAGTGGATCTCTTAAATTTTGTTCCTATTTTCTATCATTTGCAATCAATTTACTAGCAATAATAACAACATTATATCTAACTTGTACAATTTTTAAAACTATAGTAAGATTCAATTCTAATTATTCAACGAATAAAACAGTTTTGAAAGATCATTTTGCCACATTAACTACATATTTTTTTCAAAATGTATATTTGATAGTCTCTTTATAAATTTTTTATTCTGTATTCATTTAAAAAAAAATCATAATAGTAAAATCGAATTACAAGCACCCTTAATTTAAAATTAAAATTTAACATTATCATTTAAAATTTAAAACAGTACCATTTAAAATTTATTTTTTTAAAATTTAATTTATTTAATTTTTTAATTGGTGATGAAAAATAATAATTAGCAAGTTATATATTACATTTCCTTTAATATTTTACTATACATAGTGCATGGTAAAAAAATGTTCACCATATAAAGTTAATTTCTTTTATATTTTTTCATAATACATATTATATAAAAGTACAAAAGTGATAATTGTATTATATATTTTCTATAAGGGCAAGTACATGCCACTATGTGGTACTTGTTACTCATACACTAAGTTTTATTCTATTTCTAATAGTAATTTCTCATTTTTCCCACTTATTAAAATCAGGAAAGAATCTTCATCATATTAAATAATACTTTTGAATCTAAAATCTATTCTTTATTAGTATATAAAGCATCACCCCTTAGTAGTAGATTTTTTTGGATTCACTAATTACTTTGATATTTGGTCTTCATTTTTTTGAGCTAGATACCTATAAAGACATGTCTATCCATCTTGCGATTGTCAAAAAAAATTCTAGGGATTGTATTATTGTCTTTCATTGCCATTATTATTCATACAATATTTTGTCATGCAGTTCTCATTGTCACAGTACTTTATATATAAAACTTATAGCTTATTTTCACACTTTTATTTGTAGAAAATATGTTATGATTAATTTAAGTAAAAGATAGCTGAAACTCAATAATTTAAAATACCAACAAAACCTTTGAAAGATCTTATAAAATGAATTGACAAGAAATAAATTTAACCAAGTGACTAATGAAATGAAACATGCTAAAACTAGAACCAACAGCCAAGCTAAAACCAAAAACTAGTAGACCAGAAGGGTCTCCTATCCAAGCTAAAACCATAAACTAGTAGACCAGAAGGGTCTCCTATCCAATCTTCATTTAGCTCCTCCAGATTGTCCAAAATGGACGAACGTTTGACTGTACAACCACCCTCCTTGTCATCCCAATTTATTTTCTATACTAAAAGCCTTAGACAATATTTTCATCTATATTAGTTTTATTTTCTTCTTCTAAAATTATAGAGAAATCTATTGGAATATCAAAATGTATTAATCGATTGTGGAGGTATCAATTGAAGGCTCTAACAATAATGCATATAACTTTTTTTAATCTATATTCTTTTTTCCTTTTTCATTTCCAATTTTCATACTCATTATTTGAACAATTTCTTTTTCCTTTAAAGAATTCATGACTCAAGTTCCTTGTTCAGTATCTTCTTAAAAAAACAGTTCCATTAAAAGTAAGCAAAGTTAGCTTCAAAGAGCCCATCTTAGCAAGAAAAGTTAGCATCTATAAACAAAAATCAATTCAACAATACTCCTGCCTTATTTTAAAAGTTATGATCATAAGTAGAGTTCTGAAAGTTGGCCTAAAATACAACTCAATAAACATCACAAATAGAACAAAATAGAACATAAAAAATAAAATAATAAAAGAAGAAAAAATGATCTAGCTTCTTTTAAATCAATTGAACAATTTATGTTTTCAAGGAACAATATTTTCAAGGAACAACAATATGATAATTGAAACTTGAAAGAATTTATTATTATTATAAAGAACTCTAAACTGAAATTGAAAAAAATTATTAGATAAATTCTTTTTATTTTGGTGTTCTACAAATATTAGCCCTCATTGTTTTGGTTAGATAATGTTATTGATTGAAATATTTTCAATGTGTTGGAGTTTACTGTCAATGAGTTTAGATTTTGCAGCTAAGGTGTTATAAACTATTCGAAATATGTTTAATTTTTATAACTGATGGAATTAGAGCATCGAATGTCGGTCGTCTGCAGATTGTGTAATTGTTATGTTGGAGCATTTGAAGAAGTGCATTCTCTTATTACTGAACATTGTAAAGAATGAATACATAATTTACAGCTACTTCTTCTCACAATAGAATAACTTTGAAGCAGGTAAGTAAAGGAGATCGAAAGAGCTATGGGTCGTTGCCTTCCGAGTCCCGATAAGGAAGAGTTTAGTTGGGCTAAAACAGAAAAGGTGTGTATATATATATATATATATATATATATATATATATATAAAAGTGTATAAATGTGTTGTTCCAGACCGGTGATTACATTTCTTTTTGTACGCAGAACACGAACCTGAGTAACAGTCGAGGGAAAATGCCGATCAATTCTGATTATAGTGAAGGAGACAAAGGTCCTATCATTCCTGATAGTATCAACATATTCTTCCCAGGTCCCATCAAAAGAAAATTCCCCAGGTTTATGCACATAACAAATTCTTATCTTCGACAAGTCTATAAAAAATTGTCATCCTTCTTAGTTTATAGATATTATACCTTCCAACTGCCACGTTTTATTGTCATGCAGAAATTATACATCTAATCCTTCATCTGAAGACAAGGCTCCTGGTGGTAAGTTCGGTGTAGCTTCAAAGAAAAATAAATCAATTTTAACAGTACTAACTAAAAAACACAAATACTTATTTCCATAATCAAGGCATTTCTTCTTATTAAATATACACATATTAGAATTAATGACATTATGCCTCCTGACTTTGATGTTTTCTTAATCTGCAGCATGAGAATTTTGCGAAACTGGACAATGCCAAGATAGAATTCATGCTTTCATTTTTGCCTCTACTCTAAAAGGGATGGTTATGCTACCATATGAATCTGATGTATGGACTGTGGACGATGATTCCCGTTTCCGCTATATTTATGTTTAGTCGGATTTCAATTAAATCAGGCATCAACATCAATGACTTTTGATATATTTCTTCGACATCTCTGTGAATTATAGTTTTTTACGCATTTTATGTATTCTGAACCATCTTTTTACTGTATTAGCTGCTGCATATATTTATCCAACGTATTTATTTTTCTTATGAATAGTATTGTTGAGAAATTTGACACGTACATTTAATTGAACAGTTACATGAAAGATCTAATGTCTACCGTTATTGTTATAAAGTCAATGCTAAAAGTTAAATCGAGTGGAGAAAATTAATAGAAAATAACTATTGACAATGTCCTAGACATTAGAGATTTGTTCTTTGTGGACTGTTTTTTAACCTTCATATTTGAAGGCCTTTTCTTTGGAGGTAGATAAAGTTGCATTGATTGACAATACTATTGATGAATGGAATCCTTCTATTGAACTCCATTAACTGATAATCATCTATCTTATTTTGTACTGTTTAAAGTTTACATTTTACAGTTATTTTGGGACAGATTTCATAAGCTTTAGATTCAAAAGAATGAGAGTGGAGTATAAATATGGATTTTGATAATAGATTATAATTTGATGTTTGCACAGTTTTGTTAAACATGATTCAGCTGATATAAATCTTTTGGAACGTCAGCGCATGTATTCACAATGAATGTATCCATTATAGAATCATACTTATAGGTTTTTCAAAGCATGTTCTATCATAATAACACAGTAGCAAGAGAATAAATAGGAAGGTGAACTTCAGACTAACTTTGTTAAATAGAAAGAGGGAGACGGGTGACAGAGATCTCAAAAAAATAAATTTCAAACCATATATTCTTAGGTTTTAGAGGCAGAATTTGTAACTATCCTTTTTGCTAACCTCAAATATCAAGAGCGAATCTCCAAGCTAAAGTAGGATGTGAGCTACTCCCCCAAGCTCTGATATGCTGTTTTCAATTTTGCTTTCCGATTGGTAATAGAAACTGCATTCAGGTGCAAGCCTAAATTAATTAGGTTGTCTATGAAAGAATAAAATCTTACGAATCATTAAAGAAAATCAAACTACCTCTATCGATCAAGACCAAGCAAAGCTGTAATCCTGTAATTTTGGTGACGGATTGAAAACGAAAGAGACGCATAGAAAAGGGGAGGAGGATATGAATGAAACTTACCTCCATTCGAATGACACGTTCCAAAGCCATGGGCGGCTGTCTCATCTCCAAGTGCCAATTGTGTGGCCGTATGTCTCTTCTCAACGTGTCAATCGTGCTTGGTTGTCTTTTCAACAGCTCGGCTGATAAAAATCCCACAGCCGACAGCGAATTTACCAGCACAACTATCCGAATATTTATTGCAGCTTATTATCCGGCTTGGTAAGAATATTTCTCGGCGTCTAACCTTGAATTCCGGCGGGCATCCCCGCACAAGGTAGCCTATCGGCTAATTAAAACATAGATGAACTAAAGTAATAGATGGTCGGAAAAGTCTACACAATGCCTCCAGTATCTGGAACTTTAAAATAACTTCTTTATAGCCTTATAATCAATAAATTCTAAGGGTCTTGTGAATTGGCTAATCCAAATGTTGAGATCATTGAGAGTTAGATAAAAGAATCTATAAAATGTGAGTTATGCATAGGATGAAAGTAAAATAAAAACTATTGCTTCGTAAAAAATGTATAGTTAAAGTAAATCATTTTGATAGAGAAGTAATGCTAAATTAATGATCTTTGTTGTATAAATTTTGAATTGAAAATTGGGTATAAATCTAAATGAGCACAAAATAATTTTAATATTTATATTTGATATGTTATTGTGGTACAACACAATTTTAGTTGCACTATTTCAAAAGTTAGCAGCTATTAATTTAGAAGCTCTAAAATTTCTTAGGCCATATTTTAGCAAGTTTGTAGAACCTAGATGCATTTAATCTTGAATTAGTATTTCTTCCTATATTTTTTGTCCATTTGCAACTGATTTTTACTACCCTTGAGATTATGCAGGACATTCAAAAGTAAAATGCCTTGCAGGTGTCAGTCAAAGTTGACATATACTTAGAGGGTTATGTTTGTAGGATTTCAGTCCCATTTGAAGCTTTTTCATTTCTTTCTTGCCTAGTCCACTTGGCCTTTTTTATTTTGATTTTGAAATTGGTATAAAAGGTGGCTCATTTACTTAATTTGATCATATATAAGTTCTATATGCAATTCATGGCTCATGCAAGTGATTTACTCATCAAATCAATGTGTAAACAAGATATGTACTTTCATTACAAAGGTTCCAAGGTGTATTTAAGGAGTTGAAAAAAAGAAAGATATGATTCACTAAAGGGTCTCATTTCAATTGAGCTTTCATTTTATTGCATAGATCTAGCTCTTTTCTTCTTTGGTGATAGTAGGGTTAGCCATCAATGAAGAAGATCTACATTGATCAACATTGCATATGCATTTCAAGGATTTGTCAATTCAATAATTTGAATATATTTACATCCTTGATCTATACTTTGGCACTTGTAGATCTATTTCTTTAATGAAGACATCTTACACCATACATATACCCACAAAGAAACATTCATATATCTTCGTGGATAGTAAATCTAAATCCTTCCATAAAGGTTTATCAGCTTAGGTTAATTTATATTTTTCTTTCTTTCTACACATTTTCTCATTTCATGTTTAATTCCTAAATGCAGTCTTTTCCCCCCCTGCATGCAAAGATATTTTAAAAAATACAAACATTTATTTTTCTTATGTATTAGAAAAATAATAGACACAGGGTTACAATTTCTTCTAGAAGATTAGATCTACAATTTTTTGCATAGAGCGGGTATAGGTCAGCCTTTACTTGTACCTAGGTAAACAAAAACCATAGAATGTGATATATATCCTACAAGGTGGCCTATTTATAGGGCTTCTATAATTTCAAAATCACAAGATTTTATCTTTCAGGTTCTATCTCCCTACTTTATATTTTTTTGTCATAGTTTGACATTTAATTTTTATATCTATTTTTTTTCCTTTTCTATTCTTAAATGTGATTTTTTATTCTCTCTTCATCATTTCACAAAACTTACTTGGGTATGTTAGATGACATGCATCTTGTACTTTGAAATTACTTTAATTACATTGGGTCAATTAAATTTCATTAGAACTATTAAATAAACATGTATTCAATTAATTCATTACAATGAAGGCAAAGAAATATGATTGAAAAATATCCTTTAGAGTACATATTTGAAAGGACTTTCATTTAGCATTGACAAATCTATTTTGGGTTATGTTTATCTAATTTGGGTTCTCTTCAAGGTTGCTCATTTTCTTTTCATAATGTTGACAAAGAACAAACATGACTAATAATATTATATTAAAATTGTGTAAATTATTAAAAATTATTACTATGCAATCTTCATTTGGTCATTAGATATTATTTTTAGAGTCATTTTTTTATATTGCCACATATTATTTAGAGATCATACTTTCATATTTAGATCTACATTATTTGCATTATGATAATCATTATTTAAATTAAACATTTCCTATATTGTTGGTTTATTTTGTATCACATCTTCCCTTTCTTTCATCACTTTATGGATGAGATTTATTAAATTATGTTTAATATTTAGTACTTTGGTTAGAAGTTGTAAGTCATGCATTATTTTTCTCTTGACCTTATGAGGACACAATAGATCATACAAACAAACTCTACACAAGAGACCCAAAATATCTTCTTAATAACGGAAAGTTGCACCTCTTTTTACTTTTCCTAAAAGATACTATCATTGGGTCAACATTATCTCTTGGGCCTTAGATACTTCATTTTCCATTCAAGGACACCCTTGACATGAACTTTGATGTCCTAGACCACTTCCTATTCAACTTATGAATTTGAGTCCACATAATATTCTTATAACTCTTTATATAACCCTTATTGGCTTGGCCTAATCATAGAGGTTTGAATGCCCCAAATACATGAACATTTATCTACACCTTTGATACAGTGTCCTTATGCCATTAGATGACTAATAAGATTTGTCCCAACCATGTAAGGATGTTGATTGCAAATTTGATAGAGACCACTTTAGAACTTAAAAATAGAAGAAAAGCATATAAGAAAATAGATTTTTAATCAAATAATATCTACAAACTCACACAATTTATACCCAATAAGGAAAAAAATATAAATCTTAGGTCCTACAATTGGTTTGTTTCTTCAAATAGGAAACTATTTCATTTGCCTTGACACTTGATGCACTTACAATCTATTTTTGAAATATCATCAACTTCCCTCAAATAAGTTGTGAATCAGATGATTATTAGAAATTTTTAAAAATGAAACCTACAAGTTAATTTTTTTTAATGATAGTTCATCTTAACAACATTGAAACATGCCCTCGTGACTCATCTAGGACCTTAAAACAATTACATTTCTCATATTAGAATACAAATAATGCTACAAGCTAGGGTTGTCTCTATACCAAAATATTAACTTGAAATACCTAATACCACCACTAGACTTATAGAACACAAGAAATGGTTAATCCATGTCATGAATCCCAAAGCGGAACTATATACAAAATTAGTGCAAAATGCAGAATTGAGTCACCCAATAAAAAAACTGCAACTTCAATAAGCTAAAACTAAGATCTTTACCTCAACTTACTGAATGCAATACACCTCTATTATCATCCTATCTTTGAATGTGTGAATGTGTGAGCACTTAAATTATTCAAAAATGATCCTTCTTCAAGATGATCCATCTTCAAGATGCTTCAAAATATTAGAGATTTGTGGGTTCCAATGCAATTCTATGGAAATGATCCTAGAATTATCTAAACCTATAAGAAATAGATGGATGAAGGGAAGATGTATTGTGAAAGTAGTGATGCCATTATGTAAATTATTATAAAATTGAGATGAAAATTCTATCAAATGGTTTGATAATTGCCTAATTTCTTGGTAAGTGCTCAAATAATGTTAGGATGCCCATTTCTCAAGATTGCTAATAAGATTTTGAGAGAAGATGAGAGTTCCTTTAATAGATTTTGTGAAGGTACTAATGAATAGGGTGGTATTCAATAGTAGAGAATGAATTTAGGAAAATTGAAGGAATGAGATTAGATTGGTTGGAGGATTTGGGTGGAAAATGGAATTGGTTGGAATATGAGAGGAATAATATGGATGATGTTCCTCCCACATTGACATAAAACTGTTTGATAAGAAGTGTAATGCGCCGCCAAGGGATCCAAAGAATTAAACTAAATTTTCACTAAGTTTGGTAGCATTTTTTTAATTTTTTTTTTTCAACATGAAAGTAAATACCTCATATATCTTTAAGCACCATAACGGAAGCAATAGCAATGTCCATCTAAAAGTAAACATAACATACATAACATATTACATTCTTTAAGGATCCCTTAACATTGAATTACATCTAAGTCAACTAACATTATTGAACCCATCTAATATAACAACCACATGAAATCATAATGATAAGTCTAATGTTTATACATTACATTTCAAAAGCTCAATCATCCACTGTACATGGCACAGGGTATGATAAGCTTAAAAGAATATACATATGTGAAATATGGTACATCATCGTATTCTAATCCATGATACATCAAAGTAAAGATAATCACATGTCATGCATGATACACCATCATAAAAGATATATACATCCATCATAAAGATCAAACATAATAAACTAAATGCACAGTTCCTCCCAACTGTTAATAGCATCATTAGACCATCATGGGCCCTAGCCATCCCTCTGTGCGTAACATTTCAAATTACCGAAGAGATCATCGATATTAACATAGTAGGAATGTCACTCCTAACATATACTATATCATATGCAGAAATTAATCTAACATGCAAATATAAGCATAAGATAACATCATCTAACATATGCTAATCATTAATGAAAGGATACATATCCACCATCATGAAGGACACATCAGCCACAATGTCTCAATGAATCTCAAATGATAAAAGTGGAAAAAAACATTACCACCCGACCGCATGGTACCTAAGTGGTCGACTCCCACCGTGCTAAGGAGATAATCTCAAGTCCCAAACAGGCTATCCAAAACACATAGCATAAATCTCTATAAGTCCAGGAATCCTAAAAGTATACTAACTCAAAGGTTCCAAACACAAAATTGACATCTAATTCCTAGAGGCACACAAAGACATGTAGGAACCTACTATGCAAGTGGGAAAGTGTCATCACATACATCATGTACAAGTTACCCTGGCAGAAATTAATCTAACATGCAAATATAAGCATAAGATAACATCATCTAACATATGCTAATCATTAATGAAAGGATACATATCCACCATCATGAAGGACACATCAGCCACAATGTCTCAATGAATCTCAAATGATAAAAGTGGAAAAAAACATTACCACCCGACCGCATGGTACCTAAGTGGTCGACTCCCACCGTGCTAAGGAGATAATCTCAAGTCCCAAACAGGCTATCCAAAACACATAGCATAAATCTCTATAAGTCCAGGAATCCTAAAAGTATACTAACTCAAAGGTTCCAAACACAAAATTGACATCTAATTCCCAGAGGCACACAAAGACATGTAGGAACCTACTATGCAAGTGGGAAAGTGTCATCACATACATCATGTACAAGTTACCCTGGCAGTTAGCTAAACTCCACGGGTCCATACTGATCCTCATGCGGCCACTAGTAGCATCTCATACTGACGAGGCATACTATGGAATGCAAGGTCGCAACCATGCATTCTCTCTACTCCCATCCTACTCTGTACAAGCACTCAAGGCATGGGCGAGAACAAAACAATTATCTTTTTAGGTTCATTTAGTTAGTAATTAGATGTGAATGTTTTCACTTTTTAACCAACTTACAATGAGTTACCCTGGCAGCCTCTTAGGGCCCCGGTCGCCATTGCAAGCCACTTCCCGACACTACATGAAAATATCCTACCCTAAGCTCATGGAATCATAAATCTCAAAATCAAAAAAGATAATCCATAATAAAATCATCAAATATAAATAAAAGCATCAAATCTCCATGAGCAAGCATCTACAGAAAATTACGACCACAATAGCTCTCTATTGGTAACTAAAGCGTCACTGATAATCAAAAGTATCCATTGGTTCTCAATAACCAAAATATATCTCAATCATACTGATCGGGGACTCCAAAATGGTTGAGTCAAAATATGTCACAACATGACATCATAAAATAACATTTCAGCCCCATCATGGCGACTAGAAAATAACCAAGGATAACTGATCAATGAACCAAAAATGGTTAAGTCAAGTGTCTCATACATAAGAATCTCAACTATAACAATCAGTAATTACAAACATTACATAGAGCATTCCATCACATAACCATGGTTGGGTTTATAAAGATCGAGATTAAAACATCAGCATGACATCACAATCACATAACTCCCATGCCTCTAGTAGACATCCTATAACTGGTCAACACTAGTAAACCCAAAACCCAAAACAATAGCAGAAAGAAAACACAATGCAAACACATGTTTTGGTTTTGCTAAATTTACATACTTGAATTAAATGTGGAGGTTTTAGTTTACATTTTCCAATTTAGATATCAAGTGGAGAAATTTCACATTTTACCTAACCCATGTATTTGTTTGATAGATAAAAGTTTCTCCCTAGAACCATTAGACTCAATTTTCTAATTGATCTATTAATACTATGTTTATATATTTGTTATTTGAAAATGACCTCCATCAAATTTAAATAATAAATTTAGTCATGAGAATTTACCATTTAAGTTCATAATATCTTTTCTTTATTAACCAAATCAATTAATTTAGTTCATATTGTAATACTATAATATTACAAAATAATTTAATACAAAGAATGCTCTTTTAATTCAAATCTTTTATCAAATATAATAATTATGGATTATTTATAACATATATACATACTTTCATATATATATATATATATATATATATATATATATATATACATACATACATACATACATACATACATACATACATACATACATAAAAATATATTATTATTAATATTTAATAATATTTAAAAGTGTTATGAGAATCGAATTGTGAAAATCTGATTGTCCCACCCATAAAACCAAATCAAAAAATACATATATTATAATATATGTTATTAGCAACAACCTTTTAAAAGAAGGTGATTTATAAATCGCTCTGGCCACTGTCAAGTGCCAACCGTAGTACCCTGTGATTACCTGCTGCGCAAGCGGGGTCCCTTACCATACTCACGGCTATAAAACATGTTACATTCTAATGCCAACACTCAGCATTGTTTAAGGTAAAAATGCATGACAATTTGCATGGCTTTAAAGCCCAGCCAGACGGTCTTGGGCTGCAGTCATAGGTCTGTGGCTACAGTACGTGACCCGTGGCGCACTACTTAATATGGGTACGAGTGGGTGTATCCCGCCCCACAAAGTGTGTAAATTTTTTTATTTTTTTTAAAATGTGTTTTGAATAACATTTTTGAAACATAGTCAATCAATCACGATGCAATTTTATAAGTTCTCATTGCGATATATCATTTTGACTTTTAATTAAATAAATATATATGTATAGATACATATGTATGTATATATATAAAGGTATATATATGTATATATATGTGTATATATATATATATATATATATATATATATATATATATATATATATGTATGTATGTATACACGCAAAGTTTATCAAATATCATAGCATATAAACACGTATATATATATATATATATATATATATATATATATATATATATATATATATATATATATATAATTGTATATGTGTGTGTGTGTGTGTGTGTGTGTGTGTGTGTGTGTGTGTGTGTGTGTGTGTCCAGATTCAAAAATATAAACATGTATATACATAGTTTATTTAAAAATTCTAATTTTCAGAATTTTCCTATAAGCTATTTGATCTCTAAATTTACCCATTACTTTTCTAATGGATTTGGCTACAATTTAAACCCTGGCCCTATCTTTTTTTAGATCTATGCATAAAAAGATTCTCAAATAAATTTTAACTACCCATATTGAGAATACATACAACTAAAATAGGAAAAATTCTCAAAAGACATATGGAAGACACAAAGAAGACAGAAAGTGCGAAAATAGCATAAGTAAAATCACAAGAATCTACCCGGATTCTAATGCTAATTCACCATTCTTCAGAAAACCTGCAGAGCAAGCTCCTCCCTTCTTTAGAGTTCTCGAGTCCTCCAATGCTCCAAATGCTCTCCAAACGCTATGTCTAAGCTTCTAGGAATGCCTTAATATAAAGAGCTCTTAGGAAACATCTAGAATGTCTCTAGAAATAGCTAGAAGGTGTCACCAACTAAGCATGTGTCTTTTCCAACCTTCTAGATGAGTCATAGGGTTGTAGACACCATGTGCTTAATTGATGCACTAACCCCCGTGTTGTTGACATACAAGAAATGAAAAGGTGCGTTAACTCCTAGACAAGCTTATAACTCTAATTTACTTTTTATATAATTTCTATTAAATTTTTTATAACTTTCTTTTTAATTTTTATAAATTTTATTATTATTATTTATTTATTACTTTATTACTATTTTATAATTATTATTAATTTTAATTTCTAATTTTCTTTTATTTAATTCTCAATTAATCCTCATTTAACTAATTATAATCAAAATATCAATTATCATGATATTTTATATTAAATTTTTCTCAAATAATTAATTTATTAAGACTTAATTAATAGAAAATTCACCATAGACCTCTAAGATAAAATATGAAAATCCATCATAAAGCAATTCACACAAAACCAATCTAAAGGGTTAAAAATCACAAAATATGTCATCTGACACATTCTGTGGGTAAAATATCTAGATACGTGTCCTACCTCACTAGGACAATTGGTTTAAGGGTTTGGGATTTAGACTTGAGAATTTATCTCCCTTCTCTTATCATTGAGATAATGTAATAGGGTACACTTATCTTGACAATTCAGAGAAGTTGATACCTGGTACCTGCAACCTGCATAAAAACCATGCATGTACATACTATATATATATATATATATATATATATATATATATATAATGCTAAGCTAAACATACAATGGCAAGAAGTGGTGCATTGTGTAGATCTTGACCAGCAGGTGACTACAACTCCCTTCCTTAACAATATCAGAAATGCCATACAATAAGAAAACACATACACCATACACATGCAAGTATGGGGTAAGTATCCATAATAAAACACATGAAATAATAAACCATCTAACTAATCATCAACAATAACTAAAAGCAATGTAATGATCATCATGTATAGATGAAATGTAAAGTCTAAATGATCTCATCATATAACCACTGAATCCATAACATAATGTTTGATAGTCTCAAAACAATACCACTAATCCGTCAACATAAAACTAGTCTAAAATAATAGCAACAATATGTCCAGAAAGATGTGAATGAGTGAAGACACTACATCCACCCTTACTTGGATTAGGCTTACTCCTGGAAGCCTACAAACAAGTAGGGATATAACTCCCGTAATCTAGCTGCATCCTCCCATGTAGCTAAAGAATCATCAGTAGGGTCCCATTGGAACCTTACCTGCTCGATGGTTTGACCCTTGAGGGTCAACTCCCGCTACTCCAGAATACAAACTAGCTCCAAAGCCAGCTGCCCGTCCTCTACCTACAACGCATTCCAATCCAGAACATATACAACATCAAGAATATACTGCCGAAGCACTCAAACATGAAAAACATCATGAATGCGAGCTAGGCTGGGCGGTAGAGCAAGGCAGTAAGCAAATAGGCCAATCCTCTCTAGAATCTTGAATGGTCCCACAAAGCAAGGTGCTAGCTTAGAACCCATTCTGTATCAGATTGGACTCTTTCGTGGATGCACTCTCAAGAAAACCTTATCTCCCTCAGAAAATTGCTTATCTATCCTATGAGAATTGGCATACTTCTTCTGCTTATCATGTGCCATAGTCCAGTGCTTACAGATACACACTACCTGTTGCTCCATACCACAAAGCATCTCAGGACCCAACAAGATACGATCCTTAAGGCTGTCCCAACTCAATGGTGTATGAAAGGACATCCATATAATGCCTAAAATGGTGCCATGCCAATAGAACTATGATACACATTGTTGTAAGAAAACTCCACTAGGTAGAGATAGTCCTCCCAATGTGTCTGCCTATCCATCACGTACATCCGTAACATATCCTCCAAGACTTGATTCATCCTCTCTGTCTAACCATCAGTGTCTGGATGATATGCTGAACTGAAATTTAACTGCACTCCAAGCTCATGCTACAATGATGTCCAGAATGCAGATGTGAATATAGGATCCCTATCAGAAATAATATTTCTAGGAATGCCATGTAGTCTCACAATGTCATGCATGAAGACATTGGCTACATAAGTTGCTATGTAGGAAGACCTGATCGGTGAAAAATGTGCCACCTTAGTTAATCAATAAATGGTGACCATGATAGCATCACGATGAAGAACAATCATAGGTAATCCTATTATGAAATCCATGGAGATGATATCCCACTTCTAAGAAGGAATGAGATTTGGCTGCAAAAGTCCAGCTGAGTGCTGATGTTCTGCCTTAACTCTTTGACACTCAAGACACCTAGCCACAAAATCAGCAATGTCTCGCTTCATCCCAGACCAAAAGAACAAGCATCTCAAATTGGCATGCATCTTCTTAACACCTGGATGTGCTGAGTAAGATGTACGATGGACTTCTGCTAAAATCAAGGTGCAAAGCTCATCCAGTAATGGCACATAAATCCTCCCCAAATGTCTCAAAAGACCATATGATTCTCCAACGTAACCTACAAATTTACCTTCCAAAAGTCTTCCTGAATCTCTCTTTGCACACTTCCTGATACGAAGAATCTATAGGAAGTTCCCGAAGAATCAGACTCCTCAAATCCACACTAAGAGTCATAGATAATACCACATGTCTCCTGCGACTCAAAGCATCCGCCACCACATTCTTCTTACCCTGAATGTACTTAACCTGAAAATTATACTAGCATAGAAACTCCATCCATCACCTCTGGCGAGCATTCAAATTAGGTTGAGTGAATATGTACTGAAGACTATGATGATCGTTGTGTAGCTCGAATTTGTGCCCCAACAAGAAATGTCTCCACTTTGTCAAAGCATGAACTACTACTACTAACTCAAGATCATGTGTAGGATAATTTAGCTCATGATCCTTGAGCTTTTGTGATTCATACACAATCACCCATCCATTCTGCATCAACACTGCCCCAATCCCTTCAAGAGAAGCATATGTACACACCATGAAATCACCTTTTGGATCAGGTACGACTAAAATTGGTGCACTATTCAAAAGCTCCTTGAGCTTCTGAAAAGCTTCCTCACATTTCTCTTCCATACGAAGTTCTTTCCTTTCATTTGAAGAGAAGTGATAGGATGTGCTATCCTAGAGAAGTTTTGGACAAATCTGCGATAATAACTAGCTAGGCCCATGAAACTACAAATCTTTGACACATTAGTCGGTGTAGGCCAATCTATTATCACCTGAATCTTTGTAGGATCCACTGAAATACCATCACCTGAAATGACATGCCCTAAATACTGAATCTTCAATTTGAAGAATTCACACTTAGCTACATTGGCATAAAGTTGATTGTCCCTCAAACACTGCAATACCAACCGCAAGTGTTCCTCATTCTCCTTTTGAGTCTTACAATATATCAATATGTCATCAAGAAACACAAGTACAAACCTGTCCAGATAAGATTGAAACACAACATTCATCAAACTCATGAATATTGATGGAGCATTAGTCAACCCAAAAGGTACCACTATGAACTCATAATGCCCATAGCGAGTTGAAAAATTGGTCTTGTGAATATCAGCCTCCTTGATGCGAAGGTGGTGGTATCCTAACTTAAGGTCAATCTTGGAGAATACTGTAGCTCCATTGATATGATCAAATAAGTCATCAATCCTAGGCAAAGGATACCTGTTCTTAATAGTCACCTTACTCAAGTGTCTGTAATCAATACAAAGGCACAAAGAACCGTCTTTCTTCTTCACAAAGAACATTAGAGCTCCCCATGGTGATACACTAGGTCGAATGCTCCCTTTGGCCAGAAGTTTCTCTAGCTAAAGATGTAACTCACCCAATTCCTATGTAGTCATATGATAAGGAGCTTTAGAGATAGGCTCCACTCCAGGAATCAGATCAATACTAAAATCAATGTCCCTCTTTGGAGGCATGCCTGGAACCTCACTTGGAAAAATATCTGTGTACTCCTATAAAATTGGGTGATCTAAAGTCATCCTTACAAGATCTTCATCATCAAGATCATTTACCATAACAGAAAATATTTGACATCCCTTACGGAAACTCTGCTTCAATTGCATAGCAGAAATCATCCGCAGAGATATAGGCCTTGGTATCCCAACTATCTTCACATCATTCCCTTGGTCATCATGACACATAATAGTCTTCTTCCTGCAATGTATATTGGCTCTATGAGATCCAAGCCAGTCCATGCCTAAAACCACATCATAGGAACCAAGGGGTATGACTCGAAGATGCACTGTAGTATCAAAGCTTCCTAAGCTAAGCCCACACTTATGAACTACAAAGTCTGTGGAGACCTTAATGCTTGAGGCTAGTTCCACTTGCCAACCATGATCTTGTTTCACCACATCTAGCTTATACTTAGAAACTATAGATGGTGAAATAAATGAATCTATAGCTCCTAAATCAAAAAATATTAAAAGAGATATACCTCAAATAGCACCTGTGGTCTCAACCATTGTTCCCTGATGATCTGCCTAATGGTGATCTACTACTGCAAATACTCTATGAGCTCTACCTACATCACCAACTGTAGGCTCTGAAATTGTAGGCCTAGGTCCTGAAAACTAAGGTGCTCACTATAGACATTGAGCTGCATAATGTCCAATCTGACCATATGAAAAAAATTCTATATTTTTGCCAGATCCTCTACCCATAGGTGGTACATTTGATTTTTGATGACTGTTCCTGCTAACAAAAGACTGGCTACTCTGAGCTGGCTGATTGGGCTGATTTTGTTTATTGTGTTGAGTATTACGATTGTTCTTGAAATTATAACCTTTGCCACCACCTTGAGCCTGAGAATTCGATTCCTTCTATTGCTGTGTCTGCTGAGCCTGCTGTTGATACTATTTCCCCTTAAAGAAAGAAGACTTCTTGTTACCACCTGAATTGTAGTTTCCTTTAGATCGTGATGTTTTTGGTGCTCCTATAAAACCTCCTTGACCAAGGTTGACACTTTTCTCAACAAGGATAGCTTGACGTACCGCATCCTTGAGGGTTTTTGGCTCAAATACCTTAACACCCCTAATTATATGGTTATTCAAGCCCCTAATAAAATGTTGTGTCAATTGAGCTAAATTTTCATTGAATCCTGAAAAAGACATGAGCTCATAAAACTTACGCTCATACTCGATCACTGACATAGTGTATTGCCATAGATTATGAAATTCATCTGCCCTATTCTATTTCCATTCCTCTAGTAGGAATCGTTCATGGAAACTCTCTAAGAATAGTTCCCATGTGACACTACTCATATCAATTCCTAGCTTCTTCTCCTCAATCATCCACCAAGTGGCCCCAAAATTCTCCAAATTAGTGATTGCAAACCTTGCCGTGACATTGCTTTTGAAATCTTGCATGGAAAAAATCCTATCAAGGGAGATAAGCCACTGTTCAGCCACATAACTAGAACCTTGCCCACTGAAAGGCCTAACCTTGGATCTCGAAAGATCCTTCATTTGAGTGGACACAATGGACCTTTGGCGATCCTTCCAAGGACTCCTAGATCTAGGTCTATGCTCTTGTTTTTCCTGGTGTGCCTTGGGCTATTCTTGCATAGGAGGTAGACGTTCCAGAATAGTCTGCATCGTCTATCTCAAACCAACCTCTTTAGACTCAGCTTGGTCCTCTCTACGTCTCTCTTCCTATTGCATAAAGCATGCTCTCCTCTGCTCTCTTCTAGAGCAGATCCCTCATGGGCAGACTCATGGATACTAATAGCTCTGCCACAACCATGGCCTCTACCATGGCCTCTAACAGAAGACCTAGTCCCAGATACCATCCTACAATAGTACAAAGTACTATTACAATCAAAGACACATGTTTGCAATAGACTAAGTTTAGTTCTATGTTCAGGTTTAAGTAAAATTTCTAGTTTTCAAAAATAACTGTTGAAGTATGAAAAATATACAAGTAACAGTTCACGTTCTATTTCAATTCACCTAGCTTCAAGTTTGAAGAGATACACATAATAGTTCAAAGTTCTAGTTTTCCCAAAATACCTAGAGCTCCCAATGTAGAAACTCGGCCTCTAATACCAAATGTAATGCCCCACCAAGGGATCCAAAGAATTAACCTAAATTTTTACTAAGTGTGGTAGCATTTTATTTTATTTTTAAAAAAACATGAAAGTAAATACCTCATATATCTTTAAGCACCATAACGGAAGCAATAGCAATGTCCATCTAAAAGAAAACATAGCATACATAATAGATTACATTCTTTAAGGATCCCTTAACATTGAATTACATCTAAGTCAACTAACATTATTGAATTCATCTAATATAACAACCACATGAAATCATAATGATAAGTCTAATGTTTATACATTACATTTCAAATGCTCAATCATCCACTGTACATGCCACAGGGTATGATAAGCTTAAAAGAATATACATATGTGAAATATTGTACATCATCCTATTCTAATCCATGATACATCAAAGTAAAGATAATCACATGTCATACATGATACACCATCGTAAAAGACATATACATCCATCATAAAGTTCAAACATAATAAACAAAGTGCACAGTTCCTCCCAACCATTAATAGCATCATTAGACCATCGTGGGCCCTAGCCATCCCTCTGTGTGTAACATTCCAAATTACCAAAAAAATCATCGGTATTAACATAGTAGGAATGTCACTCCTAACATATACTATATCATATGCAAAAAGTAATCTAACATGCAAATATAAGCATAAGATAACATCATCTAACATATGCTAATCATCAATGAAAGGATACATATCCACCATCATGAAGGACGCATCAGCCATGATGTCTCAATGAATCTCAAATGATAAGAGTGGAAAAAAACACTACCACCCAACTGCGTGGTACCTAAGTGGTTGACTCCCACCGTGCTAAGGAGATAATCTCAAGTCCTAAATAGGCTATCCAAAACACATAGCATAAATCTCGATAAGTCTAGGAATCCTAAAAGTATACTAACTCAAAGGTTCCAAACACAAAATTGACATCTAATTCCCAGAGGCACACAAAGACATGTAGGAACCTACTATGCAAGTGGGAAAGTGTCATCGCATATATCATGTACAAGTTACCCTGGCAGTTAGCTAAACTCCACGGGTCCATACTGATCCTCATCCGGCCACTAGTATCCCCTCATACTGACAAGGCATACTATGGAATGCAAGGTCGCAACCATGCATTCTCTCTACTCCCATCCTACTCTGTACAAGCACTCAAGGCATGGGCAAGAACAAAAAAATTATCTTTTTACGTTCATTTAGTTAGTAATTAGGTGCGAATGTTTTCACTTTTTAACCAACTTACAATGAGTTACCTTGGTAGCCTCTTAGGGCCCCGACCCCCATTGCAAGCCACTTCTCGACACTACATGCAAATATCCTACCCTAAGCTCATGGAATCATAAATCTCAAAATCACAAAAGATAATCCATAATAAAATCATCAAATATGCATAAAAGAATCAAATCTCCATGAGCAAGCATCCATAGAAAATCATTACCAAAACAACTCTCTATTGACAACTATAGCATCACTCAATAATCAAAAGTATCCATTGGTTTTCAATAACCAAAATATATCTCAATCATACTAATCGGGGACTCCAAAATGGTTGAGTCAAAACATGTCACAACATGACATCATATAATAAAATTTCAGCCCCATCATGGCAACTAGAAAATAACCAAGGATAACTGATCGATGAACCAAAAATGGTTAAGTCAAGTGTCTCATACATAAGAATCTCAACTATAGCAATTAGTAATTACAAACATTACATAGAGCATTCCATCACATAACCATGGTTGGGTTTATAAAGATTAAGATTAAAACATCATCATGACATCACAATCACATAACCCCCAAGCCTCTAGTAGACGTCCTATAACTGGTCAACACTAGTCAACCCAGAACCCAAAACAATAGCATAAAGAAAACACAATGCAAACACATGTTTTCATTTTGCTAAATTTACATACTTTAATTAAATGTGGAGGTTTCAGTTTACGTTTTCCAATTTAGATATCAAGTGGAGAAATTTCACATTTTACCTAACCCATGTATTTGTTTGATGGATAAAAGTTTCTCCCCAAAACCATTAGACTCAATTTTCTAATTGATCTAATAATATTTGTTTATGTATTTGTTATTTGAAAATGACCCCCATCAAATTTAAACAATAAATTTAGTCATGAGAATTTACCAATTAAGTTCATAACATCTTTTCTTTATTAACCAAATCAATTGATTTAGTTTATATTGTAAGACTGTAATATTACAAAATAATTTAACACAAAGAATGATCTTTTAATTCAAATCTTTTATCAAATATAATAATTATGGATTATTAGTAACATATATATATACTTTCATATATATATATATATATATATATATATATATATATATATATATATATATATATATATATATATATATATATATATATATATATATATATATATATATATATATATATATATATATATATATATATATATATAGACACACACACACACACACATACATACATACATAAAAATATAAAAATATATTATTATTAATATTTAATAATATTTAAAAGTGTTATGAGAATCGAATTGTGAAAATCTGATTGTCCCACCCATAAAACTAAATCACAAAATACATATATTATAATATATGTTATTAACAACAACCTTTTAAAAGAAGGCGATTTATAAATTGCTTTGGCCACTGTCAAGTGCCAACCGCAATACCCTGCGATTACTTACTGCGCAAGCGGGGTCCCTTACCGTACTCGTGGCTATCAAACATGTTACATTCTAATGCAAACACTCGGCATTGTTTAAGGTAAAAATGCATGGCAATTTGCGTGGCTTTAAAGCCCATCCGAACAGTCTCAGGCTGCGGTCATAGGTCTACGGCTACAGTATGTGACCACTGGTGTATTACTTAATATGGGTACGGGTGGGTGTATCCCGCCCCCACAAAGTGTGTAATAATTTTTTTTTTTTAAAATGCATTTTGAATAACATTTTTGAAATGTACTCAATCAATCGCTATGCGATTTTATAAGTTGTCATTGCAATATATCATTTCAACTTTTAATTAAATAAATAAATATGTATATATACATATGTATATATATATACATATGTACTCAATCAATCGCTATGCGATTTTATAAGTTGTCATTGCAATATATCATTTCAACTTTTAATTAAATAAATAAATATGTATATATACATATGTGTATATATATATATATATATATATATATATATATATATAAAGGTATATATATGTATATATATGTGTGTGTGTGTGTGTGTGTGTGTGTGTATGTATGTATGTATATGTGAATGCAGATTCGAAAATATAAACATGTATATACACAGTTTATTTAAAAATTCCAATTTTCAAAATTTTCCTATAATCTATTTGATCTCTAAATTTACCCATTATTTTTCTAATGGATTTGGCTACAATTTAAACCCTAGCCTTGTGTTTTTTCATATCTATGCATATAAAGATTCTCAAATAAATTTTAACTACCCATATTGAGAATACATACAACTAAAATAGGAAAAATTCTCAGAAGACTTATGGAAGACATGAAGAAGATAGGAAGTGCAGATATAGCATAAGTAGAATCACAAGAATCTATCTAGAATCTGATGCTAATTCACCCTTCTTCAGAAAACCTACAAAGAAAGCTCCTCCCTTCTTCAGAGTTCTCGAGTCCTCCAATGCTCCAAATGCTCTCCAAACGCTATGTCTAAGCTTCTAAGAATGCTTGAATATAAAGAGTTCTTAGGAAACATCTAGAATGTCTCTGGAAACAGCTAGAAGGATTCACCAACTAAGCATGTGTCTTTTCCAACCTTCTAGATGAGTGATAGGGTTGTAGACACCATGTGCTTAATTGATGCACTAAACCCTGTGTTGTTGACATATGAGAAATGAAAAGGTGTGTTAACTCCTAGACAAGCTTATAACTCTAATTTACCTTTTATATAATTTCTATTTAAATTTTTATAACTTTCATTTTAATTTTTATAACTTTTATTATTATTATTTATTTATTACTTTATTATTATTTAATAATTATTATTAATTTTAATTTCTAATTTTCTTTTATTTAATTATCAATTAATCTTCATTTAACTAATTATAATCAAGATATCAAATATCACGATATTTTATATTAATTTTTTTTCAAATAATTAATTTATTAATTAAATCTATTTATTAAGACTTAATTAATAGAAAATTCACCATAAACCTCCAAGATAAAATATGAAAACCCATCATAGAGCAATTCACACAAAATCAGTCTAAAGGGTTAAAAATCATGAAATATGTCATCTGACACATTCAGTGGGTAAAATATCTAGATACTTGTCCTACCTCACTAGGACAATTGGTTTAAGGGTTTTGGATTTGGACTTGAGAATTTATATCCCTTCTCTTATCATTGAGATAATGTAATAGGGTACGCTCATCCTGACAATTCAGGGAAGTTGATACTTGGTACCTGCAACCTACATAAAAACCATGCATGTACATACAATATATATAAAATGCTAAGCTAAATAGACAATGGCAGGAAGTGGTGCATCGTGTAGATCTTGACTAGCAGGTGACTACGACTCCCTTAACCATATCAGAAATGCCATACAATAAGAAAACATGCACACCATACACATGCAAGTATGGGGTAAGTATCCATAATAAAACACATGAAATAATAAACCATCTAACTAATCATCAAAAATAACTAAAAGCAATGTAATGATCTCATCATATAACCACTGAATCCATAACATAATGTCTGATAGTCTCAAAACAATACCACTAATCCATCAACATAAAACTAGTCTAAAATAATAGGAACAATATGTCCAGAAAGATGTGACCGAGGGTAGGCACTACAAGAAGAGGAAATACATGTGTCTAATGTTTCACAAATACCATTTAGAGGAGGTTGTAGGACTATTCTCTTAATGATAACTCTTTGAAAAATGTTCGGTCTGTAAGACCCGCACTAGTACCCTATTGTAGATTTCATAAAATAAACATGATTAGGAGTTAATTGGAGTATGATGGACTTTTTTTTTACTAGTAATTATTTATGAGATCCTATCAGAGACTAAGCAGACTTTAGTAATGATAAGTTTAATAACCATTAAATAAATTTAGATGGAAGAACTAAGATCACCTAAAAATGAAACTCTCTAGGTTCAATCTAGGGACTCGATTAAAGATTTATAGAACAGCTCCCTAGCCAAATTGGGGAGGATGAATTAACATTTTCTCTTCTAGGGGATAACAATGAATGTAGGTTAAAATGACAACAAGACATGTGATTATATTTGAAACTTATGTGTAAAGCACGATGATACAATTATGGAAACACTCTAAAAAATTGAGGAATTAACCCTAGAAACTTACTCACAAACCCCTCATAATGTGATAAAGGGATATTGCTAGGAATGTTGATACGTTTAACTTGGCCGAAAGGATACTAGTTAACAAGTCTGCATATTAGTGATTTTCACTTTAGACACATACTGAAATCCATTTCATATTTTTTGATTGTTTAATGATTATAAGAATGGTGACAGTACTTGCAATGATACTTTTGTTATGATAAGAAAGATAAATGTTAATATCCATGTGTTAATATTGCAATGTTTTGAATATGAATCAAATGAAAGTTAATTAGATATGTACTTAGACAGAAGTCAAATGAATATGACACTGCAATGCTTCTTTTTATAGTAGTTAGAACATAAATGATTAGATGAAGTTAAATGTATATGTTAATGTGAATTATGAGACATTGGATTTATTCTGCATTTATCTGTATGTATTTGTATATTATTTTATCAAGCTACTAATGTTTAAGTTGAGTGTGCAAGAAAGTTGAACCATGGAGAAAAATGGGGGAAACAAGGTTCAATCTTATGTGAACACGGTAAAGCCAAGGTGAATCTTTGGAAGATTCAAAACCTTGTTTTATTGTGTTTATTTTGTAATGTAATTGTGCATGAGTGTTATAGTTAGAGAGTATGATTAATTAGAGACATGTCATCATCATGTGTAAAGTGTTTTAATGTGTGTGTGTGTGTGCGCGTGCGCGCGCACGTGTTCTTTGACACTTGTAATGTTTATGTGTAAATGACATGTCCAATAGGATTCTTTGGCATGAAGTCACTTAACCTAATCCTAATCCTCATTATGAAATCAATTAACCCACCTTGGAGAGTGTTGGGAGGAGTCACCTTCATGATGGAAATTCAAGTTATAAGTTGATAGGAACTTTAGAGAGCCTAAAGTGATTCCCAAGTGTTAATTTTGTGAAAATAAGTTACCCAAATGGTAATAGTATGGGTTGGGGGTTTAAATATACTAATAAGTTGGTCTAGGGGACCTAGGGGACCCTCAAAAATAGTCATTGCCAAACCAATTCGAAAATCATATTGTCATATGACTTCTTCCCTAATTACACCACTTGGTTAAGTTCTTATTGGTGGAAAGATACAAGAAAGTAAGAGGGGTAGGTGAGGAGGAAAGTGAAGGTCTTTATAGGGAGCTTGTGCTAACCTTGCTAGTTGCTTACCCACTCTCTAATTGTAGAGACACATATGGTTATGGAGGAGAAGTTTAGAAGCAAAGGAAAATAGAAAGAGACCTGGATCACCATTTCAAAGCCATAGTTTGATGGAGGTAAGTGCTTCATGCTATGGTTCTTCATTTCATGAAGTTGAAGTTAGATATTTTAAGAATGCTTCTTGTGGGATCTATTAGTGTAGTATGGAATAATGTGTTGTTATTGGAGTTTTTGTGTTTGTTGTGTTGTGATGGTGTATGTTGTTTCATGAAGTTTCTTGGGGCTTCTTCTTTGATTTCCTTATGTTGTTTGAGTATTGAAATTGTTCATGGGTGTGAAGGCTTCACTCACCCTTGGGAGGGAAGAGCAAGCCTTGGGTGAAGGGGTTAGTTGGGCTTGAAATATAGTTGAGAACATTGGAGTATGGGCTCCATTGTATGCCATATTTGTTCATGGATTTCTTTATGGTGGTAAGAAAAATGATGGTGTGGAAAGAAGGTGTATGAAGTATGGTTTTCAAAGAAGCTATAGTTGATGGTAGTATGTTGGGAGAATGTGTGTGAACAGCCCCAAAAGGGCATGAAATGTTTTGCTATGTGAAAGCCCCGAAAGGGCATGAAATTTGTTGTTTGGTGGAAGCCCTGAAAGGGCATGAAAATTATTGTTACAAATTTGGTATGTGATGGAAAGTCTCCTAATTGAAAGCCCACCTTCACCCAATGTTTATGATTCCATTTGTGAATCATTGTGCAAGCCATGGTTGAGGATTGTAAATGTGATGTTAAACTGAGATATTCATGTTGGGTTTTGTTACTATGATGATGTTTGAGTGTATCTTGGTTAAGCCTTGTTTCCCCTAGTGCGGGGGTGGTCTCCTCGAGGACTAGGTTGGGAGGTGAGCCTCCATGGTTCTCTATTTTCTTGAATTTGTAGGTTATTTGTTATCTTGGATGCTTGGAGGTCAAGGGGATTTCATTGCATAAGAGAAAGGAATATTGTTGTAATTGGTTTGATAATGGAGGTGCAATCTCCAACTTGATATGTGTTTCTTTTTGCGATTAAAGTGTATGGTGTTGTTTATATCCAATTGACAATAGAGGAATTGAGAAAACATATGAGTATAGTAGCAAGGTCTTTCCATTTGTGTAATCCTGTTATAGTGATTTTACCTCCTTTTTGTGTATCTTAGAAATTTTTGGAGATTATTGGAGAAAGCTTCTATTTTGCATATGAGGATAAACTATCTTGTTCCTTCAGTTATTCTACTCTTGCATCTCTATGTAGATAGTAAGAATGGATTTCAACATCATGGAAGAATAGTAATACTAAAAGATTTGGATTATGGAATGTTATTATTATTTCAGTCTTATTGCACAATAGTTGTATATGCATGCTCTCTTGTAAAATGCATACATATTGTAATGAGTTAATGATCAAAGGTTAAAATAATTCTTTTAGGCCATATAAAATATGTTCAATCACTCACAAGATCTTGGCAATAATATATAAAAGTTACCTTGGAATTCAAGATAGAAAATCACATGGTTGACATCAATGCATTAGTGTATAATATTAAACATGTTGTAGGAGCTCATCCAACATTCTAGAAAATATATGGGATAGAGAATAACCTTTTTCTCTAGATTAAAGATCAATAAAATATTAATGGGAGAATATAATTGGCATCCTATCTAGGACCCTAGGTGACTTAGGAGTTAGCATATGAATGAGTTAACACTAAACTCTCTAAGATTACCCTAGTCCCATTACTCAATATTTAGGAAAAGACATATAGTCTTAGTCAAATTAGGGTATAGTACACATGTAGAGGAAATAAAATAAAATCTATACTAAAATAAATCTTAACATCTAAAACAAATAAAAGTAAAATATAAAAAAACATGTTGCTCACTTCAAATAGAAATTGAATCAAGTAAACAAAATAATTAATATAAATCTAAAAAGGAACATGGCCCCACAAGGTGCCAACACTCCTTGTCCACCTTTAATCACAAGAAGTGATGTACTTTGACCCATGTCAGACCTTATCCCATTTTTTGTGCCACATCTTACATAAGGATGGAAGGAGTTTTAAAAAAAAAAAACTTGGGCAAACATACCCTTCTCACCAATCAGTCTCCACCTTGGAAAAGAGTACGTATCCTCTTTATTGCTGCTCATGCCTTGGATTAGGTGTCTATTCCTTGTCAAGATGTGAAATGACAATGGAATAAAAGTTGCATGACTCCCAACCACCCACACCTAGGAAAGAGGCAAAGTTTGGGAAATAGTCAAGTGTGTGTTAAATGCCTAACTACCATGCTAGCCACTTGACATGACCATCTCGAATGGGGAAACATAGTGCAACTTTGTTTGAATTAAGAGGAGTACAAAGAAATAAGAAAAAACTTTAATAAATATTTGACTTGACAAGACCCTCCTTCATCCTAGGCACCTAGCATGGAAGCATATTCTATAGATTTGTTCCACTCATGCCTTGGGATTAGTTAGAGGCTAGTATAGGGTATTTAGGTTGTTATGAGTGTGTGGGGTTAGGACATAAGAAGCTTAGGGTAGTAATATTATCATTATTATAGTTATGTGTCATAGTTGTGGTATAGGGAATTATATAGAAATTAGATTATTATATTTTAATCAATAATAACAATAGCTTTATCTTAAGGAATAAACTTAGGTTTTAGATATGTCATTAAAATTGGAAAATAAGGAGTTGTATAATTAGGGTTATAGTATAATGGGTAATGTCTTGTTTGTTTAATAAAAGAGGTTAAGGAAGTTACTAGGATTAGATAATGCAAGATTTTTGGGGAATATTGACAAGTTATTAATTAAAATTTTAATATTCCTTATAGATTTATTAGAGAAAAGAAATAGGAATGTTACCTTTGATTGTGGGGATTGAGTTGGAAAAAAAACTAATTTTAAAATAAAATTTATGTAGAATGTCAGTATCAACTAATATTCATAAGGCTTGGCTACGATTAATATTCAAATATATATAAATATATAAATATATAAATAAATATATATATATATATATATATATATATATATATATATATATATATATATATATATATATATATATATATAAGTCAATGCTATAAATCACTTTTAAAAGAATTCAAAGTTTAAGTATAGTGAATTTACTAATGAATGACATCCACCAAAATTAGTCTTCAATTATGTCAGCCAATGTTAGAGAAAAATGTAGAATGATAAACATTATAACATCTATATATCTAAAATTTAGTGTGAGGAAGAACTAATATTATGAAGGAAAAATTTATTGCGTGAGTAATGTGAAAGTTCCATGTCTATCTAAAGGAGGACTCAGTGTTAACAAAGTAGTGAGTTAAAGTATAATGATGTGTTGTTTAATTGAGGGTGCTCTTGATGTCAAAGAGAGTTATAGGTAGTTGGATTGATGTCATGTGTTAGGTTTAAAGTTAAGTTAGTAAAGATTAACCTTAATAATAATATTAATATAAAATAAATTTTAAAAAAAAATTTGTGCTTGTTTTGTTTGCCTTGTCGATTTTCGGGCATGACACGGTGAGTCATCTTTGACCTTATGAGGTGGCTTTCCCAACTCTCATCAGATAATGATAGTGGCAAGGAATTTTTCATTAGCAGACATGTTTCCTAAAGATCAATTCATATGAGGAAAAGTGTCCCTATAACTAATTATTTGAGGAAACATACCAATTATTTAACCCATTAAAAAAGGACACTTAGATGATGAAAAATATGTGCAAATTAAAATGAAATAAAATCAATTATTTATACGAGGATGAGGTTCATATGAAATGGGTTAGATATGTGGACTAGATGACTTATTAGCCTAAATGTGTATTTATTTAAGTGATTTAATAAATAATTTAATAGGATTCATTAGTGGGCTTAGGATAGTGAAGATACCCTAGGTGAATTAGCTTAATAAATTAAATTATTTGTTAAAGCTAATAAAATGATAGTATTAATTAAATAAACTGTATTTAATCAATTAGCATGAATTAATTAATTAATTTATCATGGTAAAAAAAAAAAAAAAAGATGTTAATTAAATAATAAAATATTTGATTAATTGCCATGACTTTTTTAAGTGTATGCATTTTGTCTCTCTTCGAAATAATATAAAACGAATACATTATTTTAAATAAAAATAGCAACATGTTTCACCTATTCCAAGACATCAAACAACTTCAACTAGTATGGATGTCCCCTCAAAAGATTGATCAAAATTTCAAATATTTATTTATTTATTTTGAAAATGGTATAGTGTAATATTTTGATAAGGAATTTTATAACTCAGTTTGAAATAAAAAGGTGAAGTCATATGGAACATAAGACACTCCCAAGAAATTAGGTCACCACATGTATAAATAGGACAAAGGGTGGGTGAATGACTCATGAGATAGAAGGAGGTATATGGAAAATAAAATAACCTTAAACCTACCAACCCCCTACCAAGAGTACACATGAAATCCAAATACAAAATTTTAACAAAGAGAAAGTAAAATTCATAGATTTACTGATTCATTATACAAGATAAACAAAATGCAAAATTGTTGATAGTGAGGCCTTCTAAGTTACGAACTTATACAATGAAGTACAATATCTAATTCTTAATGTACAATTTCTATCTACCTTCTACTAATAATTCTACTTCATGATACCTCTATTTTTTTCCTACATCAAATCCAAGTTCTTATATAACAAACTAGACCATGATTTGGCTAGTGAGGCATTTTCCTAAAATATAGGTCTCGTCTTAGAGATGTAAATCATAAACCAAGAAATGGGAATCAATTGTTCATATTCTTTTCAGGATATATCCAAATGGAAGTTATGAGTCAAAATTCAAAAATGCAAGACATCACATCATCATTGGAAATTTCCCCAAAAGAAACTACATGCCTCACAAAATAAAAATAGTAGGGAAAATGGACTGGAAAGAATGACATAGAACCAAATAATTATGACACATTAGAATTTTTTCTTTTTGGAAAGGAGTTAAAATAGGTCTTGAATAATGTGCTAAATGTAAACAATAGAAAACTCAAGGTAGCAATGGGCACATGCCACAAATAGTAAATAGGTACAAAAAGCAAGAAATATTTTTGGGTGACACCTAGGGTAAGTAATGTTGAGATAATGGGTGTTGCACACATTGCATAATATTGTTATATTTTATTATTCTATTTAATTATGTAATGTTGTATCTAGGAGCACCTAGATTGATGTGTAACATGTAAAGATTCTCTTGGGATATACTCAACTAATGAGTTGTATTATAAAATTGTGAGAATATTTGATCCAACTATTTTATATTGGAGAAAATAAATTAAATTTTCAATATTAAATGTGGGGTCAATGGCTTAGGTAGCACTTGGTTCTAGCACATGGTTTATGTAATACCACTTGGTGGTTTTGTTGGACTTGTTACTATATGAGCAGAGTTGAGTGAGAAAAGGCTTGACCGGTTAGCCAATGGAGCATTTGTGAAGGTTGGAAGCATGACATGGGATGAGAGGATTCCTACTTGTTCACATGAATTTCTTGGTTATGGCTATGGCTTTGAAGGCTTCCATGGTTGTATTGCAATGGTATTTTTACTAAATAATACATGGTAATGGATGCTTTTGGGGGCTAGGTTTTTTCCCTCAATGAGGGTTTCATAGGGTATATCTTGTGTCACATTTTTGTGAGTATGTTGTCTATTCTCTTGCATATGGATTTTAATTACATATTTATTTTAGATCTTTTATGGGTTATGTGGAAATAGTTATATTCTTTCATGTTGCAAGTTTCCTTACAAGTGGTATTAGAGCTATGGTTTTATTATTGTAACCCTAGATTGAATCCATGGGAATGCATGAGAGGATAAAAGAAAAGACAATATATATATGAGTTATTTATTGCAGATCTAAGGGTTTTAGGTTTGGTGTTACGATGGGATGTTGGAAAATTTTGGGCATGTGGAGTTGTTGGTTAAAAGGGTTTTTTGGATGTTTCATTTAAATAAGGATTTTATGGGGTATCTTGCATAAATGACCCCCTAGGCAAAAACAGTCCTCACCATTGGATTTAGGTTTATGTTTCCATAAAATCTAATATATAATATGCCCTACTTTGGCCATTTGAAGAGAAAATACAAATTTTTTTTTGTTTCAGCCCATGATGGTCATCAAATTTAATACCATCAAAATTTTCATCACAAAAAAGAAGAAGTGAAAACTTGCAGTGAAAATAGAAGAACCATTGTCTTAGTAAAATGGCCATAATTTTAACCAAGGATATCAAATTTCAAACTTGTTATAGGCATTGAAAAGCTAATTTAGAGCACTACAACTTTGTATAGGTTTAATTTTATAATTTTGAAATTTTTTCAGGTTTGAAGAGCCCAAAAGTTAGATGTTGTTTATTTTGAGCATAGATTTGGGCATAACTAAGACATAAAGAGTTAGATTTTGGACTTCGAATAGTCAATAGAAGACTCTTGGAGAGCTCTATAGATTGGTTTGTATTTTATGTAGGTTTGACATGACTTAATTAGTGATATATTGATCTGAATAGTTTATGACATTGTATATTTTGGAGATTTGGATTTGATGTTATTGTATACTTAGCTTATATTTTAGATTGGTCTCATGATGATTGATATGGTTATCAGTATTTGGTTTGGATATGTATGATGACTTGTCAGGTTGTCATGCCCAAAATTTTTACAAGGCAAAACCACAACAATTTTTTATTTTTTAAACCTCAAAATCTAAAGGTAAGATACACATTGTATCCTTAAACATGGAGGTGACGAAGTTAGAAGATAGAACAAAGTTTGTTCTACTCAAAATCTAGTTTTCAAGTTCCCTATGCAGTGGCCACCTGGTTGCTAGTTACTGAAAGTAAAACTACAGTAAGATGTTATGGTTACAAACCCTTAATCTTTTGCACCCAAATTGAGACGCTTTGATGTGCAAGTGAGATTCAAATTTATGTTAATGTAGTGGTAAAAGTTCTAGGATTGTGACAAGAAGATGTTTTATTAAGTAATCATTTTATTTCTACTAATATTAAGATTATTATAATTTTCCTCAACCAATTTGATGCATTTTACTAGGCCTTTCATTCTATCATAAAATATTTATGTACAAAGTTCTTATTAAGTGTTACTCTCGGATAAAACTGATAATTTGTTTTACACATACTTAAAATCTCATTGTATAATATACATATTAAAACAATATCCCACATGTCCCATCTTAACATAATATATTATTATTGATATATTTATTATTTTTATTATTTAATTATTCTTATTATTATTACTCAATAATCACCTATACCAACCATTCTTACTATATATCTCTTACTCTAAGTATTAACATGATTATTATTTAATATTAAGTTAAAATTACTATATTGGTTAATAATGTTCAATTAATTATAGGATAAAACTACCATCTAATTCTATACTACCTTTTCAATATAACCTCCTAACTTACATGCATGTAGATGTTTACATTCTATTATCTTATAACAATAATCCCCTCTAACAATTAAAAAAATTACCCACTCACCATTCTATATATCTTGACTTAGATTAGTTTTCTATACCCCCACATACCCCACCCGCCCCACCACTAACCACACTTATTTCCACCCATGCTAAAGTATTAATCATATTAAAACTAAAATTAGACTCTCTTTTTTCATACTCTACTCTTACCCCCCCCCCCCCCCCCCCAAATTATAATCATTACCTAAAACACATAAAACAAGGGGGGGCTTGATCACCCATGGTTAATAACTTAAGGATGACCTAACACATACTTTAATGCCAACCACCCTTCCCCTTTCTCCAAGTACATGATCTGCTCGGTGATTTGAAAAGGGAGATTTTATTGTTTGGTATAAAGCACAATAAATAATTTTATTTGCCACCTTGTTGACTCCTTCAAAATTCACACTTGGGATGAAGGGAGTTACATGGAAAGGGAGAGGGGAAAGGATGTGTACTCCACAAGACACCCTCCATATTAGATGTTGTCCCTCCCCTCCACCCCCCACCCACCCTCCTCCTCCTCCAGGTAAGCCCACCAGGTTGGTCATGAGACTGGGATGTCCTTCTAAATTTTAATTTTTTTTTATCTTCGCCCATAAATTTGTAATGATTTTTTTTTTTTTTGATAGAAATCTTGTCATATTAAATAAAAAAGTCACCTCCTAGTTGGAGAGTCAATATATTTTATTAATTTTTTGTTCTTTTTTGTTATTTTATTTTTCATTTGTTAATTTAGGCCATTCATTTATTAGGGTCTAACAATGTACTAGTCTTGAAATAGCCTTTTGTAAGACAATATTAATAGGATGGTGATTTTTTTTTCTTCTTGATTTGATATTGCAAGGAATATGTTATTTTATTCTAATAATAATATTTTATTGACTTTACTTTTTAAAGAGAGACTCTTTGAAATGCCATACATTTTCTAGCAAGTTGTAATGCACTTCCAGCCCTAATTTATATAGTTGAGCTTATTGTCTAATTTTCTCCATAATTTCTTTGGATTGTTACAAAGTGGATTGATGATATTTGGTCATTGTACATTCCAATCTAATGCATAATCTATGGATTAAACCTAAGAATTTTATTCATAGAAATTATCTTATTGCTAACAACTAAATTCAAGATACTTCTATGTGATCATAACTAAAATTCTATTACATGCAACTTTAGGACAACTAGTATTCAAACTTCATAATGATTTTCATTCCATGACTTAAAACTAAATACAAATTTTTTATCTATCAAAAACATATTTCTATAGCCATGTAAGAATCAAGATTGATCACCAATGCATCTAATTATTCGATGAACATGGAGAATAACAGAAGTATAATCTCCTATTCTTGACTCTGATTTTTTTTCTTCAATGCAATCCCATCTAAGAGAATAAAAAATTTAATAACAACTCAATGAAATTCTACATCAAAGGCCTTCCATTTCTTCCACACTACACACTTATCAACTTGAATGTAAGGTTGTGAACCAATATATCATATTACACACAATGGAAATACCTATTCCATAATACATAGATGAATCATATTCTCTCTCGACAAGTGAAATGGAACAAACAAAAAAATTTCAATTAAAAATATAAACACATAACAAGGTAGATTTTATCTCAATACAATACAATACAATAGTGTCTTTTTATCCTATGCCATGGAAGGGTTACATCAAACTCTAAGTTTCTAATATCTTAAAGAATAACCTACAATAGATACACAAGAACAGGGAACTATGGACACTCACCTCCCATTCTAGGCCTCAAGGAGGCCACCCTTGAGCTTGGAGAAAAAAGGCACAAATGGTTGCATACTACACATTCACATAACATGCATGATCACAACAATATAGCTAAACACTACACAATACATTACAAGACAACTCAACCCAACCCAAGGCTTGCACAAAGATTCAACAATTGAATCAAGTTATAGGGTGAAGGTGGGCTCTCTCCATGAGGAGGATTTTGAAACTATGATTCAAAAATATGGACATATTCTCATTATCAATATGTCCTTTTGAGGCTTACAATGACTTCCCTCTTTACACACATCCTTATACCTCCTAAAATGCAAGCAAATAAGAAGTCCATATTTCATTGAACACATAAAAGTCATCTCCACACATGGGAGAGTTCCTCAACTACATGAATGAGCACAACTAACCCCTTCACCAAGAATCTCTTCCCTCCCAAGGGTGAGTGATGCTTCACACCCATTACACAAACACACAACATGAAACAAAACAAGATTCAAGGAAGAAATCACATATACTTCTCACATGCAACACTTAAGAAAAGATCCTTTTTGCACAAACCACATCTACAATACACAAAATTTACCATGGAATGAAGAACACCATATCAATCCTACAATGTAATGAAGAGAATATCATAAAAAATCTATGAGAAATGAAGAGACACCATGGATCATGGATACCAACCTTACTCCAAGCAATGAAAATGAAAGTTGTTGTAGAGCTCCTTATCTTCTTCTTCCCAACCCTAAATGTCTCTAAAGCTAGAGAGTGTCAAGGTATGTTTCTAATTTGGTGATGCCTCTATATATCACTCTCATTTTCGGATTCAATATAAAATGCATTAATTTTGGGGTCTCCTAGTTCTTCTAGGTACCCTAGTGGTCACTATTAGCCCCTTAACTTAAAGTATTAACATGGGTAGGGTTTATTCTTATCACATTCACATTAGAACTACTTTATGGCCCTCACAATGCTAGGTAAGTTCAAATTTCAAATTTCCTATGGTGGTAATCTGTTCTCTTTACTAATTTAAGGCAATAAGTCAATTTTATCAATTAAGGTATTTAACTCAAGATAAGGTGGCCACATGATCCATCATCAAAATTTTCACGTAATGAGTACAAGTGTCAAGTGACATACAAAAAAATTGCTATACATCACACATGACATGTTTAAAATATACACCTGAAATACATACTACACACATACATCTCACATTTACAAAATAAACACATCACAACGAGGTTTACAAATCTTATAAAGATTCACCTTGGCAGTGTCATATTTACATGTGTTTATACTTTGTTTCCCCGTTAAGTTTCCATGGTTCCTTTCCTGCATAGTAAACTCAAACATTAGTAGTCCAATGAAAAGTCACATATAAAATACATATGAAAGTAAAGGTACATAATAATTTTTTTATTTCACCATTAACATATAACACATTCCATAATTAGCTTCCTATTCTCCATCATTTACATATAACATTTAATCATCAGCCTTCAAAAATTGTACATTACTAACTTCCTTAAAAATATCACATTAAGCATTATAATCACATTAAAAACCCATTTCTAACATAATAATGAAGTACTGAATAAATATCCATTAATTCATTGACTATGCCAAATATGCCCTAATACATATCATAATGGAAAATTACAAGATAAATATCATCGGTTAAGAAGAAAATTTTGTTGTCCATCAATTATCAAAATATATGTCCAGATATCTAGTCCTAGGTGAAAAAATGGAAATATGATATCTATGCTATGACTGGTCGGGGTGAGGCCTCACATCCTCACCCCCTAGGCATGAACTTGCTCCTGGAGTTCATTAAAAAAATAGGGGTATTGTGCTCTCATCTATGTTGCATCCTCCCATGACATTGTGACCTCATCATAATAATCCCACTAGATTCTAAGCTGGTCGTGCTTTCTACCCCAAAGTGATAGGGTCCACCGAGCCAATATGCAAATGGGCTCAAAGGCTATCTGTTTGCCTAACTCAACTTGCAAAGCATCCCAATCTATGAGGTGAGACTCATCATGTATATAGTTTTGCAATACAAAAATATGAAATACACCATAGATATGTGATAGGCTAGGTGGTAGGGCTAGATAATAGGCAACTAGTCCCATCCTCTCCAAAATCTTGAAGAATCCAACAAAATGAGGTGCTAGCTTAGAGCCCTTTCCATAAAAAATTGGAATTGTATGAGGTCACACTCTCAAGAATACTCTATCACCTACCATGTACTCCCTATCTATCCTCTTAGCATCTACATACTTCTTCTTCCTATCCTAGGCTTCTCTAAGTCGTTGCCTAATCTATGCCACCTATTATTCCATGTCCTTGACCAACTGTGGTCCAATGAATACTCTATCCTCGATCTTATCCCAACTCAAGGGTTTCCTATAGGGTCTACCATACAAGGCTTGGTAGGGTGGCATGCCAATGGAAGAATTATGCTAATTATTCTAGGAAAACTCTACAAGATGCAAATATTTCTCCCACATAACCTAGTTATCCATCACATATATCCACAACATATCCTCTAAAATCTGATTAACCCTCTTTGTGTATCCATCTATCTGAGGATGATAAGCGATGCTGAAGTTGAGCTTGGTACCCAATGCTGCCTATAATTCCCTCCAAAAGGATGATGAAAACAAAGAATCTTTTTCTGAGATGATCTTGTGAGGATTACCATGAACTCTAACAATGTCTTGCAAGAACACCTATGCAGCTGCAAGGGTAGTAAAGCTAGTATGAACTAGTGAAAAATGGGAAACTTTGGTCAAGGTGTCAACTGTCATCATGATGGCATCAGGGCAACGAGAAGACATCAGAAGACCAATAATGAAATCTATGGAAATAATGTCCCATTTCCACTATGGTATCTCATGGGGTTGCAAGAGTCCCCATGGATGTCCATGTTCTACCTTAACCATCAGACACTCAAGACATTTGGCTACAATATTAGCTTAATCTATATCCTCATACTTGACCAATGATATAGCTACCTTAAGTTAGTATAGAGTTTTTTGACTCCAAGATATGCTGCATAAGGTGCTCAATGAGCCTCTAGAATAATGAACTCACACAAGTCACCTATGGAGGGTACATAGATGTGCCTTTTATGTCATAATAACCCCTCACAATCTAATGAATAATCAACAAATTTACCGTCAAGAGGTCTCTAGGAGTGGACTATCTGACAAAATTCTGCATAGAATTCATCCCCTAGTAAGTAGTGCATAATATGCTCCCTCAAATTAGTGCTTGTAACCATGGAAGTGAGCTCATGAAATTGTCTAATCAAGGCATCTGTGACTATGTTCTCCTTACCTTTAATGTAATACACATCAAAATCATACTTATATATGAACTCCATCCATCTCCTTTGCCTAGTATTAAGATTTGCTATGTGAAAATATACTACAAGATCTGGTGATCTGAATGAAGTTCAAATCATCATAGTAGAAGAAAATGATACCATCGTGCCAAAGAATGGACCACTACTGCAAGCTTGAGATCATGAGTAGGGTAATTGAGCTTATGAGCCTTTAGTTTCCTAGACTTTTAAGCTATGGCTTTACCTTCTTGCATAAGAACAACTCCAATTCCATCTAAGGAATCATCTATGCATACTAAAATGTCCAATGAGGGGTCAGATACTGCTAAAATGGGTGCACTAGTGAGTGCCCTCTTGAGCTTCTAAAAGGCCTCCTCACACTTTTTTGTCCACTCAAACTTCTTTCTATTTCTCTAAAGAGAGGTAATAGGGTGAGCTACCCTAGAGAAACCTCCCACAAATTGCCTATAGTATCTTGCCAATCCCATAAATTTTTTTACTTTTGTAACACTAGTAGGTGTTGGCCAATCCATGATCGCTTAGATCTTGGATAGGTCCATAGAGATCCCATCCCCTAATATCACATGACCCAAATAATGCACTTCTTATCTAAAAAAGGCACACCTCGACAAGCTACCATAAACTTGATTCTCCCTTAACCACTATAATACTTGTTGTAGGTGCTCTTCATGTTCCTACTCATCATGAGAATAGACCAATATATCATCTCGATACACTATTACAAAATTGTCTATGAATGTGCAGAATACCCCATTCATGAGGCTCATGAATATAGCTAGAGAATTTGTGAGACCAAAAGGTACCACTGTGAACTCATAGTGACCATATCTTGTACAGAATGCAGTCTTGTGGATGTCACTTTCCACGATGTGCAATTGGTGATACCCTGACTTCAAATATATTTTAAAGAATACTCAGACACCCTATAACTGATTAATTCAGTCATTAATCTTAAGTAATGGGTATTGGTTCATGATACTTACCTTATTCAACTATTAGTAATCAATGCACAATCTAAGTGATCCATTCTTCTCTTTTACAAAGATCACTGGTGCTCCCCAAGGTTGCACACTAGGTTGGATATGTCCCTTCTCCAAAAGTTCCTCTAGTTGAATCTTAAGCTCATTGAGCTCATGTGTGGTCATCTTACAGGGTGCTCTAGATATGGGTTCAACTCTTCAAATGAGATCAATATGGAAATCAACTACCCTTAGTGGTGGCATTCCAAGAAGCTCTCATGGAAAAACATCCACAAACTCCAGTAATATCAAGTAGTCATTGAGAGAAAGTTCCTCCTATACATCCTCCTCTCTATCACTAATGGTTATAGCAAACAACTGACATCCCTTTCACATGCACCACTTAAGCTTAATGGAAGAAATCGTATGAAAGGATACTAGCCTCTGAACCCCTAAAATCACCCTAGATGTACCATGATCATCTATGCACTCAATCCTCTTCATTCTACAATCCATCTTGGCATTGTGGGCACTAAGCCAATCCATGCAAAGGACTACATTATGGAATCCCAAGGGAGTAATATGCAAGTCTAATATGGTGAACATGTCTCTAATTTGGATTTGACACTCATGGATCAAGGAATCAACTAACACCCTAGCCCCTAAAGCTAACTCAACCTCCCAGTCAACATGTTGTCTAGCTGCCACTAGCCTGCATCGCTCCACTATGAATGGGGATATAAAAGAGTCTATATCTCTAGAGTCAAATAGTATAGTAACCTTATACCCACTAATCATAACTATAGCCTCAATCACTATGGCTTGGTGCTTGGCCTAATAGTTATCAACCATTGCAAACACCCTGTGGGATCTGCCCATATCACCTATTGTAGCCTCAAAGGTGGCTCTTCGCTGACTGCCTGCTACGAGACCCTATGGACACCCCCTTACAATATGACCCAAACCACCACAAGTATAACATGTTCCATGGGTCTAAACCTATACTCCATGTGGTTTGGTCTACTACTAACCCTTGGTCTCGCTAGATCCACTAAAGCCTCCCCTAGAGGATTGTTGAGTCCTGCCTAGCTGTGTATATTGGTTATGTGGCTTTTGATCATGTCTAGGGCCCTGTGTGTGCCAATGTTTAGGCTTAGAGCCTTGGTAATCCTATGATGACCTCTATCTAGTATCCTCCTGACCTCTCTACTGTGTCTATGGGGTCTTTGAGGACCCTGCTGAATGACTTTGATTACCATTCCAAGTGGGTTTCTGTTGTGCTGGTTGTTGGGAGGGGTTCTAGTTATGGGACCTATATAGGGATTCATGTCTAATATGAATGTCTTTGACAACCAATTTCATCTCAATTGTCTCTCTGAAGGTTGTAGGAAATGCCAACCATATTGATCCCTAAAGAGATAAGTTAAGGCCCTTAATGAATTGATGGATGTATAACATCTCATCTCTCATGTACTCCACATAAGGAAGTAGCTCCAAGAACCTACTCTCATATTGGGCCACCATGAGGACCCTCTTCTAAAGGTCATGAAACTTCGTAGCTCTGTCTAAAGTGCTATGACAAATATCTATCTTTGAAATGGTCCACAAAGGACTCCCATGTGAGTTTCTCTATGTCTACTCTCCCTATGGTCTCCTCCTACTACCAACAAGTGGAGGCATCCTCTCATAATAGGTGTATGGCTAGTCATGCCTTTAGATTTCTCCCACAGGTGTGCAATCCAAAGTAACTCTGCAACCTATGTAGCCATGCCTTCACATGTGTGCCAACTATGGTATCAGTAAATATGGGTGGCCTAAGTCATAGTAACTCTCTAACATCATCCCCAATATCTCAAGGTGCTCTCACTAGTGCTCACTCTAATGTAGCAGGTGGCTCTATCTGGTGTATTGATGCTTCCCACTGATCCTCTACAAGTTTGGGTGGGGGTCTTCTACCCCTTTCCTTGATATTGGCCCCATGCTCCTCTACATCTTGTTGTCTCGGCTATGGAATGACTGGTGGTAACCTTTGTTGTACGACCCCAATAAGATAATTGATAGTGTTCAAAACTTGATCAATGTTTGGAGGTTTCCTTGGTGGGGGTCCTCTCACATTCTTCCCTAACTCCTCTTAGCCTACTCGATTTTCTCTAGGACATTTGGCCCTTCATCGACCATTAAAAAAAACCCACTCACCATGCTAAAATATTAATCATACTAAAACTTAAATTATACTTTTTAAATTCATACTCTACTCTCACCCCCCACTAAATTATAATCATTACCTAAAACATATAAGACTGGGGGGGGGGGGGCGGGGTGGTGGTCCCATCACCTATGGTTATAAGCTTAAGGCTGACCTAACATGTACTGTAGTACCAACCACCCTTCCCATTTCTCCAAGTGCATGATCTCCTAGGTGATTTGAAAGGGAGATTTTCTTGTTTGGTATAAAGCACAATAAACAATTTTAATTGCCACCTTGCTGACTCCTTCAAAGTTGACACCTATGGTGAAGGGAGTTAGGTGGAAAGGGAGAGGGCAAAGGTTGTGTACTCCCCAAGACACCCTCCATATTAAATGCCCCTTCCCCTCCTCTAGGTAAGGCCGCTAGGTTGGTAATGAGACTAAGATGTCCTATTTTTTTTTTTTTTGTACTCCCTATAAATTTGCAATGATTTTTTTTTTCTATTTTGATCGAAATCTTGTCATATTAAATATAAAATTCACCTCTTGGTTTGAGAGTAAAAATATTTTTTTATTATTATTATTTTTTCATTTGTTAATTTATGCCATTGATTTATTAGGGTGTGACAATATACTAGTCTTGAAATAACCTTTTGTAAGACAACATTAATAGGATGGTGATTTTTTTCCTCTTGATTTGATATTGGAAGGAATATGTTATTTTATTCTAATAATAATATCTTATTTACTATATTTTTTGAAGAGGGACTCTTTGCAATGCCATACATTTTCTAGCAAGTTATTATGCACTTCTAGGCCTTATTTATAAAGTTGAGCTTATTGTCTAATTTTCTCATAATTTTTAGGGATTGTTACAAAGTGAATTGATGATATTTGGTCATTGTACATTCGAATCTAATGCATAATCTATGGAGTAAACCTAAGGATTGTGTTCGTAGCAATTATCTTATTGCTAAAAACTAAATTCAAGATACTTCTATGTGATCATAACTAAAATCCTTTTACATGTAACTTTAGGAAAACTAGTATTCAAACTTCATAATGATTTTCATTTCATGATTTAAAACAAAATATGAATTCATTATCTACGAAAAGCATATTTCTAGAGCCATGTAAGAATCAAGATTGATCACTAATGCATCTAATTATTGAATGAACATGGAGAATAATAGAAGTATACCCTCCTATTCTTAACTCTAATTCTTTTTCTTCAATGCAATCCTACCTAAGAGAATGAAAAATTTAATAACAACTCAACAAAATTATCTATCAAAGGCTTCCATTTCCTCCATACTACACACTTATCAACTTGAACATAAGGTGGTGAAATAATATATCATATTACGCACAATGGAAATACCTATTCCATAATACATAGATGAATCATATTCTCTCTTGACAAGTGAAATAGAACAAACAAAACCTTTTCAATTACAAATATAAACACATAATAAGGTAGATTTTCTCTTAATACAATACAATACAATAGTGTCTTCTTATCCTATGCCATGGAAGGGTTACATGAAAATCCAAGTTTCCAATATCTTAAAGAATAACCTACAATAGAGAGAAAAGAAAGGGGAACTATGGAGGCTCAGCTCCCATTCTAGGCCTCAAGGATGCCACCCTTGAGCTTGGGGAAATAAGGCATAAATGATTTTTCATGCCCTAAATTGAATAGGGCATACACACAACTGCACATTTTATTATTATTATTTACTGGCTTGTGAGATTGAACTCATAACGAATTCCTATCTACACTTTTTCCTCAGCCACAATACCATACACTTGATTTTTACACAATTGTAAAATTCTTTTAGTTTTTATTAAAATTATTATTCTTAATATCTATCTACTATAATGCGTGTCTTAATGACACCTTGACTATTTATAAATTAGGGTTTGGTTATCACCTAGTTACATGTACCAACACCTTAAGCAAGGTTTTTGACGGATTGTTACAACCCTATGTGTCTTAAGAGTCATGTTCTTAACCAACAAAACCCCTTAGTAGTTGAATCACAACACAGAACATTATCCCTCAAGCACACAAATTTGTGTTTGTTTGACTTGTCGATTAGAGAGTTAGATTCCAACTTAGTCCAATCACAATTTTACTTCCTAGTGCCAGTGCATACATATAGCCTATTGTGCACTAGATATTTTATTTAATATATGTTTATTAGAAGTCATTAATAGTTGTTTGAAAGTCATAGACTACAATTCCTTTACACTACTGTCATTGACCCTATTAAACGTGTACAAATACATTATTATAATCAATTGAATTCTTAATACATTTTAAGACCTTCTGATACCATTTCATTAATTACACATGAAAAATTACACTACTCGATTCAAATTACACTAGTTTAATTTTTTCATATCAATTTATTCCTATAAATTAAATTACAGTAATTATCATCTATTATTTCCTTCTTAAAAATAAGATAACAAGATAAATGCATAATAATATATTAATTATCCATCTAAAGTACCCTACTAGCTATAGTCCACTAGTTTGATCTCCCTCACATTTTAATCACAATTAATCTTCCAACTAACCACTCACTAACCCCTTTTGAGAAGAAAGAAAATACACTTTTACTAGCAAAGCTCTAAATCACCCTACTACCCACGTGTTACTACCCCATATTTCTCCCCACCTACCTAGGCCATGCAAATTTCCTTTTTATTTCTCTCCATGGTAAACTCAACCAAAAATGTTTTGACAAAAGACAAGCATAGATGCCTTTTTACATGGGTCAAATCCTACTCATTTTGGGCTAGTAGCTATGCATTTTGAATTCCAAAATTAAGTTGACTTGCATCATGGTTCCATAATGTTGGCAGCATGGATTTTATCCTAGACATAATTAAGTGGGTGAAAAAAGTATATAAAATCCCATGTCTATTCCCAAGGCAATCGAGGTGCCTAGGACAAGATGGGAGTTATCCACTCATGTCAGAACAATGACATGGACTTGCAACTTGTTCCATTATATATTCTAAGGAACAAAACACCTAGGGAAGAGGTAGGTGAGTTATGTCTCAGTCATGTCAGGGAGTTAAATTCCTTGGTCCCCTCTTCCATGTGACAAGGCAATTCGCCTAGTGGGGGTCCTTTATCCTCATTTTGTCTTTGTTTGCATTAAACAAACTTTAATTTATTTAGTCTTGTTAAATGGTCACCTAGGTGAGATCATGTCTTAGGTTGATTTGTCAGTGCTATTTCTTTATTACTAGTTGGTCTTAGTTTAGGATTGTTTAGCATTATTATAAGATATATATATATATATTTCTAAAAAGTTTCTTTGATTTGATGAGATGGTGACTTGTGTTACATGCTCTAAATGAGCCCCCCATTGTAATCAATTTGATAAAGTGTTTATTATGTTAAAATATGCCATATAGGATATAGAGTTCTATGGTCCTAGGGTATATCCTTGATTATTTTAATGTTTGTATTATGAGAAGGGATTTATTTTCCTCTTCCATACATTTTTTAGAGAAGGAAAAGACATCTTCAGCAAGTTCATTTCTTAATCTTATATTTGTTCTATGTCATCTATTTATTGATTAATTTCTATAATACAAGGTATTTATATAGTCCGAGGTATTTTTATTATGTTTTAGTAATGGTAAATTTGATGTTACTTAATATTATGTCGTATGTAGTCTAGAGTGTTGCATTCATTCAACCTTGAACACCAGACTTAAGAAAATACATATATGCACATCCCAAAATTGTATATTACTATTTGATTGCTCTTATCTATGACTTATGAAGTTAGGAACCATTTGCCCTAAAACTGACAATGCAATTTCTTTGGGAAAGATAAAGCCTGAATATACATATACAATTATTATTCAATAGAACTCAAATAATAGATAAGACTAATGAGAATAATCTTTCCATCATTACAATTCTTCTATGATAACAAATCCTTTGGCACTCTATATATAAATCTAGTGGATTCAAAATCTTTAGAATAAGATATCATATCTTTTAGCACCATCACATACTTCACTCAATAATCAACAGGGCACTCAGAAAGGTGGTGAATCACCATAACAAGATTACATAAATGTAAAGGTCTTTTTTTTGCACCAATGCTTCTCTATTTCTATACTGCCAAATGAATATGAACTACACTGAACTCATGACATCACAATAGAAACTCACATCAAGAAGGAGTTTTTATCCCCTATATTCAATCCAATGACAAAGGTATTTCCTCCTCTTATGCAAAGAAATTCACATGACTCCAAGTATCCAAGTGCATCATAGACTTGCAAATATCAAATAATATAGAACCATGGAGGCTCACCTCCCAACCTAGGCCTGAATGAGGCCACCCCCGCGCTAGGGGAAAACAAGGCTGAATCGGGATACATTCAAACATCATCATAGCAACATGAACTGACTAGATCACAACATTTTGCAACACATTTACACCCCAACCATGGTTTTCACAATGATTCACAAATGGAATCATAAACATTAGGTGAAGGTGAGCTTTCAATTAGGAGACTTGCCATAACATACCAAATCTATAACAACAATTTTCATGCCCTTTTGGGGCTTTCACAAACAACAAATTCCATGCACTTTATGGGCTTTCACAAAACAAAAAATTTCATGCCCTTTCAGGGCTTTCAAAAACATCCTCCAACCATACTACCATCAACTAAAGCATTCTTGGAATCCCATACTTCATAAATCTTCTTACCACTTCACCATTCTCCTTATTGCCAAAGCAAGTTATGAATGAATATGGCATATAATGGAGCCCATACTCCAAGGTTCTCAACTATATTTCAAGCCCAACTAACCCCTTCACCCAAGGCTTGCTCTTCCCTCCCAAGAGTGAGTGAAGCCTTCACACCCATGAACAAATTTTAACATTCAAATAGAACAAACAACCAAACAAGATACTCCAAGAAAATTCATTAAACAATGTACACAACCACAACACCACAACACAGAGTTTTCAATGACAATACATGATTCCATATCACACACATAGATTCTAAAAGAAAAACTCTTACAATTTCCAACTTCAACTTCATGAGATGAGGAAAACATGGCGTGAAGCACTAACCTCCTTCCAAGCTATGGTTATCAAATGGTGATCAAGATCATTCCTTCCTTGGCTTCCAAGTTTCCCCTTCCAAAACCTATCTGTCTCTACCATTCGAGAGTGGATGAATGATCACTAAGTTTGACACAAGTTACCTAAAAGGACCTCCACTTCCCTCCTCACCTACCCCTCTTACACCCTTGTACCTTTCTACCAATTAAAACTTGACCAAGTGGTGGGATGAGGAAAAAAGTCATATGGCTCTTTAATTTTCGAATTGGCTTGAAGGTGACTAGTTTAGAGGACCTCCTAAGACCCCTTGGCCAGCTTATGGTTATATTTAGACCCCCAACCTTTACTACTACCATGTAGGCTACTTATTTCCACCAAAATAATACTAGGGAACCAGTTTAAGTCTCTCTAAAGTTTCTCTCAAAGTTTTTAATGTAATTCTCCATCATGAAGGTGACTTATACTAATACTCTCTCGAGTGGTTAATTTGATTTCATAATGAGGATCTAACTTAGGTTAAGTGTCTTTATGCCAAAGAATCCTATTTGACATGTCATTTACACATAGATAGTACAAGTGTCAAATGACATGCACACACATTAAAACACTTTACACATCATGATGACATGTCTCTAATTAATTGTGCTCTCTAACTATAACACTCATGCACAATCACATTACAAAATAAATACAATACAATGAGGTTTTGAATCTTCCAAAGATTCACCTTGGCTTTGTTGTGTTCACATAAGATTGAACCTTGTTTCCCCAAATTATCTCCATGGTTCAACTTTCCTACACACTCAACTTAAACATTAGTAGCCCAATAAAATAATATACGAATACATATAGATAAGTTTAGAATAAATCCAGTGTCTCATTATTTATGTTAACATATACATTTAACTTCATCTAATCATTTCTGTTCGAAATACTATAAAAGGAAGCATTGCAATGTCATATTCATCTAAGTACATATATGATTGACTTTCATTTGATTCACATTCAAAACATTGCAATATCAACATATGGGTATCAACATTTATCTTTCTTATCATAACGAAATTAACATTCTAAACTCTTTTACCATACTTATAATTAGGAAACACTAAAGTCATATCTGCTAAATCATTAGAACATACAAAATGGACCTTAGTATATATGTCCTAAGTGAAAATCACTAATATGCAGACTTGTTAACTGGTATCCTTTTAATCAAGCTAAACATGTTGACAATCCTAGTAATATCCCTTTATCACATTATGAGGGGTTTGTGAGTAAGTTTTTAGGATTAATTCCTCAAACTGTTAGAATGTTTCCATAATTGAGTAATCATACTTTAAAGCCAAGTTTCAAGTGTAATCACATGTCTTGTTGTCATTTTAACCTACATTCATTGTTATCTCCTACAAGAGAAAATGTTAATTCATCTTCCCTAATTTGGCTATTGAACTATTCTGCAAATCCTTTCATCAAGTCCCTAGATTGAACATATAGAGTTTCATTTTTAGGTGATCTTAGTTATTCCATCTAAATTTATTTAGTGGTTATTACACTTATCATAACCAAATTCTACTTAGTCTCTATTTGGATCTCATAAATAATCATTAATAAAAAAAATGTCCATCATACTCTAATTAACTCCTAATCAAATTCATTTTATGAAATCTAAAATAGGATACTAGTGCGGGTCTTACATGATTACACACTACACATTCACATAACATGCATGATCACAAAAATATAACTAAACACTACACAATACATTAGAAGACAACCCACATCAAGGCTTGCACAAAGATTCAACAATTGAATCAAGTTATAGGGTGAAGGTGGGCTCTCTTGTTGAGGAGGATTTCCAAACTATGATTCAAAAATATCCACATGTTCTCATTATCAACTTGCCCTTTCAAGACCTAGAATGACTTCCCTCTTCACACACATCCTTATACCTCCCAAAATGCAAGTAAGCATGAAGTCCATATTCTATTGAACACATAAAAGTCATCTCCACATGTGGGAGAGTTCCTCAACTACATGAGTGAGCCCAACTAACCCCTTCTATCAGAGCCTGAGTTTCAACATTGGGAGCTCTGGGTATATTGGAATGCCATTAGTGTCAACTAGCTGAACAAAATGAAAACTTTGAACTATCATGTGTATCTCTTTCAAACTGAAAACTTGAAACTAGGTGAACTGAAATAGAACCTAAACTATTACTTGCATATTTTTCATACTTCAACACTTGGGTTTCAAACATGAAATTATACTTAAACTTAAACAAGGGAAAAATTGAAAATTGAAACTCATTCTAGTTGCAAAACATGTATCTTTTATATATGTATTAAGGTAGTATGTATTTGATAATCTTTGCAAGCATTAAGTTGCTCTTGTTTAGAATGTATTAGGGGATCTATTTTAGTAGTTGTTAAAAGAATGAATGTTGGAATGATATAGTTTTCAATTTAACATTAAACTTAAATCATATTGCTCTAAGTGTGTTTTAGTGTCACCAGTGGAATCATATTCCCCTACAGGGGGAAAGGGTTCAATGGGACCTGCATAGTGAGTATCTTAGTTTTTAATTCTTGCAGGCTTCCAGGAGTAAGCCTAATTCTAGGGGGGGTGGATGTAGTGCCTCCCCCTAGGTCACATTTTTTTTATCATTGTAGAACTCTTTTAGGGCTAGTTTTATGTTGATGGTTAGTAGCATTGTTTTGAGATTATCAGATATCATTTCAGATTCAATTTATTATATGATGAGATTACTTGGTACTTTATATTTCATGTATGCATGATGATTATTAAATTATTTCTAGTTATTGATGATTATTAGATTAGATGATTTATTATCACATGTTTTTTCTTATGGATGCTTACTCCATACTTGCATGTGTATGTTGTGTGTATTTGTTCTTGGATAGCATTTCTGATGTGGTTAAGGAAGGGAGTCATAGTCACCTACTAGTCAAGATCTACATGATGCACCACTTCCTACCATTGCCTGTTTAGCTTAGTATATACTGTGCTTGTACATGCATGGTTTTTTATGCAGGTTGCAGGTACCAAGTATCGACTTCCCTGAATTGCCTAGATGAGTGTACCCTATCACATTATCTCAATGGTAAGAGAGGGGAGATAAATTCTCAAGTCCAAATCCCAACCTTTTTAAGCCATTTTTCCTAATTGGAAATTAGGACAAGTATCTGAGTTGAGTACCCTCTGAATATGTTAGATGACGTAATTTGTGATATTAACCCTTGGTTTGATTTTGTATGTGTTTTTCTATAGTGGGTTTTTCGTATTTTACCTTGTGGGTCTTTGGAATATTTTCCATTAATTAAGCCTAATTAAAAGATTTAATTAATGGTTTAATTTAATGAAAAATTAATATGATATTTTAATATTTATTTTATTTAATTAATTGGGAAATTAATTAAATAAAATAATTAAATTTGAAGATAAAAGTTATAATTTTAAAGTTAGAATGTGATCATATTTATTTAAGTTGATAAATATTTTATTAATTAAAGTTTCAAAAATGAATTTAAAAGTGGAAAAGATATTAAAATTATTAAAAGATAATAAGTTGCATGATGTGTGCATGTGATTAAAATATAAATATATTAAGATAAAACAAGTGGAGCTATTAAAGTTAGTGCATGAGATTTAAAAATTAATAAATTAAATTGGAAAGAGTAAAGTGAATATTAAATAAATTAATGTGCATTATTTTAATATTTAAGAGTTTGCAAATTCTCAGGAGTTGTCATGTAGACAACACAAAAGTTTGCACTCTACGTATGCACATGTTGTCTACACTTAGGAGTTAGTATATTATTTGAGCACATAGTGTCTACAACCTTCTAGAGACCTCATCATGTCTATCTTCTTATCATGGAAGTTATGTGCTTGGTTGTCATGCTTATCTCCTAGTTCTTCTAGACACATTCTAGATGCATCTTAGAGGCCTTTGAATAGAGGCTCTCCTACTGTGATTGGACAAGTGGAGATGCATTCAAGAAGCTCTTATGCTTCAACATGCTCGTATGCTTCTACAATCACTCTTAGTCATGCGGGGCGGTTGGTTCGGATCTTGGAGGAATTGTGAATGTTGGAGAAGGAAGGGATTCTCTATGGACTTCTGAGGGATGGAAAATTAACATTAGTGTCCAGGTGCACTCGTGATTTTCACATATTCCATTTGCACTCTTTCTCTTCCTATCTTCATTGTGTCTATTATATGTGTCTGAATATACTCCATGAATAAATCTTTAATCTTGAAATTGGAATCTAGATATGTATGTTAATTTTAACTGGTTGAGAAAAAAACAATAGAAAACCCTAGTTTCAATTTAAGAAAGAAATTAGTTCTAAATTGGGATTGGGTTCGAATTAAAATTGTGAATTTAGATTGACAAGGATTTTAAATTTGAAAATAGAAAGAAGGTTGAAATGGAAAATTCTTAACTTAGAGATTTGGGAAGCCCTTCTTGTTTAAGAAAATTATTATATGTTTTCTTAAATTACATATAAGTTTTAAATCTGCACCCATATATATTTATATATTTATATATATATATATATATATTGAAGTGTTGTTTATATATATAACAAAACTTCAATATATATATATATATAAAATTAAATGCTGCATATTTTAAAATTGCAGAAGAAAAACTTTATTGAAAAATCGAATTGCACATGACTATTTAAAAAAATGTTTTGAGATAACATAATAAAAAAATAAAATAAATGAATATTAATTTTGGTGAGGGCAGGCAGTCACACCCCACCCCCACCGGCAATCACTGTCCACGATAATGGTACCATCGACAATCATTTCAGACTGCACGATGGCCACTGCCGTGGCAATGCCACAACAGCTTCCCATATGGGAGTGCTGCATTCGTAGTCTGCAGACTGTACTTTACAGTACCACACATTTTATATTATGTTTTTTTTTAAATTGATACATGTGCAATTGAATTTGTATATATGAAGTTATTAAATATTATTATATGTATGTATATGTGTATACATACATACATACATACATACATACATGTATGTATGTATGTATGTATGTATGTATGTATGTATATATATATATATACATATATATACATACATATATATATATATATATGTATGTATATATATATATATGTATGTATAATATATATGTATATATATATGCATACATACATACATACATACATATATATATATATATATATATATATATATATATATATATACATATATATATATATATAATATTAATAAAAATTTATTTAAGTAATGAATTAGTGTAATTAAGATTAATAAAAATGTTGTAATTGAAATATTGAAGTTGTCCAAATAATTTTGGAATTCTCACAAATGGAAAATTGAGAAAATTATATATGATTTTAAAAGAACAATTTTTCCTAGAGATATTAATGTTTACTTGATATTCAAGGACTGGTTGAATGAACGATGAATTTGGTTCAAATATTGATCATTATAATTAAATAGTGAAATTATTAACGAGTTTATTATTTATTAATAATTTTTAAGGTTAGCAATTATTAATGAATGATAAGTATAGTTAGTATAACTATTAATTAATTCAATTAAATTCAAATTGAGATTAGTTAGTAATTGAAGTATAGCAATAAGTTATAGATCAATTATAATAATTGGTTAAAAAAATCTTAGGAGATATGAGACATAAGGTTAAAGTAATTATTAGATAATGATATTGAATGATCGTTATCCTTATATCATTGGGAATATTAATGCATCAAATTATACGTTATGGAAACTATGGTTAATTATTAATTGAGAGATATTCATTGAGTTGTTAATATAGTCATGTAAAATATTAGTTAATTTAATTAATTAAACTCAATTAATAAATAAGTTATGCAGTGTGGTTTAATTGAAATAATTATTGATAATATTGATGTTGGGTAATTGTAAAGTATTTACATCGAAGTTGATAAGTCTTATTCTAATGACTTGAATAATGACTTTAGATATTTTAATGGTTATTAGTGATGATTTAATTATTATAATGATTTTAATTAAGAGGCTTAAATTTTGCTAATATTTAATTAAGTTTTAATTAAGTATTATTAGAATGATAAAAGTCATGGATTGTGTACCTATGTTAATACCGATGATCTCTTCGGTGATTTGGAATGTTACGCGCAGAAGGATGGCTAGGATCCATGATGATCTAATGATCCTATTTATGGTTGGGAGGAACCGTGCACTTAGTTAATTATGTTTGATGATTTATGGTTATGATGATGTATCATGTATGGTTTGTGGTTTCATTTATGTTATTGCATCACAGATTAGATTTAGAATGATGATGTACTTTATTTCACACATTTATATTCTTTTAAGCCTTTCATACCCTGTGACATGTATAGCAGATGATTGAGCAATTAGAAATATAATTTAAGAACATTGGACTTTTCATTATTATTTTATGTGGATGTAGTATTAGATGTAACCATTAATAATAGTTAAATTAGATGTGATTCAATGTTAAAGGATATTTAAGAATATAATCCGTTATGTATGTTTATGTCTACTTTCAGTGGGATGTTGTTATTGCTTCTGTTACTATTTGTATGTTGTGGATGGTTTTAACTTTCATGTTAAAAAAAAGAAAATGCTACCGAACTTAGTGAAACTTTAGGTTAATTCTTTGGATCTTTTGGCGGGGCGCACACCTTCACCCAAGCATCCCTTCCCTCCTAAGGCTAAGTGATGCTTCACACCTATTACAAAAACACACAATTTGAAACAAAACAAGATTCAAGGAAGAAATCACATAAACTTCTCACATGTAACACTCAACAAAAGATCCTTTTTAACAAACCATATCTACAATACACCAAATTTATCATGGAATGAAGAGCATTGTATCAATCCTACAATGCAATGAAGAGAATATCATAACAAATGTATGAGAAATGGAGAGACACCATGGATCATGGATACCAAGCTTACTCCAAGAAATGGCAATGAAAGTTGTAGTAGAGCTCGTTATCTTCTTCTTCAAAACCCTAAATGTCTCTAAATTTAGAGAGTGGCCAAGTGAAATTCTAATTTGGCCATGTCTCTGTATATCACTCTCATTTTCAGATTCAATATAAAATGCATTCTTTTTCGGGTCTCATAGGTTTTTTAGGAACCCTAGTGGTTACTATTAGTCACCTAACTTAAAGTATTAACATGGGTAGGTTTCATTTTTATCTCAAATTCACCTTAGAGCTACTTTATGGACCAAAAAATGTCAGGTAAGTTCAAATTTCAAATTTTCTATGGTGGTGACCTTTATCTCTTTACTAATTTAAGATAATATGTCAAATTTTTCAATTAAGGTATTTAACTCAGGATAAGGTGGCCACATGACCCATCATTAAAGAACATGTCATTTTCACATAACAAATACAAGTGTCAAGTGACACACACAAAATTCACTTTACATCACATATGACACATTCAAAATCTACACATGAAACACATACTACACACATACATCTCACATTTTCAAAATAAACACATGACAAAGAGGTTTATGAATATTATAAAGATTTAGCTTAGTAGTGTCATATTTACATGTGTTTATACCTTGTTTCTCCATTAAGTTTCCATGGTTTCTTTCCTATGCACTAAAGTAAAATATTAGTAGTCCAACGAAAAGTCACATATAAAATACATATGAAAATGAAGGTACATAATAATTTTGTTATTCCACCATTCACATATAACGCATTCCATAATTAACTTCCTATTCTCCATCATTTACATATAACATTTAATCATTAGCCTTCAAAAATTGTACATTACTAACTTCCTTAACAAGATCACATTAAGCATTAGAATCACATTAAAAACCCATTTCTAACATAATAATGAAGTACAAAATAAATATCCATTAATTCATCAATTATGCCAATTATGTCCTAATACATATCATAATGGAAAATCAGAACATAAATATCATCTGTTAAGTAGAAAAATTTACTGTCCATCAAGTATCAAAATATGTGTCAAGATATCCAGTCCCAGGTGAAAAAATGGAAATACAATATCTATGCTATGACAGGTCAGAGTGAGGCCTCACATGGGTCTACAAGTTTGGTAGTGTTGTAACCAGTCTATACTTATAGGTTAAAGATGACTCAGATATGGGTTGTCTTCTCCCATTGATCTTTCACTATTGATGCATATTCAGATTGGTGGCTTGGATTTGGGTTGTTTATGGCCTAAGTCACATGGTTTTCTTATTGTTTATATTAATGTAGAAGGGATGAGATGTTGTTACTAGGTATAGTGTAGTGCTTGCCCCTAGTTTACATTTTCGTAGTTTACATTTCTGCTATTGTTGTCGAACTCTTTTAGGCCAGTTTTATGTTTGATGATTAGTAGCATTATCTTGAAATCATTGGTTATTGTTTTAGACTCATTTTATATATGATGAGATTACTTGGTACTCTATGCTTCATGTGTGCATGATGATTGTTACAATTTGATTAAATTATTGATGATGTTTAGGTAGATGTATTATCATATGTGTTTTCTTATGAATACTTACCCCATACTACATGTGTATGGTGTGCATATTTTTTTTATTTATGTATAGCATTTATGATATGGTTAAGGAAGGGAGTCGTAGTCACCTGCTAGTCAGAATCTACACAATGCACCACTTCTTGTCATTGCCTATTAAGCTTAGTATATATTGTGTATGTACATGTGTGAATTTTATGTAGGTTGTAGGTACCAGGTATTGACTTCCCTAAATTGCCAGGATGAGCGTACCCTATCACATTATCTCAATGGTAAGAGAGGGGAGATAAATTCTTAAGTCCAATCCTAAACCTTTGAGCCATTTTTCCTAATTGACAATGAGGACAAGTATCTAAGTCGTGTACCTTCCAAATGCATCGGATAATGTTAATTCATGATTTTAACTCCTTAGTTTGATTTTGTATAAACTTTTCTATGATGGGTTTTCATATTTTACTTTGGGAGTTTTTGGTGAATTTTCTATTAATTAAGTCTAATTAAAAGCTTTAATTTATGATTTAATTTAATGGAATTTTCTAATAATTTTCTAATATTTTTTTAATTAATTGAGAAATTAATTATATAAAAAGAGTTAAATAAAAGAATTATATTTGAGGATAAATCTATAAGTTTAAATTTGGAACGTGATAATATTTAGTTAATTTAATAATAATATATTTAGAGTGCATTTTTAAATAAATGGTAAATAATATTATTATTTAAATTAATGAATAGTTATCAAAATTAATGTTCAAAAATAAATTTAGAAGTGGGAAAAGAAATTAATTTATCAAAAGTTTCATCATTGCATAAATGTGCATGAGACTAAATTAAATAAATTAATTTAAAAAGAGGTCAAATATAAACCAAATAAAGTAATTTAATTGATTATTGTATGTGCATGGAAAAGATAAAAGAAAGACAAATAAAAGTTAATAAAGAGTTAAAAGGTGGTGAGCAAAGAGTTCTCTGAGGTGAATGCACAATTAGTGCCCCAATTTTAGGGAGAGAACTCTTTATCACAATTTTGTGGGTTCATTTTCAAGGGACCACAAATTTTGGAGACACAAATTTTGGGAGACAGATTTTGGAAGCGAATTTCAGAAAAAAAATTCTAGGAAAGATTTTCAGCGAAAACTTATTGAAGAGGAGAAAATCCTCTCAAAATTTTTTGTGGATTGCATATTAGCATCAGGATCATGTAGGGTCTTGTTTTTTGATCACAGATTAACTACACAATTTTCCTTTCCTGTCTTCTTTGTGTCTGTGGATTCTAAATCTAATTTCTCTGTAATGAAGGTGTAAACATTACAATATTGCAAATAATTAGATGTTTGTTAATTAACTTCTGTATACATAGGGATTAGAAAAGAAATTAGATAACCCTTATTTTTCTAAATCAAAGAACATAGGATTTAATCGGGAAGGGGTTGAATCTAAAGATGAAATTCTAAATTTGGATGGTTGATATTATTTGCTCCATCAGAGTATAGATGAAATAAATTATATATATATATATATATATATATATATATATATATATATATATATATATATATATATATATATAACAAATTTATTTATTTATAAATTTTATAAACTAAATAAATTTTAAAAAGGAAAAATTTATTAATACTACAAACAAAGTTTATAAAAACAAATATATATTAAAATATGGATGGGGAGGGGAAGCTTGACCACCTCCTACCCTTTTTTATTTTCATACAGTAGGTGACTGTTGTATGTAGTCATACATGATGATACAGGATGACTACGACAACAATCTCTGTGCAGCCAATATAAAGGCTGCAAGAGAGTGATTTAAAATTGCTAGTCTATATTTTATTTAAAACTATAACATGCCCTTTCCAAACAATTAAATTTGATTGTGATTTAAGTTTTAAATAATAGAAATTTTATTTACTTTTATTTTATAAATTTTAATTAAATTAAATTTATGTTATTAGTATTTTTATTATTAAACTTTAATAATATTTTATATTTAGATACATTGATAATATATTGAAATAAAACTTTAATTAGTGTAATTAAATATGTTTCAAATAATATTTATTAAAAATAGAAGTTATTATTGAGGATTAAATTGTTGATTTTAATAAAATCATAGTTATTTGATTTAAAATCATTAATGGTTAGCTTTTTATAGCTTAATTAAATAAGATTATTCCAGATTATTTTAGGAAGTTTGGCTTTTAATCTGAGAGTAATTTTATATTTATGAATAAATAATTGGGTTAAAGTATAAGGGTAATAGTGAGAAACCTTTACACTAGAAACATTCATTGAAACACAAACTAAAAACTTTAACTTAAAACCCTATTGTGTGTGTTGGAATCAAACCCAAACTGTGAAATTGTAATGTTTTCTTTATGTTATTTATGTTTGGGGTTTTGGGTTGACTAGATTGTTGACCAGTTATAGGACATCTACTAGAGGTTCGTGGGGGTTATGTGATTGTGATATTATGATGATTTTTCCTCAATCTTTGTAAACCCAACCATGGTGTTGTGTTGATATGCTCTATGATGGATGTATTTACTAATTGTTATTGCTTTCCAGTTTCCTTGTGTGAAACTGAGGTGTATGTATATGAGATACCTGATTTAACCATTATGAGTCATTGATTAGTATTGTTGGGATATTTTTTAGTTGCTCATTGAGAACTGATAGATACTATGATTTATCTTTGTTACTTTCTAGTTTCTCATTTATAGTTGATGGTTATTGTGACATATCTTGGTTTCTTTCTAGTTCCTTGTAGAGAACTAATGTGATATGATGATTATCTTTATGATGTTATCCAGTCACATGTATAGGACTGAGGTAATTTTACTATGAATCTGTGATTTGCGATTTCATGAACTTACGGTAGGTTATCTATATGCAGTGTCGAGAAGTGGCTTGCAATGGGGGCTAGGGACCCTAAGTTGTCCTAGGGGTAACCCATTGTAAGTCATTTAATAAGTGATAAATTTACACTTAATACTAACTTAAATGAACCTAATAAGAGATAATTGTATGTTCTTGCCCATGCCTCGAGTGCTAGTACAAACTAGGATGGGAATAGAGAGAACACCTGGTTATGACCTTGCATTTTGTAGTATGCCTTGTTAGTACGAGAGGATACTAGTGGCCACAAGGATCACTAGGGACCGAGGGGTCCTAAGGGACTTCTCAAGTAACTCCCAATGTGATTTGTGCGATGACACTTTTCCACTTACATATTAGATTCCTACATGTCTTTTTGTGCCTCTGGGTCTAGATGTTGATCTATGTAGAAACCTTTGAGTTAGTATACTTTTAGGATTCCTGGACTTGGAAGAGTATCTATGTTATGTGATTTGATTTCTTATTTGGTACTTGAGACTATCTCCCCACTGTGGTGGGAGGGGGCCATTTAGGTTCCACATAGTTGGGTGGTAGTGCTTTTTACTCTTATCATTGAGATCCATCCATGGTCACCATGGCTAGAGAATTCTTTGTTAGCATTTACCTTCATTCTATTCATGGATCATTATGATGGATGTTGTATCATTTTATTATGGTTGTTATATATTTGGATGTATGGATGTATTACGTATGGTGGATGGTTTCATTTATTTTATTGTTCATATCATGGATCCAAAGAGGATGATGTATTTCTATTTTTATATATGTATATTCTTTTAAGCCTTTCATACCTCGTGACTTGTATAGTGGATGAATGAGCATTCTGAATTAATTTTCCAAGAGGCATTCAAAACAAATTTATATTATATGGACATTGGACTTTTCATTATTCTTTCATATAGATGTGGTATTCAATGGACTTAGTTTTAGATTAGATTTAAATGTGATTCAATGCAATGATATCCTTAAGGAATGTAACCTGTTATGTATGATTTTAGTTGAATGTATGTTGTTGTTTTTACTATTATGTGTTTGATGTGAATGGTTTATCTTCATGTTTAAAAAAAAATGCTATCAAACTTAGTATAACTTTAGGTCATTTTTTCTGGATCCCTTGGTGGGGCATTACATATAGTCATGGTGGAGAATTATGGTTCACTATTTTATGATGATAGGTTGGACACATTGAGAGTTAATTGCATGGTTCATGGATGTGATCATGATGACATATATTTTGGCATGGCACGATTGGATATAAAAGTACATCCTTTATGTTCATTGCTTTCAATTCCTAATTTGGTTATGGTGGCTAATCTTCTTGGTTGAGGATCATGTAGTTATTTGGTTTCTTTTGAGGACCTCATGATGTGCACTTTGAGTTCTTTGATGGTTTGATGCATTGGTTGATTCTAATGGTTAGAGGATGGCTTTTCATCATTATGTCATGGATAGCTTGGATACATGGTTTAGTGGGAGCTTGTGATAGTGGTGAGGTGATAGTACATGATTCATTCCTGGTTTGGTTTGTATCTTCTTGGGTTTGAAGACATTGGTTTCACTTGGTACTAACAATGTGGTTGTGTGTGTGTATACCTAGAGGATCTCATGTAGGAGATGGATTTTGCAATTCCATGGGTGACTCGGTAACATGGTTGAGTGGGAGTTATTCCAATTGATATATTTATTAAGTGTTTATAGATGTTGAAGGTTTGTCTTAGATCCTACTACTAAAGAAGAATATTTGACATTTGCATAGAGCTCTTGGTTATTTTTATGCTATGTGGAGATGGTTCTTCATGGTATATGGAGATGGTTTTCTTCATGGTGTGTGGAGATGGTTATATCTTGAGGACTCATGGAGTTCTTGGTAAAGTTGTTGTTTATCCTTTCATTTGACATGTTATCCTTGCTTTGAGGATGGTTTCATTAATATGTCATGGTATACTCTTAATACACATATATAATTTTGACATGTTATAGTATGTTCATATGGAGCATGTTATCTCTTCAGTTGAGATTGTTAGATCATGTTGTCATGTTTATGTTCCTAAGGCTATAGTTGGGACTTTGACATTTATCCTAGTTTAGTTTCTTGGTATTGAGTACATTGATCATTTTCTAGAAACTTCATGATATTCTATGTTGCATTTGGAGTTGGCATTGATTGAATAGTTATAGGTGCTCATGGATACTTAGAGATAGGGGTGATGTTGATTTCTCTTGGATTATAGATGTGTTTGTTGGGATAGTTGATGGTTTTAGTTGGAAGTTTGAAGGGCATTCACCTAATATGGACTTGAGAGGAGATTGTTCTAAGATGAATCTTGGTTGGAGACTTCGATATCTTGATGAGAATTCTCATTCCCCACTCTTGATCTAGTCAGTGGTTTGGCACTTGAGAGGTATAGCCCATTATTTCTCCCAAGTGCATTGTATTTATGCTTTTCTTTCATGGATATAAATCTTGAGCTATGGTACATGATTTAGTTCTAGAGGGTTCATTTGAGAGATGTTTTAGCATTGGTTATCTCCTTTTGAATATTTTTTTATTATGCTAGTTGAGTTTGGGAGATAGTTTCATATTGGGCATATTCCTTGGATTAGGAATGATTTATGAGTTCGATCTTATTGTGAAAGTGTTACATCCATGATTAGTTATATGGTATGGTTATGGGTGTTGTTGTGGATTCTTGATAGGAGTTTTATGCAGGAGATCATACTTACATAGTTTACATATAGATGTTTGTGTAGAAGGACATGATACATGTTATGATTTACATAGTTTTTATTTGGTGTTGGTTATATATTTGGATGTTTAGTTTCACTTACATTGGATTTGAGATTGGTTAGAGATTGTGATCACTAGTTTGTCCTCATGTATGTCATGTGAGAGATGACACAGTTATTCCTTTATCTCTTTCCTTTATTGCTTATGGAGAACTTGGGAGAGCATTCGGGACTTGTTATGAGAGGTGTTCTTATAGGATATTGGTTTATGTAGTGTGGGTGTCCTTGATACTATGTGGATTCACTTTTATGAGATGTTGTGAATGGATTGGCAATAGATTTGGCATTATCTTTTGTAGTGGGAGCTTCATGGTATACATGTGGCAAGTATTGCTCTTGAGGCTTATGATTACATGTTATAGATTGGATATGTTAGTGATTTTAGATTCACTTGGTATACCTTTCGAGGTATGAATAGTTGGATGGGTTGGCACTTGCTGTGGGTGCAATTTTAGTTATTGATATTTGACAACTACAAATACATATGATTAACATTGGATTAGGTTTTTGAGTTTGGAATTTTAGTTGGTACAAGATTTTATTATCTTTTAATGTGTCAAGTTGGGTGACTTTCTCTTTGGATGGCTTCTATGTATGTTTGGTGGTAGTGGCATAATAGGAGGTGGCTTCATTCATGTTTAAGAAGCTAGATACTTTGATTTTGTTGCGGGTACCATGATGGAGAACTTGGTGTGGTGTTCTTTGATCCATGATGGTGGATGTGCTAGGATGGATTATTTCCTTGTTCATTTATGTGGCTATAGATTGACCCTATGTAGTGTATACAACAAGTGGGAGATTGTTGAGATTATGGATGTTGCACACATTGCATAATATTTTTATATTTTATATATTATTTTATTTTATATATTATTTTATTTTATTATGTAGTGTTGTATCTATGAGCACCTAGATGGGCGTGCAAAATGTAAGGATTCCCATCGGATATACTTGATGAGTTATATTGTAAAATTGTGATAATATTTGATGTAATTATTTAATATTTGGGAAAAGAAATTAAATTTCCAATATTAAATTAGGGATCAATGGGTTAGGTAGCACCTAGTTTTAGCACATGGTTTATTTAATACCACTAGGTGCTTTTGTGGGACTTGCTACTAAATAATTAGCCAAAAGGGTAGTTGTTGTATATAAGAAGAGGGAAAGGTGAAAAGGAAAGAGTCGAGCAGGAAAAGTCTTAATAGGTTAGCCAAGTGAGCATTTTGAAGGTTGGAAGCATGGCATGACATGTGTGGATTCATGCTTGTTCACATGGATTTCTTTATTGCGGCTATGGCTTTAAAGACTTCCATGGTTGTATTGCAATGGAATTTTTGTTGAATAATACATGGTGATGGATGCTTTTGGAGGTTGGGTTTTTCCCTCAATGAGGGTTTCCCAGGGTATATCTTGTGTTATATTTTTGTGGGTATTTTGTCTATTCTCTTGCATGTGGATTTTAATTGCATATTTATTTCAAATCTATTATGGGTTATGTGGAACAATTATATTCCTTCATGTTTCAAGTTTCCTTACAAAAATGTCCACATCAAGAAACCCTAATGTTCTAACTTGAATCATAAAATCTAACTTAGATTGTGTTATCCTTGAATTATCTTCCTCTAATTTATCTTTCCACTTAACAAGTTATTCCATGTAGTGTTTTCCTCTAGTACTCTTTCTTATTCTATAATGTGCAAAAAAATTCTCAATGATGTCATACTTCTTAGGATAATCTTGATTATCTTTTAATTCTTCATCTATTTTAAAGTAGTGAAATATGTTTGTAATATTGAATATAGGTTAAAAACTTATGTCTCCATCTAATTCGACTTCAAAACGATATCCCCTATTAAATTTCCTTAGAATTTTACAAGGACAAAATTTATTTCTCTTTAGCTTACTGTAAGTACAATCTGGAATTCTATTCTTCTTGAAATGAACCATTTCTTTATCTCCAACCTCAGAATATTTACGTCTTCTCCCTTTATATACTCTTTTTTTATATTTACAGTTATTATCCTTGAGATTCTTTCTCACTTCATCATGCAAATTCTTCATGACATCTTCAAATTCTTTATCTTTGACACTTCTCTTGAACTCAATGTTGAAGTCTCTCAATTTAGTTGTCCCTTTAGGATTCAATCCATTAACAATCTCAAAAACTTGTCTTCTTGGTACTTCTATTTCCAAAATTGTTATTTACAAACTCTTCTTATGGTCAAATCAAATCCCAATTGCTAGGTTTATTCCCAACCAAACATATCAATAAGTTACCCAAACTTCTTCTCACTACCTTAGTTTGTTTATATGTCTAAAAATGAAACATATAAAGGAGATTCAACTATATTTCCATTTTAATCCAAAGTGTTCTCCAAAAATGTCATCTAAACTTGGTATCTTTGTCTTAAATAATAGTTCTATACAACCCATTCAATCTTACTATTTCCTTGAAGAATAATATAGCCACATGTACTACATTAAATTCCTTCTTAGAAGGTAAAAAATGAGTTATTTAAAAAAAAAATCCACTGCTGCTAGAATAGAATAATTACTTCTCTATGGTCTAGGAAAACAAGGAAAAAATCCATATTGATATCTTCCCAATATTTTTAAAGTACAAATAATGGTGAATACAATCCCAAATTTTGAGTTGTTCCTTTAACTATTTGTCAAATTCTACAACTTCTAACCATTTTTTGTACATCCCCATAAATTTAAGGACAAAAGTACCTATAAAAATAAACTTCACTATTTTATCAATTCTAAAATATCCAGCAAGTCCTTGACTATATATCTCCTTCATGATGTTATTTGTCATAGAATGTCTATATATAAATAACTAAGTGCCTTTAAACAACATGCATATCTTAATAAAATAACCAATCTACTTATTCTACTCACTCATCAACTATGTTTTACAAGCTTTCCAAGGTTCTGCAAAATCAGGACCAGTTTCATACAAACAGTTCAAATCATTAAAACCAAGGACCTTAATTCTTAAATCTATCAATAAATTTATTCTTCTCAAAGCATCAACATCCTTATTGGACTGTCCACTTTTATGTTTAAATAAAAAGGAAACATTCTACAATTACTCAACCCACTTCATGTGTCTCTAATTCAACTTGTTTTTGCTTCTAAAATATTGCAAAGTTATATGGTCTTCTTCAAAGACTGAATAATAGCATAGAATTCATTATCATAAATTTTATATCTTTTCTTAGCATCCTTCAACTTTTAACTATAGAAATCTATAGGTCTTACTTCTTATCTCAAAAAAACTCCAATGTCACTTCTACTAGCATGACCATCAAATTTAAATTTTTTAATAAACTTACCCAAAGCAAGTGTAGATAATTCTACTACTCTCTATTTTAATTATTCAAAACTCTTATGTGCTCCATGCATCAACATGAAATCCCTTTTATCACCACTTATAGTTTATGTCATAAAATTAAAAACTGAACTAAAATTACTCATAAACTTCCTATAGAATATTTGTGTTCCATGAAATGATCTAACTTCTCCAACATTATCAGGCATCAGCCAATCAAGAATAACTTTTCCCTTTTGAGGATCCATCTTCAAACCATCATCTAAAGTGACAAACCACGATACAAAATATCCTCCTTCATGAATAAATGTCTCTTCAAGTTAATTGGTAACTTCTCCTCCTTGAATCTCTGCAATACTTGTCTGATATGCTCAAGGTATTTTTCTTTAGTCATACTAAATTTCAGAATGTCATCAAGATATACAATCATAAACTTTCCTAAGAATTTCTTTGAAACTTCATTCATTAGCCCCATGAAAGTACTAGGTGTGTTACTTAAACTAAAATGTATGACGAACCATTGCAATAAAAATTCATTATTTTTAAAAGAAAATTTCCTTCCATCTCTTTCTCTAATTATAATTTGATGATAGTAAATTTTCAAATTAATCTTTTTAAAATACTTTTCTCTAATCAAATAATAATTTATGCCAAGGATTTAGGCTAAGGGAAACTTCTACTTTTCTATTCTTTTATCTATAGCTCTAGAATTAGTGCACATTATCCATTCCTAATTCCTATAAGTGCTAATCCAGTAGGTAAAACATAAAGAATCAAAATTTCTCTAATCAGAACCTATTCAAGCAATTCTTGCACTTGTCTACTCAAGTCAACATTTTTAGTAGGTGTTAACATATGCAGTGCTTTATCAAGAAAACTAGCTCTGGGTATCAAATCCTAATAGTGACTAATACTTCTCACAAAAGGTAAATCATGAGGTACATTATTATAAATAATGTGTTCAAACCTCACCAATAAAGATTCAATCCCAGGGACATGTTCTAGTTGATCTTGAACTTCTTAGTATTTCTAGGATTCGAAGAAAAATAAAGATTGTGTTTCTTTATATTGCTTGTAAGATAATTTCATTCAATAAAAAATAATTAACTATGGTACATTGATTCCCATAAGGATTTTCTATGTAAGATAACAAATTTTTCTTCTTTCTATCAACTCAAATCATATACTGATTCAATCTACCATCATGGAAAGCTTGGCCAACATACTACCAAGGTCTACCCAAAAGATTATAAAAACAATCCTTTGGAATAATAACACACAAGAATTCATCATGATAAATTGCAATTTTGAACTTAAAAAGGCATTGTTCACATACTATTAATTTATACTCCTATATTTAAGAAAAAATGATAAGATTTAGGATGTCTCAATCTCTACACCATGAATTTGTTAATCAGCTCCTCAGATGCTAAATAATATGAATTTATACTATCAATGATTACCTTGTAATTGTTGGAAATATGTCGAGGCAAGATGAATTCTAGTTGTCATTTATGGCAACATGTATTTGAGGTTTTAATGAAAAAATATACCACTGAAGATTCTATAGTTAGAAATAGAAAATTGTTTAAGTGTTAGACAATTCCACTGACAATACAAAGACTATTTATTGTAAAGGGAAGGCTAAAAAGATAATTTTCATATGAAAAGTTAAGGAAAGGTATATCAGAGTGTCATGATAATGTAATTAAGTTTTCAAGTCAATTATATAGTAAAAGGAAAGTTACAAGCTAAATTCAAGTAAAGGCAGTATGCATTATAGAATAGAGTATAATAGGAAAAGAGGTATAAAGTGTTAAGAAATATTTTAGATCACTAAATATTTACTTATGTTTGTAGGGATGAAATACTAGATGTTTATCCTAAGTTAGTCTAATGCGTGTTTGCATCAAGCCGACTATGCAAGAGTTTTATGAAATGAAATGGTATAAGTAGAGAGTTACTTTATGCAAAGTACAAGTAACATGTGATATGTGATATATCTTAGAATACAAAGTATATGATGTATATTCAAACCATGTGTATGACATCCAAAGCTATATGAGAGATGTATGATGAAAATTTTGATGTTAGAGCAGGCTATATGAAGTGAGGTAGGCAACAATAAAGATGTTATTATATCTATCTCCTTTGTATAAAGGCGCTATATTGTATAATTGCATATTAGAGTAGTAGAATCTTCTTGGATATAGTTGTAATTTTCATACCAACTCCTAATAGGGTTGAAGAAACTTCTAATAGGGCCTAGTACTCAATCAAGGACCAATAAATTATATGTAATTCATAGACTCCTAACATGGTTAATATCCTTAGTGTGATTCTTTTGTTTAGTGGATCATTATACAGGTGCAATCCCCACCATGGTTTTCCTTGGCTAGGATTTCCCTAATTAACAAATAATGATGTTATGAGTTCTCTCTTTGTATAGTTTTATTTATTGTTCAACATTATTGGTTTACTTTCATATGCATGTTGTAAAGTAATTAATGATATTAAATTATGGAAAAAAATTTATAGAATACTAATTCAACCTCCCTCTCAGTATTATCTATTTCAACAATTGGTATTAGTTCCTAGTTACTTAGAACATGATTAAAAACTTGAGTAAGATCCTTATGGATATGAAAAAATTCAAGAGAAATCTTGAGGAAGCCCTTGAGCAAATTGATCTTCTTACAAAAGAAAGAGACAACCTAAAAGATAGGTATAATGATGTGAAAGATTACATTGGTAAACTAAAAGAAAAAATTGAACACCTAAAATCTAGAAATGAATCAAAAGAGTAGGTTAGTGATAGTGACGAAGTTGAAACCCTCAAGAAAGAAAATGAGATCTTGGTACATGAGTTGAAATTTTTTGAACTTAACTTGAGTCCTAAAAAAGATGATAGTAAGATTGAACCAAATCTAAAATCTGAGAATGCAGACCTAAGATCCCATCTCACTCAAATAACATCTGGATTAGATTCTATAAGAATAGAGTATTAAAAAATAGAAAAGTGCAATACCATTGTGAAAGGATAATTAACACAAGCTAAACAACAATTAGAGAATCTTTATTCTAGTAGTAAGAAAATTGATAGACAGCTATTTTTTAGAGATCTTCTTATGACAAGACGGGTCTTGGATATCTTATTAGAGAGAAAAAAACTAATGAAACTGAAGTTATGAAGGAACCAAATCCATTTGATGAAATGCATAAGCCTAAAGAAATTAATCAGAATAGGATTGAACCAAGCATATCTATAGAAGGTAGTAAATACCCTAAGGAAGATCTGGTGAAGAGTGCATACCATTTGGAAATTGAATGAAGGAGAACACATTCAAATAAGTTTACTAGTTAAAAAAGAAGAAGTTTCATCAATTTTGGTAGATGCACAATCAATGTGAAGTTTGATTTTAAAGATTTGAAATTAAAGTGTTGAGGTTGCAAAGTTACAAGTTCCCTAGTTTCACAAAATTTAGGTATTTTGTAGAGTTTTTGAAGTATTCAAATTCGTTAAAAAAGTGATTCCTACTATTTTTGATGTAAGTGAGAGGCCAAGACATGTATTCAAGAATAATCTATTCATTTCCCAGGTGGATGATCCCTTAGGAGCATTTTTGAAAGTTATGAAAAATGTTCTTCATCTACAGGATCCCAAGTCATATATCCATTATAAATTTGGGAGCATTGTTGACAATGATAGGCATAAGGAGCTTTACCTAGTGTGATAGGGTGATTTATCACTGAAAAAAGAGTTTTCACAATTAAAAGAACTAAATATTGTGAACCACATGTTCTCTACAAAAATTAAAAACCATGAATGGAGTAGAATTATTCTAAGATGCATTCATGAGGGAAAGTTTGGGTTAGAGATGTACGTATCATGATTCATAATGATATGATTCATAGGTTAACTAGATTGTGCAATGAGGATAGAAACCCTCTAAATGGAAAGAATGTAAAGATGATGGTATAGAGAAATCTGAAGACCAAACCAGATGGCAAAAAGTGAGGATTTACCTAATTAAGTAGATAGATGTGAGAGTAATCAACAAGATCATAGGCTACTAGATGAACCAAATTTCATGATTGAAATCTATACCTAGTGGTTTCCTTCATAAAACCTACAAGATGGATACTGAAATTGGGAAAGTTAACATGTTAGAAAAAGGGAATATTGAGAGAGGGGGTGGATCTGTGTTCTACAAACTTTTTTTGCCAACTCGATATTATTATTTACTTTGAACCATGCATAGAAAAGTAAAAAAGTAATACTAAACAATAATAATAACCATGCATAAAGAGAACTCATAAAACCATATTTTGTTAACTAGGGAAACCCTAGCCAAGGGAAGACCCCAATGGGGATGATACCCACTAGATAATATACTGATATATATGTTCCTAGTTAGAGGATGAACACTTTTAGGAGTCAAAAAGAAAATTTAGTATAGATAATTCTTGTTAGGAGACTTTGAATCCCTATTAGGAGATTCCAACCCTATTAGGAGTTTTAATATAGTGGATGCAAGAAGAGCTCACTACCCAAAAATGCACTTCCAATTACAAGAAGAGCTCACTACCCAAACAAGTAATTAATCCTCAAGTATATTGATGATGTAACTTTTTTATTGATTTATTTGACTTCAGCTCAATCTTGGATTACAAAATTTAGTTCACAAAAATTTCACATATATTTCTTCACAAAATGTTCACATATCACTTCTCATATTACAATTTCACATTACTTCACATCACTAATGACTTTGGAAGATGTCTTTGCATAAATACCATGCTTTTTCAAAAATTTATGTTAGGTCAACTAAGACCACAATACACTTTTCCAATTTAGAGTAAACATCTAGGATGTTTTCCCTAACTGGTCAAGTAATTATTTTAGTAACAAAATAATTCATTTCCCTCTAATTTTGTTGTTCTATTTCAATGGTAAATCATGAATATCTCTTTTTCATACTATCTGTATTGATGTCCAAGATTATACACATCATCATCACCATGTATAGTGTCTTCATTTTCTTTTCCAGTCATAATATGACCTTAGAAACATTTTACATATAAAATAATGTATTGTTGTAAACCAATTTCATACTTAGATAATTTTGTGAGTACCAAAAGCTAAGTACCTTTATTACCAAGGTTTTTTGCAAGTACATCATGTGTTGCCACTAATGAAAAGAATTAAATCACTACATAAAGCCAATTTTCAACAATATCCCCATTTGGTATTGATGGAAACAAAGTAACAAAAATTTGCTAAGTGACAAAACCTTAACAAAAACTTACAAAACTTATCATCTATTAGATTACATATATACTTCTCAATTGCTAAGTTGCTCCCCCTTTGAATATGATTTCTACATACATAACTTACTAAAAAAATTTCTTCTTCAACTTCTCCACCTTTAACATCAATTACTAAGGTCAAAAAATCCAAAAACTTTCAAAAAAGGTTGTCTCTTTGTTGTCAAAAAATTGTCTTGCTACCTTAAGCTATTAAAATCTTCAAACAATCATCAAAATTTTCCTTCAAACTATTCATACCTTTCTCCCATGTGTCTTTTTCTACTTTGATAGTAGTGAGCATTGGGCATAAGGCATATGATGCAATTTCAACTACATTAAGGTCAGAGTAGGTGAAGTTTGCATAAGTGTCTTTTTCTTTGACACATTCTTCGAACTATCTTTCAATAGTTGATATCTTTAGAGAAATAATCTCTTTGAGTTTAGATAGTCTTCTCAAAGTTAGTTCTTTTTCAATTTCTAGTTTCTTCATGTCTATGTGAACACTAAAAACTTGTCCTTCTAATTCATCAATTGTGCAAGAGGGTTGTTGTATCTGACTAGTTAGAGCATCTAGCTCACTCAATTTCCCTTGAATTTTTCTATCCAAATCTTTGGTAAACTTATGAGATAAAGTATATTTTATGTACAATACCTTTTGAACTTGTTGACATCTTCAGAGTTCCTTGATATAAGTATCAAGACTCAGTAAATCATTTCAAATATTCTGAAAAATGGTGCTAAAAAGATTAGCATCATGTGAAATTTGAGCCTTAGACTCAACAACATTCAAAAAATTTGAAAATTCATTATCAAATGATTTTACAACTACTTGTGCTCTTTGTTTAGGGTCTACTTAAGTGTGTTTGGTTGTAAGGATGTTGTGCAATCTATCAGTTTCCTCCATTAATGCTTTCTATAGACTTTTTCCCTTTTTATTCTTCTCAAATAATTTTGTCAAGGATGAGATCAGGTTAGATGGATCCTCATCATCACCTGTAAGGTTAGCAAGAGATATAGGAGAGGATGAGCTAGATGCTTTCACCTCATCTTCACTTTGTTTCTTCTTTGTTTCCTCCTTTGGTCTTCTCTTCTTCTTTCTTCTCTTCTCTTTCTTTCTTTTCTTTTTCTTTCTTTTCTTTTTCCAACTTTTCCTCTTGAAGAAATTTGAGCTTGGCTTCATCAATTTTCTTCTTCTCTCCTTCTAGCTATATTTTCTCTTTGTCAATCAATCTCAACTAATCCTGAATATCTTTAGAATGGGGCTCAGGCTGATCATAACTTATGAAAGGATTATCATGAATGTTAATTGTGACATTAGTTTGATCAATTTGCATAGTATCACCACTTATTGATGCTTCTGAAGTTTTCTCTGGAGTGGTAGGAGCCATCTCTACCTCCATCAACATTTTATTGATACCTTTAATAATTTCACTTCTTATTGTATTCTTATCACCTCCCATAAATAAAATAGGCCTCACTTTGTTCCATAGATAGGGTGCTATTTTACTCATCAATTTCTTTATTTCTTCTTCATCTTCACTCTTGAACATAGATTTTATCATTGATTTCTAAAGTTCCACATCTTCTCCTCAAACTAATGCATTCTTTGTTATAAGTCTATCATAGACTTTTTGATTGATAGATCAATTAATATCCTTAAGTTTCAAGTTATTTAGAATCATATATCTCATAGTAGAGATATCAATCTATTCTTTCTCCATATCACTGTACAAATCATAAAATTTGTTCATCTATACAAAGTTCCCTTCATTAAAAATGGTTTTGTTACTCTTCTCTATCATAGGTTTCCAAGGTTGCCTTGTTTTACCTACTTGGAAATAATGACTTTATTTGGCTATTTGTCTTCTCATTCCTCCTCTTCTTCTTCACCATTGGAGTCTTCAATTTTTAACAATGTCTTCTTTATCTTCTTTGGTCCAATAGCTTGTTACCCAACTCTTTTTGACTACCTTTGAGATCCACTTGGTTGTTTGATTGATACAACAACATATGGAATGCTCTATTCTATAGGATTTTCTACAATAGATGCAATGAATGCTTGGCCAACTGACAAAGGCGTCACATACATTATCCATTGTTGACCTATTTTTTTTAGTCTAGAGATAGCTTGTCTAATTTCTTTAGATTATTCTTCTAATATACCAACCTCAAATAGTGTTTTCTTCATTACAGATGCAATTTTCTTATGTTCTAATAATACCTAGTAAGTTGACTAGGTTATCTCCTTATATGTCCCAAATTTTTATGATGCTTGATCTATATTGGATTTCAACATTAAATCAATATAACTAATAGCTAGATCATTTCTCAATTCATAACCTAGAGGCTCAAGAAATATTTCTCAAGGTTCTACTACTTCAATGTAGGTTAAGTCAATAGCCACCATAAGACATATATCATTCTTAAATCTATCAATGATTATAGGGGCAATTCTAAATCTTTGTTTCATCTAATTCTAAAATGTTCTCACAATCAAATTTCCACTGCACAAGATTTTCTCTACATGATTCCTTCTACACATATCTGTTATCTTGTCCATAGTACATCATTCATTGTTCATAATATTAGTAACTAATGAAAATGGAAATCTTTTAAGTACATGAAAGGAAATATGATTAATTAGAGACTAGAATCAGAATACACCATTCTTAGTTCTCTTAATTTTCACCAAATTCTCAAGAAGTTGTACTTTCAAAATTTCACTCAAATTCACTTGTTCTTTCTCAACAGATATCTTATAAGCTACATAAATGAAGCCTGCTAACAATTCATCATTCTTAGAAGTTGAACAAATAAAATATGCAATGATTCTACTCAAGAATCTTACATCATGTTGTCTGATGGTGTTGATCACCATTGTTTTACCATTGTAAACTGCCTTAGTATAAATTTTAACCTTCCTCTTAACTAGTTTCTCACTAATAGGTACACTACCTTGTTTGCTAACACCAATGACATCATGAATAAGGTCAGTAGAAATGTCAACTACATTGTCTCCCATCCAAATCTTTCCATTAGGAATTCTTCTCAATTTGATCTGAGTCCATTCTTTTATATCAACATCATGGTTAAAATGATATCTGACTAAGTCTAAGTCTTTCAAATTCTCATATCTAGGCTTAATATTCATATCATGATTGAAAACGATTTCCATATCTTTGTCCATAAACTCACTTCTAATGGCTTCAAGCTTACTACATAGGTAGCTTACTACATATTCCAAGAAAACCACATTGTTTGGAGTAACTGACAAAGCCAAATTAGGGTTTCCCTATAGGAGTTTCATAGGAACAACCTTTAATTTAGGTTTCTTGACATTTTCAACATTTAGAACAACTAACATATCCATGATTACACCGAATAAAAATTTATCAAATAATTTCTTGTGCAGAAATGATAAAATAGCTTTTTCAGAGTAGGGTTTTTCTCAAAATCACATTTTCCAAATTGCTTCTGGCATAGGCAAAGAGTGAATAACTAGGGCCAAAGGCTCACCTCGCTATCCAAACCACCCTGCAAAAGTTAACTCAATGGAAACGAACACAAATAATAGCAACCATAGGAGGAAGAAGAGTGGAATACTTTTATTGATTCATCAAAATATCTTCAATTACAAATACATTCACATTCAAAGAGCTAATTGCAAATTCTCACTTTCAGTTCTACTCTCTAATCTTTTTCTCAAAAATTTACCTAACTCTAAGCCTAAACACTCTATATATACTTGCCAAAATGACTTACAAATTATTCTAGAACATTACATAAAAGGAAGGCCAACCCAACAATGATCTAGATGCATCCCAAGAAAATATCTTACCATAAATTTCATGAACAATGACATGTAGGAAACCTACTATGCAAGCGAGAAAGTGTCATCGCATATATCACGTAGAAGTTACCCTGGCAGTTAGCTTACAACTCCACGAGTCCCTACTGATCCTTATGTGGCCATTAGTATCCTCTCATACTGACAAGGCACACTATGGAATGCAAGATCGCAACTAAGCGTTCTCTCTACTCCCATCCTAGTCTGTACGAGCACTCAAGGCATGGGTGAGAACAAAAAAATTATCTTTTTAGGTTCATTTAATCCCCATTTAGTGTAAATTTTATCACTTATTAACAAAACGTACAATGAGTTACCCTGGCAGCCACTTAGGGCCCCGACCCCCATTTCAAGCCACTTCCCAACACTAAAATTAGATAACCTACCCTAAGCTCATGGAATCATAAATCATCCTAGTCCTATACAAGTGACTAGAACGAAATACCAAAAGATAATCCACAATAAGAATCATCAAATATCCATAATAAAAGCATCAAATCTCCATGAGCATCTAAAAAGTATCCATAGAAAATCATGACCATAATAGTTCTCTATTGGCAACTGAAGGTATCACTAATAATCAAAAGTATCTATTGGTTCTCAATAACCAAAATATATCTCAAAATCATACTGATCGAAGACTCCAAAATGGTTGAGTTAAAACATGTCACAACATGACATCATCAAGAAATAAATCAACATTTCAGTCCCATCATGGCGACTAGAAAGTAATCCAAGGCTAACTAATTGATGACTCAAAAATGGTTAAGTCAAGTGTCTCAAATACATATAACTCAGCTTCACTCAAGAAGACTGATGAGCAATAACAGTCAGTAATACAAACATCTCATAGAGCATTCCATCACATAACCATGGTTGGGTTTAGAAAGATCAAAACCAAATAAGATGAACATGCCATCACATCTCATAACCCCCGAGCCTCTGGTAACAACCTAAGATTGGTCAACACTAGTCAACCCAAAAACCCA